>JALHLI010000002.1:5591673-7991673 GCA_023349425.1 Anthopleura sola
CTGATGGTGATGGTAGTTTGTGATGATTACAATGACAAAATAAGATGATGACAAAGTTCTATCATTTTACTATAAATATATAATTACTCATTAATGATTATGATATCACGATTACCTTGGGATCCGTTGTTTCCAGAGGGATGTTTACGGATGTTCAAATTTATGTTTTCTGGCTAAAATAAAATAAAAAATAAAAAAAATAGCTCATTCCTATGCAGTAACTCAATTTGGTCATGCTGGCTCCATTGTTTGGCTGTAAATATATTTCATTTTACAGTGTTTTACTTGGTCTCATAATTCAGAACTCTCGCCGACAATTTTTTTTGAAATAGTCGTATTTTAGTAAAAATAATGGAAGTTATAGACTGAACATAAGAATAGCAAAACATTTTAATCTCGGCCAGCAGCCGGCCAATGTCTTCCAAATCCTTTGAAATTAAACTACTTTAGATTATATTTTTTACTTTTCATTAAATGATGCCGGTCAAGATGCCTGCCCTATGATAATTTATTTTTTATTTTTGTTCAAATATGACCTGTCAGTGTGTCCTACCAAAACCATATTTGACCAGTCAAATACCAAATTTGGCCGGACATTCACCGTTGACCGGCCATCATTTTAAGCCCTGTTGATGTTGACAGAGAATAAAAAGTCATTGTTTGTGAGACGTACTTGTAAACATTTCTCTGACGACTAATGGCCAACTACGGGTAATAATCCACAAAATTTCTATATGGTTATTAGTTGAAAAATATTGGATATTTGCATTAGTTTCAACTGCATTTGCAAAGCTGCTTATTAATATGTTAATGATCATTATGAATACCATAATACATAATACAATTATTGTATGTTCTGAAGAAGGTTATCATCAGCCTACGTTGTAGACAAAACTTCAAGTTGTGTCATGAGCATTGACTTCTTTATCTTATGTCCAGCATCAATGAAAAAACTAAATAAGTAAAAAACCTAAAAAGGTTTTCAAGTTCACACTAGCCAGTGGAAATAAAGTTTGGCTAATTAAATGGATTGGATCATAGGTTCTATTCATTAAAATAGTTTTTTTTAGTCAATCTTAGCCCATGGAAGCAAAGTTTGGGTAGTTTGGATTCCATAGGTTCTATTCATTGTTTAATACTGTAAATAACAATTGTATGCAGCATATTGTATTTCATTAAAGAATGAGTGTATGGTATAATGCAGTTGAAAAATGTTTCTACCCATAATCCTTGCTGTCTCATGCACCATGTAAGGTATTAAAGTGGGCTGTCTAGGTGCCTACAGCGTGAGTTGTTGAGGGAGTAAACCTACTGTAGGTACAGCACTTGTGCCTACAGCAATCTAAGTTTACAAGCCTAAAAAGCATATGAAGCCTACGAGCCAGCCTATGCTTCTACACAGCCTATGAGCCTACATAGCCTACGCAGTTATTCCTAGAAACTCTTCCCAAATATCAACCCTACACCAAACCCCAAGGGGCCTGAAAGTTATTCCTAAAAAAGTATAGATGCATGTCTAAACAAACCTTATTGAATATATTTATAATTTGAAATGTAAATGGTAAAAAACTCACCCTTAGGCATGTAGGCATCCTACTGTCAATATACTTAACTCTGTGGGGTATTCTTTAGTTGTGCCCTAGCTTTTCAAGTGACTAACTTTATTGAAGTAAGTAAGCTTAAGCTTATTCACCCTGCCGAGCACCCTTAATAACAGTCTACATGTACGTCTGTTGAAGGAAATATCACTAAACAAGAATTTCAGCTTTCCAAGGTTCCACAGAATGACAAAGGAGAAACTCTCTTTAATATTTTCGCACTTGTTATTCTAGTTTTCCATTAGAATTATTTAGAAAAAAAAACTTTCGTTTCGAAAACTTGAAGAGAATTAATTACTCTTTCTCTATGTATCATGTCCTGAATTATGGGTGTGTCTATGTATACCTATGTATATGTACTGTATACCTGTTTACCTATGTATATTCTATATACACCTACAGTATATATATGTATATTATGTATATTATATACACATAGTGTGACAGTATCTGGTATTTTACGATACGTAACACAACGACTTTTATACGTCACGCGTTTAATTGTGAACACGTGATTCGTCGCGTGAGAGTAGTTTTCCGGACCATGTGCTTTTTATGTACTAGCTACGTAGGTAGCTTTGGAATAAACTACTTGAGTTCACTTTACATGGCTGTCAGAAGCGGGATTTGAGACTAAACAGTCGAAAAAACCCACTAGAATCGAAAAAAACTCAAGACTAACATCCTAGGACAAGAAATGAGCGATTTAATTGGGTTTGAATCGCCGAAAATAGACTGGACTCCCGGACCCGACTTGCCACAAAGACTACGGCGCTTTCGACAGAAATGCGAATTGCTGTTTGATGGCCCACTTAAAGCACGCTCAACCGATCAGAGGTGTAGATATGTATTACTTTGGACTGGCGACTATGGCCTCGATCTTTTCAACACATGGAACTTGAGCCACGAAGACGAAAACAAGCTCGATGAATATTGGAAGCGATTTGAGGAACACGTAAAACCACAGTCAAACCACATACTAAACCGCTTCTATCTCCGTAACCTGAGACAGAACGGACGACCCCTCGATGATTTCTTGACAGAGGCCAAGTTGTTGATTCAAAATAGTGGCTACTCGTCCGAACTCCACGATGAATTACTGAGAGACGCTCTCGTATTCGGTGTTGATTCCGACAACGTGCGAAAGAGATGTATTGCCGAGGGAAACGACCTCACACTCAAGAAAGCTAGAGAAATCGCTCGTACTGACGAAGCTACAAGGCTACAGCTACAAGCGATGACAAACGAAACAGACACAAGAGTCAACTCACTACACCGACCCAGAAGCAATGCCAAGGCTAAACAGAGAGGCCAAAGAGACAGCAAAGCCAGCTGGAATCAAAGAAACGACAAACTGTGCTACCGATGCGGCAACGAGCCACACACAGGCGACAAAAAGTGCCCAGCCAGTGGCGCTGAGTGTCACTATTGCCACAAATACGGTCATTTCAGCAAGGTTTGCCAGAAAAGAAACCAAATACACGAAGTACAGAACCAAACAGCTAATGAACAAGAAAATAACTCTGACTATGATGATATTTTCCTAGGATCCCTTGATGTACACAACGTAAACAACAACAACCGCAACAAAGTTGAAATTACAGTCGACATCACCGCCAAACCCTACCACAAGAAAACTACCCCAATAGTATGCAAAATAGATACAGGCCCGGAGACTAATGTAATGTCCAAGACAGAGTTTGACAAGATTATTGCCTCTCCTAGTGACAAAGCACTAGGACCACCCCAGATCCTCACAGCCTACGGCGGCCAGAAAATCGAGTGCATGGGCACCTGCCAGCTGTTTATCCACCACAAAGACGGGATAAAGGAAATACCCTTCACGGTAACCAACGTAAAAGGACCTGCCATGCTTGGATGTAAGACGTGTGAGGAGCTTGGATTCGTGACCATTAACTGCAGCATAGAGAACACCCCACCGCTAACCAAGGAAACCCTCCTAAGCAGCTACCCGGACCGCTTCGAAGGACTAGGCACATTTAAGGACATGAAACCTTACCACATTACGATTGACCCAGCAGCAGAACCCGCTATACACCCACCACGGTCAGTCCCAGTACACCTTAAGGACCTCTACCGAAAGGAGCTAGACGACATGCTGAGCCTCAATGTCATCGCACCTGTCGACAGGCCCACCGACTGGGTCAACAGTATCGTGTTGAGCGAAAAGAAAAACGACAAAGGACAAGTTACCAAGCTCAGAGTCTGTCTAGACCCCCGGGACCTCAACAAATGGGTCAAAAGGGAACATTACCGTTCAAGGACAGTTGACGAGGTGGTGACCGAGCTTAACGACGCTAAGTTCTTCACCATTGTCGACGCAACAAAGGGGTACTGGCACGTACCACTCGACGAGGAGAGCTCCTACCTCACAACCTTTAGCACACCATTCGGCCGATTCCGCTTCAAACGTCTTCCATTTGGCCTCGTTGTGTCACAAGACATCTTCCAGAAGCAACTCGACTCAGCTTTCGCAGGCCTCGATGGCATCACCGGCATCGCCGATGACACGTTTGTGTATGGTGCGTCTGAGAAGGAGCATGACACAAACCTGACCAAACTGATGGAGAGAGCCCAGCAGAAGGGCGTGGTGTTCAATAAAGCAAAGGTGCAGTTCAAATGCAAAGAAGTCAGCTTCTTTGGACATACCTGGACGGCACAAGGTATCAAGCCTGACAACAAGAAAGTGTCTGCGATCTTAGACATGAAACCCCCTGAAGACGTCAAAAGCCTACAGAGCTTCCTCGGCTTAGTCAACTATCTGACGAGATACTCCGGACGCCTAGCAACTCTGTCAGCACCACTGAGAGACCTGACCAAGAAAGACACAGCTTACTCCTGGGGACCTGAGCACGACCGAGCCTTCACTGAGGTCAAGAAAGAAGTCTCATCACTCGGCGTACTTAGGTACTTTGACCCGAATGCAGAAACCGTCATCGAAACTGACGCCTCGCTGAAAGGATTAGGCGCTGTACTACTACAAGACGGAAAGCCTGTATGCTACGCTTCTAAAGCCCTCACTGAGACGGAACAACGATACAGCAACATTGAACGTGAAGCACTCGGCGTCGTCTGGGGACTTGAAAGGTTCCATTACTTCATCTACGGTAAATCCTGCACTATCCATACAGATCACAAGCCGCTCGAGGCAATTTTCAAGAAGAAACTCAGCAGCTGCCCTGCAAGATTACAAAGGTTTGTACTACGAGCACTGAAGTACGATGTTACCGTGAAGTATGTCAAAGGAGCCGAAGTACCCATCGCCGACGCCCTCTCAAGAGTATCACCACAGCCAGCCCCACCCAACGAAGAATTCCCACAGCTAGACATCCACCAGATCACAAAGAATCTCCCAGCATCACCGATAAAGCTTCAACAGATCCGCAACGAAACAGCCAACGACCCAACGTTAAGCAAACTCCGCAATGTAATATACGAAGGATGGCCCGCAACCAGAGAGAAATGCCCTCAAGCACTCCACGATTACTGGAACTTCCGCGAGGAACTCACCATTGAGGATGGCCTCATCCTGAAGCAAGAGCGGATAGTTATGCCTACCACGCTCAGGCATGACACTCTCAACACCATCCACCAGGGACATCTCGGACAAGAGAAGTGCCTCCTACGAGTCAGATCAGCAGTATTTTGGCCAGGCATCACCAGAGACGTCACCAACTTAGTCCAAAACTGTGCGACCTGCCAAGCACATCAAAGAAAGCAACATAAGCAGCAAATTCTACAGCCTGAACCACCGTGCTACCCATGGCAGATACTCAGCTCAGACTTGTTTGAGTTTGAAGGAAACCAATACCTCCTGATATCCGACAAGTTCAGCAAGTTTCCAATCGTTAGGAAGCTTACCAGCACTACATCTCGTGCCATCATCAACCACCTGAAAAGCATCTTCGCTGAACATGGGATACCAGAACGCCTTACCACAGACAACGGCCCTCAGTACGCATCACAGGAATTCAGCGACTTCATGGAGAACTATGGAGTAGAACATGTTACCAGCTCGCCGATGTACCCCCAGTCTAACGGTTCTGCAGAACGCATGGTTCAGACAGTAAAGAATATCCTCAAGAAATGCAACGAAGAAGGAGAGGATCCCTATCTTGGATTATTATCATACCGCGCGACACCAATCAGCAGCAACCTAAAATCACCAGCTGAACTACTAAACAACCGCAAGTTAAGGACAACTCTACCAATGCCCAAGCGTGTAAGTGTCAGCGACAGCACCAGTAAGACAAAGGAAGAACTGTATCAACGACAAACGTTACAAGCATTCCACTATAACAAAACGGCTGGACCAACACTACAACCATTTCAACCAGGTCAGCCTATCAACATCTATGACCACCACACCCAGAAATGGGAACAAGGGACAGTCGTCAGACCTGCAAAAGAACCAAGATCCTTCATTGTTAAGAGCGACCGAACCGAAGGTGTCTACCGTCGCACTAGATCACAGCTGAAACCCAGACCCGAGATAAAGGACAACAGCATCAAAGAACCACCACCGCCTGCTCCTGAGACAGCAGCATCACAAGACAGCACAACTACCCCATCTCAGGACGGCCAAGCCTACCTGACAAGATCTGGACGTACCTCAAGACCTCCTAACAGATTAGACGCTTAAATGATTGAACACTCTTACTACCATTATAGACATGAAAACTGCCGTTAGATATATGAACACATTTGTCAGTTATGACTATCATTTATATAATCATTATACTTGTTTGTTTAAAAGAAGGAGGATGTGACAGTATCTGGTATTTTACGATACGTAACACAACGACTTTTATACGTCACGCGTTTAATTGTGAACACGTGATTCGTCGCGTGAGAGTAGTTTTCCGGACCATGTGCTTTTTATGTACTAGCTACGTAGGTAGCTTTGGAATAAACTACTTGAGTTCACTTTACATACAGTATATCTATGTATGTGTACTGAATATTCAATATGTATACAGCATACACATACAGTACATGTATATAACATACTGAATATTCAATATGTATACAGCATACACATACAATATATGTATATGATATACACATACAGTATATGTATATAACATACTGAATATTCAATATGTATACAGCATACACATACAGTACAAGTATATGATATACACATACAGTACATGTATATGATATACACATACAGTACATGTATATAATATACTGAATATTCAATATGTATACAGTATACACATAATATGTCCATGTATATAATATACTGAATATTCAATATGTATACAGCATACACATACAGTATATGTATATCATATACACATAATATGTCCATGTACATGTACACATAGGGGACCTACACAACCCTCAGCCCATACACCATGTACACTACGAACAGACGAACACTGTGTCCATGGACAGTGGATACATGTACATGAACATCTAGGGGACCTACACAACCCTCAACCCATACACCATGTACACTACGAACTGTACGAACAGACAAACACTGTGTCCATGGACAGTAGACACATGTACATGAACACCTAGGGGACCTACAAAACCCTCAGCCCATACACCATGTACACTACGAACAGGCGAACACTGTGTCCATGGACAGTGGACACATGTACATGAACACCTAGGGGACCTACAAAACCCTCAACCCATACACTATATACACTACGAACTGTTCGAACAGGCGAACACTGTGTCCAAAACTGGACACCTGCCTCAACCTGACACAACATTGTGTTTTGGATATCTGAAATCTTATACCAAAGGAATTAAGGGGGAATAAACCAAATCAAATTTCATTAAAAAAATTAAAATATATCTCTTAAGTAGATGGTAGCATATTAAGATATCAACTTGTTGTGAACTACTAATTAAAAATATTTTTTTTTAAATCCACTTGTTTTCATATTTGAAACTCATTGCCAACTTTGCCCACAGATTTCAGATCTAACAATGTTTTTTTGAATCAGGTGTACACTGTGAGCACATTAACATGTTGTAGAGGACACTTTTATGTGTAAACTTGAAATATTATACTACACCACACTACAATAACAAAAACATTACTTAAACAGAAAACAACAACATTGTTTTGTTTTTGAATGATTTGATTGACAAACCACTGCACTATAAGCTTTAATGTTCATGGCAAATGTAGAAACGATTTAAAAACAAATTATGAAAAAAATTGTAATAAAAGCATGGATAAGTGACCAAAGATTCTAGCTATTAAAGAATATTCATTTCTCACTTTTTTTCAATTACAACACTATTTGGAATAATTGGAATTAACAATTATATATATACTAAAATATTTTGAAATTCCCAAATGGTATGGAGACATAATCCAAACTATTCAAAGTTTACACTGTAAAAAAAAATAACTTTTTCATATTAATGATTTGACAATCTGTTAATCGTTATTCAAGTCTTATTATCTAATTTTTTGCTTTCATTGGATAATTATGTAATTATATTTAAAATAGTTGAAATGTTTAAAAATGCAAAGAGATGTAATTTTTTTGACACCATTTTTTTATGTCAGAAATGCATAAAAATATTTTTTCATGTTGACCTCGATTCGATATGCAAGTGGAGCTACTCTTGTACACCATCATCCTCTAATTGTACCGGTGCTTTCCTTTTTTTGGGATGACGCAGAGGTACTGCCATAAGAAGTATAAATTTCAATTTTACATTTTTATCAGAAACGAAGTTTGTAAATCAGTATAATTACAAGTAAAGGAAGATATATTTAAACATTGAAGTACAGTGCATGTGGATGTTTGAAATGCACAATAATATTACAGCTAAGAATTAGTCTCAATAGGTATGACATTTTTTAACATGCTAAATATCTTCATAAGTAAAAGAAATAATAAAAGAAAAAAAAAGAATGTAATAAACACAAGGAGATAACTAAAGCTGTTATAATGGGGTAGGGCAAAGAAGGGAAGATTTTTGAATGGATAAAATCAAAAATGCATGTAAAATTTTTTCTTTTCGGTGATTCGGATTTTAGTATTCTGTATATTGTTTTCCAGATTCTGCATCCAGTTCCAGATTCCTGAGTCTGATTTCGGGTATTAGGAAGACCCTTTATAATATGTAATTTCATTTTGAACAAATAATATTGATGCTGATTCATATTGTATGTGGTGTTTATCAGGTATCAAATCACGAGGCATGGCTGAGTAGTTTTAGACCTCACAATTTTTTTAAACACTACATACTGTCGATTTGGTACACAAATAAAATAAATAGTGCATATTAAATGGGCGTGAGGAGATACGACTTTTATTTTTGAGTTTTGAAAAGATCTCTCAAGGTTGAGCTCAGCTAAGATATTCAACACAAGAAGATAAAATTCGTATCTCCAAGCACACTATGCTGTTTATTATCTAATTATCAATGAAAAAGAAAAGAAAGCTAATTAGAGCTTTTTTCTGTTATGAGAAGTATGTAACTGTAGTGACAATATTTTCTCATGTGAAAATATCCATTTTTGGAAAATAATAAAGAAATTATATTAGGTATTTCATTGATAATCATAATAATAATAATCATCAGTTAAGGGTAAAAACATAATAACTTACAGGAATCAAGCACTGGCAGCTCATCAGTGGAGAATGCTGATCTCTTCATGTATATGCAAGTCAAGGACTTTGCATTTTTCATTTCACCACTTCTCTTGATTCTAACTGGGGACAGGGTTTCTGACTCAGGAAGACACCATCCTGGTTGGAGGAAGTGGTTCTGGAATGACCCCACGAACACACTATTGGCTTTTAGTGCATCTTTTATCTGGTCAGGGTGACAGCCATCCATTTCTTTATTGTGCGATATGAATTGTGGCAAATTTATTGCCAAACAGGTAGTCTCCCCTTCTGTTTTTGATCTGCTTACTACTTTTGGAAGCATGTATGTGAGAACCTATTTGAAAACAATGGAATGTTACATTTTGTTATAATAATATCGTAATAAATATTTATAACAACACTAACCTCAAGAGGGCATCCTGTAGCAGCAACATCAAGTACTGCTTCTTTCAGTTTATCAATGGCCAGAATGTAGTTGGTATTAATGGCAGTGGTACCGGGCAATAGTTTAGCCATGACAAATTTAAATTCACTTTTAATTGATACTTCTGAAGGCCAGTCCTCTGGTACTTGAACATTAACCTGCAGGCAATGGTCCTTAACTGTGTCACAGATCTGAAATACAATGGCACTTGTTTAAGGAAACTATTCACATCAAAATTTTTATTCCACGACCGAATATGAAGACAATAGGAAGATAATAATCTTGCAAAGATAACTTTCATTATTCTATGCATACAGTTGTTAGTATTCACAGTTATATATACAGTCAACTCTCATCATTCAAGACATCCTCTGGACAGTCATTTGGTGTCCATAATATTCATAATAATAATATTTAGAATAAATAAATATATCCTAAATATTATTCATAATTAAACATTGCGACAGTATAAAATATCGAAATATAATTTATATTCTATTATTATTGTACATTATTATAATTAAAACATAAAGGCATGTTTTAGACAGGTTTGAAGGTTTGACAAATGTTAAGAGAAATCTAGTCAAAAAAGACTATTTGCTGTCTTGTATTGTTTTGAAAAGTTGTTTTTATTTCTACACTTAAAACTCAGTATTTTAAAGTTGTTCAATTGTCATTGAATGTTTGTTTAGATGTTTAGTAGTCTACTGTTGTTTGCATTTTGGTATGAATGCCTGAAACTATGTGTATCCTGCTTCATACATAAACATACAAGGGCAGCTAGATCCAGTTAGAACATGTTTTAATGTCTGCATGTGGTTTTAGATGTGACTATTAGTATTACAAAGAATGGTCTGAACCCAGGTGAATGGATATTTTTCGAAGTAACAATATTTCTCGAAGAGACAATATTTGTATAATGATCATCCGGGTGGATGTAGTCCTGAGAAGGACTGTTTGATGTGACTGACGTTTCGACAACCTGTGCGGAAGTCATCTTCAGAGTCCAGACTATTAGTACTGTGTGTCATAAATATACACTTCTTTTTGTTGAAAATTAGCATGAAAATAATAATTATAAATAATAATAAATAATTCTATAGGTAAAATAGCCTGTTAATGAATAGTTGCCTAAATAAATGACTAAAATTTTGCATTCATCAATAAATATGCATAACAATTATTACCATTTTCAAGAAAAATATCATTTCCGCATAATTAATTGCCTCTCTAGTCATGTCTTCCCCGATAACATCGAGGACCCATTCCGCCAGGTCACCATATATACGATTTTGGCTAATGTCCTCCATGTACTTTTCTCCTAAGGAGATAAGTAGACCAATGCTCTTTTTGGCCTCAGCTTGAGCACTGGTCAACTCCCCCTCCTTTCTCATTCGGTCTATTCCTCTTAAGGGCACTTTTGGGACACTGAACGGGACCAATGCCAGTCTTGAGGATATTCTACAACAAAGAGTGCACAGGTCAAATTTAATTAAATTTCTAATTACACTATTGATCTGTTCAATTTAAATGGTGTCCATGCAAATGAATATTGCTTCTCTTTCTTTAGAGTGCTTGCAATATGTTTGTGAAATAGAATCAAAGTTATTTGTTGTTAACTAGTTGTTAGTTAGTAACTAAAAGTCACTATTGCTCAACCAGAAAAAGCATTTCCTGAAAAGGCTTTTTATTGTCTCCAGTGTATTGCTACTTGAATGTTTTAGCAGTAAGAATTTCATTCAATGACTTCCAATTAGAGTTTCGAAGTTGAATTATTCACTTGTGAGGGGAAAGGAAAAAAACCATATATAGATAACATTATTCGCATATGACATGGGCCATCATTTTAGCTTTTGCTAAACAAATTATAATTATCATTTATTTGAGAAACTCATACCTTTCTTTATCAGTTGTCCAGTTGCTGGTCATGAACATTTCGGCACCTTTCTTCCAGCATACATGTTGACACAGCCCCCCTTTATGATTCAATTCAAAAAATACTTATCAAAACATTAGCTGAAATTAAGAGTGTACTTATATTTGACTACTACTCCTGGGTTAAAACCATTTACTCTCAAACATATCATAGTTAAAACAAATTCATACATATATCTAGATGCAATGTAGGTGTAGGCAATAAATGTAGTATACCTGTATGATATCTACAGAGGGAGTTTTTTATTAACTCAGATAGTCTAGACATTAAAGCAAATTAAAGATCAATATGCTTGGATTCCAGAGGAGACATTAAGCATGGGTCTGACTATAAGTACTGAAACATATAGTTGCTAGCATGCACCAAATAGACCCCTTGCAGCACATCAGAATGCAGCTGAATTTGGAAGGCAAAACAATAGGTTTCTCATTCTCTGGAGGTTGAGATTCTTTTGGTTTGCCCTCCAAATTCAGCTGCATTCTGATGTGCTGCAAGGGGCCTATCGGGAAACAATAACAGGATTTTGAGTGTCGTTCTTTGTATTGCATTATTGGTGAGTAGCATCTAAAGCAATAAGTTGTTCTATAGAAATAGCTATATGTTTATGAGCCATAGGATCAAAGTCACACACACCTAAAAGTTTGGAATACTCATTCTCCTCTAACGGTAATTAGAATTTTAACAAAAATAATTTAAGATTGTAACAATGTCATTGTTACCTTGTTGTATGTTGCAATGACAATGTCTTGGAGCAATTTGTCATCTCGGATATCATCAATGCAATACCCCATACCAGAAGCATTAGCTTGCTCCATAGCAGAGGCAAATGAGAAACCTGCAAGTGAAAGATGTACATTATTTTATACTATAACATAAAATCATAAAATTATATTTTATCACATAAACCTCTTAAAAATTGTCTGATAATAATGAGTCTCTGCCTTGCTATAAATTGGTAGCATACAAATGGTATTTAGAAGGTAATTGCTTCATTCTTATGAAAGAGTGAATATTTTAAACCAGCCAGGTAAAATTGATTTAATTATAACTCATGACCAGTTAAAATTAAGCATCAAAGATTTAGAGCTGGATAGTTCATCATAATTAATTGACATCATTGTATTTACAGCTAGTGTGGGCACGGGTAAAGCAACCATTTATAACAACTCACAAGTTACATCATTGGACTTCCCATGCATCACTTCAATCTCATCTTCTATGTTCTATGGTTTCAAAACCCACAACTGCTTTGGAATTTAGTGTATGCAGCTATTTCAAAAAAGGTTGGTAAAGGTTTGTTGCATGTCACTTGTTTTTCTTGTTAAACAAGCTTGGAATTCATTATACTCATTTTTGATAAATGTCAGCACAGAAGAACATATGCCAAAAAAAACATGCAGTTCTAGTTAATATATAGATGGCTGGTTCATTTTATTTGAAAAAAAAATCAATGGTGTGACAAATGAAATTAATGCAATGCAATGGAAGCTAAAAAATATTTTATTTTGGATCTCCATCAGCTGCTCAAGCCCTTCACCTCTTATCATCATTTTTATTCCATACTGTTACATACCTGAGCCTGTTGCAAATATCCCCACTCCAGTCAGACTTGCAGCACACTCCAGAGCTGTACTCTTTCCACTTTTCAGCTCTCCTACAGCCATAACCATTGGCATGGCATGCCTTTTTTTGTGTATTAAGTTTGCATGCACAGGCATTACCATGCCTGCTAGCACGAAAAGTCCACTGTAAAAATTCTCTCCAAGAAGTGCTTGCATACGAACAATGAGATTTCGTAGTGCCTGTCCATTATCTATGGATGTCAGTTGAATGGGAGGTGAGATTCTCTCGATCAGGGATCTCTCAAAAACATAAACCCTGCTGTCATCAGGAATTACTTTTCCATCCGATGACAACTGAATGGTTTCATTCAATACCCACACATTGGATTTTGGTTGTCTTCCAATAACCTGGAACAGTGAAAAATATCTTATTATTATGAGGCCAAACATATAATATTTTGGGGAATTGCAGACCTTTGAACTTATAAGTTCCATTATTTGATCCATGATTTACCTCTTTTCTGTGAAGTTGAAACAAGAAAGTTTTACTATAGTATTTAGTAAGTTTATAGGGTTATGAGCTTAAATCAAGTAAGCAGAAGCTTTACTTAAGCTTAACATGTTTAAGTTGTGTGGAATAGACCTTTTCGACTTGCATGTAATGTATCATTCCTTATAGTATCATTTCATTGTTTAATGGTTGCGAATGAAAAGGCACATGAATACGGGATACAACTCAAACAAAGAACCCTATTCTCAAGAGAACAACATGGGAAAACATTACGTGTACTTCGAATTATAATAATAATACACTAACCATCACAGGCAAGAATTGTTTTTTCTCTGTCCTAGGATGCATGTATTCCTTTATTAGACTTTGGAATAGTAGAGGAAGTGCCGGGTCCAAATTTAACAGTTGTCTTTTGGCACCCAGAGACCACAATGACTGAAACACTTATTCAAACATTTCAGAATCTGGGCCGATGACATACAGTCAGTGTTTGACAAAAAAGCTCGCCTGAAAAATAACAAATACTAAAATTTCGTCTTACCTAGAAGTCTAACCTCTTTCACGCAGTAAATGATTAATAATACAAAAGAAAACTCGGGCATTCGTTAAGCACTGGAAGAGGTAACCTGCGTGCATCCGAACGTACGGAACTGTGGTTAAAGTCGGGCTGCACGCAGTCTATGGAAGAGGTCGAGTAAACTATCGTACGTTTTTTTTTTTTGTTTTTTTTTGCTCGTACGTATGACGTGCTCCTAAATACAGGAATTGCTCATTCATTTTAAGACGGTATGTGTATAAATCGTATGGTATATATACTGCACTACACTACGCTACACTGCATTACACTGCACTATACTGCACTACACTGCACTACACTACGATACACTGCACTACACTATATTACACTGTACTACACTGCATTACGCTACAATACACTGCACTATACTGCACTACACTGCTCTAGACTGCACTACACTGCATTACACTGCACTACACTGCGCTACCATACATCAGAGTACATCAATCTACATCACACTACATCAGACTACATCAGAGTGCATCAGACTACATCACACTGCATCAGACTACATCACAATACATCAGAGTGCATCAGAGTGCATAAGACTACATCACACTGCATCAGACTACATCAGACTACATCAGACTACATCACACTGCATCAGACTACATCACACTGCATCAGACTACATCCGACTGCATCAGACTACATCACACTACATCAGACTACATCACACTGCATCAGACTACATCACAATACATCAGAATGCATCAGACTACATTACACTGCATCAGAGTGCATCAGACTACATCTCACTACATCAGGCTGAATCAGACTGAATCAGACTTACATCAGACTACATTACACTGCATCGCACTCAATATAACTAGCAAATATAACTATAACAAGTATATTTATTCAATAACTCAAACTTAACATGTCTGATGTAGTCTGATGTAGCCTGATGTAGTCTGATGCAGTGTGATGCACGCTGATTCAGTCTGATGTAGCCTGATGTAGTCTGATGCAGTGTGATGTTGTCTGATGCAGTCTGATGTAGCCTGAAGTAGTCTGATGCAGTGTGATGCCGTGTGATGCAGTCTGATACAGTCTGATATAGCCTGAAGTAGTCTGATGCAGTGTGAAGCACTCTGATTCAGTCTGATGTAGCCTGATGCAGTGTGATGTAGTCTGATGCACTCTGATGTAGTCTGATGCAGTGTGATGTAGTCTGATGCAGTGTGAAGCACTCTGATTCAGTCTGATGTAGCCTGATGTAGTCTGATGCAGTGTGATGCACTCTGATTCAGTCTGATGTAGCTTGATGTAGTCTGATGTAGCCTGATGTAATCTGATGTAGCCTGATGTAGTGTGATGCAGTCTGATGTAGCCTGATGTAGTGTGATGCACTCTGATGCACTCTGATGTATTGTGATGTAGTCTGATGCAGTGTGATGTAGTCTGATGCACTCTGATGTAGTCTGATGCAGTGTGATGTAGTCTTATGCAGTGTGATGTAGTCTGATGCAGTGTGATGTAGTCTGATGCAGTGTGATGTTGTCTGATGCAGTGTGATGTAGTGTGATGCAGTGTGATGTAGCCTGATGTAGTCTGATGCACTCTGATGCAGTGTGATGCACTCTGATTCAGTCTGATGCAGTGTGATGCCGTGTGATGTAGTGTGATGCAGTGTGATGTAGTCTGATTCAGTCTGATGTAGCCTGAAGTAGTCTGATGCAGTGTGATGCCATGTGATGCAGTCTGATGTACTCTGATGTAGCCTGAAGTAGTCTGATGCAGTGTGATGCCGTGTGATGCAGTCTGATTCAGTCTGATGTAGCCTGAAGTAGTCGGATGCAGTGTGAAGCACTCTGATGCAGTGTAATGTAGTCTGATGCACTCTGATGTATTGTGATGTAGTCTGATGCAGTCTGATGTAGTCTGATGTAGTCTGATGCACTCTGATGCACTCTGATGCACTCTGATGCACTCTGATGCACTCTGATGCACTCTGATGCACTCTGATGCACTCTGATGCACTCTGATGCACTCTGATGCACTCTGATATATTGTGATGTAGTCTGATGCAGTGTGATGTAGTCTGATGCACTCTGATGTAGTCTGATGTAGTGTGATGCAGTGTGATGTAGTGTGATGCAGTCTGATGTAGTCTGATGTAGTCTGATGTAGATTGATGTACTCTGATGTATGGTAGTGCAGTGTAATGCAGTGTAATGCAGTGTAGTGCAGTCTAGAGCAGTGTAGTGCAGTATAGTGTAGTGTATTGTAGCGTAGTGCAGTGTAGTACAGTGTAATATAGTGTAGTGCAGTGTATTGTAGTGTAGTGCAGTGTAGTGTAGTGTAGTGCAGTATATATACCATACGATTTATACACATACCGTCTTAAAATGAATGAGCGATTCCTGTATTTAGGAAAACTGAACCTCTGGTTCTTCCGCCATTTTGAATGTCATGCCATGAGGCAACACTTTAACAGGACAGCGGTTTACTGCAGCATCCGGGTAGGTGTTTCTTATATGGAACATTATAGTGGCACATATCATAGGCACCTACTAATGGTCTATCACCAATCGAGCCCTGTGATTGGCTGAGCTACTAGGGGTCTATTAATGATAAACCTCTAGTAGCGAAAAGCGCCGGTTTTGAAAACCCAAAAAAATTTATTCAAAGCAAAATCCAAAACTTTTTGCATCCTTTTATTTGACCGATTAGTAGGTTTTTACTAAAACAATTAGACCTCTCGCCCTCATGGCATACGAGTCAATATAGCCCATTCGGCCTGATGGGCTAGTAAAGTATCGGGTATGCTCATCGTATCTCTTAGCGGTAAAAATCAGTGATTTGGTATCTTTTAGGGTCTTAAATTTGAGGTTTATCAAATCAGCACTTTCTGGTATCTTTTAGGGTGTTGACAAAGGAACTAGCCCATCGCATAATAACCCAATATGTATGCCTGCGTAAACCCAGATTGTTACTCAAGGGAAAACATTTCAAACATTATTTTTTAATAGTATTATTTTTGAGGTATCTCTTAGGGGTTAAGATTTACCAAGCCACGCCATTTTGAAAAAAACTTCCGGTATCTTTTAGGGATATTTTTGGAAATTTCCGACGAGCATACCCGATACTTTACACCCGGAGTCATCCCCTCCCCCCCCCCCCCCCCCCCCCCCCCCCCGGGCTGTGATCGTCTGTCCTAGCTGTGATCGTCCCGGGGAGAAGGGGGGTACTCCCTATAATTGACTACACGGGGATGCTCCGCCCGAAAGGGGTACTTTTTTCAAGCCGCACGTATAGAAAACGGGTAGAAATTTGCGAGTTTTGGTATAAAAAGGTAGATTTTCTTCAAAAGTATATGAAAGTGGTACCTTATCAGGCAAAAAGGTATGAAAAAGGGTAACTTTTTGCTGAAATTTGGTATAGAAAAGAGTAAGGGGTCGAGAGTTCGGACGGAGTATCCCCGTATGAAACGACCCGAAGTGCCCCATCTCAAGTATATTCTTATTCTGCATGGTAAGCCATCCAATCTATCTCACATACATTCTTATTCTGCATGGTAAGCCATCCAATCCATCTCATGTACATTCTTATTCTGCATGGTAAGCCATCCAATCCATCTCGTGTACATTCTTATTCTGCATGGTAAGCCATCCAATCCATCTCGTGTACATTCTTATTCTGCATGGTACGCCATCCAATCCATCTCGTGTACATTCTTATTCTGCATGGTAAGCCATCCAATCCATCTCGTGTACATTCTTATTCTGCATGGTAAGCCATCCAATCCATCTCGTGTACATTCTTATTCTGCATGGTAAGCCATCCAATCCCTCTCGTGTACATTCTTATTCTGCATGGTAAGCCATCCAATCCATCTCGTGTACATTCTTATTCTGCATGGTAAGCCATCCAATCCATCTCATGTACATTCTTATTCTGGTAAGCCATCCAATCCATCTCACGTACATTCTTATTACGGTAAGCCATCCAATCCATCTCATGTACATTCTTATTCTGCATGGTAAGCCATCCAATCCATCTCGTGTACATTCTTATTCTGCGTGGTAAGCCATCCAATCCATCTCATGTACATTCTTATTCTGCATGGTAAGCCATCCAATCTATCTCATGTACATTCTTATTCTGCATGGTAAGCCATCCAATCCATCTCGTGTACATTCTTATTCTGCATGGTAAGCCATCCAATCCATCTCATGTACATTCTTATTCTGCATGGTAAGCCATCCAATCCATCTCCTGTACATTCTTATTCTGCATGGTAAGCCATCCAATCCATCTCGTGTACATTCTTATTCTGCATGGTAAGCCATCCAATCGATCTCATGTACATTCTTATTCTGGTAAGCCATCCAATCCATCTCACGTACATTCTTATTACGGTAAGCCATCCAATCCATCTCATGTACATTCTTATTCTGCATGGTAAGCCATCCAATCCATCTCATGTACATTCTTATTCTGGTAAGCCATCCAATCCATCTCATGTACATTCTTATTCTGCATGGTAAGCCATCCAATCCATCTCGTGTACATTCTTATTATGATAAGCCATCCAATCCATCTCATGTACATTCTTATTATGGTAAGCCATCCAATCCATCTCACGTACATTCTTATTATGGTAAGCCATCCAATCCATCTCACGTACATTCTTATTATGGTAAGCCATCCAATCCATCTCACGTACATTCTTATTACGGTAAGCCATCCAATCCATCTCACGTACATTCTTATTAAGGTAAGCCATCCAATCCATCTCACGTACATTCTTATTACGGTAAGCCATCCAATCCATCTCACGTACATTCTTATTATGGTAAGCCATCCAATCCATCTCACGTACATTCTTATTCTAGTAAGCCATCCAATCCATCTCATGTACATTCTTATTCTGCATGGTAAGCCATCCAATCCATCTCGTGTACATTCTTATTCTGCATGGTAAGCCATCCAATCCATCTCGTGTACATTCTTATTCTGCATGGTAAGCCATCCAATCCATCTCGTGTACATTCTTATTCTGCATGGTAAGCCATCCAATCCATCTCGTGTACATTCTTATTCTGCATGGTAAGCCATCCAATCAATCTCATGTACATTCTTATTCTGATAAGCCATCCAATCCATCTCACGTACATTCTTATTACGGTAAGCCATCCAATCCATCTCATGTACATTCTTATTCTGCATGGTAAGCCATCCAATCCATCTCATGTACATTCTTATTCTGGTAAGCCATCCAATCCATCTCATGTACATTCTTATTCTGCATGGTAAGCCATCCAATCCATCTCGTGTACATTCTTATTATGGTAAGCCATCCAATCCATCTCATGTACATTCTTATTATGGTAAGCCATCCAATCCATCTCACGTACATTCTTATTATGGTAAGCCATCTAATCCATCTCACGTACATTCTTATTCTAGTAAGCCATCCAATCCATCTCATGTATATTCTTATTCAGGTAAGCCATCCAATCCATCTCACGTACATTCTTATTATGGTAAGCCATCCAATCCATCTCACGTACATTCTTATTACGGTAAGCCATCCAATCCATCTCACGTACATTCTTATTATGGTAAGCCATCCAATCCATCTCACGTACATTCTTATTCTAGTAAGCCATCCAATCCATCTCATGTATATTCTTATTCAGGTAAGCCATCCAGTCCATCTCATGTACATTCTTATTCTGGTAAACCATCCAATCCATCTCATGTACATTCTTATTCTGCATGGTAAGCCATCCAATCCATCTCATGTATATTCATATTCAGGTAAGTCATGCAGTCCATCTCATGTACATTCTTATTACGGTAAACCATCCAATCCATCTCGTGTACATTCTTATTCTGCATAGTAAGCCATCCAATCCATCTCGTGTACATTCTTATTCTGCATGGTAAGCCATCCAATCCATCTCGTGTACATTCTTATTCTGCATGGTAAGCCATCCAATCCATCTCATGTACATTCTTATTATGGTAAGCCATCCAATCCATCTCATGTACATTGTTATTATGGTAAACCATCCAATCCATCTCACGTACATTCTTATTATGGTAAGCCATCCAATCCATCTCATGTACATTCTTATTATGGTAAGCCATCCAATCCATCTCACGTACATTCTTATTATGGTAAGCCATCCAATCCATCTCGTGTACATTCTTATTCTGCATGGTAAGCCATCCAATCCATCTCATGTACATTCTTATTCTGGTAAGCCATCCAATCCATCTCACGTACATTCTTATTACGGTAAGCCATCCAATCCATCTCATGTACATTCTTATTCTGCATGGTAAGCCATCCAATCCATCTCGTGTACATTCTTATTCTGCATGATAAGCCATCCAATCCATCTCGTGTACATTCTTATTCTGCATGGTAAGCCATCCAATCCATCTCATGTACATTCTTATTCTGCATGGTAAGCCATCCAATCCATCTCGTGTACATTCTTATTCTGCATGGTAAGCCATCCAATCCATCTCATGTACATTCTTATTCTGCATGGTAAGCCATCCAATCCATCTCGTGTACATTCTTATTCTGCATGGTAAGCCATCCAATCCATCTCGCGTACATTCTTATTCTGCATGGTAAGCCATCCAATCAATCTCATGTACATTCTTATTCTGGTAAGCCATCCAATCCATCTCCCGTACATTCTTATTACGGTAAGCCATCCAATCCATCTCATGTACATTCTTATTATGGTAAGCCATCCAATCCATCTCATGTACATTCTTATTATGGTAAGCCATCCAATCCATCTCACGTACATTCTTATTATGGTAAGCCATCCAATCCATCTCACGTACATTCTTATTACGGTAAGCCATCCAATCCATCTCACGTACATTCTTATTAAGGTAAGCCATCCAATCCATCTCACGTACATTCTTATTACGGTAAGCCATCCAATCCATCTCACGTACATTCTTATTATGGTAAGCCATCCAATCCATCTCACGTACATTCTTATTCTAGTAAGCCATCCAATCCATCTCATGTACATTCTTATTCTGCATGGTAAGCCATCCAATCCATCTCGTGTACATTCTTATTCTGCATGGTAAGCCATCCAATCCATCTCGTGTACATTCTTATTCTGCATGGTAAGCCATCCAATCCATCTCGTGTACATTCTTATTCTGCATGGTAAGCCATCCAATCCATCTCGTGTACATTCTTATTCTGCATGGTAAGCCATCCAATCAATCTCATGTACATTCTTATTCTGATAAGCCATCCAATCCATCTCACGTACATTCTTATTACGGTAAGCCATCCAATCCATCTCATGTACATTCTTATTCTGCATGGTAAGCCATCCAATCCATCTCATGTACATTCTTATTCTGGTAAGCCATCCAATCCATCTCATGTACATTCTTATTCTGCATGGTAAGCCATCCAATCCATCTCGTGTACATTCTTATTATGGTAAGCCATCCAATCCATCTCATGTACATTCTTATTATGGTAAGCCATCCAATCCATCTCACGTACATTCTTATTATGGTAAGCCATCTAATCCATCTCACGTACATTCTTATTCTAGTAAGCCATCCAATCCATCTCATGTATATTCTTATTCAGGTAAGCCATCCAATCCATCTCACGTACATTCTTATTATGGTAAGCCATCCAATCCATCTCACGTACATTCTTATTACGGTAAGCCATCCAATCCATCTCACGTACATTCTTATTATGGTAAGCCATCCAATCCATCTCACGTACATTCTTATTCTAGTAAGCCATCCAATCCATCTCATGTATATTCTTATTCAGGTAAGCCATCCAGTCCATCTCATGTACATTCTTATTCTGGTAAACCATCCAATCCATCTCATGTACATTCTTATTCTGCATGGTAAGCCATCCAATCCATCTCATGTATATTCATATTCAGGTAAGTCATGCAGTCCATCTCATGTACATTCTTATTACGGTAAACCATCCAATCCATCTCGTGTACATTCTTATTCTGCATAGTAAGCCATCCAATCCATCTCGTGTACATTCTTATTCTGCATGGTAAGCCATCCAATCCATCTCGTGTACATTCTTATTCTGCATGGTAAGCCATCCAATCCATCTCATGTACATTCTTATTATGGTAAGCCATCCAATCCATCTCATGTACATTGTTATTATGGTAAACCATCCAATCCATCTCACGTACATTCTTATTATGGTAAGCCATCCAATCCATCTCATGTACATTCTTATTATGGTAAGCCATCCAATCCATCTCACGTACATTCTTATTATGGTAAGCCATCCAATCCATCTCGTGTACATTCTTATTCTGCATGGTAAGCCATCCAATCCATCTCATGTACATTCTTATTCTGGTAAGCCATCCAATCCATCTCACGTACATTCTTATTACGGTAAGCCATCCAATCCATCTCATGTACATTCTTATTCTGCATGGTAAGCCATCCAATCCATCTCGTGTACATTCTTATTCTGCATGATAAGCCATCCAATCCATCTCGTGTACATTCTTATTCTGCATGGTAAGCCATCCAATCCATCTCATGTACATTCTTATTCTGCATGGTAAGCCATCCAATCCATCTCGTGTACATTCTTATTCTGCATGGTAAGCCATCCAATCCATCTCATGTACATTCTTATTCTGCATGGTAAGCCATCCAATCCATCTCGTGTACATTCTTATTCTGCATGGTAAGCCATCCAATCCATCTCGCGTACATTCTTATTCTGCATGGTAAGCCATCCAATCAATCTCATGTACATTCTTATTCTGGTAAGCCATCCAATCCATCTCCCGTACATTCTTATTACGGTAAGCCATCCAATCCATCTCATGTACATTCTTATTCTGCATGGTAAGCCATCCAATCCATCTCATGTACATTCTTATTCTGGTAAGCCATCCAATCCATCTCATGTACATTCTTATTCTGCATGGTAAGCCATCCAATCCATCTCGTGTACATTCTTATTATGATAAGCCATCCAATCCATCTCATGTACATTCTTATTATGGTAAGCCATCCAATCCATCTCACGTACATTCTTATTATGGTAAGCCATCCAATCCATCTCACGTACATTCTTATTATGGTAAGCCATCCAATCCATCTCACGTACATTCTTATTACGGTAAGCCATCCAATCCATCTCACGTACATTCTTATTAAGGTAAGCCATCCAATCCATCTCACGTACATTCTTATTACGGTAAGCCATCCAATCCATCTCACGTACATTCTTATTATGGTAAGCCATCCAATCCATCTCACGTACATTCTTATTCTAGTAAGCCATCCAATCCATCTCATGTACATTCTTATTCTGCATGGTAAGCCATCCAATCCATCTCGTGTACATTCTTATTCTGCATGGTAAGCCATCCAATCCATCTCGTGTACATTCTTATTCTGCATGGTAAGCCATCCAATCCATCTCGTGTACATTCTTATTCTGCATGGTAAGCCATCCAATCCATCTCGTGTACATTCTTATTCTGCATGGTAAGCCATCCAATCAATCTCATGTACATTCTTATTCTGATAAGCCATCCAATCCATCTCACGTACATTCTTATTACGGTAAGCCATCCAATCCATCTCATGTACATTCTTATTCTGCATGGTAAGCCATCCAATCCATCTCATGTACATTCTTATTCTGGTAAGCCATCCAATCCATCTCATGTACATTCTTATTCTGCATGGTAAGCCATCCAATCCATCTCGTGTACATTCTTATTATGGTAAGCCATCCAATCCATCTCATGTACATTCTTATTATGGTAAGCCATCCAATCCATCTCACGTACATTCTTATTATGGTAAGCCATCTAATCCATCTCACGTACATTCTTATTCTAGTAAGCCATCCAATCCATCTCATGTATATTCTTATTCAGGTAAGCCATCCAATCCATCTCACGTACATTCTTATTATGGTAAGCCATCCAATCCATCTCACGTACATTCTTATTACGGTAAGCCATCCAATCCATCTCACGTACATTCTTATTATGGTAAGCCATCCAATCCATCTCACGTACATTCTTATTCTAGTAAGCCATCCAATCCATCTCATGTATATTCTTATTCAGGTAAGCCATCCAGTCCATCTCATGTACATTCTTATTCTGGTAAACCATCCAATCCATCTCATGTACATTCTTATTCTGCATGGTAAGCCATCCAATCCATCTCATGTATATTCATATTCAGGTAAGTCATGCAGTCCATCTCATGTACATTCTTATTACGGTAAACCATCCAATCCATCTCGTGTACATTCTTATTCTGCATAGTAAGCCATCCAATCCATCTCGTGTACATTCTTATTCTGCATGGTAAGCCATCCAATCCATCTCGTGTACATTCTTATTCTGCATGGTAAGCCATCCAATCCATCTCATGTACATTCTTATTATGGTAAGCCATCCAATCCATCTCATGTACATTGTTATTATGGTAAACCATCCAATCCATCTCACGTACATTCTTATTATGGTAAGCCATCCAATCCATCTCATGTACATTCTTATTATGGTAAGCCATCCAATCCATCTCACGTACATTCTTATTATGGTAAGCCATCCAATCCATCTCGTGTACATTCTTATTCTGCATGGTAAGCCATCCAATCCATCTCATGTACATTCTTATTCTGGTAAGCCATCCAATCCATCTCACGTACATTCTTATTACGGTAAGCCATCCAATCCATCTCATGTACATTCTTATTCTGCATGGTAAGCCATCCAATCCATCTCGTGTACATTCTTATTCTGCATGATAAGCCATCCAATCCATCTCGTGTACATTCTTATTCTGCATGGTAAGCCATCCAATCCATCTCATGTACATTCTTATTCTGCATGGTAAGCCATCCAATCCATCTCGTCTACATTCTTATTCTGCATGGTAAGCCATCCAATCCATCTCATGTACATTCTTATTCTGCATGGTAAGCCATCCAATCCATCTCGTGTACATTCTTATTCTGCATGGTAAGCCATCCAATCCATCTCGCGTACATTCTTATTCTGCATGGTAAGCCATCCAATCAATCTCATGTACATTCTTATTCTGGTAAGCCATCCAATCCATCTCCCGTACATTCTTATTACGGTAAGCCATCCAATCCATCTCATGTACATTCTTATTCTGCATGGTAAGCCATCCAATCCATCTCATGTACATTCTTATTCTGGTAAGCCATCCAATCCATCTCATGTACATTCTTATTCTGCATGGTAAGCCATCCAATCCATCTCGTGTACATTCTTATTATGGTAAGCCATCCAATCCATCTCATGTACATTCTTATTATGGTAAGCCATCCAATCAATCTCATGTACATTCTTATTATGGTAAGCCATCCAATCCATCTCACGTACATTCGTATTATGGTAAGCCATCCAATCCATCTCACGTACATTCTTATTACGGTAAGCCATCCAATCTATCTCATGTACATTCTTATTCTGCATGGTAAGCCATCCAATCCATCTCATGTACATTCTTATTCTGGTAAGCCATCCAATCCATCTCATGTACATTCTTATTCTGCATGGTAAGCCATCCAATCCATCTCGTGTACATTCTTATTATGGTAAGCATCCAATCCATCTCCTGTACATTCTTATTATGGTAAGCCATCCAATCCATCTCATGTACATTCTTATTATGGTAAGCCATCCAATCCATCTCACGTACATTCTTATTATGGTAAGCCATCCAATCCATCTCACGTACATTCTTATTACGGTAAGCCATCCAATCCATCTCACGTACATTCTTATTATGGTAAGCCATCCAATCCATCTCACGTACATTCTTATTACGGTAAGCCATCCAATCCATCTCACGTACATTCTTATTATGGTAAGCCATCCAATCCATCTCACGTACATTCTTATTCTAGTAAGCCATCCAATCCATCTCATGTATATTCTTATTCAGGTAAGCCATCCAGTCCATCTCATGTACATTCTTTTTCTGGTAAACCATCCAATCCATCTCATGTACATTCTTATTCTGCATGGTAAGCCATCCAATCCATCTCATGTATATTCATATTCAGGTAAGTCATGCAGTCCATCTCATGTACATTCTTATTACGGTAAACCATCCAATCCATCTCGTGTACATTCTTATTCTGCATAGTAAGCCATCCAATCCATCTCGTGTACATTCTTATTCTGCATGGTAAGCCATCCAATCCATCTCGTGTACATTCTTATTCTGCATGGTAAGCCATCCAATCTATCTCATGTACATTCTTATTCTGCATGGTAAGCCATCCAATCAATCTCATGTACATTCTTATTCTGATAAGGCATCCAATCCATCTCACGTACATTCTTATTACGGTAAGCCATCCAATCCATCTCATGTACATTCTTATTCGGCATGGTAAGCCATCCAATCCATCTCATGTACATTCTTATTCTGGTAAGCCATCCAATCCATCTCATGTACATTCTTATTCTGCATGGTAAGCCATCCAATCCATCTCGTGTAAATTCTTATTATGGTAAGCCATCCAATCCATCTCATGTACATTCTTATTATGGTAAGCCATCCAATCCATCTCATGTACATTCTTATTATGGTAAGCCATCCAATCCATCTCACGTACATTCTTATTATGGTAAGCCATCCAATCCATCTCACGTACATTCTTATTACGGTAAGCCATCCAATCCATCTCACGTACATTCTTATTATGGTAAGCCATCCAATCCATCTCACGTACATTCTTATTACGGTAAGCCATCCAATCCATCTCACGTACATTCTTATTATGGTAAGCCATCCAATCCATCTCACGTACATTCTTATTCTAGTAAGCCATCCAATCCATCTCATGTATATCCTTATTCAGGTAAGCCATCCAGTCCATCTCATGTACATTCTTATTCTGGTAAACCATCCAATCCATCTCATGTACATTCTTATTCTGCATGGTAAGCCATCCAATCCATCTCATTTATATTCATATTCAGGTAAGTCATGCAGTCCATCTCATGTACATTCTTTTTACGGTAAACCATCCAATCCATCTCGTGTACATTCTTATTCTGCATAGTAAGCCATCCAATCCATCTCGTGTACATTCTTATGCTGCATGGTAAGCCATCCAATCCATCTCGTGTACATTCTTATTCTGCATGGTAAGCCATCCAATCCATCTCATGTACATTCTTATTATGGTAAGCCATCCAATCCATCTCATGTACATTCTTATTATGGTAAACCATCCAATCCATCTCACGTACATTCTTATTATGGTAAGCCATCCAATCCATCTCAGGTACATTCTTATTTTGGTAAGCCATCCAATCCATCTCACGTACATTCTTATTATGGTAAGCCATCCAATCCATCTCGTGTACATTCTTATTCTGCATGGTAAGCCATCCAATCCATCTCATGTACATTCTTATTCTGGTAAGCCATCCAATCCATCTCACGTACATTCTTATTACGGTAAGCCATCCAATCCATCTCATGTACATTCTTATTCTGCATGGTAAGCCATCCAATCCATCTCGTGTACATTCTTATTCTGCATGATAAGCCATCCAATCCATCTCGTGTACATTCTTATTCTGCATGGTAAGCTATCCAATCCATCTCATGTACATTCTTATTCTGCATGGTAAGCCATCCAATCCATCTCGTGTACATTCTTATTCTGCATGGTAAGCCATCCAATCCATCTCATGTACATTCTTATTCTGCATGGTAAGCCATCCAATCCATCTCGTGTACATTCTTATTCTGCATGGTAAGCCATCCAATCCATCTCGTGTACATTCTTATTCTGCATGGTAAGCCATCCAATCCATCTCATGTACATTCTTATTCTGGTAAGCCATCCAATCCATCTCACGTACATTCTTATTACGGTAAGCCATCCAATCCATCTCATGTACATTCTTATTCTGCATGGTAAGCCATCCAATCCATCTCATGTACATTCTTATTCTGGTAAGCCATCCAATCCATCTCATGTACATTCTTATTCTGCATGGTAAGCCATCCAATCCATCTCGTGTACATTCTTATTATGGTAAGCCATCCAATCCATCTCATGTACATTCTTATTATGGTAAGCCATCCAATCAATCTCATGTACATTCTTATTATGGTAAGCCATCCAATCCATCTCACGTACATTCTTATTATGGTAAGCCATCCAATCCATCTCACGTACATTCTTATTACGGTAAGCCATCCAATCTATCTCATGTACATTCTTATTCTGCATGGTAAGCCATCCAATCCATCTCATGTACATTCTTATTCTGGTAAGCCATCCAATCCATCTCATGTACATTCTTATTCTGCATGGTAAGCCATCCAATCCATCTCGTGTACATTCCTATTATGGTAAGCATCCAATCCATCTCATGTACATTCTTATTATGGTAAGCCATCCAATCCATCTCATGTACATTCTTATTATGGTAAGCCATCCAATCCATCTCACGTACATTCTTATTATGGTAAGCCATCCAATCCATCTCACGTACATTCTTATTACGGTAAGCCATCCAATCCATCTCACGTACATTCTTATTATGGTAAGCCATCCAATCCATCTCACGTACATTCTTATTACGGTAAGCCATCCAATCCATCTCACGTACATTCTTATTATGGTAAGCCATCCAATCCATCTCACGTACATTCTTATTCTAGTAAGCCATCCAATCCATCTCATGTATATTCTTATTCAGGTAAGCCATCCAGTCCATCTCATGTACATTCTTATTCTGGTAAACCATCCAATCCATCTCATGTACATTCTTATTCTGCATGGTAAGCCATCCAATCCATCTCATGTATATTCATATTCAGGTAAGTCATGCAGTCCATCTCATGTACATTCTTATTACGGTAAACCATCCAATCCATCTCGTGTACATTCTTATTCTGCATAGTAAGCCATCCAATCCATCTCGTGTACATTCTTATTCTGCATGGTAAGCCATCCAATCCATCTCGTGTACATTCTTATTCTGCATGGTAAGCCATCCAATCCATCTCATGTACATTCTTATTCTGCATGGTAAGCCATCCAATCCATCTCATGTACATTCTTATTCTGATAAGCCATCCAATCCATCTCACGTACATTCTTATTACGGTAAGCCATCCAATCCATCTCATGTACATTCTTATTCTGCATGGTAAGCCATCCAATCCATCTCATGTACATTCTTATTCTGGTAAGCCATCCAATCCATCTCATGTACATTCTTATTCTGCATGGTAAGCCATCCAATCCATCTCGTGTACATTCTTATTATGGTAAGCCATCCAATCCATCTCATGTACATTCTTATTATGGTAAGCCATCCAATCCATCTCATGTACATTCTTATTATGGTAAGCCATCCAATCCATCTCACGTACATTCTTATTATGGTAAGCCATCCAATCCATCTCACGTACATTCTTATTCTGCATGGTAAGCCATCCAATCCATCTCGTGTACATTCTTATTATGGTAAGCCATCCAATCCATCTCATGTACATTCTTATTATGGTAAGCCATCCAATCAATCTCATGTACATTCTTATTATGGTAAGCCATCCAATCCATCTCACGTACATTCTTATTATGGTAAGCCATCCAATCCATCTCACGTACATTCTTATTACGGTAAGCCATCCAATCTATCTCATGTACATTCTTATTCTGCATGGTAAGCCATCCAATCCATCTCATGTACATTCTTATTCTGGTAAGCCATCCAATCCATCTCATGTACATTCTTATTCTGCATGGTAAGCCATCCAATCCATCTCGTGTACATTCTTATTATGGTAAGCATCCAATCCATCTCATGTACATTCTTATTATGGTAAGCCATCCAATCCATCTCATGTACATTCTTATTATGGTAAGCCATCCAATCCATCTCACGTACATTCTTATTATGGTAAGCCATCCAATCCATCTCACGTACATTCTTATTACGGTAAGCCATCCAATCCATCTCACGTACATTCTTATTATGGTAAGCCATCCAATCCATCTCACGTACATTCTTATTACGGTAAGCCATCCAATCCATCTCACGTACATTCTTATTATGGTAAGCCATCCAATCCATCTCACGTACATTCTTATTCTAGTAAGCCATCCAATCCATCTCATGTATATTCTTATTCAGGTAAGCCATCCAGTCCATCTCATGTACATTCTTATTCTGGTAAACCATCCAATCCATCTCATGTACATTCTTATTCTGCATGGTAAGCCATCCAATCCATCTCATGTATATTCATATTCAGGTAAGTCATGCAGTCCATCTCATGTACATTCTTATTACGGTAAACCATCCAATCCATCTCGTGTACATTCTTATTCTGCATAGTAAGCCATCCAATCCATCTCGTGTACATTCTTATTCTGCATGGTAAGCCATCCAATCCATCTCGTGTACATTCTTATTCTGCATGGTAAGCCATCCAATCCATCTCATGTACATTCTTATTCTGCATGGTAAGCCATCCAATCCATCTCATGTACATTCTTATTCTGATAAGCCATCCAATCCATCTCACGTACATTCTTATTACGGTAAGCCATCCAATCCATCTCATGTACATTCTTATTCTGCATGGTAAGCCATCCAATCCATCTCATGTACATTCTTATTCTGGTAAGCCATCCAATCCATCTCATGTACATTCTTATTCTGCATGGTAAGCCATCCAATCCATCTCGTGTACATTCTTATTATGGTAAGCCATCCAATCCATCTCATGTACATTCTTATTATGGTAAGCCATCCAATCCATCTCATGTACATTCTTATTATGGTAAGCCATCCAATCCATCTCACGTACATTCTTATTATGGTAAGCCATCCAATCCATCTCACGTACATTCTTATTACGGTAAGCCATCCAATCCATCTCACGTACATTCTTATTATGGTAAGCCATCCAATCCATCTCACGTACATTCTTATTACGGTAAGCCATCCAATCCATCTCACGTACATTCTTATTATGGTAAGCCATCCAATCCATCTCACGTACATTCTTATTCTAGTAAGCCATCCAATCCATCTCATGTATATTCTTATTCAGGTAAGCCATCCAGTCCATCTCATGTACATTCTTATTCTGGTAAACCATCCAATCCATCTCATGTACATTCTTATTCTGCATGGTAAGCCATCCAATCCATCTCATGTATATTCATATTCAGGTAAGTCATGCAGTCCATCTCATGTACATTCTTATTACGGTAAACCATCCAATCCATCTCGTGTACATTCTTATTCTGCATAGTAAGCCATCCAATCCATCTCGTGTACATTCTTATTCTGCATGGTAAGCCATCCAATCCATCTCGTGTACATTCTTATTCTGCATGGTAAGCCATCCAATCCATCTCATGTACATTCTTATTCTGGTAAGCCATCCAATCCATCTCACGTACATTCTTATTACGGTAAGCCATCCAATCCATCTCTTGTACATTCTTATTCTGCATGGTAAGCCATCCAATCCATCTCGTGTACATTCTTATTCTGCATGATAAGCCATCCAATCCATCTCGTGTACATTCTTATTCTGCATGGTAAGCCATCCAATCCATCTCATGTACATTCTTATTCTGCATGGTAAGCCATCCAATCCATCTCGTGTACATTCTTATTCTGCATGGTAAGCCATCCAATCCATCTCATGTACATTCTTATTCTGCATGGTAAGCCATCCAATCCATCTCGTGTACATTCTTATTCTGCATGGTAAGCCATCCAATCCATCTCGTGTACATTCTTATTCTGCATGGTAAGCCATCCAATCCATCTCATGTACATTCTTATTCTGGTAAGCCATCCAATCCATCTCACGTACATTCTTATTACGGTAAGCCATCCAATCCATCTCATGTACATTCTTATTCTGCATGGTAAGCCATCCAATCCATCTCATGTACATTCTTATTCTGGTAAACCATCCAATCCATCTCATGTACATTCTTATTCTGCATGGTAAGCCATCCAATCCATCTCGTGTACATTCTTATTATGGTAAGCCATCCAATCCATCTCATGTACATTCTTATTATGGTAAGCCATCCAATCAATCTCATTTACATTCTTATTATGGTAAGCCATCCAATCCATCTCACATACATTCTTATTATGGTAAGCCATCCAATCGATCTCACGTACATTCTTATTACGGTAAGCCATCCAATCTATCTCATGTACATTCTTATTCTGCATGGCAAGCCATCCAATCCATCTCATGTACATTCTTATTCTGGTAAGCCATCCAATCCATCTCATGTACATTCTTATTCTGCATGGTAAGCCATCCAATCCATCTCGTGTACATTCTTATTATGGTAAGCATCCAATCCATCTCATGTACATTCTTATTATGGTAAGCCATCCAATCCATCTCATGTACATTCTTATTATGGTAAGCCATCCAATCCATCTCACGTACATTCTTATTATGGTAAGCCATCCAATCCATCTCACGTACATTCTTATTACGGTAAGCCATCCAATCCATCTCACGTACATTCTTATTATGGTAAGCCATCCAATCCATCTCACGTACATTCTTATTACGGTAAGCCATCCAATCCATCTCACGTACATTCTTATTATGGTAAGCCATCCAATCCATCTCACGTACATTCTTATTCTAGTAAGCCATCCAATCCATCTCATGTATATTCTTATTCAAGTAAGCCATCCAGTCCATCTCATGTACATTCTTATTCTGGTAAACCATCCAATCCATCTCATGTACATTCTTATTCTGCATGGTAAGCCATCCAATCCATCTCATGTATATTCATATTCAGGTAAGTCATGCAGTCCATCTCATGTACATTCTTATTACGGTAAACCATCCAATCCATCTCGTGTACATTCTTATTCTGCATAGTAAGCCATCCAATCCATCTCGTGTACATTCTTATTCTGCATGGTAAGCCATCCAATCCATCTCGTGTACATTCTTATTCTGCATGGTAAGCCATCCAATCCATCTCATGTACATTCTTATTATGGTAAGCCATCCAATCCATCTCATTAACATTCTTATTATGGTAAACCATCCAATCCATCTCACGTACATTCTTATTATGGTAAGCCATCCAATCCATCTCATGTACATTCTTATTATGGTAAGCCATCCAATCCATCTCACGTACATTCTTATTATGGTAAGCCATCCAATCCATCTCGTGTACATTCTTATTCTGCATGGTAAGCCATCCAATCCATCTCATGTACATTCTTATTCTGGTAAGCCATCCAATCCATCTCACGTACATTCTTATTACGGTAAGCCATCCAATCCATCTCATGTACATTCTTATTCTGCATGGTAAGCCATCCAATCCATCTCGTGTACATTCTTATTCTGCATGATAAGCCATCCAATCCATCTCGTGTACATTCTTATTCTGCATGGTAAGCCATCCAATCCATCTCATGTACATTCTTATTCTGCATGGTAAGCCATCCAATCCATCTCGTGTACATTTTTATTCTGCATGGTAAGCCATCCAATCCATCTCATGTACATTCTTATTCTGCATGGTAAGCCATCCAATCCATCTCGTGTACATTCTTATTCTGCATGGTAAGCCATCCAATCCATCTCGTGTACATTCTTATTCTGCATGGTAAGCCATCCAATCCATCCCATGTACATTCTTATTATGGTAAGCCATCCAATCCATCTCATGTACATTCTTATTACGGTAAACCATCCAATCCATCTCGTGTACATTCTTATTCTGCATAGTAAGCCATCCAATCCATCTCGTGTACATTCTTATTCTGCATGGTAAGCCATCCAATCCATCTCGTGTACATTCTTATTCTGCATGGTAAGCCATCCAATCCATCTCATGTACATTCTTATTATGGTAAGCCATCCAATCCATCTCATGTACATTCTTATTATGGTAAACCATCCAATCCATCTCACGTACATTCTTATTATGGTAAGCCATCCAATCCATCTCATGTACATTCTTATTGTGGTAAGCCATCCAATCCATCTCACGTACATTCTTATTATGGTAAGCCATCCAATCCATCTCGTGTACATTCTTATTCTGCATGGTAAGCCATCCAATCCATCTCATGTACATTCTTATTCTGGTAAGCCATCCAATCCATCTCACTTACATTCTTATTACGGTAAGCCATCCAATCCATCTCATGTACATTCTTATTCTGCATGGTAAGCCATCCAATCCATCTCGTGTACATTCTTATTCTGCATGGTAAGCCATCCAATCCATCTCATGTACATTCTTATTATGGTAAGCCATCCAATCCATCTCATGTACATTCTTATTACGGTAAACCATCCAATCCATCTCGTGTACATTCTTATTCTGCATAGTAAGCCATCCAATCCATCTCGTGTACATTCTTATTCTGCATGGTAAGCCATCCAATCCATCTCGTGTACATTCTTATTCTGCATGGTAAGCCATCCAATCCATCTCATGTACATTCTTATTATGGTAAGCCATCCAATCCATCTCATGTACATTCTTATTATGGTAAACCATCCAATCCATCTCACGTACATTCTTATTATGGTAAGCCATCCAATCCATCTCATGTACATTCTTATTATGGTAAGCCATCCAATCCATCTCATGTACATTCTTATTATGGTAAGCCATCCAATCCATCTCGTGTACATTCTTATTCTGCATGGTAAGCCATCCAATCCATCTCATGTAAATTCTTATTCTGGTAAGCCATCCAATCCATCTCACGTACATTCTTATTACGGTAAGCCATCCAATCCATCTCATGTACATTCTTATTCTGATGGTAAGCCATCCAATCCATCTCGTGTACATTCATATTCTGCATGGTAAGCCATCCAATCCATCTCGTGTACATTCTTATTCTGCATGGTAAGCCATCCAATCCATCTCATGTACATTCTTATTCCGCATGGTAAGCCATCCAATCCATCTCGTGTACATTCTTGTTCTGCATGGTAAGCCATCCAATCCATCTCACGTACATTCTTATTCTGCATGGTAAGCCATCCAATCCATCTCGTGTACATTCTTATTCTGCATCGTAAGCCATCCAATCCATCTCGTGTACATTCTTATTCTGCATGGTAAGCCATCCAATCCATCTCATGTACATTCTTATTATGGTAAGCCATCCAATCCATCTCATGTACATTCTTATTATGGTAAGCCATCCAATCCATCTCGTGTACATTCTTATTCTGCATGGTAAGCCATCCAATCCATCTCATGTACATTCTTATTCTGGTAAGCCATCCAATCCATCTCACGTACATTCTTATTACGGTAAGCCATCCAATCCATCTCATGTACATTCTTATTCTGCATGGTAAGCCATCCAATCCATCTCGTGTACATTCTTATTCTGCATGATAAGCCATCCAATCCATCTCGTGTACATTCTTATTCTGCATGGTAAGCCATCCAATCCATCTCATGTACATTCTTATTCTGCATGGTAAGCCATCCAATCCATCTCGTGTACATTCTTATTCTGCATGGTAAGCCATCCAATCCATCTCATGTACATTCTTATTCTGCATGGTAAGCCATCCAATCCATCTCATGTACATTCTTATTCTGCATGGTAAGCCATCCAATCCATCTCGTGTACATTCTTATTCTGCATGGTAAGCCATCCAATCCATCTCATGTACATTCTTATTCTGGTAAGCCATCCAATCCATCTCACGTACATTCTTATTCTGGTAAACCATCCTATCCATCTCATGTACATTCTTATTCTGCATGGTAAGCCATCCAATCCATCTCATGTATATTCTTATTCAGGTAAGCCATCCAGTCCATCTCATGTACTTTCTTATTACGGTAAGCCATCCAATCCATCTCGTGTACATTCTTATTCTGCATGGTAAGCCATCCAATCCATCTCGTGTACATTCTTATTCTGCATGGTAAGCCATCCAATCCATCTCGTGTACATTCTTATTCTGCATGGTAAGCCATCCAATCCATCTCATGTACATTCTTATTATGGTAAGCCATCCAATCCATCTCATGTACATTCTTATTATGGTAAGCCATCCAATCCATCTCACGTACATTCTTATTATGGTAAGCCATGCAATCCATCTCATGTACATTCTTATTATGGTAAGCCATCCAATCCATCTCACGTACATTCTTATTATGGTAAGCCATCCAATCCATCTCACGTACATTCTTATTACGGTAAGCCATCCAATCCATCTCACGTACATTCTTATTATGGTAAGCCATCCAATCCATCTCATGTACATTCTTATTCTAGTAAGCCATCCAATCCATCTCATGTATATTCTTATTCAGGTAAGCCATCCAGTCCATCTCATGTACATTCTTATTCTGGTAAACCATCCAATCCATCTCATGTACATTCTTATTCTGCATGGTAAGCCATCCAATCCATCTCATGTACATTCTTATTCTGGTAAGCCATCCAATTATCATACACTATAGATGTTAGGTTTATCTAACATTTTCTGATATAAACATCTTTTAATATTTTGCAAAGATGTCGGGTGGAGCTGAACTCTAGAATCAAAATTCTAGGCTTATTTGGAAAGGAAAACGTGAGCTCCTCACTCTCCCTTTGTAGAGACGAATTTGTTGACTCACAATACGCATGGCAAACGGTATGTGCTCAAAACCAGCAACGTTAACGTAAAACCAACTAGCGCTTATTCGTGCATGGCGGTATAGTATAGCTACGATAAACGTTCAAATTATTGGTTGGATACCTTTGACAAAAACTAATACGCACATGCGCATGGTAAAGTATAGCTACGATGAACGCTCAATCTGATTGGTTGGATACCCTTGACAATAACTAATACGCACATGCGCATGGTAAAGTATAGCTACGATGAACGCTCAATCTGATTGGTTGGATACCCTTGACAATAACTAATACGCACATGCGCATGGTAAAGTATAGCTACGATAAACGTTCAATCTGATTGGTTGGATACCTTTGACAATAACTAATACGCACATGCGCATGGTAAAGTATAGCTACGATAAACATTCAATCTGATCGGTTGGATACCTTTGACAATAACTAATACGCACATGCGCATGGTAAAGTATAGCTACGATTAACGCTCAATCTGATTGGTTGGATACCTTTGACAATAACTGATGCGCCCATGCGCATGGTATAGTATAGCTACGATAAACGCACAATCTAATTGGCTAAAAAGATAATTGTTATCTTGCCAAATTGTTAATGGCTCAAAGAGTGTTTCAAATTCCATACTGTGATAATATTTTTGCCATCCAACTTCAAAAAGCACGTATGAAAAGTACCAGTATTTTAAACTCACTTACTGGTTTTGCAAGAGTAGCCAGTCGACCCAGATTGACTTTTTTCTTGGGCGTTCCTTCCTTTTCCATGTCATTAGGTGTATGTAAGATACGCATGACCTTTACCTTGCGCATAGCATGAAAACTCAAGACAGCAGCAACCGACTCCAGAAAACAGAAACAAAGATAACTGATGACCAATGCATAATATGAATTAAAACTTGTTTATTGCTTGTCCAGATCAATAGCAATCGAGTCAAAGAATCCGATTTAAAGGATTCCAGTAGTAAGCCTTTAGTTTATTAAAACGTTTTTGAGTTAAAGTTTTACAGCGCGACGCTCAAAAGTATGACCACATTTAATGTATTCGCATACTTCTATGCACGGGATTTTGTACTTTAAACCGACACAATTGATGCGAAGCTGTCTGGTTTTACCAAATAAGGCGTGTAAAAGCTCGTTTGGAGCAAAAAGCCCGTGCATAGAAGTATGCGAATACATTAAAAGTGGTCATACTTTTGCGCGTCGCGCTGTAACAAATGATTCAGGGTTGTTTGTGTTTCACTTGACAAACAAAGTGGAGAAATATACTCAAGCGTATTTATCCGACTGTATCTTAAAGTTTCAATCAATGATTACGGGAATCACAAAAAGCCGGGGTTTTTTGTTTTACTTGACAACCAAAATTAAGAAATAACCTCAAGCGAGTTTATTTGACTGTAATACTGGGAACGGAAAACACCCATTTGAGTAGACAAGAATTGGCAGTATCATATAAGCAGAATCTACATGTATACAAGAGAAAGGAAATACCAAGAAACAAATGGAAAAAAGATATTGTCACTAAACTTTTCCAAGAGAGCATTAGAAAACTAGGAAAGCTCAGCTTGTCTTTTTTCATTGATATTGCTTAAGTGTTAATGCTGAATGTAAGCAAAAAGGAAACGAGAAGTAACTAGCTCTTTTTGAAGAATATTAAGAACGTTATGGGGCTTAGTCTAAGAAAGAATTTGTAAGCAATTTGAAAAAAAAAGAAGAAAAAAGAAAACATTTTAGACTCTTATCGTATTACAGCCGAAAAAAAAAAGGACAGAAAGATTAAAAGCTTACCATAACAAACAAAACAAGATGCAAGTGAAACAAAAAAAAAATAGAAAGAAAAAAAAGGAAAAAGAAAAATAGAGCGAAAAAAGAAAAAAAGGGGAGAAAAAAAAAAAAAATCTAAAGAATCTAAAACAAGAATATAAGAATAGTGCCCTCCACATGCCAAACCCAGGCCCGTAACCAGGGGGGAGCACAGGGTGCACGTGCACCCCCCCCCCCCCCCATCAGACCAAAAGATCCGCTTTTTATCAACATTTGTTTGTTTAAGTTAATAAAGTTCATTATTATTATTATTGCTTGAAAATAAAAAAAAAATACAGATTTAATGTAAATCAAAAAATTAAACCACTATCATTTCCCAGTTTTCTCCATTTGTTTCTTTTTTCCAATAATATGTTGGGTTACCTGTGGTAAATTACACTTAGGTCCATATTTACTTGATGTGCACCCCCCCCCCCCCCCCCCGGTAAATGTTCTGGTTACGGCCCTGACGTGGTGCATGGGCAACCTCGATTTCTTCCCCCTGATCCCTGAACTTAACCAGAAAGCTTGTAGGATGGGAATGGAGCTTAAGGCAATGGGCTCGTGCAAATTTAACCGATATATTTTCCTATAATTTTGCATATAGATAGTTTTTGAGATGGACAAAACAGAACAACAACAAAAATCGGGGGTCATCGACATAGATTTTGCGCTATGTTAGCTTGAACACGGCACTCCCCAGCGAGTCTAGAACGAAAACAACGCTTCTCAAAGTATTACGTCTAGTTTAATTCTGGTGGCTGCAATATGAAAAACAGAGGCTTTCAGAGGTACTAAAGTAAATAAACTTCCTTGAAAAACAGTTTAATGTCACAAAGTTCAGGAAAAATGCTAAGTTTTGACATTTCCGACTTGAAAAACAGTCGAAATTACGTGCGAAAGTCGTCTTTTTTAGATGATGTTTCACGATTTTCTCGAAAACAAACCGATAGATTTTTTATTTTTTTCGATATGTACTAGCTTTAGTTAAAAGACATCGAATTCAGGAAAAAAATGTATAGGTCACCGTATTCATTTACAAGATATAAGTCGTAAAGCAACGCAAAATGAAGGGCGACAAATAAACGGAAAGCACACAGGTAGCCCAATCCATGGGTTTTGTCGCGCATGTCTCGAGTCATTGAACATACACAAAATGACTGCCATGCGACTAATTGTCAAGTTATATAAATACAGTGTATTTTTTCTGATTTTGGTCAATATATTATACAATTCTAAATATAATGAAAAATGCGCAGAAAGATGCGCACGAGTGCGCGAGCCCATTGCCTTAATTGGGCACCAGTGGTATCTGCACCACAGCCACCCCAGGAATATGGCAGGAATATGATAAACACGCAGGAATACGGTAAACTGAATTGTTCATTTTTAGGTTACAAGCTTGAAAATTGTCACGACGATACAAGACCACATGTTGACTATTTTTTTGATGTAACGCCACACCCAAAAATGATTACTTCCAGTTTCACAGTACTTGAATTAATGTAAATGATGACGTCATTAAGACAAAACCAGTCAAGATTAAACAAGAATTCTCAATAACTTCTTCTTTTTCATTATGGACTCTCTTATTTGACTTGAAATAAAAGGAGTATTCAAAAAATTTATCCAAACATTACAATTTCTAAGAGTTTTTTTAATTAAATGGCCTGGGTCCGAGGGTGTTTCCATGGCAATACCATCAAACTTACCAAACTGACTGTTTTATTTTGCACTATAATTAACATTAATATCTGCCATTTTTGGCTACTTTTCGCGGATATTTTCTCTATTTGATACCTTTGACTTATTTTAGAATATCTCATGAGGAGTGGGGGGGGGGGGGGGGGGGGGGCGGGGGTGGGAGAGGCAGAAAAAAAATCATTTATGCTAGACAATGTCCCCTTTCACAGTTCCCTGCACCACCTTCAAATATAGCTATGCTTTTGTGAAAGCGAGACTACGGATAAACTTGCGATAATCTTTATCATTGCGAGGTCACTCCAGTCTCACTATGATGCAATATAGGCAGGGCTACCTTTCAAGATGGCGCAGGGAACTGTAAAGGGGACATGAATAACTTAACTTTACTAAATGTATTATATTAATATGTGAATAATGTCAGCAGAGAAGAAAGTATATTAGAAAAACTTGCAGACAGAGTCTGGGAAAATTCCATATTTTTTTGAACTTTTCCTGCTTGGATTCACATCACCCATAGTGCATTTTGGGCTTGGTATGCAACCAGCAACGAGCAACAAAACCTTCACCAACCTTTCTTGAAAAAGCTGTATACCTGTACATGGTGCACATAGAATGTTTATATTTTAGTCCTCTCTGACTCTCAAAATGAACTGTTGAAATGTTGTGATTTCCAAGTCTATATAAAACTATTCATATCTGTGAAACTGTACTATGCAATAGTCTCTTTTCAAATATAGTGTCGAGAGGATGGGGACACAATTCCATCTATCAAACTGACCTTTCTAGGTTATCACGAGGTCAGTCTGAAGGATATTTGTGGCACGATTCCATCCATTAAATTGACCTAGGTTAGACTATGTATGATGTGATGTTTGCGCGAGCCGAATTTACCAAGGGTTCTGTGTATGCAGGGGCGGATCCAGGGGGGGATGGGGGGTGGATTGGGTGGCTAGGCACCCCCATCTTTGCAGGGTTTAAAATAGGAAACATAAAATGATTATTTAATTCAGTAAATAAAAGATTTAAGAAGAAAAAATAATGAGAATTAACAAATGAGAATTAACAGTGGAATCCACAGAGTGGCTTTAGACCTATCCTTTTCATATTTGTTTTAGAGTTAGCTACCCCTCTTTGTAAAATCCTGGATCCGCCCCTGGTATGTTTCTCGAATGTGTAAGCCACTGAAAATCATGTCGAAATCTCAAAATCCTAACATTTCTATTCTGCACGGTTATTTCTGGATTCCACAGGAAGCTCGTACCTGTGAGATTAGTATCGCTGCCAGTCTGAATGATGGTGGCACATTTCCAACTATCAAACTGACCTTTCTAGGTTATCAATATGGGATGTTTGCGCGAGGTCAGTCTGAAGGATGGTAGCACAATTCCAACTATCAAATTGATCTTCCTAGGTAATACTATATACAGCATGATGGGATGTTTGCACGAGGTCAGTCTGATGTCGCTTTTTTGACTCCGCTAATATTCATCTAACAATTTTTCCTTTTCAAATTTTCTATGGAAATAAAAGTATTTCAACATCCGAAAATAACAGAGTAATTTTTTCCTGAGTGCACACGAGATGTACTGCAAGAAGGCATAGAAATAAGAATATGCGCGAGATGGATTGAATAAAAGTACAGGAACACTGAAAAATGCAAACGAGATTCGTTTTCATTTTGTTTGTTTGCTTCACCACTGCCGATAATGATACTTATATACTCATGCACATAATTGGTGTAGATTTGAATATCCCATTTAATTTCACAAAAATTCCTCCACTCAAAATATTCTTAGGGATCGGTAAATAAAACCTCCCAAGCTGATGCACGTATACGTCGCATGTGGTTTCAAAAAACCTCCCACATGGAAAGAAATAGCCAAAGCGACAAAACCATCAGCAACACAAGCGTCTACCGGGTGTGCTGGTCATAGCAAGGGGTTAATCATCTACGGTCTAGGGGCCGACTAACCTCTCCCTTAGGCTTGGGGGCCGAGCTTCCTGATCAGTCAGTAATGTCCTCCCGGGATAGCGGTGTTGGGGCCGAAATCTCCAGCGTAGCCGTAAGTCCATACGATGCTTCAGCAATCGATGTCTGGAAGAATGGTCCCGGTAAATCAATCAATAAAAATAAATTAACTCCATAAAACTGAATCTTTGATGGTTATGGTTATATATCTTATAGAAATATTCCATGATATTCTGAAGTATCCGAACATGCATTTTTTGAGTACCCAAAATCATACTCTGGATTATCCAAAACCATATTCTGGAGTATCCAAAATCATATTCTGGAGGATCCAAAACCATATTCTGGAGGATCCAAAACCATATTCTGGAGTATCCAAAACCATATTCTGGGGATCCAAAACCATATTCTGGAGGATCCAAAATCATATTCTGAAGGATCCAAAATCATATTCTGGAGGATCCAAAACCATATTCTGGAGGATCCAAAATCATATTCTGGAGGATCCAAAACCATATTCTGGAGGATCCAAAATCATATTCTGGAGTATCGAAAAACATATTCTCGAGGATCCAAAACCATATTCTGGAGGATCCAAAACCATATTCTGGAGGATCCAAAATCATATTCTGGAGGGTCCAAAACCATATTCTGGAGTATGAAAAACCGTATTCTGGAGTATCTAAAACCATATTCTGGAGGATCCAAAATCATATTCTGGAGGGTCCAAAACCATATTCTGGAGGATGCAAAACCATATTCTGGAGGATCCAAAACCGTATTCTGGACGATGCAAAACCATATTCTGGAGGACCAAAACCATATTCTGGAGGATCCAAAACCATATTCTGGACGATGCAAAACCATATTCTGGAGGATCCAAAACCATATTCTGGACGATGCAAAACCATATTCTGGAGGATCCAAAATCATATTCTGGTGGATCCAAAATCATATTCTGCAGGATCCAAAATCATATTCTGCAGGATCCAAAATCATATTCTGGAGGATGCAAAACCATATTCTGGACGATCCAAAATCATATTCTGGAGGATGCAAAACCATATTCTTGAGTATCCGATGATATTTTTGGATATTCAATCACATTTTGAAGTATCTGACAATGTTTTGGAGCATCAAACACGATATTCTGCAGTATCCTTTAATATGTAATCCAGATAAATTGGTTTGTATTCAAGGCAGAATAGGAATGTAGACCAGATGGATTGGATGGGTGCGTTAGAATAAGAATGTACACCAGATGGATTGTATGAGTGTATCAGAAGAAGAAAGTACACGAGATGGATTGGATGAGTGTATCAGAAGAAGAAAGTACACGAGATGGATTGGATTGGTACTTCAGAATTAGAATGATCACGGGATGGATTGGATGGGTGCATCAGGATTAGGATGTACACGAGATGGATTGGATGGGTGCATCAGAAGAAGAATGTATACGAGATGGATTGGATGGGTGTATCAGAATAAGATTGTACACGAGATGGATTGGATGGGTGCATCAGAATAAGAATGTACACGACATGGATTGGATTGGTGCTTCAGAAATAGAATGTACACGACATGGATTGGATGGGTGCATCAGAATAAGTATGTACACGACATCGATTGGATGGGTGTATCAGAATGAAAATGTACACGAGATGGATTGGATGGACGCATCAGAATAAGAATGCGTAAGAGATGGATTCGATTGGTGCTTCAGAATTAGAATGTTCATGGAATGGATTGGATGGGTGTATCAGAATGAAAATGTACACGAGATGGATTGGATGGACGCATTAGAATAAGAATGTATAAGAAATGGATTGGATTGGTGCTTCAGAATTAGAATGTTCATGGCATGGATTGGACGGGTGCATCAGGATTAGGATGTACACGACATGGATTGGATGGGTGCATCAGAATAAAAATGTACACGAGATGGATTGGATAGGTGCATCAGAATGAGAATGTACACGAGAAGCATTGGATGGGTGCATCAGGATTAGGATGTACACGACATGGATTTGGTGGGTGCATCAGAAGAAGAATGTACACGAGATGGATTGGATGCACGCATCATAATAAGAATGTTCACGGGATGGATTCGGTTAGTGCTTCAGAATTAGAAGACTGATGTACGGGATAGATTCGATGGGTGTATCAGAATAAGAATATACACGAGATGGATTGGATGGGTGCATCAGAATAAGAATGTACACGAGATAGATTGGACGAACGTAAAGAATGAGAATGTACATGAAATGAGGGCTTCAATGGCGTATTCCTCTTCAAGACTAAAGCTTAAGATTCAGGCTTTCTTTACGGCTGATTATTTTAGAGTCTAGCCGTCTATATACATATAGAAGGTGTGTATACGATATTCCACCATGAACTGCTAGCCACGTCCTTGGCAAGCTTCCACATGCTTATCGAGAGTCATTTTATGTAAGTCAAATGAGGTCCAATAAAGTGTTGATTTTACACAAAAGGTTGTGTTTCTAAAAGAGGACTCTCATAAAGATGGTCCTGAAGGGGTGAAATGATAGAAAGTGGGATTCACCTTTTTTGGACGGGCTGACAGGTTTTTATGCCCTGGGACTGGGATTTAGCCATTACTGGGATTGAGATTTCTCTAATTCTTTATTATAAACTTTAACTCGGATTTCGCAGAGCCCTAAAGTTTACGTGTGAGGAGACTGAAAATCTGAACGACACCTTTAGATCGTTTTCCTTTTGTTTGTTTGTTTATTTGTTTGTTTGGGCGTTGTTTTTTTTTATTGATGATCAATATACTTATATACGCATGCGCAGTCCTTGTACGTGTGCATAAACATATCTCACTTGTAACACCAAAAATGTCTCTTTGCAAAGCGGTATTTAAGAGATAAAACAATAAAAACTCAGTTCTGATTTTTACACCATCACTGATCTGCGCATACGTCGCATCTGAGTTTTTCTAAACACATCCCACATGGAAAAAAAATAACCAAATCGACAAAAGCATCAGCACTTCAAACGATATACCGGGTGTGCTGGTCATAGCAAGGGGTTAATCATCTACGGTCTAGGGGCCGACTAACCTCTCCCCTAGGCTTGGGGGCCGAGCTTCCTGATCAGTCAGTAATGTCCTCCCGGGATAGCGGTGTTGAGGCCGAAATCTCCAGCGTAGCCGTAAGTCAATACGATGCTTCAGCAATCGATGTCTGGAAGTATGGTCCCGGTAAATCAATCAATAAAAACAACTTAACTCCATAAAACTGAATCTTACATAAAGATGGTTATGGTTATATATCTTATAAAAATATTCCATGATATTCTGAAGTATCCGAACATGCATTTTTTGAGTATCCAAAATCATACTCTGGAGTATCCAAAATCATACTCTGGGGGATCCAAAATCATATTCTGGAGGATCCAAAACCATATTCTGGAGGATCTAAAACCATATTCTGGAGTATCCAAAACCATATTCTGGAGGATCCAAAATCATATTCTGGAGGATCCAAAATCATATTCTGGAGGATCCAAAATCATATTCTGGACGATGGAAAATCATATTCTGGAGGATCCAAAACCATATTCTGGAGGATCCAAAATCATATTCTGGAGGATCCAAAATCATATTCTGGAGGATCCAAAATCATATTCTGAAGGATCCAAAATCATATTCTAGGGGATCCAAAATCATATTCTGGAGGATCCAAAATCATATTCTGGAGGATCCAAAATCATATTCTGGAGGATCCAAAATCATATTCTGGAGGATCCAAAATCATATTCTGGAGGATCCAAAATCATATTCTGGAAGGTCCAAAACCATATTCTGGAGGATCCAAAATCATATTCTGGAGGATCCAAACCATATTCTGGACGATGCAAAATCATATTCTGGAGGATCCAAAATCATATTCTGGAGGATCCAAAATCATATTCTGAAGGATCCAAAATCATATTCTGGAGGATCCAAAATCATATTCTGGGGGATCCAAAATCATATTCTGAAGGATCCATAATCATATTCTGGAGGATCCAAAATCATATTCTGGAGGATCCAAAATCATTTTCTGAAGGATCCAAAACCATATTCTGGAGGATCCAAAATCATATTCTGGAGGATCCAAAATCATATTCTGGAGGGTCCAAAACCATATTCTGGAGGATCCAAAATCATATTCTGGAGGATCCAAACCATATTCTGGACGATGCAAAATCATATTCTGGAGGATCCAAACCATATTCTGGACGATGCAAAATCATATTCTGGAGGATCCAAACCATATTCTTGACGATGCAAAATCATATTCTGGAGGATCCAAACCATATTCTGGACGATGCAAAATCATATTCTGGAGGATCCAAAATCCTATTCTGGAGGATCCAAAACCATATTCTGTAGGATCTAAGACCATATTCTGGAGGGTCCAAAACCATATTCTGGAGGATCCAAAATCATATTCTGGACGATGCAAAATCATATTCTGGAGGATCCAAAACCATATTCTGGAGGATCCAAAATCATATTCTGGAGGATCCAAAATCATATTCTGGGGATCCAAAATCATATTCTGAAGGATCCAAAATCATATTCTAGGGGATCCAAAATCATATTCTGGAGGATCCAAAATCATATTCTGGAGGATCCAAAATCATATTCTGGGGATCCAAAATCATATTCTGAAGGAACCAAAATCATATTCTAGGGGATCCAAAATCATATTCTGGAGGATCCAAAATCATATTCTGGAGGATCCAAAATCATATTCTGGAGGATCCAAAATCATATTCTGGAGAATCCAAAATCATATTCTGGAGGATCCACAATCATATTCTGGAGGATCCAAAATCATATTCTGGAAGGTCCAAAACCATATTCTGGAGGATCCAAAATCATATTCTGGAGGATCCAAACCATATTCTGGACGATGCAAAATCATATTCTGGAGGATCCAAAATCATATTCTGGAGGATCCAAAATCATATTCTGGGGGATCCAAAATCATATTCTTGACGATGCAAAATCATATTCTGGAGGATCCAAACCATATTCTGGACGATGCAAAATCATATTCTGGAGGATCCAAAATCCTATTCTGGAGGATCCAAAACCATATTCTGGAGGATCTAAGACCATATTCTGGAGGGTCCAAAACCATATTCTGGAGGATCCAAAATCATATTCTGGACGATGCAAAATCATATTCTGGAGGATCCAAAACCATATTCTGGAGGATCCAAAATCATATTCTGGAGGATCCAAAATCATATTCTGGGGATCCAAAATCATATTCTGAAGGATCCAAAATCATATTCTAGGGGATCCAAAATCATATTCTGGAGGATCCAAAATCATATTCTGGAGGATCCAAAATCATATTCTGGGGATCCAAAATCATATTCTGAAGGAACCAAAATCATATTCTAGGGGATCCAAAATCATATTCTGGAGGATCCAAAATCATATTCTGGAGGATCCAAAATCATATTCTGGAGGATCCAAAATCATATTCTGGAGAATCCAAAATCATATTCTGGAGGATCCACAATCATATTCTGGAGGATCCAAAATCATATTCTGGAAGGTCCAAAACCATATTCTGGAGGATCCAAAATCATATTCTGGAGGATCCAAACCATATTCTGGACGATGCAAAATCATATTCTGGAGGATCCAAAATCATATTCTGGAGGATCCAAAATCATATTCTGGGGGATCCAAAATCATATTCTTGACGATGCAAAATCATATTCTGGAGGATCCAAACCATATTCTGGACGATGCAAAATCATATTCTGGAGGATCCAAAATCCTATTCTGGAGGATCCAAAACCATATTCTGGAGGATCTAAGACCATATTCTGGAGGGTCCAAAACCATATTCTGGAGGATCCAAAATCATATTCTGGACGATGCAAAATCATATTCTGGAGGATCCAAAACCATATTCTGGAGGATCCAAAATCATATTCTGGAGGATCCAAAATCATATTCTGGGGATCCAAAATCATATTCTGAAGGATCCAAAATCATATTCTAGGGGATCCAAAATCATATTCTGGAGGATCCAAAATCATATTCTGGAGGATCCAAAATCATATTCTGGGGATCCAAAATCATATTCTGAAGGATCCAAAATCATATTCTAGGGGATCCAAAATCATATTCTGGAGGATCCAAAATCATATTCTGGAGGATCCAAAATCATATTCTGGAGGATCCAAAATCATATTCTGGAGAATCCAAAATCATATTCTGGAGGATCCACAATCATATTCTGGAGGATCCAAAATCATATTCTGGAAGGTCCAAAACCATATTCTGGAGGATCCAAAATCATATTCTGGAGGATCCAAACCATATTCTGGACGATGCAAAATCATATTCTGGAGGATCCAAAATCATATTCTGGAGGATCCAAAATCATATTCTGGGGGATCCAAAATCATATTCTGAAGGATCCAAAATCATATTCTGGAGGATCCAAAATCATATTTTGGGGGATCCAAAATCATATTCTGAAGGATCCATAATCATATTCTGGAGGATCCAAAATCATATTCTGGAGGATCCAAAATCATTTTCTGGAGGATCCAAAACCATATTCTGGAGGATGCAAAATCATATTCTGGAGGATCCAAAATCATATTCTGGAGGGTCCAAAACCATATTCTGGAGGATCCAAAATCATATTCTGGAGGATCCAAACCATATTCTGGACGATGCAAAATCATATTCTGGAGGATCCAAACCATATTCTGGACGATGCAAAATCATATTCTGGAGGATCCAAACCATATTCTGGACGATGCAAAATCATATTCTGGAGGATCCAAAATCCTATTCTGGAGGATCCAAAAACATATTCTGGAGGATCCAAAATCATATTCTGGAGGATCCAAAATCATATTCTGGAGGATCCAAAATCATATTCTGAAGGATCCAAAATCATATTCTAGGGGATCCAAAATCATATTCTGGAGGATCCAAAATCATATTCTGGAGGATCCAAAATCATATTCTGGAGGATCCAAAATCATATTCTGGAGGATCCAAAATCATATTCTGGAGGATCCAAAATCATATTCTGGAGGATCCAAAATCATATTCTGGAAGGTCCAAAACCATATTCTGGAGGATCCAAAATCATATTCTGGAGGATCCAAACCATATTCTGGACGATGCAAAATCATATTCTGGAGGATCCAAAATCATATTCTGGAGGATCCAAAATCATATTCTGAAGGATCCAAAATCATATTCTGGAGGATCCAAAATCATATTCTGGGGGATCCAAAATCATATTCTGAAGGATCCATAATCATATTCTGGAGGATCCAAAATCATATTCTGGAGGATCCAAAATCATTTTCTGAAGGATCCAAAACCATATTCTGGAGGATCCAAAATCATATTCTGGAGGATCCAAAATCATATTCTGGAGGGTCCAAAACCATATTCTGGAGGATCCAAAATCATATTCTGGAGGATCCAAACCATATTCTGGACGATGCAAAATCATATTCTGGAGGATCCAAACCATATTCTGGACGATGCAAAATCATATTCTGGAGGATCCAAACCATATTCTTGACGATGCAAAATCATATTCTGGAGGATCCAAACCATATTCTGGACGATGCAAAATCATATTCTGGAGGATCCAAAATCCTATTCTGGAGGATCCAAAACCATATTCTGGAGGATCTAAAACCATATTCTGGAGGGTCCAAAACCATATTCTGGAGGATCCAAAATCATATTCTGGACGATGCAAAATCATATTCTGGAGGATCCAAAACCATATTCTGGAGGATCCAAAATCATATTCTGGAGGATCCAAAATCATATTCTAGGAATCCAAAATCATATTCTGAAGGATCCAAAATCATATTCTGGAGGATCCAAAATCATATTCTGAAGGATCCAAAATCATATTCTGGAGGATCCAAAATCATATTCTGGGGGATCCAAAATCATATTCTGAAGGATCCATAATCATATTCTGGAGGATCCAAAATCATATTCTGGAGGATCCAAAATCATTTTCTGAAGGATCCAAAACCATATTCTGGAGGATCCAAAATCATATTCTGGAGGATCCAAACCATATTCTGGACGATGCAAAATCATATTCTGGAGGATCCAAAATCATATTCTGGAGGATCCAAAATCATATTCTGGGGGATCCAAAATCATATTCTGAAGGATCCAAAATCATATTCTGGAGGATCCAAAACCATATTTTGGGGGATCCAAAATCATATTCTGAAGGATCCATAATCATATTCTGGAGGATCCAAAATCATATTCTGGAGGATCTAAAATCATTTTCTGGAGGATCCAAAACCATATTCTGGAGGATGCAAAATCATATTCTGGAGGATCCAAAATCATATTCTGGAGGGTCCAAAACCATATTCTGGAGGATCCAAAATCATATTCTGGAGGATCCAAACCATATTCTGGACGATGCAAAATCATATTCTGGAGGATCCAAACCATATTCTGGACGATGCAAAATCATATTCTGGAGGATCCAAACCATATTCTGGACGATGCAAAATCATATTCTGGAGGATCCAAAATCCTATTCTGGAGGATCCAAAAACATATTCTGGAGGATCCAAAATCATATTCTGGAGGATCCAAAATCATATTCTGGAGGATCCAAAATCATATTCTGAAGGATCCAAAATCATATTCTAGGGGATCCAAAATCATATTCTGGAGGATCCAAAATCATATTCTGGAGGATCCAAAATCATATTCTGGAGGATCCAAAATCATATTCTGGAGGATCCAAAATCATATTCTGGAGGATCCAAAATCATATTCTGGAGGATCCAAAATCATATTCTGGAAGGTCCAAAACCATATTCTGAAGGATCCAAAATCATATTCTGGAGGATCCAAACCATATTCTGGACGATGCAAAATCATATTCTGGAGGATCCAAAATCATATTCTGGAGGATCCAAAATCATATTCTGAAGGATCCAAAATCATATTCTGGAGGATCCAAAATCATATTCTGGGGGATCCAAAATCATATTCTGAAGGATCCATAATCATATTCTGGAGGATCCAAAATCATATTCTGGAGGATCCAAAATCATTTTCTGAAGGATCCAAAACCATATTCTGGAGGATCCAAAATCATATTCTGGAGGATCCAAAATCATATTCTGGAGGGTCCAAAACCATATTCTGGAGGATCCAAAATCATATTCTGGAGGATCCAAACCATATTCTGGACGATGCAAAATCATACTCTGGAGGATCCAAACCATATTCTGGACGATGCAAAATCATATTCTGGAGGATCCAAACCATATTCTTGACGATGCAAAATCATATTCTGGAGGATCCAAACCATATTCTGGACGATGCAAAATCATATTCTGGAGGATCCAAAATCCTATTCTGGAGGATCCAAAACCATATTCTGGAGGATCTAAAACCATATTCTGGAGGGTCCAAAACCATATTCTGGAGGATCCAAAATCATATTCTGGACGATGCAAAATCATATTCTGGAGGATCCAAAACCATATTCTGGAGGATCCAAAATCATATTCTGGAGGATCCAAAATCATATTCTGGGGATCCAAAATCATATTCTGAAGGATCCAAAATCATATTCTAGGGGATCCAAAATCATATTCTGGAGGATCCAAAATCATATTCTGGAGGATCCAAAATCATATTCTGGGGATCCAAAATCATATTCTGAAGGATCCAAAATCATATTCTAGGGCATCCAAAATCATATTCTGGAGGATCCAAAATCATATTCTGGAGGATCCAAAATCATATTCTGGAGGGTCCAAAACCATATTCTGAAGGATCCAAAATCATATTCTAGGGGATCCAAAACCATATTCTGGAGGATCCAAAATCATATTCTGGAGGATCCAAAATCATATTCTGGAGGGTCCAAAACCATATTCTGGAGGATCCAAAATCATATTCTGGAGGATCCAAACCATATTCTGGACGATGCAAAATCATATTCTGGAGGATCCAAACCATATTCTGGACGATGCAAAATCATATTCTGGAGGATCCAAACCATATTCTTGACGATGCAAAATCATATTCTGGAGGATCCAAACCATATTCTGGACGATGCAAAATCATATTCTGGAGGATCCAAAATCCTATTCTGGAGGATCCAAAACCATATTCTGGAGGATCTAAAACCATATTCTGGAGGGTCCAAAACCATATTCTGGAGGATCCAAAATCATATTCTGGACGATGCAAAATCATATTCTGGAGGATCCAAAACCATATTCTGGAGGATCCAAAATCATATTCTGGAGGATCCAAAATCATATTCTGGGGATCCAAAATCATATTCTGAAGGATCCAAAATCATATTCTAGGGGATCCAAAATCATATTCTGGAGGATCCAAAATCATATATTGGAGGATCCAAAATCATATTCTGGGGATCCAAAATCATATTCTGAAGGATCCAAAATCATATTCTAGGGGATCCAAAATCATATTCTGGAGGATCCAAAATCATATTCTGGAGGATCCAAAATCATATTCTGGAGGATCCAAAATCATATTATGGAGAATCCAAAATCATATTCTGGAGGATCCAAAATCATATTCTGGAGGATCCAAAATCATATTCTGGAAGATCCAAAATCATATTCTGGAGGATCCAAAAATATATTCTGGAGTATCCAAAATCATATTCTGGAGGATCCAAAATCATATTCTGGACGATCCAAAATGATATTCTGGAGGATCCAAAAACATATTCTGGAGGATCCAAAAACATATTCTGGAGGATCCAAAATCATATTCTGGAGGATCCAAAAACATATTCTGGAGGATCCAAAATCATATTCTGGAGGATCCAAAATCATATTCTGGAGGATCCAAAATCATATTCTGGAAGGTCCAAAACCATATTCTGGAGGATCCAAAATCATATTCTGGAGGATCCAAACCATATTCTGGACGATGCAAAATCATATTCTGGAGGATCCAAACCATATTCTGGACGATGCAAAATCATATTCTGGAGGATCCAAACCATATTCTGGACGATGCAAAATCATATTCTGGAGGATCCAAAATCCTATTCTGGAGGATCCAAAAACATATTCTGGAGGATCCAAAATCATATTCTGGAGGATCCAAAATCATATTCTGGAGGATCCAAAATCATATTCTGGAGGATCCAAAAACATATTCTGGAGTATCCAAAATCATATTCTGGAGGATCCAAAATCATATTCTGGACGATCCAAAATGATATTCTGGAGGATCCAAAAACATATTCTGGAGGATCCAAAAACATATTCTGGAGGATCCAAAATCATATTCTGGAGGATCCAAAAACATATTCTGGAGGATCCAAAATCATATTCTGGAGGATCCAAAATCATATTCTGGAGAATCCAAAATTATATTATGGACGATGCAAAATCATATTCTGTAGGATCCAAAATCATATTCTGGAGGATCCAAAATCATGTTGTCGCTGATCGAAAATCATATTCTGGAGGATCGAAAACTATATTCTGGAGGATCGAAAATCATATTCTGGAAGATCGAAAATCATATTCTGGAGGATGGAAAACTATATTCTGGAGTATCCGATGATATTTTTGGATATTCAATCACATTTTGAAGTATCCGACATTTTTTTGGAGGATCAAACACGATATTCTGCAGTATCCTTTAATATGTAATCCAGATAAATTGGTTTTTTTTCAAGGCAGAATAAGAATATACACGAGAAGGATTGGATGCGTGCATCAGGATTAGGATGTACACGAGATGGATTGGATGGGTGCATCAGAAGAAGATTGTACACGAGATGGATTGGATGGGTGCATCAGAATAAGAATGTACAGCAGATGGATTGGATGGGTGTATCAGAAGAAGATTATACACGAGATGGATTGGATGGGCGTATCAGAATAAGAATTTACACGAGATGGATTGGATGGGTGCATCAGAATAAGATTATACACGAGATGGATTGGATGGGCGTATCAGAATAAGAATTTACACGAGATGGATTGGATGGGCGCATCAGAATAAGATTATACACGAGATGGATTGGATGGGCGTATCAGAATAAGAATTTACACGAGATGGATTGGATGGGTGCATCAGAATAAGATTATACACGAGATGGATTGGATGGGTGCATCAGAATAAGAATGTAAACGAGATGGATTGGATGGGTGCATCAGGATTAGGATGTACATGAGATGGATTGGATGGGCTCATCAGAATAAGAATGTACAAGAGATGGATTGGATGGGTGCATCAGAATAAGAATTTACACGAGATGGATTGGATTGGTGCTTCAGAATTAGAATGTTCATGGGATGGATTTGATGGCTGCATCAGAATAAGAATGTACACGAGATGGATTGGATGCGTGTATCAGGATAAGAATGTTCACGGGATGGATTGGATGGGTGTATCAGAATAAGAATGTACACGAGATGGATTGGATTGACGCATCAGAATAGAATGTACACGGGATGGATTGGGTTAGTGCTTTAGAATTAGAAGACTGATTTACGGGATGGATTGGATGGGTGTATCAGAATAAGAATATACACGGGATGGATTGGATGGGTGCATCAGAATAAGAATGTACACGAGATAGATTGGACGAACGTAAAGAATGAGAATGTACATGAAATGAGGGCTGACTAAAGCTTAAGATTCAGGCTTTCTTTACGGCTGATTATTTTAGAGTCTAGCCGTCTATATATATATAGAAGGTGTGTATACGATATTCCACCATGAAGTGCTAGCCACGTCCTTGGCAAGCTTCCACATGCTTATCGAGGGTCATTTTATGTAAGTCAAATGAGGTCCAATAAAGTGTTGATTTTACACAAAAGGCTGTGTTTCTAAAAGAGGACTCTCATAAAGATGGTCCTGAAGGGGTGAAATGATAGGAAGTGGGATTCACCTTTTTTGGCTGGGCTAACAGGTTTTTATGCCCTGGGACTTGGAATTTAGCCATTACTGGGATTGAGATTTCTCTAATTCTTTATTATAAACTTTAACTCGGATTTTGCAGAGCCCTAAAGTTTACGTGTGAGGAGACTGAAAATCTGAACGGCGCCTTTAGATCGTTTTCCTTTTGTATGTTTGTTTATTTGTTTGTTTGGGCGTTGTTTTTTTTATTGATGATCAATATACTTATATACGAATGCGCAGTCCTTGTACGTGTGCATAAACATATCTCACTTGTAACACCAAAAATGTCTCTTTGCAAAGCGGTATTTAAGAGATAAAACAATAAAAACTCATATTGTTTACGTTTGTTTCTTCCACTATTGTTGAATATTATACCGAGCTTTCGCACTTCTAGTGCATCATCAGGGCGAAAAGTATGTTTACATCGATTCAAATTATTTAAAGACTATAAGCGCGTGCGATTTGCGTTTTACGAATATAAGGACCAATCAGAGAAACAATACGATCTACGTGTATAAACAAATCTAAACGAACCTAACAAGAAAGAGACAGAGCGCGCACTGTAGAGAATAAAGCGCGAGCAAAAGAACTTAGGAACACTTATGTACGGTTTAAACCAATAGATAGGACCTAAGATAAATATAAATAAACTATATAAAATAAACTATATAAAATAAGATAAATAAATATGATTAATGAATGAAAGATTGAATAAAAGAATGAATGAAAATAAGATAAATAAATAAGATTAATGAAAGAAAGAATGAATAAAAGAATGAGTGAAAATATGATAAATAAACATGCATTTTTTGAGTATCCAAAATCATACTCTGGAGTATCCAAAATCATACTCTGGACGATCCAAAATCATATTCTGGAGGATCCAAAATCATATTCTGGAGGATCCAAAATCATATTCTGGAGGATCCAAAAACATATTCTGGAGGATCCCAAAAACATATTCTCGAGGATCCAAAAACATATTCTCGAGGATCCAAAACCATATTCTGGAGGATCCAGAACAATATTCTGGAGGATCCAAAACCATATTCTGGAGTATCCAAAATCATATTCTGCAGGATCCAAAACCATATTCTGGAGGATCCAAAATCATATTCTGGAGGATCCAAAATCATATTCTGGAGGATCCAAAATCATACTCTGGAGGATCCAAAATCATATTCTGGAGAATCCAAAATCATATTCTGGAGGGTCCAAAATCATATTCTGGAGAATCCAAAATCATATTCTGGACGGTGCAAAATCATATTCTGTAGGATCCAAAATCATATTCTGGAGGATCCAAAATCATGTTGTCGACGATCGAAAATCATATTCTGGAGGATCGAAAACTATATTCTGGAGGATCGAAAACCATATTCTGGAGGATCGAAAATCATATTCTGGAGGATCGAAAACCATATTCTGGAGTATCCGATGATATTTTTGGATATTCAATCACATTTTGAAGTATCCGACAATTTTTTGGAGGATCAAACACGATATTCTGCAGTATCCATTTATATGTAATCCAGATAAGTTGGTTTTTATTCAAGGCAGAATAAGAATATACACGAGAAGGATTGGATGGGTGCATCAGGATTAGGATGTACACGAGATTGATTGGATGGGTGCATCAGAAGAAGATTGTACACGAGATGGATTGGATGGGTGCATCAGAATAAGAATGTACAGCAGATGGATTGGATGGGTGTATCAGAAGAAGATTATACACGAGATGGATTGGATGGGCGTATCAGAATAAGAATTTACACGAGATGGATTGGATGGGTGCATCAGAATAAGATTATACACGAGATGGATTGGATGGGCGTATCAGAATAAGAATTTACACGAGATGGATTGGATGGGTGCATCAGAATAAGAATGTACACGAGATGGATTGGATGGGTGCATCAGGATTAGGATGTACATCAGATGGATTGGATGGGCGCATCAGAATAAGAATGTACAAGAGATGGATTGGATGGGTGCATCAGATTAAGAATTTACACGAGATGGATTGGATTGGTGCTTCAGAATTAGAATGTTCATGGGATGGATTTGATGGCTGCATCAGAATAAGAATGTACACGAGATGGATTGGATGCGTGTATCAGGATAAGAATGTTCACGGGATGGATTGGATGGGTGTATCAGAATAAGAATGTACACGAGATGGATTGGATTGACGCATCAGAATAGAATGTACACGGGATGGATTGGGTTAGTGCTTTAGAATTAGAAGACTGATTTACGGGATGGATTGGATGGGTGTATCAGAATAAGAATATACACGAGATGGATTGGATGGGTGCATCAGAATAAGAATGTACACGAGATAGATTGGACGAACGTAAAGAATGAGAATGTACATGAAATGAGGGCTGACTAAAGCTTAAGATTCAGGCTTTCTTTACGGCTGATTATTTTAGAGTCTAGCCGTCTATATATATATAGAAGGTGTGTATACGATATTCCACCATGAAGTGCTAGCCACGTCCTTGGCAAGCTTCCACATGCTTATCGAGAGTCATTTGATGTAAGTCAAATGAGGTCCAATAAAGTGTTGATTTTACACAAAAGGCTGTGTTTCTAAAAGAGGACTCTCATAAAGATGGTCCTGAAGGGGTGAAATGATAGGAAGTGGGATTCACCTTTTTTGGCTGGGCTAACAGGTTTTTATGCCCTGGGACTTGGAATTTAGCCATTACTGGGATTGAGATTTCTCTAATTCTTTATTATAAACTTTAACTCGGATTTTGCAGAGCCCTACAGTTTACGTGTGAGGAGACTGAAAATCTGAACGGCACCTTTAGATCGTTTTCCTTTTGTCTGTTTGTTTATTTGTTTGTTTGGGCGTTGTTTTTTTTATTGATGATCAATATACTTATATACGAATGCGCAGTCCTTGTACGTGTGCATAAACATATCTCACTTGTAACACCAAAAATGTCTCTTTGCAAAGCGGTAATTAAGAGATAAAACAATAAAAACTCAGTTCTGATTTTTACACCATCACTGATCTGCGCATACGTCGCATCTGAGTTTTTCTAAACACATCCCACATGGAAAAAAATAACCAAAGCGACAAAATCATCAGCACTTCAAACGACATACCGGGTGTGCTGGTCACAGCAAGGGGTTAATCATCTACGCTCTAGGGGCCGACTAACCTCTCCCTATGGCTTGGGGGCCGAGCTTCCTGATCAGTCAGTAATGTCCTCCCGGGATAGCGGTGTTGGGGCCGAAATCTCAAGCGTAGCCGTAAGTCCATACGATGCTTCAGCAATCGATGTCTGGAAGTATGGTCCCGGTAAATCAATCAATAAAAACAAATTAATTCCATAAAACTGAATCTTTGATGGTTATGGTTATATATCTTATAGAAATATTCCATGATATTCTGAAGTATCCGAACATGTATTTTTTGAGTATCCAAAATCATAGTCTGGACGATCCAAAATCATATTCTGGAGGATCCAAAATCATATTCTGGAGGATCCAAAATCATATTCTGGAGGATCCAAAAACATATTCTGGAGGATCCAAAAACATATTCTCGAGGATCCAAAAACATATTCTGGAGTATCAAAAACCATATTCTGGAGGATCCAGAACAATATTCTTGAGGATCCAAAACCACATTCTGGAGGATCCAAAATCATATTCTGGAGGATCCAAAACCATATTCTAGAGGATCCCAAATCATATTCTGGAGGATCCAAAACCATATTCTGGAGGATCCAAAATCATATTCTGGAGGATCCAAAATCATATTCTGGAGGATCCAAAATCACATTCTGGACGATGCTAAATCATATTCTGGAGGATCCAAAATCATATTCTGGAGGATCCAAAACCATATTCTGAAGGATCCAAAATCATATTCTGGAGGATCCAAAACCATATTCTGGAATTTTCAAAATCATATTCTGGACGATACAAAACAATATTCTAGAGGATCCAAAATCATATTCTTGAGGATCCAAAACCATATTCTTGATGATCCAAAATTATATTCTGGGGGATCCAAAATCGTATTCTGGAGTATCCACAATCATATTCTGGAGGATCCAAAATCACATTCTGGAGAATCCAAAATCATATTCTGGAGGATCCAAAATCACATTCTGGAGTATCCAAAATCATATTCTGGAGGATCGAAAATCACATTCTGGAGGATCGAAAACCATATTCTGGAGGATCCAAAACCATATTCTGTAGGATCCAAAACAATATTCTGGAGGATTCAAAACCATATTCTGGAATATCCAAAATCATATTCTGGACGATACAAAACCATATTCTAGAGGATCCAAAATTATATTCTGGAGGATCCAAAATCATATTCTGGAGGATCCAAAATCATATTCTGGAGGATCCAAAATCATATTCTGGACGATGCTAAATCATATTCTGAAGGATCCAAAATCATATTCTGGAGGATTCAAAACCATATTTTGGAGGATCCAAATTCATATTCTGGAGGATCCAAAACCATATTCTGGAATTTTCAAAATCATATTCTGGACGATAAAAAACAATATTCTAGATGATCCAAAATCATATTCTTGAGGATCCAAAATCATATTCTGGAGGATCCAGAATCATATTCTGGAGAATCCAAAATCATATTCTGGACGATGCAAAATCATATTCTGTAGGATCCAAAATCATATTCTGGAGGATTTAAAATCATATTCTCGACGATCGAAAACCATATTCTGGAGGATCGAAAACCATATTCTGGAGGATCGAAAACCATATTCTGGAGTATCCAAAATCATATTCTGGACGATACAAAACCATATTCTAGAGGATCCAAAATTATATTCTGGAGGATCCAAAATCATATTCTGGAGGATCCAAAATCATATTCTGGAGGATCCAAAATCATATTCTGGACGATGCTAAATCATATTCTGGACGATGCTAAATCATATTCTGAAGGATCCAAAATCATATTCTGGAGGATTCAAAACCATATTTTGGAGGATCCAAATTCATATTCTGGAGGATCCAAAACCATATTCTGGAATTTTCAAAATCATATTCTGGACGATAAAAAACAATATTCTAGATGATCCAAAATCATATTCTTGAGGATCCAAAATCATATTCTGGAGGATCCAAAATCACATTCTGGAGAATCCAAAATCATATTCTGGAGGATCCAAAATCACATTCTGGAGTATCCAAAATCATATTCTGGAGGATCGAAAATCACATTCTGGAGGATCGAAAACCATATTCTGGAGGATCCAAAACCATATTCTGTAGGATCCAAAACAATATTCTGGAGGATTCAAAACCATATTCTGGAATATCCAAAATCATATTCTGGACGATACAAAACCATATTCTAGAGGATCCAAAATTATATTCTGGAGGATCCAAAATCATATTCTGGAGGATCCAAAATCATATTCTGGAGGATCCAAAATCATATTCTGGACGATGCTAAATCATATTCTGAAGGATCCAAAATCATATTCTGGAGGATTCAAAACCATATTTTGGAGGATCCAAATTCATATTCTGGAGGATCCAAAACCATATTCTGGAATTTTCAAAATCATATTCTGGACGATAAAAAACAATATTCTAGATGATCCAAAATCATATTCTTGAGGATCCAAAATCATATTCTGGAGGATCCAGAATCATATTCTGGAGAATCCAAAATCATATTCTGGACGATGCAAAATCATATTCTGTAGGATCCAAAATCATATTCTGGAGGATTTAAAATCATATTCTCGACGATCGAAAACCATATTCTGGAGGATCGAAAACCATATTCTGGAGGATCGAAAACCATATTCTGGAGTATCCAAAATCATATTCTGGACGATACAAAACCATATTCTAGAGGATCCAAAATTATATTCTGGAGGATCCAAAATCATATTCTGGAGGATCCAAAATCATATTCTGGAGGATCCAAAATCATATTCTGGACGATGCTAAATCATATTCTGGACGATGCTAAATCATATTCTGAAGGATCCAAAATCATATTCTGGAGGATTCAAAACCATATTTTGGAGGATCCAAATTCATATTCTGGAGGATCCAAAACCATATTCTGGAATTTTCAAAATCATATTCTGGACGATAAAAAACAATATTCTAGATGATCCAAAATCATATTCTTGAGGATCCAAAATCATATTCTGGAGGATCCAGAATCATATTCTGGAGAATCCAAAATCATATTCTGGACGATGCAAAATCATATTCTGTAGGATCCAAAATCATATTCTGGAGGATTTAAAATCATATTCTCGACGATCGAAAACCATATTCTGGAGGATCGAAAACCATATTCTGGAGGATCGAAAACCATATTCTGGAGTATCCAAAATCATATTCTGGACGATACAAAACCATATTCTAGAGGATCCAAAATTATATTCTGGAGGATCCAAAATCATATTCTGGAGGATCCAAAATCATATTCTGGAGGATCCAAAATCATATTCTGGACGATGCTAAATCATATTCTGGAGGATCCAAAATCATATTCTGGAGGATTCAAAACCATATTTTGGAGGATCCAAATTCATATTCTGGAGGATCCAAAACCATATTCTGGAATTTTCAAAATCATATTCTGGACGATAAAAAACAATATTCTAGATGATCCAAAATCATATTCTTCAGGATCAAAAATAATATTCTGGAGGATCCAGAATCATATTCTGGAGAATCCAAAATCATATTCTGGACGATGCAAAATCATATTCTGTAGGATCCAAAATCATATTCTGGAGGATTTAAAATCATATTCTCGACGATCGAAAACCATATTCTGGAGGATCGAAAACCATATTCTGGAGGATCGAAAACCATATTCTGGAGTATCCGATGATATTTTTGGATATTCAATCAGATTTTGAAGGATCCGACAATTTTTTGGAGGATCAAACACGATATTCTGCAGTATCCTTTAATATGTAATCAGGATAAATTGGTTTGTATTCTAGGCAGAATAAGAATATACACGAGAAGGATTGGATGGGTGCATCAGAAGAAGAATGTATACGAGATGGATTGGATGGGTGTATCAGAATAAGATTGTACACGAGATGGATTGCATGGGTGCATCAGAATAAGAATGTACAGGAGTTGGATTGGATGGGCGCATCAGAATAAGAATATACACGAGATGGATTGGATGGGTGCATCAGAATAAGAATTTACACGAGATACATTGGATTGGTGCTTCAGAATTAGAATGTTCATGGGATTGATTTGATGGCTGCATCAGAATAAGAATGTACACGAGATGGATTGGATGCGTGTATCAGGATAAGAATGTTCACGGGATGGATTGGATGGGTGCATTAGAATAAGAATGTACACGAGAAGGATTGGATGGGTGCATCAGGATTAGGATGTACACGGGATGGATTGGGTTAGTGCTTTAGAATTAGAAGACTGATTTACGGGATGGATTGGATGGGTGTATCAGAATAAGAATATACACGAGATGGATTGGATGGGTGCATCAGAATAAGAATGTACACGAGATAGATTGGACGAACGTAAAGAATGAGAATGTACATGAAATGAGGGCTGACTAAAGCTTAAGATTCAGGCTTTCTTTACGGCTGATTATTTTAGAGTCTAGCCGTCTATATATATATAGAAGGTGTGTATACGATATTCCACCATGAAGTGCTAGCCACGTCCTTGGCAAGCTTCCACATGCTTATCGAGGGTCATTTTATGTAAGTCAAATGAGGTCCAATAAAGTGTTGATTTTACACAAAAGTCTGTGTTTCTAAAAGAGGACTCTCATAAAGATGGTCCTGAAGGGGTGAAATGATAGGAAGTGGGATTCACCTCTTTTGGCTGGGCTAACAGGTTTTTATGCCCTGGGACTTGGAATTTAGCCATTACTGGGATTGAGATTTCTCTAATTCTTTATTATAAACTTTAACTCGGATTTTGCAGAGCCCTACAGTTTACGTGTGAGGAGACTGAAAATCTGAACGGCACCTTTAGATCGTTTTCCTTTTGTTTGTTTGTTTATTTGTTTGTTTGGGCGTTGTTTTTTTATTGATGATCAATATACTTATATACGAATGCGCAGTCCTTGTACGTGTGCATAAACATATCTCACTTGTAATACCAAAAATGTCTCTTTGCAAAGCGTTATTTAAGAGATAAAACAATAAAAACTCAGTTCTGATTTTTACACCATCACTGATCTGCGCATACGTCGCATCTGAGTTTTTCTAAACACATCCCACATGGAAAAAAATAACCAAAGCGACAAAATCATCAGCACTTCAAACGACATACCGGGTGTGCTGGTCATAGCAAGGGGTTAATCATCTACGGTCTATGGGCCGACTAACCTCTCCCTTAGGCTTGGGGGCCGAGCTTCCTGATCAGTCAGTAATGTCGTCCCGGGATAGCGGTTTTGGGCCGAAATCTCAAGCGTAGCCGTAAGTCCATACGATGCTTCAGCAATCGATGTCTGGAAGTATGGTCCCGGTAAATCAATCAATAAAAACAAATTAATTCCATAAAACTGAATCTTTGATGGTTATGGTTATATATCTTATAGAAATATTCCATGATATTCTGAAGTATCCGAACATGTATTTTTTGAGTATCCAAAATCATAGTCTGGACGATCCAAAATCATATTCTGGAGGATCCAAAATCATATTCTGGAGGATCCAAAATCATATTCTGGAGGATCCAAAAACATATTCTGGAGGATCCAAAAACATATTCTCGAGGATCCAAAAACATATTCTGGAGTATCCAAAACCATATTCTGGAGGATCCAGAACAATATTCTGGAGGATCCAAAACCATATTCTGGAGTATCCAAAATCATATTCTGGACTATCCAAAACCATATTCTGGAGGATCCAAAACCATATTCTGTAGGATCCAAAACAATATTCTGGAGGATCCAAACCATATTCTGGAGGATCCAACACCATATTGTGGACGATCCAAAACCATATTCTGGAAGATCCAAAACCATATTCTCGAGGATCCAAAACCATATTCTGGAGGATCCAAAATCATATTCTGGAGGATCCAAAACCATATTCTGGAGGATCCAAAATCATATTCCGCAGGATCCAAAAACATTTCTGGAGGATCCAAAATCATATTCTGGAGGATCCAAAACCATATTCTAGAGGATCCCAAATCATATTCTGGAGGATCCAAAACCATATTCTAGAGGATCCAAAATCATATTGTGGAGGATCCAAAATCATATTGTGGAGGATCCAAAATCACATTCTGGACGATGCTAAATCATATTCTGGAGGATCCAAAATCATATTCTGGAGGATCCAAAACCATATACTGAAGGATCGAAAATCATATTCTGGAGGATCCAAAACCATATTCTGAAGGATCGAAAATCATATTCTGGAGGATCCAAAACCATATTCTAGAGGATCCCAAATCATATTCTGGACGATGCAAAACAATATTCTAGAGGATCCAAAATCATATTCTTGAGGATCCAAAACCATATTCTTGATGATCCAAAATCATATTCTGGGGGATCCAAAATCGTATTCTGGAGTATCCAAAATCATATTCTGAAGGATCCAAAATCAGATTCTGAAGAATCCAAAATCATATTCTGGAGGATCCAAAATCACATTCTGGAGTATCCAAAATCATATTCTGGAGGATCGAAAATCACATTCTGGAGGATCCAAAACCATATTCTGGAGGATCCAAAACCATATTCTGGAGGATCCAAAATCATATTCTGGAGGATCCAAAACCATATTCTAGAGGATCCAAAATTATATTCTGGAGGATCCAAAATCATATTCTGGAGGATCCAAAATCATATTCTGCAGGATCCAAAACCATATTCTAGAGGATCCCAAATCATATTCTGGAGGATCCAAAACCATATTCTGGAGGATCCAAAATCATATTCTGGAGGATCCAAAATCATATTCTGGAGGATCCAAAATCATATTCTTGACGATGCTAAATCATATTCTGGAGGATCCAAAATCATATTCTGGAGAATTCAAAACCATATTCTGGAGTATCCAAATTTTTTATTCTGGAGGATCCAAAACCATATTCTGGAATTTTCAAAATCATATTCTGGACGATAAAAAACAATATTCTAGAGGATCCAAAATCATATTCTTGAGGATCCAAAATCATATTCTGGAGGATCCAGAATCATATTCTGGAGGATCCAAAATCATATTCTGGAGGATCCAGAATCATATTCTGGAGAATCCAAAATCATATTCTGGACGATGCAAAATCATATTCTGTAGGATCCAAAATCATATTCTGGAGGATCCAAAATCATATTCTCGACGATCGAAAATCATATTCTGGAGGATCGAAAACCATATTCTGGAGGATCGAAAATCATATTCTGGAGGATCGAAAATCATATTCTGGAGGATCGAAAACCATATTCTGGAGTATCCGATGATATTTTTGGATATTGAATCAGATTTTGAAGTATCCGACAATTTTTTGGAGGATCAAACACGATATTCTGCAGTATCCTTTAATATGTAATCAGGATAAATTGGTTTGTATTCCAGGCAGAATAAGAATATACACGAGATGGATTGGATGGGTGCATCAGAAGAAGAATGTATACGAGATGGATTGGATGGGTGTATCAGAATAAGATTGTACACGAGATGGATTGCATTGGTGCATCAGAATAAGAATGTACAGGAGTTGGATTGGATGGGCGCATCAGAATAAGAATATACACGAGATGGATAGGATGGGCGTATCAGAATAAGAATTTACACGAGATAGATTGGATTGGTGCTTCAGAATTAGAATGTTCATGGGATGGATTTGATGGCTGCATCAGAATAAGAATGTACACGAGATAGATTGGATGCGTGTATCAGGATAAGAATGTTCACGGGATGGATTTGATGGGTGCATTAGAATAAGAACGTACACGAGAAGGATTGGATGGGTGCATCAGGATTAGGATGTACACGGGATGGATTGGGTTAGTGCTTTAGAATTAGAAGACTGATTTACGGGATGGATTGGATGGGTGTATCAGAATAAGAATATACACGAGATGGATTGGATGGGTGCATCAGAATAAGAATGTACACGAGATAGATTGGACGAACGTAAAGAATGAGAATGTACATGAAATGAGGGCTGACTAAAGCTTAAGATTCAGGCTTTCTTTACGGCTGATTATTTTAGAGTCTAGCCGTCTATATATATATAGAAGGTGTGTATACGATATTCCACCATGAAGTGCTAGCCACGTCCTTGGCAAGCTTCCACATGCTTATCGAGGGTCATTTTATGTAAGTCAAATGAGGTCCAATAAAGTGTTGATTTTACACAAAAGGCTGTGTTTCTAAAAGAGGACTCTCATAAAGATGGTCCTGAAGGGGTGAAATGATAGGAAGTGGGATTCATCTTTTTTGGCTGGGCTAACAGGTTTTTATGCCCTGGGACTTGGAATTTAGCCATTACTGGGATTGAGATTTCTCTAATTCTTTATTATAAACTTTAACTCGGATTTTGCAGAGCCCTACAGTTTACGTGTGAGGAGACTGAAAATCTGAACGGCACCTTTAGATCGTTTTCCTTTTGTTTGTTTGTTTATTTGTTTGTTTGGGCGTTGTTTTTTTTTTTTTATTGATGATCAATATACTTATATACGCATACGCAGTCCTTGTACGTGTGCATAAACATATCTCACTTGTAACACCAAAAATGTCTCTTTGCAAAGCGGTATTTAAGAGATAAAACAATAAAAACTCAGTTCTGATTTTTACACCATCACTGATCTGCGCATACGTCGCATCTGAGTTTTTCTAAACACATCCCACATGGAAAAAAATAACCAAAGCGACAAAATCATCAGCACTTCAAACGACATACCGGGTGTGCTGGTCATAGCAAGGTGTTAATCATCTACGGTCTAGGGGCCGACTAACCTCTCCCTTAGGCTTGGGGGCCGAGCTTCCTGATCATTCATTAATGTCCTCCCGGGATAGCGGTGTTGGGGCCGAAATCTCCAGCGTAGCCGTAAGTCCATACGATGCTTCAGCAATCGATGTCTGGAAGTATGCTCCCGGTAAATCAATCAATAAAAACAAATTAGCTCCATAAAACTGAATCTTACATAAAGATGGTTATAGTTATATATCTTATAGAAATATTCCATGATATTCTGAAGTATCCGAACATGCATTTTTTGAGTATCCAAAATCATACTCTGGATGATCCAAAACCATATTCTGGAGGATCCAAAACCATATTCTGGAGTATCCAAAACCATATTCTGGAGGATCCAAAACCATATTCTGGAGTATCCAAAACCATATTCTGGAGGATCCAAAACCATATTCTGGAGGATCCAAAACCATATTCTGGAGTATTCAAAACCATATTCTGGAGGATCCAAAACCATATTCTGGAGTATTCAAAACCATATTCTAGAGGATCCAAAATCATATTCTGGAGGGTCCAAAACCATATTCTGGAGTATCGAAAACCATTTTCTGGAGTATCCAAAACCATATTCTGTAGCATCCAAAACCATATTCTGGAGGATCCAAAATCATATTCTGGAGGATCCAAAACCATATTCTGGAGGATCCAAAACCATATTCTGGACGATGCAAAACCATATTCTGGAGGATTCAAAATCATATTCTGGTGGATCCAAAATCATATTCTGCAGGATCCAAAATCATATTCTGCAGGATTCAAAATCATATTCTGGAGGATGCAAAACCATATTCTGGACGATCCAAAATCATATTCTGGAGGATGCAAAACCATATTCTTGAGTATCCGATGATATTTTTGGATATTCAATCACATTTTGAAGTATCCAACAATTTTTTGGAGCATCAAACACGATATTCTGCAGTATCCTTTAATATGTAATCCAGATAAATTGGTTTGTATTCAAGGCAGAATAAGAATGTACACCAGATGGATTGGATGGGTGCGTTAGAATAAGAATGTACACCAGATGGATTGGATGAGTGTATCAGAAGAAGAAAGTACACGAGATGGATTGGATGAGTGTATCAGAAGAAGAAAGTACACGAGATGGATTGGATTGGTGCTTCAGAATTAGAATGATCACGGGATGGATTGGATGGGTACTTCAGAATAAGAATGTACATGAGATGGACTGGATGGGTGCATCAGAATAAGAATGTACACGACATGGATTGGATTGGTGCTTCAGAAATAGAATGTACACGACATGGATTGGATGGGTGCATCAGAATAAGAATGTACACGACATGGATTGGATGGGTGTATCACAATGAAAATGTATACGAGATGGATTGGATGGACGCATCAGAATAAGAATGTGTAAGAGATGGATTGGATTGGTGCTTCAGAATTAGAATGTTCATGGAATGGATTGGATGGGTGTATCAGAATGAAAATGTACACGAGATGGATTGGATGGACGCATCAGAATAAGAATGTATAAGAGATGGATTGAATTGGTGCTTCAGAATTAGAATGTTCATGGGATGGATTGCATTTGTGCATCAGATTAAGAATGTACACCAGATGAATTGGATGGGTGTATCAGAATAAGAATGTACACCAGATAGATTGGATGGGTGTATCAGAATAAGAATGTACACCAGATGGATTGGATGGGTGCATCAGAATAATAATGTACACCAGATGAATTGGATGGGTGTATCAGAATAAGAATGTACACCAGATGAATTGGATGGGTGTATCAGAATAAGAATGTACACCAGATGGATTGGATGGGTGCATCAGAATAAGAATGTACACCAGATGAATTGCATGGGTGTATCAGAATAAGAATGTACACGAGATGGATTTGATGGGTGCATCAGAATAACAATGTACACCAGATGAATTGGATGGGTGTATCAGAATAAGAATGTACACCAGATGGATTGGATGGGTGCATCAGAATAATAATGTACACGAGATTGATTGGATGGGTGCATCAGAATAAGAATGTACACGAGATGGATTGGATAGGTGCATCAGAATAAGAATGTACACGAGAAGGATTGGATGGGTGCATCAGGATTAGGATGTACACGAGATGGATTGGATGGGTGCATCAGAGGAAGAATGATCACGGGATGGATTAGATGGGTACATCAGATTAAGAATTTAAACGAGATTGATTGGATGGCTGCATCAGAATAAGAATGTACACGAAATGGATTGGATAGGTGCATCAGAATAAGAATGTACACGAGAAGGATTGGATGGGTGCATCAGGATTAGGATGTACACGACATGGATTGGATGGGTGCATCAGAAGAAGAATGTACACGAGATGGATTGGACGAACGTAAGGAATGAGAATGTACATGAAATGAGGGCTTCAATTGGGTATTCCTCTTCAAGACTAAAGCTTAAGATTCAGGCTTTCTTTACGGCTGATTATTTTAGAGTCTAGCCGTCTATATACATATAGAAGGTGTGTATACGATATTCCACCATGAACTGCTAGCCACGTCCTTGGCAAGCTTCCACATGCTTATCGAGAGTCATTTTACGTAAGTCAAATGAGGTCCAATAAAGTGTTGATTTTACACAAAAGGCTGTGTTTCTAAAAGAGGACTCTCATAAAGATGGTCCTGAAGGGGTGAAATGATAGGAAGTGGGATTCACCTTTTTTGGACGGGCTGACAGGTTTTTATGCCCCGGGACTGGGATTTAGCCATTACTGGGATTGAGATTTCTCTAATTCTTTATTATAAACTTTAACTCGGATTTTGCAGAGCCCTAAAGTTTACGTGTGAGGAGACTGAAAATCTGAACGGAACTTTAGATCCTTTTCCTTTTGTTTGTTTGTTTATTTGTTTGTTTGGGCGTTTTTTTTTTTTATTGATGATCAATATACTTATATATGCATGCGCAGTCCTTTTACGTGTGCATAAACATATCTCACTTGTAACACCAAAAATGTCTCTTTCCAAAGCGGTATTTAAGAGATAAAACAATAAAAACTCAGTTCTGATTTTTACACCATCACTGATCTGCGCATACGTCGCATCTGAGTTTTTCTAAACACATCCCACATGGAAAAAAAAAAAACCAAATCGACAAAAGCATCAGCACTTCAAACGATATACCGGGTGTGCTGGTCATAGCAAGGGGTTAATCATCTACGGTCTAGGGGCCGAGTAACCTCTCCCTTAGGCTTGGGGGCCGAGCTTCCTGATCAGTCAGTAATGTCCTCCCGGGATAGCGGTGTTGGGGCCGAAATCTCCAGCGTAGCCGTAAGTCCATACGCCGGATGCTTCAGCAATCGATATCTGGAAGTATAGTCCCGGTAAATCAATCAATAAAAACAAATTAAATCCATAAAACTGAACCTTACATAAAGATGGTTATGGTTATATGTATTATAGAAATATTCCATGATATTCTGAAGTATCCGAACGTGCATTTTTTAAGTATCCAAAAATAGTCTCTAGAGTATCCAAAATCATATTCTGGAGGATCCAAAATCATATTCTGGAGGATCCAAAATCATATTCTGGAGGATCCAAAAACATATTCTGGAGGATCCAAAATCATATTCTCGAGGATCCAAAAACATATTCTCGAGGATCCAAAAACATATTCTGGAGGATCCAAAATCATATTCTGGAGGATCTAAAACCATACTCTGGAGGATCCAAAATCATATTCTGGATGATCCAAAATCACATTCTGGAGGATCCAAAATGATATTCTGGAGGATCCAAAATCATATTCTGGAGGATCCAAAATCATATTCTGGAGGATCCGAAATCGTATTCTGGAGGATCCAAAATCATATTCTGGAGAATCCAAAATCATATTCTGGAGGATCCAAAACCATATTCCGGAGGATACAAAACCATATTCTGGACGATGGAAAACCATATTCTTTAGGATACAAAACCATATTCTGGACGATGCACAACCATATTCTGGAGGATCCAAAATCATATTCTGTAGGATCCAAAATCATATTCTGGAGGATCCAAAACCATATTCTGGACGATTCAAAACCATGTTCTGGAGGATCCAAAATCATATTCTGGAGGATCCAAAATCATATTCTGGACGATGGAAATGAAATATTTGTATACAAATAGTATTTTTATGTATTTACTCGAATTTCATAATATAAGATTTAAATTGAATAACCAAGAGAGGGTGAAGGAATGAGGTCAATTCGCAATACCCCCTATAGGGTAGTATTGGCTTGCCACGTGACTATCACATTGCTTGCTTCAGTCGCGTGGAGTCATCAACAAGTCAGCAACAACACTTTCTTAAGGTGAGTTTTTTCAATTTAATATGTCTTCTGGCTTGCCTGTAGTATTAATATTAGGTCACTCCTTTGTGAAGCGCCTATTTGTGGACATTAAAAACCAATCACATCATAGTTTTTCCCTAGATTTTAATCTTAAGGATCGGGCAAGCGTTCACGTTCATGGCGTGGGCGGGCGAACGGGGCCAAAGTTGTGGAAACACGACTTATTATATGTTTCTTGTCTTCATCCCGACATTGTTATTTTAGAAATTGGCACTAATGATCTTTCGGTTGAAGATCCTAACGTCGTAGCTGCCTCAATCGAAGTTTTAGTTCGTTATTTACACGACAGTTTTGGGGTTAAGATTGTGGGTTTTTGTTTAGTGATCCCTCGCCGCTCGTCCACCGATTTTAATGCTAAGGTCACAGTTTTCAACCAACTCGTCCATAGTTTATTAGAACCGATTCCGTATGTTTTTTCTTGGTTTCATAAGAGGGTTTCTAGTAAGTTTCTTTTACGGGACGGGGTTCATTTGAATCACTCTGGTCAGCTTCGCCTGTATCGGAGTTATCGTGGCGCTATTTTAAAGTCACTTTCTATGCTCTAGTGCTTTGTCCTTATTGTTTTGACATATCCTTTTACTCCGTATATTGTTGTAGTATTAATTTAAGCCACGCGACGCTGGAATTCTTTTCATCGGCTTGCAATTTGAGTTTAACTACGCTTCGTAGTGCCTCAGTGGTAGTCCGCCACGTGGGCCCCCTATTATTTGTAGAATTAAGCGTTTATTTTAGAGCATTGCTGCTCAATCATTTTTACTTTTAATCCTAATGTTAGGCTTAGTATGTTTTCCTATTATTATTCGTTATTCTGAGGGCTTCGATCCTCTCAATTTATTACTTTGAGGGCTTCGATCCTCTATTATTCATTACTTTGAGGGCTTCGATCCTCTACCATTTTATTACTTTGAGGGCTTCGATCCTTTACATTTTTATTACTTTGAGGGCTTCGATCCTCCACCATTTTATTACTTTGAGGGTTTCAATCCTCTACCATTTTCTTACTTTGAGGGCTTCGATCCAATGGTTTTCTTGGTATTTTCTTCTTTTTATGTTTATTTTTAGATGCATACGAGGAGCCGAAAGCGGTCAAACAATTCACAGGCTGGGGCAAGGCAATCGAAGAGATTGTCCTCACAGAGACCACGAGAGGATGGCTCTCCTCAGCATGCTCCAATTGTCCAGGATCAACCTCCGGTGGTACAGGAGCAACCTCTAATTGTGCAGGATCAACCCCCAACTGTACAGGATCAACCTGTCATTCCTGACAGCCTTATTACAACCATCGTCCAAAGGGTTACCGAGCAGGTAACAAATCAGCTGATGAGGCAGACGCAGCCCTCCACTGGCTCCTGCAGTGTACCACCTTCAATCCCTTCACTCACCGAGGTTCCCATTGCACGCGCCCTTGATGATGTTTCAACCCATGTGTCAGGTACCACACCAAATGATTTATTTCAATCATCCACGCTTTCCATTGATGCAAAAGTGAACAACAAAATTAAGGAAAAGATTTGGTCAAACGAGTTTATAGATTTTGGGAGCCTGCTGGTTAATCCGGTATTGGCCAACAAATTTCATCTGACATTCCAGAATGCAGGGGAGGGGCAATTACCGGCGCTGAGTCTTGAGTCCACGGTAAAGCCCAAGAAAGTCATTTCCACTGAAATGTGGGGGAATGCTTTTCGGATTTTTGTTGGGGTTTACACCCAGAAATTTCCACATGAAGCCCCCTTTTTAATGAAGTATGGTGAAATAATACATGACCTGGCAGCTAGAGGTCACAATTGGCACTATTACGACGAAAATTTTCGTTTTTTAAGGCAAAGCAATTCGGCTTCCCACCCATGGGGTCAGCTTCATTGGGAGCTATGGCTTCGGTCTCAGATACACCGTACATCTCAGGCCCCCAAACCAGGTACTTCCTCTCAATCTCGTCCTTATATGCAAATTCCAAAGGGCTTTTGTTATAATTTTCACATGGGGAGGGAATGTACAGGTTGCAGTTATAAACATGAGTGCTTCAAATGTAACGGTCAGCACAAAGCTTCATCTTGTACTTTTCGTCACTATCAAAATACCAGAACTCAACCCCGTGCTGCCAGGTCATCAACAACAACCTCTTCCAACACCAATAAGCCTTAAATGTTTAACAAAAATGCTTGACGGGTACACCCCTTCAATTGCTGCTTATCTGACAACAGGTTTTGCTGAGGGTTTTCATCTTGAATTTGAGGGTGAAAAGGTCTCTTTCAAAGCAAACAATTTGTTGTCAGCCCTGAGTAACCCTGAAGTGGTAGTTGCTAAATTGCATAAGGAGCTCGAAGCTGATAGGCTTGCTGGGCCATTTATCACTCCTCCATTTGAGACATTTCGGGTATCACCACTGGGCATTGTCCCTAAGAAAGTGCCGGGCGAATTTCGGATGATTCACCATTTATCTTTTCCTAAAGGTTTATCAGTAAATGATGGCATTTTACCAGAAAATTCATCAGTTCATTACTCTACTATACAGGATGCAATTATGTCTGTTAAATCCGTTGGTCAAAATTGTTACCTTGCCAAAACTGATATCAAAAACGCTTTTCGTATAATTCCAGTTCATCCTGATGATTATTCCATTCTCGGCATGTGTTGGGATAACCTTTACTATTATGATAAATGCATGCCTATGGGCTGTTCTAGTTCCTGCAAGATTTTTGAAACCTTCAGCACTGCAATTGAATGGGTTGCTCGTCACAAATGTAGCATTCCAAACATTTTACATTTATTAGATGATTTCTTAATTGTTGCCCCTACTGAATGCCTTTGCCAAAAACAATTACAAATTTTTATTGATGTTTGCAATTATTTGGGAATTCCTATTGCACCTGACAAGACATTTGGGCCTTCTCAAGTTTTATCTTTTGCTGGGATTGAGTTAGATACTTGTCTAATGGAAGCTAGGCTACCAGCTGAAAAAATTGATAAATGTTTAGGTCTTTTATCTAATTTCCTTAGGAGGAAAAAGGTGACTTTAAAAGAAATTCAAACTTTGATTGGCCTCCTTAATTTTGCTTGTTCGGTGGTTGTACCTGGACGGGCTTTCCTTCGTCGCCTTATTGACTTGACAATTGGCATCCACGCTCAACATCATTATATTAGACTAACGCAATCAGTAAAGGAGGATTTAAGAGTTTGGTCATCTTTTTTCTCTGAGTACAATTGTAAATCCTTTTTCCTTGATGAAGTGTGGGCTAACTCTCATAAACTAAGTCTGTATACTGACGCAGCTGGTTCACTTGGTTATGGAGCGATATTTGGCAATGAATGGTGCTATGGCAGTTGGCCAGATGAATGGGTTGGAATGAATATTGCCATCTTAGAATTTTACCCAATAGTTCTTAGCTTATATCTATGGGGTGAACAGCTAACAAACAAATGCATTTTGTTTTTCACTGATAATGAGGCGCTGGTACATGTGATCAACAAACAATCTTGTCGAGATAAATCTTTGATGTCTTTTGTTCGCATGCTTGTTGCAATATGTTTAAGGCAGAATATTATGTTCCGAGCTAAACACATACCGGGCATTAAAAACTCTATGGCTGACGCTCTGTCTCGTCAACAGGTTTCCACCTTCAAGCAGTTGGCACCAGCCTCTGTGCACCTGTGCCCCACAACAATCCCGGTACATCTGTTACCACAAAATTGGCTAATATAGTCTCCATGTTGATAAAATCTAGCTTACAGCCATCCTCTGTTCCCACCTATAAAAGGGCATGGAACCTTTTTCACTTGTTTTTAAGTTCAGTTTTTCAACATGCAGTCGTCACACTGCCCATCTCCCCTTCTACAATTGCTCTTTTCATTGCGTATTTATACGATAAGAATTATGCACCCTCGACAGTGAACACTTATGTTTCAGCAATTGGCTACACTCACTTGGCTACTACTTCTATTTTGCAACTGCATAACCTCGTTAAACTTGTTGACGCGAAGAATTTTGTCTGTGGATTGAAACTTACATTCGGGGATTATAAACATAGTTACAACAAAACTCCTTTTTCTATAACTATGTCCCGTCAACAGCAATTTTGTCCAGTTGATATTATCTTAGATTACTTGAGAATTAGAGGTTCACAGCCTGGTCCAATATTTATCACCATATCAGGTGGAATAGTATCGAGGGGAAACTTTTGTAATTGTTTAGCATCTGCTCTCAGATACTGCAGCTTAGATTCCTCCCGTTACAAAGGTCACAGTTTCCGCATAGGTGCGGCATCGCATGCCGCAGAGAAAGGTTTTTCGGACACACAAATTCGCCTCCTTGGGCGATGGAAATCTAATGCTTTCCTTAAATACATCCGAGTTCCAAATCTTACAACTTAGTCTTTATTCAGTAGGGGTGACAATATATTCTTGGAATAACCTGCAGGGGCAGTATTCCTTTTATGATTTAAATTTACACTTACCATATTAACTTTTAGACAATATTTTTACATTGATAATATCTTAGAACGGGGTGTTCTGCAGGGGCAGCACCTCCTATTTTTATATTTACTATTTTACAAAAAGACTATATTTTATATTGATAATATCTTGAAAATGGGTGTCCTGCAGGGGCCGCACCTACTATTGTTATAGTTACTATATTTACATTATAAAGACTATATTTTATATTGATGATATCTCTAAACTGGGTGTCTTGCAGGGGCAACACCTACTAATTTTATATTTACATCTAGACAATATTGTATATTAGTCATATATTTAAATGGGTATCCTGCAAGGGCAGCACCTACTATTGTTATAGTTCCTATATTTTCTGTACTGCATAGCCTTGGGTGGGGCGGCATAATTCCTTTTCAAGAAATCATGCTTTTGGCGTTTTGTATGCCCACACCTTTACTTGGGCGTAATTTTAGAATTGTATATAATTTGAATTTTGATATTTGAATTGAATAAACAGGCTATGGGATGTGCCCATAGCCATTGAATGCCAAACATGTGTGATTTATTGCCCAGTAAACATAGCTAAGGCCATGCAGTACTTATTAATTATATTTAACATGTGAGAGAAATACATAAATGAAATATTTGTATACAAATAGTATTTTTATGTATTTACTCGAATTTCATAATATAAGATTTAAATTGAATAACCAAGAGAGGGTGAAGGAATGAGGTCAATTCGCAATACCCCCTATAGGGTAGTATTGGCTTACCACGTGACTATCACATTGCTTGCTTCAGTCGCGTGGAGTCATCAACAAGTCAGCAACAACACTTTCTTAATTCCCTCCTCCTCCCCTTGCCTTCCTCTTGGTGCGTTTTGTATGCCCACACCTTTACTTGGGCGTAATTTTAGAATTGTATATAATTTGAATTTTGATATTTGAATTGAATAAACAGGCTATGGGATGTGCCCATAGCCATTGAATGCCAAACATGTGTGATTTATTGCCCAGTAAACATAGCTAAGGCCATGCAGTACTTATTAATTATATTTAACATGTGAGAGAAATACATAAAACCATATTCTGGAGCATCCAAAATCATATTCTGGATGATCCAAAATCAAATTCTGGACGATCCAAAATCATATTCTGGAGGATCCAAAATCATATTCTGGAGGATCCAAAACCATATTCTGGAGGATCCAAAATCATATTCTGGAGGATCCAAAATCATATTCTGGAGGATCCAAAACCATATTCTGGAGGATACAAAACGATATTCTGGACCATGGAAAACCATATTCTTTAGGATACAAAACCATATTCTGGACGATGCAAAACCATGTTCTGGAGGATTCAAAATAATATTCTTCAGGATCCAAAATCATATTCTGCAGGATCCAAAATCATATTCTGGGGGGGGGGGGGGGGGGGTTGGGGGGGAGTAGAAAGATTTTTGTTGAGACGTCATAATGATTAACTGATCCCCAAAGAGGAACTATCTTTTTTTATAATCCCTCCTCAATCTGTCAATAGGGGCTGCCACTCTCTGATCTTTGTCTGACCCCCCTTTGTCGTATAGCTCTTCAACCTCTCCACTGTCTAAAGTGATCCGCCCCCTTAACTCCTCTGATCCCCTCCTTCTATTCCTCGTATATTCTCATTCCTTACTAAAGGGAAACCCTAAACAATAATCCAACAATACTTGACTTCCCATCGCATTCATTAGAATTGAAACTGTTTTCAAGATGTTATTATAATAGAGTTTTTAATTTCTGAGTGTACAAACAGACAATTAATTTTCTTTTTTTACTACTATTGTTAAAAAACGTAATTACACCGTGGTTACATTGACTTATCATACTATTTACTTACTACTATATGCAATTTAAATATAACCTCTCTATTTCGTGAATAATTATTCAAATACTTTTTGCAAAATAAATTTCGATTTTTGCTAAAACCAGATCACTGCTATTCAGTTTTTCATCGCTGACTGTAACTATACAACATATCACTCGTCTTGGTTCATATTTTGGATGATAAGAGTTACAACCCAGTGTGCCGGTATGGATATTTCTCTAGGTTGTGACGGCTACTTTAATGCCCGTCTTCACGCTTCGACTGTCGCCACGATTCTATGCCAGATTGTGTCGAGAAGCAAATCATACGTTAAGTTAAGAAATTCAAGCCTGATTTGGGCCGACGTGAAACCATCTGTCACAGCTCTACTGATTTTGTGAATCGTAGGATTTAAAGGTTCAAAAATCATATTCTGGGGAATCCAAAATCGTATTCTGGAGTATCCAAAATCATATTCTGGAGGATCCAAAATCATATTCTGGAGTATCCAATATCATATTCTGGAGGATCCAAAATCACATTCTGGAGGATCCAAAACCATATTCTGGAGGATCCAAAACCATATTCTGTAGGATCCAAAAAAATATTCTGGAGGATCCAAAACCATATTCTGGAGGATCCAACACCATATTGTGGACGACCTAAAACCATATTCTGGAAGATCCAAAACCATATTCTGGAGGATCCAAAACCATATTCTGGAGGATCCAAAACCATATTCTGGAGGATCCAAAACCATATTCTGGAGGATCCAAAATCATATTCTGGAGGATCCAAAAAGATATTCTGGAGGATCCAAAATCTTATTCTGGAGAATTCAAAATCATATTCTGGAGGATCCAAAACCATATTATGGAGGATCCAAAATCATATTCTGGAGGATTCAAAACCAATTTCTGGAATATCCAAAATCATATTCTTGATGATCCAAAATCACATTCTGGAGGATCCAAAGTGATATTCTGGAGGATCCAAAATCATATTCTGGAGGATCCAAAATCATATTCTGGAGGATCCGAAATCGTATTCTGGAGGATCCAAAATCATATTCTGGAGAATCCAAAATCATATTCTGGAGGATCCAAAACCATATTCCGGAGGATACAAAACCATATTCTGGACGATGGAAAACCATATTCTTTAGGATACAAAACCATATTCTGGACGATGCACAACCATATTCTGGAGGATCCAAAATCATATTCTGTAGGATCCAAAATCATATTCTGGAGGATCCAAAACCATATTCTGGACGATTCAAAACCATGTTCTGGAGGATCCAAAATCATATTCTGGAGGATCCAAAATCATATTCTGGACGATTGAAAAAACATATTCTGGAGCATCCAAAATCATATTCTGGAGGATCCAAAATCACATTCTGGAGGATCCAAAATCATATTCTGGAGGATCCAAAATCATATTCTGGAGGATCCAAAACCATATTCTGGAGGATCCAAAATCATATTCTGGAGGATCCAAAATCATATTCTGGAGAATCCAAAACCATATTCTGGAGGATACAAAACGATATTCTGGACCATGGAAAACCATATTCTTTAGGATACAAAACCATATTCTGGACGATGCAAAACCATATTCTGGAGGATCCAAAACCATATTCTGGAGGATCCAAAATCATATTCTGGAGGATCCAAAAAGATATTCTGGAAGATCCAAAATCTTATTCTGGAGAATCCAAAATCATATTCTGGAGGATCCAAAACCATATTATGGAGGATCCAAAATCATATTCTGGAGGATTCAAAACCATTTTCTGGAATATCAAAAATCATATTCTGGACGATACAAAACCATATTCTGGAATATTCAAAATCATATTCTGGACAATACAAAACAATATTCTATAGGATCCAAAATGATATTCTTGAGGATCCAAAACCATATTCTTGAGGGTCCAAAATCATATTCTGGAGGATCCAAAATCATATTCTGGAGGATCCAAAATCATATTCTTGAGAATCCAAAATCATATTCTGGACGATGCAAAATCATATTCTGTAGGATCCAAAATCATATTCTGAAGGATCGAAAATCATATTGTCGACGATCGAAAATCATATTCTGCAGGATCGAAAACCATATTCTGGAGGATCAAAAATCATATTCTGGAGGATCCAAAATCATATTCTGGAGGATCCAAAATCATATTCTGGAGGATCCAAAATCATATTCTGGAGGATCCAAAATCATATTCTGGAGGATCCAAAACCATATTCTGGAGGATACAAAACGATATTCTGGACCATGGAAAACCATATTCTTTAGGATACAAAACCATATTCTGGACGATGCAAAACCATATTCTGGAGGATTCAAAATAATATTCTTCAGGATCCAAAATCATATTCTGCAGGATCCAAAATCATATTCTGGGGGGGGGGGGGGGGGGGGGGTTGGGGGGGAGTAGAAAGATTTTTGTTGAGACGTCATAATGATTAACTGATCCCCAAAGAGGAACTATCTTTTTTTATAATCCCTCCTCAATCTGTCAATAGGGGCTGCCACTCTCTGATCTTTGTCTGACCCCCCTTTGTCGTATAGCTCTTCAACCTCTCCACTGTCTAAAGTGATCCGCCCCCTTAACTCCTCTGATCCCCTCCTTCTATTCCTCGTATATTCTCATTCCTTACTAAAGGGAAACCCTAAACAATAATCCAACAATACTTGACTTCCCATCGCATTCATTAGAATTGAAACTGTTTTCAAGATGTTATTATAATAGAGTTTTTAATTTCTGAGTGTACAAACAGACAATTAATTTTCTTTTTTTACTACTATTGTTAAAAAACGTAATTACACCGTGGTTACATTGACTTATCATACTATTTACTTACTACTATATGCAATTTAAATATAACCTCTCTATTTCGTGAATAATTATTCAAATACTTTTTGCAAAATAAATTTCGATTTTTGCTAAAACCAGATCACTGCTATTCAGTTTTTCATCGCTGACTGTAACTATACAACATATCACTCGTCTTGGTTCATATTTTGGATGATAAGAGTTACAACCCAGTGTGCCGGTATGGATATTTCTCTAGGTTGTGACGGCTACTTTAATGCCCGTCTTCACGCTTCGACTGTCGCCACGATTCTATGGCAGATTGTGTCGAGAAGCAAATCATACGTTAAGTTAAGAAATTCAAGCCTGATTTGGGCCGACGTGAAACCATCTGTCACAGCTCTACTGATTTTGTGAATCGTAGGATTTAAAGGTTCAAAAATCATATTCTCGGGAATCCAAAATCGTATTCTGGAGTATCCAAAATCATATTCTGGAGGATCCAAAATCATATTCTGGAGTATCCAATATCATATTCTGGAGGATCCAAAATCACATTCTGGAGGATCCAAAACCATATTCTGGAGGATCCAAAACCATATTCTGTAGGATCCAAAACAATATTCTGGAGGATCCAAAACCATATTCTGGAGGATCCAACACCATATTGTGGACGACCCAAAACCATATTCTGGAAGATCCAAAACCATATTCTGCAGGATCCAAAACCATATTCTGGAGGATCCAAAACCATATTCTGGAGGATCCAAAACCATATTCTGGAGGATCCAAAATCATATTCTGGAGGATCCAAAAAGATATTCTGGAAGATCCAAAATCTTATTCTGGAGAATCCAAAATCATATTCTGGAGGATCCAAAACCATATTATGGAGGATCCAAAATCATATTCTGGAGGATTCAAAACCATTTTCTGGAATATCAAAAATCATATTCTGGACGATACAAAACCATATTCTAGAGGATCCAAAATTATATTCTGGAGGATCCAAAATCATATTCTAAAGGATCCAAAATCATATTCTGGAGGATCCAAAATCATATTCTGGAGGATCCAAAATCATATTCTGGACGATGCTAATTCATATTCTGGAGGATCCAAAATCATATTCTGGAGGATCCAAAACCATATTCTGGAGGATCCAAAATCATATTATGGAGGATCCAAAACCATATTCTGGAATATTCAAAATCATATTCTGGACAATACAAAACAATATTCTATAGGATCCAAAATGATATTCTTGAGGATCCAAAACCATATTCTTGAGGGTCCAAAATCATATTCTGGAGGATCCAAAATCATATTCTGGAGGATCCAAAATCATATTCTTGAGAATCCAAAATCATATTCTGGACGATGCAAAATCATATTCTGTAGGATCCAAAATCATATTCTGAAGGATCGAAAATCATATTGTCGACGATCGAAAATCATATTCTGCAGGATCGAAAACCATATTTTGGAGGATCAAAAATCATATTCTGGAGGATCGAAAATCATATTCTGGAGGATCGAAAACCATAATCTGGAGTATCCGATGATATTTTTGGATATTCAATCACATTTTGAAGTATCCGACAATTTTTTGGAGGATCAAACATGATATTCTGCAGTATCCTTTAATATGTAATCCAGATAAATTGGTTTGTATTAAAGGCAGAATAAGAATATACACGAGATGGATTGGATGGGCCTATCAGAATAAGAATGTACACGAGAAGGATTGGATGGGCGCATCAGAATAAGAATATACACGAGATGGATTGGATGGGCGTATCAGAATAAGAATGTACACGAGATGGATTGGATGGGCATATCACAATAAGAATGTACACGAGATGGATTGGATGGGCGTATCAGAATAAGAATGTACACGAGATGGATTGGATGGGCGTATCAGAATAAGAATATACACTAGATGGATTGGATGGGCGCATCAGAATAAGAATGTACATGAGATGGATTGGATGGGCGCATCAGAATAAGAATGTACAAGAGATAGATTGGATGGGTGCATCAGAATAAGAATTTCCACGACATGGATTGGATTGGTGCTTCAGAATTAGAATGTTCATGAGATAGATTTGATGGCTGCATCAGAATAAGAATGTACACGAGATGGATTGGATGCGTGTATCAGGATAAGAATGTTCACGGGATGGATTGGATGGGTGTATCAGAATAAGAATGTACACGAGATGGATTGGATTGACGCATCAGAAAAGAATATACACGAGATGGATTGGATGGGCGCATCAGAATAAGAATGTACATGAGATGGATCTGATGGGCGCATCAGAATAAGAATGTACGAGAGATGGATTGGATGGGTGCATCAGAATAAGAATTTACACGAGATGGATTGGATTGGTGCTTCAGAATTAAAATTTTCATGGGATGGATTTCATGGCTGCATCAGAATAAGAATGTACACGAGATGGATTGGATGCGTGTATCAGGATAAGAATATACACGAGATGGATTGGATGGGTGCATAAGAATAAGAATGTACACGAGATGGATTGGACGAACGTAAAGAATGAGAATGTACATGAAATGAGGGCTGACTAAAGCTTAAGATTCAGGCTTTCTTTACGACTGATTATTTTAGAGTCTAGCCGTCTATATATATATAGAAGGTGTGTATACGATATTCCACCATGAAGTGCTAGCCACGTCCTTGGCAAGCTTCCACATGCTTATCGAGGGTCATTTTATGTAAGTCAAATGAGGTCCAATAAAGTGTTGATTTTACACAAAAGGCTGTGTTTCTAAAAGAGGACTCTCATAAAGATGGTCCTGAAGGGGTGAAATGATAGGAAGTGGGATTCACCTATTTTTGGCTGGGCTAACAGGTTTTTATGCCCTGGGACTTGGAATTTAGAAATTACTGGGATTGAGATTTCTCTAATTCTTAATTATAAACTTTATCTCGGATTTTGCAGAGCCCTAAAGTTTACGTGTGAGGAGACTGAAAATCTGAACGGCACCTTTAGATCGTTTTCCTTTTGTTTGTTTGTTTATTTGTTTGTTTGGGCGTTGTTTTTTTTATTGTTGATCAATATACTTATATACGCATGCGCAGTCCTTGTACGTGTGCATAAACATATCTCACTTGTAACACCTAAAAATGTCTCTTTGCAAAGCGGTATTTAAGAGATAAAACAATAAAAACTCAGTTCTGATTTTTACACCATCACTGATCTGCGCATACGTCGCATCTGAGTTTTTCTAAACACATCCCACATGGAAAAAAAAAAAACCAAATCGACAAAAGCATCAGCACTTCAAATGATATATCGGGTGTGCTGGTCATAGCAAGGGGTTAATCATCTACGGTCTAGGGGCCGACTAACCTCTCCCTTAGGCTTGGGGCCGAGCTTCCTGATCAGTCAGTAATGTCCTCCCGGGATAGCGGTGTTGGGGCCGAAATCTCCAACGTAGCCGTAAGTTCATACGATGCTTGAGCAATCGATGTCTGGAATTATGGTCCCGGTAAATCAATCAATAAAAACAAATTAACTCCATAAAACTGAATCTTACATAAAGATGGTTATGGTTATATATCTTATAGATATATTCCATGATATTCTGAAGTATCCGAACATGCATTTTTTGAGTATCCAAAATCATCATCTGGAGTATCCAAAATCATACTCTGGGGGATCCAAAATCATATTCTGGAGGATCCAAAACCATATTCTGGAGGATCCAAAACCATATTCTGGAGGGTCCAAAACCATATTCTGGAGGATCCAAAATCATATTCTGGAGGATCCAAAGTCATATTCTGGAGGATCCAAAATCATATTCTGGACGATGCAAAATCATATTCTGGAGGATCCAAAATCATATTCTGGAGGATCCAAAATCATATTCTGGAGGATCCAAAATCATATTGTGGGGGATCCAAAATCATATTCTGGAGGATCCAAAATCATATTGTGGGGGATCCAAAATCATATTCTGGAGGAACCAAAATCATATTCTGGAGGATCCAAAATCATATTCTGGAGGATCCAAAATCATATTCTGGAGGATGCAAAATCATATTCTGGAGGATCCAAAATCATATTCTGGAGGATCCAAAATCATATTCTGGAAGGTCCAAAACCATATTCTAAAGGATCCAAAATCATATTCTGAAGGATCCAAACCATATTCTGGATGATGCAAAATCATATTCTGGAGGATCCAATATCATATTCTTGAGGATCCAAAATCATATTCTGGGGGATCCAAAATCATATTCTGAAGGATCCAAAATCATATTCTGGAGGTTCCAAAATCATATACTGGGGGATCCAAAATCATATTCTGAAGGATCCAAAATCATATTCTGGAGGATCCAAAATCATATTCTGGAGGATCCAAAATCGTATTCTGGAGGATCCAAAACCATATTCTGGAGGATCCAAAATCATATTCTAGAGGATCCAAAATCATATTCTGGAGGATCCAAACCATATTCTGGACGATGCAAAATCATATTCTGGAGGATCCAAAATCATATTCTGGAGGGTCCAAAACCATATTCTGGAGGATCCAAAATCATATTCTGGAGGATCCAAACCATATTCTGGACGATGCAAAATCATATTCTGGAGGATCCACAATTATATTCTGGAGGATCCAAAATCATATTCTGGGGGATCCAAAATCATATTCTGGAGGATCCAAAATCATATTCTGGAGGATCCAAAATCATATTCTGAAGGATCCAAAATCATATTCTGGAGCATCCAAAATCATATCCTGGAGGATCCAAAATCATATTCTGGAGGGTCCAAAACCATATTCTGGAGGATCCAAAATCATATTCTGGAGAATCCAAAATTATATTCTGGAGGGTCCAAAACCATATTCTAGAGGATCCAAAATCATATTCTGGGGGATCCAAACCATATTCTGGACGATGCAAAATCATATTCTGGAGGATCCAAAATCATATTCTGGAGCATCATAAATCATATTCTGGAGGGTCCAAAATCATATTCTGAAGGATCCAAAATCATATTCTGGAGGATCCAAAAACATATTCTGGAGAATCCAAAATCATATTCTGGAGGATCCAAAATCATATTCTGGAGGATCCAAAATCATATTCTGGAGGATCCAAAAACATATTCTGGAGGATCCAAAAACATATTCTGGAGGATCCAAAATCATATTCTGGAGGATCCAAAAACATATTCTTGAGGATCCAAAATCATATTCTGGAGGATCCAAAATCATATTCTGGAGGATCCAAAATCATATTCTGGAGGATCCAAAATCATATTCTGGAGGGTCCAAAATCATATTCTGGAGAATCCAAAATCATATTATGGACGATGCAAAATCATATTCTGTAGGATCCAAAATCATATTCTGGAGGATCCAAAATCATGTTGTCGAGGAACGAAAATCATATTCTGGAGGATCGAAAACTATATTCTGGAGGAGCGAAAATGATATTCTGGAGAATCGAAAATCATATTCTGGAGGATCGAAAACCATATTCTGGAGTATCCGATGATATTTTTGGATATTCAATCACATTTTGAAGTATCCGACAATTTTTTTGAGGATCAAACACGATATTCTGCAGTATCCTTTAATATGTAATCCAGATAAATTGGTTTTTATTCAAGGCAGAATAAGAATATACACGAGAAGGATTGGATGGGTGCATCAGGATTAGGATGTACACGAGATGGATTGGATGGGTGCATCAGAAGAAGATTGTACACGAGATGGATTGGATGGGTGCATCAGAAGAAGATTGTACAGCAGATGGATTGGATGGGTGCATCAGGATTAGGATGTACATGAGATGGATTGGATGGGCGCATCAGAATAAGAATGTACAAGAGATGGATTGGATGGGTGCATCAGAATAAGAATTTAAACGAGATGGATTGGATTGGTGCTTCAGAATTAGAATGTTCATGGGATGGATTTGATGGCTGCATCAGAATAAGAATGTACACGAGATGGATTGGATGCGTGTATCAGGATAAGAATGTTCACGGGATTGATTGGATGGGTGTATCAGAATAAGAATGTACACGAGATAGATTGGATTGACGCATCAGAATAGAATGTACACGGGATGGATTGGGTTAGTGCTTCAGAATTAGAAGACTGATTTACGGGATGGATTGGATGGGTGTATCAGAATAAGAATATACACGAGATGGATTGGATGGGTGCATCAGAATAAGAATGTACACGAGATAGATTGGACGGACGTAAAGAATGAGAATGTACATGAAATGAGGGCTGACTAAAGCTTAAGATTCAGGCTTTCTTTACGGCTGATTATTTTAGAGTCTAGCCGTCTATATATATATATAGAAGGTGTGTATACGATATTCCACCATGAAGTGCTAGCCACGTCCTTGGCAAGCTTCCACATGCTTATCGAGGGTCATTTTATGTAAGTCAAATGAGGTCCAATAAAGTGTTGATTTTACACAAATGGCTGTGTTTCTAAAAGAGGACTCTCATAAAGATGGTCCTGAAGGGGTGAAATGATAGGAAGTGGGATTCACCTTTTTTGGCTGGGCTAACAGGTTTTTATGCCCTGGGACTTGGAATTTAGCCATTACTGGGATTGAGATTTCTCTAATTCTTTATTATAAACTTTAACTCGGATTTTGCAGAGCCCTAAAGTTTACGTGTGAGGAGACTGAAAATCTGAACGGCACCTTTAGATCGTTTTCCTTTTGTCTGTTTGTTTATTTGTTTGTTTGGGCGTTGTTTTTTTTATTGATGATCAATATACTTATATCCGCATGCGCAGTCCTTGTACGTGTGCATAAACATATCTCACTTGTAACACCAAAAATGTCTCTTTGCAAAGCGGTATTTAAGATATAAAACAATAAAAACTCATATTGTTTACGTTTGTTTCTTCCATTATTGTTGAATATTATACCGAGCTTTCGCACTTCTAGTGCATCATCAGGGCGAAAAGTATGTTTACATCGATTCAAATTATTTAAAGACTATAAGCGCGTGCGATTTGCGTTTTACGAATATAAGGACCAATCAGAGAAACAATACGATCTACGTGTATAAACAAATCTAAACGAACCTAACAAGAAAGAGACAGAGCGCGCACTGTAGAGAATAAAGCGCGAGCAAAAGAACTTAGGAACACTTATGTACGGTTTAAACCAATAGATAGGACCTAAGATAAATATAAAAAAACTATATAAAATAAACTATATAAAATAAGATAAATAAATATGATTAATGAATGAAAGAATGAATAAAAGAATGAATGAAAATAAGATAAATAAATATGATTAATGAAAGAAAGAATGAATAAAAGAATGAGTGAAAATAAGATAAATAAATATGACGAATGAATGAATGGATGAATGGATGAATGGATGAATGGATGAATGGATGAATGGATGAATGGATGAATGGATGAATGGATGAATGGATGAATGGATGAATGGATGAATGGATGAATGGATGAATGGATGAATGGATGAATGGATGAATGGATGAATGGATGAATGGATGAATGGATGAATGGATGAATGGATGAATGGATGAATGGATGAATGGATGAATGGATGAATGGATGAATGGATGAATGGATGAATGGATGAATGGATGAATGGATGAATGGATGAATGGATGAATGGATGAATGGATGAATGGATGAATGGATGAATGGATGAATGGATGAATGGATGAATGGATGAATGGATGAATGGATGAATGGATGAATGGATGAATGGATGAATGGATGAATGGATGAATGGATGAATGGATGAATGGATGAATGGATGAATGGATGAATGGATGAATGGATGAATGGATGAATGGATGAATGGATGAATGGATGAATGGATGAATGGATGAATGGATGAATGGATGAATGGATGAATGGATGAATGGATGAATGGATGAATGGATGAATGGATGAATGGATGAATGGATGAATGGATGAATGGATGAATGGATGAATGGATGAATGGATGAATGGATGAATGGATGAATGGATGAATGGATGAATGGATGAATGGATGAATGGATGAATGGATGAATGGATGAATGGATGAATGGATGAATGGATGAATGGATGAATGGATGAATGGATGAATGGATGAATGGATGAATGGATGAATGGATGAATGGATGAATGGATGAATGGATGAATGGATGAATGGATGAATGGATGAATGGATGAATGGATGAATGGATGAATGGATGAATGGATGAATGGATGAATGGATGAATGGATGAATGGATGTATGCATGTATGAATGCTTGAAAGGATGAATGAATGAATGAATGCATGGATGGATGGATGGATGGATGGATGGATGGATGGATGGACGGGTGTGCTGGTCATAGCAAGAGGTTAATCATCTACGGTCTAGGGGCCGACTAGCCTTTCCCTTAGGCTTTGGGGCCGAGCTTCCTGATCAGTCAGTCTGGAAGTATGGTCCCGGTAAATCAATCAATAAAAACAAATTAATTCCATAAAACTGAATCTTACATCAAGATGGTTATGGCTATATATATTATAGAAATATTCCATGATATTCTGAAGTATCCGAACATGCATTTTTTGAGTATCCAAAATCATACTATGGAGTATCCAAAATCATATTCTGGACGATCCAAAATCATATTCTGGAGGATGCAAAATCATATTCTGGAGGATCCAAAAACATATTCTGGAGGATCCAAAAACATATTCTCGAGGATCCAAAAACATATTCTCGAGGATCCAAAACCATATTCTGGAGGATCCAGAGCAATATTCTGGAGGATCCAAAACCATATTCTGGAGTATCCAAAATCATATTCTGCAGGATCCAAAACCATATTCTGGAAGATCCAAAACCATATTCTGGACGATCCAAAATCATATTCGCGAGGATCCAAAATCATATTCTGGAGGATACAAAATCATATTCTTGAGGATCCAAAATCATACTCTGGAGGATCCAAAATCATATTCTGGAGGATCCAAAATCCTATTCTGGAGGATCCAAAATACTATTCTGGAGGATCCAAAATCATATTCTGGGGTATCCGACGATATTCTGGAGGATCCAAAATCATATTCTGGGGTATCCGACCATATTCTGGAGGATCCAAAAACATATTCTGGAGGATCCAAAATCGTATTCTGGAGGATCCAAAATAATATTATGTAGTATCCAAAATCATATTCTGGAGGATCCAAAATCATATTCTGGAGGATCCAAAAACATATTCTGGAGGATCCAAAAACATATTCTCGAGGATCCAAAAACATATTCTCGAGGATCCAAAACCATATTCTGGAGGATCCAGAACAATATTCTTGAGGATCCAAAACCATATTCTGGAGTATCCAAAATCATATTCTGCAGGATCCAAAACCATATTCTGGAAGATCCAAAACCATATTCTGGACGATCCAAAATCATATTCTGGAGGATCCAAAATCATATTCTGGAGGATACAAAATCATATTCTTGAGGATCCAAAATCATACTCTGGAGGATCCAAAATCATATTCTGGAGGATCCAAAATCCTATTCTGGAGGATCCAAAATCCTATTCTGGAGGATGCTAAATCATATTCTGGAGGATCCAAAATCATATTCTGCAGCGCGCGGGCCATAAAAAAGTGGAAAAAACGAGGATCCATAACTTACTGTACGGACCAAGCTAACGAGGTTAATAAGATATTTATTATATGGCAAGGCTTGGTGACTGTAAACGAAAGTAAATGACAGGTAGATTTCAAAGCGAAGATGAATTTTATTGGTTGAGAAAAACAGCACTTCAAGGGATTCCGGTAAAGACGGCATGAATTTCAAACACATGTCGTGTTTATGGCTAAACCAGGAAATATTTCGCTAAAATGTATTTTTAAAAGTACTTCACTGTAATATTCCTGTGAAAATAATTAAGGAAAGTTGATGAAGAACTCTGGCAGTATAAATCTTACAGCTCTTAACACTAGAAATCTTACGAAACCAAATTTTCTAGCATACTAAAAAAATTGTTCGCCAACATGAAGCTTTCGAAAACAAAATGTTTTTTTTCCTGAACTAAAAAGTGTTCAAAAGTTTGAAGCTACGTTCTGAAAAGTCTGAAAACTTATCGACTCGAACATCATGCCAACTTCTGGCGCTTTGAAAGAGAATCCTGGACTTCTGAAGCAGGAATAATGTTGAATACGCAGTGTGAAATAGAGCTGATCGTGGCTCCAGGAAACAGCATCGTTTTGCCCTCGGTAGAACTTGACGATGGAAGAATAGCACTCTGACTGGTTACAGAATACTCTTGGTTGGCAATAGTTAAGCTGCTGCTGCTTGTTGAAGCCAAAGAAACTGAAGTTGGGGCTCTGCTTAACGTATCCGACATAAGTCGTTGGTGCTTTAGTGAAGCCGACTTATAAGAACTCAGACTCTGGATGTTTTTATGGCCACTAAGCTGCATCACAAAATTTTCTGGTACTCCTGCATCTAACAAGCGAGAAATTCCTGTTTTACGAACGGAATGGTTGGAGACTTTGGCGGTTTTGGTTTCCAAACCAGCAATTTTAGAGGCTTCTGTCAGGAATTTCCCTATTTCATTCTTACCAAGAGGAGAACACTTGTACCAAATTGGGCTGTTTTCCCAATTCTTGTGATCCACTGCAAGGAAAAACGGGGACTCTGGAGTCTTGGCTTTTTCTGGACGGTGTTTTTTAAAAAGCTTGAAGTAATGGACTGGACACCTGTCTGTGCCAATAGCAAATACTTTGGGATTCAACTGCCGACGATGTCCACCTTCAAGGCCTTGACGGGTCTTGCTTCCTCTTTCTGTCCTCCAAACTAGAACTTCACGACCGGTTTCTGGATCTTGCTCTAAAACAACGTCTCCCCAACACAGCTTTCTACTCTCGTCTCTGGCTCTAAAACCATAATGCATGGATAAGAACCACCAAATAGTACGTTGCAAGGTTAGTGGATCTTTATTCCCAAATACGTTTGCTTCATAGAGCTTGTTTACATCTCCGTCTGTCAGCTCACGACTCGCATTTGGTTTTCCTCCTCGACCTTGTTTGACCAGGTTTTTACGTTTAGAGGCCAGTACTTCTCTTGAACGGGAAAAAGCATCATCCGTCAGGATATTATAGGGCAACTTTAATTCACCAATACGGCGTTGGATGCTTTTTTGAAAACTGGAGAGCGAGTCCGGCTCGTACTCTTCGCCATTTTTCTTACGGATATTCTTGAAGAATTTACTAAGAAGCTTGTCCAATTCGGGAACAGGTATGGCTTTGATTTCAAATTCCTTGTCCGTGTTTTCTTGACAGAAAGTTTCAAACTTTTTCCAGTCAAGCTCTGTTTTTTTTTCACGGTATTTTTCGACTTTTCTGACTTGATGAAATCATCAAGCTCTTGACTTGAATCTGGCTCAGGCTCAGCCGGCTCGTCAGTAACCACTTTGTTTTCTTCTTCTTCGTTTGACATTTCGACTGGAAAGTCAACAACAAAGTTAGGACTTAGGTCCTCAGAACAGCCTTCCAAATTAGAATTTTTGTTTTGCATTTCCTCAATGTATTTACGAAAGGATTCTTCGGACATTTTGAATGCTGCAAAGTTTGATTTTTCAGTCCGTACAGTAAGTTACGGACCGCAAATTGACCAATCATAGCGCGTGAAATTACCTTGCCATATAATAAAAAACCATATTCTGGGGTATCCGACCATATTCTGGAGTATGCAAAATCATATTCTGGAGGATCCAAAATCATATTCTGGAGAATCAAAAATCATATTCTGGACGATGCAAAATCATATTCTGGAGGATCCAAAATCATATTCTCGACGATCGAAAATCATATTCTGGAGGATCGAAAACCATATTCTGGAGGATCGAAAATCATATTCTGGAGGATCGAAAATCATATTCTGGAGGATCGAAAACCATATTCTGGAGTATCCGATGATATTTTTGTATCCGATGAAGTATCCGACAATTTTTTGGAGGATCAAACACGATATTCTGCAGTATTCTTTAATGTGTAATCCAGATAAATTGGTTTGTATTCAAGGCAGAATAAGAATATACACGAGAAGGATTGGATGGGTGCATCAGGATTAGGATGTACAAGAGATGGATTGGATGGGTGCATCAGAAGAAGAATGTATATGAGATGGATTGGATGGGTGTATCACAATAAGATTGTACACGAGATGGATTGGATGGGTGCATCAGAATAAGAATGTACACGAGATGGATTGGATGGGCGCATCAGAATAAGATTATACACGAGATCGATTGGATGGGCGTATCAGAATAAGAATGTACACGAGTTGGATTGGTTGGGCATATCAGAATAAGAATGTACACGAGATGGATTGGATGGGCGTATCAGAATAATAATGTACACGAGATGGATTGGATGGGCGTATCAGAATAAGAATATACACGAGATGGATTGGATGGGGGCATCAGAATAAGAATGTACATGAGATGGATTGGATTGGCGCATCAGAATAAGAATGTACAAGAGATGGATTGGATGGGTGCATCAGAATAAGAATTTACACGAGATGGATTGGATTCGTGCTTCAGAATTAGAATGTTCATGGGATGGATTTGATGGCTGCATCAGAATAAGAATGTACACGAGATGGATTGGATGGGCGTATCAGAATAAGAATATACACGAGATGGATTGGATGGGGGCATCAGAATAAGAATGTACATGAGATGGATTGGATTGGCGCATCAGAATAAGAATGTACAAGAGATGGATTGGATGGGTGCATCAGAATAAGAATTTACACGAGATGGATTGGATTGGTGCTTCAGAATTAGAATGTTCATGGGATGGATTTGATGGCTGCATCAGAATAAGAATGTACACGAGATGGATTGGATGCGTGTATCAGGATAAGAATGTTCACGGGATGGATTGGATGGGTGTATCAGAATAAGAATGTACACGAGATGGATTGGATTGACGCATCAGAATAGAATGTACACGGGATGGATTGGGTTAGTGCTTTAGAATTAGAAGACTGATTTACGGGATGGATCGAGGATCGAGGGTCATTTGATGTAAGTCAAATGAGGTCCAATAAAGTGTTGATTTTACACAAAAGGCTGTGTTTCTAAAAGAGGACTCTCATAAAGATGGTCCTGAAGGGGTGAAATGATAGGAAGTGGGATTCACCTTTTTTGGCTGGGCTAACAGGTTTTTATGCCCTGGGACTTGGAATTTAGCCATTACTGGGATTGAGATTTCTCTAATTCTTTATTATAAACTTTAACTCGGATTTTGCAGAGCCCTACAGCTTACGTGTGAGGAGACTGAAAATCTGAACGGCACCTTTAGATCGTTTTCCTTTTGTCTGTTTGTTTATTTGTTTGTTTGGGCGTTGTTTTTTTTATTGATGATCAATATACTTATATACGAATGCGCAGTCCTTGTACGTGTGCATAAACATATCTCACTTGTAACACCAAAAATGTCTCATTGCAAAGCGGTATTTAAGAGATAAAACAACAAAAACTCAGTTCTGATTTTTACACCATCACTGATCTGCGCATACGTCGCATCTGAGTTTTTCTAAACACATCCCACATGGAAAAAAATAACCAAAGCGACAAAATCATCAGCACTTCAAACGACATACCGGGTGTGCTGGTCACAGCAAGGGGTTAATCATCTACGGTCTAGGGGCCGACTAACCTCTCCCTTAGGCTTGGGGGCCGAGCTTCCTGATCAGTCAGTAATGTCCTCCCGGGATAGCGGTGTTGGGGCCGAAATCTCAAGCGTAGCCGTAAGTCCATACGATGCTTCAGCAATCGATGTCTGGAAGTATGGTCCCGGTAAATCAATCAATAAAAACAAATTAATCCCATAAAACTGAATCTTTGATGGTTATGGTTATATATCTTATAGAAATATTCCATGATATTCTGAAGTATCCGAACATGTATTTTTTGAGTATCCAAAATCATAGTCTGGACGATCGAAAATCATATTCTGGAGGATCCAAAATCATATTCTGGAGTATCCAAAATCATATTCTGGAGGATCCAAAAACATATTCTGGAGGATCCAAAAACATATTCTCGAGGATCCAAAAACATATTCTGGAGTATCCAAAACCATATTCTGGAGGATCCAGAACAATATTCTTGAGGATCCAAAACCACATTCTGGAGTATTCAAAATCATATTCTGGACTATCCAAAACCATATTCTGGAGGATCCAAAACCATATTCTGTAGGATCCAAAACAATATTCTGGAGGATCCAAAACCATATTCTGGAGGATCCAACACCATATTGTGGACGATCCAAAACCATATTCTGGAAGATCCAAAACCATATTCTCGAGGATCCAAAACCATATTCTGGAGGATCCAAAATCATATTCTCGAGGATCCAAAACCATATTCTGGAGGATCCAAAATCATATTCCGCAGGATCCAAAAACATTTCTGGAGGATCCAAAATCGTATTCTAGAGTATCCAAAACCATATTCTGGAGGATCCAAAATCACATTCTGGAGGATCCAAAATCATATTCTGGAGGATCCAAAACCATATTCTAGAGGATCCCAAATCATATTCTGGAGGATCCAAAACCATATTCTGGAGGATCCAAAATCATATTCTGGATGATCCAAAATCATTTTCTGGAGGATCCAAAATCACATTCTGGACGATGCTAAATAATATTCTGGAGGATCCAAAATCATATTCTGGAGGATCCAAAATCATATTCTGGATGATCCAAAATCATATTCTGGAGGATCCAAAATCACATTCTGGACGATGCTAAATCATATTCTGGAGGATCCAAAATCATATTCTGGAGGATCCAAAACCATATTCTTGATGATCCAAAATTATATTCTGGGGGATCCAAAATCGTATTCTGGAGTATCCACAATCATATTCTGGAGGATCCATAATCACATTCTGGAGAATCCAAAATCATATTCTGGAGGATCCAAAATCACATTCTGGAGTATCCAAAATCATATTCTGGAGGATCGAAAATCACATTCTGGAGGATCCAAAACCATATTCTGGAGGATCCAAAACCATATTCTGTAGGATCCAAAACAATATTCTGGAGGATTCAAAACCATATTCTGGAATATCCAAAACCATATTCTGGAGGATCCAAAATCATATTCCGCAGGATCCAAAAACATTTCTGGAGGATCCAAAATCGTATTCTAGAGTATCCAAAACCATATTCTGGAGGATCCAAAATCACATTCTGGAGGATCCAAAATCATATTCTGGAGGATCCAAAATCATATTCTGGAGGATCCAAAACCATATTCTAGAGGATCCCAAATCATATTCTGGAGGATCCAAAACCATATTCTGGAGGATCCAAAATCATATTCTGGATGATCCAAAATCATTTTCTGGAGGATCCAAAATCACATTCTGGACGATGCTAAATCATATTCTGGAGGATCCAAAATCATATTCTGGAGGATCCAAAATCATATTCTGGAGGATCCAAAATCATATTCTGGAGGATCCAAAATCACATTCTGAACGATGCTAAATCATATTCTGGAGGATCCAAAATCATATTCTGGAGGATCCAAAACCATATTCTGAAGGATCCAAAATCATATTCTGGAGGATCCAAAACCATATTCTGGAATTTTCAGAATCATATTCTGGACGATACAAAACAATATTCTAGAGGATCCAAAATCATATTCTTGAGGATCCAAAACCATATTCTAGAGGATTCAAAACCATATTCTGGAATTTTCAAAATCATATTCTGGACGATACAAAACAATATTCTAGAGGATCCAAAATCATATTCTTGAGGATCCAAAACCATATTCTTGATGATCCAAAATCGTATTCTGGAGTATCCAAAATCATATTCTGGAGGATCCAAAATCACATTCTGGAGAATCCAAAATCATATTCTGGAGGATCCAAAATCACATTCTGGAGTATCCAAAATCATATTCTGGAGGATCGAAAATCACATTCTGGAGGATCCAAAACCATATTCTGGAGGATCCAAAACCATATTCTGGAGGATCCAAAACAATATTCTGGAGGATTCAAAACCATATTCTGGAATATCCAAAATCATATTCTGGACGATACAAAACCATATTCTAGAGGATCCAAAATTATATTCTGGAGGATACAAAATCATATTCTGGAGGATCCAAAATCATATTCTGGAGGATCCAAAACCATATTCTAGAGGATCCCAAATCATATTCTGGAGGATCCAAAACCATATTCTGGAGGATCCAAAATCATATTCTAGAGGATCCAAAATTATATTCTGGAGGATCCAAAATCATATTCTGGAGGATCCAAAATCATATTCTGGAGGATCCAAAACCATATTCTAGAGGATCCCAAATCATATTCTGGAGGATCCAAAACCATATTCTGGAGGATCCAAAATCATATTCTGGAGGATCCAAAATCATATTCTGGAGGATCCAAAATCATATTCTTGACGATGCTAAATCATATTCTGGAGGATCCAAATTCATATTCTGGAGGATCCAAAACCATATTCTGGAATTTTCAAAATCATATTCTGGACGATAAAAAACAATATTCTAGAGGATCCAAAATCATATTCTTGAGGATCCAAAATCATATTCTGGAGGATCCAGAATCATATTCTGGAGAATCCAAAATCATATTCTGGACGATGGAAAATCATATTCTGTAGGATCCAAAATCATATTCTGGAGGATCCAAAATCATATTCTCGACGATCGAAAATCATATTCTGGAAGATCGAAAACCATATTCTGGAGGATCGAAAATCATATTCTGGAGGATCGAAAATCATATTCTGGAGGATCGAAAACCATATTCTGGAGTATCCGATGATATTTTTGGATATTCAATCACATTTTGAAGTATCCGACAATTTTTTTGAGGATCAAACACGATATTCTGCAGTATCCTTTAATATGTAATCCAGATAAATTGGTTTTTATTCAAGGCAGAATAAGAATATACACGAGAAGGATTGGATGGGTGCATCAGAAGAAGATTGTACACGAGATGGATTGGATGGGTGCATCAGAAGAAGATTGTACACGAGATGGATTGGATGGGTGCATCAGGATTAGGATGTACATGAGATGGATTGGATGGGCGCATCAGAATAAGAATGTACAAGAGATGGATTGGATGGGTGCATCAGAATAAGAATTTACACGAGATGGATTGGATTGGTGCTTCAGAATTAGAAAGTTCATGGGATGGATTTGATGGCTGCATCAGAATAAGAATGTACACGAGATGGATTGGATGCGTGTATCAGGATAAGAATGTTCACGGGATTGATTGGATGGGTGTATCAGAATAAGAATGTACACGAGATGGATTGGATTGACGCATCACAATAGAATGTAAACGGGATGGATTGGGTTAGTGGTTCAGAATTAGAAGACTGATTTACGGGATGGATTGGATGGGTGTATCAGAATAAGAATATACACGAGATGGATTGGATGGGTGCATCAGAATAAGAATGTACACGAGATAGATTGGACGGACGTAAAGAATGAGAATGTACATGAAATGAGGGCTGACTAAAGCTTAAGATTCAGGCTTTCTTCACGGCTGATTATTTTAGAGTCTAGCCGTCTATATATATATAAAAGGTGTGTATACGATATTCCACCATGAAGTGCTAGCCACGTCCTTGGCAAGCTTCCACATGCTTATCGAGGGTCATTTTATGTAAGTCAAATGAGGTCCAATAAAGTGTTGATTTTACACAAATGGCTGTGTTTCTAAAAGAGGACTCTCATAAAGATGGTCCTGAAGGGGTGAAATGATAGGAAGTGGGATTTACCTTTTTTGGCTGGGCTAACAGGTTTTTATGCCCTGGGACTTGGAATTTAGCCATTACTGGGATTGAGATTTCTCTAATTCTTTATTATAAACTTTAACTCGGATTTTGCAGAGCCCTAAAGTTTACGTGTGAGGAGACTGAAAGTCTGAACGGCACCTTTAGATCGTTTTCCTTTTGTCTGTTTGTTTATTTGTTTGTTTGGGCGTTGTTTTTTTTTATTGATGATCAATATACTTATATCCGCATGCGCAGTCCTTGTACGTGTGCATAAACATATCTCACTTGTAACACCAAAAATGTCTCTTTGCAAAGCGGTATTTAAGAGATAAAACAATAAAAACTCATATTGTTTACGTTTGTTTCTTCCACTATTGTTGAATATTATACCGAGCTTTCGCACTTCTAGTGCATCATCAGGGCGAAAAGTATGTTTACATCGATTCAAATTATTTAAAGACTATAAGCGCGTGCGATTTGCGTTTTACGAATATAAGGACCAATCAGAGAAACAATACGATCTACGTGTATAAACAAATCTAAACGAACCTAACAAGAAAGAGACAGAGCGCGCACTGTAGAGAATAAAGCGCGAGCAAAAGAACTTAGGAACACTTATGTACGGTTTAAACCAATAGATAGGACCTAAGATAAATATAAAAAAACTATATAAAATAAACTATATAAAATAAGATAAATAAATATGATTAATGAATGAAAGAATGAATAAAAGAATGAATGAAAATAAGATAAATAAATATGATTAATGAAAGAAAGAATGAATAAAAGAATGAGTGAAAATAAGATAAATAAATATGACGAATGAATGAATGGATGAATGGATGAATGGATGAATGGATGAATGGATGAATGGATGAATGGATGAATGGATGAATGGATGAATGGATGAATGGATGAATGGATGAATGGATGAATGGATGAATGGATGAATGGATGAATGGATGAATGGATGAATGGATGAATGGATGAATGGATGAATGGATGAATGGATGAATGGATGAATGGATGAATGGATGAATGGATGAATGGATGAATGGATGAATGGATGAATGGATGAATGGATGAATGGATGAATGGATGAATGGATGAATGGATGAATGGATGAATGGATGAATGGATGAATGGATGAATGGATGAATGGATGAATGGATGAATGGATGAATGGATGAATGGATGAATGGATGAATGGATGAATGGATGAATGGATGAATGGATGAATGGATGAATGGATGAATGGATGAATGGATGAATGGATGAATGGATGAATGGATGAATGGATGAATGGATGAATGGATGAATGGATGAATGGATGAATGGATGAATGGATGAATGGATGAATGGATGAATGGATGAATGGATGAATGGATGAATGGATGAATGGATGAATGGATGAATGGATGAATGGATGAATGGATGAATGGATGAATGGATGAATGGATGAATGGATGAATGGATGAATGGATGAATGGATGAATGGATGAATGGATGAATGGATGAATGGATGAATGGATGAATGGATGAATGGATGAATGGATGAATGGATGAATGGATGAATGGATGAATGGATGAATGGATGAATGGATGAATGGATGAATGGATGAATGGATGAATGGATGAATGGATGAATGGATGAATGGATGAATGGATGAATGGATGAATGGATGAATGGATGAATGGATGAATGGATGAATGGATGAATGGATGAATGGATGAATGGATGAATGGATGAATGGATGAATGGATGAATGGATGAATGGATGAATGGATGAATGGATGAATGGATGAATGGATGAATGGATGAATGGATGAATGGATGAATGGATGAATGGATGAATGGATGAATGGATGAATGGATGAATGGATGAATGGATGAATGGATGAATGGATGAATGGATGAATGGATGAATGGATGAATGGATGAATGGATGAATGGATGAATGGATGAATGGATGAATGGATGAATGGATGAATGGATGAATGGATGAATGGATGAATGGATGAATGGATGAATGGATGAATGGATGAATGGATGAATGGATGAATGGATGAATGGATGAATGGATGAATGGATGAATGGATGAATGGATGAATGGATGAATGGATGAATGGATGAATGGATGAATGGATGAATGGATGAATGGATGAATGGATGAATGGATGAATGGATGAATGGATGAATGGATGAATGGATGAATGGATGAATGGATGAATGGATGAATGGATGAATGGATGAATGGATGAATGGATGAATGGATGAATGGATGAATGGATGAATGGATGAATGGATGAATGGATGAATGGATGAATGGATGAATGGATGAATGGATGAATGGATGAATGGATGAATGGATGAATGGATGAATGGATGAATGGATGAATGGATGAATGGATGAATGGATGAATGGATGAATGGATGAATGGATGAATGGATGAATGGATGAATGGATGAATGGATGAATGGATGAATGGATGAATGGATGAATGGATGAATGGATGAATGGATGAATGGATGAATGGATGAATGGATGAATGGATGAATGGATGAATGGATGAATGGATGAATGGATGAATGGATGAATGGATGAATGGATGAATGGATGAATGGATGAATGGATGAATGGATGAATGGATGAATGGATGAATGGATGAATGGATGAATGGATGAATGGATGAATGGATGAATGGATGAATGAATGGATGGATGGATGGATGGATGGATGGATGGACGGGTGTGCTGGTCATAGCAAGGGGTTAATCATCTACGGTCTAGGGGCCGACTAACCTTTCCCTTAGGCTTTGGGGCCGAGCTTCCTGATCAGTCAGTCTGGAAGTATGGTCCCGGTAAATCAATCAATAAAAACAAATTAATTCCATAAAACTGAATCTTACATAAAGATGGTTATGGTTATATATCTTATAGAAATATTCCATGATATTCTGAAGTATCCGAACATGCATTTTTTGAGTATCCAAAATCATACTCTGGAGTATCCAAAATCATATTCTGGACGATCCAAAATCATATTCTGGAGGATCCAAAATCATATTCTGGAGGATCCAAAATCATATTCTGGAGGATCCAAAAACATATTCTGGAGGATCCAAAAACATATTCTGGAGGATCCAAAAACATATTCTCGAGGATCCAAAACCATATTCTGTAGGATGCAGAACAATATTCTGGAGGATCCAAAACCATATTCTGGAGTATCCAAAATCATATTCTGCAGGATCCAAAACCATATTCTGGAAGATCCAAAACCATATTCTGGACGATCCAAAATCATATTCTGGAGGATCCAAAATCATATTCTGGAGGATCCAAAATCATATTCTGGAGGATCCAAAATCATATTCTGGAGGATCCAAAATCATACTCTGGAGGATCCAAAATCATATTCTGGAGGATCCAAAATCATATTCTGGAGGATCCAAAATCATGTTGTCGAGGATCGAAAATCATATTCTGGAGGATCGAAAACTATATTCTGGAGGATCGAAAATCATATTCTGGAGGATCGAAAATCATATTCTGGAGGATCGAAAACCATATTCTGGAGTATCCGATGATATTTTTGGATATTCAATCACATTTTGAAGTATCCGACAATTTTTTGGAGGATCAAACACGATATTCTGCAGTATCCTTTAATATGTAATCCAGATAAATTGGTTTTTATTCAAGGCAGAATAAGAATATACACGAGAAGGATTGGATGGGTGCATCAGGATTAGGATGTACACGAGATGGATTGGATGGGTGCATCAGAAGAAGATTGTACACGAGATGGATTGGATGGGTGCATCAGAAGAAGATTGTACACGAGATGGATTGGATGGGTGCATCAGGATTAGGATGTACACTAGATGGATTGGATGGGCGCATCAGAAGAAGATTGTACACGAGATGGATTGGATGGGTGCATCAGGATTAGGATGTACACGGGATGGATTGGGTTAGTGCTTTAGAATTAGAAGACTGATTTACGGGATGGATTGGATGGGTGTATCAGAATAAGAATATACACGAGATGGATTGGATGGGTGCATCAGAATAAGAATGTACACGAGATAGATTGGACGAACGTAAAGAATGAGAATGTACATGAAATGAGGGCTGACTAAAGCTTAAGATCCAGGCTTTCTTTACGGCTGATTATTTTAGAGTCTAGCCGTCTATTTAACAATTAGAAGACGAACTCGAGGTTTCTATCGGCTGATAGTTGACGAGGGGCTCCGGCCCCGAGTCAACTATCAAAGCCGATAGAAATCGAGAGTGAGTCTTCTAATTGTTTTAGTAAAATTCTCAACGAAACTATACAATTGCAAACACAGAAATCGCGAAGGGAAAGCCGCCATTTTTTTCAAAACAAAGCCGGCTTTCTCTACCCACTATCTATCGGCTGATAGATAGTGAGTACGTTAGCCAATCAGAATGCAGGATTTGCAATAGTATAGTAGTAGAATTTTACTAAATATATATAGAAGGTGTGTATACGATATTCCACCATGAAGTGCTAGCCACGTCCTTGGCAAGCTTCCACATGCTTATCGAGGGTCATTTTATGTAAGTCAAATGAGGTCCAATAAAGTGTTGATTTTACACAAAAGGCTGTGTTTCTAAAAGAGGACTCTCATAAAGATGGTCCTGAAGGGGTGAAATGATAGGAAGTGGGATTCACCTTTTTTTGGCTGGGCTAACAGGTTTTTATGCCCTGGGACTTGGAATTTAGCCATTACTGGGATTGAGATTTCTCTAATTCTTTATTATAAACTTTAACTCGAATTTTGCAGAGCCCTACAGTATACGTGTGAGGAGACTGAAAATCTGAACGGCACCTTTAGATCGTTTTCCTTTTGTTTGTTTGTTTATTTGTTTGTTTGGGAGTTGTTTTTTTTATTGATGATCAATATACTTATATACGAATGTGCAGTCCTTGTACGTGTGCATAAACATATCTCACTTGTAACACCAAAAATGTCTCTTTGCAAAGCGGTATTTAAGAGATAAAACAATAAAAACTCATATTGTTTACGTTTGTTTCTTTCACTATTGTTTAATATTATACCGAGCTTTCGCACTTCTAATGCATCATCAGGGCGAAAAGTATGTTTACATCGATTCAAATTATTTAAAGACTATAAGCGCGTGCGATTTGCGTTTTACGAATATAAGGACCAATCAGAGAAACAATACGATCTACGTGTATAAACAAATCTAAACGAACCTAACAAGAAAGAGACAGAGCGCGCACTGTAGAGAATAAAGCGCGAGCAAAAGAACTTAGGAACACTTATGTACGGTTTAAACCAATAGATAGGACCTAAGATAAATATAAATAAACTATATAAAATAAATTATATAAAATAAGATAAATAAATATGATTAATGAATGAAAGAATGAATAAAAGAATGAATGAAAATAAGATAAATAAATATGATTAATGAAAGAAAGAATGAATAAAAGAATGAATGAAAATAAGATAACTAAATATGATTAATGAAAGAAAGAATGAATAAAAGAATGAGTGAAAATAAAATAAATAAATATGATGAATTGATGAATGGATGAATGGATGAATGGATGAATGGATGAATGGATGAATGGATGAATGGATGAATGGATGAATGGATGAATGGATGAATGGATGAATGGATGAATGGATGAATGGATGAATGGATGAATGGATGAATGGATGAATGGATGAATGGATGAATGGATGAATGGATGAATGGATGAATGGATGAATGGATGAATGGATGAATGGATGAATGGATGAATGGATGCATGGATGCATGGATGCATGGATGCATGGATGCATGGATTAATGGATGAATGGATGAATGGATGAATGGATGAATGGATGAATGGATGAATGGATGAATGGATGAATGGATGAATGGATGAATGGATGAATGGATGAATGGATGAATGGATGAATGGATGAATGGATGAATGGATGAATGGATGAATGGATGAATGGATGAATGGATGAATGGATGAATGGATGAATGGATGAATGGATGAATGGATGAATGGATGAATGGATGAATGGATGAATGGATGAATGGATGAATGGATGAATGGATGAATGGATGAATGGATGAATGGATGAATGGATGAATGGATGAATGGATGAATGGATGAATGGATGAATGGATGAATGGATGAATGGATGAATGGATGAATGGATGAATGGATGAATGGATGAATGGATGAATGGATGAATGGATGAATGGATGAATGGATGAATGGATGAATGGATGAATGGATGAATGGATGAATGGATGAATGGATGAATGGATGAATGGATGAATGGATGAATGGATGAATGGATGAATGGATGAATGGATGAATGGATGAATGGATGAATGGATGAATGGATGAATGGATGAATGGATGAATGGATGAATGGATGAATGGATGAATGGATGAATGGATGAATGGATGAATGGATGAATGGATGAATGGATGAATGGATGAATGGATGAATGGATGAATGGATGAATGGATGAATGGATGAATGGATGAATGGATGAATGGATGAATGGATGAATGGATGAATGGATGAATGGATGAATGGATGAATGGATGAATGGATGAATGGATGAATGGATGAATGGATGAATGGATGAATGGATGAATGGATGAATGGATGAATGGATGAATGGATGAATGGATGAATGGATGAATGGATGAATGGATGAATGGATGAATGGATGAATGGATGAATGGATGAATGGATGAATGGATGAATGGATGAATGGATGAATGGATGAATGGATGAATGGATGAATGGATGAATGGATGAATGGATGAATGGATGAATGGATGAATGGATGAATGGATGAATGGATGAATGGATGAATGGATGAATGGATGAATGGATGAATGGATGAATGGATGAATGGATGAATGGATGAATGGATGAATGGATGAATGGATGAATGGATGAATGGATGAATGGATGAATGGATGAATGGATGAATGGATGAATGGATGAATGGATGAATGGATGAATGGATGAATGGATGAATGGATGAATGGATGAATGGATGAATGGATGAATGGATGAATGGATGAATGGATGAATGGATGAATGGATGAATGGATGAATGGATGAATGGATGAATGGATGAATGGATGAATGGATGAATGGATGAATGGATGAATGGATGAATGGATGAATGGATGAATGGATGAATGGATGAATGGATGAATGGATGAATGGATGAATGGATGAATGGATGAATGGATGAATGGATGAATGGATGAATGGATGAATGGATGAATGGATGAATGGATGAATGGATGAATGGATGAATGGATGAATGGATGAATGGATGAATGGATGAATGGATGAATGGATGAATGGATGAATGGATGAATGGATGAATGGATGAATGGATGAATGGATGAATGGATGAATGGATGAATGGATGAATGGATGAATGGATGAATGGATGAATGGATGAATGGATGAATGGATGAATGGATGAATGGATGAATGGATGAATGGATGAATGGATGAATGGATGAATGGATGAATGGATGAATGGATGAATGGATGAATGGATGAATGGATGAATGGATGAATGGATGAATGGATGAATGGATGAATGGATGAATGGATGAATGGATGAATGGATGAATGGATGAATGGATGAATGGATGAATGGATGAATGGATGAATGGATGAATGGATGAATGGATGAATGGATGAATGGATGAATGGATGAATGGATGAATGGATGAATGGATGAATGGATGAATGGATGAATGGATGAATGGATGAATGGATGAATGGATGAATGGATGAATGGATGAATGGATGAATGGATGAATGGATGAATGGATGAATGGATGAATGGATGAATGGATGAATGGATGAATGGATGAATGGATGAATGGATGAATGGATGAATGGATGAATGGATGGATGGATGGATGGATGGACGGGTGTGCTGGTCATAGCAAGGGGTTAATCATCTACGGTCTAGGGGCCGACTAACCTTTCCCTTAGGCTTTGGGGCCGATCTTCCTGATCAGTCAGTCTGGAAGTATGGTCCCGGTAAATCAATCAATAAAAACAAATTAATTCCATAAAACTGAATCTTACATAAAGTTGGTTATGGTTATATATCTTATAGAAATATTCCATGATATTCTGAAGTATCCGAACATGCATTTTTTGAGTATCCAAAATCATACTCTGGAGTATCCAAAATCATATTCTGGACGATCCAAAGTCATATTCTGGAGGATCCAAAATCATATTCTGGAGGATCCAAAATCATATTCTGGAGGATCCAAAAACATATTCTGGAGGATCCAAAAACATATTCTGGAGGATCCAAAAACATATTATCGAGGATCCAAAACCATATTCTGGAGGATGCAGAACAATATTCTGGAGGATCCAAAACCATATTCTGGAGTATCCAAAATCATATTCTGCAGGATCCAAAACCATATTCTGGAAGATCCAAAACCATATTCTGGACGATCCAAAATCATATTCTGGAGGATCCAAAATCATATTCTGGAGGATCCAAAATCATATTCTGGAGGATCCAAAATCATATTCTGGAGGATCCAAAATCATACTCTGGAGGATCCAAAATCATATTCTGGAGGATCCAAAATCATATTCTGGAGGATCCAAAATCATGTTGTCGAGGATCGAAAATCATATTCTGGAGGATCGAAAACTATATTCTGGAGGATCGAAAATCATATTCTGGAGGATCGAAAATCATATTCTGGAGGATCGAAAACCATATTCTGGAGTATCCGATGATATTTTTGGATATTCAATCACATTTTGAAGTATCCGACAATTTTTTGGAGGATCAAACACGATATTCTGCAGTATCCTTTAATATGTAATCCAGATAAATTGGTTTTTATTCAAGGCAGAATAAGAATATACACGAGAAGGATTGGATGGGTGCATCAGGATTAGGATGTACACGAGATGGATTGGATGGGTGCATCAGAAGAAGATTGTACACGAGATGGATTGGATGGGTGCATCAGAAGAAGATTGTACACGAGATGGATTGGATGGGTGCATCAGGATTAGGATGTACACTAGATGGATTGGATGGGCGCATCAGAAGAAGATTGTACACGAGATGGATTGGATGGGTGCATCAGGATTAGGATGTACACGGGATGGATTGGGTTAGTGCTTTAGAATTAGAAGACTGATTTACGGGATGGATTGGATGGGTGTATCAGAATAAGAATATACACGAGATGGATTGGATGGGTGCATCAGAATAAGAATGTACACGAGATAGATTGGACGAACGTAAAGAATGAGAATGTACATGAAATGAGGGCTGACTAAAGCTTAAGATCCAGGCTTTCTTTACGGCTGATTATTTTAGAGTCTAGCCGTCTATTTAACAATTAGAAGACGAACTCGAGGTTTCTATCCGCTGATAGTTGACGAGGGGCTCCGGCCCCGAGTCAACTATCAAAGCCGATAGAAATCGAGAGTGAGTCTTCTAATTGTTTTAGTAAAATTCTCAACGAAACTATACAATTGCAAACACAAAAATCGCGAAGGGAAAGCCGCCATTTTTTTCAAAACAAAGCCGGCTTTCTCTACCCACTATCTATCGGCTGATAGATAGTGAGTACGTTAGCCAATCAGAATGCAGGATTTGCAATAGTATAGTAGTAGAATTTTACTAAATATATATAGAAGGTGTGTATACGATATTCCACCATGAAGTGCTAGCCACGTCCTTGGCAAGCTTCCACATGCTTATCGAGGGTCATTTTATGTAAGTCAAATGAGGTCCAATAAAGTGTTGATTTTACACAAAAGGCTGTGTTTCTAAAAGAGGACTCTCATAAAGATGGTCCTGAAGGGGTGAAATGATAGGAAGTGGGATTCACCTTTTTTTGGCTGGGCTAACAGGTTTTTATGCCCTGGGACTTGGAATTTAGCCATTACTGGGATTGAGATTTCTCTAATTCTTTATTATAAACTTTAACTCGAATTTTGCAGAGCCCTACAGTATACGTGTGAGGAGACTGAAAATCTGAACGGCACCTTTAGATCGTTTTCCTTTTGTTTGTTTGTTTATTTGTTTGTTTGGGAGTTGTTTTTTTTATTGATGATCAATATACTTATATACGAATGTGCAGTCCTTGTACGTGTGCATAAACATATCTCACTTGTAACACCAAAAATGTCTCTTTGCAAAGCGGTATTTAAGAGATAAAACAATAAAAACTCATATTGTTTACGTTTGTTTCTTTCACTATTGTTTAATATTATACCGAGCTTTCGCACTTCTAATGCATCATCAGGGCGAAAAGTATGTTTACATCGATTCAAATTATTTAAAGACTATAAGCGCGTGCGATTTGCGTTTTACGAATATAAGGACCAATCAGAGAAACAATACGATCTACGTGTATAAACAAATCTAAACGAACCTAACAAGAAAGAGACAGAGCGCGCACTGTAGAGAATAAAGCGCGAGCAAAAGAACTTAGGAACACTTATGTACGGTTTAAACCAATAGATAGGACCTAAGATAAATATAAATAAACTATATAAAATAAACTATATAAAATAAGATAAATAAATATGATTAATGAATGAAAGAATGAATAAAAGAATGAATGAAAATAAGATAAATAAATATGATTAATGAAAGAAAGAATGAATAAAAGAATGAATGAAAATAAGATAAATAAATATGATTAATGAAAGAAAGAATGAATAAAAGAATGAGTGAAAATAAAATAAATAAATATGATGAATTGATGAATGGATGAATGGATGAATGGATGAATGGATGAATGGATGAATGGATGAATGGATGAATGGATGAATGGATGCATGGATGCATGGATGCATGGATGCATGGATGCATGGATGCATGGATGCATGGATGCATGGATGCATGGATGCATGGATGCATGGATGCATGGATGCATGGATGCATGGATGCATGGATGCATGGATGCATGGATGCATGGATGCATGGATGCATGGATGCATGGATGCATGGATGCATGGATGCATGGATGCATGGATGCATGGATGCATGGATGCATGGATGCATGGATGCATGGATGCATGGATGCATGGATGCATGGATGCATGGATGCATGGATGCATGGATGCATGGATGCATGGATGCATGGATGCATGGATGCATGGATGCATGGATGCATGGATGCATGGATGCATGGATGCATGGATGCATGGATGCATGGATGAATGGATGAATGGATGAATGGATGAATGGATGAATGGATGAATGGATGAATGGATGAATGGATGAATGGATGAATGGATGAATGGATGAATGGATGAATGGATGAATGGATGAATGGATGAATGGATGAATGGATGAATGGATGAATGGATGAATGGATGAATGGATGAATGGATGAATGGATGAATGGATGAATGGATGAATGGATGAATGGATGAATGGATGAATGGATGAATGGATGAATGGATGAATGGATGAATGGATGAATGGATGAATGGATGAATGGATGAATGGATGAATGGATGAATGGATGAATGGATGAATGGATGAATGGATGAATGGATGAATGGATGAATGGATGAATGGATGAATGGATGAATGGATGAATGGATGAATGGATGAATGGATGAATGGATGAATGGATGAATGGATGAATGGATGAATGGATGAATGGATGAATGGATGAATGGATGAATGGATGAATGGATGAATGGATGAATGGATGAATGGATGAATGGATGAATGGATGAATGGATGAATGGATGAATGGATGAATGGATGAATGGATGAATGGATGAATGGATGAATGGATGAATGGATGAATGGATGAATGGATGAATGGATGAATGGATGAATGGATGAATGGATGAATGGATGAATGGATGAATGGATGAATGGATGAATGGATGAATGGATGAATGGATGAATGGATGAATGGATGAATGGATGAATGGATGAATGGATGAATGGATGAATGGATGAATGGATGAATGGATGAATGGATGAATGGATGAATGGATGAATGGATGAATGGATGAATGGATGAATGGATGAATGGATGAATGGATGAATGGATGAATGGATGAATGGATGAATGGATGAATGGATGAATGGATGAATGGATGAATGGATGAATGGATGAATGGATGAATGGATGAATGGATGAATGGATGAATGGATGAATGGATGAATGGATGAATGGATGAATGGATGAATGGATGAATGGATGAATGGATGAATGGATGAATGGATGAATGGATGAATGGATGAATGGATGAATGGATGAATGGATGAATGGATGAATGGATGAATGGATGAATGGATGAATGGATGAATGGATGAATGGATGAATGGATGAATGGATGAATGGATGAATGGATGAATGGATGAATGGATGAATGGATGAATGGATGAATGGATGAATGGATGAATGGATGAATGGATGAATGGATGAATGGATGAATGGATGAATGGATGAATGGATGAATGGATGAATGGATGAATGGATGAATGGATGAATGGATGAATGGATGAATGGATGAATGGATGAATGGATGAATGGATGAATGGATGAATGGATGAATGGATGAATGGATGAATGGATGAATGGATGAATGGATGAATGGATGAATGGATGAATGGATGAATGGATGAATGGATGAATGGATGAATGGATGAATGGATGAATGGATGAATGGATGAATGGATGAATGGATGAATGGATGAATGGATGAATGGATGAATGGATGAATGGATGAATGGATGAATGGATGAATGGATGAATGGATGAATGGATGAATGGATGAATGGATGAATGGATGAATGGATGAATGGATGAATGGATGAATGGATGAATGGATGAATGGATGAATGGATGAATGGATGAATGGATGAATGGATGAATGGATGAATGGATGAATGGATGAATGGATGAATGGATGAATGGATGAATGGATGAATGGATGAATGGATGAATGGATGAATGGATGAATGGATGAATGGATGAATGGATGAATGGATGAATGGATGAATGGATGAATGGATGAATGGATGTATGAATGTATGAATGTATGAATGCTTGAATGCTTGAATGTATGAATGAATGAATGCATGGATAGATGGATGGATGGATGGATGGATGGATGGATGGATGGATGGATGGATGGATGGATGGATGGATGGACGGGTGTGCTGGTCATAGCAAGGGGTTAATTATCTACGGTCTAGGGGCCGACTAACCTCTCCCTTAGGCTTTGGGGCCGAGCTTCCTGATCAGTCAGTCTGGAAGTATGGTCCCGGTAAATCAATCAATAAAAACAAATTAATTCCATCAAACTGAATCTTACATAAAGATGGTTATGGCTATATATATTATAGAAATATTCCATGATATTCTGAAGTATCCGAACATGCATTTTTTGAGTATCCAAAATCATACTCTGGAGTATCCAAAATCATATTCTGGACGATCCAAAATCATATTCTGGAGGATCCAAAATCATATTCTGGAGGATCCAAAATCATATTCTGGAGGATACAAAATCATATTCTGGAGGATCCAAAATCATACTCTGGAGAATGCAAAATTATATTCTGGAGGATCCAAAATCATATTCTGGAGGATCCAAAATCATATTCTTTAGGATCCAAAATCCTATTCTGGAGGATCCAAAATCATATTCTGGGGTATCCGACCATATTCTGGAGGATCCAAAATCATATTCTGGGGTATCCGACCATATTCTGGAGGATCCAAAATCATATTCTGGAGGATCCAAAATCGTATTCTGGAGGATCCAAAATAATGTTATGGAGTATCCAAAATCATATTCTGGAGGATCCAAAATCATATTCTGGAGGATCCAAAATCATATTCTGGAGTATGCAAAATCATATTCTGGAGGATCCAAGATCATATTCTGGAGGATCCAAAATCATATTCTGGAGGATCCAAAATCATATTATGGAGTATCCAAAATCATATTCTGGAGGATCCAAAAACATATTCTGGAGGATTCAAAAACATATTCTGGAGGATCCAAAATCATATTCTGGAGGATCCAAAAACATATTCTGGAGGATCCAAAAACATATTCTGGAGGATCCAAAATCATATTCTCGAGGATCAAAAAACATATTCTGGAGGATCCAAAATCATATTCTGGAGGATCGAAAACCATACTCTGGAGGATCCAAAATCATATTCTGGAGGATCCAAAATCATATTCTGGAGGATCCAAAATCATATTCTGGAGGATCGAAAATCATTTTCTGGACGATGCTAAATCATATTCTGGAGGATCCAAAATCATATTGTGCAGCGCGCGGGCCATAAAAAAGTGGAAAAAACGAGGATCCATAACTTAATGTACGGACCGAGCTAACGAGGTTAATAAGATATTTATTATATGGCAAGGCTTGGTGACTGTAAACGAAAGTAAATGACAGGTAGATTTCAAAGCGAAGATGAATTTTATTGGTTGAGAAAAACAGCACTTCAAGGGATTCCGGTAAAGACGGCATGAATTTCAAACACATGTCGTGTTTATGGCTAAACCAGGAAATATTTCGCTAAAATGTATTTTTAAAAGTACTTCACTGTAATATTCCTGTGAAAATAATTAAGGAAAGTTGATGAAGAACTCTGGCAGTATAAATCTTACAGCTCTTAACACTAGAAATCTTACGAAACCAAATTTTCTAGCTGACTAAGAAAATTCTTCGCCAACATGAAGCTTTCGAAAACAAAATGTTTTTTTTTCCTGAACTAAAAAGTGTTCAAAAGTTTGAAGCTACGTTCTGAAAAGTCTGAAAACTTATCGACTCGAACATCATGCCAACTTCTGGCGCTTTGAAAGAGAATCCTGGACTTCTGAAGCAGGAATAATGTTGAATACGCAGTGTGAAATAGAGCTGATCGTGGCTCCAGGAAACAGCATCGTTTTGCCCTCGGTAGAACTTGACGATGGAAGAATAGCACTCTGACTGGTTACAGAATACTCTTGGTTGGCAATAGTTAAGCTGCTGCTGCTTGTTGAAGCCAAAGAAACTGAAGTTGGGGCTCTGCTTAACGTATCCGACATAAGTCGTTGGTGCTTTAGTGAAGCCGACTTATAAGAACTCAGACTCTGGATGTTTTTATGGCCACTAAGCTGCATCACAAAATTTTCTGGTACTCCTGCATCTAACAAGCGAGAAATTCCTGTTTTACGAACGGAATGGTTGGAGACTTTGGCGGTTTTGGTTTCCAAACCAGCAATTTTAGAGGCTTCTGTCAGGAATTTCCCTATTTCATTCTTACCAAGAGGAGAACACTTGTACCAAATTGGGCTGTTTTCCCAATTCTTGTGATCCACTGCAAGGAAAAACGGGGACTCTGGAGTCTTGGCTTTTTCTGGACGGTGTTCTTTAAAAAGCTTGAAGTAATGGACTGGACACCTGTCTGTGCCAATAGCAAATACTTTGGGATTAAACTGCCGACGATGTCCATCTTCAAGGCCTTGACGGGTCTTGCTTCCTCTTTCTGTCCTCCAAACTAGAACTTCACGACCGGTTTCTGGATCTTGCTCTAAAACAACGTCTCCCCAACACAGCTTTCTACTCTCGTCTCTGGCTCTAAAACCATAATGCATGGATAAGAACCACCAAATAGTACGTTGCAAGGTTAGTGGATCTTTATTCCCAAATACGTTTGCTTCATAGAGCTTGTTTACATCTCCGTCTGTCAGCTCACGACTCGCATTTGGTTTTCCTCCTCGACCTTGTTTGACCAGGTTTTTACGTTTAGAGGCCAGTACTTCTCTTGAACGGGAAAAAGCATCATCCGTCAGGATATTATAGGGCAACTTTAATTCACCAATACGGCGTTGGATGCTTTTTTGAAAACTGGAGAGCGAGTCCGGCTCGTACTCTTCGCCATTTTTCTTACGGATATTCTTGAAGAATTTACTAAGAAGCTTGTCCAATTCGGGAACAGGTATGGCTTTGATTTCAAATTCCTTGTCTGTGTTTTCTTGACAGAAAGTTTCAAACTTTTTCCAGTCAAGCTCTGTTTTTTTCACGGTATTTTTCGACTTTTCTGACTTGATGAAATCATCAAGCTCTTGACTTGAATCTGGCTCAGGCTCAGCCGGCTCGTCAGTAACCACTTTGTTTTCTTCTTCTTCGTTTGACATTTCGACTAGAAAGTCAACAACAAAGTTAGGACTTATGTCCTCAGAACAGCCTTCCAAATTAGAATTTTTGTTTTGCAATTCCTCAATGTATTTACGAAAGGATTCTTCGGACATTTTGGATGCTGCAAAGTTTGATTTTTCAGTCCGTACAGTAAGTTACGGACCGCAAATTGACCAATCATAGCGCATGAAATTACCTTGCCATATAATAAAAGGTCAAATAGACTGAATAACGCTTCATTCCAAGTAAAGAACAACAGATAAGTACAATAACATGTCAACGTTTATTATACCAGAGGTTCAAAGTAGTCGAAACGTTTTACCTTAGGGTTCTAGCTTATGTACAGCCAGAGATATTCAAGATTTGCTTCACCTAATCCTTCCCACACCCCCGCACCAACCCAATTATAAGAGGGTCTGTAATACGGTTAACTGGCAACTGACAAAATAACTGTTAACTGACAAAGCACGAAATTTTCAACTATTAACTGACAATTGAAGTAGTAGTTGGTATTTTTTTTGTTTACTAACAGGGCCGTAACCAGAACATTTACCGGGGGGTGCACATCAAGTAAAAATGGACCTAAGTGTAGTGTACCACAGGTAACCCAACACATTATTGGAAAAAAGAAACAAATGGAGAAAACTGGGAAATGATAGTGGTTTAATTTTTTGATTTACATTAAATCTGTATTTCTTTTTTATTTTCAAGCAATAATAATAATAATGACCTTTATTAACTTTGACAAACAAATGTTGATAAAAAGCGGACCTTTTAGTCTGATGGGGGGGTGCACGTGCACCGTGTGCTCCCCCTGGTTACGGGCCTGCATCCAATCCATCTCGTGTATTTTCGTCTTCTGATACACCCATCCAATCGATCTCGTGTACATTCTTATTCTGATGCACCCATCCAATCCATCTCGTGTACATTTTTATTCTGATACACCCATCCAATCCATCTCATGTACATTTTTATTCTGATACACCCATCCAATCCATCTCATGTACATTTTTATTCTGAAACACACATCTAATCTATCTGGGCACGTATTATCGGATACCGCAGAATATCGTCGGAAATACTATATAAATAATTATGTATTGTAGGATACTTGAAAATGTTATTACATATCCAAAAACGTAATCGGATACCCCAGCATATGATCGGTTACTCCAGAATATGATTTTGGATACTCCAGAATATGATTTTGGATCCTCCAGAAAATGATTTTGGATCCTCCAGAATATGATTTTGGATACTCCAGAATATGGTTTTCAATCCTCCAGAATATGATTTTTGTATCGTCCAGAATATGATTTTGGATCCTCCAGAATATGATTTTCGATCGTCCAGAATATGGTTTTGGATCCTCCAGAATGTGATTTTGGATCCTCCACAATATGGTTTTGCATCCTCCAGAATATGATTTTGGATCTTCCAGAATATGTTTTTGGATCCTCCAGAATGGGATTTTGGATCCTCCAGAATATGATTTTGGATACTCCAGACTGATATGATTTTGGATCCTCCAGAATATGATTTTGGATCCTTCAGAATATGATTTTGGATCCTGCAGAATATGGTTTTGGATCCTCCAGAATATCATTTTGGATCCTCCAGAATATGGTTTTGGATCCTCCACAAAATGGTTTTCGATCCTCCAGAATATGATTTTGGATCCTCCAGAATATGGTTTTATGATCCTCCAGAATATGGTTTTGGATCCTCCGGAATATGATTTTGGATCCTCCCGAATATGATTTTGGATCCTTCGGAATATGATTTTGGATCCTGCAGAATATGGTTTTGGATCCTCCAGAAAATAGTTTTCGATCCTCCAGAATATGATTTTAGGTCCTCCAGAATATGGTTTTGGATCCTCCAGATTATGATTTTGGATCCTGCAGAATATGGTTTTGGATCCTCCAGAAAATGGTTTTCGATCCTCCAGAATATGATTTTGGTTCCTCTAGAATATGATTTTAGGTCCTCCAGAATATGGTTTTGGATCCTCCAGAATATGATTTTGGATCCTCCAGAATATGATTTTGGATCCTCCAGAATATGGTTTTATGATCCTCCAGAATATGGTTTTGGATCCTCCAGAATGTGATTTTGGATCCTCCAGAATATGGTTTTGCATCCTCCAGAATATGATTTTGGATCCTCCAGAATATGTTTTTGGATCCTCCAGAATATGGTTTTGGATCCTCCAGAATGTGATTTTGGATCTTCCAGAATATGTTTTTGGATTCTCCAGAATATGATTTTGGATCCTCCAGAATATGTTTTTGGATACTTTAGAATATGATTTTGGATCCTCAAGAATATGTTTTTTGGATCCTCCAGAATATGATTTTGGATCCTCCAGAATACGAATTTGGATCTTCCAGAACATGTTTTTGGATCCTCGAGAATATGATTTTGGATCCTCCAGAATAAGTTTTTGGATCCTCTAGAATATGTTTTTGGATCCTCGAGAATATGATTTTGGATCCTCCAGAATATGTTTTTGGATCCTCCAGAATGGGATTTTGGATCCTCCAGAATATGATTTTGGATACTCCAGACTGATATGATTTTGGATCCTCCAGAATATGATTTTGGATCCTTCAGAATATGATTTTGGATACTGCAGAATATGGTTTTGGATCCTCCAGAATATGATTTTGGATCCTCCAGAATATGGTTTTGGATCCTCCAGAAAATGGTTTTCGATGCTCCAGAATATGATTTTGGTTCCTCCAGAATATGATTTTAGGTCCTCCAGAATATGGTTTTGGATCCTCCAGAATATGATTTTGGATCCTCCAGAATATGAATTTGGATCCTCCAGAATATGGTTTTATGATCCTCCAGAATATGGTTTTGGATCCTCCAGAATGTGATTTTGGATCCTCCAGAATATGGTTTTGCATCCTCCAGAATATGATCTTGGATCTTCCAGAATATGTTTTTGGATCCTCCAGAATGGGATTTTGGATCCTCCAGAATATGTTTTTGGATCCTCCAGAATGGGATTTTGGATCCTCCAGAATATGGTTTTATGATCCTCCAGAATATGGTTTTGGATCCTCCGGAATATGATTTTGGATCCTCCAGAATATGATTTTGGATCCTTCGGAATATGATTTTGGATCCTGCAGAATATGGTTTTGGATCCTCCAGAAAATGGTTTTCGATCCTCCAGAATAAGATTTTAGGTCCTCCAGAATATGGTTTTGGATCCTCCAGATTATGATTTTGGATCCTGCAGAATATGGTTTTGGATCCTCCAGAAAATGGTTTTCGATCCTCCAGAATATGATTTTGGTTCCTCCAGAATATGATTTTAGGTCCTCCAGAATATGGTTTTGGATCCTCCAGAATATGATTTTGGATCCTCCAGAATATGATTTTGGATCCTCCAGAATATGGTTTTATGATCCTCCAGAATATGGTTTTGGATCCTCCAGAATGTGATTTTGGATCCTCCAGAATATGGTTTTGGATAGTCAAAAATATGATTTTGGATACTCTAGAATGTGATTTTGGATCCTCCACAATATGGTTTTGAATACTCTAGAATATAATTTTGGATCCCTCAGAATACAGTTCTTGATCGTCAAAAATATGATTTTGGATACACCAGAATGTGATTTTGGATCCTCCACAATATGGTTTTGAATACTCCAGAATATAATTTTGGATCCACCAGAATATTGTTCTTGATCCTCTAGAATATGGTTTTGGATACTCCAGAATGTGATTTTGGATCCTCCAGGATATGTTTTTGGATCCTCCAGAATATGGTTTTTGATCGTCCAGAATATGATTTTTGGATCCTCCAAAATATAATTTTGGATCCTCCAGAATATAATTTTGGATCCTCCATAATATGGTTTTGATCCTCAAAAATATGATTTTGGATACTCTAGCATGCAACTTTGGATCCTCCAGAATGTGATTTTGGATCCTTCAGAATGTGATTTTGGATCCTACAGAATATTTTTCTGGATCCTCCAGAAGATGGTTTTGGATCCTCCGGAATGTGATTTTGGATACTCCAGAATATGGTTTGGGATCCTCCAGATCATAATTTTGGATCCTCCAGAATATGAATTTGGATCCTCCAAAATATGGTTTTGGATCCTCCAGATATGGTTTTGGATCCTTCAGTATATGGTTTTGGTTCCTTAAGAATGTGATTTTTCATCCTCCAGAATATGATTTTGGATCCTCCAGAATATGGTTATATGATCCTCCATAATATGATTTTTGATCATCCAGAATATGATTTTGGATCCTCCAGAATATGATTTTGGATACGCCAGAATTTGATTTTGGATACTTCAGAATCTGATTTTGGATCCTCCAGATATGGTTTTGGATCCTTCAGTATATGGTTTTGGTTCCTTAAGAATGTGACTTTGCATCTTCCAGAATATGATTTTGGATCCTCCAGAATATGGTTATATGATCCTCCATAATATGATTTTTGATCCTCCAGAATATGATTTTGGATCCTCAAGAATATGATTTTGGATACGCGAGAATTTGATTTTGAATACTTCACAATCTGATTTTGAATCCTCTAGAATATGATTTTGGATACCTCTGTAATATGATTTTGGATACTCTAGAATGTGATTTTGGATCCTCCAGAATATTGTTCTGGATCCTCTAGAATATGGTTTTGGATCCTCCAGAATATGATTTTGGATCCTCCAGAATATGATTTTGGATCCTCAAGAATATGATTTTGATCCTTCAAAATATGGTTTTATGATTCTGCAGATTATGGTTTTATGATCCTCCATAATATTATTTTGGATCCTCCAGAATGTGATTTTGGATCCTCCAGAATATGATTTTGGATCCTCCAGAATATGGTTTTGGATCCTCCAGAATATGGCTTAATGATTCTCCAGAATATGGTTTTGGATCCTCCAAAATATGATTTTGGATCTTCCAGAATAAGACTTTGGATCCTTGAGAATATGGTTTTATGATGCACTAGAATATGGTTGTCGATCCTCCAGAATATGATATTGGATCCTCTAGAATATGATTTTGGATCCTGCAGAATATGATTTTGGATCCTCCAGAAAATGATTTTGGATCCTATAGAATATAATTTTGCTCCCTCCTGGTTACTATCCTGCATCCAATCCTTCTCGTGTACGTTCTTCTTCTGATACACCCATCCAATCTATCTCGTGTACATTCTTATTCTCATGCACCCATCCAATCCATCTCATGTACTTTCTTCTTCTGATACACCCATCCAATCCATCTCGTGTACATTCTTATTCTGATGCACCCATCCAATCCATCTCGTGTACATTTTTATTCTGATACACCCATCCAATCCATCTCGTGTACATTCTTAATCTGATACACCAATCTAATCTATCTGGGCACATATTATCGGATATACTATATAAATCATTATATATTGTAGGATATAACAGAATATGGTTTTCAATCCTCCAGAATATGATTTTGGATCGTCCAGAATGTGATTTTGGATCGTCCAGAATATGATTTTGGATCCTCCAGAATATGAAATTTGGATCCTCGAGAATATGATTTTTGGATCTTCAAGAATATGATTTTGGATCCTCCAGAATATGATTTTGGATCGTCAAGAATATGATTTTGGATCCTCCAGAATATGATTTTGGATCCTCCAGAATGTGATTTTAGATCCTCCAGAATGTGATTTTGGATCCTCCAGAATAAGGTTTTCGATCCTGCCGAATATGGTTTTGGATCCTCCAGAATATGGTTTTGGATCCTCCAGAATATGGTTTTGTATCCTCCAGAATATGATTTTCGATCGTCCAGAATAATGATTTTGGATCCTCCAGAATAAAATTTTAATTCCTCCAGAATATGATTTTGGATCCTCCAGAATACGGTTTTGGATCCTCCAGAATACGGTTTTGAATCCACCAGAATATGATTTTGAGTCCTTTTGAATTGAATTTCGTATCCTCCAGAGTATAATATTGGATACTACACAATATGATTTTGAATCCTGCAGAATATGAGTTTGGATCCACCAGAATATGGTTTTGGATCCTCCAGAATATGGTTTTTGATCTTCCAGAATGTGATTTTGGATCGTCCAGAATATGTTTTGGATCGTCCAGAATATAATTTTGGATCCTCCAGAATATGATTTTGGATCCTCCAGAATATGGTTTTGCATCCTCCAGAACTGATTTTGGATCGTCCAGAATATGATTTTGGATCCTCCAGAATATGGTTTTGGATAGTCAAAAATATGATTTTGGATACTCCAGAATGTGATTTTGGATCCTCCACAATATTGTTTTGAATACTCTAGAATATAATTTTGGATCCCTCAGAATACTGTTCTTGATCGTCAAAAATATGATTTTGGATACCCCAGAATGTGATTTTGGATCCTCCACAATATGGTTTTGAATACTCCAGAATATAATTTTGGATCCCCCAGAATATTGTTCTTGATCCTCTAGAATATGGTTTTGGATACTCCAGAATGTGATTTTGGATCCTCCAGGATATGTTCTTGGATCCTCCAGAATATGGTTTTTGATCGTCCAGAATATGATTTTGGATCCTCCAAAATATAATTTTGGATCCTCCAGAATATAATTTTGGATCCTCCATAATATGGTTTTGATCCTCAAAAATATGATTTTGGATACTCCAGGATGCAACTTTGGATCCTCCAGAATATGGTTTTGGATCCTCCAGAATGTGATTTTGGATCCTCCAGAATATTGTTCTGGATCCTCCAGAAGATGGTTTTGGATCCTCCGGAATGTGATTTTGGATACTCCAGAATATGGTTTGGGATCCTCCAGATCATAATTTTGGATCCTCCAGAATATGAATTTGGATCCTCCAAAATATGGTTTTGGATCCTCCAGATATGGTTTTGGATCCTTCAGTATATGGTTTTGGTTCCTTAAGAATGTGATTTTGCATCCTCCAGAATATGATTTTGGATCCTCCAGAATATGGTTATATGATCCTCCATAATATGATTTTTGATCCTCCAGAATATGGTTTTGGATCCTCCAGAATGTGATTTTGGATCCTCCAGAATATTGTTCTGGATCCTCCAGAAGATGGTTTTGGATTCTCCGGAATGTGATTTTGGATACTCCAGAATATGGTTTGGGATCCTCCAGATCATAATTTTGGATCCTCCAGAATATGAATTTGGATCCTCCAAAATATGGTTTTGGATCCTCCAGATATGGTTTTGGATCCTTCAGTATATGGTTTTGGTTCCTTAAGAATGTGATTTTGCATCCTCCAGAATATGATTTTGGATCCTCCAGAATATGGTTATATGATCCTCCATAATATGATTTTTGATCCTCCAGAATATGATTTTGGATCCTCCAGAATATGATTTTGGATACGCCAGAATTTGATTTTGGATACTTCACAATCTGATTTTGGATCCTCCAGATATGGTTTTGGATCCTTCAGTATATGGTTTTAGTTCCTTAAGAATGTGATTTTGCATCCTCCAGAATATGGTTATATGATCCTCCATAATATGATTTTTGATCCTCCAGAATATGATTTTGGATCCTCCAGAATATGATTTTGGATCCTCCAGAATATGATTTTGGATACGCGAGAATTTGATTTTGGATATTTCACAATCTGATTTTGAATCCTCCAGAATATGATTTTGGATACCTCTGTAATATGATTTTGGATACTCTAGAATGTGATTTTGGATCCTCCAGAATATTGTTCTGGATCCTCTAGAATATGGTTTTGGATCCTCCAGAATATGATTTTGGATCCTCAAGTTAATGGTTTTGGATCCTCCAGAATATGGTTTTCCATCGTCCAGAATATGGTTTTGGATCCTCCAGAATATGATTTTGGATCCTCCAGAATATGGTTTTGGATCCTCCAGAATATGGTTTTGGATCATCCAGAATATGGTTTTGGATCCTCCAGAATATGATTTTGGATTCTCCAGAATTTGGTTTTTCGTCGTCCAGAATATGGTTTTGGATCCTCCAGAATATGGTTTTGGATCGTCCAGAATATGGTTTTGCATCGTCAAGAATACGGTTTTGGATCCTCCAGAATATGATTTTGGATCCTCAAGAATATGGTTTTGCATCGTCCAGAATATGATTTTGGATCCTCAAGATAATGGTTTTGGATCGTCCAGAATATGGCTTTGCATCGTCCAGAATATGGTTTTGCATCGTCCAGAATATGATTTTGGATCCTACAGAATATTGTTTTGCATCGTCCAGAATACGCTTTTGCATGGTCCAGAATATGGTTTTGGATCCACCAAAATATGATTTTGGATCCTCAAGATAATGGTTTTGGATCCTCCAGAATATGGTTTTGCATCGTCCAGAATATGGTTTTGGATCCTCCAGAATATGATTTTGGATCCTCCAGAATATGGTTTTGGATCCTCAAGAATATGGTTTTGAATCATCCAGAATATGGTTTTGGATCATCCAGAATATGGTTTTGGATCCTCCAGAATATGATTTTGGATTCTCCAGAATTTGGTTTTTCGTCGTCCAGAATATGGTTTTGGATGCTCCAGAATATGGTTTTGGATCGTCCAGAATATGGTTTTGCATCGTCAAGAATACGGTTTTGGATCCTCCAGAATATGATTTTGGATCCTCAAGAATATGGTTTGGCATCGTCCAGAATATGATTTTGGATCCTCAAGATAATGGTTTTGGATCGTCCAGAATATGGTTTTGCATCGTCCAGAATATGGTTTTGCATCGTCCAGAATATGATTTTGGATCCTCCAGAATATGGTTTTGCATCCTCCAGAATATGATTTTGGATCCTCGAGAATATGGTTTTGTATCGTCCAAAATATGGTTTTGCATCGTCCAGAATATGGTTTTGCATCGTCCAGAATATGGTTTTGCATCGTCCAGAATATGCTTTTGAACAGTTCAGAATATGGTTTTGGATCCTCCAGAATATAGTTTTGCATCGTCAAGAGTATGATTTTGGATCCTCCAGAATATGGTTTTGCATCGTCCAGAATATGGTTTTGCATCGTCCAGAATATGATTTTGGATCCTACAGAATATTGTTTTGCATCGTCAAGAATATGCTTTTGCATGGTCCAGAATATGGTTTTGGATCCTCCAGAATATGATTTTGGATCCTCAAGATAATGGTTTTGGATCGTCCAGAATATGGTTTTGCATCGTCCAGAATATGGTTTTGCATCGTCCAGAATATGATTTTGGATCCTCCAGAATATGGTTTTGCATCCTCCAGAATATGATTTTGGATCCTCGAGAATATGGTTTTGTATCGTCCAAAATATGGTTTTGCATCGTCCAGAATATGGTTTTGCATCGTCCAGAATATGGTTTTGCATCGTCCAGAATATGCTTTTGAACAGTTCAGAATATGGTTTTGGATCCTCCAGAATATAGTTTTGCATCGTCAAGAGTATGATTTTGGATCCTCCAGAATATGGTTTTGCATCGTCCAGAATATGGTTTTGCATCGTCCAGAATATGATTTTGGATCCTACAGAATATTGTTTTGCATCGTCAAGAATATGCTTTTGCATGGTCCAGAATATGGTTTTGGATCCTCCAGAATATGATTTTGGATCCTCAAGATAATGGTTTTGGATCCTCCAGAATATGGTTTTGCATCGTCCAGAATATGGTTTTGGATCCTGCAGAATATTATTTTGGATCCTCTAGAATATGGTTTTGGATCCTCCAGAATATGGTTTTGGATCATCCAGAATATGGTTTTGGATCATCCAGAATATGATTTTGGATTCTCCAGAATTTGGTTTTTCGTCGTCCAGAATATGGTTTTGGATCCTCCAGAATATGGTTTTGGATCGTACAGAATATGGTTTTGCATCTTCAATAATACGGTTTTGGATCCTCCAGAATATGATTTTGGATCCTCAAGAATATGGTTTTGGATCCTCCAGAATATGATTTTGGATCCTCCACAATATGATTTTGGATCCTCCACAATATGATTTTGGATCTTTCAGAATATGGTTTTATGATTCTCCAGATTATGGTTTTATCATCCTCCATAATATGATTTTGGATCCTCCAGAATATGATTTTGGATCCTCCAGAATATGGTTTTGGATCCTCCAGAATATAGTTTTGCATCGTCAAGAGTATGATTTTGGATCCTCCAGAATATAGTTTTTTATCGTCCAAAATATGGTTTTGCATCGTCCAGAATATGGTTTTCCATCGTCCAGAAGATGATTTTGGATCCTGCAGAATATGGTTTTCAATCGTCCAGAATATGCTTTTACATCGTCCAGGAGATGATTTTGGATCCTCCAGAATATGGTTTTGCATCGTCCAGAATATGATTTTCCATCGTCCAGAAGATGATTTTGGATCCTGCAGAATATGGTTTTCAATCGTCCAGAATATGCTTTTACATCGTCCAGGAGATGATTTTAGATCCTCCAGAATATGGTTTTGCATCGTCCAGAATATGATTTTGGATGCTCCAGAATATGGTTTTCCATCATCCAGAATATGGTTTTGCATCGTCCAGAATATGGTTTTGCATCGTCCAGAATATGATTTTGGATCCTCCAGAATATGGTTTTGGATCCTCCAGAATATGATTTTGGATTTTCCAGAATTTGGTTTTTCGTTGTCCAGAATATGGTTTTGGATCCTCCAGAATATGATTTTGCATCGTCTAGAAGATGGTTTTGCATCGTCCAGAATATGCTTTTGAACAGTTCAGAATATGGTTTTGGATCCTCCAGAATATAGTTTTGCATCGTCAAGAGTATGATTTTGGATCCTCCAGAATATGGTTTTGCATCGTCCAGAATATGGTTTTGCATTATCAAGAATATGATTTTGGATCCTTCAGAATATGGTTTTGCATCGTCCAGAATATGGTTTTGCATCGTCCAGAATATGATTTTGGATCCTACAGAATATTGTTTTGCATCGTCCAGAATATGCTTTTGCATGGTCCAGAATATGGTTTTGGATCCTCCAGAATATGATTTTGGATCCTCAAGATAATGGTTTTGGATCCTCCAGAATATGGTTTTGCATCGTCCAGAATATGGTTTTGGATCCTCCAGAATATGATTTTGGATCCTCCAGAATATGGTTTTGGATCCTCCAGAATATGGTTTTGGATCATCCAGAATATGGTTTTGGATCCTCCAGAATATGATTTTGGATTCTCCAGAATTTGGTTTTTCGTCGTCCAGAATATGGTTTTGGATCCTCCAGAATATGGTTTTGGATCGTCCAGAATATGGTTTTGCATCGTCAAGAATACGGTTTTGGATCCTCCAGAATATGATTTTGGATCCTCAAGAATATGGTTTTGCATCGTCCAGAATATGCTTTTGCATGGTCCAGAATATGGTTTTGGATCCTCCAGAATATGATTTTGGATCCTCAAGATAATGGTTTTGGATCCTCCAGAATATGGTTTTGCATCGTCCAGAATATGGTTTTGGATCCCCCAGAATATGATTTTGGATCCTCAAGAATATGGTTTGGCATCGTCCAGAATATGATTTTGGATCCTCAAGATAATGGTTTTGGATCGTCCAGAATATGGTTTTGCATCGTCCAGAATATGGTTTTGCATCGTCCAGAATATGATTTTGGATCCTCCAGAATATGGTTTTGCATCCTCCAGAATATGATTTTGGATCCTCGAGAATATGGTTTTGTATCGTCCAAAATATGGTTTTGCATCGTCCAGAATATGGTTTTGCATCGTCCAGAATATGGTTTTGCATCGTCCAGAATATGCTTTTGAACAGTTAAGAATATGGTTTTGGATCCTCCAGAATATGGTTTTGAATCATCCAGAATATGGTTTTGGATCATCCAGAATATGGTTTTGGATCCTCCAGAATATGATTTTGGATTCTCCAGAATTTGGTTTTTCGTCGTCCAGAATATGGTTTTGGATCCTCCAGAAATTGGTTTTGGATCGTCCAGAATATGGTTTTGCATCGTCAAGAATACGGTTTTGGATCCTCCAGAATATGATTTTGGATCCTCAAGAATATGATTTGGCATCGTCCAGAATATGATTTTGGATCCTCAAGATAATGGTTTTGGATCGTCCAGAATATGGTTTTGCATCGTCCAGAATATGGTTTTGCATCGTCCAGAATATGATTTTGGATCCTCCAGAATATGGTTTTGCATCCTCCAGAATATGATTTTGGATCCTCGAGAATATGGTTTTGTATCGTCCAAAATATGGTTTTGCATCGTCCAGAATATGGTTTTGCATCGTCCAGAATATGGTTTTGCATCGTCAAGAGTATGATTTTGGATCCTCCAGAATATGGTTTTGCATCGTTCAGAATATGGTTTTGCATCGTCCAGAATATGATTTTGGATCCTACAGAATATTGTTTTGCATCGTCCAGAATATGCTTTTGCATGGTCCAGAATATGGTTTTGGATCCTCCAGAATATGATTTTGGATCCTCAAGATAATGGTTTTGGATCCTCCAGAATATGGTTTTGCATCGTTCAGAATATGGTTTTGCATCGTCCAGAATATGATTTTGGATCCTACAGAATATTGTTTTGCATCGTCAAGAATATGCTTTTGCATGGTCCAGAATATGGTTTTGGATCCTCCAGAATATGATTTTGGATCCTCAAGATAATGGTTTTGGATCCTCCAGAATATGGTTTTGCATCGTCCAGAATATGGTTTTGGATCCTGCAGAATATTATTTTGGATCCTCCAGAATATGGTTTTGGATCCTCCAGAATATGGTTTTGGATCATCCAGAATATGGTTTTGGATCCTCCAGAATATGATTTTGGATTCTCCAGAATTTGGTTTTTCGTCGTCCAGAATATGGTTTTGGATCCTCCAGAATATGGTTTTGGATCGTCCAGAATATGGTTTTGGATCCTCCAGAATATGATTTTGGATCCTCCAGAATATGATTTTGGATCCTCAAGAATATGGTTTTGGATCCTCCAGAATATGATTTTGGATCCTCCAGAATATGGTTTTGGATCCTCCAGAATATGGTTTTGGATCATCCAGAATATGGTTTTGGATCCTCCAGAATATGATTTTGGATTCTCCAGAATTTGGTTTTTCGTCGTCCAGAATATGGTTTTGGATCCTCCAGAATATGGTTTTGGATCGTCCAGAATATGGTTTTGCATCGTCAAGAATACGGTTTTGGATCCTCCAGAATATGATTTTGGATCCTCAAGAATATGGTTTTGCATCGTCCAGAATATGATTTTGGATGCTCCAGAATATGGTTTTCCATCATCCAGAATATGGTTTTGCATCGTCCAGAATATGGTTTTGCATCGTCCAGAATATGATTTTGGATCCTACAGAATATTGTTTTGCATCGTCCAGAATATGCTTTTGCATGGTCCAGAATATGGTTTTGGATCCTCCAGAATATGATTTTGGATCCTCAAGATAATGGTTTTGGATCCTCCAGAATATGGTTTTGCATCGTCCAGAATATGGTTTTGGATCCTCCAGAATATGATTTTGGATCCTCCAGAATATGGTTTTGGATCCCCAAGAATATGGTTTTGAATCATCCAGAATATGGTTTTGGATCATCCAGAATATGGTTTTGGATCCTCCAGAATATGATTTTGGATTCTCCAGAATTTGGTTTTTCGTCGTCCAGAATATGGTTTTGGATACTCCAGAATATGGTTTTGGATCGTCCAGAATATGGTTTTGCATCGTCAAGAATACGGTTTTGGATCCTCCAGAATATGATTTTGGATCCTCAAGAATATGGTTTGGCATCGTCCAGAATATGATTTTGGATCCTCAAGATAATGGTTTTGGATCCTCCAGAATATGGTTTTGGATCCTCCAGAATATGATTTTGGATCCTCAAGATAATGGTTTTGGATCCTCCAGAATATGGTTTTGCATCGTCCAGAATATGGTTTTGGATCCTGCAGAATATTATTTTGGATCCTCCAGAATATGGTTTTGGATCCTCCAGAATATGGTTTTGGATCATCCAGAATATGGTTTTGGATCCTCCAGAATATGATTTTGGATTCTCCAGAATTTGGTTTTTCGTCGTCCAGAATATGGTTTTGGATACTCCAGAATATGGTTTTGGATCGTCCAGAATATGGTTTTGCATCTTCAAGAATACGGTTTTGGATCCTCCAGAATATGATTTTGGATCCTCAAGAATATGGTTTTGGATCCTCCAGAATATGAGTTTGGATCCTCCACAATATGATTTTGGATCCTCCACAATATGATTTTGGATCTTTCAGAATATGGTTTTATGATTCTCCAGATTATGGTTTTATCATCCTCCATAATATGATTTTGGATCCTCCAGAATATCATTTTGGATCCTCCAGAATATGGTTTTGGATCCTCCAGAATATAGTTTTGCATCGTCAAGAGTATGATTTTGGATCCTCCAGAATATGGTTTTGCATCGTCCAGAATATGGTTTTGCATCGTCCTGAATATGATTTTGGTTCCTAAAAAATGTGGTTTTGCATGGTCCAGAATATGGTTTTGCATCGTCCAGAATATGATTTTGGATCCTGCAGAATATGGTTTTGCTTCGTCGAGGATATGGTTTTGCATTATCAAGAATATGATTTTGCATCCTCCAGAATATGGTTTTGCATCGTCCAGAATATAGCTTTGCATCGTCCAGAATATGATTTTGGATCCTACCGAATATTGTTTTGCATCGTCCAGAATATGCTTTTGCATGGTCCAGAATATGGTTTTGGATCCTCCAGAATATGATTTTGGATCCTCAAGATAATGGTTTTGGATCCTCCAGAATATGGTTTTGCATCGTCCAGAATATGGTTTTGGATCCTCCAGAATATGATTTTGGATCCTCCAGAATATGATTTTGCATCGTCCAGAATATGGTTTTGGATCATCCAGAATATGGTTTTGGATCCTCCAGAATATGATTTTGGATTTTCCAGAATTTAGTTTTTCGTTGTCCAGAATATGGTTTTGGATCCTCAAGAATATGATTTTGCATCGTCCAGAAGATGGTTTTGCATCGTCCAGAATATGCTTTTGAACAGTTCAGAATATGGTTTTGGATCCTCCAGAATATAGTTTTGCATCGTCAAGAGTATGATTTTGGATCCTCCAGAATATGGTTTTGCATCGTCCAGAATATGGTTTTGCATCGTCCTGAATATGATTTTGGTTCCTAAAAAATGTGGTTTTGCATGGTCCAGAATATGGTTTTGCATCGTCCAGAATATGATTTTGGATCCTGCAGAATATGGTTTTGCTTCGTCGAGGATATGGTTTTGCATTATCAAGAATATGATTTTGCATCCTCCAGAATATGGTTTTGCATCGTCCAGAATATAGCTTTGCATCGTCCAGAATATGATTTTGGATCCTACCGAATATTGTTTTGCATCGTCCAGAATATGCTTTTGCATGGTCCAGAATATGGTTTTGGATCCTCCAGAATATGATTTTGGATCCTCAAGATAATGGTTTTGGATCCTCCAGAATATGGTTTTGCATCGTCCAGAATATGGTTTTGGATCCTCCAGAATATGATTTTGGATCCTCCAGAATATGGTTTTGCATCGTCCAGAATATGGTTTTGGATCATCCAGAATATGGTTTTGGATCCTCCAGAATATGATTTTGGATTTTCCAGAATTTGGTTTTTCGTTCTCCAGAATATGGTTTTGGATCCTCCAGAATATGATTTTGGATCGTCCAGAATATGGTTTTGCATCGTCAAGAATACGCTTTTGGATCCTCCAGAATATGATTTTGGATCCTCAAGAATATGGTTTTCATCGTCCAGAATATGATTTTGGATGCTCCAGAATATGGTTTTGCATCATCCAGAATATGGTTTTGCATCGTCCAGAATATGGTTTTGCATCGTCCAGAATATGATTTTGGATCCTCCAGAATATGGTTTTGCATCATCCAGAATATGGTTTTGCATCGTCCAGAATATGGTTTTGCATCGTCCAGAATATGATTTTGGATCCTCCAGAATATGGTTTTGCATCCTCCAGAATATGATTTTGCATCGTCCAGAATATGGTTTTGTATCGTCCAGAATATGGTTTTGCATCATCCAGAATATGGTTTTGCATCGTCCAGAATATGGTTTTGCAACGTCCAGAATATGATTTTGGATGCTCCAGAATATGGTTTTGCATCATCCAGAATATGGTTTTGCATCGTCCAGAATATGGTTTTGCATCGTCCAGAATATGATTTTGGATCCTCCAGAATATGGTTTTGCATCCTCCAGAATATGATTTTGCATCGTCCAGAATATGGTTTTGTATCGTCCAGAAAATGGTTTTGGATCCTCCAGTATATGATTTTGGATCCTCAAGAATATGGTTTTGGATCCTCCAGAATATGGTTTTGTATCGTCCAAAATATGGTTTTGCATCGTCCAGAATATGGTTTTGCATCGTCCAGAATATAGTTTGGCATCGTCCAGAATCTGCTTTTGAAAAGTTCAGAATATGGTTTTGGATCCTCCAGAATATAGTTTTGCATCGTCAAGAGTATGATTTTGGATCCTCCAGAATATGGTTTTGCATCGTCCAGAATATGGTTTTGCCTCGTCCTGAATATGATTTTGGTTCCTAAAAAATATGGTTTTGCATGGTCCAGAATATGGTTTTCCATCGTCCAGAATATGATTTTGGATCCTGCAGAATATGGTTTTGCATCGTCGAAGATATGGTTTTGCATTATCAAGAATATGATTTTGGATCCTCCAGAATATGGTTTTGCATCGTCCAGAATATGGTTTTGCATCGTCCAGAATATGATTTTGGATCCTACAGAATATTGTTTTGCATCGTCCAGAATATGCTTTTGCATGGTCCAGAATATGGTTTTCGATCCTCCAGAATATGATTTTGGATTCTCCAGAATTTGGTTTTTCGTCCTCCAGAATATGGTTTTGGATCCTCCAGAATATGGTTTTGGATCGTCCAGAATATGGTTTTGCATCGTCAAGAATACGGTTTTGGATCCTCCAGAATATGACTTTGGATCCTCAAGAATATGGTTTTGCATCGTCCAGAATATGGTTTTGTATCGTCCAGAATATGGTTTTGCATCATCCAGAATATGGTTTTGCATCGTCCAGAATATGGTTTTGCATCGTCCAGAATATGATTTTGGATGCTCCAGAATATGGTTTTGCATCATCCAGAATATGGTTTTGCATCGTCCAGAATATGGTTTTGCATCGTCCAGAATATGATTTTGGATCCTCCAGAATATGGTTTTGCATCCTCCAGAATATAGTTTTGCATCGTCAAGAGTATGATTTTGGATCCTCCAGAATATGGTTTTGCATCGTCCAGAATATGGTTTTGCATCGTCCTGAATATGATTTTGGTTCCTAAAAAATGTGGTTTTGCATGGTCCAGAATATGGTTTTGCATCGTCCAGAATATGATTTTGGATCCTGCAGAATATGGTTTTGCTTCGTCGAGGATATGGTTTTGCATTATCAAGAATATGATTTTGCATCCTCCAGAATATGGTTTTGCATCGTCCAGAATATAGCTTTGCATCGTCCAGAATATGATTTTGGATCCTACCGAATATTGTTTTGCATCGTCCAGAATATGCTTTTGCATGGTCCAGAATATGGTTTTGGATCCTCCAGAATATGATTTTGGATCCTCAAGATAATGGTTTTGGATCCTCCAGAATATGGTTTTGCATCGTCCAGAATATGGTTTTGGATCCTCCAGAATATGATTTTGGATCCTCCAGAATATGGTTTTGCATCGTCCAGAATATGGTTTTGGATCATCCAGAATATGGTTTTGGATCCTCCAGAATATGATTTTGGATTTTCCAGAATTTGGTTTTTCGTTCTCCAGAATATGGTTTTGGATCCTCCAGAATATGATTTTGGATCGTCCAGAATATGGTTTTGCATCGTCAAGAATACGCTTTTGGATCCTCCAGAATATGATTTTGGATCCTCAAGAATATGGTTTTCATCGTCCAGAATATGATTTTGGATGCTCCAGAATATGGTTTTGCATCATCCAGAATATGGTTTTGCATCGTCCAGAATATGGTTTTGCATCGTCCAGAATATGATTTTGGATCCTCCAGAATATGGTTTTGCATCATCCAGAATATGGTTTTGCATCGTCCAGAATATGGTTTTGCATCGTCCAGAATATGATTTTGGATCCTCCAGAATATGGTTTTGCATCCTCCAGAATATGATTTTGCATCGTCCAGAATATGGTTTTGTATCGTCCAGAATATGGTTTTGCATCATCCAGAATATGGTTTTGCATCGTCCAGAATATGGTTTTGCATCGTCCAGAATATGATTTTGGATGCTCCAGAATATGGTTTTGCATCATCCAGAATATGGTTTTGCATCGTCCAGAATATGGTTTTGCATCGTCCAGAATATGATTTTGGATCCTCCAGAATATGGTTTTGCATCCTCCAGAATATGATTTTGCATCGTCCAGAATATGGTTTTGTATCGTCCAGAAAATGGTTTTGGATCCTCCAGTATATGATTTTGGATCCTCAAGAATATGGTTTTGGATCCTCCAGAATATGGTTTTGTATCGTCCAAAATATGGTTTTGCATCGTCCAGAATATGGTTTTGCATCGTCCAGAATATAGTTTGGCATCGTCCAGAATCTGCTTTTGAAAAGTTCAGAATATGGTTTTGGATCCTCCAGAATATAGTTTTGCATCGTCAAGAGTATGATTTTGGATCCTCCAGAATATGGTTTTGCATCGTCCAGAATATGGTTTTGCCTCGTCCTGAATATGATTTTGGTTCCTAAAAAATATGGTTTTGCATGGTCCAGAATATGGTTTTCCATCGTCCAGAATATGATTTTGGATCCTGCAGAATATGGTTTTGCATCGTCGAAGATATGGTTTTGCATTATCAAGAATATGATTTTGGATCCTACCGAATATGGTTTTGCATCGTCCAGAATATGGTTTTGCATCGTCCAGAATATGATTTTGGATCCTACAGAATATTGTTTTGCATCGTCCAGAATATGCTTTTGCATGGTCCAGAATATGGTTTTCGATCCTCCAGAATATGATTTTGGATTCTCCAGAATTTGGTTTTTCGTCCTCCAGAATATGGTTTTGGATCCTCCAGAATATGGTTTTGGATCGTCCAGAATATGGTTTTGCATCGTCAAGAATACGGTTTTGGATCCTCCAGAATATGACTTTGGATCCTCAAGAATATGGTTTTGCATCGTCCAGAATATGGTTTTGTATCGTCCAGAATATGGTTTTGCATCATCCAGAATATGGTTTTGCATCGTCCAGAATATGGTTTTGCATCGTCCAGAATATGATTTTGGATGCTCCAGAATATGGTTTTGCATCATCCAGAATATGGTTTTGCATCGTCCAGAATATGGTTTTGCATCGTCCAGAATATGATTTTGGATCCTCCAGAATATGGTTTTGCATCCTCCAGAATATGATTTTGCATCGTCCAGAATATGGTTTTGTATCGTCCAGAAAATGGTTTTGGATCCTCCAGAATATGATTTTGGATCCTCAAGAATATGGTTTTGGATCCTCCAGAATATGGTTTTGTATCGTCCAAAATATGGTTTTGCATCGTCCAGAATATGGTTTTGCATCGTCCAGAATATAGTTTGGCATCGTCCAGAATCTGCTTTTGAAAAGTTCAGAATATGGTTTTGGATCCTCCAGAATATAGTTTTGCATCGTCAAGAGTATGATTTTGGATCCTCCAGAATATGGTTTTGCATCGTCCAGAATATGGTTTTGCCTCGTCCTGAATATGATTTTGGTTCCTAAAAAATATGGTTTTGCATGGTCCAGAATATGGTTTTCCATCGTCCAGAATAAGATTTTGGATCCTGCAGAATATGGTTTTGCATCGTCGAAGATATGGTTTTGCATTATCAAGAATATGATTTTGGATCCTCCAGAATATGGTTTTGCATCGTCCAGAATATGGTTTTGCATCGTCCAGAATATGATTTTGGATCCTACAGAATATTGTTTTGCATCGTCCAGAATATGCTTTTGCATGGTCCAGAATATGGTTTTGGATCCTCCAGAATATGATTTTGGATTCTCCAGAATTTGGTTTTTCGTCCTCCAGAATATGGTTTTGGATCCTCCAGAATATGGTTTTGGATCGTCCAGAATATGGTTTTGCATCGTCAAGAATACGGTTTTGGATCCTCCAGAATATGACTTTGGATCCTCAAGAATATGGTTTTGCATCGTCCAGAATATGATTTTGGATCCTCCAGAATATGGTTTTGCATCCTCCAGAATATGATTTTGGATCCTCCAGAATATAGTTTTGTATCGTCCAAAATATGGTTTTGCATCGTCCAGAATATGATTTTGGATCCTGCAGAATATGGTTTTGCATCGTCGAGGATATGGTTTTGCATTATCAAGAATATGATTTTGGATCCTCCAGAATATGGTTTTGGATCCTCCAGAATATGATTTTGGATTCTCCAGAATTTGGTTTTTCGTCGTCCAGAATATGGTTTTGAATCCTCCAGAATATGGTTTTGGATCGTCCAGAATATGGTTTTGCATCGTCAAGAATACGGTTTTGGATCCTCCAGAATATGACTTTGGATCCTCAAGAATATGGTTTTGCATCGTCCAGAATATGATTTTGGATCCTCCAGAATATGGTTTTGCATCCTCCAGAATATGATTTTGGATCCTCCAGAATATAGTTTTGTATCGTCCAAAATATGGTTTTGCATCGTCCAGAATATGATTTTGGATCCTGCAGAATATGGTTTTGCATCGTCCAGAATATGGTTTTGCTTCGTCCAGAATATGATTTTAGATCTTACAGAATATTGTTTTGCATCGTCCAAAATATGCTTTTCCGTGGTCCAGAATATGGTTTTGGATCCTCCAGAATATGATTTTGGATCCTCAAGATAATGGTTTTGGATCCTCCAGAATATGGTTTTGCATCGTCCAGAATATGGTTTTGGACCCTCCAGAATATGATTTTGGATCCTCCAGAATATGGTTTTGGATCCTCCAGAATATGGTTTTGGATCATCCAGAATATGGTTTTGGATCCTCCAGAATATGATTTTGGATTCTCAAGAATTTGGTTTTTCGTCGTCCAGAATATGGTTTTGGATCCTTCAGAATATGGTTTTGGATCGTCCAGAATATGGTTTTGCATCTTCAAGAATACGGTTTTGGATCCTCCAGAATATGATTTTGGATCCTCAAGAATATGGTTTTGGATCCTCCACAATATGATTTTGGATCCTCCACAATATGATTTTGGATCCTCCAGAATATGGTTTTGGATCCTCCAGAATATAGTTTTGCATCGTCGAGAGTATGATTTTGGATCCTCCAGAATATGGTTTTGCATCGTCCAGGATATGGTTTTGCATCGTCCAGAATATGGTTTTGCATCGTCCTGAATATGATTTTGGATCCTAAAAAATATGGTTTTGCATGGTCCAGAATATGGTTTTGCATCGTCCAGAATATGATTTTGGATCCTGCAGAATATGGTTTTGCATCGTCGAAGATATGGTTTTGCATTATGAAGAATATGATTTTGGATCCTCCAGAATATGGTTTTGCATCGTCCAGAATATGGTTTTGCATCGTCCAGAATATGATTTTGGATCCTACAGAATATTGTTTTGCATCGTCCAGAATATGCTTTTGTATGGTCCAGAATATGGTTTTGGATCCTCCAGAATATGATTTTCGATCCTCAAGATAATGGTTTTGGATCCTCCAGAATATGGTTGTGCATCGTCCAGAATATGGTTTTGGATCCTCCAGAATATGATTTTGGATCCTCCAGAATATGGTTTTGGATCCTCCAGAATATGGTTTTGGATCATCCAGAATATGGTTTTGGATCCTCCAGAATTTGATTTTGGATCCTGCAGAATATGGTTTTGCATCGTCGAAGATATGGTTTTGCATTATCAAGAATATGATTTTGGATCCTCCAGAATATGGTTTTGCATCGTCCAGAATATGGTTTTGCATCGTCCAGAATATGATTTTGGATCCTACAGAATATTGTTTTGCATCGTCCAGAATATGCTTTTGCATGGTCCAGAATATGGTTTTGGATCCTCTAGAATATGACTTTGGATCTTCAAGATAATGGTTTTGGATCCTCCAGAATATGGTTTTGCATCGTCAAGAATACGCTTTTGGATCGTCCAGAATATGATTTTGGATCCTCAAGAATATGGTTTTCATCGTCCAGAATATGATTTTGGATGCTCCAGAATATGGTTTTGCATCATCCAGAATATGGTTTTGCATCGTCCAGAATATGGTTTTGCATCGTCCAGAATATGATTTTGGATTCTACAGAATATTGTTTTGCATCGTCCAGAATATGCTTTTGCATGGTCCAGAATATGGTTTTGGATCCTCCAGAATATGATTTTGGATCCTCAAGATAATGGTTTTGGATCCTCCAGAATATGGTTTTGCATCGTCCAGAAAATGGTTTTGGATCCTCCAGAATATGATTTTGGATCCTCAAGAATATGGTTTTGGATCCTCCAGAATATGGTTTTGGATCATCCAGAATATGGTTTTGGATCCTCCAGAATATGATTTTGGATTCTCCAGAATTTGGTTTTTCGTCGTCCAGAATATGGTTTTGGATCCTCCAGAATATGGTTTTGGATCGTCCAGAATATGGTTTTGCATCGTCAAGAATACGGTTTTGGATCCTCCAGAATATGACTTTGGATCCTCAAGAATATGGTTTTGCATCGTCCAGAATATGATTTTGGATCCTCCAGAATATGGTTTTGCATCCTCCAGAATATGATTTTGGATCCTCCAGAATATAGTTTTGTATCGTCCAAAATATGGTTTTGCATCGTCCAGAATATGATTTTGGATCCTGCAGAATATGGTTTTGCATCGTCCAGAATATGGTTTTGCTTCGTCCAGAATATGATTTTGGATCTTACAGAATATTGTTTTGCATCGTCCAAAATATGCTTTTCCATGGTCCAGAATATGGTTTTGGATCCTCCAGAATATGATTTTGGATCCTCAAGATAATGGTTTTGGATCCTCCAGAATATGGTTTTGCATCGTCCAGAATATGGTTTCGGATCCTCCAGAATATGATTTTGGATCCTCCAGAATATGGTTTTGGATCCTCCAGAATATGGTTTTGGATCATCCAGAATATGGTTTTGGATCCTCCAGAATATGATTTTGGATTCTGAAGAATTTGGTTTTTCGTCGTCCAGAATATGGTTTTGGATCCTTCAGAATATGGTTTTGGATCGTCCAGAATATGGTTTTGCATCTTCAAGAATACGGTTTTGGATCCTCCAGAATATGATTTTGGATCCTCAAGAATATGGTTTTGGATCCTCCACAATATGATTTTGGATCCTCCACAATATGATTTTGGATCCTCCAGAATATGGTTTTGGATCCTCCAGAATATAGTTTTGCATCGTCGAGAGTATGATTTTGGATCCTCCAGAATATGGTTTTGCATCGTCCAGGATATGGTTTTGCATCGTCCAGAATATGGTTTTGCATCGTCCTGAATATGATTTTGGATCCTAAAAAATATGGTTTTGCATCGTCCAGAATATGGTTTTGCATCGTCCAGAATATGATTTTGGATCCTGCAGAATATGGTTTTGCATCGTCGAAGATATGGTTTTGCATTATGAAGAATATGATTTTGGATCCTCCAGAATATGGTTTTGCATCGTCCAGAATATGGTTTTGCATCGTCCAGAATATGATTTTGGATCCTACAGAATATTGTTTTGCATCGTCCAGAATATGCTTTTGTATGGTCCAGAATATGGTTTTGGATCCTCCAGAATATGATTTTCGATCCTCAAGATAATGGTTTTGGATCCTCCAGAATATGGTTGTGCATCGTCCAGAATATGGTTTTGGATCCTCCAGAATATGATTTTGGATCCTCCAGAATATGGTTTTGGATCCTCCAGAATATGGTTTTGGATCATCCAGAATATGGTTTTGGATCCTCCAGAATATGATTTTGGATCCTGCAGAATATGGTTTTGCATCGTCGAAGATATGGTTTTGCATTATCAAGATTATGATTTTGGATCCTCCAGAATATGGTTTTGCATCGTCCAGAATATGGTTTTGCATCGTCCAGAATATGATTTTGGATCCTCCAGAATATGATTTTGGATCCTCCAGAATATGGTTTTGGATCCTCCAAAATATGGTTTTGGATCATCCAGAATATCGTTTTGGATCCTCCAGAATATGATTTTGGATTCTCCAGAATTTGGTTTTTCGTCGTCCAGAATATGGTTTTGGATCCTCCAGAATATGGTTTTGGATCGTACAGAATATGGTTTTGCATCGTCAAGAATACGGTTTTGGATCCTCCAGAATAAGATTTTGGATCCTCAAGAATATGGTTTTGGATCCTCCAGAATATGATTTTGGATCCTCCACAATATGATTTTGGATCCTCCAGAATATGATTTTGGATCTTTCAGAATATGGTTTTATGATCCTCCAGATTATGGTTTTATGATCCTCCATAATATGATTTTGGATCCTCCAGAATATGATTTTGGATCCTCCAGAATATTGTTTTGGATACTCCAGAATATGGTTTTGGATACTCCAGAATATAATTTTGGATACTCCAGAAATAATGCTTCTGCATTGGAAGCTTAGATTTCACATATAAATATGTTTCTGCATTGGAAGGTTAGTTTTCACATACAAATATATGTTTTTGCATTGGAAGGTTAGATTTCACATATATATATGTTTCTGCATTGGAAGGTTAGATTTCACATATAAATATGCTTCTGTAGTAAAAAGTTGGAATCTCAGATTCCACATAAAAATATGTTTGGATGTGAAGGTCTGATTTCACATACATATATATATATATATATATATATATATATATATATATATATATATATATATATATATATATATATATATATATATATATATATATATATATATATATATATTTAGGGGTTAGAGACTGATGTGAGTGTTTTGTTGGAGAATAAATGCACGCGCTGACTGTATAATGAACGAGAAATTTTAATACTGCACGAGGCGAAGCCGAGTGCAGTATGAGAAATTTCGAGTTCATTATACAGTAAGCAAGTGCATTTATTCTCCATCAAAACACGAACTACAAGTCTCTAACCCTTTTAATATGCAAACTGAGTACGCTGAAGAGCAGACGGCGCGACATTTTTTACGTGTCATTTACGAATTTGAACGTATTGAATCAAAAAGTATTTTAATTTCCAAACAGCCATCACTATTTTGATAAATACAGAAAGGGTTCAAAAGTTAAGATACACAAATAATTCCTAACTTAAAAATACTAAAATAAGTGAATTATTCTGGCTCAAATCTTATTTTTAAGTTAACGCTTCAAACAAAAAAAATTTTCATTCATCAGTTGAAAGCTAGCTATCGACAAAGCTACAAAAAAATGTTTTCCGCTATGATTTCTTTTTCTAAGTTTTCCAGAATTTCTTCTTTATATCTCTTATGAAGCCATTCTGCATTGAAAAACAAAATAAAGGTATTATTTTTAAGTTAACGCTTCAAACAAAAAAATTCTCATTCATCAGTTGAAAGCTAGCTATCGACAAAGCTACAAAAAAAAATGTTTTGTTTTGAATTACAAATGTACAGTTGCATGGTTTTACCTTTGAAAAGGGAAATTCCCCACTTTGTTTGTCGCTTGGTAGCAATTGGAATGGCTCCATCTATAAATCCTTCAATTTCCTTATCGTTTAGCTCTTCGAATCTTTCATTTTCTAAATCCATTTTCTTATAATGCACTCGAAGCGTGCAATAAACTTTATAACATCACGACAAGCGCTTTGTCCTCAAATACATCGATATCACGTGATCGATTTTAGCCAATGAGCTGCTTGAATTTTGTTCAGCGTACGAAGTTTGCATATTAAATATATATAAATATATATATATATATATATATATATATATATATATATATATATATATATATATATATATATATATATATATATATATATACAGCGATATGCAGAAATTCTGATCCAACTGAGCGAAGTATATAACTATATCGGGTGCATTGTGGGAATAATTTCGCGCGCGATTCAATGTAAAGAAGCGTGACTAGCGTGGAGTTGATTGCCAGCGCTATATTTACACTATATAGCATCGAACAACTCGGAAGGCGAGAGCCTAAATGCTTTTTAAAACACCAGACTACTCCAAAACGTTGTCTCTCAAAGTAACGTCGTTAACCAAATAATTAAAGTCAACAAAAGGCAAAGAAAGTTCAGTTTTTACTGTCGTGACCTCTGCTCAAATAATTTAATCGCCCAAGAACATGTAACGGTAAAACAAACTTTACATTCAATTACAACTATAATACCAAAGCTTGAGATAACGTTGAGTGTTTTAGATATACGTTAAAGTCGATGAAGGCGTAATAAAAAATATTTAGGATATTCAGATGAAATTGTCTTTCAAACAGTTTAATTTATGCAAAGAAAGCAATAGACGTTTTGCTTACATTATTGAAAACAATGATGCTTGCTCAAAGAGCTGATAATGATTTATGAGCTTCTCACTCAATGAGGAATTTTCCCTGCATTTGTGAGACGGAAATAACTTTTGGTTTTTATAAGCTACATAGTTTATTCTTATAAGCAGTGTGATTCGATTAAACGCAAAATATAAAATTTGTGTTATTGTGCACACTTTCTCCTCTGATGTTTCAAGCAATGGAATCTTATATTCTAAATTAGAAATACTTCTCAGGTATAATTTTAATCTTTCCCTGTTGTCTGGCTCAAAAGACTGAAAGGTTTGCAATCGAGTTATGCAAAAGTCAGAATATAATGTAAATCTATGTTATTGTAGCTATAAATTTGTTCCGTGAATATCAAAAGAGAATTGAGTCATGATTTATTTCGACACACTTTACACTTGAGATAGAAAACCAAAAGTAATTTCCGTTCTCACAAATGCAGGGAAAATTCCTCATTGAGTGAGAAGTTCATAAATCATTATCAGCTCTTTGAGAAAGCATCAGTATTTTCAATAATGTAAGCAAAACGTCCAGTTGTTTGATGCTATATAGTGTATAATATAGCGAAGGCAATCAACTCCACGCTAGTCACGCTTCTTTACTTTGAATCGCGCGCAAAATCATTCCCACAATGCACCCGATATAGTTATATACTTCGCTCAAATGGATCAGAATTTCTGCATATCGCTGTATATATATATACTTCGCCAAACAATTCACTACCATCACAGACCGCGACATCGACATTATCATGCATTCACGAAAATCCCTTCTCTTCGACAATAACACCGCCTGGATCAAGAAAAACAACGGCTCATTCGACGTTACTATGGGCAGCTACGACGGAGCGGAAGTATGCGAGCTTGTGGGCTTACTTATTCTCAACGACCTCTGTAACACATACGGGAAAGAAAACATTGGACTTTACAGAGACGACGGACTCGCCATCTTTAAAAACACCTCCGGTCCACAAGCAGAACGTACTAGGAAAGACATAACAAGACGCTTCAAGACATATGGACTTAACATTACCATACAGACTAACATGAAAATTGTTAACTACCTGGACGTCACCTTTGACCTAACAAATGGTACTTACTGCCCCTACAGAAAGCCTAACGACGAACCACAGTACATCAACACAAAGTCTAACCACCCGCCTAACATAATAAAGCAACTTCCAGCATCCATCAATCGCCGTATATCCGACAACTCATGCAACGAACACGAATTCGACAAGGCCAAACCAATCTACGAAACTGCTTTGAAAGCCAGCGGATACACAGAAACATTAATCTACAACAAAGACAATCAACCAGCACGCCCACGACGCAACAGACAAAGAAACATTATATGGTACAACCCCCCATTTAGTAATAACGTAAAGACTAACATCGGCAGAACATTTCTCAAGCTCATAACTAAACACTTCCCGAACCAGCACAAATTCCACAGCCTCTTCAACAAAAACAATGTTAAAGTCAGTTACAGCTGTATGGACAACATGAAAACTGTAATCAACAAACACAACATGAAAATAACAAACGCCGACAACAACATCAACGCAAGCACCGGAGAACAATGCAACTGCCGTAAAAAAGAACTATGCCCGCTAGACAACAAATGCCTGACTTCCAGTGTAATCTACAACGCACAAATTACAACCAACAACGCAACCAAGAACTACATCGGACTGACAGAAGGAACATTCAAACAAAGATTCACGCAGCATAAATCTACATTTAAACACAGAAAACACACCAACAGCACCGAACTTTCTAAACACATCTGGCAACTACAAGACAATAAACAAGAATTCAACATCAAATGGACAATAATTAGCCGCGCAAGACCCTACAACAACATCTCCAAACGATGCGACCTCTGTCTTACAGAAAAACTGATGATCATTAAACACAGCAACGACAACCTCCTAAACAAAAGATCCGAACTTATTTCCAAATGCCGACACGAGAACAAATTCTACTTGAAGAACACTTGACGCTTTGATATTTTTAACTTCTCACCTATTGTATTTAGTATAACTACCACCTATTGTAATATAGCACTTAGCCTATTGTCTTAGCATGTATTTATATCTAGTTGATAGGAATGTCTTTCATTAAATACTGTCTGACGAGTGCGTAAGCACGAAACTCGGAGTAACAGCAAATCTTGCCTCTTCGTTATTACATTTATATATATATATATATATATATATATATATATATATATATATATATATATATAATCATATGAGGAAGTAGCTGATCCCATCAAAGAGTGCTCAATACACATATGGTGTAGAGCAAAGTATAAATGTAATAACGAAGAGGCAAGATTTGCTGTTACTCCGAGTTTCGTGCTTACGCACTCGTCAGACAGTATTTAATCTAAATTTTAATTTAAATACTGTCTGACGAGTGCGTAAGCACGAAACTCGGAGTAACAGCAAATCTTGCCTCTTCGTTATTACATTTATATATATATATATATATATATATATATATATATATATATATATATATATATATATATATATATATATATATACAGCCTTTTGCAAAAATTATGGCCGCTTCAAGTATATATACAAGTATATCAAAAGTATATCAGAAATTATGGGATATCATACCTGATATTTTTTTCAAGTTGTCTATCACTAGGGCTTTCTGAAAAAAATATCAGGAATGATATCCCATAATTTTTAATATACTTTTGATATACTTGTACATATACTTGAAACGGCCATAATTTTTGCAAAAAGCTGTATATATATATATATATATATATATATATATATATATATATATGTGATTGATATGGGGCTGTAGTAATGAGCTACTACTTTTTGAACATAAACAAGAAATATATGTACATGCCTTGTCATATTTGTTTAAAACCGTCCAAAGTTGTAAAACAAATAAAAAAAATTAAAGAAAAACATAAAATATTGGAATTTTGTACAAATTATTATATACAGTGGAAAGCAAAACAGTGATGATTAATAAATTATTGAAAAAGGTACATTTCAAGAATGAATGCTAAACAGAAATTTATGGGACATGTTGTTTTGTACATATTAACATACACAGGATCATACTTCTAATGATTTTTTTCAAAACATGTGTATATTTATGCCAGTCCAAAAATCTAAATTTAAAGTTTGGGTTGTTATGTCAATACTGGCTAGAGTGGCAATTAGCTTGGGAAGAGTTGTTCCAGGGTAATACCATGTTCTTTTGGCAGGAGGTGGTTTGTCATGGACTGGCCTAGCTTGTACATTTGATCTTTTCTTATTTGGACAATGGGATTTTATGTGTCCAAATGCACCACATTGAAAGCATGTTTGCTTGGCAAGCCATTCTGGTTCATGCCCTTCTGGACACTTGGATGCCCAATGACCTTTTTTGTGGCACCGGAAGCATATGTCATCCTCCTTATGACCCTTGGCACTGACAGACTGTTTACGTTTAGTATCAAATTTTTTCAGCATTTGCCTCACAGCAAACTCATCTTCTTCATGTACTGGTGAGAGACCATCTTTTGCCAGGTAAAGCACACACCGTCTCTAGCAAACTTTCTTTCAAATCCTGACATTACATCACATGACACTCCAATTAGTTTGTCTGACAAATTAATTTTCTCTAGTAGGGTCTTCCAGTAAAAACATAGTGCTTTGTCTGTTTTCAGTGTATTTATTCTTGTTGAAGTACATTTGGTGTCCAGTTGTCTTTGAATAAATTTATTCGTAGGTAATAATCAAGAGAACATGCAAAAGCAAGGTGATGGTGATTTGCACTTGCTCGAAGTGTTGTTAGAATAGGCTGTGAAGTTTGCAGAATAGTTGTTGGCGAAAAACGTTCAACATATTCGATTGTTTGTTTCACGTCTTGATAGTTGGAGCTTATCAGCATTATTATAGAATGAGTTATCATATTTCCACCTCTCCACTATTTCAGTTCTTGAAGACAAGTGATTGTGGCATGACTCCCAGCCATCTTTTTCTGAAAATGATTGTTCACTCTTTGTTTTTTTAGTTAGTGGAATAGATACAACATTGGGAAGGCTTGCCACATCAAAAGAGCCACAGGTTCCCTTAAGATCTTTCATTTCAGAGTTTAGTAGCATTTGTTTAGTTAAAGAAGCTGATGATTCAAAAAATTGGAGGACAGCTGGCTTTCCTCCAGGAACTCTGGCCCTCTGAAGTGAGAAATAGTTTTCCACATCATCCTGGCACATAGTTTTAGGTTGTACAACTCCGAGGAATGCTCTGATTTTTCTCTTAAGGTCTTTGTATGTTATTCTAGGGATAAACTTCTTCCAGTGTTCCTTTAAACCACCAACTTCTCTTCCTTTTTCCATAATTTCATTTTTGGTCTCGGAGTACCATTTGTCAAACCAGGTCATTATAGTGAGTAATTGTCTGTAGCAAGCTGGATCTACTCCTGTGTTGCTATTGAATATCTTAAAAAGTTGGTAACAATTTATAAGATACTTTCGTGTAGCAACAGTTTCTTCTACAGGAGTGAAACCCTTCAGGATATCCAAAGCTACATCAAGAGAACAAACTGTTACAGCCCTTTTCACACTCATTTTGGTTCTTGGTGTCAATTTGATGTGCTTCCAACTTAATTTAGTTAATTTCCTTTCAACCACTCCAATGAGGTGTTCTAAATAGATTTTTTGGATTTACAATAAATTTTCTTAATTTCTTTATCATGTGTGGATAGTCAGATAACCACCATATTGGCTTGTTGTCGTTGAAGGGATTGAAAATTACCCAGTTCTGTGCTCCAGCTCTACAGAAAAAAGCATGAGAATATGTTGAACCATCAGACACACCATAAATAACTTGAATTTTGTTGTTTTCATCAATATAAAGACTTCCTAATGATTCACAGACTTTCCAAACCATTGAAGAGAGGACCTTGTGGTTGATCCTGTGTAATGGAAATGATGCTACTGGCCATGTAAAGTCACCCTCAATAGAGGAGAAAAAGAACTGACAAATTAGTTTTGATTTCTTAGATTGAATACTTTGTGTATAACTTGCAGCGTCACTTCCTTCTGAATCAGCTGAAGAATCTAGGTCACTCGAATTACCAGTAGAACTCTCATCACAGCTTCCATCATCATTATCATCTGCTGTTATCACATCATCAATGTTATCACATAAGTCTTCTATATTAATGTGCAGATTATTACTTATGACATCATCCTCAAACCCAACTAGCTCTCCTGTACGCTTGCACAAAACAATCCCCTCTTTTATTGTCATTTCATCCCAATGTATACCCCCAATACCTTTGCAGCCCCTTCTTTTCATTTCTTGCAACATGGTTTGTAAGTTCTCTTTTGAGGCTCTGATGTGCTTGTGGATTGCCTGTATTGCTTTGTTGTTTCCCATGATGGAATGGGTAAAATACTTCTTACTGCTTCATAACCACCTTTCCTGCATTTATTGGCAATCTTGCAACTCCATTTAATGACAAGAGGATTAAAACGCATTCCCTTTGGGTGTGGTTTTTGTTTATTTTTTGTTCTCTCATATTGTTCTTCCTGCATCTTCAAAGACTTCAAAGTATCCATCAGGAGAGCATATAGAACTGAATTTTCTGAAAGCCACTCCTCCTTAACTGCAATGTCTGGCAACTGTGAAAGATCAGATGAAGAAGGGATGTAATTCTTAGGAGCTACTATATTTTTTTGTTTTTCCTTTTGATACAAGTTGAAAAATGTCTTGCCTGCCTTTGACTTTGGGCAACTGATTTTTTGCCCTTTCAAGAAGTTCATTGTATGTTAGTGAACAAAGTTTTGTATGAGAGTCAGAGGCAGACTCAATTATTTCATGCAATAACTTTAATTTGCTAAATCGTAAGCATGATCTTAGCAGATTTTGACAGCTGGGGCATCTAGTTTTAGATTCGTGTGGCAGTAAGACTGAACAGTCTTTGTTTCTTATGCACTTTGGAAATACCTTGTCATCTTTAATTATTCCTCTTGTATCAATAGAATATGTTGACTTACGGTGTTGTTCTTCAGCTGCTTCAACCAAGTTGGGGTCACAGATACCGGGACAAACAGGTAATCCATTAATTATGTCAAGAATAGTTGACAAGAAAGAAGAAATTAGATCAGGACTAAAGAGCTGTAGAGGGAATTTTCGCTGATCAATTTGGTGTCCCAGAATTTTCAAGCTAAAAGGGCAAAAGTTTTCTTCCAACACGTGTTCATGTAGATTAATTTCATTTGGTAATAAAAACATAATTTCTTTCCACTGTTGAATTTCAAGGCCTTCTGATATCAGTGGCTGTGTAAGGGACACTTTTATAGAAGTCGTCATTGATGGTTCAGGATATGTAAATGATAGTGTCCATGGGAAGATATCAGAAAGGATATCTTGAAACAGGGAATATACAGATATGGTACTCTTGGTACTAACTGTATGTAAATCTGTAGCCTCTGATCCATGTAAAAGGTTGACAGCTGAGTTGTTATGTTTGTCAATGAAGTCCATTACAGCAGATGTGAAAATTCTACTTCCTGAAGCTTCACATTTAGAAAGTGGTGTTGTGACTTTTTTTGTAACCTCTGTTTGTGGCTCTGCTGGAGATGTGATGTCATTTTTACATGTGGCATCAAAATTACTTTTCAAGTTAAGATAGTCTTGTTCAATTCTCAAAGCTTTTAAAAAGAAGGGATGACAACCTGTGCAATTGTAACCAGAGGTTTCAGGGAGTGGTTCTTTTGTGCAGTACAGATCACCATTGAGTGTAGTTTTGCCACTGTCATTAATTTCATCTAGAAAGTTACATGCCACTGAAAACAGTTTTTCAAAAACAAAGATTTTATGTTTGTTGCAGGTAGAAGTGCTTGACAAAACAATATCTCGAGAGCATTGTGAACACTGTACAACAGTTGGTGTGGATTTCAAAATTCCAAGCTGTGCATCACTTCTGGATTTGGAGGCACCTTTGCCTTTTGCTGGTTTATGACCACGACTTGATAAGCTACTATAATGTTTGTCACAAACCTTAAGTTCTTTTAAAAAGTCTATGTTTCCAGATGATAATAAAGATGAACTACATTTCAATTCATAGACTCCTATCATACTGTCACATTTTCTTGTACCTGCATGATTATTACAGTTTTTTATGCAACACAGCATACCCCCAGGAAGTCTGTCATTCATGATTACAATTCCAGAAATAGCATCAAGGCGTATATGGTCTCGTAAGGGTTTACCACTACAAGACAACCAGTAGTTATTTTGCATTGTCTTGCATTTTTTATTTATTTGTAATCTTAAATCAGAAACTGTAGCATATGGAGCAAATTGGAAGATTCGAAATCTTCCCGATGTATCTATCACACTGATTTTGGTTGATGCTAAAAATTTCCCCATAAAAAACCCTGGGTGGTGCAGCTCAATATTCTGCATGCTAGAGTATGCCATTAATAATCCCTGTAAAAGATAGAGAGGAGTCCAAAATATATTCCCCTGAGAAGTGTGATGGGTATTACTTGAAAATGTATCTCCCAACATCAAAGATAACACAGTGAAAGTAAGCATAAGAATTGAATGTGGAGAGACAGAAACAATAGTAAGTATTATAGCAAGTATTAAATATATTGGAGTGGAATAAAAACAAGGGGAAATATAGATTGTTTCATTCCCTAAAAGTTGGTTGAGTATGCAAATATTATAGAAAAAGCATAGTGAAAAAATCATTAGACAAGTATGAAGCACCTTTTACTTCTTTCCCCAAATGTGCAAATACAAGGAAAAGCTTTGATGTGATTTGGTATTTAAAGTAACACCATACATTGGATCTAGTACAGTCAACACTAAGTACATAATACAAACACATGGGAACAACAACAATTCAAGCACATCATTAAGGTGCTGGTAAAATGTAGTACACAGTCTTAAATAGTTCTCTTGTGTAAAACATTCCCAGGAGAATGCAAGAAAAAATAAACAGAAAAAGGGATTGGCCAGCTGAGATAGTGGTTCACTGAAAAATGGGTTGTTGATTTCCTTGTAACCACAGGTACTTTTTTTGATCCTCAAAAACTTTAGAAGCAAAAGAACAGTAATGCAAAAAATACTTTGCAATACATTTAATCCAGAAGTAAGATTTTTCTTTCCCTTTTCACTTGATACTGTTAGAATTTTGCACTTGGCTAAGTATTGATCTTCCAATTTACGAGCTTTTGGAAGAGCATGAATCCCAGGAAAGAAAGGATAAGCCATTGCAAATAACATGTGACCCCGTAATACTGACATCGTATATTGAACGGTTTGATAATGAGAAGGTAGAAACAGGGTGCTTACAAAATCAAAGTATACGTCATAGAGTAAAAGTAAAACAAGCCAACAAGTATAGGAGAATATGACTTTATTCTTCATGTTCTGGCTTTCAAGGTCAAAATATTATAGGCTCCCACAATTTTTTAACTAAGTGAAATTATTTATTTTCTTTATTTTATTTTAGGGTAATTTCAGCTTTAAACATGCAATAATATTTCAATTAATGCAACAAGGATTTTTTAAACATGCAATAATATTTCAATTAATGCAACAAGGATTTTTTAAACATGCAATAATATTTCAATTAATGCAACAAGGATTTTTTAAACATGCAATAATATTTCAATTAATGCAACAAGGATTTTTTAAACATGCAATCATATTTCAATTAATGCAACAAGGGATTTTTAAACATGCAATAATATTTCAATTAATGCAACAAGGCTTTTTTAAACATGCAACAATATTTCAATTAATGCAACAAGGTTTTTTTAAACATGCAACAATTAAGGTGTAAGTTGAGTGAAGCCCAACAGAACACAAAAAAGGATTGATGAGAAGAATGAGCGTTTGAACTCCAACAAATATAGACTAGATTGCAAGTTCTATTATCGCTGAATACAAGCTCCTATTTTCGAAGTGATTGATTGTTTTTTCAGGACATAAAAACGATTCCTATAAGAACAGTTTACTAATCCCGAACAAAAATGGCGGATCCTGTAACCGTCCCGTGAAAGTTAAACGATTATATATCGAAATACAAAAACCTTAATCCAAGTTTAGTTGCACTTGACTGATAAAAGAATACAACAAAAGCCCACACTCACGATAAGTAGACCACAATTGATCTTTAAACCACTATTAAATCTTCCTTTTTACTTCACACAATGGCGTCTCCGCGCTAAACTAAGCAAGTGACTCGAAGCCCTCTCTTGTGTTGTACGTGACGTCACACTGGTAGCGATGAATCTCTAGGAATGTTATTTGAATACAATAGAGACGCCCAGTCCCTCCTGGTTTTCGTTCTGGAAATTTCTGTTACACTGACAAATGTTTTGTTGCTTAAGGTTACTGTAAACCTTAAGGGGTATGTTTCGTTTAAAACTATCTCTCCGCAACATATTAAACAAAACCATTTAAAACTATATACCGTTTTAAAGGTTATATGATAAAGATTTTAAATACAATACTTCCAAAAAGCAATTTTTAAATCTGAAACAATACCGGTGCCGTAAAGACAAATCGGGTGGGTTTCGTAGACATGAATTAATGGACATCGGGTTAACGCGGAATTCCAAATGAACTGCACTACTTTAATAGGGTAATGTTAAACTAAAAAAGGGCGTAAGCGATTTTTGTTTTTTTGCTTTATTATGAGTTATGAGAGTTTAAAGTTGGACGGTGGAAAAAATTCTCTATCGATTGACGTTTGATCGCATTTCAGGCGAAATAATCAAAATATCAAAAAACGCTCACACTCTTTTGTTTATTAATATCTATACATGCTCTCTGCCAAATTTCTTCGAAATTAAACAAAACCTCATACCCTATTAATTCATTTAAAGAGAGGGAATTGTCGAAAAATTGATCATAGAGATTTTAAGCTTTAAAGATTTTGGATGCGTTCACACCTCGTTAAGACGACTGTCAACAGTCAGAGACCGACAACCAATCAGAGACAGAGTCAAACGGAGTATTGACAAGCTTTTGAAATTCGCGGGAAATCATACAGTTTTATTTGAATGACATTGTTTTGCTACTGCCTTCTTGTCACTGGACGTCGCGAAGCGATCAAGATGCCGAAGCGTAGCAAAATAGTTGCGTCTAATTCCAGCAAATCACAAAAGAAACCGAGAACTACCAGATCGCAATCTAAAAATACAACATCAAAAACGAGTAAGGTTGTTAAAGTGCCTAAGTCAAGAAAGAAACCGACTACAAAATATTCGAAGAAAACAGTCAAGAAACCCACTGTGAGCAGTACGACGACTGCGAGCACACGCGAATCAATGCTTGACGAAATGCGCTCATGGTGAAGTTTTCTTCTGGTACCTCACTCTCTTCACTCTCTTCCTCTGATGAATCATTACTTTCGCTAATTTCGATGAAGCTATCGGTTGGCTCAACATCTTGGCTTTTTTCTGCCGATTGGGCTTTTAGCTTCAAGGAGCTAGCGCTAACTTTCTTTGGTTTTGGCTCGTCCTCTTCGTACCTTTATCACTCCGCTAGTGACGCTTTACGCTCCTCTTTAAATTCAAATTTAATTCTTTTTGGTCCAGGTTTCTTCTTTATATCACTCCATGGATTTCCCTTTTTTCGTTTTGACATAACTTATACTAACATACAAGCATATAAAAGTGCAGTCGAAGGTCCAAAGGTATAGTTCATCGGTCAAGATGTAAACAAATTTATTCAAAGACCCGGATGTCCTTTTTCGCGGGAAATATCCACAGGACTCCATGATATTATAATAGGATTAGTACCTTCGATCTTTGTTTACTTTTCCTTCAAATTATATTTTGCAAAATAACTCGCAAAATATTTAACGATTTGAAAATTTCTTTTTTGTAAAAGAATTTTCATTATATAAGCTTTTACATTATGTAAAAAAAAAATTTTTTAAACAAATGGCCTCTGAAGGTTTACAGTAACCTTAAACAGTAAAGTGAACATTATCGTTTCACACAGAAAAATCTTTTGTTCCAGAGGATTTATTCAAGATAATAACTATGTATACTATAATAGATGTTTTATTGTTCATCGTATACTGTGTAAACATATTGTCAATACAGCAAACATGAACGGCGTAAATCTTTTTGATTTGCATAGCTCATTTCAGTAAAAATCATCACGAATTACAGCTTTTCCAACTTGGGTATTGACTTTGCGATCGCTCTCAATCGTTCTGATCGTCGCGCAGGTTTTGAGATTTTATCCTGATATTTGTCTGAATCTTGATAGCTAATCCACTTCACGGGTTTTTCTTTACTTGTGCGGGGAGTCGGTAGAAAATCAGGCGGAGGTGGTGGGAATTGTGTTTTGGGGGTGCTGAACGAGGTGGTAGAAGAGGGTTGATCAAGACTAGTTATGGTTCTTAATTGTGTAGAAGGTACCCCCGTTGAAGCTGAAGCTCCCACTCTGCCGAGTTCAAGAGTAGGAGTTCTTATATTCGATGTTAGTCGTTGTAGGAAGGAAGGCGTTTTAGTTTTGGGGGTTACGTAGCCACTATCACTGGTGAGACTCGTTGAAGAAACATTTTCTAGAGATTTCAGGCTGGTGGGAAGACTGGGACTAGCTGATGGTGGTGCTTGTGGGGTTTGCACCGTTCCTAGCCTTGAACTGTGGGGCGAACCACTTTGAATCTGTTGTTGTAAATCGAGATATCGATTGTAGAGTTGCGAATATTCTTTCATTTTTAGTTCTGTGGGGAGATTGGGTTCGCTTAGAATGTTAGTCATCTGCTCCTCTAAATTCTGTATTGTTTTCAATATAGGCAGTTGCAAATAGCTTTGACGTTTGAAATAGTTAGCAATAGATTGCGTGACATCTGATTGTCCACCATACTGTGATATTGTTGTGGGTGCATGGGTTCGTCTTAGAAACAGGTTCATCATCGGGGAGAACGTTAGTTCGAAGTCTGCATTCTTCTGGTGTGTTGGGTTTAAGGTCCACGAAAAGATATCCATAAGGTCGTTGCACAGCCGCTTCGTACTTTTGAATGAACTGTTCTGATTGGCCTGGATGCATTTGTTTTCCCAGCGTCATCATTTGTAGCTTGTCTCTTGGGTTTTTGAATAGAACAAGATATGCCGCATTTAGACTCGGAGTGCACACGATTTTTCCTTGAAAGTCAATGATTGACTCCGACGAAGGACTAACGTCCGAAACGTCAGTTTCCATTTTCACTACGGTGTTAAACTTATTAATCTACGATAACTGTATCAATAGCTAGGGTATCTTGGTATCTGGCTATCGATAAATAGGCTATCAACAGGCTATCAATAGCTTGACTATCAAGCTATCTGGCTATCGATAGCTAGGGTATCTGGCATTCTGGCTATCGATAGCTGGGCTTTCTGGCTATCGATAGCGAGGATATCTGGCTATCTGGCTATCGATAGCTATGGTATCTGAAACCTGGTTGGACGGGTCAATTGAGGATGGAGAGATTTCTATCTCTGGCTACCAAATGGTAAGGAAAGATAGGAATCGACACTGAGGTGGTGTCATGATATATTTCCACGAACGGCTGTCCTACGAAGTTCTAAGTGATTTACCTGATTTAGAGATGATTGTCGTCCACATCAAACTCCCATACTCTCGTCCTCTTCTAGTTGGAGTTGTTTATCGACCACCTGACTGCTCGACCTTTTATGACACCCTCTTAAATTACTTGGATAAACTAGCAATTGATGATTCCGATTTCTATTTACTTGGTGATTTTAACTGTAACGCCGCCGGTAGAGGCAATCAGTTCTTCAAGCGTATGAAGGATCTTGGACTAACTCAACTGATCAAACAGCCTACACGAGTTTCCCCTACTTCATCATCAATTATAGACTTAATTTTTACTAACTGTTCTCACCGTGTTTCGAACTCTGGAGTCCTGGATCTCACCATAAGTGACCATTATCTTATCTACTGCAACAGAACATGTAGACTGCCGAGACAAATACCAAGGATGATTAAAGTGCGTAGCTTCAAGCATTACGACTCCTCTCAATATATGAAGAACTTACAGTCGCATGCGTGGGACAGTATGTACACTGCACAGACTCCAGACAACGCGTGGAACATTATGAAATCTTTTCTAGAAGAAACAACAAACAAGCTTGCTCCTTCCAAAACAATGCGCATTCGAGGTACTCAAACCCCTTGGTTGACAAGAGAAATTTCATTGCTGATTAAGTCCCGCAACAAAGCCAAGAAGAAGGCAGTTAAATCCAAGTTAGACAGTGATTGGACTCATTTCAAGAGCTTACGCAACAAAGTAAATCGCCTGATTGAAAAGTCTAAAAGATCTTACTACAGTGATTTAATAGCACAGAATGCCAACGATAGTTCAAACCTGTGGGTAACGATAAAGAAAATATTACCAACAAAAGCTTGTGCTTCGATAAAAGAGCTGGTTCTTGATAATGTAACCTTCTCAAGAAACAAAGACATCGCTACTGCATTTAATACGTTTTTCACTACAGTGGGAGAACGCATCAAAGGTTCTGTAACATCATGCATTCACTCATTCTTGTCGTCTGCTGACGATCCAACCTCAAGTGCTGAAACAACAATTAAGGACTTTCAATTTGAAAACATCTCAGCTGATTTCGTTCGCAAGGCTTTGTCATCCTTACGTGTCAAGAAAGCATCTGGCATGACAATTCCCACTCGCCTGCTCAAAGATGGGGCTGAAATCTTGGCTGGTCCTCTGGCATTTATTCATAATCTTTCTCTAAAGTCTGGAAGTATACCTACTGAATGGAAATCTGCAACAGTCACGCCGATACACAAGGGAGACAAAACATGCGACCCAACAAATTATCGTCCTATCTCTGTATTACCAGCAGTAATGAAGATCTTCGAGAAAGCGGTACACAGACAACTATATGACCATCTACTACAGAACGATATACTATCCCCATGTCAATCTGGTTTCCGTCAGCATCATTCTACGTCAACAGCTCTAGTGGATCTTACTGACTTCATACTGAAAAATATTGATAATGGCAAGTTTGTTGGTGCAGTCTTCTTAGACCTGAAGAAGGCCTTCGACTTGGTTAATCACCATGTCCTCTTAAACAAACTTCAGAACATTGGCGTCCGAGAAAAATCTTTGCGTTGGTTTGAAAACAATCTTGATAACAGAATGCAATCAGTATCTGTTAATGGAAGTCTGTCCGACCCGCTGCCAGTCTCCTTAGGAGTACCACAGGGTTCAGCTCTTGGACCATTGTTGTTCATAATTTTCATAAACGATCTACCCACGAACATCAACAACAGTAAAACTGTTATGTTTGCGGATGATACTGCTATCTTTTATGCCAGCAAGGACCTAAATGAAATTAACCTGAAACTACAAGAGGATCTAACCAACCTATCATCTTGGTTTGACATGAATGATCTGATAGTGAACACAAAGAAGACAAAGACCATGGTGTTTGGTTCAGCGAAGCGTTTGTCTAATACCTCATCCAGCACCAGTAACTGTCCACTGTCTTTAAAGCAGTCAAATCTGGAGAAAACACCAAGTATGAAATATCTAGGAGTTACTTTGGATCCCTCCTTGAACTGGAATGATCACATTGACAACTTGTGCTCTAAAATCAGCAAGAGATTAGGGTTATTGATTCGTTTAAGAAAATTCATCGATACCAAGACCAGCAAGATGATCTTTAACACCTTGGTCTTACCCCTGTTTGAGTATTGCGATGTGGTGTGGTCGAATGCAGATGTAACTAAATTGGAAAGGCTCTACCGTTTGCAGAAAAGAGGTGCGCGTTTGATACTTAAGAAGAAAATCAGGGATGAACGTTCTGAAGTCCTTTTCAGTAAGCTTAACTAGGTTCCCATTGCAGAAAGATGGAAATTTAACAAATGTCTGATGGTGTACAAATGTATAAACAGACTTCTACCAGAATACCTGCGTAGAATTCTTATTATAAACTCAGAAATCCATAATTACAATACAAGAGCAAAGAACAATATTCATATTCCAAGAATAAACTCAAAATCAGGTCATACATCTTTTGCTTTTTCAGCTGCTATGTTATATAATTCTCTTCCTGATAGTGTTAAAAATTCAGATACCTCTAAGAAATTCAGAGTAAATTATTGGAAGCACTTTTCCACTGATAACTAACTAAAAACAAAGTAACTATGAAACTTAGAATTATTTTACTCAAATATTTTCTCTCATAGGCTAACTCTAATTGGTCACTGAGCAATAATTTGGCATACTGGGTTGGGCCGGGTTTGGGCGTCTGGTCTTGCATGTGCCGGATCTAATGCAAACTGGCTAATCTATTGTTGACTTGTTTGCGTTGGACTCGGCGCTTGTGGGACCCTTCGCCTAGACTCGGTCCAACTTAACCAATTCATATATAAATCAGTTTCTCTGTTTTTTTTCGTCTTCCTTAGATATATTTCATATATATGTAGATAATTGATTTCAATTTCTCAATTCTATCTTTATTCATTCCATTACATTATATCTTTATATATTATATTAAATTATATTTAGTACTATATTTATTGTAGATTAGTTTTTAGTTGCACATCTCCAGTGGAAACCAGCGTCAGCTGATTGGATTTTTGTGGTTAATAAAGTTATTATTATTATCATTATTATTATTAATATTATTATTATTATTATTATTATTATTATTATTATTATTATTATTATTATTATTATTATTATTATTATTATTATTATTATCTGGCTATCGATAGCTGGGCTTTCAATAGCTGAGCTATCTGGCTATCGATAGCAATGGTATCTGGCTATCGATAGCTATAGTATCTGGCTATCGATAGCCATGGTATCTGGCTATCGATAGGTAGGCTATCAATAGCTGGGCTATTTGGCCATGGATAGCTATAGTATCTGGCTATCGATAGCTATGGTATCTGGCTATCGATAGCTAGGCTATCAATAGCTGGGCTATCTGGCTATCGATAGCAATGGTATCCGGCTGTTAGTAGCGTGACTATAAGTACATAAGTATAACTTTGAAACGCTCATTTCCATGCATCTTTAGTGGAGTAAACATGAGTCAATTGCTTCGTGATAATTTTGGCTATTTGCATCTTTTAGCCCACTGTCCTGAACCTCTAAGGAAGAATCTACTTGCAACTGCCACTCCCGAACAAGTTCATGTAATGAGTGAAGTATGCCATAATTTGTTACAAGGAACAATTCCGATATCACAAGGACAAAAGGAAAGATTGAGGCCACACAAGGATAATATAAGAGCGTTAGGTCATGCATCAGTACCATTCAAAACCAAGAAAACAATTCTGGTCCAAAAAGGTGAAGGCTTCATGGGAGAGGTCTTACCTCCTCTAATAAGCGCTCTCAGTCTTTTTCTGCTATAAAGAGCACGGCCAAACCTCCAAGACCTTCATTTCACTGGTAGCGGTCATCATGAAGAGAAGAAGAGTTTCAGAAGACGAATCTACAGAACCCGAGCTGAGCGAAGATTCCTCTGATGAGGAGGAGCAGTTTTCAAAATCGGATGAGAATGAGATCAATCGAATGGTACGACAATTTCCTAAAAGCATACCGCCACAAAAAGCACAGGATCTACTTCATTCATAGCTGTTTAAACAAAGGACGATAATAAAATAATGACAATAATCGTCCTATTCTTAATTTTTTCAATTTCATCGGGCAAGAACATTTTTTTGGACTCTTTCCCTTATACGGAATACGTTTGCCGTCACATCATTGTAGACAAAAAATTCATAGCTTTATCCTTCAAACCATCTGTTGCTCAAACAAAGGATTTTCAATTTTGTCTTAAAAACACCATCCCCCCCCCCCCCTTCCCCCCTGTCCCAATACCCCCTGATATGGTTCGGAATTTTTGGTCAGGCGGTAGATCCATCTTTTCTTTATAGCTGAACCTGAACCACCCCTCCCCTTACCCCTGAAAACGGTCCCAAAAGAACAATAGATCCATTGTTGGTCAACTCTCATTTCCCTACTACTGAAGAAAAACCATTTTGTCACAAAAAAACGTTTTCACTGCTAAAAGCACATTTTGGGCAAGAAAAACACATTTTGGGTGACAAAAACACTGTTTTTGCTGAAAAAAAAACAACCTTTTTGGCCCATGGTTTTTCGCTGATGCCATGGCTGTTTTGCTGAAACCCCCACTCTTTGCTCATGAAAATACCTCATTTTTATGGATTTTTCCAAGGCATTCGACGTAGTTAAGCATAAAGATCTCTCCGATAAGTTAAAGTTGTTAGATGTAAATCCCTATTTAACTAATTGGTACCATAGTTTTCTACATAACCGTAAGCAACGAGTGATATGCAACAGCCATGTAGCTGACTGGAAGAACGTCAATAGAGGTACAACTCAGGGTAGCGTAAGTGGCCCTTATTTATTCAGCGTTTTCATAAATGATCTTGACATCATAGATGACAAGGGAAACACAGTAATCATAAAATATGCTGATGATTCTACTATAATTTCACCAGTAACGCTAAAGAATAATGTAATAATAGATAATTCAGCAATGTACGTTAAGACATTTTTAGATTGGACCAGTATCAATGGGATGAAATGTAATCCATCTAAATGCAAAAAAATTATATTTAGGAAGAAACATAGTGTAAATGAAGATTATACTCAGATATCACAAATTCCACAAACTTTTAATTAAATTATTAGGCATTACGTTTCAATCTGACAGTAGATTTAACATACACGTTAAAGAAATACTCAGTAGTATCAACAAAGGGTTATTTGTTATAAGAAGTCTTAGAAGAGAATGTGCAACACCAGAAGAAGTAGGTCATTTATTTAAATATATTATCATGTTAAGTCATGGGCTTATAGTATATGGTTCTTCAGCTCCCAAATTAACAAAAGTTCAAAACTTTTTAGATAGGTGTCACAAGCGTAGATATATTCTAGCACGCATAAATATTCAAAGCTTAATAACTGATATGGATACAAAATTGTTTCATTCAATTAAGGACAAAATAGAGCATCCGTTAACTAATATTCTTCCTAGAATTAATCATACAACATATAATCTTAGAAAACAGAGCATTTTTAAACCTAAAGTTAATACAGAGCGGTTTAAAGCATTTTTTTTATAAATAGATTAGCTTTTAATAATTTAGGAATTTGACTTATTATAATTTTCATAGTTTTTAGTTGAACAATAATTGTAAATATAGATATGTATTTTATTTGTATAATAAAGACATTATTGATTGATTGATTGATTGATTGATTGATTGATTGATTGATTGATTGATTGATTGATTGATTGATTGATTGATTGATTGATTGATTGATTGATTGATTGATTGATTGATTGATTGATTGATTGATTGATTGATTGATTGATTGATTGATTGATTGATTGATTGATTGATTGATTGATTGATTGATTGATTGATTGATTGATTGATTGATTGATTGATTGATTGATTGATTGATTGATTGATTGATTGATTGATTGATTGATTGATTGATTGATTGATTGATTGATTGATTGATTGATTGATTGATTGATTGATTGATTGATTGATTGATTGATTGATTGATTGATTGATTGATTGATTGATTGATTGATTGATTGATTGATTGATTGATTGATTGATTGATTGATTGATTGATTGATTGATTGATTGATTTTGGGCTGTAAAGTAATCAGACATCTTGTGCTATCATGTCTAAAGCGCGTCGTCCTAATAACAAAAATTGATGATTCCCTTATCAAGGACGTAAAAGTGAGTGACCCTGCTATATCTGACCATCTGGCTTTTCACTGTCCTTTTCTTCTTAAGAAACCACAGGTTACGAGGAAAGTTGTTTGTTTCCGAAAACTAGGGTCTATTGACATGGATTCTTTTTGTAAAGATATCCAGAGCTCCCATCTCATTCAACAGCAGTCTGATAATCTTGATGCCTTGGTATCACAATATCATGATGTTTTGCGGTCATTGCTTGATTGTCATGCACCACTAAATAAGCGTGTTGTTACCATCAGACCCTATGCAACCTGGTACACACTGGAGGTTTCTGCTGAAAAGCGTAAAAGTAGGCAGTGTGAACGTAAATGGTGCGCCACGTGACTTGAGAATGATAGAGAATGATAGAGATACTTATGCTTATGTGGTTAATAATTTGATTACGTCTTTAAAGTCAAGCTATTACATTTCCATTATCCATGAACATGCTTCTGACCAGAAATGTTCTATTTAAAACAGTAAACAAGCTTCTTCAAAAACCACTTGAAATATCCTCTATCGCCTGATAATACTACTTTAACTGAATCATTTGCCGACTTCTTTTCTACAAAGATTACAAATATTCATCAATATCTTCTTCAGGGTCTGGAAGGGGGGGTCCGGATCCCGGATCCCGCTACATTTTTTCCCGAAATCCCTCGTCCCGCGACATTTTTCCATCGTTTCCCGAATCCCGCATTTAATTTTTTTTTTCTTTTTTTCTACGAACTTCAAAAAAAAACATTACCTTAATATGAAGAAAGGGCCCGATATGAAAGGGTAACAGCCCGCCCTGAACGTGTATATACTGTTTTTGACAAAAAGTTCACCGGTGTGTAATCGATTTCTACACCCTCGCTCGTTTCAATGGGTGTATCTTCATCTTGCTCTTCTTCTGCTTCTTCATCGGAAGAATCAGAGTCGTACTCGGAGTCTTGAGGATGGTTGACCCTATCTCCCATGGGCAATTCTCTCTGATACATATGCTCGTGATTCCACGCGTCTTGGGTCCTTATAGAAAAAACTTCAATTCCGCTAGTGGACCGAGTATGGACTCGAGCAATCGTGACTTCAGCATTTTCGCCAAGGCCCTTGCTTTTGGCGATTTCATTAATCCCCGTAAACGCTTTTAAATGTTTGACAAAGGCAAAAAGGTCCTTGTGTTTGGCTGAACACACCGGAACGTTGAATTTTTCTTTGTGAATCGGTGCGTTCTTGCAATCTTCTTGAGCGAGGAAAAATGATGCCAAAACTCTCACCGTAGTAGATGTAGATACGGTAGAGCCGGCATCATTTTCCATCGCGATTTAAACCGGGGTTTTAAATCTATACTCTCGAGTCTGCTTTATCGCCGTCTTACTAACTACTAAGTCTGTGGACAGTTTGACGATTTGACAGATATGAGTGAGTGAACAATAATGCTTTATTGAAGCGATGTTTTTATTATACTTCCGGACACGCCAAGACAATGGCCACTTATATTCAATCATGTTCAATGATTTGCTGGAAAACACTGGCCTGTCAACGTGTCAGTTTTGCGATTGAAGTACTGTACTTAATAACTGACAACCATTGACCTTTGTAAGCGACCATCACATTCAACATATTATTCAAACAGTTCAAAGGCGTTTGAATTTTTATTTTATTTATTTATATTTTTCACGTTTTCCCGACAATCAGAAATCAAAATCCCGCATCCCGGACATTGAATTCGGCAATTCCCGAGTCACGGCCGATGCCATTATCCCGAATCACGTAAGATTTTTTCCTAGTTTCCCGGATCCCGCGCTATATTTTAACCGTTTCCTGGATCCCGCGAATACCCTTCTAGACCCTGCTTCTTGTAAAGAAAAAACAGAACTGCTCCTGTCTTAACTGACTCCTATAACTGCCCTACTGGGTTTTCCTCCTTTGGTGAAGTTAGTTTGGATGATATGAAGATCATGACAATGAAATCCTTGAAAGACTTGTATACTAGACCCTTTGCCAGCATCTGTTGTGAAGTCCTGCCTCAACCTGATTTTACCAACCATAAACCGGATTATCAATCTCTCTCTTTCAAGTGGTGAAATGCCTAAAACTCTCAAAGTTGCTGTTTTGTTGCCTTCTCTTTAAAAAACAGATGCTGATTACGAACAGTTCAAGAATTTTAGACCTATTTCCAACCTTACAGCTTTGTCCAAAACTGTGGAAAAATCTGTAGCACTACAGTTGAATGAATATCTTACGACCAATAATCTTGATGAAAAGTTTCAGTCTGCTTATAAGTCATTCCACTCTACCGAGACAGCAATGGTTAAAGTCCATGATGATATTCTCCATGCTATTGATAACAACAAAGCAGTCATTCTTTTAATGTTAGATTTGTCAGCTGCCTTTGATACAGTCGACCACACCATACTTCTATCAAGAATGTCCCAACGTTTTGGTATTAAAGGAACTGTATTAAAGTGGTTCAAGTCGTATTTAACGTCTCGTGTGCAGTTTTTACAAATTGAAAATTCGCGATCTGAACCTCGTGATCTTGAACGTGGTGTACCTCAGGTAGAGTCTTAGGACCAATCCTCTGCCTTCTATGTACGTCTCCCGTAGCTGACGTCATCAAAAGACATAATCTTCAATACCACCTTTATGCTGATGATACCCAGCTGTACGTCTCCTTTAATCTGGGCAAAAACGATGATCTTTGTCTAGCAAGGACTGATGATGAATGTTGTGTCCTTGGAATTAACCAGTGGATGATAAGTAATGGTTTGAAATTAAACCAAGACAAGACTGAGCTTCTCCTAATTAGCTCTCGTTATCGCCCAAGGGCTTTTTTGTACTCTGTCCAAGTTGGTGATGAGGAAATTCTACCATCCACTTCAGCACGGAACTTAGGGGTCATTTTTGACCAATGTTTAAGCCTCGTAGGACACATCAAAAAATTATGTAGTGCAACTCAATACCAGCTTAGTAACATTAGTAAAATAAGGAAATATTTGAGTGTTGAAACGACAGAAATGGGTTAGTTCCTAGTTACTTATCCGATCTCCTACATTTTCGGACATACAAACGTTCCCTTCGTTCAAGCAATAAAGGATTGTTAGAAGTTCCCAAGTCTAGGCTTAAGACCTATGGAGATCGTCGATTCTCTGTTGTTGCACCCAAGTTATGGAATAGCATACCACTTTTCATAAGACAGGCGCCTAATGTCAATACTTTTAAGAAAGAGCTTAAAACTCATTTATTTCAAGATGCTTATAATTCTTAGTAGATTAATATTTTATATAGGTATATTCATATAATATTTTAACATATTGTATAACATATATTTTAGTATTATTTATTAGAACTAGGATTGTTTCGTCTTTCTCAGTTCATTTTCTTATAGTTTAAGTTAGTTTTCAAATATATTTTATACTTATTATATAATAATGTAAAGCGCTTTGGGCAACTAGTGGATTTAGCGCTATATATATATAGATTAAGTTTATTATATTATTATTAAAAAGGTGCTTTTTTGGTGAGAAAATTTGAATTTTGCTGAGAATTTTCTTTTGCTCCAAACACGACGTTTTCACTGCTAAAAGCACAGTTTGGGCGACAAAAACACATTTTGGGTAACAAAAACATTGTTTTGCTGAAAAAAAACTTTTTGGCCCAAAAAAACTAAAAAATGGCCATTTTGGCCTTCAAAACGAAGTTTTTCGCTGACGGCATGACTGTTTTGCTGAAACCCTCACTTTTTGCTCATGAAAATACACCATGAGATAAAAATACGACTTTTCGGCGAAAAAAAATTGGGTTTTTGCTGAGAAAAGGTGCTTTTTGGTCAAAAAAGCTGTTTTTGCTGAGAAAATACGAATTTTGCTGAGAATTTTCTCCAAACACGACGTTTTCACTGCTAAAAGCACATTTTGGGAGAGAGAAACACATTTTTAATTGACAAAAACACTGTTTTGCTTAAAAAAAAGTTTTTTGCCCCAAAAACCTGAAAAATGGCCATTAATAATAATAATAATAATAATATTTATTTCTAAGTATTGCACAGTCTAACATGCTAATATATGATCGACTGTCTCTTAAAACGACATTTTTCGCTGACGGCATGCATATGGCTGTTTTGTTGCAACCCCCACTTTTTTCTCATGAAAATACCTCACGAGATAAAAATGAAACTTTTTGGCGAAAAAAATTTGAGTTTTGGCTGAGAAAAGGTGCTTTTTCGTAAAAAAAAAACGTTTTTGCTGAGAAAATTCGAATTTTGCTGAGAATTTTCTCTTGGTGCAAACACCACGTTTTAACTGGTAAAACCTCACTTTGGGCGAGAAAAAACACATTTGGGGTGACAAATACGCGGTTTTGCTGAAGAAAAAATTTTTGGCCCAAAAGACTGGCCATTTTGGCTCTCAAATTTTTTTGTTCGTACTGCATAAAAATCACTCAAAAGCTTTTTAAAAAAATTTTCATAACTCTCTGATGTATTTAAATGAATTAAAGCTCTTTTTTGTGTTTTAAAATATTTTCCATTATTTTATCTTTTTGTAGTGTATTTGTATTGGTTCCAGCAAAGCTTGCAAATGTATCCTGATCGAGACACAACTACTTTGAAATCGCTGTCTAAATGGTCGAGTTACGGTGCAATGTTTTAGAAATCTTGACGTTTAAAGGACTTGTACATATTGCACGACCTTCTTCCGATGTCTTTTTGATATATTTAATATTTATATACAAGGATTACAATGTAAAAAGCCACCCAAATAAACCATCTTATTGTAATGCCCTTGGTGTTAGCCTATGTTTTTGGGTCTGCATGCCAGCGGTAATTATCATTAAAATTGATGTTCATGCCCATTGTAAAACAAAATGTCTACGTGCTCCAAAAATCGTTGAAAGCGATTTTGTGAGGAAGCGCATGCGCATGTCACATGCCATCGAAGGGAAAGCTCATGAGGTACTTAATTTTTGCATCCTTTTAACACGTTGTGACCGTTTCAAACCTTTGTATGATGAATATGTGATGTAAGAAATTAATATGCTCGTTTTATGCATGCATATACCTTTCACCACCTATACCAGCCATGAAACAAAATCAACACTTGTCAATATCAGGTTGTGTGTATTGGACATACATGGCCAAAACTGGAAGTGTTTTGAAAAAGAATAACATTGACACTTAGTTTGAAAAAAGGCAAACAAACTCAAAATTGTTCAAAACATTGGGCTATTGTCCAGGGTTTTTTGGTGAAGAGGAGAATAATTGACTCTTCTTTTTTGAAATTGTGGATGAGTTATAAAATAATAGTAGTATATGTAGAACCTCCTCATACCTATCTCATGCTCCATTTTCTCCATTTTCGTTCTTCGTGTTTAGCAACGTTCTTCATTTATGACTGATGTTTCTCCTCGAGAAAGAAAACAAAAAACGATTCAGTCAACAATAAAAAGAGTACATTGATTAAAAAAAAAAAGAACTACTATTGCTTTCTTTCCATTCCCCCCTCACTGACTAAGCATTAAATATTTTTTCCACATCACTTCTGCTAACTTTTTACACGAGCAGGTTTTTTCAGTAATTCAGTAAAAGAACAAAAAACACCTTAAATATATTAGAAATTGGTCAAAACCGTAGGCTATAGTCCATGCTTTTTGCCTGAGAATGGCCAAAAATGATCTATATTGTGTTCCTATTTTTTATCCTTGACGGATAATAAAACTACGCATGTTTTTGTCTGAAAATGGCCAAAAATGAACTATTTTGTGTAGTTCTTAAATAATGCCTATTTTTTCAAAAGGGGTGAAAATGGCCCAAAATCAGTCAAAGCTGTTGGCTACAGTCCATGCTTTTGGCCTGAAAATGGCCAAAAATGATCTATATTGTGTTGTAAGATCTTGGTCACTCAACCCCATAGTCTCGTTTTGATGCAATGCTCATCACAAATACTGCTGTAATTTTTTACGCGTAAGCGTGAAACTCCGAGTAACAGCAAAAGTTATGTCTTGTCTTTGATCTATCTACAATCCATAATCTATAACGCTCTACATGTCAATGTATTGAGCACTTTACCGTCAGAATAGACACATCCAGATATATATATGTATATATATATATATATATACATTGTAGATAGATCAAAGACAAGACATAACTTTTGCTGTTACAAAAGTCGGAGTTTCACGCTTACGCGATCTTCAGACAGTCTTTAATTAAAGACTGTCTGAAGATCGCGTAAGCGTGAAACTCCGAGTAACAGCAAAAGTTATGTCTTGTCTTTGATCTATCTACAATCCATAATCTATATATATACATATGTATATATATATATATGTAGGTAGGAGTAAAGACTTCGGAAGGCATATGTTGTTGTATATTGGCTTTAAAAATCTATAATTTGCACACACAATTTTTTCAGTTATAAGATACTTTACGTTGTACGCTCAAAGAGCATTCACTGACGAAGCCGTGACAGGCTAAACGTTTGAATTAAAGCCAATATACAACAACATATGCCTTCCGAAGTCTTTAATCCTACCTACATTATACTCAAGGCATGGTACCAAACCACTTTACTTCATATATATATATGTGTATATATATATGTGTGTGTGTGTGTGTGTGTGTGTGTGTGTGTGTGTGTGTGTGTGTGAACGTGAAACGATTAACAATGACAATGACAATGACTGAAAAACGTTCAAAGTGCACGTAGATGTGCTCTCTTAGTTTATACTCTCTTGCTATAATAATTACAAAATATTCGCACAGCTAACGATGTCCCTTTCTCTCTCTCCTCCCCCATTTACCTCTCCCTTATGATTGATCAATAATGTTATGAATTTATATTCCGCATCACTCAAAACACAGCTACTATACGAATATAAAGTATGTGCAATAAGATACCTTGTAAGTTAACATTATTATTATAGCAGTTCACAAGTATTGAAATTTATAATTTCATTAATTCGTGTTAACTAGCTAGATTAGTTCCTTTGTCACTCTAGATAACCAATACCATAATTTTGTAAACATACAGATGTAATTATTACAATTGTTTTGTAAAGCATTTTTTGGTATAAATTTATATCATTGTACTGTATAAATATAGAACTAATATACTGTACACAGACTTGCAGCACTTCACTTGCAATATGCAACGACTAGTTAAGTTTAAAGCTTGTTATCAATGAGTGGTAAAGACATGTGACCGCGTAGTGAAGTCTGCTAGGTTTTAGAAGGTTTATAAATAAATATGCATGAAGGTATAGTGGCAATTGTAAAACAATTTTTCTTTCAATGATTGATGGGATACCATATTATACTTGCTTTTGGAAATGGTTCTTAAACTTAGAAGAACTTATAATAATAAAGTAAGAAAAAAAGAAAGAAAGTGTAAACTAAGGTAGGAGTGAATATCAAAGTAGATGAATGATAAGCCGTCGCGTTGTTGTTGTGCATTGTGCAAGAAAAAACTACAGTAGTATTAAGAAGCGTAAATAAATATTTAAGCTAAATAAACATAGTTTGTGGAAAGACTCTGGAGCCTTAAGGATAAACAAGCAGAATGGAAGCAAAAACAAGCGAATTCATTTGGATTTTAGCCTAAAAACCCAACCAAGTGCAAACTACTACAACAAGCGTATACGTATTTGGGGGAAAAAGTAATTTTTGAAGGAGGAAAAAAGCTGTAACCCAGGAAGTAAATGTGTAGAAGGGAAGAAATAATGTTTGTGTTGGTGTCTTCACAGTTAAGCGTAGATTATGATATTTTGTTACCTCTTAAAAGCGATTGTTTCTGTGCAGTCATTCGTGGTCATCAGTGAGGGAGGCGAAGGACGAAGTAAGGCCTTTGAATATGATTAGAATGTATAATGAGTGAGCCGACAGGCTTTGCGGTCACTCGCGCGCTCAAATGGGGTATGGAATATCGGCAACGAGGGACTTGAGGACATCATTAAGTCCTATGACGGTTTAAATCCGTGTGAACACGAAGAAATGTGTGCACACCTGCTCCTGGTAGGACGGGGAAGATAGTGAAAAGGAAATATTTCGACCAAAATGATGGGAAAAGGCAGCTTATTCCGATGTGAATTTGAGTCCTACGAGTGCAGCAGGGGCCCTCGTTGGCAAACTTGTCTTGGACCGACGGGAATGAAATTTGCATGGGCTGTAGACCAGCCATGGGTAGGCGGCGAGTGATTGGGTTGTTGGTGGCCAAGACTTAGTAGTTTTTGTTGTTGTTGGTGAGGGGGTATTTCATGCCGGTTTTCAGTCCTGTTGGGTACCCTGTGCTTGTTGTTTTGTTGTGGTCAGTGGAGTCCTGGGGGCGAAGAAAGGAGGGGTGGTCGTATCTATATTGCAGTGTTCGTGTATGTCCGTAGTAGTTAGATATGACCCTTTACGGGCTCGTTCTTGTTTTTTTCGAAGCAATAAAGAGCTCGCGAACTTGCTCGTGCATTCCACTACCACACCAAATCATTAATTGTACAGGAAACCCGTTCTTTGTAGCCTCAATTGAGCAGCCTTTTCAGTCAATATATATGTAATAAATAATGTACGTCCGTCGTGGGTGAATATCAAGCTATAGTGCCTTTGCACCATCACGTGACTCACATAGCATCGGTTAGCAACGGTAACTACGCCGCCATGACAGAAGGCAAGTAAACCATAACAAAGTATAGTAGCGAACGCGATTAGAAATTTTTTTTTTGTGTGTTGTTGGATGTGGAAAACGCTCTGAAAGAGATACAAATGTAAAATGTTTAAACGTTCCGAAGCAGTTCAAGTATCAAGACGAAAAAAACAAGAGAGTTTTTAGAGCGAAGACGAAAAAAATACCTTCCAAACATACGATCGCGACGAGAGGCTGTTTCGAAAGGGCAAGTTAAGAACCCAATGGTTTGCTCGCTTAATTTCTACCAAGTTGTTTTGAAAGTGCAACTAGCTTATTTCTTCAAATAAATTGGTCGATAAAATTCGAAATCGATGTTTTTTTGCTTTGCTTTGCTAACGTGATGTTAGTCCAGTAGAAGGGCAATACGTTACAAAAGAAAAGAAAAAGAAAAACATTAAAAAAAAAAGAACTTCGAATATAACAATCAAGTGTAAGTAAAAAACGAACACTGGTTTGAGAAAGCTACGGCAGGAAATACAAAATAATCCAGAAAGTATAATCTAAATATCTATAATGATAAATATCCTTATTTCGTGACTTGAAATTGTTTTTATAAAGTAACCAAAACCAATAGAAAATTCGACATCTAATGTTAACCTTTCACTTACCAAAATAATTGTTTTTGTAAAAACTTTTGTGCGAATTTTCACAAAATAAACGTGACCATGTAGGGCCAGAATCGTCCGCCCAGTCCGAATCCGTGCTCAAAATCCCCAAACTCCGACCCCCCAAAGTGCCCATCTTTGCAGCTGCGCATGCGCGGCCCCCTGAACCAGGCAAGGAGTGCGAATTTTCACAAAATAAACGTGACCATGTAGGGCCAGAATCGTCCGCCCAGTCCGAGTCCGTGCTCAAAATCCCCAAACTCCGACCCCCCAAAGTGCCCATCTTTGCAGCTGCGCATGCGCGGCCCCCTGAACCAGGCAAGGAGTGCGAATTTTCACAAAATAAACGTGACCATGTAGGGCCAGAATCGTCCGCCCAGTCCGAATCCGTGCTCAAAATCCCCAAACTCCGACCCCCCAAAGTGCCCATCTTTGCAGCTGCGCATGCGCGGCCCCCAGAACCAGGCAAGGAGTGCGAATTTTCACAAAATAAACGTGACCATGTAGGGCCAGAATCGTCCGCCCAGTCCGAATCCGTGCTCAAAATCCCCAAACTCCGACCCCCCAAAGTGCCCATCTTTGCAGCTGCGCATGCGCGGCCCCCTGAACCAGGCAAGGAGTGCGAATTTTCACAAAATAAACGTGACCATGTAGGGCCAGAATCGTCCGCCCAGTCCGAGTCCGTGCTCAAAATCCCCAAACTCCGACCCCCCAAAGTGCCCATCTTTGCAGCTGCGCATGCGCAGCCCCCTGAACCAGGCAAGGAGTGCGAATTTTCACAAAATAAACGTGACCATGTAGGGCCAGAATCGTCCGCCCAGTCCGAATCCGTGCTCAAAATCCCCAAACTCCGACCCCCCAAAGTGCCCATCTTTGCAGCTGCGCATGCGCGGCCCCCTGAACCAGGCAAGGAGTGCGAATTTTCACAAAATAAACGTGACCATGTAGGGCCAGAATCGTCCGCCCAGTCCGAATCCGTGCTCAAAATCCCCAAACTCCGACCCCCCAAAGTGCCCATCTTTGCAGCTGCGCATGCGCGGCCCCCAGAACCAGGCAAGGAGTGCGAATTTTCACAAAATAAACGTGACCATGTAGGGCCAGAATCGTCCGCCCAGTCCGAATCCGTGCTCAAAATCCCCAAACTCCGACCCCCCAAAGTGCCCATCTTTGCAGCTGCGCATGCGCGGCCCCCTGAACCAGGCAAGGAGTGCGAATTTTCACAAAATAAACGTGACCATGTAGGGCCAGAATCGTCCGCCCAGTCCGAATCCGTGCTCAAAATCCCCAAACTCCGACCCCCCAAAGTGCCCATCTTTGCAGCTGCGCATGCGCGGCCCCCTGAACCAGGCAAGGAGTGCGAATTTTCACAAAATAAACGTGACCATGTAGGGCCAGAATCGTCCGCCCAGTCCGAATCCGTGCTCAAAATCCCCAAACTCCGACCCCCCAAAGTGCCCATCTTTGCAGCTGCGCATGCGCGGCCCCCAGAACCAGGCAAGGAGTGCGAATTTTCACAAAATAAACGTGACCATGTAGGGCCAGAATCGTCCGCCCAGTCCGAATCCGTGCTCAAAATCCCCAAACTCCGACCCCCCAAAGTGCCCATCTTTGCAGCTGCGCATGCGCGGCCCCCTGAACCAGGCAAGGAGTGCGAATTTTCACAAAATAAACGTGACCATGTAAGGCCAGAATCGTCCGCCCAGTCCGAATCCGTGCTCAAAATCCCCAAACTCCGACCCCCCAAAGTGCCCATCTTTGCAGCTGCGCATGCGCGGCCCCCAGAACCAGGCAAGGAGTGCGAATTTTCACAAAATAAACGTGACCATGTAGGGCCAGAATCGTCCGCCCAGTCCGAATCCGTGCTCAAAATCCCCAAACTCCGACCCCCCAAAGTGCCCATCTTTGCAGCTGCGCATGCGCGGCCCCCTGAACCAGGCAAGGAGTGCGAATTTTCACAAAATAAACGTGACCATGTAGGGCCAGAATCGTCCGCCCAGTCCGAATCCGTGCTCAAAATCCCCAAACTCCGACCCCCCAAAGTGCCCATCTTTGCAGCTGCGCATGCGCAGCCCCCTGAACCAGGCAAGGAGTGCGAATTTTCACAAAATAAACGTGACCATGTAGGGCCAGAATCGTCCGCCCAGTCCGAATCCGTGCTCAAAATCCCCAAACTCCGACCCCCCAAAGTGCCCATCTTTGCAGCTGCGCATGCGCGGCCCCCTGAACCAGGCAAGGAGTGCGAATTTTCACAAAATAAACGTGACCATGTAGGGCCAGAATCGTCCGCCCAGTCCGAATCCGTGCTCAAAATCCCCAAACTCCGACCCCCCAAAGTGCCCATCTTTGCAGCTGCGCATGCGCGGCCCCCAGAACCAGGCAAGGAGTGCGAATTTTCACAAAATAAACGTGACCATGTAGGGCCAGAATCGTCCGCCCAGTCCGAATCCGTGCTCAAAATCCCCAAACTCCGACCCCCCAAAGTGCCCATCTTTGCAGCTGCGCATGCGCGGCCCCCTGAACCAGGCAAGGAGTGCGAATTTTCACAAAATAAACGTGACCATGTAGGGCCAGAATCGTCCGCCCAGTCCGAATCCGTGCTCAAAATCCCCAAACTCCGACCCCCCAAAGTGCCCATCTTTGCAGCTGCGCATGCGCGGCCCCCTGAACCAGGCAAGGAGTGCGAATTTTCACAAAATAAACGTGACCATGTAGGGCCAGAATCGTCCGCCCAGTCCGAATCCGTGCTCAAAATCCCCAAACTCCGACCCCCCAAAGTGCCCATCTTTGCAGCTGCGCATGCGCGGCCCCCAGAACCAGGCAAGGAGTGCGAATTTTCACAAAATAAACGTGACCATGTAGGGCCAGAATCGTCCGCCCAGTCCGAATCCGTGCTCAAAATCCCCAAACTCCGACCCCCCAAAGTGCCCATCTTTGCAGCTGCGCATGCGCGGCCCCCTGAACCAGGCAAGGAGTGCGAATTTTCACAAAATAAACGTGACCATGTAAGGCCAGAATCGTCCGCCCAGTCCGAATCCGTGCTCAAAATCCCCAAACTCCGACCCCCCAAAGTGCCCATCTTTGCAGCTGCGCATGCGCGGCCCCCAGAACCAGGCAAGGAGTGCGAATTTTCACAAAATAAACGTGACCATGTAGGGCCAGAATCGTCCGCCCAGTCCGAATCCGTGCTCAAAATCCCCAAACTCCGACCCCCCAAAGTGCCCATCTTTGCAGCTGCGCATGCGCGGCCCCCTGAACCAGGCAAGGAGTGCGAATTTTCACAAAATAAACGTGACCATGTAGGGCCAGAATCGTCCGCCCAGTCCGAATCCGTGCTCAAAATCCCCAAACTCCGACCCCCCAAAGTGCCCATCTTTGCAGCTGCGCATGCGCGGCCCCCTGAACCAGGCAAGGAGTGCGAATTTTCACAAAATAAACGTGACCATGTAGGGCCAGAATCGTCCGCCCAGTCCGAATCCGTGCTCAAAATCCCCAAACTCCGACCCCCCAAAGTGCCCATCTTTGCAGCTGCGCATGCGCGGCCCCCTGAACTAGGCAAGGAGTGCGAATTTTCACAAAATAAACGTGACCATGTAGGGCCAGAATCGTCCGCCCAGTCCGAATCCGTGCTCAAAATCCCCAAACTCCGACCCCCCAAAGTGCCCATCTTTGCAGCTGCGCATGCGCGGCCCCCTGAACCAGGCAAGGAGTGCGAATTTTCACAAAATAAACGTGACCATGTAGGGCCAGAATCGTCCGCCCAGTCCGAGTCCGTGCTCAAAATCCCCAAACTCCGACCCCCCAAAGTGCCCATCTTTGCAGCTGCGCATGCGCGGCCCCCTGAACCAGGCAAGGAGTGCGAATTTTCACAAAATAAACGTGACCATGTAGGGCCAGAATCGTCCGCCCAGTCCGAATCCGTGCTCAAAATCCCCAAACTCCGACCCCCCAAAGTGCCCATCTTTGCAGCTGCGCATGCGCGGCCCCCAGAACCAGGCAAGGAGTGCGAATTTTCACAAAATAAACGTGACCATGTAGGGCCAGAATCGTCCGCCCAGTCCGAATCCGTGCTCAAAATCCCCAAACTCCGACCCCCCAAAGTGCCCATCTTTGCAGCTGCGCATGCGCGGCCCCCTGAACCAGGCAAGGAGTGCGAATTTTCACAAAATAAACGTGACCATGTAGGGCCAGAATCGTCCGCCCAGTCCGAGTCCGTGCTCAAAATCCCCAAACTCCGACCCCCCAAAGTGCCCATCTTTGCAGCTGCGCATGCGCAGCCCCCTGAACCAGGCAAGGAGTGCGAATTTTCACAAAATAAACGTGACCATGTAGGGCCAGAATCGTCCGCCCAGTCCGAATCCGTGCTCAAAATCCCCAAACTCCGACCCCCCAAAGTGCCCATCTTTGCAGCTGCGCATGCGCGGCCCCCTGAACCAGGCAAGGAGTGCGAATTTTCACAAAATAAACGTGACCATGTAGGGCCAGAATCGTCCGCCCAGTCCGAATCCGTGCTCAAAATCCCCAAACTCCGACCCCCCAAAGTGCCCATCTTTGCAGCTGCGCATGCGCGGCCCCCAGAACCAGGCAAGGAGTGCGAATTTTCACAAAATAAACGTGACCATGTAGGGCCAGAATCGTCCGCCCAGTCCGAATCCGTGCTCAAAATCCCCAAACTCCGACCCCCCAAAGTGCCCATCTTTGCAGCTGCGCATGCGCGGCCCCCTGAACCAGGCAAGGAGTGCGAATTTTCACAAAATAAACGTGACCATGTAGGGCCAGAATCGTCCGCCCAGTCCGAATCCGTGCTCAAAATCCCCAAACTCCGACCCCCCAAAGTGCCCATCTTTGCAGCTGCGCATGCGCGGCCCCCTGAACCAGGCAAGGAGTGCGAATTTTCACAAAATAAACGTGACCATGTAGGGCCAGAATCGTCCGCCCAGTCCGAATCCGTGCTCAAAATCCCCAAACTCCGACCCCCCAAAGTGCCCATCTTTGCAGCTGCGCATGCGCGGCCCCCAGAACCAGGCAAGGAGTGCGAATTTTCACAAAATAAACGTGACCATGTAGGGCCAGAATTCTCCGCCCAGTCCGAATCCGTGCTCAAAATCCCCAAACTCCGACCCCCCAAAGTGCCCATCTTTGCAGCTGCGCATGCGCGGCCCCCTGAACCAGGCAAGGAGTGCGAATTTTCACAAAATAAACGTGACCATGTAAGGCCAGAATCGTCCGCCCAGTCCGAATCCGTGCTCAAAATCCCCAAACTCCGACCCCCCAAAGTGCCCATCTTTGCAGCTGCGCATGCGCGGCCCCCAGAACCAGGCAAGGAGTGCGAATTTTCACAAAATAAACGTGACCATGTAGGGCCAGAATCGTCCGCCCAGTCCGAATCCGTGCTCAAAATCCCCAAACTCCGACCCCCCAAAGTGCCCATCTTTGCAGCTGCGCATGCGCGGCCCCCTGAACCAGGCAAGGAGTGCGAATTTTCACAAAATAAACGTGACCATGTAGGGCCAGAATCGTCCGCCCAGTCCGAATCCGTGCTCAAAATCCCCAAACTCCGACCCCCCAAAGTGCCCATCTTTGCAGCTGCGCATGCGCGGCCCCCAGAACCAGGCAAGGAGTGCGAATTTTCACAAAATAAACGTGACCATGTAGGGCCAGAATCGTCCGCCCAGTCCGAATCCGTGCTCAAAATCCCCAAACTCCGACCCCCCAAAGTGCCCATCTTTGCAGCTGCGCATGCGCGGCCCCCTGAACCAGGCAAGGAGTGCGAATTTTCACAAAATAAACGTGACCATGTAGGGCCAGAATCGTCCGCCCAGTCCGAATCCGTGCTCAAAATCCCCAGACTCCGACCCCCCAAAGTGCCCATCTTTGCAGCTGCGCATGCGCGGCCCCCTGAACCAGGCAAGGAGTGCGAATTTTCACAAAATAAACGTGACCATGTAGGGCCAGAATCGTCCGCCCAGTCCGAATCCGTGCTCAAAATCCCCAAACTCCGACCCCCCAAAGTGCCCATCTTTGCAGCTGCGCATGCGCGGCCCCCAGAACCAGGCAAGGAGTGCGAATTTTCACAAAATAAACGTGACCATGTAGGGCCAGAATCGTCCGCCCAGTCCGAATCCGTGCTCAAAATCCCCAAACTCCGACCCCCCAAAGTGCCCATCTTTGCAGCTGCGCATGCGCGGCCCCCTGAACCAGGCAAGGAGTGCGAATTTTCACAAAATAAACGTGACCATGTAAGGCCAGAATCGTCCGCCCAGTCCGAATCCGTGCTCAAAATCCCCAAACTCCGACCCCCCAAAGTGCCCATCTTTGCAGCTGCGCATGCGCGGCCCCCAGAACCAGGCAAGGAGTGCGAATTTTCACAAAATAAACGTGACCATGTAGGGCCAGAATCGTCCGCCCAGTCCGAATCCGTGCTCAAAATCCCCAAACTCCGACCCCCCAAAGTGCCCATCTTTGCAGCTGCGCATGCGCGGCCCCCTGAACCAGGCAAGGAGTGCGAATTTTCACAAAATAAACGTGACCATGTAGGGCCAGAATCGTCCGCCCAGTCCGAATCCGTGCTCAAAATCCCCAAACTCCGACCCCCCAAAGTGCCCATCTTTGCAGCTGCGCATGCGCGGCCCCCTGAACCAGGCAAGGAGTGCGAATTTTCACAAAATAAACGTGACCATGTAGGGCCAGAATCGTCCGCCCAGTCCGAATCCGTGCTCAAAATCCCCAAACTCCGACCCCCCAAAGTGCCCATCTTTGCAGCTGCGCATGCGCGGCCCCCTGAACCAGGCAAGGAGTGCGAATTTTCACAAAATAAACGTGACCATGTAGGGCCAGAATCGTCCGCCCAGTCCGAGTCCGTGCTCAAAATCCCCAAACTCCGACCCCCCAAAGTGCCCATCTTTGCAGCTGCGCATGCGCGGCCCCCTGAACCAGGCAAGGAGTGCGAATTTTCACAAAATAAACGTGACCATGTAGGGCCAGAATCGTCCGCCCAGTCCGAATCCGTGCTCAAAATCCCCAAACTCCGACCCCCCAAAGTGCCCATCTTTGCAGCTGCGCATGCGCGGCCCCCAGAACCAGGCAAGGAGTGCGAATTTTCACAAAATAAACGTGACCATGTAGGGCCAGAATCGTCCGCCCAGTCCGAATCCGTGCTCAAAATCCCCAAACTCCGACCCCCCAAAGTGCCCATCTTTGCAGCTGCGCATGCGCGGCCCCCTGAACCAGGCAAGGAGTGCGAATTTTCACAAAATAAACGTGACCATGTAGGGCCAGAATCGTCCGCCCAGTCCGAGTCCGTGCTCAAAATCCCCAAACTCCGACCCCCCAAAGTGCCCATCTTTGCAGCTGCGCATGCGCAGCCCCCTGAACCAGGCAAGGAGTGCGAATTTTCACAAAATAAACGTGACCATGTAGGGCCAGAATCGTCCGCCCAGTCCGAATCCGTGCTCAAAATCCCCAAACTCCGACCCCCCAAAGTGCCCATCTTTGCAGCTGCGCATGCGCGGCCCCCTGAACCAGGCAAGGAGTGCGAATTTTCACAAAATAAACGTGACCATGTAGGGCCAGAATCGTCCGCCCAGTCCGAATCCGTGCTCAAAATCCCCAAACTCCGACCCCCCAAAGTGCCCATCTTTGCAGCTGCGCATGCGCGGCCCCCAGAACCAGGCAAGGAGTGCGAATTTTCACAAAATAAACGTGACCATGTAGGGCCAGAATCGTCCGCCCAGTCCGAATCCGTGCTCAAAATCCCCAAACTCCGACCCCCCAAAGTGCCCATCTTTGCAGCTGCGCATGCGCGGCCCCCTGAACCAGGCAAGGAGTGCGAATTTTCACAAAATAAACGTGACCATGTAGGGCCAGAATCGTCCGCCCAGTCCGAATCCGTGCTCAAAATCCCCAAACTCCGACCCCCCAAAGTGCCCATCTTTGCAGCTGCGCATGCGCGGCCCCCTGAACCAGGCAAGGAGTGCGAATTTTCACAAAATAAACGTGACCATGTAGGGCCAGAATCGTCCGCCCAGTCCGAATCCGTGCTCAAAATCCCCAAACTCCGACCCCCCAAAGTGCCCATCTTTGCAGCTGCGCATGCGCGGCCCCCAGAACCAGGCAAGGAGTGCGAATTTTCACAAAATAAACGTGACCATGTAGGGCCAGAATCGTCCGCCCAGTCCGAATCCGTGCTCAAAATCCCCAAACTCCGACCCCCCAAAGTGCCCATCTTTGCAGCTGCGCATGCGCGGCCCCCTGAACCAGGCAAGGAGTGCGAATTTTCACAAAATAAACGTGACCATGTAGGGCCAGAATCGTCCGCCCAGTCCGAATCCGTGCTCAAAATCCCCAAACTCCGACCCCCCAAAGTGCCCATCTTTGCAGCTGCGCATGCGCGGCCCCCAGAACCAGGCAAGGAGTGCGAATTTTCACAAAATAAACGTGACCATGTAGGGCCAGAATCGTCCGCCCAGTCCGAATCCGTGCTCAAAATCCCCAAACTCCGACCCCCCAAAGTGCCCATCTTTGCAGCTGCGCATGCGCGGCCCCCTGAACCAGGCAAGGAGTGCGAATTTTCACAAAATAAACGTGACCATGTAAGGCCAGAATCGTCCGCCCAGTCCGAATCCGTGCTCAAAATCCCCAAACTCCGACCCCCCAAAGTGCCCATCTTTGCAGCTGCGCATGCGCGGCCCCCAGAACCAGGCAAGGAGTGCGAATTTTCACAAAATAAACGTGACCATGTAGGGCCAGAATCGTCCGCCCAGTCCGAATCCGTGCTCAAAATCCCCAAACTCCGACCCCCTAAAGTGCCCATCTTTGCAGCTGCGCATGCGCGGCCCCCTGAACCAGGCAAGGAGTGCGAATTTTCACAAAATAAACGTGACCATGTAGGGCCAGAATCGTCCGCCCAGTCCGAATCCGTGCTCAAAATCCCCAAACTCCGACCCCCCAAAGTGCCCATCTTTGCAGCTGCGCATGCGCGGCCCCCTGAACCAGGCAAGGAGTGCGAATTTTCACAAAATAAACGTGACCATGTAGGGCCAGAATCGTCCGCCCAGTCCGAATCCGTGCTCAAAATCCCCAAACTCCGACCCCCCAAAGTGCCCATCTTTGCAGCTGCGCATGCGCGGCCCCCTGAACCAGGCAAGGAGTGCGAATTTTCACAAAATAAACGTGACCATGTAGGGCCAGAATCGTCCGCCCAGTCCGAATCCGTGCTCAAAATCCCCAAACTCCGACCCCCCAAAGTGCCCATCTTTGCAGCTGCGCATGCGCGGCCCCCTGAACCAGGCAAGGAGTGCGAATTTTCACAAAATAAACGTGACCATGTAGGGCCAGAATCGTCCGCCCAGTCCGAGTCCGTGCTCAAAATCCCCAAACTCCGATCCCCAAAGTGCCCATCTTTGCAGCTGCGCATGCGCGGCCCCCTGAACCAGGCAAGGAGTGCGAATTTTCACAAAATAAACGTGACCATGTAGGGCCAGAATCGTCCGCCCAGTCCGAATCCGTGCTCAAAATCCCCAAACTCCGACCCCCCAAAGTGCCCATCTTTGCAGCTGCGCATGCGCGGCCCCCAGAACCAGGCAAGGAGTGCGAATTTTCACAAAATAAACGTGACCATGTAGGGCCAGAATCGTCCGCCCAGTCCGAATCCGTGCTCAAAATCCCCAAACTCCGACCCCCCAAAGTGCCCATCTTTGCAGCTGCGCATGCGCGGCCCCCTGAACCAGGCAAGGAGTGCGAATTTTCACAAAATAAACGTGACCATGTAGGGCCAGAATCGTCCGCCCAGTCCGAGTCCGTGCTCAAAATCCCCAAACTCCGACCCCCCAAAGTGCCCATCTTTGCAGCTGCGCATGCGCAGCCCCCTGAACCAGGCAAGGAGTGCGAATTTTCACAAAATAAACGTGACCATGTAGGGCCAGAATCGTCCGCCCAGTCCGAATCCGTGCTCAAAATCCCCAAACTCCGACCCCCCAAAGTGCCCATCTTTGCAGCTGCGCATGCGCGGCCCCCTGAACCAGGCAAGGAGTGCGAATTTTCACAAAATAAACGTGACCATGTAGGGCCAGAATCGTCCGCCCAGTCCGAATCCGTGCTCAAAATCCCCAAACTCCGACCCCCCAAAGTGCCCATCTTTGCAGCTGCGCATGCGCGGCCCCCAGAACCAGGCAAGGAGTGCGAATTTTCACAAAATAAACGTGACCATGTAGGGCCAGAATCGTCCGCCCAGTCCGAATCCGTGCTCAAAATCCCCAAACTCCGACCCCCCAAAGTGCCCATCTTTGCAGCTGCGCATGCGCGGCCCCCTGAACCAGGCAAGGAGTGCGAATTTTCACAAAATAAACGTGACCATGTAGGGCCAGAATCGTCCGCCCAGTCCGAATCCGTGCTCAAAATCCCCAAACTCCGACCCCCCAAAGTGCCCATCTTTGCAGCTGCGCATGCGCGGCCCCCTGAACCAGGCAAGGAGTGCGAATTTTCACAAAATAAACGTGACCATGTAGGGCCAGAATCGTCCGCCCAGTCCGAATCCGTGCTCAAAATCCCCAAACTCCGACCCCCCAAAGTGCCCATCTTTGCAGCTGCGCATGCGCGGCCCCCAGAACCAGGCAAGGAGTGCGAATTTTCACAAAATAAACGTGACCATGTAGGGCCAGAATCGTCCGCCCAGTCCGAATCCGTGCTCAAAATCCCCAAACTCCGACCCCCCAAAGTGCCCATCTTTGCAGCTGCGCATGCGCGGCCCCCTGAACCAGGCAAGGAGTGCGAATTTTCACAAAATAAACGTGACCATGTAAGGCCAGAATCGTCCGCCCAGTCCGAATCCGTGCTCAAAATCCCCAAACTCCGACCCCCCAAAGTGCCCATCTTTGCAGCTGCGCATGCGCGGCCCCCAGAACCAGGCAAGGAGTGCGAATTTTCACAAAATAAACGTGACCATGTAGGGCCAGAATCGTCCGCCCAGTCCGAATCCGTGCTCAAAATCCCCAAACTCCGACCCCCCAAAGTGCCCATCTTTGCAGCTGCGCATGCGCGGCCCCCTGAACCAGGCAAGGAGTGCGAATTTTCACAAAATAAACGTGACCATGTAGGGCCAGAATCGTCCGCCCAGTCCGAATCCGTGCTCAAAATCCCCAAACTCCGAACCCCCAAAGTGCCCATCTTTGCAGCTGCGCATGCGCGGCCCCCAGAACCAGGCAAGGAGTGCGAATTTTCACAAAATAAACGTGACCATGTAGGGCCAGAATCGTCCGCCCAGTCCGAATCCGTGCTCAAAATCCCCAAACTCCGACCCCCCAAAGTGCCCATCTTTGCAGCTGCGCATGCGCGGCCCCCTGAACCAGGCAAGGAGTGCGAATTTTCACAAAATAAACGTGACCATGTAGGGCCAGAATCGTCCGCCCAGTCCGAATCCGTGCTCAAAATCCCCAAACTCCGACCCCCCAAAGTGCCCATCTTTGCAGCTGCGCATGCGCGGCCCCCAGAACCAGGCAAGGAGTGCGAATTTTCACAAAATAAACGTGACCATGTAGGGCCAGAATCGTCCGCCCAGTCCGAGTCCGTGCTCAAAATCCCCAAACTCCGACCCCCCAAAGTGCCCATCTTTGCAGCTGCGCATGCGCGGCCCCCAGAACCAGGCAAGGAGTGCGAATTTTCACAAAATAAACGTGACCATGTAGGGCCAGAATCGTCCGCCCAGTCCGAATCCGTGCTCAAAATCCCCAAACTCCGAACCCCCAAAGTGCCCATCTTTGCAGCTGCGCATGCGCGGCCCCCTGAACCAGGCAAGGAGTGCGAATTTTCACAAAATAAACGTGACCATGTAGGGCCAGAATCGTCCGCCCAGTCCGAATCCGTGCTCAAAATCCCCAAACTCCGACCCCCCAAAGTGCCCATCTTTGCAGCTGCGCATGCGCGGCCCCCTGAACCAGGCAAGGAGTGCGAATTTTCACAAAATAAACGTGACCATGTAGGGCCAGAATCGTCCGCCCAGTCCGAATCCGTGCTCAAAATCCCCAAACTCCGACCCCCCAAAGTGCCCATCTTTGCAGCTGCGCATGCGCGGCCCCCTGAACCAGGCAAGGAGTGCGAATTTTCACAAAATAAACGTGACCATGTAGGGCCAGAATCGTCCGCCCAGTCCGAATCCGTGCTCAAAATCCCCAAACTCCGACCCCCCAAAGTGCCCATCTTTGCAGCTGCGCATGCGCGGCCCCCTGAACCAGGCAAGGAGTGCGAATTTTCACAAAATAAACGTGACCATGTAGGGCCAGAATCGTCCGCCCAGTCCGAGTCCGTGCTCAAAATCCCCAAACTCCGACCCCCCAAAGTGCCCATCTTTGCAGCTGCGCATGCGCGGCCCCCTGAACCAGGCAAGGAGTGCGAATTTTCACAAAATAAACGTGACCATGTAGGGCCAGAATCGTCCGCCCAGTCCGAATCCGTGCTCAAAATCCCCAAACTCCGACCCCCCAAAGTGCCCATCTTTGCAGCTGCGCATGCGCGGCCCCCTGAACCAGGCAAGGAGTGCGAATTTTCACAAAATAAACGTGACCATGTAGGGCCAGAATCGTCCGCCCAGTCCGAATCCGTGCTCAAAATCCCCAAACTCCGACCCCCCAAAGTGCCCATCTTTACAGCTGCGCATGCGCGGCCCCCAGAACCAGGCAAGGAGTGCGAATTTTCACAAAATAAACGTGACCATGTAGGGCCAGAATCGTCCGCCCAGTCCGAATCCGTGCTCAAAATCCCCAAACTCCGACCCCCCAAAGTGCCCATCTTTGCAGCTGCGCATGCGCGGCCCCCTGAACCAGGCAAGGAGTGCGAATTTTCACAAAATAAACGTGACCATGTAGGGCCAGAATCGTCCGCCCAGTCCGAATCCGTGCTCAAAATCCCCAAACTCCGACCCCCCAAAGTGCCCATCTTTGCAGCTGCGCATGCGCGGCCCCCTGAACCAGGCAAGGAGTGCGAATTTTCACAAAATAAACGTGACCATGTAGGGCCAGAATCGTCCGCCCAGTCCGAATCCGTGCTCAAAATCCCCAAACTCCGACCCCCCAAAGTGCCCATCTTTGCAGCTGCGCATGCGCGGCCCCCAGAACCAGGCAAGGAGTGCGAATTTTCACAAAATAAACGTGACCATGTAGGGCCAGAATCGTCCGCCCAGTCCGAATCCGTGCTCAAAATCCCCAAACTCCGACCCCCCAAAGTGCCCATCTTTGCAGCTGCGCATGCGCGGCCCCCTGAACCAGGCAAGGAGTGCGAATTTTCACAAAATAAACGTGACCATGTAGGGCCAGAATCGTCCGCCCAGTCCGAATCCGTGCTCAAAATCCCCAAACTCCGACCCCCCAAAGTGCCCATCTTTGCAGCTGCGCATGCGCGGCCCCCAGAACCAGGCAAGGAGTGCGAATTTTCACAAAATAAACGTGACCATGTAGGGCCAGAATCGTCCGCCCAGTCCGAATCCGTGCTCAAAATCCCCAAACTCCGACCCCCCAAAGTGCCCATCTTTGCAGCTGCGCATGCGCGGCCCCCTGAACCAGGCAAGGAGTGCGAATTTTCACAAAATAAACGTGACCATGTAGGGCCAGAATCGTCCGCCCAGTCCGAATCCGTGCTCAAAATCCCCAAACTCCGACCCCCCAAAGTGCCCATCTTTGCAGCTGCGCATGCGCGGCCCCCTGAACCAGGCAAGGAGTGCGAATTTTCACAAAATAAACGTGACCATGTAGGGCCAGAATCGTCCGCCCAGTCCGAATCCGTGCTCAAAATCCCCAAACTCCGACCCCCCAAAGTGCCCATCTTTGCAGCTGCGCATGCGCGGCCCCCAGAACCAGGCAAGGAGTGCGAATTTTCACAAAATAAACGTGACCATGTAGGGCCAGAATCGTCCGCCCAGTCCGAATCCGTGCTCAAAATCCCCAAACTCCGACCCCCCAAAGTGCCCATCTTTGCAGCTGCGCATGCGCGGCCCCCTGAACCAGGCAAGGAGTGCGAATTTTCACAAAATAAACGTGACCATGTAGAGCCAGAATCGTCCGCCCAGTCCGAATCCGTGCTCAAAATCCCCAAACTCCGACCCCCCAAAGTGCCCATCTTTGCAGCTGCGCATGCGCGGCCCCCTGAACCAGGCAAGGAGTGCGAATTTTCACAAAATAAACGTGACCATGTAGGGCCAGAATCGTCCGCCCAGTCCGAATCCGTGCTCAAAATCCCCAAACTCCGACCCCCCAAAGTGCCCATCTTTGCAGCTGCGCATGCGCGGCCCCCAGAACCAGGCAAGGAGTGCGAATTTTCACAAAATAAACGTGACCATGTAGGGCCAGAATCGTCCGCCCAGTCCGAATCCGTGCTCAAAATCCCCAAACTCCGACCCCCCAAAGTGCCCATCTTTGCAGCTGCGCATGCGCGGCCCCCTGAACCAGGCAAGGAGTGCGAATTTTCACAAAATAAACGTGACCATGTAGGGCCAGAATCGTCCGCCCAGTCCGAATCCGTGCTCAAAATCCCCAAACTCCGACCCCCCAAAGTGCCCATCTTTGCAGCTGCGCATGCGCGGCCCCCAGAACCAGGCAAGGAGTGCGAATTTTCACAAAATAAACGTGACCATGTAGGGCCAGAATCGTCCGCCCAGTCCGAATCCGTGCTCAAAATCCCCAAACTCCGACCCCCCAAAGTGCCCATCTTTGCAGCTGCGCATGCGCGGCCCCCTGAACCAGGCAAGGAGTGCGAATTTTCACAAAATAAACGTGACCATGTAGGGCCAGAATCGTCCGCCCAGTCCGAATCCGTGCTCAAAATCCCCAAACTCCGACCCCCCAAAGTGCCCATCTTTGCAGCTGCGCATGCGCGGCCCCCTGAACCAGGCAAGGAGTGCGAATTTTCACAAAATAAACGTGACCATGTAGGGCCAGAATCGTCCGCCCAGTCCGAATCCGTGCTCAAAATCCCCAAACTCCGACCCCCCAAAGTGCCCATCTTTGCAGCTGCGCATGCGCGGCCCCCAGAACCAGGCAAGGAGTGCGAATTTTCACAAAATAAACGTGACCATGTAGGGCCAGAATCGTCCGCCCAGTCCGAATCCGTGCTCAAAATCCCCAAACTCCGACCCCCCAAAGTGCCCATCTTTGCAGCTGCGCATGCGCGGCCCCCTGAACCAGGCAAGGAGTGCGAATTTTCACAAAATAAACGTGACCATGTAGGGCCAGAATCGTCCGCCCAGTCCGAATCCGTGCTCAAAATCCCCAAACTCCGATCCCCAAAGTGCCCATCTTTGCAGCTGCGCATGCGCGGCCCCCAGAACCAGGCAAGGAGTGCGAATTTTCACAAAATAAACGTGACCATGTAGGGCCAGAATCGTCCGCCCAGTCCGAGTCCGTGCTCAAAATCCCCAAACTCCGACCCCCCAAAGTGCCCATCTTTGCAGCTGCGCATGCGCGGCCCCCAGAACCAGGCAAGGAGTGCGAATTTTCACAAAATAAACGTGACCATGTAGGGCCAGAATCGTCCGCCCAGTCCGAATCCGTGCTCAAAATCCCCAAACTCCGAACCCCCAAAGTGCCCATCTTTGCAGCTGCGCATGCGCGGCCCCCTGAACCAGGCAAGGAGTGCGAATTTTCACAAAATAAACGTGACCATGTAGGGCCAGAATCGTCCGCCCAGTCCGAATCCGTGCTCAAAATCCCCAAACTCCGACCCCCCAAAGTGCCCATCTTTGCAGCTGCGCATGCGCGGCCCCCAGAACCAGGCAAGGAGTGCGAATTTTCACAAAATAAACGTGACCATGTAGGGCCAGAATCGTCCGCCCAGTCCGAATCCGTGCTCAAAATCCCCAAACTCCGACCCCCCAAAGTGCCCATCTTTGCAGCTGCGCATGCGCGGCCCCCTGAACCAGGCAAGGAGTGCGAATTTTCACAAAATAAACGTGACCATGTAGTGCCAGAATCGTCCGCCCAGTCCGAATCCGTGCTCAAAATCCCCAAACTCCGACCCCCCAAAGTGCCCATCTTTGCAGCTGCGCATGCGCGGCCCCCTGAACCAGGCAAGGAGTGCGAATTTTCACAAAATAAACGTGACCATGTAGTGCCAGAATCGTCCGCCCAGTCCGAATCCGTGCTCAAAATCCCCAAACTCCGACCCCCCAAAGTGCCCATCTTTGCAGCTGCGCATGCGCGGCCCCCAGAACCAGGCAAGGAGTGCGAATTTTCACAAAATAAACGTGACCATGTAGGGCCAGAATCGTCCGCCCAGTCCGAATCCGTGCTCAAAATCCCCAAACTCCGACCCCCCAAAGTGCCCATCTTTGCAGCTGCGCATGCGCGGCCCCCTGAACCAGGCAAGGAGTGCGAATTTTCACAAAATAAACGTGACCATGTAGGGCCAGAATCGTCCGCCCAGTCCGAATCCGTGCTCAAAATCCCCAAACTCCGACCCCCCAAAGTGCCCATCTTTGCAGCTGCGCATGCGCGGCCCCCAGAACCAGGCAAGGAGTGCGAATTTTCACAAAATAAACGTGACCATGTAGGGCCAGAATCGTCCGCCCAGTCCGAATCCGTGCTCAAAATCCCCAAACTCCGACCCCCCAAAGTGCCCATCTTTGCAGCTGCGCATGCGCGGCCCCCAGAACCAGGCAAGGAGTGCGAATTTTCACAAAATAAACGTGACCATGTAGGGCCAGAATCGTCCGCCCAGTCCGAATCCGTGCTCAAAATCCCCAAACTCCGACCCCCCAAAGTGCCCATCTTTGCAGCTGCGCATGCGCGGCCCCCTGAACCAGGCAAGGAGTGCGAATTTTCACAAAATAAACGTGACCATGTAGGGCCAGAATCGTCCGCCCAGTCCGAATCCGTGCTCAAAATCCCCAAACTCCGACCCCCCAAAGTGCCCATCTTTGCAGCTGCGCATGCGCGGCCCCCAGAACCAGGCAAGGAGTGCGAATTTTCACAAAATAAACGTGACCATGTAGGGCCAGAATCGTCCGCCCAGTCCGAATCCGTGCTCAAAATCCCCAAACTCCGACCCCCCAAAGTGCCCATCTTTGCAGCTGCGCATGCGCGGCCCCCTGAACCAGGCAAGGAGTGCGAATTTTCACAAAATAAACGTGACCATGTAGGGCCAGAATCGTCCGCCCAGTCCGAATCCGTGCTCAAAATCCCCAAACTCCGACCCCCCAAAGTGCCCATCTTTGCAGCTGCGCATGCGCGGCCCCCTGAACCAGGCAAGGAGTGCGAATTTTCACAAAATAAACGTGACCATGTAGGGCCAGAATCGTCCGCCCAGTCCGAATCCGTGCTCAAAATCCCCAAACTCCGACCCCCCAAAGTGCCCATCTTTGCAGCTGCGCATGCGCGGCCCCCAGAACCAGGCAAGGAGTGCGAATTTTCACAAAATAAACGTGACCATGTAGGGCCAGAATCGTCCGCCCAGTCCGAATCCGTGCTCAAAATCCCCAAACTCCGACCCCCCAAAGTGCCCATCTTTGCAGCTGCGCATGCGCGGCCCCCTGAACCAGGCAAGGAGTGCGAATTTTCACAAAATAAACGTGACCATGTAGGGCCAGAATCGTCCGCCCAGTCCGAATCCGTGCTCAAAATCCCCAAACTCCGACCCCCCAAAGTGCCCATCTTTGCAGCTGCGCATGCGCGGCCCCCTGAACCAGGCAAGGAGTGCGAATTTTCACAAAATAAACGTGACCATGTAGGGCCAGAATCGTCCGCCCAGTCCGAATCCGTGCTCAAAATCCCCAAACTCCGACCCCCCAAAGTGCCCATCTTTGCAGCTGCGCATGCGCGGCCCCCAGAACCAGGCAAGGAGTGCGAATTTTCACAAAATAAACGTGACCATGTAGGGCCAGAATCGTCCGCCCAGTCCGAATCCGTGCTCAAAATCCCCAAACTCCGACCCCCCAAAGTGCCCATCTTTGCAGCTGCGCATGCGCGGCCCCCTGAACCAGGCAAGGAGTGCGAATTTTCACAAAATAAACGTGACCATGTAGGGCCAGAATCGTCCGCCCAGTCCGAATCCGTGCTCAAAATCCCCAAACTCCGACCCCCCAAAGTGCCCATCTTTGCAGCTGCGCATGCGCGGCCCCCAGAACCAGGCAAGGAGTGCGAATTTTCACAAAATAAACGTGACCATGTAGGGCCAGAATCGTCCGCCCAGTCCGAATCCGTGCTCAAAATCCCCAAACTCCGACCCCCCAAAGTGCCCATCTTTGCAGCTGCGCATGCGCGGCCCCCTGAACCAGGCAAGGAGTGCGAATTTTCACAAAATAAACGTGACCATGTAGGGCCAGAATCGTCCGCCCAGTCCGAATCCGTGCTCAAAATCCCCAAACTCCGACCCCCCAAAGTGCCCATCTTTGCAGCTGCGCATGCGCGGCCCCCTGAACCAGGCAAGGAGTGCGAATTTTCACAAAATAAACGTGACCATGTAGGGCCAGAATCGTCCGCCCAGTCCGAATCCGTGCTCAAAATCCCCAAACTCCGACCCCCCAAAGTGCCCATCTTTGCAGCTGCGCATGCGCGGCCCCCAGAACCAGGCAAGGAGTGCGAATTTTCACAAAATAAACGTGACCATGTAGGGCCAGAATCGTCCGCCCAGTCCGAATCCGTGCTCAAAATCCCCAAACTCCGATCCCCAAAGTGCCCATCTTTGCAGCTGCGCATGCGCGGCCCCCAGAACCAGGCAAGGAGTGCGAATTTTCACAAAATAAACGTGACCATGTAGGGCCAGAATCGTCCGCCCAGTCCGAGTCCGTGCTCAAAATCCCCAAACTCCGACCCCCCAAAGTGCCCATCTTTGCAGCTGCGCATGCGCGGCCCCCAGAACCAGGCAAGGAGTGCGAATTTTCACAAAATAAACGTGACCATGTAGGGCCAGAATCGTCCGCCCAGTCCGAATCCGTGCTCAAAATCCCCAAACTCCGAACCCCCAAAGTGCCCATCTTTGCAGCTGCGCATGCGCGGCCCCCTGAACCAGGCAAGGAGTGCGAATTTTCACAAAATAAACGTGACCATGTAGGGCCAGAATCGTCCGCCCAGTCCGAATCCGTGCTCAAAATCCCCAAACTCCGACCCCCCAAAGTGCCCATCTTTGCAGCTGCGCATGCGCGGCCCCCAGAACCAGGCAAGGAGTGCGAATTTTCACAAAATAAACGTGACCATGTAGGGCCAGAATCGTCCGCCCAGTCCGAATCCGTGCTCAAAATCCCCAAACTCCGACCCCCCAAAGTGCCCATCTTTGCAGCTGCGCATGCGCGGCCCCCTGAACCAGGCAAGGAGTGCGAATTTTCACAAAATAAACGTGACCATGTAGTGCCAGAATCGTCCGCCCAGTCCGAATCCGTGCTCAAAATCCCCAAACTCCGACCCCCCAAAGTGCCCATCTTTGCAGCTGCGCATGCGCGGCCCCCTGAACCAGGCAAGGAGTGCGAATTTTCACAAAATAAACGTGACCATGTAGTGCCAGAATCGTCCGCCCAGTCCGAATCCGTGCTCAAAATCCCCAAACTCCGACCCCCCAAAGTGCCCATCTTTGCAGCTGCGCATGCGCGGCCCCCAGAACCAGGCAAGGAGTGCGAATTTTCACAAAATAAACGTGACCATGTAGGGCCAGAATCGTCCGCCCAGTCCGAATCCGTGCTCAAAATCCCCAAACTCCGACCCCCCAAAGTGCCCATCTTTGCAGCTGCGCATGCGCGGCCCCCTGAACCAGGCAAGGAGTGCGAATTTTCACAAAATAAACGTGACCATGTAGGGCCAGAATCGTCCGCCCAGTCCGAATCCGTGCTCAAAATCCCCAAACTCCGACCCCCCAAAGTGCCCATCTTTGCAGCTGCGCATGCGCGGCCCCCAGAACCAGGCAAGGAGTGCGAATTTTCACAAAATAAACGTGACCATGTAGGGCCAGAATCGTCCGCCCAGTCCGAATCCGTGCTCAAAATCCCCAAACTCCGACCCCCCAAAGTGCCCATCTTTGCAGCTGCGCATGCGCGGCCCCCTGAACCAGGCAAGGAGTGCGAATTTTCACAAAATAAACGTGACCATGTAGGGCCAGAATCGTCCGCCCAGTCCGAATCCGTGCTCAAAATCCCCAAACTCCGACCCCCCAAAGTGCCCATCTTTGCAGCTGCGCATGCGCGGCCCCCTGAACCAGGCAAGGAGTGCGAATTTTCACAAAATAAACGTGACCATGTAGGGCCAGAATCGTCCGCCCAGTCCGAATCCGTGCTCAAAATCCCCAAACTCCGACCCCCCAAAGTGCCCATCTTTGCAGCTGCGCATGCGCGGCCCCCAGAACCAGGCAAGGAGTGCGAATTTTCACAAAATAAACGTGACCATGTAGGGCCAGAATCGTCCGCCCAGTCCGAATCCGTGCTCAAAATCCCCAAACTCCGACCCCCCAAAGTGCCCATCTTTGCAGCTGCGCATGCGCGGCCCCCTGAACCAGGCAAGGAGTGCGAATTTTCACAAAATAAACGTGACCATGTAGGGCCAGAATCGTCCGCCCAGTCCGAATCCGTGCTCAAAATCCCCAAACTCCGACCCCCCAAAGTGCCCATCTTTGCAGCTGCGCATGCGCGGCCCCCAGAACCAGGCAAGGAGTGCGAATTTTCACAAAATAAACGTGACCATGTAGGGCCAGAATCGTCCGCCCAGTCCGAATCCGTGCTCAAAATCCCCAAACTCCGACCCCCCAAAGTGCCCATCTTTGCAGCTGCGCATGCGCGGCCCCCAGAACCAGGCAAGGAGTGCGAATTTTCACAAAATAAACGTGACCATGTAGGGCCAGAATCGTCCGCCCAGTCCGAATCCGTGCTCAAAATCCCCAAACTCCGACCCCCCAAAGTGCCCATCTTTGCAGCTGCGCATGCGCGGCCCCCTGAACCAGGCAAGGAGTGCGAATTTTCACAAAATAAACGTGACCATGTAGGGCCAGAATCGTCCGCCCAGTCCGAATCCGTGCTCAAAATCCCCAAACTCCGACCCCCCAAAGTGCCCATCTTTGCAGCTGCGCATGCGCGGCCCCCAGAACCAGGCAAGGAGTGCGAATTTTCACAAAATAAACGTGACCATGTAGGGCCAGAATCGTCCGCCCAGTCCGAATCCGTGCTCAAAATCCCCAAACTCCGACCCCCCAAAGTGCCCATCTTTGCAGCTGCGCATGCGCGGCCCCCTGAACCAGGCAAGGAGTGCGAATTTTCACAAAATAAACGTGACCATGTAGGGCCAGAATCGTCCGCCCAGTCCGAATCCGTGCTCAAAATCCCCAAACTCCGACCCCCCAAAGTGCCCATCTTTGCAGCTGCGCATGCGCGGCCCCCTGAACCAGGCAAGGAGTGCGAATTTTCACAAAATAAACGTGACCATGTAGGGCCAGAATCGTCCGCCCAGTCCGAATCCGTGCTCAAAATCCCCAAACTCCGACCCCCCAAAGTGCCCATCTTTGCAGCTGCGCATGCGCGGCCCCCAGAACCAGGCAAGGAGTGCGAATTTTCACAAAATAAACGTGACCATGTATGGCCAGAATCGTCCGCCCAGTCCGAATCCGTGCTCAAAATCCCCAAACTCCGACCCCCCAAAGTGCCCATCTTTGCAGCTGCGCATGCGCGGCCCCCTGAACCAGGCAAGGAGTGCGAATTTTCACAAAATAAACGTGACCATGTAGGGCCAGAATCGTCCGCCCAGTCCGAATCCGTGCTCAAAATCCCCAAACTCCGACCCCCCAAAGTGCCCATCTTTGCAGCTGCGCATGCGCGGCCCCCAGAACCAGGCAAGGAGTGCGAATTTTCACAAAATAAACGTGACCATGTAGGGCCAGAATCGTCCGCCCAGTCCGAATCCGTGCTCAAAATCCCCAAACTCCGACCCCCCAAAGTGCCCATCTTTGCAGCTGCGCATGCGCGGCCCCCAGAACCAGGCAAGGAGTGCGAATTTTCACAAAATAAACGTGACCATGTAGGGCCAGAATCGTCCGCCCAGTCCGAATCCGTGCTCAAAATCCCCAAACTCCGACCCCCCAAAGTGCCCATCTTTGCAGCTGCGCATGCGCGGCCCCCTGAACCAGGCAAGGAGTGCGAATTTTCACAAAATAAACGTGACCATGTAGGGCCAGAATCGTCCGCCCAGTCCGAGTCCGTGCTCAAAATCCCCAAACTCCGACCCCCCAAAGTGCCCATCTTTGCAGCTGCGCATGCGCGGCCCCCAGAACCAGGCAAGGAGTGCGAATTTTCACAAAATAAACGTGACCATGTAGGGCCAGAATCGTCCGCCCAGTCCGAATCCGTGCTCAAAATCCCCAAACTCCGAACCCCCAAAGTGCCCATCTTTGCAGCTGCGCATGCGCGGCCCCCTGAACCAGGCAAGGAGTGCGAATTTTCACAAAATAAACGTGACCATGTAGGGCCAGAATCGTCCGCCCAGTCCGAATCCGTGCTCAAAATCCCCAAACTCCGACCCCCCAAAGTGCCCATCTTTGCAGCTGCGCATGCGCGGCCCCCAGAACCAGGCAAGGAGTGCGAATTTTCACAAAATAAACGTGACCATGTAGGGCCAGAATCGTCCGCCCAGTCCGAATCCGTGCTCATAATCCCCAAACTCCGACCCCCCAAAGTGCCCATCTTTGCTGCTGCGCATGCGCGGCCCCCTGAACCAGGCAAGGAGTGCGAATTTTCACAAAATAAACGTGACCATGTAGGGCCAGAATCGTCCGCCCAGTCCGAATCCGTGCTCAAAATCCCCAAACTCCGACCCCCCAAAGTGCCCATCTTTGCAGCTGCGCATGCGCGGCCCCCTGAACCAGGCAAGGAGTGCGAATTTTCACAAAATAAACGTGACCATGTAGGGCCAGAATCGTCCGCCCAGTCCGAATCCGTGCTCAAAATCCCCAAACTCCGACCCCCCAAAGTGCCCATCTTTGCAGCTGCGCATGCGCGGCCCCCTGAACCAGGCAAGGAGTGCGAATTTTCACAAAATAAACGTGACCATGTAGGGCCAGAATCGTCCGCCCAGTCCGAATCCGTGCTCAAAATCCCCAAACTCCGACCCCCCAAAGTGCCCATCTTTGCAGCTGCGCATGCGCGGCCCCCAGAACCAGGCAAGGAGTGCGAATTTTCACAAAATAAACGTGACCATGTAGGGCCAGAATCGTCCGCCCAGTCCGAATCCGTGCTCAAAATCCCCAAACTCCGACCCCCCAAAGTGCCCATCTTTGCAGCTGCTCATGCGCGGCCCCCTGAACCAGGCAATGAGTGCGAATTTTCACAAAATAAACGTGACCATGTAGGGCCAGAATCGTCCGCCCAGTCCGAATCCGTGCTCAAAATCCCCAAACTCCGACCCCCCAAAGTGCCCATCTTTGCAGCTGCGCATGCGCGGCCCCCAGAACCAGGCAAGGAGTGCGAATTTTCACAAAATAAACGTGACCATGTAGGGCCAGAATCGTCCGCCCAGTCCGAGTCCGTGCTCAAAATCCCCAAACTCCGACCCCCCAAAGTGCCCATCTTTGCAGCTGCGCATGCGCGGCCCCCTGAACCAGGCAAGGAGTGCGAATTTTCACAAAATAAACGTGACCATGTAGGGCCAGAATCGTCCGCCCAGTCCGAATCCGTGCTCAAAATCCCCAAACTCCGACCCCCCAAAGTGCCCATCTTTGCAGCTGCGCATGCGCGGCCCCCAGAACCAGGCAAGGAGTGCGAATTTTCACAAAATAAACGTGACCATGTAGGGCCAGAATCGTCCGCCCAGTCCGAATCCGTGCTCAAAATCCCCAAACTCCGACCCCCCAAAGTGCCCATCTTTGCAGCTGCTCATGCGCGGCCCCCTGAACCAGGCAAGGAGTGCGAATTTTCACAAAATAAACGTGACCATGTAGGGCCAGAATCGTCCGCCCAGTCCGAATCCGTGCTCAAAATCCCCAAACTCCGACCCCCCAAAGTGCCCATCTTTGCAGCTGCGCATGCGCGGCCCCCAGAACCAGGCAAGGAGTGCGAATTTTCACAAAATAAACGTGACCATGTAGGGCCAGAATCGTCCGCCCAGTCCGAGTCCGTGCTCAAAATCCCCAAACTCCGACCCCCCAAAGTGCCCATCTTTGCAGCTGCGCATGCGCGGCCCCCAGAACCAGGCAAGGAGTGCGAATTTTAACAAAATAAACGTGACCATGTAGGGCCAGAATCGTCCGCCCAGTCCGAATCCGTGCTCAAAATCCCCAAACTCCGACCCCCCAAAGTGCCCATCTTTGCAGCTGCGCATGCGCGGCCCCCTGAACCAGGCAAGGAGTGCGAATTTTCACAAAATAAACGTGACCATGTAGGGCCAGAATCGTCCGCCCAGTCCGAGTCCGTGCTCAAAATCCCCAAACTCCAACCCCCCAAAGTGCCCATCTTTGCAGCTGCGCATGCGCGGCCCCCTGAACCAGGCAAGGAGTGCGAATTTTCACAAAATAAACGTGACCATGTAGGGCCAGAATCGTCCGCCCAGTCCGAATCCGTGCTCAAAATCCCCAAACTCCGACCCCCCAAAGTGCCCATCTTTGCAGCTGCGCATGCGCAGCCCCCAGAACCAGGCAAGGAGTGCGAATTTTCACAAAATAAACGTGACCATGTAGGGCCAGAATCGTCCGCCCAGTCCGAATCCGTGCTCAAAATTCCCAAACTCCGACCCCCCAAAGTGCCCATCTTTGCAGCTGCGCATGCGCGGCCCCCTGAACCAGGCAAGGAGTGCGAATTTTCACAAAATAAACGTGACCATGTAGGGCCAGAATCGTCCGCCCAGTCCGAATCCGTGCTCAAAATCCCCAAACTCCGACCCCCCAAAGTGCCCATCTTTGCAGCTGCGCATGCGCGGCCCCCTGAACCAGGCAAGGAGTGCGAATTTTCACAAAATAAACGTGACCATGTAGGGCCAGAATCGTCCGCCCAGTCCGAATCCGTGCTCAAAATCCCCAAACTCCGACCCCCCAAAGTGCCCATCTTTGCAGCTGCGCATGCGCGGCCCCCAGAACCAGGCAAGGAGTGCGAATTTTCACAAAATAAACGTGACCATGTAGGGCCAGAATCGTCCGCCCAGTCCGAAACCGTGCTCAAAATCCCCAAACTCCGACCCCCCAAAGTGCCCATCTTTGCAGCTGCGCATGCGCGGCCCCCTGAACCAGGCAAGGAGTGCGAATTTTCACAAAATAAACGTGACCATGTAGGGCCAGAATCGTCCGCCCAGTCCGAATCCGTGCTCAAAATCCCCAAACTCCGACCCCCCAAAGTGCCCATCTTTGCAGCTGCGCATGCGCGGCCCCCAGAACCAGGCAAGGAGTGCGAATTTTCACAAAATAAACGTGACCATGTAGGGCCAGAATCGTCCGCCCAGTCCGAATCCGTGCTCAAAATCCCCAAACTCCGACCCCCCAAAGTGCCCATCTTTGCAGCTGCGCATGCGCGGCCCCCAGAACCAGGCAAGGAGTGCGAATTTTCACAAAATAAACGTGACCATGTAGGGCCAGAATCGTCCGCCCAGTCCGAATCCGTGCTCAAAATCCCCAAACTCCGACCCCCCAAAGTGCCCATCTTTGCAGCTGCGCATGCGCGGCCCCCTGAACCAGGCAAGGAGTGCGAATTTTCACAAAATAAACGTGACCATGTAGGGCCAGAATCGTCCGCCCAGTCCGAGTCCGTGCTCAAAATCCCCAAACTCCGACCCCCCAAAGTGCCCATCTTTGCAGCTGCGCATGCGCGGCCCCCTGAACCAGGCAAGGAGTGCGAATTTTCACAAAATAAACGTGACCATGTAGGGCCAGAATCGTCCGCCCAGTCCGAATCCGTGCTCAAAATCCCCAAACTCCGACCCCCCAAAGTGCCCATCTTTGCAGCTGCGCATGCGCGGCCCCCTGAACCAGGCAAGGAGTGCGAATTTTCACAAAATAAACGTGACCATGTAGTGCCAGAATCGTCCGCCCAGTCCGAATCCGTGCTCAAAATCCCCAAACTCCGATCCCCCAAAGTGCCCATCTTTGCAGCTGCGCATGCGCGGCCCCCAGAACCAGGCAAGGAGTGCGAATTTTCACAAAATAAACATGACCATGTAGGGCCAGAACCGTCCGCCCAGTCCGAATCCGTGCTCAAAATCCCCAAACTCCGACCCCCCAAAGTGCCCATCTTTGCAGCTGCGCATGCGCGGCCCCCTGAACCAGGCAAGGAGTGCGAATTTTCACAAAATAAACGTGACCATGTAGGGCCAGAATCGTCCGCCCAGTCCGAATCCGTGCTCAAAATCCCCAAACTCCGACCCCCCAAAGTGCCCATCTTTGCAGCTGCGCATGCGCGGCCCCCAGAACCAGGCAAGGAGTGCGAATTTTCACAAAATAAACGTGACCATGTAGGGCCAGAATCGTCCGCCCAGTCCGAATCCGTGCTCAAAATCCCCAAACTCCGACCCCCCAAAGTGCCCATCTTTGCAGCTGCGCATGCGCGGCCCCCTGAACCAGGCAAGGAGTGCGAATTTTCACAAAATAAACGTGACCATGTAGGGCCAGAATCGTCCGCCCAGTCCGAATCCGTGCTCAAAATCCCCAAACTCCGACCCCCCAAAGTGCCCATCTTTGCAGCTGCGCATGCGCGGCCCCCAGAACCAGGCAAGGAGTGCGAATTTTCACAAAATAAACGTGACCATGTAGGGCCAGAATCGTCCGCCCAGTCCGAATCCGTGCTCAAAATCCCCAAACTCCGACCCCCCAAAGTGCCCATCTTTGCAGCTGCGCATGCGCGGCCCCCTGAACCAGGCAAGGAGTGCGAATTTTCACAAAATAAACGTGACCATGTAGGGCCAGAATCGTCCGCCCAGTCCGAATCCGTGCTCAAAATCCCCAAACTCCGACCCCCCAAAGTGCCCATCTTTGCAGCTGCGCATGCGCGGCCCCCTGAACCAGGCAAGGAGTGCGAATTTTCACAAAATAAACGTGACCATGTAGGGCCAGAATCGTCCGCCCAGTTCGAATCCGTGCTCAAAATCCCCAAACTCCGAACCCCCAAAGTGCCCATCTTTGCAGCTGCGCATGCGCGGCCCCCTGAACCAGGCAAGGAGTGCGAATTTTCACAAAATAAACGTGACCATGTAGGGCCAGAATCGTCCGCCCAGTCCGAATCCGTGCTCAAAATCCCCAAACTCCGACCCCCCAAAGTGCCCATCTTTGCAGCTGCGCATGCGCGACCCCCAGAACCAGGCAAGGAGTGCGAATTTTCACAAAATAAACGTGACCATGTAGGGCCAGAATCGTCCGCCCAGTCCGAATCCGTGCTCAAAATCCCCAAACTCCGACCCCCCAAAGTGCCCATCTTTGCAGCTGCGCATGCGCGGCCCCCTGAACCAGGCAAGGAGTGCGAATTTTCACAAAATAAACGTGACCATGTAGGGCCAGAATCGTCCGCCCAGTCCGAATCCGTGCTCAAAATCCCCAAACTCCGACCCCCCAAAGTGCCCATCTTTGCAGCTGCGCATGCGCGGCCCCCAGAACCAGGCAAGGAGTGCGAATTTTCACAAAATAAACGTGACCATGTAGGGCCAGAATCGTCCGCCCAGTCCGAATCCGTGCTCAAAATCCCCAAACTCCGACCCCCCAAAGTGCCCATCTTTGCAGCTGCGCATGCGCGGCCCCCTGAACCAGGCAAGGAGTGCGAATTTTCACAAAATAAACGTGACCATGTAGGGCCAGAATCGTCCGCCCAGTCCGAGTCCGTGCTCAAAATCCCCAAACTCCGACCCCCCAAAGTGCCCATCTTTGCAGCTGCGCATGCGCGGCCCCCTGAACCAGGCAAGGAGTGCGAATTTTCACAAAATAAACGTGACCATGTAGGGCCAGAATCGTCCGCCCAGTCCGAGTCCGTGCTCAAAATCCCCAAACTCCGACCCCCCAAAGTGCCCATCTTTGCAGCTGCGCATGCGCGGCCCCCTGAACCAGGCAAGGAGTGCGAATTTTCACAAAATAAACGTGACCATGTAGGGCCAGAATCGTCCGCCCAGTCCGAATCCGTGCTCAAAATCCCCAAACTCCGACCCCCCAAAGTGCCCATCTTTGCAGCTGCGCATGCGCGGCCCCCTGAACCAGGCAAGGAGTGCGAATTTTCACAAAATAAACGTGACCATGTAGGGCCAGAATCGTCCGCCCAGTCCGAATCCGTGCTCAAAATCCCCAAACTCCGACCCCCCAAAGTGCCCATCTTTGCAGCTGCGCATGCGCGGCCCCCAGAACCAGGCAAGGAGTGCGAATTTTCACAAAATAAACGTGACCATGTAGGGCCAGAATCGTCCGCCCAGTCCGAATCCGTGCTCAAAATCCCCAAACTCCGACCCCCCAAAGTGCCCATCTTTGCAGCTGCGCATGCGCGGCCCCCTGAACCAGGCAAGGAGTGCGAATTTTCACAAAATAAACGTGACCATGTAGGGCCAGAATCGTCCGCCCAGTCCGAATCCGTGCTCAAAATCCCCAAACTCCGACCCCCCAAAGTGCCCATCTTTGCAGCTGCGCATGCGCGGCCCCCAGAACCAGGCAAGGAGTGCGAATTTTCACAAAATAAACGTGACCATGTAGGGCCAGAATCGTCCGCCCAGTCCGAATCCGTGCTCAAAATCCCCAAACTCCGACCCCCCAAAGTGCCCATCTTTGCAGCTGCGCATGCGCGGCCCCCTGAACCAGGCAAGGAGTGCGAATTTTCACAAAATAAACGTGACCATGTAGGGCCAGAATCGTCCGCCCAGTCCGAATCCGTGCTCAAAATCCCCAAACTCCGACCCCCCAAAGTGCCCATCTTTGCAGCTGCGCATGCGCGGCCCCCAGAACCAGGCAAGGAGTGCGAATTTTCACAAAATAAACGTGACCATGAAGGGCCAGAATCGTCCGCCCAGTCCGAATCCGTGCTCAAAATCCCCAAACTCCGATCCCCAAAGTGCCCATCTTTGCAGCTGCGCATGCGCGGCCCCCTGAACCAGGCAAGGAGTGCGAATTTTCACAAAATAAACGTGACCATGTAGGGCCAGAATCGTCCGCCCAGTCCGAATCCGTGCTCAAAATCCCCAAACTCCGACCCCCCAAAGTGCCCATCTTTGCAGCTGCGCATGCGCGGCCCCCTGAACCAGGCAAGGAGTGCGAATTTTCACAAAATAAACGTGACCATGTAGGGCCAGAATCGTCCGCCCAGTCCGAATCCGTGCTCAAAATCCACAAACTCCGACCCCCCAAAGTGCCCATCTTTGCAGCTGCGCATGCGCGGCCCCCTGAACCAGGCAAGGAGTGCGAATTTTCACAAAATAAACGTGACCATGTAGGGCCAGAATCGTCCGCCCAGTCCGAATCCGTGCTCAAAATCCCCAAACTCCGACCCCCCAAAGTGCCCATCTTTGCAGCTGCGCATGCGCGGCCCCCTGAACCAGGCAAGGAGTGCGAATTTTCACAAAATAAACGTGACCATGTAGGGCCAGAATCGTCCGCCCAGTCCGAATCCGTGCTCAAAATCCCCAAACTCCGACCCCCCAAAGTGCCCATCTTTGCAGCTGCGCATGCGCGGCCCCCTGAACCAGGCAAGGAGTGCGAATTTTCACAAAATAAACGTGACCATGTAGGGCCAGAATCGTCCGCCCAGTCCGAATCCGTGCTCAAAATCCCCAAACTCCGACCCCCCAAAGTGCCCATCTTTGCAGCTGCGCATGCGCGGCCCCCAGAACCAGGCAAGGAGTGCGAATTTTCACAAAATAAACGTGACCATGTAGGGCCAGAATCGTCCGCCCAGTCCGAATCCGTGCTCAAAATCCCCAAACTCCGACCCCCCAAAGTGCCCATCTTTGCAGCTGCGCATGCGCGGCCCCCTGAACCAGGCAAGGAGTGCGAATTTTCACAAAATAAACGTGACCATGTAGGGCCAGAATCGTCCGCCCAGTCCGAATCCGTGCTCAAAATCCCCAAACTCCGACCCCCCAAAGTGCATATCTTTGCAGCTGCGCATGCGCGGCCCCCAGAACCAGGCAAGGAGTGCGAATTTTCACAAAATAAACGTGACCATGTAGGGCCAGAATCGTCCGCCCAGTCCGAGTCCGTGCTCAAAATCCCCAAACTCCGACCCCCCAAAGTGCCCATCTTTGCAGCTGCGCATGCGCGGCCCCCAGAACCAGGCAAGGAGTGCGAATTTTCACAAAATAAACGTGACCATGTAGGGCCAGAATCGTCCGCCCAGTCCGAATCCGTGCTCAAAATCCCCAAACTCCGACCCCCCAAAGTGCCCATCTTTGCAGCTGCGCATGCGCGGCCCCCTGAACCAGGCAAGGAGTGCGAATTTTCACAAAATAAACGTGACCATGTAGGGCCAGAATCGTCCGCCCAGTCCGAATCCGTGCTCAAAATCCCCAAACTCCGACCCCCCAAAGTGCCCATCTTTGCAGCTGCGCATGCGCGGCCCCCAGAACCAGGCAAGGAGTGCGAATTTTCACAAAATAAACGTGACCATGTAGGGCCAGAATCGTCCGCCCAGTCCGAGTCCGTGCTCAAAATCCCCAAACTCCGACCCCCCAAAGTGCCCATCTTTGCAGCTGCGCATGCGCGGCCCCCAGAACCAGGCAAGGAGTGCGAATTTTCACAAAATAAACGTGACCATGTAGGGCCAGAATCGTCCGCCCAGTCCGAATCCGTGCTCAAAATCCCCAAACTCCGAACCCCCAAAGTGCCCATCTTTGCAGCTGCGCATGCGCGGCCCCCTGAACCAGGCAAGGAGTGCGAATTTTCACAAAATAAACGTGACCATGTAGGGCCAGAATCGTCCGCCCAGTCCGAATCCGTGCTCAAAATCCCCAAACTCCGACCCCCCAAAGTGCCCATCTTTGCAGCTGCGCATGCGCGGCCCCCTGAACCAGGCAAGGAGTGCGAATTTTCACAAAATAAACGTGACCATGTAGGGCCAGAATCGTCCGCCCAGTCCGAATCCGTGCTCAAAATCCCCAAACTCCGACCCCCCAAAGTGCCCATCTTTGCAGCTGCGCATGCGCGGCCCCCTGAACCAGGCAAGGAGTGCGAATTTTCACAAAATAAACGTGACCATGTAGGGCCAGAATCGTCCGCCCAGTCCGAATCCGTGCTCAAAATCCCCAAACTCCGACCCCCCAAAGTGCCCATCTTTGCAGCTGCGCATGCGCGGCCCCCTGAACCAGGCAAGGAGTGCGAATTTTCACAAAATAAACGTGACCATGTAGGGCCAGAATCGTCCGCCCAGTCCGAGTCCGTGCTCAAAATCCCCAAACTCCGACCCCCCAAAGTGCCCATCTTTGCAGCTGCGCATGCGCGGCCCCCTGAACCAGGCAAGGAGTGCGAATTTTCACAAAATAAACGTGACCATGTAGGGCCAGAATCGTCCGCCCAGTCCGAATCCGTGCTCAAAATCCCCAAACTCCGACCCCCCAAAGTGCCCATCTTTGCAGCTGCGCATGCGCGGCCCCCTGAACCAGGCAAGGAGTGCGAATTTTCACAAAATAAACGTGACCATGTAGGGCCAGAATCGTCCGCCCAGTCCGAATCCGTGCTCAAAATCCCCAAACTCCGACCCCCCAAAGTGCCCATCTTTACAGCTGCGCATGCGCGGCCCCCAGAACCAGGCAAGGAGTGCGAATTTTCACAAAATAAACGTGACCATGTAGGGCCAGAATCGTCCGCCCAGTCCGAATCCGTGCTCAAAATCCCCAAACTCCGACCCCCCAAAGTGCCCATCTTTGCAGCTGCGCATGCGCGGCCCCCTGAACCAGGCAAGGAGTGCGAATTTTCACAAAATAAACGTGACCATGTAGGGCCAGAATCGTCCGCCCAGTCCGAATCCGTGCTCAAAATCCCCAAACTCCGACCCCCCAAAGTGCCCATCTTTGCAGCTGCGCATGCGCGGCCCCCTGAACCAGGCAAGGAGTGCGAATTTTCACAAAATAAACGTGACCATGTAGGGCCAGAATCGTCCGCCCAGTCCGAATCCGTGCTCAAAATCCCCAAACTCCGACCCCCCAAAGTGCCCATCTTTGCAGCTGCGCATGCGCGGCCCCCAGAACCAGGCAAGGAGTGCGAATTTTCACAAAATAAACGTGACCATGTAGGGCCAGAATCGTCCGCCCAGTCCGAATCCGTGCTCAAAATCCCCAAACTCCGACCCCCCAAAGTGCCCATCTTTGCAGCTGCGCATGCGCGGCCCCCTGAACCAGGCAAGGAGTGCGAATTTTCACAAAATAAACGTGACCATGTAGGGCCAGAATCGTCCGCCCAGTCCGAATCCGTGCTCAAAATCCCCAAACTCCGACCCCCCAAAGTGCCCATCTTTGCAGCTGCGCATGCGCGGCCCCCAGAACCAGGCAAGGAGTGCGAATTTTCACAAAATAAACGTGACCATGTAGGGCCAGAATCGTCCGCCCAGTCCGAGTCCGTGCTCAAAATCCCCAAACTCCGACCCCCCAAAGTGCCCATCTTTGCAGCTGCGCATGCGCGGCCCCCAGAACCAGGCAAGGAGTGCGAATTTTCACAAAATAAACGTGACCATGTAGGGCCAGAATCGTCCGCCCAGTCCGAATCCGTGCTCAAAATCCCCAAACTCCGAACCCCCAAAGTGCCCATCTTTGCAGCTGCGCATGCGCGGCCCCCTGAACCAGGCAAGGAGTGCGAATTTTCACAAAATAAACGTGACCATGTAGGGCCAGAATCGTCCGCCCAGTCCGAATCCGTGCTCAAAATCCCCAAACTCCGACCCCCCAAAGTGCCCATCTTTGCAGCTGCGCATGCGCGGCCCCCAGAACCAGGCAAGGAGTGCGAATTTTCACAAAATAAACGTGACCATGTAGGGCCAGAATCGTCCGCCCAGTCCGAATCCGTGCTCAAAATCCCCAAACTCCGACCCCCCAAAGTGCCCATCTTTGCAGCTGCGCATGCGCGGCCCCCTGAACCAGGCAAGGAGTGCGAATTTTCACAAAATAAACGTGACCATGTAGTGCCAGAATCGTCCGCCCAGTCCGAATCCGTGCTCAAAATCCCCAAACTCCGACCCCCCAAAGTGCCCATCTTTGCAGCTGCGCATGCGCGGCCCCCAGAACCAGGCAAGGAGTGCGAATTTTCACAAAATAAACGTGACCATGTAGGGCCAGAATCGTCCGCCCAGTCCGAATCCGTGCTCAAAATCCCCAAACTCCGACCCCCCAAAGTGCCCATCTTTGCAGCTGCGCATGCGCGGCCCCCAGAACCAGGCAAGGAGTGCGAATTTTCACAAAATAAACGTGACCATGTAGGGCCAGAATCGTCCGCCCAGTCCGAATCCGTGCTCAAAATCCCCAAACTCCGACCCCCCAAAGTGCCCATCTTTGCAGCTGCGCATGCGCGGCCCCCTGAACCAGGCAAGGAGTGCGAATTTTCACAAAATAAACGTGACCATGTAGGGCCAGAATCGTCCGCCCAGTCCGAATCCGTGCTCAAAATCCCCAAACTCCGACCCCCCAAAGTGCCCATCTTTGCAGCTGCGCATGCGCGGCCCCCTGAACCAGGCAAGGAGTGCGAATTTTCACAAAATAAACGTGACCATGTAGGGCCAGAATCGTCCGCCCAGTCCGAATCCGTGCTCAAAATCCCCAAACTCCGACCCCCCAAAGTGCCCATCTTTGCAGCTGCGCATGCGCGGCCCCCAGAACCAGGCAAGGAGTGCGAATTTTCACAAAATAAACGTGACCATGTAGGGCCAGAATCGTCCGCCCAGTCCGAATCCGTGCTCAAAATCCCCAAACTCCGACCCCCCAAAGTGCCCATCTTTGCAGCTGCGCATGCGCGGCCCCCTGAACCAGGCAAGGAGTGCGAATTTTCACAAAATAAACGTGACCATGTAGGGCCAGAATCGTCCGCCCAGTCCGAATCCGTGCTCAAAATCCCCAAACTCCGACCCCCCAAAGTGCCCATCTTTGCAGCTGCGCATGCGCGGCCCCCAGAACCAGGCAAGGAGTGCGAATTTTCACAAAATAAACGTGACCATGTAGGGCCAGAATCGTCCGCCCAGTCCGAATCCGTGCTCAAAATCCCCAAACTCCGACCCCCCAAAGTGCCCATCTTTGCAGCTGCGCATGCGCGGCCCCCAGAACCAGGCAAGGAGTGCGAATTTTCACAAAATAAACGTGACCATGTAGGGCCAGAATCGTCCGCCCAGTCCGAATCCGTGCTCAAAATCCCCAAACTCCGACCCCCCAAAGTGCCCATCTTTGCAGCTGCGCATGCGCGGCCCCCTGAACCAGGCAAGGAGTGCGAATTTTCACAAAATAAACGTGACCATGTAGGGCCAGAATCGTCCGCCCAGTCCGAATCCGTGCTCAAAATCCCCAAACTCCGACCCCCCAAAGTGCCCATCTTTGCAGCTGCGCATGCGCGGCCCCCTGAACCAGGCAAGGAGTGCGAATTTTCACAAAATAAACGTGACCATGTAGGGCCAGAATCGTCCGCCCAGTCCGAATCCGTGCTCAAAATCCCCAAACTCCGACCCCCCAAAGTGCCCATCTTTGCAGCTGCGCATGCGCGGCCCCCAGAACCAGGCAAGGAGTGCGAATTTTCACAAAATAAACGTGACCATGTAGGGCCAGAATCGTCCGCCCAGTCCGAATCCGTGCTCAAAATCCCCAAACTCCGACCCCCCAAAGTGCCCATCTTTGCAGCTGCGCATGCGCGGCCCCCTGAACCAGGCAAGGAGTGCGAATTTTCACAAAATAAACGTGACCATGTCGGGCCAGAATCGTCCGCCCAGTCCGAATCCGTGCTCAAAATCCCCAAACTCCGACCCCCCAAAGTGCCCATCTTTGCAGCTGCGCATGCGCGGCCCCCTGAACCAGGCAAGGAGTGCGAATTTTCACAAAATAAACGTGACCATGTAGGGCCAGAATCGTCCGCCCAGTCCGAATCCGTGCTCAAAATCCCCAAACTCCGACCCCCCAAAGTGCCCATCTTTGCAGCTGCGCATGCGCGGCCCCCAGAACCAGGCAAGGAGTGCGAATTTTCACAAAATAAACGTGACCATGTATGGCCAGAATCGTCCGCCCAGTCCGAATCCGTGCTCAAAATCCCCAAACTCCGACCCCCCAAAGTGCCCATCTTTGCAGCTGCGCATGCGCGGCCCCCTGAACCAGGCAAGGAGTGCGAATTTTCACAAAATAAACGTGACCATGTAGGGCCAGAATCGTCCGCCCAGTCCGAATCCGTGCTCAAAATCCCCAAACTCCGACCCCCCAAAGTGCCCATCTTTGCAGCTGCGCATGCGCGGCCCCCAGAACCAGGCAAGGAGTGCGAATTTTCACAAAATAAACGTGACCATGTAGGGCCAGAATCGTCCGCCCAGTCCGAATCCGTGCTCAAAATCCCCAAACTCCGACCCCCCAAAGTGCCCATCTTTGCAGCTGCGCATGCGCGGCCCCCAGAACCAGGCAAGGAGTGCGAATTTTCACAAAATAAACGTGACCATGTAGGGCCAGAATCGTCCGCCCAGTCCGAATCCGTGCTCAAAATCCCCAAACTCCGACCCCCCAAAGTGCCCATCTTTGCAGCTGCGCATGCGCGGCCCCCTGAACCAGGCAAGGAGTGCGAATTTTCACAAAATAAACGTGACCATGTAGGGCCAGAATCGTCCGCCCAGTCCGAGTCCGTGCTCAAAATCCCCAAACTCCGACCCCCCAAAGTGCCCATCTTTGCAGCTGCGCATGCGCGGCCCCCAGAACCAGGCAAGGAGTGCGAATTTTCACAAAATAAACGTGACCATGTAGGGCCAGAATCGTCCGCCCAGTCCGAATCCGTGCTCAAAATCCCCAAACTCCGAACCCCCAAAGTGCCCATCTTTGCAGCTGCGCATGCGCGGCCCCCTGAACCAGGCAAGGAGTGCGAATTTTCACAAAATAAACGTGACCATGTAGGGCCAGAATCGTCCGCCCAGTCCGAATCCGTGCTCAAAATCCCCAAACTCCGACCCCCCAAAGTGCCCATCTTTGCAGCTGCGCATGCGCGGCCCCCAGAACCAGGCAAGGAGTGCGAATTTTCACAAAATAAACGTGACCATGTAGGGCCAGAATCGTCCGCCCAGTCCGAATCCGTGCTCAAAATCCCCAAACTCCGACCCCCCAAAGTGCCCATCTTTGCTGCTGCGCATGCGCGGCCCCCTGAACCAGGCAAGGAGTGCGAATTTTCACAAAATAAACGTGACCATGTAGGGCCAGAATCGTCCGCCCAGTCCGAATCCGTGCTCAAAATCCCCAAACTCCGACCCCCCAAAGTGCCCATCTTTGCAGCTGCGCATGCGCGGCCCCCTGAACCAGGCAAGGAGTGCGAATTTTCACAAAATAAACGTGACCATGTAGGGCCAGAATCGTCCGCCCAGTCCGAATCCGTGCTCAAAATCCCCAAACTCCGACCCCCCAAAGTGCCCATCTTTGCAGCTGCGCATGCGCGGCCCCCTGAACCAGGCAAGGAGTGCGAATTTTCACAAAATAAACGTGACCATGTAGGGCCAGAATCGTCCGCCCAGTCCGAATCCGTGCTCAAAATCCCCAAACTCCGACCCCCCAAAGTGCCCATCTTTGCAGCTGCGCATGCGCGGCCCCCAGAACCAGGCAAGGAGTGCGAATTTTCACAAAATAAACGTGACCATGTAGGGCCAGAATCGTCCGCCCAGTCCGAATCCGTGCTCAAAATCCCCAAACTCCGACCCCCCAAAGTGCCCATCTTTGCAGCTGCTCATGCGCGGCCCCCTGAACCAGGCAATGAGTGCGAATTTTCACAAAATAAACGTGACCATGTAGGGCCAGAATCGTCCGCCCAGTCCGAATCCGTGCTCAAAATCCCCAAACTCCGACCCCCCAAAGTGCCCATCTTTGCAGCTGCGCATGCGCGGCCCCCAGAACCAGGCAAGGAGTGCGAATTTTCACAAAATAAACGTGACCATGTAGGGCCAGAATCGTCCGCCCAGTCCGAGTCCGTGCTCAAAATCCCCAAACTCCGACCCCCCAAAGTGCCCATCTTTGCAGCTGCGCATGCGCGGCCCCCAGAACCAGGCAAGGAGTGCGAATTTTAACAAAATAAACGTGACCATGTAGGGCCAGAATCGTCCGCCCAGTCCGAATCCGTGCTCAAAATCCCCAAACTCCGACCCCCCAAAGTGCCCATCTTTGCAGCTGCGCATGCGCGGCCCCCTGAACCAGGCAAGGAGTGCGAATTTTCACAAAATAAACGTGACCATGTAGGGCCAGAATCGTCCGCCCAGTCCGAGTCCGTGCTCAAAATCCCCAAACTCCAACCCCCCAAAGTGCCCATCTTTGCAGCTGCGCATGCGCGGCCCCCTGAACCAGGCAAGGAGTGCGAATTTTCACAAAATAAACGTGACCATGTAGGGCCAGAATCGTCCGCCCAGTCCGAATCCGTGCTCAAAATCCCCAAACTCCGACCCCCCAAAGTGCCCATCTTTGCAGCTGCGCATGCGCAGCCCCCAGAACCAGGCAAGGAGTGCGAATTTTCACAAAATAAACGTGACCATGTAGGGCCAGAATCGTCCGCCCAGTCCGAATCCGTGCTCAAAATTCCCAAACTCCGACCCCCCAAAGTGCCCATCTTTGCAGCTGCGCATGCGCGGCCCCCTGAACCAGGCAAGGAGTGCGAATTTTCACAAAATAAACGTGACCATGTAGGGCCAGAATCGTCCGCCCAGTCCGAATCCGTGCTCAAAATCCCCAAACTCCGACCCCCCAAAGTGCCCATCTTTGCAGCTGCGCATGCGCGGCCCCCTGAACCAGGCAAGGAGTGCGAATTTTCACAAAATAAACGTGACCATGTAGGGCCAGAATCGTCCGCCCAGTCCGAATCCGTGCTCAAAATCCCCAAACTCCGACCCCCCAAAGTGCCCATCTTTGCAGCTGCGCATGCGCGGCCCCCAGAACCAGGCAAGGAGTGCGAATTTTCACAAAATAAACGTGACCATGTAGGGCCAGAATCGTCCGCCCAGTCCGAAACCGTGCTCAAAATCCCCAAACTCCGACCCCCCAAAGTGCCCATCTTTGCAGCTGCGCATGCGCGGCCCCCTGAACCAGGCAAGGAGTGCGAATTTTCACAAAATAAACGTGACCATGTAGGGCCAGAATCGTCCGCCCAGTCCGAATCCGTGCTCAAAATCCCCAAACTCCGACCCCCCAAAGTGCCCATCTTTGCAGCTGCGCATGCGCGGCCCCCAGAACCAGGCAAGGAGTGCGAATTTTCACAAAATAAACGTGACCATGTAGGGCCAGAATCGTCCGCCCAGTCCGAATCCGTGCTCAAAATCCCCAAACTCCGACCCCCCAAAGTGCCCATCTTTGCAGCTGCGCATGCGCGGCCCCCTTAACCAGGCAAGGAGTGCGAATTTTCACAAAATAAACGTGACCATGTAGGGCCAGAATCGTCCGCCCAGTCCGAGTCCGTGCTCAAAATCCCCAAACTCCGACCCCCCAAAGTGCCCATCTTTGCAGCTGCGCATGCGCGGCCCCCTGAACCAGGCAAGGAGTGCGAATTTTCACAAAATAAACGTGACCATGTAGGGCCAGAATCGTCCGCCCAGTCCGAATCCGTGCTCAAAATCCCCAAACTCCGACCCCCCAAAGTGCCCATCTTTGCAGCTGCGCATGCGCGGCCCCCTGAACCAGGCAAGGAGTGCGAATTTTCACAAAATAAACGTGACCATGTAGGGCCAGAATCGTCCGCCCAGTCCGAATCCGTGCTCAAAATCCCCAAACTCCGACCCCCCAAAGTGCCCATCTTTGCAGCTGCGCATGCGCGGCCCCCTGAACCAGGCAAGGAGTGCGAATTTTCACAAAATAAACGTGACCATGTAGGGCCAGAATCGTCCGCCCAGTCCGAATCCGTGCTCAAAATCCCCAAACTCCGACCCCCCAAAGTGCCCATCTTTGCAGCTGCGCATGCGCGGCCCCCAGAACCAGGCAAGGAGTGCGAATTTTCACAAAATAAACGTGACCATGTAGGGCCAGAATCGTCCGCCCAGTCCGAAACCGTGCTCAAAATCCCCAAACTCCGACCCCCCAAAGTGCCCATCTTTGCAGCTGCGCATGCGCGGCCCCCTGAACCAGGCAAGGAGTGCGAATTTTCACAAAATAAACGTGACCATGTAGGGCCAGAATCGTCCGCCCAGTCCGAATCCGTGCTCAAAATCCCCAAACTCCGACCCCCCAAAGTGCCCATCTTTGCAGCTGCGCATGCGCGGCCCCCAGAACCAGGCAAGGAGTGCGAATTTTCACAAAATAAACGTGACCATGTAGGGCCAGAATCGTCCGCCCAGTCCGAATCCGTGCTCAAAATCCCCAAACTCCGACCCCCCAAAGTGCCCATCTTTGCAGCTGCGCATGCGCGGCCCCCTTAACCAGGCAAGGAGTGCGAATTTTCACAAAATAAACGTGACCATGTAGGGCCAGAATCGTCCGCCCAGTCCGAGTCCGTGCTCAAAATCCCCAAACTCCGACCCCCCAAAGTGCCCATCTTTGCAGCTGCGCATGCGCGGCCCCCTGAACCAGGCAAGGAGTGCGAATTTTCACAAAATAAACGTGACCATGTAGGGCCAGAATCGTCCGCCCAGTCCGAATCCGTGCTCAAAATCCCCAAACTCCGACCCCCCAAAGTGCCCATCTTTGCAGCTGCGCATGCGCGGCCCCCTGAACCAGGCAAGGAGTGCGAATTTTCACAAAATAAACGTGACCATGTAGGGCCAGAATCGTCCGCCCAGTCCGAATCCGTGCTCAAAATCCCCAAACTCCGATCCCCCAAAGTGCCCATCTTTGCAGCTGCGCATGCGCGGCCCCCAGAACCAGGCAAGGAGTGCGAATTTTCACAAAATAAACATGACCATGTAGGGCCAGAACCGTCCGCCCAGTCCGAATCCGTGCTCAAAATCCCCAAACTCCGACCCCCCAAAGTGCCCATCTTTGCAGCTGCGCATGCGCGGCCCCCTGAACCAGGCAAGGAGTGCGAATTTTCACAAAATAAACGTGACCATGTAGGGCCAGAATCGTCCGCCCAGTCCGAATCCGTGCTCAAAATCCCCAAACTCCGACCCCTCAAAGTGCCCATCTTTGCAGCTGCGCATGCGCGGCCCCCAGAACCAGGCAAGGAGTGCGAATTTTCACAAAATAAACGTGACCATGTAGGGCCAGAATCGTCCGCCCAGTCCGAATCCGTGCTCAAAATCCCCAAACTCCGACCCCCCAAAGTGCCCATCTTTGCAGCTGCGCATGCGCGGCCCCCAGAACCAGGCAAGGAGTGCGAATTTTCACAAAATAAACGTGACCATGTAGGGCCAGAATCGTCCGCCCAGTCCGAATCCGTGCTCAAAATCCCCAAACTCCGACCCCCCAAAGTGCCCATCTTTGCAGCTGCGCATGCGCGGCCCCCTGAACCAGGCAAGGAGTGCGAATTTTCACAAAATAAACGTGACCATGTAGGGCCAGAATCGTCCGCCCAGTCCGAGTCCGTGCTCAAAATCCCCAAACTCCGACCCCCCAAAGTGCCCATCTTTGCAGCTGCGCATGCGCGGCCCCCTGAACCAGGCAAGGAGTGCGAATTTTCACAAAATAAACGTGACCATGTAGGGCCAGAATCGTCCGCCCAGTCCGAATCCGTGCTCAAAATCCCCAAACTCCGACCCCCCAAAGTGCCCATCTTTGCAGCTGCGCATGCGCGGCCCCCTGAACCAGGCAAGGAGTGCGAATTTTCACAAAATAAACGTGACCATGTAGGGCCAGAATCGTCCGCCCAGTCCGAATCCGTGCTCAAAATCCACAAACTCCGACCCCCCAAAGTGCCCATCTTTGCAGCTGCGTATGCGCGGCCCCCTGAACCAGGCAAGGAGTGCGAATTTTCACAAAATAAACGTGACCATGTAGGGCCAGAATCGTCCGCCCAGTCCGAATCCGTGCTCAAAATCCCCAAACTCCGACCCCCCAAAGTGCCCATCTTTGCAGCTGCGCATGCGCGGCCCCCTGAACCAGGCAAGGAGTGCGAATTTTCACAAAATAAACGTGACCATGTAGGGCCAGAATCGTCCGCCCAGTCCGAATCCGTGCTCAAAATCCCCAAACTCCGACCCCCCAAAGTGCCCATCTTTGCAGCTGCGCATGCGCGGCCCCCAGAACCAGGCAAGGAGTGCGAATTTTCACAAAATAAACGTGACCATGTAGGGCCAGAATCGTCCGCCCAGTCCGAATCCGTGCTCAAAATCCCCAAACTCCGACCCCCCAAAGTGCCCATCTTTGCAGCTGCGCATGCGCGGCCCCCTGAACCAGGCAAGGAGTGCGAATTTTCACAAAATAAACGTGACCATGTAGGGCCAGAATCGTCCGCCCAGTCCGAATCCGTGCTCAAAATCCCCAAACTCCGACCCCCCAAAGTGCATATCTTTGCAGCTGCGCATGCGCGGCCCCCAGAACCAGGCAAGGAGTGCGAATTTTCACAAAATAAACGTGACCATGTAGGGCCAGAATCGTCCGCCCAGTCCGAGTCCGTGCTCAAAATCCCCAAACTCCGACCCCCCAAAGTGCCCATCTTTGCAGCTGCGCATGCGCGGCCCCCAGAACCAGGCAAGGAGTGCGAATTTTCACAAAATAAACGTGACCATGTAGGGCCAGAATCGTCCGCCCAGTCCGAATCCGTGCTCAAAATCCCCAAACTCCGACCCCCCAAAGTGCCCATCTTTGCAGCTGCGCATGCGCGGCCCCCTGAACCAGGCAAGGAGTGCGAATTTTCACAAAATAAACGTGACCATGTAGGGCCAGAATCGTCCGCCCAGTCCGAGTCCGTGCTCAAAATCCCCAAACTCCGACCCCCCAAAGTGCCCATCTTTGCAGCTGCGCATGCGCGGCCCCCCTGAACCAGGCAAGGAGTGCGAATTTTCACAAAATAAACGTGACCATGTAGGGCCAGAATCGTCCGCCCAGTCCGAATCCGTGCTCAAAATCCCCAAACTCCGACCCCCCAAAGTGCCCATCTTTGCAGCTGCGCATGCGCGGCCCCCAGAACCAGGCAAGGAGTGCGAATTTTCACAAAATAAACGTGACCATGTAGGGCCAGAATCGTCCGCCCAGTCCGAATCCGTGCTCAAAATCCCCAAACTCCGACCCCCCAAAGTGCCCATCTTTGCAGCTGCGCATGCGCGGCCCCCTGAACCAGGCAAGGAGTGCGAATTTTCACAAAATAAACGTGACCATGTAGGGCCAGAATCGTCCGCCCAGTCCGAATCCGTGCTCAAAATCCCCAAACTCCGACCCCCCAAAGTGCCCATCTTTGCAGCTGCGCATGCGCGGCCCCCTGAACCAGGCAAGGAGTGCGAATTTTCACAAAATAAACGTGACCATGTAGGGCCAGAATCGTCCGCCCAGTCCGAATCCGTGCTCAAAATCCCCAAACTCCGACCCCCCAAAGTGCCCATCTTTGCAGCTGCGCATGCGCGGCCCCCAGAACCAGGCAAGGAGTGCGAATTTTCACAAAATAAACGTGACCATGTAGGGCCAGAATCGTCCGCCCAGTCCGAATCCGTGCTCAAAATCCCCAAACTCCGACCCCCCAAAGTGCCCATCTTTGCAGCTGCGCATGCGCGGCCCCCTGAACCAGGCAAGGAGTGCGAATTTTCACAAAATAAACGTGACCATGTAGGGCCAGAATCGTCCGCCCAGTCCGAATCCGTGCTCAAAATCCCCAAACTCCGACCCCCCAAAGTGCCCATCTTTGCAGCTGCGCATGCGCGGCCCCCAGAACCAGGCAAGGAGTGCGAATTTTCACAAAATAAACGTGACCATGTAGGGCCAGAATCGTCCGCCCAGTCCGAATCCGTGCTCAAAATCCCCAAACTCCGACCCCCCAGTGCCCATCTTTGCAGCTGCGCATGCGCGGCCCCCTGAACCAGGCAAGGAGTGCGAATTTTCACAAAATAAACGTGACCATGTAGGGCCAGAATCGTCCGCCCAGTCCGAATCCGTGCTCAAAATCCCCAAACTCCGACCCCCCAAAGTGCCCATCTTTGCAGCTGCGCATGCGCGGCCCCCAGAACCAGGCAAGGAGTGCGAATTTTCACAAAATAAACGTGACCATGTAGGGCCAGAATCGTCCGCCCAGTCCGAATCCGTGCTCAAAATCCCCAAACTCCGACCCCCCAAAGTGCCCATCTTTGCAGCTGCGCATGCGCGGCCCCCAGAACCAGGCAAGGAGTGCGAATTTTCACAAAATAAACGTGACCATGTAGGGCCAGAATCGTCCGCCCAGTCCGAATCCGTGCTCAAAATCCCCAAACTCCGACCCCCCAAAGTGCCCATCTTTGCAGCTGCGCATGCGCGGCCCCCTGAACCAGGCAAGGAGTGCGAATTTTCACAAAATAAACGTGACCATGTAGGGCCAGAATCGTCCGCCCAGTCCGAGTCCGTGCTCAAAATCCCCAAACTCCGACCCCCCAAAGTGCCCATCTTTGCAGCTGCGCATGCGCGGCCCCCAGAACCAGGCAAGGAGTGCGAATTTTCACAAAATAAACGTGACCATTTAGGGCCAGAATCGTCCGCCCAGTCCGAATCCGTGCTCAAAATCCCCAAACTCCGACCCCCCAAAGTGCCCATCTTTGCAGCTGCGCATGCGCGGCCCCCTGAACCAGGCAAGGAGTGCGAATTTTCACAAAATAAACGTGACCATGTAGGGCCAGAATCGTCCGCCCAGTCCGAATCCGTGCTCAAAATCCCCAAACTCCGACCCCCCAAAGTGCCCATCTTTGCAGCTGCGCATGCGCGGCCCCCAGAACCAGGCAAGGAGTGCGAATTTTCACAAAATAAACGTGACCATGTAGAGCCAGAATCGTCCGCCCAGTCCGAATCCGTGCTCAAAATCCCCAAACTCCGACCCCCCAAAGTGCCCATCTTTGCAGCTGCGCATGCGCGGCCCCCTGAACCAGGCAAGGAGTGCGAATTTTCACAAAATAAACGTGACCATGTAGGGCCAGAATCGTCCGCCCAGTCCGAATCCGTGCTCAAAATCCCCAAACTCCGACCCCCCAAAGTGCCCATCTTTGCAGCTGCGCATGCGCGGCCCCCAGAACCAGGCAAGGAGTGCGAATTTTCACAAAATAAACGTGACCATGTAGGGCCAGAATCGTCCGCCCAGTCCGAATCCGTGCTCAAAATCCCCAAACTCCGACCCCCCAAAGTGCCCATCTTTGCAGCTGCGCATGCGCGGCCCCCTGAACCAGGCAAGGAGTGCGAATTTTCACAAAATAAACGTGACCATGTAGGGCCAGAATCGTCCGCCCAGTCCGAATCCGTGCTCAAAATCCCCAAACTCCGACCCCCCAAAGTGCCCATCTTTGCAGCTGCGCATGCGCGGCCCCCAGAACCAGGCAAGGAGTGCGAATTTTCACAAAATAAACGTGACCATGTAGGGCCAGAATCGTCCGCCCAGTCCGAATCCGTGCTCAAAATCCCCAAACTCCGACCCCCCAAAGTGCCCATCTTTGCAGCTGCGCATGCGCGGCCCCCAGAACCAGGCAAGGAGTGCGAATTTTCACAAAATAAACGTGACCATGTAGGGCCAGAATCGTCCGCCCAGTCCGAATCCGTGCTCAAAATCCCCAAACTCCGACCCCCCAAAGTGCCCATCTTTGCAGCTGCGCATGCGCGGCCCCCTGAACCAGGCAAGGAGTGCGAATTTTCACAAAATAAACGTGACCATGTAGGGCCAGAATCGTCCGCCCAGTCCGAGTCCGTGCTCAAAATCCCCAAACTCCGACCCCCCAAAGTGCCCATCTTTGCAGCTGCGCATGCGCGGCCCCCAGAACCAGGCAAGGAGTGCGAATTTTCACAAAATAAACGTGACCATGTAGGGCCAGAATCGTCCGCCCAGTCCGAATCCGTGCTCAAAATCCCCAAACTCCGACCCCCCAAAGTGCCCATCTTTGCAGCTGCGCATGCGCGGCCCCCTGAACCAGGCAAGGAGTGCGAATTTTCACAAAATAAACGTGACCATGTAGGGCCAGAATCGTCCGCCCAGTCCGAATCCGTGCTCAAAATCCCCAAACTCCGACCCCCCAAAGTGCCCATCTTTGCAGCTGCGCATGCGCGGCCCCCAGAACCAGGCAAGGAGTGCGAATTTTCACAAAATAAACGTGACCATGTAGGGCCAGAATCGTCCGCCCAGTCCGAATCCGTGCTCAAAATCCCCAAACTCCGACCCCCCAAAGTGCCCATCTTTGCTGCTGCGCATGCGCGGCCCCCTGAACCAGGCAAGGAGTGCGAATTTTCACAAAATAAACGTGACCATGTAGGGCCAGAATCGTCCGCCCAGTCCGAATCCGTGCTCAAAATCCCCAAACTCCGACCCCCCAAAGTGCCCATCTTTGCAGCTGCGCATGCGCGGCCCCCTGAACCAGGCAAGGAGTGCGAATTTTCACAAAATAAACGTGACCATGTAGGGCCAGAATCGTCCGCCCAGTCCGAATCCGTGCTCAAAATCCCCAAACTCCGACCCCCCAAAGTGCCCATCTTTGCAGCTGCGCATGCGCGGCCCCCTGAACCAGGCAAGGAGTGCGAATTTTCACAAAATAAACGTGACCATGTAGGGCCAGAATCGTCCGCCCAGTCCGAATCCGTGCTCAAAATCCCCAAACTCCGATCCCCAAAGTGCCCATCTTTGCAGCTGCGCATGCGCGGCCCCCAGAACCAGGCAAGGAGTGCGAATTTTCACAAAATAAACGTGACCATGTAGGGCCAGAATCGTCCGCCCAGTCCGAATCCGTGCTCAAAATCCCCAAACTCCGACCCCCCAAAGTGCCCATCTTTGCAGATGCGCATGCGCGGCCCCCTGAACCAGGCAATGAGTGCGAATTTTCACAAAATAAACGTGACCATGTAGGGCCAGAATCGTCCGCCCAGTCCGAATCCGTGCTCAAAATCCCCAAACTCCGACCCCCCAAAGTGCCCATCTTTGCAGCTGCGCATGCGCGGCCCCCAGAACCAGGCAAGGAGTGCGAATTTTCACAAAATAAACGTGACCATGTAGGGCCAGAATCGTCCGCCCAGTCCGAGTCCGTGCTCAAAATCCCCAAACTCCGACCCCCCAAAGTGCCCATCTTTGCAGCTGCGCATGCGCGGCCCCCAGAACCAGGCAAGGAGTGCGAATTTTCACAAAATAAACGTGACCATGTAGGGCCAGAATCGTCCGCCCAGTCCGAATCCGTGCTCAAAATCCCCAAACTCCGACCCCCAAAAGTGCCCATCTTTGCAGCTGCGCATGCGCGGCCCCCTGAACCAGGCAAGGAGTGCGAATTTTCACAAAATAAACGTGACCATGTAGGGCCAGAATCGTCCGCCCAGTCCGAGTCCGTGCTCAAAATCCCCAAACTCCGACCCCCCAAAGTGCCCATCTTTGCAGCTGCGCATGCGCGGCCCCCTGAACCAGGCAAGGAGTGCGAATTTTCACAAAATAAACGTGACCATGTAGGGCCAGAATCGTCCGCCCAGTCCGAATCCGTGCTCAAAATCCCCAAACTCCGACCCCCCAAAGTGCCCATCTTTGCAGCTGCGCATGCGCGGCCCCCAGAACCAGGCAAGGAGTGCGAATTTTCACAAAATAAACGTGACCATGTAGGGCCAGAATCGTCCGCCCAGTCCGAATCCGTGCTCAAAATCCCCAAACTCCGACCCCCCAAAGTGCCCATCTTTGCAGCTGCGCATGCGCGGCCCCCTGAACCAGGCAAGGAGTGCGAATTTTCACAAAATAAACGTGACCATGTAGGGCCAGAATCGTCCGCCCAGTCCGAATCCGTGCTCAAAATCCCCAAACTCCGACCCCCCAAAGTGCCCATCTTTGCAGCTGCGCATGCGCGGCCCCCTGAACCAGGCAAGGAATGCGAATTTTCACAAAATAAACGTGACCATGTAGGGCCAGAATCGTCCGCCCAGTCCGAATCCGTGCTCAAAATCCCCAAACTCCGACCCCCCAAAGTGCCCATCTTTGCAGCTGCGCATGCGCGGCCCCCAGAACCAGGCAAGGAGTGCGAATTTTCACAAAATAAACGTGACCATGTAGGGCCAGAATCGTCCGCCCAGTCCGAATCCGTGCTCAAAATCCCCAAACTCCGACCCCCCAAAGTGCCCATCTTTGCAGCTGCGCATGCGCGGCCCCCTGAACCAGGCAAGGAGTGCGAATTTTCACAAAATAAACGTGACCATGTAGGGCCAGAATCGTCCGCCCAGTCCGAATCCGTGCTCAAAATCCCCAAACTCCGACCCCCCAAAGTGCCCATCTTTGCAGCTGCGCATGCGCGGCCCCCTGAACCAGGCAAGGAGTGCGAATTTTCACAAAATAAACGTGACCATGTAGGGCCAGAATCGTCCGCCCAGTCCGAATCCGTGCTCAAAATCCCCAAACTCCGACCCCCCAAAGTGCCCATCTTTGCAGCTGCGCATGCGCGGCCCCCTGAACCAGGCAAGGAGTGCGAATTTTCACAAAATAAACGTGACCATGTAGGGCCAGAATCGTCCGCCCAGTCCGAATCCGTGCTCAAAATCCCCAAACTCCGACCCCCCAAAGTGCCCATCTTTGCAGCTGCGCATGCGCGGCCCCCAGAACCAGGCAAGGAGTGCGAATTTTCACAAAATAAACGTGACCATGTAGGGCCAGAATCGTCCGCCCAGTCCGAATCCGTGCTCAAAATCCCCAAACTCCGACCCCCCAAAGTGCCCATCTTTGCAGCTGCGCATGCGCGGCCCCCTGAACCAGGCAAGGAGTGCGAATTTTCACAAAATAAACGTGACCATGTAGGGCCAGAATCGTCCGCCCAGTCCGAATCCGTGCTCAAAATCCCCAAACTCCGACCCCCCAAAGTGCCCATCTTTGCAGCTGCGCATGCGCGGCCCCCAGAACCAGGCAAGGAGTGCGAATTTTCACAAAATAAACGTGACCATGTAGGGCCAGAATCGTCCGCCCAGTCCGAATCCGTGCTCAAAATCCCCAAACTCCGACCCCCCAAAGTGCCCATCTTTGCAGCTGCGCATGCGCGGCCCCCTGAACCAGGCAAGGAGTGCGAATTTTCACAAAATAAACGTGACCATGTAGGGCCAGAATCGTCCGCCCAGTCCGAATCCGTGCTCAAAATCCCCAAACTCCGACCCCCCAAAGTGCCCATCTTTGCAGCTGCGCATGCGCGGCCCCCTGAACCAGGCAAGGAGTGCGAATTTTCACAAAATAAACGTGACCATGTAGGGCCAGAATCGTCCGCCCAGTCCGAATCCGTGCTCAAAATCCCCAAACTCCGACCCCCCAAAGTGCCCATCTTTGCAGCTGCGCATGCGCGGCCCCCAGAACCAGGCAAGGAGTGCGAATTTTCACAAAATAAACGTGACCATGTAGGGCCAGAATCGTCCGCCCAGTCCGAATCCGTGCTCAAAATCCCCAAACTCCGACCCCCCAAAGTGCCCATCTTTGCAGCTGCGCATGCGCGGCCCCCAGAACCAGGCAAGGAGTGCGAATTTTCACAAAATAAACGTGACCATGTAGGGCCAGAATCGTCCGCCCAGTCCGAATCCGTGCTCAAAATCCCCAAACTCCGACCCCCCAAAGTGCCCATCTTTGCAGCTGCGCATGCGCGGCCCCCTGAACCAGGCAAGGAGTGCGAATTTTCACAAAATAAACGTGACCATGTAGGGCCAGAATCGTCCGCCCAGTCCGAATCCGTGCTCAAAATCCCCAAACTCCGACCCCCCAAAGTGCCCATCTTTGCAGCTGCGCATGCGCGGCCCCCTGAACCAGGCAAGGAGTGCGAATTTTCACAAAATAAACGTGACCATGTAGGGCCAGAATCGTCCGCCCAGTCCGAATCCGTGCTCAAAATCCCCAAACTCCGACCCCCCAAAGTGCTCATCTTTGCAGCTGCGCATGCGCGGCCCCCAGAACCAGGCAAGGAGTGCGAATTTTCACAAAATAAACGTGACCATGTAGGGCCAGAATCGTCCGCCCAGTCCGAATCCGTGCTCAAAATCCCCAAACTCCGACCCCCCAAAGTGCCCATCTTTGCAGCTGCGCATGCGCGGCCCCCAGAACCAGGCAAGGAGTGCGAATTTTCACAAAATAAACGTGACCATGTAGGGCCAGAATCGTCCGCCCAGTCCGAATCCGTGCTCAAAATCCCCAAACTCCGACCCCCCAAAGTGCCCATCTTTGCAGCTGCGCATGCGCGGCCCCCTGAACCAGGCAAGGAGTGCGAATTTTCACAAAATAAACGTGACCATGTAGGGCCAGAATCGTCCGCCCAGTCCGAATCCGTGCTCAAAATCCCCAAACTCCGACCCCCCAAAGTGCCCATCTTTGCAGCTGCGCATGCGCGGCCCCCTGAACCAGGCAAGGAGTGCGAATTTTCACAAAATAAACGTGACCATGTAGGGCCAGAATCGTCCGCCCAGTCCGAATCCGTGCTCAAAATCCCCAAACTCCGACCCCCCAAAGTGCCCATCTTTGCAGCTGCGCATGCGCGGCCCCCAGAACCAGGCAAGGAGTGCGAATTTTCACAAAATAAACGTGACCATGTAGGGCCAGAATCGTCCGCCCAGTCCGAATCCGTGCTCAAAATCCCCAAACTCCGACCCCCCAAAGTGCCCATCTTTGCAGCTGCGCATGCGCGGCCCCCTGAACCAGGCAAGGAGTGCGAATTTTCACAAAATAAACGTGACCATGTAGGGCCAGAATCGTCCGCCCAGTCCGAATCCGTGCTCAAAATCCCCAAACTCCGACCCCCCAAAGTGCCCATCTTTGCAGCTGCGCATGCACGGCCCCCAGAACCAGGCAAGGAGTGCGAATTTTCACAAAATAAACGTGACCATGTAGGGCCAGAATCGTCCGCCCAGTCCGAATCCGTGCTCAAAATCCCCAAACTCCGACCCCCCAAAGTGCCCATCTTTGCAGCTGCGCATGCGCGGCCCCCTGAACCAGGCAAGGAGTGCGAATTTTCACAAAATAAACGTGACCATGTAGGGCCAGAATCGTCCGCCCAGTCCGAATCCGTGCTCAAAATCCCCAAACTCCGAACCCCCAAAGTGCCCATCTTTGCAGCTGCGCATGCGCGGCCCCCAGAACCAGGCAAGGAGTGCGAATTTTCACAAAATAAACGTGACCATGTAGGGCCAGAATCGTCCGCCCAGTCCGAATCCGTGCTCAAAATCCCCAAACTCCGAACCTCCAAAGTGCCCATCTTTGCAGCTGCGCATGCGCGGCCCCCTGAACCAGGCAAGGAGTGCGAATTTTCACAAAATAAACGTGACCATGTAGGGCCAGAATCGTCCGCCCAGTCCGAATCCGTGCTCAAAATCCCCAAACTCCGACCCCCCAAAGTGCCCATCTTTGCAGCTGCGCATGCGCGGCCCCCAGAACCAAGCAAGGAGTGCGAATTTTCACAAAATAAACGTGACCATGTAGGGCCAGAATCGTCCGCCCAGTCCGAATCCGTGCTCAAAATCCCCAAACTCCGACCCCCCAAAGTGCCCATCTTTGCAGCTGCGCATGCGCGGCCCCCAGAACCTGGCAAGGAGTGCGAATTTTCACAAAATAAACGTGACCATGTAGGGCCAGAATCGTCCGCCCAGTCCGAATCCGTGCTCAAAATCCCCAAACTCCGACCCCCCAAAGTGCCCATCTTTGCAGCTGCGCATGCGCGGCCCCCTGAACCAGGCAAGGAGTGCGAATTTTCACAAAATAAACGTGACCATGTAGGGCCAGAATCGTCCGCCCAGTCCGAATCCGTGCTCAAAATCCCCAAACTCCGACCCCCCAAAGTGCCCATCTTTGCAGCTGCGCATGCGCGGCCCCCTGAACCAGGCAAGGAGTGCGAATTTTCACAAAATAAACGTGACCATGTAGGGCCAGAATCGTCCGCCCAGTCCGAATCCGTGCTCAAAATCCCCAAACTCCGACCCCCCAAAGTGCCCATCTTTGCAGCTGCGCATGCGCGGCCCCCAGAACCTGGCAAGGAGTGCGAATTTTCACAAAATAAACGTGACCATGTAGGGCCAGAATCGTCCGCCCAGTCCGAATCCGTGCTCAAAATCCCCAAACTCCGACCCCCCAAAGTGCCCATCTTTGCAGCTGCGCATGCGCGGCCCCCTGAACCAGGCAAGGAGTGCGAATTTTCACAAAATAAACGTGACCATGTAGGGCCAGAATCGTCCGCCCAGTCCGAATCCGTGCTCAAAATCCCCAAACTCCGACCCCCCAAAGTGCCCATCTTTGCAGCTGCGCATGCGCGGCCCCCTGAACCAGGCAAGGAGTGCGAATTTTCACAAAATAAACGTGACCATGTAGGGCCAGAATCGTCCGCCCAGTCCGAATCCGTGCTCAAAATCCCCAAACTCCGACCCCCCAAAGTGCCCATCTTTGCAGCTGCGCATGCGCGGCCCCCAGAACCAGGCAAGGAGTGCGAATTTTCACAAAATAAACGTGACCATGTAGGGCCAGAATCGTCCGCCCAGTCCGAATCCGTGCTCAAAATCCCCAAACTCTGACCCCCCAAAGTGCCCATCTTTGCAGCTGCGCATGCGCGGCCCCCTGAACCAGGCAAGGAGTGCGAATTTTCACAAAATAAACGTGACCATGTAGGGCCAGAATCGTCCGCCCAGTCCGAATCCGTGCTCAAAATCCCCAAACTCCGACCCCCCAAAGTGCCCATCTTTGCAGCTGCGCATGCGCGGCCCCCTGAACCAGGCAAGGAGTGCGAATTTTCACAAAATAAACGTGACCATGTAGGGCCAGAATCGTCCGCCCAGTCCGAATCCGTGCTCAAAATCCCCAAACTCCGACCCCCCAAAGTGCCCATCTTTGCAGCTGCGCATGCGCGGCCCCCTGAACCAGGCAAGGAGTGCGAATTTTCACAAAATAAACGTGACCATGTAGGGCCAGAATCGTCCGCCCAGTCCGAATCCGTGCTCAAAATCCCCAAACTCCGACCCCCCAAAGTGCCCATCTTTGCAGCTGCGCATGCGCGGCCCCCAGAACCAGGCAAGGAGTGCGAATTTTCACAAAATAAACGTGACCATGTAGGGCCAGAATCGTCCGCCCAGTCCGAATCCGTGCTCAAAATCCCCAAACTCCGACCCCCCAAAGTGCCCATCTTTGCAGCTGCGCATGCGCGGCCCCCAGAACCAGGCAAGGAGTGCGAATTTTCACAAAATAAACGTGACCATGTAGGGCCAGAATCGTCCGCCCAGTCCGAATCCGTGCTCAAAATCCCCAAACTCCGACCCCCCAAAGTGCCCATCTTTGCAGCTGCGCATGCGCGGCCCCCTGAACCAGGCAAGGAGTGCGAATTTTCACAAAATAAACGTGACCATGTAGGGCCAGAATCGTCCGCCCAGTCCGAATCCGTGCTCAAAATCCCCAAACTCCGACCCCCAAAAGTGCCCATCTTTGCAGCTGCGCATGCGCGGCCCCCTGAACCAGGCAAGGAGTGCGAATTTTCACAAAATAAACGTGACCATGTAGGGCCAGAATCGTCCGCCCAGTCCGAATCCGTGCTCAAAATCCCCAAACTCCGACCCCCCAAAGTGCCCATCTTTGCAGCTGCGCATGCGCGGCCCCCAGAACCAGGCAAGGAGTGCGAATTTTCACAAAATAAACGTGACCATGTAGGGCCAGAATCGTCCGCCCAGTCCGAATCCGTGCTCAAAATCCCCAAACTCCGACCCCCCAAAGTGCCCATCTTTGCAGCTGCGCATGCGCGGCCCCCTGAACCAGGCAAGGAGTGCGAATTTTCACAAAATAAACGTGACCATGTAGGGCCAGAATCGTCCGCCCAGTCCGAATCCGTGCTCAAAATCCCCAAACTCCGACCCCCCAAAGTGCCCATCTTTGCAGCTGCGCATGCGCGGCCCCCTGAACCAGGCAAGGAGTGCGAATTTTCACAAAATAAACGTGACCATGTAGGGCCAGAATCGTCCGCCCAGTCCGAATCCGTGCTCAAAATCCCCAAACTCCGACCCCCCAAAGTGCTCATCTTTGCAGCTGCGCATGCGCGGCCCCCAGAACCAGGCAAGGAGTGCGAATTTTCACAAAATAAACGTGACCATGTAGGGCCAGAATCGTCCGCCCAGTCCGAATCCGTGCTCAAAATCCCCAAACTCCGACCCCCCAAAGTGCCCATCTTTGCAGCTGCGCATGCGCGGCCCCCAGAACCAGGCAAGGAGTGCGAATTTTCACAAAATAAACGTGACCATGTAGGGCCAGAATCGTCCGCCCAGTCCGAATCCGTGCTCAAAATCCCCAAACTCCGACCCCCCAAAGTGCCCATCTTTGCAGCTGCGCATGCGCGGCCCCCTGAACCAGGCAAGGAGTGCGAATTTTCACAAAATAAACGTGACCATGTAGGGCCAGAATCGTCCGCCCAGTCCGAATCCGTGCTCAAAATCCCCAAACTCCGACCCCCCAAAGTGCCCATCTTTGCAGCTGCGCATGCGCGGCCCCCTGAACCAGGCAAGGAGTGCGAATTTTCACAAAATAAACGTGACCATGTAGGGCCAGAATCGTCCGCCCAGTCCGAATCCGTGCTCAAAATCCCCAAACTCCGACCCCCCAAAGTGCCCATCTTTGCAGCTGCGCATGCGCGGCCCCCAGAACCAGGCAAGGAGTGCGAATTTTCACAAAATAAACGTGACCATGTAGGGCCAGAATCGTCCGCCCAGTCCGAATCCGTGCTCAAAATCCCCAAACTCCGACCCCCCAAAGTGCCCATCTTTGCAGCTGCGCATGCGCGGCCCCCTGAACCAGGCAAGGAGTGCGAATTTTCACAAAATAAACGTGACCATGTAGGGCCAGAATCGTCCGCCCAGTCCGAATCCGTGCTCAAAATCCCCAAACTCCGACCCCCCAAAGTGCCCATCTTTGCAGCTGCGCATGCGCGGCCCCCAGAACCAGGCAAGGAGTGCGAATTTTCACAAAAAAAAACGTGACCATGTAGGGCCAGAATCGTCCGCCCAGTCCGAATCCGTGCTCAAAATCCCCAAACTCCGACCCCTCAAAGTGCCCATCTTTGCAGCTGCGCATGCGCGGCCCCCTGAACCAGGCAAGGAGTGCGAATTTTCACAAAATAAACGTGACCATGTAGGGCCAGAATCGTCCGCCCAGTCCGAATCCGTGCTCAAAATCCCCAAACTCCGACCCCCCAAAGTGCCCATCTTTGCAGCTGCGCATGCGCGGCCCCCAGAACCAGGCAAGGAGTGCGAATTTTCACAAAATAAACGTGACCATGTAGGGCCAGAATCGTCCGCCCAGTCCGAATCCGTGCTCAAAATCCCCAAACTCCGACCCCCCAAAGTGCCCATCTTTGCAGCTGCGCATGCGCGGCCCCCAGAACCTGGCAAGGAGTGCGAATTTTCACAAAATAAACGTGACCATGTAGGGCCAGAATCGTCCGCCCAGTCCGAATCCGTGCTCAAAATCCCCAAACTCCGACCCCCCAAAGTGCCCATCTTTGCAGCTGCGCATGCGCGGCCCCCTGAACCAGGCAAGGAGTGCGAATTTTCACAAAATAAACGTGACCATGTAGGGCCAGAATCGTCCGCCCAGTCCGAATCCGTGCTCAAAATCCCCAAACTCCGACCCCCCAAAGTGCCCATCTTTGCAGCTGCGCATGCGCGGCCCCCAGAACCAGGCAAGGAGTGCGAATTTTCACAAAAAAAACGTGACCATGTAGGGCCAGAATCGTCCGCCCAGTCCGAATCCGTGCTCAAAATCCCCAAACTCCGACCCCTCAAAGTGCCCATCTTTGCAGCTGCGCATGCGCGGCCCCCTGAACCAGGCAAGGAGTGCGAATTTTCACAAAATAAACGTGACCATGTAGGGCCAGAATCGTCCGCCCAGTCCGAATCCGTGCTCAAAATCCCCAAACTCCGACCCCCCAAAGTGCCCATCTTTGCAGCTGCGCATGCGCGGCCCCCAGAACCAGGCAAGGAGTGCGAATTTTCACAAAATAAACGTGACCATGTAGGGCCAGAATCGTCCGCCCAGTCCGAATCCGTGCTCAAAATCCCCAAACTCCGACCCCCCAAAGTGCCCATCTTTGCAGCTGCGCATGCGCGGCCCCCAGAACCTGGCAAGAAGTGCGAATTTTCACAAAATAAACGTGACCATGTAGGGCCAGAATCGTCCGCCCAGTCCGAATCCGTGCTCAAAATCCCCAAACTCCGACCCCCCAAAGTGCCCATCTTTGCAGCTGCGCATGCGCGGCCCCCTGAACCAGGCAAGGAGTGCGAATTTTCACAAAATAAACGTGACCATGTAGGGCCAGAATCGTCCGCCCAGTCCGAATCCGTGCTCAAAATCCCCAAACTCCGACCCCCCAAAGTGCCCATCTTTGCAGCTGCGCATGCGCGGCCCCCTGAACCAGGCAAGGAGTGCGAATTTTCACAAAATAAACGTGACCATGTAGGGCCAGAATCGTCCGCCCAGTCCGAATCCGTGCTCAAAATCCCCAAACTCCGACCCCCCAAAGTGCCCATCTTTGCAGCTGCGCATGCGCGGCCCCCAGAACCAGGCAAGGAGTGCGAATTTTCACAAAATAAACGTGACCATGTAGGGCCAGAATCGTCCGCCCAGTCCGAATCCGTGCTCAAAATCCCCAAACTCCGACCCCCCAAAGTGCCCATCTTTGCAGCTGCGCATGCGCGGCCCCCTGAACCAGGCAAGGAGTGCGAATTTTCACAAAATAAACGTGACCATGTAGGGCCAGAATCGTCCGCCCAGTCCGAATCCGTGCTCAAAATCCCCAAACTCCGACCCCCCAAAGTGCCCATCTTTGCAGCTGCGCATGCGCGGCCCCCTGAACCAGGCAAGGAGTGCGAATTTTCACAAAATAAACGTGACCATGTAGGGCCAGAATCGTCCGCCCAGTCCGAATCCGTGCTCAAAATCCCCAAACTCCGACCCCCCAAAGTGCCCATCTTTGCAGCTGCGCATGAGCGGCCCCCTGAACCAGGCAAGGAGTGCGAATTTTCACAAAATAAACGTGACCATGTAGGGCCAGAATCGTCCGCCCAGTCCGAATCCGTGCTCAAAATCCCCAAACTCCGACCCCCCAAAGTGCCCATCTTTGCAGCTGCGCATGCGCGGCCCCCAGAACCAGGCAAGGAGTGCGAATTTTCACAAAATAAACGTGACCATGTAGGGCCAGAATCGTCCGCCCAGTCCGAATCCGTGCTCAAAATCCCCAAACTCCGACCCCCCAAAGTGCCCATCTTTGCAGCTGCGCATGCGCGGCCCCCTGAACCAGGCAACGAGTGCGAATTTTCACAAAATAAACGTGACCATGTAGGGCCAGAATCGTCCGCCCAGTCCGAATCCGTGCTCAAAATCCCCAAACTCCGACCCCCCAAAGTGCCCATCTTTGCAGCTGCGCATGCGCGGCCCCCAGAACCAGGCAAGGAGTGCGAATTTTCACAAAATAAACGTGACCATGTAGGGCCAGAATCGTCCGCCCAGTCCGAATCCGTGCTCAAAATCCCCAAACTCCGACCCCCCAAAGTGCCCATCTTTGCAGCTGCGCATGCGCGGCCCCCAGAACCTGGCAAGGAGTGCGAATTTTCACAAAATAAACGTGACCATGTAGGGCCAGAATCGTCCGCCCAGTCCGAATCCGTGCTCAAAATCCCCAAACTCCGACCCCCCAAAGTGCCCATCTTTGCAGCTGCGCATGCGCGGCCCCCTGAACCAGGCAAGGAGTGCGAATTTTCACAAAATAAACGTGACCATGTAGGGCCAGAATCGTCCGCCCAGTCCGAATCCGTGCTCAAAATCCCCAAACTCCGACCCCCCAAAGTGCCCATCTTTGCAGCTGCGCATGCGCGGCCCCCTGAACCAGGCAAGGAGTGCGAATTTTCACAAAATAAACGTGACCATGTAGGGCCAGAATCGTCCGCCCAGTCCGAATCCGTGCTCAAAATCCCCAAACTCCGACCCCCCAAAGTGCCCATCTTTGCAGCTGCGCATGCGCGGCCCCCTGAACCAGGCAAGGAGTGCGAATTTTCACAAAATAAACGTGACCATGTAGGGCCAGAATCGTCCGCCCAGTCCGAATCCGTGCTCAAAATCCCCAAACTCCGACCCCCCAAAGTGCCCATCTTTGCAGCTGCGCATGCGCGGCCCCCAGAACCAGGCAAGGAGTGCGAATTTTCACAAAATAAACGTGACCATGTAGGGCCAGAATCGTCCGCCCAGTCCGAATCCGTGCTCAAAATCCCCAAACTCCGACCCCCCAAAGTGCCCATCTTTGCAGCTGCGCATGCGCGGCCCCCTGAACCAGGCAAGGAGTGCGAATTTTCACAAAATAAACGTGACCATGTAGGGCCAGAATCGTCCGCCCAGTCCGAATCCGTGCTCAAAATCCCCAAACTCCGACCCCCCAAAGTGCCCATCTTTGCAGCTGCGCATGCGCGGCCCCCTGAACCAGGCAAGGAGTGCGAATTTTCACAAAATAAACGTGACCATGTAGGGCCAGAATCGTCCGCCCAGTCCGAATCCGTGCTCAAAATCCCCAAACTCCGACCCCCCAAAGTGCCCATCTTTGCAGCTGCGCATGCGCGGCCCCCTGAACCAGGCAAGGAGTGCGAATTTTCACAAAATAAACGTGACCATGTAGGGCCAGAATCGTCCGCCCAGTCCGAATCCGTGCTCAAAATCCCCAAACTCCGACCCCCCAAAGTGCCCATCTTTGCAGCTGCGCATGCGCGATTCCCAGAACCAGGCAAGGAGTGCGAATTTTCACAAAATAAACGTGACCATGTAGGGCCAGAATCGTCCGCCCAGTCCGAATCCGTGCTCAAAATCCCCAAACTCCGACCCCCCAAAGTGCCCATCTTTGCAGCTGCGCATGCGCGGCCCCAAGAACCAGGCAAGGAGTGCGAATTTTCACAAAATAAACGTGACCATGTAGGGCCAGAATCGTCCGCCCAGTCCGAATCCGTGCTCAAAATCCCCAAACTCCGACCCCCCAAAGTGCCCATCTTTGCAGCTGCGCATGCGCGGCCCCCTGAACCAGGCAAGGAGTGCGAATTTTCACAAAATAAACGTGACCATGTAGGGCCAGAATCGTCCGCCCAGTCCGAATCCGTGCTAAAAATCCCCAAACTCCGACCCCCCAAAGTGCCCATCTTTGCAGCTGCGCATGCGCGGCCCCCTGAACCAGGCAAGGAGTGCGAATTTTCACAAAATAAACGTGACCATGTAGGGCCAGAATCGTCCGCCCAGTCCGAATCCGTGCTCAAAATCCCCAAACTCCGACCCCCCAAAGTGCCCATCTTTGCAGCTGCGCATGCGCGGCCCCCTGAACCAGGCAAGGAGTGCGAATTTTCACAAAATAAACGTGACCATGTAGGGCCAGAATCGTCCGCCCAGTCCGAATCCGTGCTCAAAATCCCCAAACTCCGACCCCCCAAAGTGCCCATCTTTGCAGCTGCGCATGCGCGGCCCCCTGAACCAGGCAAGGAGTGCGAATTTTCACAAAATAAACGTGACCATGTAGGGCCAGAATCGTCCGCCCAGTCCGAATCCGTGCTCAAAATCCCCAAACTTCGACCCCCCAAAGTGCCCATCTTTGCAGCTGCGCATGCGCGGCCCCCTGAACCAGGCAAGGAGTGCGAATTTTCACAAAATAAACGTGACCATGTAGGGCCAGAATCGTCCGCCCAGTCCGAATCCGTGCTCAAAATCCCCAAACTCCGACCCCCCAAAGTGCCCATCTTTGCAGCTGCGCATGCGCGGCCCCCTGAACCAGGCAAGGAGTGCGAATTTTCACAAAATAAACGTGACCATGTAGGGCCAGAATCGTCCGCCCAGTCCGAATCCGTGCTCAAAATCCCCAAACTCCGACCCCCCAAAGTGCCCATCTTTGCAGCTGCGCATGCGCGGCCCCCAGAACCAGGCAAGGAGTGCGAATTTTCACAAAATAAACGTGACCATGTAGGGCCAGAATCGTCCGCCCAGTCCGAATCCGTGCTCAAAATCCCCAAACTCCGACCCCCCAAAGTGCCCATCTTTGCAGCTGCGCATGCGCGGCCCCCAGAACCAGGCAAGGAGTGCGAATTTTCACAAAATAAACGTGACCATGTAGGGCCAGAATCGTCCGCCCAGTCCGAATCCGTGCTCAAAATCCCCAAACTCCGACCCCCCAAAGTGCCCATCTTTGCAGCTGCGCATGCGCGGCCCCCTGAACCAGGCAAGGAGTGCGAATTTTCACAAAATAAACGTGACCATGTAGGGCCAGAATCGTCCGCCCAGTCCGAATCCGTGCTCAAAATCCCCAAACTCCGACCCCCCAAAGTGCCCATCTTTGCAGCTGCGCATGCGCGGCCCCCTGAACCAGGCAAGGAGTGCGAATTTTCACAAAATAAACGTGACCATGTAGGGCCAGAATCGTCCGCCCAGTCCGAATCCGTGCTCAAAATCCCCAAACTCCGACCCCCCAAAGTGCCCATCTTTGCAGCTGCGCATGCGCGGCCCCCAGAACCAGGCAAGGAGTGCGAATTTTCACAAAATAAACGTGACCATGTAGGGCCAGAATCCTCCGCCCAGTCCGAATCCGTGCTCAAAATCCCCAAACTCCGACCCCCCAAAGTGCCCATCTTTGCAGCTGCGCATGCGCGGCCCCCTGAACCAGGCAAGGAGTGCGAATTTTCACAAAATAAACGTGACCATGTAGGGCCAGAATCGTCCGCCCAGTCCGAATCCGTGCTCAAAATCCCCAAACTCCGACCCCCCAAAGTGCCCATCTTTGCAGCTGCGCATGCGCGGCCCCCAGAACCAGGCAAGGAGTGCGAATTTTCACAAAATAAACGTGACCATGTAGGGCCAGAATCGTCCGCCCAGTCCGAATCCGTGCTCAAAATCCCCAAACTCCGACCCCCCAAAGTGCCCATCTTTGCAGCTGCGCATGCGCGGCCCCCTGAACCAGGCAAGGAGTGCGAATTTTCACAAAATAAACGTGACCATGTAGGGCCAGAATCGTCCGCCCAGTCCGAATCCGTGCTCAAAATCCCCAAACTCCGACCCCCCAAAGTGCCCATCTTTGCAGCTGCGCATGCGCGGCCCCCTGAACCAGGCAAGGAGTGCGAATTTTCACAAAATAAACGTGACCATGTAGGGCCAGAATCGTCCGCCCAGTCCGAATCCGTGCTCAAAATCCCCAAACTCCGACCCCCCAAAGTGCCCATCTTTGCAGCTGCGCATGCGCGGCCCCCAGAACCAGGCAAGGAGTGCGAATTTTCACAAAATAAACGGGACCATGTAGGGGCAGAATCGTCCGCCCAGTCCGAATCCGTGCTCAAAATCCCCAAACTCCGACCCCCCAAAGTGCCCATCTTTGCAGCTGCGCATGCGCGGCCCCCTGAACCAGGCAAGGAGTGCGAATTTTCACAAAATAAACGTGACCATGTAGGGCCAGAATCGTCCGCCCAGTCCGAATCCGTGCTCAAAATCCCCAAACTCCGACCCCCCAAAGTGCCCATATTTGCAGCTGCGCATGCGCGGCCCCCAGAACCAGGCAAGGAGTGCGAATTTTCACAAAATAAACGTGACCATGTAGGGCCAGAATCGTCCGCCCAGTCCGAATCCGTGCTCAAAATCCCCAAACTCCGACCCCCCAAAGTGCCCATCTTTGCAGCTGCGCATGCGTGGCCCCCTGAACCAGGCAAGGAGTGCGAATTTTCACAAAATAAACGTGACCATGTAGGGCCAGAATCGTCCGCCCAGTACGAATCCGTGCTCAAAATCCCCAAACTCCGACCCCCCAAAGTGCCCATCTTTGCAGCTGCGCATGCGCGGCCCCCTGAACCAGGCAAGGAGTGCGAATTTTCACAAAATAAACGTGACCATGTAGGGCCAGAATCGTCCGCCCAGTCCGAATCCGTGCTCAAAATCCCCAAACTCCGACCCCCCAAAGTGCCCATCTTTGCAGCTGCGCATGCGCGGCCCCCAGAACCAGGCAAGGAGTGCGAATTTTCACAAAATAAACGTGACCATGTAGGGCCAGAATCGTCCGCCCAGTCCGAATCCGTGCTCAAAATCCCCAAACTCCGACCCCCCAAAGTGCCCATCTTTGCAGCTGCGCATGCGCGGCCCCCTGAACCAGGCAAGGAGTGCGAATTTTCACAAAATAAACGTGACCATGTAGGGCCAGAATCGTCCGCCCAGTCCGAATCCGTGCTCAAAATCCCCAAACTCCGACCCCCCAAAGTGCCCATCTTTGCAGCTGCGCATGCGCGGCCCCCAGAACCAGGCAAGGAGTGCGAATTTTCACAAAATAAACGTGACCATGTAGGGCCAGAATCGTCCGCCCAGTCCGAATCCGTGCTCAAAATCCCCAAACTCCGACCCCCCAAAGTGCCCATCTTTGCAGCTGCGCATGCGCGGCCCCCTGAACCAGGCAAGGAGTGCGAATTTTCACAAAATAAACGTGACCATGTAGGGCCAGAATCGTCCGCCCAGTCCGAATCCGTGCTCAAAATCCCCAAACTCCGACCCGCCAAAGTGCCCATCTTTGCAGCTGCGCATGCGCGGCCCTCAGAACCAGGCAAGGAGTGCGAATTTTCACAAAATAAACGTGACCATGTAGGGCCAGAATCGTCCGCCCAGTCCGAATCCGTGCTCAAAATCCCCAAACTCCGACCCCCCAAAGTGCCCATCTTTGCAGCTGCGCATGCGCGGCCCCCTGAACCAGGCAAGGAGTGCGAATTTTCACAAAATAAACGTGACCATGTAGGGCCAGAATCGTCCGCCCAGTCCGAATCCGTGCTCAAAATCCCCAAACTCCGACCCCCCAAAGTGCCCATCTTTGCAGCTGCGCATGCGCGGCCCCCTGAACCAGGCAAGGAGTGCGAATTTTCACAAAATAAACGTGACCATGTAGGGCCAGAATCGTCCGCCCAGTCCGAATCCGTGCTCAAAATCCCCAAACTCCGACCCCCCAAAGTGCCCATCTTTGCAGCTGCGCATGCGCGGCCCCCTGAACCAGGCAAGGAGTGCGAATTTTCACAAAATAAACGTGACCATGTAGGGCCAGAATCGTCCGCCCAGTCCGAATCCGTGCTCAAAATCCCCAAACTCCGACCCCCCAAAGTGCCCATCTTTGCAGCTGCGCATGCGCGGCCCCCTGAACCAGGCAAGGAGTGCGAATTTTCACAAAATAAACGTGACCATGTAGGGCCAGAATCGTCCGCCCAGTCCGAATCCGTGCTCAAAATCCCCAAACTCCGACCCCCCAAAGTGCCCATCTTTGCAGCTGCGCATGCGCGGCCCCCAGAACCAGGCAAGGAGTGCGAATTTTCACAAAATAAACGTGACCATGTAGGGCCAGAATCGTCCGCCCAGTCCGAATCCGTGCTCAAAATCCCCAAACTCCGACCCCCCAAAGTGCCCATCTTTGCAGCTGCGCATGCGCGGCCCCCTGAACCAGGCAAGGAGTGCGAATTTTCACAAAATAAACGTGACCATGTAGGACCAGAATCGTCCACCCAGTCCGAATCCGTGCTCAAAATCCCCAAACTCCGACCCCCCAAAGTGCCCATCTTTGCAGCTGCGCATGCGCGGCCCCCAGAACCAGGCAAGGAGTGCGAATTTTCACAAAATAAACGTGACCATGTAGGGCCAGAATCGTCCGCCCAGTCCGAATCCGTGCTCAAAATCCCCAAACTCCGACCCCCCAAAGTGCCCATCTTTGCAGCTGCGCATGCGCGGCCCCCTGAACCAGGCAAGGAGTGCGAATTTTCACAAAATAAACGTGACCATGTAGGGCCAGAATCGTCCGCCCAGTCCGAATCCGTGCTCAAAATCCCCAAACTCCGACCACCCAAAGTGCCCATCTTTGCAGCTGCGCATGCGCGGCCCCCAGAACCAGGCAAGGAGTGCGAATTTTCACAAAATAAACGTGACCATGTAGGGCCAGAATCGTCCGCCCAGTCCGAATCCGTGCTCAAAATCCCCAAACTCCGACCCCCCAAAGTGCCCATCTTTGCAGCTGCGCATGCGCGGCCCCCTGAACCAGGCAAGGAGTGCGAATTTTCACAAAATAAACGTGACCATGTAGGGCCAGAATCGTCCGCCCAGTCCGAATCCGTGCTCAAAATCCCCAAACTCCGACCCCCCAAAGTGCCCATCTTTGCAGCTGCGCATGCGCGGCCCCCAGAACCAGGCAAGGAGTGCGAATTTTCACAAAAAAAACGTGACCATGTAGGGCCAGAATCGTCCGCCCAGTCCGAATCCGTGCTCAAAATCCCCAAACTCCGACCCCCCAAAGTGCCCATCTTTGCAGCTGCGCATGCGCGGCCCCCTGAACCAGGCAAGGAGTGCGAATTTTCACAAAATAAACGTGACCATGTAGGGCCAGAATCGTCCGCCCAGTCCGAATCCGTGCTCAAAATCCCCAAACTCCGACCCCCCAAAGTGCCCATCTTTGCAGCTGCGCATGCGCGGCCCCCTGAACCAGGCAAGGAGTGCGAATTTTCACAAAATAAACGTGACCATGTTGGGCCAGAATCGTCCGCCCAGTCCGAATCCGTGCTCAAAATCCCCAAACTCCGACCCCCCAAAGTGCCCATCTTTGCAGCTGCGCATGCGCGGCCCCCAGAACCAGGCAAGGAGTGCGAATTTTCACAAAATAAACGTGACCATGTAGGGCCAGAATCGTCCGCCCAGTCCGAATCCGTGCTCAAAATCCCCAAACTCCGACCCCCCAAAGTGCCCATCTTTGCAGCTGCGCATGCGCGGCCCCCAGAACCTGGCAAGGAGTGCGAATTTTCACAAAATAAACGTGACCATGTAGGGCCAGAATCGTCCGCCCAGTCCGAATCCGTGCTCAAAATCCCCAAACTCCGACCCCCCAAAGTGCCCATCTTTGCAGCTGCGCATGCGCGGCCCCCTGAACCAGGCAAGGAGTGCGAATTTTCACAAAATAAACGTGACCATGTAGGGCCAGAATCGTCCGCCCAGTCCGAATCCGTGCTCAAAATCCCCAAACTCCGACCCCCCAAAGTGCCCATCTTTGCAGCTGCGCATGCGCGGCCCCCTGAACCAGGCAAGGAGTGCGAATTTTCACAAAATAAACGTGACCATGTAGGGCCAGAATCGTCCGCCCAGTCCGAATCCGTGCTCAAAATCCCCAAACTCCGACCCCCCAAAGTGCCCATCTTTGCAGCTGCGCATGCGCGGCCCCCAGAACCAGGCAAGGAGTGCGAATTTTCACAAAATAAACGTGACCATGTAGGGCCAGAATCGTCCGCCCAGTCCGAATCCGTGCTCAAAATCCCCAAACTCCGACCCCCCAAAGTGCCCATCTTTGCAGCTGCGCATGCGCGGCCCCCTGAACCAGGCAAGGAGTGCGAATTTTCACAAAATAAACGTGACCATGTAGGGCCAGAATCGTCCGCCCAGTCCGAATCCGTGCTCAAAATCCCCAAACTCCGACCCCCCAAAGTGCCCATCTTTGCAGCTGCGCATGCGCGGCCCCCTGAACCAGGCAAGGAGTGCGAATTTTCACAAAATAAACGTGACCATGTAGGGCCAGAATCGTCCGCCCAGTCCGAATCCGTGCTCAAAATCCCCAAACTCCGACCCCCCAAAGTGCCCATCTTTGCAGCTGCGCATGCGCGGCCCCCAGAACCAGGCAAGGAGTGCGAATTTTCACAAAATAAACGTGACCATGTAGGGCCAGAATCGTCCGCCCAGTCCGAATCCGTGCTCAAAATCCCCAAACTCCGACCCCCCAAAGTGCCCATCTTTGCAGCTGCGCATGCGCGGCCCCCTGAACCAGGCAAGGAGTGCGAATTTTCACAAAATAAACGTGACCATGTAGGGCCAGAATCGTCCGCCCAGGCCGAATCCGTGCTCAAAATCCCCAAACTCCGACCCCCCAAAGTGCCCATCTTTGCAGCTGCGCATGCGCGGCCCCCAGAACCAGGCAAGGAGTGCGAATTTTCACAAAATAAACGTGACCATGTAGGGCCAGAATCGTCCGCCCAGTCCGAATCCGTGCTCAAAATCCCCAAACTCCGACCCCCCAAAGTGCCCATCTTTGCAGCTGCGCATGCGCGGCCCCCTGAACCAGGCAAGGAGTGCGAATTTTCACAAAATAAACGTGACCATGTAGGGCAAGAATCGTCCGCCCAGTCCGAATCCGTGCTCAAAATCCCCAAACTCCGACCCCCTAAAGTGCCCATCTTTGCAGCTGCGCATGCGCGGCCCCCAGAACCAGGCAAGGAGTGCGAATTTTCACAAAATAAACGTGACCATGTAGGGCCAGAATCGTCCGCCCAGTCCGAATCCGTGCTCAAAATCCCCAAACTCCGACCCCCCAAAGTGCCCATCTTTGCAGCTGCGCATGCGCGGCCCCCAGAACCTGGCAAGGAGTGCGAATTTTCACAAAATAAACGTGACCATGTAGGGCCAGAATCGTCCGCCCAGTCCGAATCCGTGCTCAAAATCCCCAAACTCCGACCCCCCAAAGTGCCCATCTTTGCAGCTGCGCATGCGCGGCCCCCTGAACCAGGCAAGGAGTGCGAATTTTCACAAAATAAACGTGACCATGTAGGGCCAGAATCGTCCGCCCAGTCCGAATCCGTGCTCAAAATCCCCAAACTCCGACCCCCCAAAGTGCCCATCTTTGCAGCTGCGCATGCGCGGCCCCCTGAACCAGGCAAGGAGTGCGAATTTTCACAAAATAAACGTGACCATGTAGGGCCAGAATCGTCCGCCCAGTCCGAATCCGTGCTCAAAATCCCCAAACTCCGACCCCCCAAAGTGCCCATCTTTGCAGCTGCGCATGCGCGGCCCCCAGAACCAGGCAAGGAGTGCGAATTTTCACAAAATAAACGTGACCATGTAGGGCCAGAATCGTCCGCCCAGTCCGAATCCGTGCTCAAAATCCCCAAACTCCGACCCCCCAAAGTGCCCATCTTTGCAGCTGCGCATGCGCGGCCCCCTGAACCAGGCAAGGAGTGCGAATTTTCACAAAATAAACGTGACCATGTAGGGCCAGAATCGTCCGCCCAGTCCGAATCCGTGCTCAAAATCCCCAAACTCCGACCCCCCAAAGTGCCCATCTTTGCAGCTGCGCATGCGCGGCCCCCAGAACCAGGCAAGGAGTGCGAATTTTCACAAAATAAACGTGACCATGTAGGGCCAGAATCGTCCGCCCAGTCCGAATCCGTGCTCAAAATCCCCAAACTCCGACCCCCCAAAGTGCCCATCTTTGCAGCTGCGCATGCGCGGCCCCCTGAACCAGGCAAGGAGTGCGAATTTTCACAAAATAAACGTGACCATGTAGGGCCAGAATCGTCCGCCCAGTCCGAATCCGTGCTCAAAATCCCCAAACTCCGACCCCCCAAAGTGCCCATCTTTGCAGCTGCGCATGCGCGGCCCCCTGAACCAGGCAAGGAGTGCGAATTTTCACAAAATAAACGTGACCATGTAGGGCCAGAATCGTCCGCCCAGTCCGAATCCGTGCTCAAAATCCCCAAACTCCGACCCCCCAAAGTGCCCATCTTTGCAGCTGCGCATGCGCGGCCCCCTGAACCAGGCAAGGAGTGCGAATTTTCACAAAATAAACGTGACCATGTAGGGCCAGAATCGTCCGCCCAGTCCGAATCCGTGCTCAAAATCCCCAAACTCCGACCCCCCAAAGTGCCCATCTTTGCAGCTGCGCATGCGCGGCCCCCAGAACCAGGCAAGGAGTGCGAATTTTCACAAAATAAACGTGACCATGTAGGGCCAGAATCGTCCGCCCAGTCCGAATCCGTGCTCAAAATCCCCAAACTCCGACCCCCCAAAGTGCCCATCTTTGCAGCTGCGCATGCGCGGCCCCCTGAACCAGGCAAGGATTGCGAATTTTCACAAAATAAACGTGACCATGTAGGGCCAGAATCGTCCGCCCAGTCCGAATCCGTGCTCAAAATCCCCAAACTCCGACCCCCCAAAGTGCCCATCTTTGCAGCTGCGCATGCGCGGCCCCCAGAACCAGGCAAGGAGTGCGAATTTTCACAAAATAAACGTGACCATGTAGGGCCAGAATCGTCCGCCCAGTCCGAATCCGTGCTCAAAATCCCCAAACTCCGACCCCCCAAAGTGCCCATCTTTGCAGCTGCGCATGCGCGGCCCCCTGAACCAGGCAAGGAGTGCGAATTTTCACAAAATAAACGTGACCATGTAGGGCCAGAATCGTCCGCCCAGTCCGAATCCGTGCTCAAAATCCCCAAACTCCGACCCCCCAAAGTGCCCATCTTTGCAGCTGCGCATGCGCGGCCCCCTGAACCAGGCAAGGAGTGCGAATTTTCACAAAATAAACGTGACCATGTAGGGCCAGAATCGTCCGCCCAGTCCGAATCCGTGCTCAAACTCCCCAAACTCCGACCTCCCAAAGTGCCCATCTTTGCAGCTGCGCATGCGCGGCCCCCAGAACCAGGCAAGGAGTGCGAATTTTCACAAAATAAACGTGACCATGTAGGGCCAGAATCGTCCGCCCAGTCCGAATCCGTGCTCAAAATCCCCAAACTCCGACCCCCGAAAGTGCCCATCTTTGCAGCTGCGCATGCGCGGCCCCCTGAACCAGGCAAGGAGTGCGAATTTTCACAAAATAAACGTGACCATGTAGGGCCAGAATCGTCCGCCCAGTCCGAATCCGTGCTCAAAATCCCCAAACTCCGACCCCCCAAAGTGCCCATCTTTGCAGCTGCGCATGCGCGGCCCCCAGAACCAGGCAAGGAGTGCGAATTTTCACAAAATAAACGTGACCATGTAGGGCCAGAATCGTCCGCCCAGTCCGAATCCGTGCTCAAAATCCCCAAACTCCGACCCCCCAAAGTGCCCATCTTTGCAGCTGCGCATGCGCGGCCCCCTGAACCAGGCAAGGAGTGCGAATTTTCACAAAATAAACGTGACCATGTAGGGCCAGAATCGTCCGCCCAGTCCGAATCCGTGCTCAAAATCCCCAAACTCCGACCCCCCAAAGTGCCCATCTTTGCAGCTGCGCATGCGCGGCCCCCTGAACCAGGCAAGGAGTGCGAATTTTCACAAAATAAACGTGACCATGTAGGGCCAGAATCGTCCGCCCAGTCCGAATCCGTGCTCAAAATCCCCAAACTCCGACCCCCCAAAGTGCCCATCTTTGCAGCTGCGCATGCGCGGCCCCCAGAACCAGGCAAGGAGTGCGAATTTTCACAAAATAAACGTGACCATGTAGGGCCAGAATCGTCCGCCCAGTCCGAATCCGTGCTCAAAATCCCCAAACTCCGACCCCCCAAAGTGCCCATCTTTGCAGCTGCGCATGCGCGGCCCCCTGAACCAGGCAAGGAGTGCGAATTTTCACAAAATAAACGTGACCATGTAGATCCAGAATCGTCCGCCCAGTCCGAATCCGTGCTCAAAATCCCCAAACTCCGACCCCCCAAAGTGCCCATCTTTGCAGCTGCGCATGCGCGGCCCCCAGAACCAGGCAAGGAGTGCGAATTTTCACAAAATAAACGTGACCATGTAGGGCCAGAATCGTCCGCCCAGTCCGAATCCGTGCTCAAAATCCCCAAACTCCGACCCCCCAAAGTGCCCATCTTTGCAGCTGCGCATGCGCGGCCCCCAGAACCAGGCAAGGAGTGCGAATTTTCACAAAATAAACGTGACCATGTAGGGCCAGAATCGTCCGCCCAGTCCGAATCCGTGCTCAAAATCCCCAAACTCCGACCCCCCAAAGTGCCCATCTTTGCAGCTGCGCATGCGCGGCCCCCTGAACCAGGCAAGGAGTGCGAATTTTCACAAAATAAACGTGACCATGTAGGGCCAGAATCGTCCGCCCAGTCCGAATCCGTGCTCAAAATCCCCAAACTCCGACCCCCCAAAGTGCCCATCTTTGCAGCTGCGCATGCGCGGCCCCCAGAACCAGGCAAGGAGTGCGAATTTTCACAAAATAAACGTGACCATGTAGGGCCAGAATCGTCCGCCCAGTCCGAATCCGTGCTCAAAATCCCCAAACTCCGACCCCCCAAAGTGCCCATCTTTGCAGCTGCGCATGCGCGGCCCCCTGAACCAGGCAAGGAGTGCGAATTTTCACAAAATAAACGTGACCATGTAGGGCCAGAATCGTCCGCCCAGTCCGAATCCGTGCTCAAAATCCCCAAACTCCGACCCCCCAAAGTGCCCATCTTTGCAGCTGCGCATGCGCGGCCCCCAGAACCAGGCAAGGAGTGCGAATTTTCACAAAATAAACGTGACCATGTAGGGCCAGAATCGTCCGCCCAGTCCGAATCCGTGCTCAAAATCCCCAAACTCCGATCCCCCAAAGTGCCCATCTTTGCAGCTGCGCATGCGCGGCCCCCTGAACCAGGCAAGGAGTGCGAATTTTCACAAAATAAACGTGACCATGTAGGGCCAGAATCGTCCGCCCAGTCCGAATCCGTGCTCAAAATCCCCAAACTCCGACCCCCCAAAGTGCCCATCTTTGCAGCTGCGCATGCGCGGCCCCCAGAACCAGGCAAGGAGTGCGAATTTTCACAAAATAAACGTGACCATGTAGGGCCAGAATCGTCCGCCCAGTCCGAATCCGTGCTCAAAATCCCCAAACTCCGAACCCCCAAAGTGCCCATCTTTGCAGCTGCGCATACGCGGCCCCCTGAACCAGGCAAGGAGTGCGAATTTTCACAAAATAAACGTGACCATGTAGGGCCAGAATCGTCCGCCCAGTCCGAATCCGTGCTCAAAATCCCCAAACTCCGACCCCCCAAAGTGCCCATCTTTGCAGCTGCGCATGCGCGGCCCCCTGAACCAGGCAAGGAGTGCGAATTTTCACAAAATAAACGTGACCATGTAGGGCCAGAATCGTCCGCCCAGTCCGAATCCGTGCTCAAAATCCCCAAACTCCGACCCCCCAAAGTGCCCATCTTTGCAGCTGCGCATGCGCGGCCCCCAGAACCAGGCAAGGAGTGCGAATTTTCACAAAATAAACGTGACCATGTAGGGCCAGAATCGTCCGCCCAGTCCGAATCCGTGCTCAAAATCCCCAAACTCCGACCCCCCAAAGTGCCCATCTTTGCAGCTGCGCATGCGCGGCCCCCAGAACCAGGCAAGGAGTGCGAATTTTCACAAAATAAACGTGACCATGTAGGGCCAGAATCGTCCGCCCAGTCCGAATCCGTGCTCAAAATCCCCAAACTCCGACCCCCCAAAGTGCCCATCTTTGCAGCTGCGCATGCGCGGCCCCCTGAACCAGGCAAGGAGTGCGAATTTTCACAAAATAAACGTGACCATGTAGGGCCAGAACCGTCCGCCCAGTCCGAATCCGTGCTCAAAATCCCCAAACTCCGACCCCCCAAAGTGCCCATCTTTGCAGCTGCGCATGCGCGGCCCCCTGAACCAGGCAAGGAGTGCGAATTTTCACAAAATAAACGTGACCATGTAGGGCCAGAATCGTCCGCCCAGTCCGAATCCGTGCTCAAAATCCCCAAACTCCGACCCCCCAAAGTGCCCATCTTTGCAGCTGCGCATGCGCGGCCCCCAGAACCAGGCAAGGAGTGCGAATTTTCACAAAATAAACGTGACCATGTAGGGCCAGAATCGTCCGCCCAGTCCGAATCCGTGCTCAAAATCCCCAAACTCCGACCCCCCAAAGTGCCCATCTTTGCAGCTGCGCATGCGCGGCCCCCTGAACCAGGCAAGGAGTGCGAATTTTCACAAAATAAACGTGACCATGTAGGGCCAGAATCGTCCGCCCAGTCCGAATCCGTGCTCAAAATCCCCAAACTCCGACCCCCCAAAGTGCCCATCTTTGCAGCTGCGCATGCGCGGCCCCCAGAACCAGGCAAGGAGTGCGAATTTTCACAAAATAAACGTGACCATGTAGGGCCAGAATCGTCCGCCCAGTCCGAATCCGTGCTCAAAATCCCCAAACTCCGAACCCCCAAAGTGCCCATCTTTGCAGCTGCGCATACGCGGCCCCCTGAACCAGGCAAGGAGTGCGAATTTTCACAAAATAAACGTGACCATGTAGGGCCAGAATCGTCCGCCCAGTCCGAATCCGTGCTCAAAATCCCCAAACTCCGACCCCCCAAAGTGCCCATCTTTGCAGCTGCGCATGCGCGGCCCCCAGAACCAGGCAAGGAGTGCGAATTTTCACAAAATAAACGTGACCATGTAGGGCCAGAATCGTCCGCCCAGTCCGAATCCGTGCTCAAAATCCCCAAACTCCGACCCCCCAAAGTGCCCATCTTTGCAGCTGCGCATGCGCGGCCCCCAGAACCAGGCAAGGAGTGCGAATTTTCACAAAATAAACGTGACCATGTAGGGCCAGAATCGTCCGCCCAGTCCGAATCCGTGCTCAAAATCCCCAAACTCCGACCCCCCAAAGTGCCCATCTTTGCAGCTGCGCATGCGCGGCCCCCAGAACCAGGCAAGGAGTGCGAATTTTCACAAAATAAACGTGACCATGTAGGGCCAGAATCGTCCGCCCAGTCCGAATCCGTGCTCAAAATCCCCAAACTCCGACCCCCCAAAGTGCCCATCTTTGCAGCTGCGCATGCGCGGCCCCCTGAACCAGGCAAGGAGTGCGAATTTTCACAAAATAAACGTGACCATGTAGGGCCAGAACCGTCCGCCCAGTCCGAATCCGTGCTCAAAATCCCCAAACTCCGACCCCCCAAAGTGCCCATCTTTGCAGCTGCGCATGCGCGGCCCCCTGAACCAGGCAAGGAGTGCGAATTTTCACAAAATAAACGTGACCATGTAGGGCCAGAATCGTCCGCCCAGTCCGAATCCGTGCTCAAAATCCCCAAACTCCGACCCCCCAAAGTGCCCATCTTTGCAGCTGCGCATGCGCGGCCCCCAGAACCAGGCAAGGAGTGCGAATTTTCACAAAATAAACGTGACCATGTAGGGCCAGAATCGTCCGCCCAGTCCGAATCCGTGCTCAAAATCCCCAAACTCCGACCCCCCAAAGTGCCCATCTTTGCAGCTGCGCATGCGCGGCCCCCTGAACCAGGCAAGGAGTGCGAATTTTCACAAAATAAACGTGACCATGTAGGGCCAGAATCGTCCGCCCAGTCCGAATCCGTGCTCAAAATCCCCAAACTCCGACCCCCCAAAGTGCCCATCTTTGCAGCTGCGCATGCGCGGCCCCCAGAACCAGGCAAGGAGTGCGAATTTTCACAAAATAAACGTGACCATGTAGGGCCAGAATCGTCCGCCCAGTCCGAATCCGTGCTCAAAATCCCCAAACTCCGAACCCCCAAAGTGCCCATCTTTGCAGCTGCGCATACGCGGCCCCCTGAACCAGGCAAGGAGTGCGAATTTTCACAAAATAAACGTGACCATGTAGGGCCAGAATCGTCCGCCCAGTCCGAATCCGTGCTCAAAATCCCCAAACTCCGACCCCCCAAAGTGCCCATCTTTGCAGCTGCGCATGCGCGGCCCCCAGAACCAGGCAAGGAGTGCGAATTTTCACAAAATAAACGTGACCATGTAGGGCCAGAATCGTCCGCCCAGTCCGAATCCGTGCTCAAAATCCCCAAACTCCGACCCCCCAAAGTGCCCATCTTTGCAGCTGCGCATGCGCGGCCCCCTGAACCAGGCAAGGAGTGCGAATTTTCACAAAATAAACGTGACCATGTAGGGCCAGAATCGTCCGCCCAGTCCGAATCCGTGCTCAAAATCCCCAAACTCCGACCTCCCAAAGTGCCCATCTTTGCAGCTGCGCATGCGCGGCCCCCTGAACCAGGCAAGGAGTGCGAATTTTCACAAAATAAACGTGACCATGTAGGGCCAGAATCGTCCGCCCAGTCCGAATCCGTGCTCAAAATCCCCAAACTCCGACCCCCCAAAGTGCCCATCTTTGCAGCTGCGCATGCGCGGCCCCCAGAACCAGGCAAGGAGTGCGAATTTTCACAAAATAAACGTGACCATGTAGGGCCAGAATCGTCCGCCCAGTCCGAATCCGTGCTCAAAATCCCCAAACTCCGACCCCCCAAAGTGCCCATCTTTGCAGCTGCGCATGCGCGGCCCCCAGAACCAGGCAAGGAGTGCGAATTTTCACAAAATAAACGTGACCATGTAGGGCCAGAATCGTCCGCCCAGTCCGAATCCGTGCTCAAAATCCCCAAACTCCGACCCCCCAAAGTGCCCATCTTTGCAGCTGCGCATGTGCGGCCCCCAGAACCAGGCAAGGAGTGCGAATTTTCACAAAATAAACGTGACCATGTAGGGCCAGAATCGTCCGCCCAGTCCGAATCCGTGCTCAAAATCCCCAAACTCCGACCCCCCAAAGTGCCCATCTTTGCAGCTGCGCATGCGCGGCCCCCTGAACCAGGCAAGGAGTGCAAATTTTCACAAAATAAACGTGACCATGTAGGGCCAGAATCGTCCGCCCAGTCCGAATCCGTGCTCAAAATCTCCAAACTCCGACCCCCCAAAGTGCCCATCTTTGCAGCTGCGCATGCGCGGCCCCCAGAACCAGGCAAGGAGTGCGAATTTTCACAAAATAAACGTGACCATGTAGGGCCAGAATCGTCCGCCCAGTCCGAATCCGTGCTCAAAATCCCCAAACTCCGACCCCCCAAAGTGCCCATCTTTGCAGCTGCGCATGCGCGGCCCCCTGAACCAGGCAAGGAGTGCGAATTTTCACAAAATAAACGTGACCATGTAGGGCCAGAATCGTCCGCCCAGTCCGAATCCGTGCTCAAAATCTCCAAACTCCGACCCCCCAAAGTGCCCATCTTTGCAGCTGCGCATGCGCGGCCCCCAGAACCAGGCAAGGAGTGCGAATTTTCACAAAATAAACGTGACCATGTAGGGCCAGAATCGTCCGCCCAGTCCGAATCCGTGCTCAAAATCCCCAAACTCCGACCCCCCAAAGTGCCCATCTTTGCAGCTGCGCATGCGCGGCCCCCTGAACCAGGCAAGGAGTGCGAATTTTCACAAAATAAACGTGACCATGTAGGGCCAGAATCGTCCGCCCAGTCCGAATCCGTGCTCAAAATCCCCAAACTCCGACCCCCCAAAGTGCCCATCTTTGCAGCTGCGCATGCGCGGCCCCCAGAACCAGGCAAGGAGTGCGAATTTTCACAAAATAAACGTGACCATGTAGGGCCAGAATCGTCCGCCCAGTCCGAATCCGTGCTCAAAATCCCCAAACTCCGACCCCCCAAAGTGCCCATCTTTGCAGCTGCGCATGCGCGGCCCCCTGAACCAGGCAAGGAGTGCGAATTTTCACAAAATAAACGTGACCATGTAGGGCCAGAATCGTCCGCCCAGTCCGAATCCGTGCTCAAAATCCCCAAACTCCGACCCCCCAAAGTGCCCATCTTTGCAGCTGCGCATGCGCGGCCCCCTGAACCAAGCAAGGAGTGCGAATTTTCACAAAATAAACGTGACCATGTAGGGCCAGAATCGTCCGCCCAGTCCGAATCCGTGCTCAAAATCCCCAAACTCCGACCCCCCAAAGTGCCCATCTTTGCAGCTGCGCATGCGCGGCCCCCAGAACCAGGCAAGGAGTGCGAATTTTCACAAAATAAACGTGACCATGTAGGGCCAGAATCGTCCGCCCAGTCCGAATCCGTGCTCAAAATCCCCAAACTCCGACCCCCCAAAGTGCCCATCTTTGCAGCTGCGCATGCGCGGCCCCCTGAACCAGGCAAGGAGTGCGAATTTTCACAAAATAAACGTGACCATGTAGGGCCAGAATCGTCCGCCCAGTCCGAATCCGTGCTCAAAATCCCCAAACTCCGATCCCCAAAGTGCCCATCTTTGCAGCTGCGCATGCGCGGCCCCCAGAACCAGGCAAGGAGTGCGAATTTTCACAAAATAAACGTGACCATGTAGGGCCAGAATCGTCCGCCCAGTCCGAATCCGTGCTCAAAATCCCCAAACTCCGACCCCCCAAAGTGCCCATCTTTGCAGCTGCGCATGCGCGGCCCCCTGAACCAGGCAAGGAGTGCGAATTTTCACAAAATAAACGTGACCATGTAGGGCCAGAATCGTCCGTCCAGTCCGAATCCGTGCTCAAAATCCCCAAACTCCGACCCCCCAAAGTGCCCATCTTTGCAGCTGCGCATGCGCGGCCCCCAGAACCAGGCAAGGAGTGCGAATTTTCACAAAATAAACGTGACCATGTAGGGCCAGAATCGTCCGCCCAGTCCGAATCCGTGCTCAAAATCCCCAAACTCCGACCCCCCAAAGTGCCCATCTTTGCAGCTGCGCATGCGCGGCCCCCAGAACCAGGCAAGGAGTGCGAATTTTCACAAAATAAACGTGACCATGTAGGGCCAGAATCGTCCGCCCAGTCCGAATCCGTGCTCAAAATCCCCAAACTCCGACCCCCCAAAGTGCCCATCTTTGCAGCTGCGCATGCGCGGCCCCCTGAACCAGGCAAGGAGTGCGAATTTTCACAAAATAAACGTGACCATGTAGGGCCAGAATCGTCCGCCCAGTCCGAATCCGTGCTCAAAATCCCCAAACTCCGATCCCCAAAGTGCCCATCTTTGCAGCTGCGCATGCGCGGCCCCCAGAACCAGGCAAGGAGTGCGAATTTTCACAAAATAAACGTGACCATGTAGGGCCAGAATCGTCCGCCCAGTCCGAATCCGTGCTCAAAATCCCCAAACTCCGACCCCCCAAAGTGCCCATCTTTGCAGCTGCGCATGCGCGGCCCCCTGAACCAGGCAAGGAGTGCGAATTTTCACAAAATAAACGTGACCATGTAGGGCCAGAATCGTCCGCCCAGTCCGAATCCGTGCTCAAAATCCCCAAACTCCGACCCCCCAAAGTGCCCATCTTTGCAGCTGCGCATGCGCGGCCCCCAGAACCAGGCAAGGAGTGCGAATTTTCACAAAATAAACGTGACCATGTAGGGCCAGAATCGTCCGCCCAGTCCGAATCCGTGCTCAAAATCCCCAAACTCCGACCCCCCAAAGTGCCCATCTTTGCAGCTGCGCATGCGCGGCCCCCTGAACCAGGCAAGGAGTGCGAATTTTCACAAAATAAACGTGACCATGTAGGGCCAGAATCGTCCGCCCAGTCCGAATCCGTGCTCAAAATCCCCAAACTCCGACCCCCCAAAGTGCCCATCTTTGCAGCTGCGCATGCGCGGCCCCCTGAACCAGGCAAGGAGTGCGAATTTTCACAAAATAAACGTGACCATGTAGGGCCAGAATCGTCCGCCCAGTCCGAATCCGTGCTCAAAATCCCCAAACTCCGACCCCCCAAAGTGCCCATCTTTGCAGCTGCGCATGCGCGGCCCCCTGAACCAAGCAAGGAGTGCGAATTTTCACAAAATAAACGTGACCATGTAGGGCCAGAATCGTCCGCCCAGTCCGAATCCGTGCTCAAAATCCCCAAACTCCGACCCCCCAAAGTGCCCATCTCTGCAGCTGCGCATGCGCGGCCCCCAGAACCAGGCAAGGAGTGCGAATTTTCACAAAATAAACGTGACCATGTAGGGCCAGAATCGTCCGCCCAGTCCGAATCCGTGCTCAAAATCCCCAAACTCCGACCCCCCAAAGTGCCCATCTTTGCAGCTGCGCATGCGCGGCCCCCAGAACCTGGCAAGGAGTGCGAATTTTCACAAAATAAACGTGACCATGTAGGGCCAGAATCGTCCGCCCAGTCCGAATCCGTGCTCAAAATCCCCAAACTCCGACCCCCCAAAGTGCCCATCTTTGCAGCTGCGCATGCGCGGCCCCCTGAACCAGGCAAGGAGTGCGAATTTTCACAAAATAAACGTGACCATGTAGGGCCAGAATCGTCCGCCCAGTGCGAATCCGTGCTCAAAATCCCCAAACTCCGACCCCCCAAAGTGCCCATTTTGCAGCTGCGCATGCGCGGCCCCCTGAACCAGGCAAGGAGTGCGAATTTTCACAAAATAAACGTGACCATGTAGGGCCAGAATCGTCCGCCCAGTCCGAATCCGTGCTCTAAATCCCCAAACTCCGACCCCCCAAAGTGCCCATCTTTGCAGCTGCGCATGCGCGGCCCCCAGAACCAGGCAAGGAGTGCGAATTTTCACAAAATAAACGTGACCATGTAGGGCCAGAATCGTCCGCCCAGTCCGAATCCGTGCTCAAAATCCCCAAACTCCGACCCCCCAAAGTGCCCATCTTTGCAGCTGCGCATGCACGGCCCCCAGAACCAGGCAAGGAGTGCGAATTTTCACAAAATAAACGTGACCATGTAGGGCCAGAATCGTCCGCCCAGTCCGAATCCGTGCTCAAAATCCCCAAACTCCGACCCCCCAAAGTGCCCATCTTTGCAGCTGCGCATGCGCGGCCCCCTGAACCAGGCAAGGAGTGCGAATTTTCACAAAATAAACGTGACCATGTAGGGCCAGAATCGTCCGCCCAGTCCGAATCCGTGCTCAAAATCCCCAAACTCCGACCCCCCAAAGTGCCCATCTTTGCAGCTGCGCATGCGCGGCCCCCAGAACCAGGCAAGGAGTGCGAATTTTCACAAAATAAACGTGACCATGTAGGGCCAGAATCGTCCGCCCAGTCCGAATCCGTGCTCAAAATCCCCAAACTCCGACCCCCCAAAGTGCCCATCTTTGCAGCTGCGCATGCGCGGCCCCCTGAACCAGGCAAGGAGTGCGAATTTTCACAAAATAAACGTGACCATGTAGGGCCAGAATCGTCCGCCCAGTCCGAATCCGTGCTCAAAATCCCCAAACTCCGACCCCCCAAAGTGCCCATCTTTGCAGCTGCGCATGCGCGGCCCCCAGAACCAGGCAAGGAGTGCGAATTTTCACAAAATAAACGTGACCATGTAGGGCCAGAATCGTCCGCCCAGTCCGAATCCGTGCTCAAAATCCCCAAACTCCGACCCCCCAAAGTGCCCATCTTTGCAGCTGCGCATGCGCGGCCCCCTGAACCAGGCAAGGAGTGCGAATTTTCACAAAATAAACGTGACCATGTAGGGCCAGAATCGTCCGCCCAGTCCGAATCCGTGCTCAAAATCCCCAAACTCCGACCCCCCAAAGTGCCCATCTTTGCAGCTGCGCATGCGCGGCCCCCAGAACCAGGCAAGGAGTGCGAATTTTCACAAAATAAACGTGACCATGTAGGGCCAGAATCGTCCGCCCAGTCCGAATCCGTGCTCAAAATCCCCAAACTCCGACCCCCCAAAGTGCCCATCTTTGCAGCTGCGCATGCGCGGCCCCCAGAACCTGGCAAGGAGTGCGAATTTTCACAAAATAAACGTGACCATGTAGGGCCAGAATCGTCCGCCCAGTCCGAATCCGTGCTCAAAATCCCCAAACTCCGACCCCCCAAAGTGCCCATCTTTGCAGCTGCGCATGCGCGGCCCCCTGAACCAGGCAAGGAGTGCGAATTTTCACAAAATAAACGTGACCATGTAGGGCCAGAATCGTCCGCCCAGTGCGAATCCGTGCTCAAAATCCCCAAACTCCGACCCCCCAAAGTGCCCATTTTGCAGCTGCGCATGCGCGGCCCCCTGAACCAGGCAAGGAGTGCGAATTTTCACAAAATAAACGTGACCATGTAGGGCCAGAATCGTCCGCCCAGTCCGAATCCGTGCTCAAAATCCCCAAACTCCGACCCCCCAAAGTGCCCATCTTTGCAGCTGCGCATGCGCGGCCCCCAGAACCAGGCAAGGAGTGCGAATTTTCACAAAATAAACGTGACCATGTAGGGCCAGAATCGTCCGCCCAGTCCGAATCCGTGCTCAAAATCCCCAAACTCCGAACCCCCAAAGTGCCCATCTTTGCAGCTGCGCATGCGCGGCCCCCTGAACCAGGCAAGGAGTGCGAATTTTCACAAAATAAACGTGACCATGTAGGGCCAGAATCGTCCGCCCAGTCCGAATCCGTGCTCAAAATCCCCAAACTCCGACCCCCCAAAGTGCCCATCTTTGCAGCTGCGCATGCGCGGCCCCCAGAACCAGGCAAGGAGTGCGAATTTTCACAAAATAAACGTGACCATGTAGGGCCAGAATCGTCCGCCCAGTCCGAATCCGTGCTCAAAATCCCCAAACTCCGACCCCCCAAAGTGCCCATCTTTGCAGCTGCGCATGCGCGGCCCCCAGAACCTGGCAAGGAGTGCGAATTTTCACAAAATAAACGTGACCATGTAGGGCCAGAATCGTCCGCCCAGTCCGAATCCGTGCTCAAAATCCCCAAACTCCGACCCCCCAAAGTGCCCATCTTTGCAGCTGCGCATGCGCGGCCCCCTGAACCAGGCAAGGAGTGCGAATTTTCACAAAATAAACGTGACCATGTAGGGCCAGAATCGTCCGCCCAGTCCGAATCCGTGCTCAAAATCCCCAAACTCCGACCCCCCAAAGTGCCCATTTTGCAGCTGCGCATGCGCGGCCCCCTGAACCAGGCAAGGAGTGCGAATTTTCACAAAATAAACGTGACCATGTAGGGCCAGAATCGTCCGCCCAGTCCGAATCCGTGCTCTAAATCCCCAAACTCCGACCCCCCAAAGTGCCCATCTTTGCAGCTGCGCATGCGCGGCCCCCAGAACCAGGCAAGGAGTGCGAATTTTCACAAAATAAACGTGACCATGTAGGGCCAGAATCGTCCGCCCAGTCCGAATCCGTGCTCAAAATCCCCAAACTCCGAACCCCCAAAGTGCCCATCTTTGCAGCTGCGCATGCGCGGCCCCCTGAACCAGGCAAGGAGTGCGAATTTTCACAAAATAAACGTGACCATGTAGGGCCAGAATCGTCCGCCCAGTCCGAATCCGTGCTCAAAATCCCCAAACTCCGACCCCCCAAAGTGCCCATCTTTGCAGCTGCGCATGCGCGGCCCCCAGAACCAGGCAAGGAGTGCGAATTTTCACAAAATAAACGTGACCATGTAGGGCCAGAATCGTCCGCCCAGTCCGAATCCGTGCTCAAAATCCCCAAACTCCGACCCCCCAAAGTGCCCATCTTTGCAGCTGCGCATGCGCGGCCCCCAGAACCTGGCAAGGAGTGCGAATTTTCACAAAATAAACGTGACCATGTAGGGCCAGAATCGTCCGCCCAGTCCGAATCCGTGCTCAAAATCCCCAAACTCCGACCCCCCAAAGTGCCCATCTTTGCAGCTGCGCATGCGCGGCCCCCTGAACCAGGCAAGGAGTGCGAATTTTCACAAAATAAACGTGACCATGTAGGGCCAGAATCGTCCGCCCAGTCCGAATCCGTGCTCAAAATCCCCAAACTCCGACCCCCCAAAGTGCCCATTTTGCAGCTGCGCATGCGCGGCCCCCTGAACCAGGCAAGGAGTGCGAATTTTCACAAAATAAACGTGACCATGTAGGGCCAGAATCGTCCGCCCAGTCCGAATCCGTGCTCTAAATCCCCAAACTCCGACCCCCCAAAGTGCCCATCTTTGCAGCTGCGCATGCGCGGCCCCCAGAACCAGGCAAGGAGTGCGAATTTTCACAAAATAAACGTGACCATGTAGGGCCAGAATCGTCCGCCCAGTCCGAATCCGTGCTCAAAATCCCCAAACTCCGACCCCCCAAAGTGCCCATCTTTGCAGCTGCGCATGCGCGGCCCCCTGAACCAGGCAAGGAGTGCGAATTTTCACAAAATAAACGTGACCATGTAGGGCCAGAATCGTCCGCCCAGTCCGAATCCGTGCTCAAAATCCCCAAACTCCGACCCCCCAAAGTGCCCATCTTTGCAGCTGCGCATGCGCGGCCCCCAGAACCAGGCAAGGAGTGCGAATTTTCACAAAATAAACGTGACCATGTAGGGCCAGAATCGTCCGCCCAGTCCGAATCCGTGCTCAAAATCCCCAAACTCCGACCCCCCAAAGTGCCCATCTTTGCAGCTGCGCATGCGCGGCCCCCTGAACCAAGCAAGGAGTGCGAATTTTCACAAAATAAACGTGACCATGTAGGGCCAGAATCGTCCGCCCAGTCCGAATCCGTGCTCAAAATCCCCAAACTCCGACCCCCCAAAGTGCCCATCTTTGCAGCTGCGCATGCGCGGCCCCCTGAACCAGGCAAGGAGTGCGAATTTTCACAAAATAAACGTGACCATGTAGGGCCAGAATCGTCCGCCCAGTCCGAATCCGTGCTCAAAATCCCCAAACTCCGACCCCCCAAAGTGCCCATCTTTGCAGCTGCGCATGCGCGGCCCCCAGAACCAGGCAAGGAGTGCGAATTTTCACAAAATAAACGTGACCATGTAGGGCCAGAATCGTCCGCCCAGTCCGAATCCGTGCTCAAAATCCCCAAACTCCGACCCCCCAAAGTGCCCATCTTTGCAGCTGCGCATGCGCGGCCCCCAGAACCAGGCAAGGAGTGCGAATTTTCACAAAATAAACGTGACCATGTAGGTCCAGAATCGTCCGCCCAGTCCGAATCCGTGCTCAAAATCCCCAAACTCCGACCCCCCAAAGTGCCCATCTTTGCAGCTGCGCATGCGCGGCTTCCTGAACCAGGCAAGGAGTGCGAATTTTCACAAAATAAACGTGACCATGTAGGGCCAGAATCGTCCGCCCAGTCCGAATCCGTGCTCAAAATCCCCAAACTCCGACCCCCCAAAGTGCCCATCTTTGCAGCTGCGCATGCGCGGCCCCCTGAACCAGGCAAGGAGTGCGAATTTTCACAAAATAAACGTGACCATGTAGGGCCAGAATCGTCCGCCCAGTCCGAATCCGTGCTCAAAATCCCCAAACTCCGACCCCCCAAAGTGCCCATCTTTGCAGCTGCGCATGCGCGGCCCCCTGAACCAGGCAAGGAGTGCGAATTTTCACAAAATAAACGTGACCATGTAGGGCCAGAATCGTCCGCCCAGTCCGAATCCGTGCTCAAAATCACCTAACTCCGACCCCCCAAAGTGCCCATCTTTGCAGCTGCGCATGCGCGGCCCCCAGAACCAGGCAAGGAGTGCGAATTTTCACAAAATAAACGTGACCATGTAGGGCCAGAATCGTCCGCCCAGTCCGAATCCGTGCTCAAAATCCCCAAACTCCGACCCCCCAAAGTGCCCATCTTTGCAGCTGCGCATGCGCGGCCCCCTGAACCAGGCAAGGAGTGCGAATTTTCACAAAATAAACGTGACCATGTAGGGCCAGAATCGTCCGCCCAGTCCGAATCCGTGCTCAAAATCCCCAAACTCCGACCCCCCAAAGTGCCCATCTTTGCAGCTGCGCATGCGCGGCCCCCTGAACCAGGCAAGGAGTGCGAATTTTCACAAAATAAACGTGACCATGTAGGGCCAGAATCGTCCGCCCAGTCCGAATCCGTGCTCAAAATCCCCAAACTCCGACCCCCCAAAGTGCCCATCTTTGCAGCTGCGCATGCGCGGCCCCCTGAACCAGGCAAGGAGTGCGAATTTTCACAAAATAAACGTGACCATGTAGGGCCAGCATCGTCCGCCCAGTCCGAATCCGTGCTCAAAATCCCCAAACTCCGACCCCCCAAAGTGCCCATCTTTGCAGCTGCGCATGCGCGGCCCCCTGAACCAGGCAAGGAGTGCGAATTTTCACAAAATAAACGTGACCATGTAGGGCCAGAATCGTCCGCCCAGTCCGAATCCGTGCTCAAAATCCCCAAACTCCGACCCCCCAAAGTGCCCATCTTTGCAGCTGCGCATGCGCGGCCCCCAGAACCAGGCAAGGAGTGCGAATTTTCACAAAATAAACGTGACCATGTAGGGCCAGAATCGTCCGCCCAGTCCGAATCCGTGCTCAAAATCCCCAAACTCCGACCCCCCAAAGTGCCCATCTTTGCAGCTGCGCATGCGCGGCCCCCTGAACCAGGCAAGGAGTGCGAATTTTCACAAAATAAACGTGACCATGTAGGGCCAGAATCGTCCGCCCAGTCCGAATCCGTGCTCAAAATCCCCAAACTCCGACCCCCCAAAGTGCCCATCTTTGCAGCTGCGCATGCGCGGCCCCCTGAACCAGGCAAGGAGTGCGAATTTTCACAAAATAAACGTGACCATGTAGGGCCAGAATCGTCCGCCCAGTCCGAATCCGTGCTCAAAATCCCCAAACTCCGACCCCCCAAAGTGCCCATCTTTGCAGCTGCGCATGCGCGGCCCCCTGAACCAGGCAAGGAGTGCGAATTTTCACAAAATAAACGTGACCATGTAGGGCCAGAATCGTCCGCCCAGTCCGAATCCGTGCTCAAAATCCCCAAACTCCGACCCCCCAAAGTGCCCATCTTTGCAGCTGCGCATGCGCGGCCCCCTGAACCAGGCAAGGAGTGCGAATTTTCACAAAATAAACGTGACCATGTAGGGCCAGAATCGTCCGCCCAGTCCGAATCCGTGCTCAAAATCCCCAAACTCCGACCCCCCAAAGTGCCCATCTTTGCAGCTGCGCATGCGCGGCCCCCAGAACCAGGCAAGGAGTGCGAATTTTCACAAAATAAACGTGACCATGTAGGGCCAGAATCGTCCGCCCAGTCCGAATCCGTGCTCAAAATCCCCAAACTCCGACCCCCCAAAGTGCCCATCTTTGCAGCTGCGCATGCGCGGCCCCCAGAACCAGGCAAGGAGTGCGAATTTTCACAAAATAAACGTGACCATGTAGGGCCAGAATCGTCCGCCCAGTCCGAATCCGTGCTCAAAATCCCCAAACTCCGACCCCCCAAAGTGCCCATCTTTGCAGCTGCGCATGCGCGGCCCCCAGAACCAGGCAAGGAGTGCGAATTTTCACAAAATAAACGTGACCATGTAGGGCCAGAATCGTCCGCCCAGTCCGAATCCGTGCTCAAAATCCCCAAACTCCGACCCCCCAAAGTGCCCATCTTTGCAGCTGCGCATGCGCGGCCCCCTGAACCAGGCAAGGAGTGCGAATTTTCACAAAATAAACGTGACCATGTAGGGCCAGAATCGTCCGCCCAGTCCGAATCCGTGCTCAAAATCCCCAAACTCCGACCCCCCAAAGTGCCCATCTTTGCAGCTGCGCATGCGCGGCCCCCTGAACCAGGCAAGGAGTGCGAATTTTCACAAAATAAACGTGACCATGTAGGGCCAGAATCGTCCGCCCAGTCCGAATCCGTGCTCAAAATCCCCAAACTCCGACCCCCCAAAGTGCCCATCTTTGCAGCTGCGCATGCGCGGCCCCCTGAACCAGGCAAGGAGTGCGAATTTTCACAAAATAAACGTGACCATGTAGGGCCAGCATCGTCCGCCCAGTCCGAATCCGTGCTCAAAATCCCCAAACTCCGACCCCCCAAAGTGCCCATCTTTGCAGCTGCGCATGCGCGGCCCCCTGAACCAGGCAAGGAGTGCGAATTTTCACAAAATAAACGTGACCATGTAGGGCCAGAATCGTCCGCCCAGTCCGAATCCGTGCTCAAAATCCCCAAACTCCGACCCCCCAAAGTGCCCATCTTTGCAGCTGCGCATGCGCGGCCCCCAGAACCAGGCAAGGAGTGCGAATTTTCACAAAATAAACGTGACCATGTAGGGCCAGAATCGTCCGCCCAGTCCGAATCCGTGCTCAAAATCCCCAAACTCCGACCCCCCAAAGTGCCCATCTTTGCAGCTGCGCATGCGCGGCCCCCTGAACCAGGCAAGGAGTGCGAATTTTCACAAAATAAACGTGACCATGTAGGGCCAGAATCGTCCGCCCAGTCCGAATCCGTGCTCAAAATCCCCAAACTCCGACCCCCCAAAGTGCCCATCTTTGCAGCTGCGCATGCGCGGCCCCCTGAACCAGGCAAGGAGTGCGAATTTTCACAAAATAAACATGACCATGTAGGGCCAGAATCGTCCGCCCAGTCCGAATCCGTGCTCAAAATCCCCAAACTCCGACCCCACAATGTGCCCATCTTTGCAGCTGCGCATGCGCGGCCCCCAGAACCAGGCAAGGAGTGCGAATTTTCACAAAATAAACGTGACCATGTAGGGCCAGAATCGTCCGCCCAGTCCGAATCCGTGCTCAAAATCCCCAAACTCCGACCCCCCAAAGTGCCCATCTTTGCAGCTGCGCATGCGCGGCCCCCTGAACCAGGCAAGGAGTGCGAATTTTCACAAAATAAACGTGACCATGTAGGGCCAGAATCGTCCGCCCAGTCCGAATCCGTGCTCAAAATCCCCAAACTCCGACCCCCCAAAGTGCCCATCTTTGCAGCTGCGCATGCGCGGCCCCCAGAACCAGGCAAGGAGTGCGAATTTTCACAAAATAAACGTGACCATGTAGGGCCAGAATCGTCCGCCCAGCCCGAATCCGTGCTCAAAATCCCCAAATTCCGACCCCCCAAAGTGCCCATCTTTGCAGCTGCGCATGCGCGGCCCCCAGAACCAGGCAAGGAGTGCGAATTTTCACAAAATAAACGTGACCATATAGGGCCAGAATCGTCCGCCCAGTCCGAATCCGTGCTCAAAATCCCCAAACTCCGACCCCCCAAAGTGCCCATCTTTGCAGCTGCGCATGCGCGGCCCCCTGAACCAGGCAAGGAGTGCGAATTTTCACAAAATAAACGTGACCATGTAGGGCCAGAATCGTCCGCCCAGTCCGAATCCGTGCTCAAAATCCCCAAACTCCGACCCCCCAAAGTGCCCATCTTTGCAGCTGCGCATGCGCGGCCCCCTGAACCAGGCAAGGAGTGCGAATTTTCACAAAATAAACGTGACCATGTAGGGCCAGAATCGTCCGCCCAGTCCGAATCCGTGCTCAAAATCCCCAAACTCCGACCCCCCAAAGTGCCCATCTTTGCAGCTGCGCATGCGCGGCCCCCAGAACCAGGCAAGGAGTGCGAATTTTCACAAAATAAACGTGACCATGTAGGGCCAGAATCGTCCGCCCAGTCCGAATCCGTGCTCAAAATCCCCAAACTCCGACCCCCCAAAGTGCCCATCTTTGCAGCTGCGCATGCGCGGCCCCCAGAACCAGGCAAGGAGTGCGAATTTTCACAAAATAAACGTGACCATGTAGGGCCAGAATCGTCCGCCCAGTCCGAATCCGTGCTCAAAATCCCCAAACTCCGACCCCCCAAAGTGCCCATCTTTGCAGCTGCGCATGCGCGGCCCCCAGAACCAGGCAAGGAGTGCGAATTTTCACAAAATAAACGTGACCATGTAGGGCCAGAATCGTCCGCCCAGTCCGAATCCGTGCTCAAAATCCCCAAACTCCGACCCCCCAAAGTGCCCATCTTTGCAGCTGCGCATGCGCGGCCCCCTGAACCAGGCAAGGAGTGCGAATTTTCACAAAATAAACGTGACCATGTAGGGCCAGAATCGTCCGCCCAGTCCGAATCCGTGCTAAAAATCCCCAAACTCCGACCCCCCAAAGTGCCCATCTTTGCAGCTGCGCATGCGCGGCCCCCAGAACCAGGCAAGGAGTGCGAATTTTCACAAAATAAACGTGACCATGTAGGGCCAGAATCGTCCGCCCAGTCCGAATCCGTGCTCAAAATCCCCAAACTCCGACCCCCCAAAGTGCCCATCTTTGCAGCTGCGCATGCGCGGCCCCCAGAACCAGGCAAGGAGTGCGAATTTTCACAAAATAAACGTGACCATGTAGGTCCAGAATTGTCCGCCCAGTCCGAATCCGTGCTCAAAATCCCCAAACTCCGACCCCCCAAAGTGCCCATCTTTGCAGCTGCGCATGCGCGGCCCCCTGAACCAGGCAAGGAGTGCGAATTTTCACAAAATAAACGTGACCATGTAGGGCCAGAATCGTCCGCCCAGTCCGAATCCGTGCTCAAAATCCCCAAACTCCGACCCCCCAAAGTGCCCATCTTTGCAGCTGCGCATGCGCGGCCCCCTGAACCAGGCAAGGAGTGCGAATTTTCACAAAATAAACGTGACCATGTAGGGCCAGAATCGTCCGCCCAGTCCGAATCCGTGCTCAAAATCCCCAAACTCCGACCCCCCAAAGTGCCCATCTTTGCAGCTGCGCATGCGCGGCCCCCAGAACCAGGCAAGGAGTGCGAATTTTCACAAAATAAACGTGACCATGTAGGGCCAGAATCGTCCGCCCAGTCCGAATCCGTGCTCAAAATCCTCAAACTCCGACCCCCCAAAGTGCCCATCTTTGCAGCTGCGCATGCGCGGCCCCCTGAACCAGGCAAGGAGTGCGAATTTTCACAAAATAAACGTGACCATGTAGGGCCAGAATCGTCCGCCCAGTCCGAATCCGTGCTCAAAATCCCCAAACTCCGAACCCCAAAGTGCCCATCTTTGCAGCTGCGCATGCGCGGCCCCCTGAACCAGGCAAGGAGTGCGAATTTTCACAAAATAAACGTGACCATGTAGGGCCAGAATCGTCCGCCCAGTCCGAATCCGTGCTCAAAATCCCCAAACTCCGACCCCCCAAAGTGCCCATCTTTGCAGCTGCGCATGCGCGGCCCCCTGAACCAGGCAAGGAGTGCGAATTTTCACAAAATAAACGTGACCATGTAGGGCCAGAATCGTCCGCCCAGTCCGAATCCGTGCTCAAAATCCCCAAACTCCGACCCCCCAAAGTGCCCATCTTTGCAGCTGCGCATGCGCGGCCCCCAGAACCAGGCAAGGAGTGCGAATTTTCACAAAATAAACGTGACCATGTAGGGCCAGAATCGTCCGCCCAGTCCGAATCCGTGCTCAAAATCCCCAAACTCCGACCCCCCAAAGTGCCCATCTTTGCAGCTGCGCATGCGCGGCCCCCTGAACCAGGCAAGGAGTGCGAATTTTCACAAAATAAACGTGACCATGTAGGGCCAGAATCGTCCGCCCAGTCCGAATCCGTGCTCAAAATCCCCAAACTCCGACCCCCCAAAGTGCCCATCTTTGCAGCTGCGCATGCGCGGCCCCCTGAACCAGGCAAGGAGTGCGAATTTTCACAAAATAAACGTGACCATGTAGGGCCAGAATCGTCCGCCCAGTCCGAATCCGTGCTCAAAATCCCCAAACTCCGACCCCCCAAAGTGCCCATCTTTGCAGCTGCGCATGCGCGGCCCCCAGAACCAGGCAAGGAGTGCGAATTTTCACAAAATAAACGTGACCATGTAGGGCCAGAATCGTCCGCCCAGTCCGAATCCGTGCTCAAAATCCCCAAACTCCGACCCCCCAAAGTGCCCATCTTTGCAGCTGCGCATGCGCGGCCCCCAGAACCAGGCAAGGAGTGCGAATTTTCACAAAATAAACGTGACCATGTAGGTCCAGAATCGTCCGCCCAGTCCGAATCCGTGCTCAAAATCCCCAAACTCCGACCCCCCAAAGTGCCCATCTTTGCAGCTGCGCATGCGCGGCCCCCTGAACCAGGCAAGGAGTGCGAATTTTCACAAAATAAACGTGACCATGTAGGGCCAGAATCGTCCGCCCAGTCCGAATCCGTGCTCAAAATCCCCAAACTCCGACCCCCCAAAGTGCCCATCTTTGCAGCTGCGCATGCGCGGCCCCCTGAACCTGGCAAGGAGTGCGAATTTTCACAAAATAAACGTGACCATGTAGGGCCAGAATCGTCCGCCCAGTCCGAATCCGTGCTCAAAATCCCCAAACTCCGACCCCCCAAAGTGCCCATCTTTGCAGCTGCGCATGCGCGGCCCCCTGAACCAGGCAAGGAGTGCGAATTTTCACAAAATAAACGTGACCATGTAGGGCCAGAATCGTCCGCCCAGTCCGAATCCGTGCTCAAAATCCCCAAACTCCGACCCCCCAAAGTGCCCATCTTTGCAGCTGCGCATGCGCGGCCCCCAGAACCAGGCAAGGAGTGCGAATTTTCACAAAATAAACGTGACCATGTAGGGCCAGAATCGTCCGCCCAGTCCGAATCCGTGCTCAAAATCCCCAAACTCCGACCCCCCAAAGTGCCCATCTTTGCAGCTGCGCATGCGCGGCGCCCTGAACCAGGCAAGGAGTGCGAATTTTCACAAAATAAACGTGACCATGTAGGGCCAGAATCGTCCGCCCAGTCCGAATCCGTGCTCAAAATCCCCAAACTCCGACCCCCCAAAGTGCCCATCTTTGCAGCTGCGCATGCGCGGCCCCCTGAACCAGGCAAGGAGTGCGAATTTTCACAAAATAAACGTGACCATGTAGGGCCAGAATCGTCCGCCCAGTCCGAATCCGTGCTCAAAATCCCCAAACTCCGACCCCCCAAAGTGCCCATCTTTGCAGCTGCGCATGCGCGGCCCCCAGAACCAGGCAAGGAGTGCGAATTTTCACAAAATAAACGTGACCATGTAGGGCCAGAATCGTCCGCCCAGTCCGAATCCGTGCTCAAAATCCCCAAACTCCGACCCCCCAAAGTGCCCATCTTTGCAGCTGCGCATGCGCGGCCCCCAGAACCAGGCAAGGAGTGCGAATTTTCACAAAATAAACGTGACCATGTAGGGCCAGAATCGTCCGCCCAGTCCGAATCCGTGCTCAAAATCCCCAAACTCCGACCCCCCAAAGTGCCCATCTTTGCAGCTGTGCATGCGCGGCCCCCAGAACCAGGCAAGGAGTGCGAATTTTCACAAAATAAACGTGACCATGTAGGGCCAGAATCGTCCGCCCAGTCCGAATCCGTGCTCAAAATCCCCAAACTCCGACCCCCCAAAGTGCCCATCTTTGCAGCTGCGCATGCGCGGCCCCCTGAACCAGGCAAGGAGTGCGAATTTTCACAAAATAAACGTGGCCATGTAGGGCCAGAATCGTCCGCCCAGTCCGAATCCGTGCTCAAAATCCCCAAAATCCGACCCCCCAAAGTGCCCATCTTTGCAGCTGCGCATGCGCGGCCCCCAGAACCTGGCAAGGAGTGCGAATTTTCACAAAATAAACGTGACCATGTAGGGCCAGAATCGTCCGCCCAGTCCGAATCCGTGCTCAAAATCCCCAAACTCCGACCCCCCAAAGTGCCCATCTTTGCAGCTGCGCATGCGCGGCCCCCTGAACCAGGCAAGGAGTGCGAATTTTCACAAAATAAACGTGACCATGTAGGGCCAGAATCGTCCGCCCAGTCCGAATCCGTGCTCAAAATCCCCAAACTCCGACCCCCCAAAGTGCCCATCTTTGCAGCTGCGCATGCGCGGCCCCCTGAACCAGGCAAGGAGTGCGAATTTTCACAAAATAAACGTGACCATGTAGGGCCAGAATCGTCCGCCCAGTCCGAATCCGTGCTCAAAATCCCCAAACTCCGACCCCCAAAGTGCCCATCTTTGCAGCTGCGCATGCGCGGCCCCCAGAACCAGGCAAGGAGTGCGAATTTTCACAAAATAAACGTGACCATGTAGGGCCAGAATCGTCCGCCCAGTCCGAATCCGTGCTCAAAATCCCCAAACTCCGACCCCCCAAAGTGCCCATCTTTGCAGCTGCGCATGCGCGGCCCCCTGAACCAGGCAAGGAGTGCGAATTTTCACAAAATAAACGTGACCATGTAGGGCCAGAATCGTCCGCCCAGTCCGAATCCGTGCTCAAAATCCCCAAACTCCGACCCCCCAAAGTGCCCATCTTTGCAGCTGCGCATGCGCGGCCCCCAGAACCAGGCAAGGAGTGCGAATTTTCACAAAATAAACGTGACCATGTAGGGCCAGAATCGTCCGCCCAGTCCGAATCCGTGCTCAAAATCCCCAAACTCCGACCCCCCAAAGTGCCCATCTTTGCAGCTTCGCATGCGCGGCCCCCTGAACCAGGCAAGGAGTGCGAATTTTCACAAAATAAACGTGACCATGTAGGGCCAGAATCGTCCGCCCAGTCCGAATCCGTGCTCAAAATCCCCAAACTCCGACCCCCCAAAGTGCCCATCTTTGCAGCTGCGCATGCGCGGCCCCCTGAACCAGGCAAGGAGTGCGAATTTTCACAAAATAAACGTGACCATGTAGGGCCAGAATCGTCCGCCCAGTCCGAATCCGTGCTCAAAATCCCCAAACTCCGACCCCCCAAAGTGCCCATCTTTGCAGCTGCGCATGCGCGGCCCCCAGAACCAGGCAAGGAGTGCGAATTTTCACAAAATAAACGTGACCATGTAGGGCCAGAATCGTCCGCCCAGTCCGAATCCGTGCTCAAAATCCCCAAACTCCGACCCCCCAAAGTGCCCATCTTTGCAGCTGCGCATGCGCGGCCCCCTGAACCAGGCAAGGAGTGCGAATTTTCACAAAATAAACGTGACCATGTAGGGCCAGAATCGTCCGCCCAGTCCGAATCCGTGCTCAAAATCCCCAAACTCCGACCCCCCAAAGTGCCCATCTTTGCAGCTGCGCATGCGCGGCCCCCTGAACCAGGCAAGGAGTGCGAATTTTCACAAAATAAACGTGACCATGTAGGGCCAGAATCGTCCGCCCAGTCCGAATCCGTGCTCAAAATCCCCAAAATCCGACCCCCCAAAGTGCCCATCTTTGCAGCTGCGCATGCGCGGCCCCCAGAACCTGGCAAGGAGTGCGAATTTTCACAAAATAAACGTGACCATGTAGGGCCAGAATCGTCCGCCCAGTCCGAATCCGTGCTCAAAATCCCCAAACTCCGACCCCCCAAAGTGCCCATCTTTGCAGCTGCGCATGCGCGGCCCCCTGAACCAGGCAAGGAGTGCGAATTTTCACAAAATAAACGTGACCATGTAGGGCCAGAATCGTCCGCCCAGTCCGAATCCGTGCTCAAAATCCCCAAACTCCGACCCCCCAAAGTGCCCATCTTTGCAGCTGCGCATGCGCGGCCCCCTGAACCAGGCAAGGAGTGCGAATTTTCACAAAATAAACGTGACCATGTAGGGCCAGAATCGTCCGCCCAGTCCGAATCCGTGCTCAAAATCCCCAAACTCCGACCCCCAAAGTGCCCATCTTTGCAGCTGCGCATGCGCGGCCCCCTGAACCAGGCAAGGAGTGCGAATTTTCACAAAATAAACGTGACCATGTAGGGCCAGAATCGTCCGCCCAGTCCGAATCCGTGCTCAAAATCCCCAAACTCCGACCCCCCAAAGTGCCCATCTTTGCAGCTGCGCATGCGCGGCCCCCAGAACCAGGCAAGGAGTGCGAATTTTCACAAAATAAACGTGACCATGTAGGGCCAGAATCGTCCGCCCAGTCCGAATCCGTGCTCAAAATCCCCAAACTCCGACCCCCCAAAGTGCCCATCTTTGCAGCTGCGCATGCGCGGCCCCCTGAACCAGGCAAGGAGTGCGAATTTTCACAAAATAAACGTGACCATGTAGGGCCAGAATCGTCCGCCCAGTCCGAATCCGTGCTCAAAATCTCCAAACTCCGACCCCCCAAAGTGCCCATCTTTGCAGCTGCGCATGCGCGGCCCCCTGAACCAGGCAAGGAGTGCGAATTTTCACAAAATAAACGTGACCATGTAGGGCCAGAATCGTCCGCCCAGTCCGAATCCGTGCTCAAAATCCCCAAACTCCGACCCCCCAAAGTGCCCATCTTTGCAGCTGCGCATGCGCGGCCCCCAGAACCAGGCAAGGAGTGCGAATTTTCACAAAATAAACGTGACCATGTAGGGCCAGAATCGTCCGCCCAGTCCGAATCCGTGCTCAAAATCCCCAAACTCCGACCCCCCAAAGTGCCCATCTTTGCAGCTGCGCATGCGCGGCCCCCTGAACCAGGCAAGGAGTGCGAATTTTCACAAAATAAACGTGACCATGTAGGGCCAGAATCGTCCGCCCAGTCCGAATCCGTGCTCAAAATCCCCAAACTCCGACCCCCCAAAGTGCCCATCTTTGCAGCTGCGCATGCGCGGCCCCCAGAACCAGGCAAGGAGTGCGAATTTTCACAAAATAAACGTGACCATGTAGGGCCAGAATCGTCCGCCCAGTCCGAATCCGTGCTCAAAATCCCCAAACTCCGACCCCCCAAAGTGCCCATCTTTGCAGCTGCGCATGCGCGGCCCCCTGAACCAGGCAAGGAGTGCGAATTTTCACAAAATAAACGTGACCATGTAGGGCCAGAATCGTCCGCCCAGTCCGAATCCGTGCTCAAAATCCCCAAACTCCGACCCCCCAAAGTGCCCATCTTTGCAGCTGCGCATGCGCGGCCCCCTGAACCAGGCAAGGAGTGCGAATTTTCACAAAATAAACGTGACCATGTAGGGCCAGAATCGTCCGCCCAGTCCGAATCCGTGCTCAAAATCCCCAAACTCCGACCCCCCAAAGTGCCCATCTTTGCAGCTGCGCATGCGCGGCCCCCAGAACCAGGCAAGGAGTGCGAATTTTCACAAAATAAACGTGACCATGTAGGGCCAGAATCGTCCGCCCAGTCCGAATCCGTGCTCAAAATCCCCAAACTCCGACCCCCCAAAGTGCCCATCTTTGCAGCTGCGCATGCGCGGCCCCCTGAACCAGGCAAGGAGTGCGAATTTTCACAAAATAAACGTGACCATGTAGGGCCAGAATCGTCCGCCCAGTCCGAATCCGTGCTCAAAATCCCCAAAATCCGACCCCCCAAAGTGCCCATCTTTGCAGCTGCGCATGCGCGGCCCCCAGAACCTGGCAAGGAGTGCGAATTTTCACAAAATAAACGTGACCATGTAGGGCCAGAATCGTCCGCCCAGTCCGAATCCGTGCTCAAAATCCGCAAACTCCGACCCCCCAAAGTGCCCATCTTTGCAGCTGCGCATGCGCGGCCCCCTGAACCAGGCAAGGAGTGCGAATTTTCACAAAATAAACGTGACCATGTAGGGCCAGAATCGTCCGCCCAGTCCGAATCCGTGCTCAAAATCCCCAAACTCCGACCCCCCAAAGTGCCCATCTTTGCAGCTGCGCATGCGCGGCCCCCTGAACCAGGCAAGGAGTGCGAATTTTCACAAAATAAACGTGACCATGTAGGGCCAGAATCGTCCGCCCAGTCCGAATCCGTGCTCAAAATCCCCAAACTCCGACCCCCAAAGTGCCCATCTTTGCAGCTGCGCATGCGCGGCCCCCTGAACCAGGCAAGGAGTGCGAATTTTCACAAAATAAACGTGACCATGTAGGGCCAGAATCGTCCGCCCAGTCCGAATCCGTGCTCAAAATCCCCAAACTCCGACCCCCCAAAGTGCCCATCTTTGCAGCTGCGCATGCGCGGCCCCCAGAACCAGGCAAGGAGTGCGAATTTTCACAAAATAAACGTGACCATGTAGGGCCAGAATCGTCCGCCCAGTCCGAATCCGTGCTCAAAATCCCCAAACTCCGACCCCCCAAAGTGCCCATCTTTGCAGCTGCGCATGCGCGGCCCCCTGAACCAGGCAAGGAGTGCGAATTTTCACAAAATAAACGTGACCATGTAGGGCCAGAATCGTCCGCCCAGTCCGAATCCGTGCTCAAAATCTCCAAACTCCGACCCCCCAAAGTGCCCATCTTTGCAGCTGCGCATGCGCGGCCCCCTGAACCAGGCAAGGAGTGCGAATTTTCACAAAATAAACGTGACCATGTAGGGCCAGAATCGTCCGCCCAGTCCGAATCCGTGCTCAAAATCCCCAAACTCCGACCCCCCAAAGTGCCCATCTTTGCAGCTGCGCATGCGCGGCCCCCAGAACCAGGCAAGGAGTGCGAATTTTCACAAAATAAACGTGACCATGTAGGGCCAGAATCGTCCGCCCAGTCCGAATCCGTGCTCAAAATCATCAAACTCCGACCCCCCAAAGTGCCCATCTTTGCAGCTGCGCATGCGCGGCCCCCTGAACCAGGCAAGGAGTGCGAATTTTCACAAAATAAACGTGACCATGTAGGGCCAGAATCGTCCGCCCAGTCCGAATCCGTGCTCAAAATCCCCAAACTCCGACCCCCCAAAGTGCCCATCTTTGCAGCTGCGCATGCGCGGCCCCCAGAACCAGGCAAGGAGTGCGAATTTTCACAAAATAAACGTGACCATGTAGGGCCAGAATCGTCCGCCCAGTCCGAATCCGTGCTCAAAATCCCCAAACTCCGACCCCCCAAAGTGCCCATCTTTGCAGCTGCGCATGCGCGGCCCCCTGAACCAGGCAAGGAGTGCGAATTTTCACAAAATAAACGTGACCATGTAGGGCCAGAATCGTCCGCCCAGTCCGAATCCGTGCTCAAAATCCCCAAACTCCGACCCCCCAAAGTGCCCATCTTTGCAGCTGCGCATGCGCGGCCCCCTGAACCAGGCAAGGAGTGCGAATTTTCACAAAATAAACGTGACCATGTAGGGCCAGAATCGTCCGCCCAGTCCGAATCCGTGCTCAAAATCCCCAAACTCCGACCCCCCAAAGTGCCCATCTTTGCAGCTGCGCATGCGCGGCCCCCAGAACCAGGCAAGGAGTGCGAATTTTCACAAAATAAACGTGACCATGTAGGGCCAGAATCGTCCGCCCAGTCCGAATCCGTGCTCAAAATCCCCAAACTCCGACCCCCCAAAGTGCCCATCTTTGCAGCTGCGCATGCGCGGCCCCCTGAACCAGGCAAGGAGTGCGAATTTTCACAAAATAAACGTGACCATGTAGGGCCAGAATCGTCCGCCCAGTCCGAATCCGTGCTCAAAATCCCCAAACTCCGACCCCCCAAAGTGCCCATCTTTGCAGCTGCGCATGCGCGGCCCCCTGAACCAGGCAAGGAGTGCGAATTTTCACAAAATAAACGTGACCATGTAGGGCCAGAATCGTCCGCCCAGTCCGAATCCGTGCTCAAAATCCCCAAACTCCGACCCCCCAAAGTGCCAATCTTTGCAGCTGCGCATGCGCGGCCCCCAGAACCAGGCAAGGAGTGCGAATTTTCACAAAATAAACTTGACCATGTAGGGCCAGAATCGTCCGCCCAGTCCGAATCCGTGCTCAAAATCCCCAAACTCCGACCCCCCAAAGTGCCCATCTTTGCAGCTGCGCATGCGCGGCCCCCAGAACCAGGCAAGGAGTGCGAATTTTCACAAAATAAACGTGACCATGTAGGGCCAGAATCGTCCGCCCAGTCCGAATCCGTGCTCAAAATCCCCAAACTCCGACCCCCCAAAGTGCCCATCTTTGCAGCTGCGCATGCGCGGCCCCCTGAACCAGGCAAGGAGTGCGAATTTTCACAAAATAAACGTGACCATGTAGGGCCAGAATCGTCCGCCCAGTCCGAATCCGTGCTCAAAATCCCCAAACTCCGACCCCCCAAAGTGCCCATCTTTGCAGCTGCGCATGCGCGGCCCCCTGAACCAGGCAAGGAGTGCGAATTTTCACAAAATAAACGTGACCATGTAGGGCCAGAATCGTCCGCCCAGTCCGAATCCGTGCTCAAAATCCCCAAACTCCGACCCCCCAAAGTGCCCATCTTTGCAGCTGCGCATGCGCGGCCCCCTGAACCAGGCAAGGAGTGCGAATTTTCACAAAATAAACGTGACCATGTAGGGCCAGAATCGTCCGCCCAGTCCGAATCCGTGCTCAAAATCCCCAAACTCCGACCCCCCAAAGTGCCCATCTTTGCAGCTGCGCATGCGCGGCCCCCAGAACCAGGCAAGGAGTGCGAATTTTCACAAAATAAACGTGACCATGTAGGGCCAGAATCGTCCGCCCAGTCCGAATCCGTGCTCAAAATCCCCAAACTCCGATCCCCAAAGTGCCCATCTTTGCAGCTGCGCATGCGCGGCCCCCTGAACTAGGCAAGGAGTGCGAATTTTCACAAAATAAACGTGACCATGTAGGGCCAGAATCGTCCGCCCAGTCCGAATCCGTGCTCAAAATCCCCAAACTCCGACCCCCCAAAGTGCCCATCTTTGCAGCTGCGCATGCGCGGCCCCCTGAACCAGGCAAGGAGTGCGAATTTTCACAAAATAAACGTGACCATGTAGGGCCAGAATCGTCCGCCCAGTCCGAATCCGTGCTCAAAATCCCCAAACTCCGACCCCCCAAAGTGCCAATCTTTGCAGCTGCGCATGCGCGGCCCCCAGAACCAGGCAAGGAGTGCGAATTTTCACAAAATAAACTTGACCATGTAGGGCCAGAATCGTCCGCCCAGTCCGAATCCGTGCTCAAAATCCCCAAACTCCGACCCCCCAAAGTGCCCATCTTTGCAGCTGCGCATGCGCGGCCCCCAGAACCAGGCAAGGAGTGCGAATTTTCACAAAATAAACGTGACCATGTAGGGCCAGAATCGTCCGCCCAGTCCGAATCCGTGCTCAAAATCCCCAAACTCCGACCCCCCAAAGTGCCCATCTTTGCAGCTGCGCATGCGCGGCCCCCTGAACCAGGCAAGGAGTGCGAATTTTCACAAAATAAACGTGACCATGTAGGGCCAGAATCGTCCGCCCAGTCCGAATCCGTGCTCAAAATCCCCAAACTCCGACCCCCCAAAGTGCCCATCTTTGCAGCTGCGCATGCGCGGCCCCCTGAACCAGGCAAGGAGTGCGAATTTTCACAAAATAAACGTGACCATGTAGGGCCAGAATCGTCCGCCCAGTCCGAATCCGTGCTCAAAATCCCCAAACTCCGACCCCCCAAAGTGCCCATCTTTGCAGCTGCGCATGCGCGGCCCCCTGAACCAGGCAAGGAGTGCGAATTTTCACAAAATAAACGTGACCATGTAGGGCCAGAATCGTCCGCCCAGTCCGAATCCGTGCTCAAAATCCCCAAACTCCGACCCCCCAAAGTGCCCATCTTTGCAGCTGCGCATGCGCGGCCCCCAGAACCAGGCAAGGAGTGCGAATTTTCACAAAATAAACGTGACCATGTAGGGCCAGAATCGTCCGCCCAGTCCGAATCCGTGCTCAAAATCCCCAAACTCCGACCCCCCAAAGTGCCCATCTTTGCAGCTGCGCATGCGCGGCCCCCTGAACTAGGCAAGGAGTGCGAATTTTCACAAAATAAACGTGACCATGTAGGGCCAGAATCGTCCGCCCAGTCCGAATCCGTGCTCAAAATCCCCAAACTCCGACCCCCCAAAGTGCCCATCTTTGCAGCTGCGCATGCGCGGCCCCCTGAACCAGGCAAGGAGTGCGAATTTTCACAAAATAAACGTGACCATGTAGGGCCAGAATCGTCCGCCCAGTCCGAATCCGTGCTCAAAATCCCCAAACTCCGACCCCCCAAAGTGCCCATCTTTGCAGCTGCGCATGCGCGGCCCCCTGAACCAGGCAAGGAGTGCGAATTTTCACAAAATAAACGTGACCATGTAGGGCCAGAATCGTCCGCCCAGTCCGAATCCGTGCTCAAAATCCCCAAACTCCGACCCCCCAAAGTGCCCATCTTTGCAGCTGCGCATGCGCGGCCCCCTGAACCAGGCAAGGAGTGCGAATTTTCACAAAATAAACGTGACCATGTAGGTCCAGAATCGTCCGCCCAGTCCGAATCCGTGCTCAAAATCCCCAAACTCCGACCCCCCAAAGTGCCCATCTTTGCAGCTGCGCATGCGCGGCCCCCAGAACCAGGCAAGGAGTGCGAATTTTCACAAAATAAACGTGACCATGTAGGGCCAGAATCGTCCGCCCAGTCCGAATCCGTGCTCAAAATCCCCAAACTCCGACCCCCCAAAGTGCCCATCTTTGCAGCTGCGCATGCGCGGCCCCCTGAACCAGGCAAGGAGTGCGAATTTTCACAAAATAAACGTGACCATGTAGGGCCAGAATCGTCCGCCCAGTCCGAATCCGTGCTCAAAATCCCCAAACTCCGACCCCCCAAAGTGCCCATCTTTGCAGCTGCGCATGCGCGGCCCCCAGAACCAGGCAAGGAGTGCGAATTTTCACAAAATAAACGTGACCATGTAGGGCCAGAATCGTCCGCCCAGTCCGAATCCGTGCTCAAAATCCCCAAACTCCGACCCCCCAAAGTGCCCATCTTTGCAGCTGCGCATGCGCGGCCCCCTGAACCAGGCAAGGAGTGCGAATTTTCACAAAATAAACGTGACCATGTAGGGCCAGAATCGTCCGCCCAGTCCGAATCCGTGCTCAAAATCCCCAAACTCCGACCCCCCAAAGTGCCCATCTTTGCAGCTGCGCATGCGCGGCCCCCAGAACCAGGCAAGGAGTGCGAATTTTCACAAAATAAACGTGACCATGTAGGGCCAGAATCGTCCGCCCAGTCCGAATCCGTGCTCAAAATCCCCAAACTCCGACCCCCCAAAGTGCCCATCTTTGCAGCTGCGCATGCGCGGCCCCCTGAACTAGGCAAGGAGTGCGAATTTTCACAAAATAAACGTGACCATGTAGGGCCAGAATCGTCCGCCCAGTCCGAATCCGTGCTCAAAATCCCCAAACTCCGACCCCCCAAAGTGCCCATCTTTGCAGCTGCGCATGCGCGGCCCCCTGAACCAGGCAAGGAGTGCGAATTTTCACAAAATAAACGTGACCATGTAGGGCCAGAATCGTCCGCCCAGTCCGAATCCGTGCTCAAAATCCCCAAACTCCGACCCCCCCAAAGTGCCCATCTTTGCAGCTGCGCATGCGCGGCCCCCAGAACCAGGCAAGGAGTGCGAATTTTCACAAAATAAACGTGACCATGTAGGGCCAGAATCGTCCGCCCAGTCCGAATCCGTGCTCAAAATCCCCAAACTCCGACCCCCCAAAGTGCCCATCTTTGCAGCTGCGCATGCGCGGCCCCCTGAACCAGGCAAGGAGTGCGAATTTTCACAAAATAAACGTGACCATGTAGGGCCAGAATCGTCCGCCCAGTCCGAATCCGTGCTCAAAATCCCCAAACTCCGACCCCCCAAAGTGCCCATCTTTGCAGCTGCGCATGCGCGGCCCCCAGAACCAGGCAAGGAGTGCGAATTTTCACAAAATAAACGTGACCATGTAGGGCCAGAATCGTCCGCCCAGTCCGAATCCGTGCTCAAAATCCCCAAACTCCGACCCCCCAAAGTGCCCATCTTTGCAGCTGCGCATGCGCGGCCCCCTGAACCAGGCAAGGAGTGCGAATTTTCACAAAATAAACGTGACCATGTAGGGCCAGAATCGTCCGCCCAGTCCGAATCCGTGCTCAAAATCCCCAAACTCCGACCCCCCAAAGTGCCCATCTTTGCAGCTGCGCATGCGCGGCCCCCTGAACCAGGCAAGGAGTGCGAATTTTCACAAAATAAACGTGACCATGTAGGGCCAGAATCGTCCGCCCAGTCCGAATCCGTGCTCAAAATCCCCAAACTCCGACCCCCCAAAGTGCCCATCTTTGCAGCTGCGCATGCGCGGCCCCCAGAACCAGGCAAGGAGTGCGAATTTTCACAAAATAAACGTGACCATGTAGGGCCAGAATCGTCCGCCCAGTCCGAATCCGTGCTCAAAATCCCCAAACTCCGACCCCCCAAAGTGCCCATCTTTGCAGCTGCGCATGCGCGGCCCCCAGAACCAGGCAAGGAGTGCGAATTTTCACAAAATAAACGTGACCATGTAGGGCCAGAATCGTCCGCCCAGTCCGAATCCGTGCTCAAAATCCCCAAACTCCGACCCCCCAAAGTGCCCATCTTTGCAGCTGCGCATGCGCGGCCCCCTGAACCAGGCAAGGAGTGCGAATTTTCACAAAATAAACGTGACCATGTAGGGCCAGAATCGTCCGCCCAGTCCGAATCCGTGCTCAAAATCCCCAAACTCCGACCCCCCAAAGTGCCCATCTTTGCAGCTGCGCATGCGCTGCCCCCTGAACCAGGCAAGGAGTGCGAATTTTCACAAAATAAACGTGACCATGTAGGGCCAGAATCGTCCGCCCAGTCCGAATCCGTGCTCAAAATCCCCAAACTCCGACCCCCCAAAGTGCCCATCTTTGCAGCTGCGCATGCGCGGCCCCCAGAACCAGGCAAGGAGTGCGAATTTTCACAAAATAAACGTGACCATGTAGGGCCAGAATCGTCCGCCCAGTCCGAATCCGTGCTCAAAATCCCCAAACTCCGACCCCCCAAAGTGCCCATCTTTGCAGCTGCGCATGCGCGGCCCCCAGAACCAGGCAAGGAGTGCGAATTTTCACAAAATAAACGTGACCATGTAGGGCCAGAATCGTCCGCCCAGTCCGAATCCGTGCTCAAAATCCCCAAACTCCGACCCCCCAAAGTGCCCATCTTTGCAGCTGCGCATGCGCGGCCCCCAGAACCAGGCAAGTAGTGCGAATTTTCACAAAATAAACGTGACCATGTAGGGCCAGAATCGTCCGCCCAGTCCGAATCCGTGCTCAAAATCCCCAAACTCCGACCCCCCAAAGTGCCCATCTTTGCAGCTGCGCATGCGCGGCCCCCTGAACCAGGCAAGGAGTGCGAATTTTCACAAAATAAACGTGACCATGTAGGGCCAGAATCGTCCGCCCAGTCCGAATCCGTGCACAAAATCCCCAAACTCCGACCCCCCAAAGTGCCCATCTTTGCAGCTGCGCATGCGCGGCCCCCTGAACCAGGCAAGGAGTGCGAATTTTCACAAAATAAACGTGACCATGTAGGGCCAGAATCGTCCGCCCAGTCCGAATCCGTGCTCAAAATCCCCAAACTCCGACCCCCCAAAGTGCCCATCTTTGCAGCTGCGCATGCGCGGCCCCCAGAACCAGGCAAGGAGTGCGAATTTTCACAAAATAAACGTGACCATGTAGGGTCAGAATCGTCCGCCCAGTCCGAATCCGTGCTCAAAATCCCCAAACTCCGAACCCCAAAGTGCCCATCTTTGCAGCTGCGCATGCGCGGCCCCCTGAACCAGGCAAGGAGTGCGAATTTTCACAAAATAAACGTGACCATGTAGGGCCAGAATCGTCCGCCCAGTCCGAATCCGTGCTCAAAATCCCCAAACTCCGACCCCCCAAAGTGCCCATCTTTGCAGCTGCGCATGCGCGGCCCCCAGAACCAGGCAAGGAGTGCGAATTTTCACAAAATAAACGTGACCATGTAGGGCCAGAATCGTCCGCCCAGTCCGAATCCGTGCTCAAAATCCCCAAACTCCGACCCCCCAAAGTGCCCATCTTTGCAGCTGCGCATGCGCGGCCCCCAGAACCAGACAAGGAGTGCGAATTTTCACAAAATAAACTTGACCATGTAGGGCCAGAATCGTCCGCCCAGTCCGAATCCGTGCTCAAAATCCCCAAACTCCGACCCCCCAAAGTGCCCATCTTTGCAGCTGCGCATGCGCGGCCCCCAGAACCAGGCAAGGAGTGCGAATTTTCACAAAATAAACGTGACCATGTAGGGCCAGAATCGTCCGCCCAGTCCGAATCCGTGCTCAAAATCCCCAAACTCCGACCCCCCAAAGTGCCCATCTTTGCAGCTGCGCATGCGCGGCCCCCTGAACCAGGCAAGGAGTGCGAATTTTCACAAAATAAACGTGACCATGTAGGGCCAGAATCGTCCGCCCAGTCCGAATCCGTGCTCAAAATCCCCAAACTCCGACCCCCCAAAGTGCCCATCTTTGCAGCTGCGCATGCGCGGCCCCCTGAACCAGGCAAGGAGTGCGAATTTTCACAAAATAAACGTGACCATGTAGGGCCAGAATCGTCCGCCCAGTCCGAATCCGTGCTCAAAATCCCCAAACTCCGACCCCCCAAAGTGCCCATCTTTGCAGCTGCGCATGCGCGGCCCCCTGAACCAGGCAAGGAGTGCGAATTTTCACAAAATAAACGTGACCATGTAGGGCCAGAATCGTCCGCCCAGTCCGAATCCGTGCTCAAAATCCCCAAACTCCGACCCCCCAAAGTGCCCATCTTTGCAGCTGCGCATGCGCGGCCCCCAGAACCAGGCAAGGAGTGCGAATTTTCACAAAATAAACGTGACCATGTAGGGCCAGAATCGTCCGCCCAGTCCGAATCCGTGCTCAAAATCCCCAAACTCCGACCCCCCAAAGTGCCCATCTTTGCAGCTGCGCATGCGCGGCCCCCTGAACTAGGCAAGGAGTGCGAATTTTCACAAAATAAACGTGACCATGTAGGGCCAGAATCGTCCGCCCAGTCCGAATCCGTGCTCAAAATCCCCAAACTCCGACCCCCCAAAGTGCCCATCTTTGCAGCTGCGCATGCGCGGCCCCCTGAACCAGGCAAGGAGTGCGAATTTTCACAAAATAAACGTGACCATGTAGGGCCAGAATCGTCCGCCCAGTCCGAATCCGTGCTCAAAATCCCCAAACTCCGACCCCCCAAAGTGCCCATCTTTGCAGCTGCGCATGCGCGGCCCCCTGAACCAGGCAAGGAGTGCGAATTTTCACAAAATAAACGTGACCATGTAGGGCCAGAATCGTCCGCCCAGTCCGAATCCGTGCTCAAAATCCCCAAACTCCGACCCCCCAAAGTGCCCATCTTTGCAGCTGCGCATGCGCGGCCCCCTGAACCAGGCAAGGAGTGCGAATTTTCACAAAATAAACGTGACCATGTAGGGCCAGAATCGTCCGCCCAGTCCGAATCCGTGCTCAAAATCCCCAAACTCCGACCCCCCAAAGTGCCCATCTTTGCAGCTGCGCATGCGCGGCCCCCAGAACCAGGCAAGGAGTGCGAATTTTCACAAAATAAACGTGACCATGTAGGGCCAGAATCGTCCGCCCAGTCCGAATCCGTGCTCAAAATCCCCAAACTCCGACCCCCCAAAGTGCCCATCTTTGCAGCTGCGCATGCGCGGCCCCCTGAACCAGGCAAGGAGTGCGAATTTTCACAAAATAAACGTGACCATGTAGGGCCAGAATCGTCCGCCCAGTCCGAATCCGTGCTCAAAATCCCCAAACTCCGACCCCCCAAAGTGCCCATCTTTGCAGCTGCGCATGCGCGGCCCCCAGAACCAGGCAAGGAGTGCGAATTTTCACAAAATAAACGTGACCATGTAGGGCCAGAATCGTCCGCCCAGTCCGAATCCGTGCTCAAAATCCCCAAACTCCGACCCCCCAAAGTGCCCATCTTTGCAGCTGCGCATGCGCGGCCCCCTGAACCAGGCAAGGAGTGCGAATTTTCACAAAATAAACGTGACCATGTAGGGCCAGAATCGTCCGCCCAGTCCGAATCCGTGCTCAAAATCCCCAAACTCCGACCCCCCAAAGTGCCCATCTTTGCAGCTGCGCATGCGCGGCCCCCAGAACCAGGCAAGGAGTGCGAATTTTCACAAAATAAACGTGACCATGTAGGGCCAGAATCGTCCGCCCAGTCCGAATCCGTGCTCAAAATCCCCAAACTCCGACCCCCCAAAGTGCCCATCTTTGCAGCTGCGCATGCGCGGCCCCCTGAACTAGGCAAGGAGTGCGAATTTTCACAAAATAAACGTGACCATGTAGGGCCAGAATCGTCCGCCCAGTCCGAATCCGTGCTCAAAATCCCCAAACTCCGACCCCCCAAAGTGCCCATCTTTGCAGCTGCGCATGCGCGGCCCCCTGAACCAGGCAAGGAGTGCGAATTTTCACAAAATAAACGTGACCATGTAGGGCCAGAATCGTCCGCCCAGTCCGAATCCGTGCTCAAAATCCCCAAACTCCGACCCCCCCAAAGTGCCCATCTTTGCAGCTGCGCATGCGCGGCCCCCAGAACCAGGCAAGGAGTGCGAATTTTCACAAAATAAACGTGACCATGTAGGGCCAGAATCGTCCGCCCAGTCCGAATCCGTGCTCAAAATCCCCAAACTCCGACCCCCCAAAGTGCCCATCTTTGCAGCTGCGCATGCGCGGCCCCCTGAACCAGGCAAGGAGTGCGAATTTTCACAAAATAAACGTGACCATGTAGGGCCAGAATCGTCCGCCCAGTCCGAATCCGTGCTCAAAATCCCCAAACTCCGACCCCCCAAAGTGCCCATCTTTGCAGCTGCGCATGCGCGGCCCCCAGAACCAGGCAAGGAGTGCGAATTTTCACAAAATAAACGTGACCATGTAGGGCCAGAATCGTCCGCCCAGTCCGAATCCGTGCTCAAAATCCCCAAACTCCGACCCCCCAAAGTGCCCATCTTTGCAGCTGCGCATGCGCGGCCCCCTGAACCAGGCAAGGAGTGCGAATTTTCACAAAATAAACGTGACCATGTAGGGCCAGAATCGTCCGCCCAGTCCGAATCCGTGCTCAAAATCCCCAAACTCCGACCCCCCAAAGTGCCCATCTTTGCAGCTGCGCATGCGCGGCCCCCTGAACCAGGCAAGGAGTGCGAATTTTCACAAAATAAACGTGACCATGTAGGGCCAGAATCGTCCGCCCAGTCCGAATCCGTGCTCAAAATCCCCAAACTCCGACCCCCCAAAGTGCCCATCTTTGCAGCTGCGCATGCGCGGCCCCCAGAACCAGGCAAGGAGTGCGAATTTTCACAAAATAAACGTGACCATGTAGGGCCAGAATCGTCCGCCCAGTCCGAATCCGTGCTCAAAATCCCCAAACTCCGACCCCCCAAAGTGCCCATCTTTGCAGCTGCGCATGCGCGGCCCCCAGAACCAGGCAAGGAGTGCGAATTTTCACAAAATAAACGTGACCATGTAGGGCCAGAATCGTCCGCCCAGTCCGAATCCGTGCTCAAAATCCCCAAACTCCGACCCCCCAAAGTGCCCATCTTTGCAGCTGCGCATGCGCGGCCCCCTGAACCAGGCAAGGAGTGCGAATTTTCACAAAATAAACGTGACCATGTAGGGCCAGAATCGTCCGCCCAGTCCGAATCCGTGCTCAAAATCCCCAAACTCCGACCCCCCAAAGTGCCCATCTTTGCAGCTGCGCATGCGCGGCCCCCTGAACCAGGCAAGGAGTGCGAATTTTCACAAAATAAACGTGACCATGTAGGGCCAGAATCGTCCGCCCAGTCCGAATCCGTGCTCAAAATCCCCAAACTCCGACCCCCCAAAGTGCCCATCTTTGCAGCTGCGCATGCGCGGCCCCCAGAACCAGGCAAGGAGTGCGAATTTTCACAAAATAAACGTGACCATGTAGGGCCAGAATCGTCCGCCCAGTCCGAATCCGTGCTCAAAATCCCCAAACTCCGACCCCCCAAAGTGCCCATCTTTGCAGCTGCGCATGCGCGGCCCCCAGAACCAGGCAAGGAGTGCGAATTTTCACAAAATAAACGTGACCATGTAGGGCCAGAATCGTCCGCCCAGTCCGAATCCGTGCTCAAAATCCCCAAACTCCGACCCCCCAAAGTGCCCATCTTTGCAGCTGCGCATGCGCGGCCCCCTGAACCAGGCAAGGAGTGCGAATTTTCACAAAATAAACGTGACCATGTAGGGCCAGAATCGTCCGCCCAGTCCGAATCCGTGCTCAAAATCCCCAAACTCCGACCCCCCAAAGTGCCCATCTTTGCAGCTGCGCATGCGCGGCCCCCTGAACCAGGCAAGGAGTGCGAATTTTCACAAAATAAACGTGACCATGTAGGGCCAGAATCGTCCGCCCAGTCCGAATCCGTGCTCAAAATCCCCAAACTCCGACCCCCCAAAGTGCCCATCTTTGCAGCTGCGCATGCGCGGCCCCCAGAACCAGGCAAGGAGTGCGAATTTTCACAAAATAAACGTGACCATGTAGGGCCAGAATCGTCCGCCCAGTCCGAATCCGTGCTCAAAATCCCCAAACTCCGACCCCCCAAAGTGCCCATCTTTGCAGCTGCGCATGCGCGGCCCCCAGAACCAGGCAAGGAGTGCGAATTTTCACAAAATAAACGTGACCATGTAGGGCCAGAATCGTCCGCCCAGTCCGAATCCGTGCTCAAAATCCCCAAACTCCGACCCCCCAAAGTGCCCATCTTTGCAGCTGCGCATGCGCGGCCCCCAGAACCAGGCAAGTAGTGCGAATTTTCACAAAATAAACGTGACCATGTAGGGCCAGAATCGTCCGCCCAGTCCGAATCCGTGCTCAAAATCCCCAAACTCCGACCCCCCAAAGTGCCCATCTTTGCAGCTGCGCATGCGCGGCCCCCTGAACCAGGCAAGGAGTGCGAATTTTCACAAAATAAACGTGACCATGTAGGGCCAGAATCGTCCGCCCAGTCCGAATCCGTGCACAAAATCCCCAAACTCCGACCCCCCAAAGTGCCCATCTTTGCAGCTGCGCATGCGCGGCCCCCTGAACCAGGCAAGGAGTGCGAATTTTCACAAAATAAACGTGACCATGTAGGGCCAGAATCGTCCGCCCAGTCCGAATCCGTGCTCAAAATCCCCAAACTCCGACCCCCCAAAGTGCCCATCTTTGCAGCTGCGCATGCGCGGCCCCCAGAACCAGGCAAGGAGTGCGAATTTTCACAAAATAAACGTGACCATGTAGGGCCAGAATCGTCCGCCCAGTCCGAATCCGTGCTCAAAATCCCCAAACTCCGACCCCCCAAAGTGCCCATCTTTGCAGCTGCGCATGCGCGGCCCCCTGAACTAGGCAAGGAGTGCGAATTTTCACAAAATAAACGTGACCATGTAGGGCCAGAATCGTCCGCCCAGTCCGAATCCGTGCTCAAAATCCCCAAACTCCGACCCCCCAAAGTGCCCATCTTTGCAGCTGCGCATGCGCGGCCCCCTGAACCAGGCAAGGAGTGCGAATTTTCACAAAATAAACGTGACCATGTAGGGCCAGAATCGTCCGCCCAGTCCGAATCCGTGCTCAAAATCCCCAAACTCCGACCCCCCAAAGTGCCCATCTTTGCAGCTGCGCATGCGCGGCCCCCTGAACCAGGCAAGGAGTGCGAATTTTCACAAAATAAACGTGACCATGTAGGGCCAGAATCGTCCGCCCAGTCCGAATCCGTGCTCAAAATCCCCAAACTCCGACCCCCCAAAGTGCCCATCTTTGCAGCTGCGCATGCGCGGCCCCCTGAACCAGGCAAGGAGTGCGAATTTTCACAAAATAAACGTGACCATGTAGGGCCAGAATCGTCCGCCCAGTCCGAATCCGTGCTCAAAATCCCCAAACTCCGACCCCCCAAAGTGCCCATCTTTGCAGCTGCGCATGCGCGGCCCCCAGAACCAGGCAAGGAGTGCGAATTTTCACAAAATAAACGTGACCATGTAGGGCCAGAATCGTCCGCCCAGTCCGAATCCGTGCTCAAAATCCCCAAACTCCGACCCCCCAAAGTGCCCATCTTTGCAGCTGCGCATGCGCGGCCCCCTGAACCAGGCAAGGAGTGCGAATTTTCACAAAATAAACGTGACCATGTAGGGCCAGAATCGTCCGCCCAGTCCGAATCCGTGCTCAAAATCCCCAAACTCCGACCCCCCAAAGTGCCCATCTTTGCAGCTGCGCATGCGCGGCCCCCAGAACCAGGCAAGGAGTGCGAATTTTCACAAAATAAACGTGACCATGTAGGGCCAGAATCGTCCGCCCAGTCCGAATCCGTGCTCAAAATCCCCAAACTCCGACCCCCCAAAGTGCCCATCTTTGCAGCTGCGCATGCGCGGCCCCCTGAACCAGGCAAGGAGTGCGAATTTTCACAAAATAAACGTGACCATGTAGGGCCAGAATCGTCCGCCCAGTCCGAATCCGTGCTCAAAATCCCCAAACTCCGACCCCCCAAAGTGCCCATCTTTGCAGCTGCGCATGCGCGGCCCCCAGAACCAGGCAAGGAGTGCGAATTTTCACAAAATAAACGTGACCATGTAGGGCCAGAATCGTCCGCCCAGTCCGAATCCGTGCTCAAAATCCCCAAACTCCGACCCCCCAAAGTGCCCATCTTTGCAGCTGCGCATGCGCGGCCCCCTGAACTAGGCAAGGAGTGCGAATTTTCACAAAATAAACGTGACCATGTAGGGCCAGAATCGTCCGCCCAGTCCGAATCCGTGCTCAAAATCCCCAAACTCCGACCCCCCAAAGTGCCCATCTTTGCAGCTGCGCATGCGCGGCCCCCTGAACCAGGCAAGGAGTGCGAATTTTCACAAAATAAACGTGACCATGTAGGGCCAGAATCGTCCGCCCAGTCCGAATCCGTGCTCAAAATCCCCAAACTCCGACCCCCCCAAAGTGCCCATCTTTGCAGCTGCGCATGCGCGGCCCCCAGAACCAGGCAAGGAGTGCGAATTTTCACAAAATAAACGTGACCATGTAGGGCCAGAATCGTCCGCCCAGTCCGAATCCGTGCTCAAAATCCCCAAACTCCGACCCCCCAAAGTGCCCATCTTTGCAGCTGCGCATGCGCGGCCCCCTGAACCAGGCAAGGAGTGCGAATTTTCACAAAATAAACGTGACCATGTAGGGCCAGAATCGTCCGCCCAGTCCGAATCCGTGCTCAAAATCCCCAAACTCCGACCCCCCAAAGTGCCCATCTTTGCAGCTGCGCATGCGCGGCCCCCAGAACCAGGCAAGGAGTGCGAATTTTCACAAAATAAACGTGACCATGTAGGGCCAGAATCGTCCGCCCAGTCCGAATCCGTGCTCAAAATCCCCAAACTCCGACCCCCCAAAGTGCCCATCTTTGCAGCTGCGCATGCGCGGCCCCCTGAACCAGGCAAGGAGTGCGAATTTTCACAAAATAAACGTGACCATGTAGGGCCAGAATCGTCCGCCCAGTCCGAATCCGTGCTCAAAATCCCCAAACTCCGACCCCCCAAAGTGCCCATCTTTGCAGCTGCGCATGCGCGGCCCCCTGAACCAGGCAAGGAGTGCGAATTTTCACAAAATAAACGTGACCATGTAGGGCCAGAATCGTCCGCCCAGTCCGAATCCGTGCTCAAAATCCCCAAACTCCGACCCCCCAAAGTGCCCATCTTTGCAGCTGCGCATGCGCGGCCCCCAGAACCAGGCAAGGAGTGCGAATTTTCACAAAATAAACGTGACCATGTAGGGCCAGAATCGTCCGCCCAGTCCGAATCCGTGCTCAAAATCCCCAAACTCCGACCCCCCAAAGTGCCCATCTTTGCAGCTGCGCATGCGCGGCCCCCAGAACCAGGCAAGGAGTGCGAATTTTCACAAAATAAACGTGACCATGTAGGGCCAGAATCGTCCGCCCAGTCCGAATCCGTGCTCAAAATCCCCAAACTCCGACCCCCCAAAGTGCCCATCTTTGCAGCTGCGCATGCGCGGCCCCCTGAACCAGGCAAGGAGTGCGAATTTTCACAAAATAAACGTGACCATGTAGGGCCAGAATCGTCCGCCCAGTCCGAATCCGTGCTCAAAATCCCCAAACTCCGACCCCCCAAAGTGCCCATCTTTGCAGCTGCGCATGCGCGGCCCCCTGAACCAGGCAAGGAGTGCGAATTTTCACAAAATAAACGTGACCATGTAGGGCCAGAATCGTCCGCCCAGTCCGAATCCGTGCTCAAAATCCCCAAACTCCGACCCCCCAAAGTGCCCATCTTTGCAGCTGCGCATGCGCGGCCCCCAGAACCAGGCAAGGAGTGCGAATTTTCACAAAATAAACGTGACCATGTAGGGCCAGAATCGTCCGCCCAGTCCGAATCCGTGCTCAAAATCCCCAAACTCCGACCCCCCAAAGTGCCCATCTTTGCAGCTGCGCATGCGCGGCCCCCAGAACCAGGCAAGGAGTGCGAATTTTCACAAAATAAACGTGACCATGTAGGGCCAGAATCGTCCGCCCAGTCCGAATCCGTGCTCAAAATCCCCAAACTCCGACCCCCCAAAGTGCCCATCTTTGCAGCTGCGCATGCGCGGCCCCCTGAACCAGGCAAGGAGTGCGAATTTTCACAAAATAAACGTGACCATGTAGGGCCAGAATCGTCCGCCCAGTCCGAATCCGTGCTCAAAATCCCCAAACTCCGACCCCCCAAAGTGCCCATCTTTGCAGCTGCGCATGCGCGGCCCCCTGAACCAGGCAAGGAGTGCGAATTTTCACAAAATAAACGTGACCATGTAGGGCCAGAATCGTCCGCCCAGTCCGAATCCGTGCTCAAAATCCCCAAACTCCGACCCCCCAAAGTGCCCATCTTTGCAGCTGCGCATGCGCGGCCCCCAGAACCAGGCAAGGAGTGCGAATTTTCACAAAATAAACGTGACCATGTAGGGCCAGAATCGTCCGCCCAGTCCGAATCCGTGCTCAAAATCCCCAAACTCCGACCCCCCAAAGTGCCCATCTTTGCAGCTGCGCATGCGCGGCCCCCAGAACCAGGCAAGGAGTGCGAATTTTCACAAAATAAACGTGACCATGTAGGGCCAGAATCGTCCGCCCAGTCCGAATCCGTGCTCAAAATCCCCAAACTCCGACCCCCCAAAGTGCCCATCTTTGCAGCTGCGCATGCGCGGCCCCCAGAACCAGGCAAGTAGTGCGAATTTTCACAAAATAAACGTGACCATGTAGGGCCAGAATCGTCCGCCCAGTCCGAATCCGTGCTCAAAATCCCCAAACTCCGACCCCCCAAAGTGCCCATCTTTGCAGCTGCGCATGCGCGGCCCCCTGAACCAGGCAAGGAGTGCGAATTTTCACAAAATAAACGTGACCATGTAGGGCCAGAATCGTCCGCCCAGTCCGAATCCGTGCACAAAATCCCCAAACTCCGACCCCCCAAAGTGCCCATCTTTGCAGCTGCGCATGCGCGGCCCCCTGAACCAGGCAAGGAGTGCGAATTTTCACAAAATAAACGTGACCATGTAGGGCCAGAATCGTCCGCCCAGTCCGAATCCGTGCTCAAAATCCCCAAACTCCGACCCCCCAAAGTGCCCATCTTTGCAGCTGCGCATGCGCGGCCCCCAGAACCAGGCAAGGAGTGCGAATTTTCACAAAATAAACGTGACCATGTAGGGTCAGAATCGTCCGCCCAGTCCGAATCCGTGCTCAAAATCCCCAAACTCCGAACCCCAAAGTGCCCATCTTTGCAGCTGCGCATGCGCGGCCCCCTGAACCAGGCAAGGAGTGCGAATTTTCACAAAATAAACGTGACCATGTAGGGCCAGAATCGTCCGCCCAGTCCGAATCCGTGCTCAAAATCCCCAAACTCCGACCCCCCAAAGTGCCCATCTTTGCAGCTGCGCATGCGCGGCCCCCAGAACCAGGCAAGGAGTGCGAATTTTCACAAAATAAACGTGACCATGTAGGGCCAGAATCGTCCGCCCAGTCCGAATCCGTGCTCAAAATCCCCAAACTCCGACCCCCCAAAGTGCCCATCTTTGCAGCTGCGCATGCGCGGCCCCCAGAACCAGACAAGGAGTGCGAATTTTCACAAAATAAACGTGACCATGTAGGGCCAGAATCGTCCGCCCAGTCCGAATCCGTGCTCAAAATCCCCAAACTCCGATCCCCAAAGTGCCCATCTTTGCAGCTGCGCATGCGCGGCCCCCTGAACCAGGCAAGGAGTGCGAATTTTCACAAAATAAACGTGACCATGTAGGGCCAGAATCGTCCGCCCAGTCCGAATCCGTGCTCAAAATCCCCAAACTCCGACCCCCCAAAGTGCCCATCTTTGCAGCTGCGCATGCGCGGCCCCCAGAACCAGGCAAGGAGTGCGAATTTTCACAAAATAAACGTGACCATGTAGGGCCAGAATCGTCCGCCCAGTCCGAATCCGTGCTCAAAATCCCCAAACTCCGACCCCCCAAAGTGCCCATCTTTGCAGCTGCGCATGCGCGGCCCCCTGAACCAGGCAAGGAGTGCGAATTTTCACAAAATAAACGTGACCATGTAGGGCCAGAATCGTCCGCCCAGTCCGAATCCGTGCTCAAAATCCCCAAACTCCGACCCCCCAAAGTGCCCATCTTTGCAGCTGCGCATGCGCGGCCCCCTGAACCAGGCAAGGAGTGCGAATTTTCACAAAATAAACGTGACCATGTAGGGCCAGAATCGTCCGCCCAGTCCGAATCCGTGCTCAAAATCCCCAAACTCCGACCCCCCAAAGTGCCCATCTTTGCAGCTGCGCATGCGCGGCCCCCAGAACCAGGCAAGGAGTGCGAATTTTCACAAAATAAACGTGACCATGTAGGGCCAGAATCGTCCGCCCAGTCCGAATCCGTGCTCAAAATCCCCAAACTCCGACCCCCCAAAGTGCCCATCTTTGCAGCTGCGCATGCGCGGCCCCCAGAACCAGGCAAGTAGTGCGAATTTTCACAAAATAAACGTGACCATGTAGGGCCAGAATCGTCCGCCCAGTCCGAATCCGTGCTCAAAATCCCCAAACTCCGACCCCCCAAAGTGCCCATCTTTGCAGCTCCGCATGCGCGGCCCCCTGAACCAGGCAAGGAGTGCGAATTTTCACAAAATAAACGTGACCATGTAGGGCCAGAATCGTCCGCCCAGTCCGAATCCGTGCACAAAATCCCCAAACTCCGACCCCCCAAAGTGCCCATCTTTGCAGCTGCGCATGCGCGGCCCCCTGAACCAGGCAAGGAGTGCGAATTTTCACAAAATAAACGTGACCATGTAGGGCCAGAATCGTCCGCCCAGTCCGAATCCGTGCTCAAAATCCCCAAACTCCGACCCCCCAAAGTGCCCATCTTTGCAGCTGCGCATGCGCGGCCCCCAGAACCAGGCAAGGAGTGCGAATTTTCACAAAATAAACGTGACCATGTAGGGTCAGAATCGTCCGCCCAGTCCGAATCCGTGCTCAAAATCCCCAAACTCCGAACCCCAAAGTGCCCATCTTTGCAGCTGCGCATGCGCGGCCCCCTGAACCAGGCAAGGAGTGCGAATTTTCACAAAATAAACGTGACCATGTAGGGCCAGAATCGTCCGCCCAGTCCGAATCCGTGCTCAAAATCCCCAAACTCCGACCCCCCAAAGTGCCCATCTTTGCAGCTGCGCATGCGCGGCCCCCAGAACCAGGCAAGGAGTGCGAATTTTCACAAAATAAACGTGACCATGTAGGGCCAGAATCGTCCGCCCAGTCCGAATCCGTGCTCAAAATCCCCAAACTCCGACCCCCCAAAGTGCCCATCTTTGCAGCTGCGCATGCGCGGCCCCCAGAACCAGGCAAGGAGTGCGAATTTTCACAAAATAAACGTGACCATGTAGGGCCAGAATCGTCCGCCCAGTCCGAATCCGTCCTCAAAATCCCCAAACTCCGACCCCCCAAAGTGCCCATCTTTGCAGCTGCGCATGCGCGGCCCCCTGAACCAGGCAAGGAGTGCGAATTTTCACAAAATAAACGTGACCATGTAGGGCCAGAATCGTCCGCCCAGTCCGAATCCGTGCTCAAAATCCCCAAACTCCGACCCCCCAAAGTGCCCATCTTTGCAGCTGCGCATGCGCGGCCCCCTGAACCAGGCAAGGAGTGCGAATTTTCACAAAATAAACGTGACCATGTAAGGCCAGAATCGTCCGCCCAGTCCGAATCCGTGCTCAAAATCCCCAAACTCCGACCCCCCAAAGTGCCCATCTTTGCAGCTGCGCATGCGCGGCCCCCAGAACCAGGCAAGGAGTGCGAATTTTCACAAAATAAACGTGACCATGTAGGGCCAGAATCGTCCGCCCAGTCCGAATCCGTGCTCAAAATCCCCAAACTCCGACCCCCCAAAGTGCCCATCTTTGCAGCTGCGCATGCGCGGCCCCCTGAACCAGGCAAGGAGTGCGAATTTTCACAAAATAAACGTGACCATGTAGGGCCAGAATCGTCCGCCCAGTCCGAATCCGTGCTCAAAATCCTCAAACTCCGAAACCCCAAAGTGCCCATCTTTGCAGCTGCGCATGCGCGGCCCCCAGAACCAGGCAAGGAGTGCGAATTTTCACAAAATAAACGTGACCATGTAGGGCCAGAATCGTCCGCCCAGTCCGAATCCGTGCTCAAAATCCCCAAACTCCGACCCCCCAAAGTGCCCATCTTTGCAGCTGCGCATGCGCGGCCCCCTGAACCAGGCAAGGAGTGCGAATTTTCACAAAATAAACGTGACCATGTAGGGCCAGAATCGTCCGCCCAGTCCGAATCCGTGCTCAAAATCCCCAAACTCCGACCCCCCAAAGTGCCCATCTTTGCAGCTGCGCATGCGCGGCCCCCAGAACCAGGCAAGGAGTGCGAATTTTCACAAAATAAACGTGACCATGTAGGGCCAGAATCGTCCGCCCAGTCCGAATCCGTGCTCAAAATCCCCAAACTCCGACCCCCCAAAGTGCCCATCTTTGCAGCTGCGCATGCGCGGCCCCCTGAACCAGGCAAGGAGTGCGAATTTTCACAAAATAAACGTGACCATGTAGGGCCAGAATCGTCCGCCCAGTCCGAATCCGTTCTCAAAATCCCCAAACTCCGACCCCCCAAAGTGCCCATCTTTGCAGCTGCGCATGCGCGGCCCCCAGAACCAGGCAAGGAGTGCGAATTTTCACAAAATAAACGTGACCATGTAGGGCCAGAATCGTCCGCCCAGTCCGAATCCGTGCTCAAAATCCCCAAACTCCGACCCCCCAAAGTGCCCATCTTTGCAGCTGCGCATGCGCGGCCCCCTGAACCAGGCAAGGAGTGCGAATTTTCACAAAATAAACGTGACCATGTAGGGCCAGAATCGTCCGCCCAGTCCGAATCCGTGCTCAAAATCCCCAAACTCCGACCCCCCAAAGTGCCCATCTTTGCAGCTGCGCATGCGCGGCCCCCTGAACCAGGCAAGGAGTGCGAATTTTCACAAAATAAACGTGACCATGTAGGGCCAGAATCGTCCGCCCAGTCCGAATCCGTGCTCAAAATCCCCAAACTCCGACCCCCCAAAGTGCCCATCTTTGCAGCTGCGCATGCGCGGCCCCCAGAACCAGGCAAGGAGTGCGAATTTTCACAAAATAAACGTGACCATGTAGGGCCAGAATCGTCCGCCCAGTCCGAATCCGTGCTCAAAATCCCCAAACTCCGACCCCCCAAAGTGCCCATCTTTGCAGCTGCGCATGCGCGGCCCCCAGAACCAGGCAAGGAGTGCGAATTTTCACAAAATAAACGTGACCGTGTAGGGCCAGAATCGTCCGCCCAGTCCGAATCCGTGCTCAAAATCCCCAAACTCCGACCCCCCAAAGTGCCCATCTTTGCAGCTGCGCATGCGCGGCCCCCTGAACCAGGCAAGGAGTGCGAATTTTCACAAAATAAACGTGACCATGTAGGGCCAGAATCGTCCGCCCAGTCCGAATCCGTGCTCAAAATCCCCAAACTCCGACCCCCCAAAGTGCCTATCTTTGCAGCTGCGCATGCGCGGCCCCCTGAACCAGGCAAGGAGTGCGAATTTTCACAAAATAAACGTGACCATGTAGGGCCAGAATCGTCCGCCCAGTCCGAATCCGTGCTCAAAATCCCCAAACTCCGACCCCCCAAAGTGCCCATCTTTGCAGCTGCGCATGCGCGGCCCCCTGAACCAGGCAAGGAGTGCGAATTTTCACAAAATAAACGTGACCATGTAGGGCCAGAATCGTCCGCCCAGTCCGAATCCGTGCTCAAAATCCTCAAACTCCGACCCCCCAAAGTGCCCATCTTTGCAGCTGCGCATGCGCGGCCCCCAGAACCAGGCAAGGAGTGCGAATTTTCACAAAATAAACGTGACCATGTAGGGCCAGAATCGTCCGCCCAGTCCGAATCCGTGCTCAAAATCCCCAAACTCCGACCCCCCAAAGTGCCCATCTTTGCAGCTGCGCATGCGCGGCCCCCTGAACCAGGCAAGGAGTGCGAATTTTCACAAAATAAACGTGACCATGTAGGGCCAGAATCGTCCGCCCAGTCCGAATCCGTGCTCAAAATCCCCAAACTCCGACCCCCCAAAGTGCCCATCTTTGCAGCTGCGCATGCGCGGCCCCCTGAACCAGGCAAGGAGTGCGAATTTTCACAAAATAAACGTGACCATGTAGGGCCAGAATCGTCCGCCCAGTCCGAATCCGTGCTCAAAATCCCCAAACTCCGACCCCCCAAAGTGCCCATCTTTGCAGCTGCGCATGCGCGGCCCCCAGAACCAGGCAAGGAGTGCGAATTTTCACAAAATAAACGTGACCATGTAGGGCCAGAATCGTCCGCCCAGTCCGAATCCGTGCTCAAAATCCCCAAACTCCGAACCCCCAAAGTGCCCATCTTTGCAGCTGCGCATGCGCGGCCCCCTGAACCAGGCAAGGAGTGCGAATTTTCACAAAATAAACGTGACCATGTAGGGCCAGAATCGTCCGCCCAGTCCGAATCCGTGCTCAAAATCCCCAAACTCCGACCCCCCAAAGTGCCCATCTTTGCAGCTGCGCATGCGCGGCCCCCTGAACCAGGCAAGGAGTGCGAATTTTCACAAAATAAACGTGACCATGTAGGGCCAGAATCGTCCGCCCAGTCCGAATCCGTGCTCAAAATCCCCAAACTCCGACCCCCCAAAGTGCCCATCTTTGCAGCTGCGCATGCGCGGCCCCCAGAACCAGGCAAGGAGTGCGAATTTTCACAAAATAAACGTGACCATGTAGGGCCAGAATCGTCCGCCCAGTCCGAATCCGTGCTCAAAATCCCCAAACTCCGAACCCCCAAAGTGCCCATCTTTGCAGCTACGCATGCGCGGCCCCCTGAACCAGGCAAGGAGTGCGAATTTTCACAAAATAAACGTGACCATGTAGGGCCAGAATCGTCCGCCCAGTCCGAATCCGTGCTCAAAATCCCCAAACTCCGACCCCCCAAAGTGCCCATCTTTGCAGCTGCGCATGCGCGGCCCCCTGAACCAGGCAAGGAGTGCGAATTTTCACAAAATAAACGTGACCATGTAGGGCCAGAATCGTCCGCCCAGTCCGAATCCGTGCTCAAAATCCCCAAACTCCGACCCCCCAAAGTGCCCATCTTTGCAGCTGCGCATGCGCGGCCCCCAGAACCAGGCAAGGAGTGCGAATTTTCACAAAATAAACGTGACCATGTAGGGCCAGAATCGTCCGCCCAGTCCGAATCCGTGCTCAAAATCCCCAAACTCCGACCCCCCAAAGTGCCCATCTTTGCAGCTGCGCATGCGCGGCCCCCTGAACCAGGCAAGGAGTGCGAATTTTCACAAAATAAACGTGACCATGTAGGGCCAGAATCGTCCGCCCAGTCCGAATCCGTGCTCAAAATCCCCAAACTCCGATCCCCAAAGTGCCCATCTTTGCAGCTGCGCATGCGCGGCCCCCTGAACCAGGCAAGGAGTGCGAATTTTCACAAAATAAACGTGACCATGTAGGGCCAGAATCGTCCGCCCAGTCCGAATCCGTGCTCAAAATCCCCAAACTCTGACCCCCGAAAGTGCCCATCTTTGCCGCTGCGCATGTGCGGCCCCCAGAACCAGGCAAGGAGTGCGAATTTTCACAAAATAAACGTGACCATGTAGGGCCAGAATCGTCCGCCCAGTCCGAATCCGTGCTCAAAATCCCCAAACTCCGACCCCCCAAAGTGCCCATCTTTGCAGCTGCGCATGCGCGGCCCCCTGAACCAGGCAAGGAGTGCGAATTTTCACAAAATAAACGTGACCATGTAGGGCCAGAATCGTCCGCCCAGTCCGAATCCGTGCTCAAAATCCCCAAACTCCGACCCCCCAAAGTGCCCATCTTTGCAGCTGCGCATGCGCGGCCCCCAGAACCAGGCAAGGAGTGCGAATTTTCACAAAATAAACGTGACCATGTAGGGCCAGAATCGTCCGCCCAGTCCGAATCCGTGCTCAAAATCCCCAAACTCCGACCCCCCAAAGTGCCCATCTTTGCAGCTGCGCATGCGCGGCCCCCTGAACCAGGCAAGGAGTGCGAATTTTCACAAAATAAACGTGACCATGTAGGGCCAGAATCGTCCGCCCAGTCCGAATCCGTGCTCAAAATCCCCAAACTCCGACCCCCCAAAGTGCCCATCTTTGCAGCTGCGCATGCGCGGCCCCCTGAACCAGGCAAGGAGTGCGAATTTTCACAAAATAAACGTGACCATGTAGGGCCAGAATCGTCCGCCCAGTCCGAATCCGTGCTCAAAATCCCCAAACTCCGACCCCCCAAAGTGCCCATCTTTGCAGCTGCGCATGCGCGGCCCCCTGAACCAGGCAAGGAGTGCGAATTTTCACAAAATAAACGTGACCATGTAGGGCCAGAATCGTCCGCCCAGTCCGAATCCGTGCTCAAAATCCCCAAACTCCGACCTCCCAAAGTGCCCATCTTTGCAGCTGCGCATGCGCGGCCCCCAGAACCAGGCAAGGAGTGCGAATTTTCACAAACTAAACGTGATTATGTAGGGCCAGAATCGTCCGCCCAGTCCGAATCCGTGCTCAAAATCCCCAAACTCCGACCCCCCAAAGTGCCCATCTTTGCAGCTGCGCATGCGCGGCCCCCAGAACCAGGCAAGGAGTGCGAATTTTCACAAAATAAACGTGACCATGTAGGGCCAGAATCGTCCGCCCAGTCCGAATCCGTGCTCAAAATCCCCAAACTCCGACCCCCCAAAGTGCCCATCTTTGCAGCTGCGCATGCGCGGCCCCCTGAACCAGGCAAGGAGTGCGAATTTTCACAAAATAAACGTGACCATGTAGGGCCAGAATCGTCCGCCCAGTCCGAATCCGTGCTCAAAATCCCCAAACTCCGACCCCCCAAAGTGCCCATCTTTGCAGCTGCGCATGCGCGGCCCCCAGAACCAGACAAGGAGTGCGAATTTTCACAAAATAAACGTGACCATGTAGGGCCAGAATCGTCCGCCCAGTCCGAATCCGTGCTCAAAATCCCCAAACTCTGACCCCCGAAAGTGCCCATCTTTGCCGCTGCGCATGTGCGGCCCCCAGAACCAGGCAAGGAGTGCGAATTTTCACAAAATAAACGTGACCATGTAGGGCCAGAATCGTCCGCCCAGTCCGAATCCGTGCTCAAAATCCCCAAACTCCGACCCCCCAAAGTGCCCATCTTTGCAGCTGCGCATGCGCGGCCCCCTGAACCAGGCAAGGAGTGCGAATTTTCACAAAATAAACGTGACCATGTAGGGCCAGAATCGTCCGCCCAGTCCGAATCCGTGCTCAAAATCCCCAAACTCCGACCCCCCAAAGTGCCCATCTTTGCAGCTGCGCATGCGCGGCCCCCAGAACCAGGCAAGGAGTGCGAATTTTCACAAAATAAACGTGACCATGTAGGGCCAGAATCGTCCGCCCAGTCCGAATCCGTGCTCAAAATCCCCAAACTCCGACCCCCCAAAGTGCCCATCTTTGCAGCTGCGCATGCGCGGCCCCCTGAACCAGGCAAGGAGTGCGAATTTTCACAAAATAAACGTGACCATGTAGGGCCAGAATCGTCCGCCCAGTCCGAATCCGTGCTCAAAATCCCCAAACTCCGACCCCCCAAAGTGCCCATCTTTGCAGCTGCGCATGCGCGGCCCCCTGAACCAGGCAAGGAGTGCGAATTTTCACAAAATAAACGTGACCATGTAGGGCCAGAATCGTCCGCCCAGTCCGAATCCGTGCTCAAAATCCCCAAACTCCGACCCCCCAAAGTGCCCATCTTTGCAGCTGCGCATGCGCGGCCCCCTGAACCAGGCAAGGAGTGCGAATTTTCACAAAATAAACGTGACCATGTAGGGCCAGAATCGTCCGCCCAGTCCGAATCCGTGCTCAAAATCCCCAAACTCCGACCTCCCAAAGTGCCCATCTTTGCAGCTGCGCATGCGCGGCCCCCAGAACCAGGCAAGGAGTGCGAATTTTCACAAACTAAACGTGATTATGTAGGGCCAGAATCGTCCGCCCAGTCCGAATCCGTGCTCAAAATCCCCAAACTCCGACCCCCCAAAGTGCCCATCTTTGCAGCTGCGCATGCGCGGCCCCCAGAACCAGGCAAGGAGTGCGAATTTTCACAAAATAAACGTGACCATGTAGGGCCAGAATCGTCCGCCCAGTCCGAATCCGTGCTCAAAATCCCCAAACTCCGACCCCCCAAAGTGCCCATCTTTGCAGCTGCGCATGCGCGGCCCCCTGAACCAGGCAAGGAGTGCGAATTTTCACAAAATAAACGTGACCATGTAGGGCCAGAATCGTCCGCCCAGTCCGAATCCGTGCTCAAAATCCCCAAACTCCGACCCCCCAAAGTGCCCATCTTTGCAGCTGCGCATGCGCGGCCCCCAGAACCAGACAAGGAGTGCGAATTTTCACAAAATAAACGTGACCATGTAGGGCCAGAATCGTCCGCCCAGTCCGAATCCGTGCTCAAAATCCCCAAACTCCGACCCCCCAAAGTGCCCATCTTTGCAGCTGCGCATGCGCGGCCCCCTGAACCAGGCAAGGAGTGCGAATTTTCACAAAATAAACGTGACCATGTAGGGCCAGAATCGTCCGCCCAGTCCGAATCCGTGCTCAAAATCCCCAAACTCCGACCCCCCAAAGTGCCCATCTTTGCAGCTGCGCATGCGCGGCCCCCTGAACCAGGCAAGGAGTGCGAATTTTCACAAAATAAACGTGACCATGTAGGGCCAGAATCGTCCGCCCAGTCCGAATCCGTGCTCAAAATCCCCAAACTCCGACCCCCCAAAGTGCCCATCTTTGCAGCTGCGCATGCGCGGCCCCCTGAACCAGGCAAGGAGTGCGAATTTTCACAAAATAAACGTGACCATGTAGGGCCAGAATCGTCCGCCCAGTCCGAATCCGTGCTCAAAATCCCCAAACTCCGACCCCCCAAAGTGCCCATCTTTGCAGCTGCGCATGCGCGGCCCCCAGAACCAGGCAAGGAGTGCGAATTTTCACAAAATAAACGTGACCATGTAGGGCCAGAATCGTCCGCCCAGTCCGAATCCGTGCTCAAAATCCCCAAACTCCGACCCCCCAAAGTGCCCATCTTTGCAGCTGCGCATGCGCGGCCCCCTGAACCAGGCAAGGAGTGCGAATTTTCACAAAATAAACGTGACCATGTAGGGCCAGAATCGTCCGCCCAGTCCGAATCCGTGCTCAAAATCCCCAAACTCCGACCCCCCAAAGTGCCCATCTTTGCAGCTGCGCATGCGCGGCCCCCTGAACCAGGCAAGGAGTGCGAATTTTCACAAAATAAACGTGACCATGTAGGGCCAGAATCGTCCGCCCAGTCCGAATCCGTGCTCAAAATCCCCAAACTCCGACCCCCCAAAGTGCCCATCTTTGCAGCTGCGCATGCGCGGCCCCCTGAACCAGGCAAGGAGTGCGAATTTTCACAAAATAAACGTGACCATGTAGGGCCAGAATCGTCCGCTCAGTCCGAATCCGTGCTCAAAATCCCCAAACTCCGACCCCCCAAAGTGCCCATCTTTGGAGCTGCGCATGCGCGGCCCCCTGAACCAGGCAAGGAGTGCGAATTTTCACAAAATAAACGTGACCATGTAGGGCCAGAATCGTCCGCCCAGTCCGAATCCGAGCTCAAAATCCCCAAACTCCGAACCCCCAAAGTGCCCATCTTTGCAGCTGCGCATGCGCGGCCCCCAGAACCAGGCAAGGAGTGCGAATTTTCACAAAATAAACGTGACCATGTAGGGCCAGAATCGTCCGCCCAGTCCGAATCCGTGCTCAAAATCCCCAAACTCCGACCCCCCAAAGTGCCCATCTTTGCAGCTGCGCATGCGCGGCCCCCAGAACCAGGCAAGGAGTGCGAATTTTCACAAAATAAACGTGACCATGTAGGGCCAGAATCGTCCGCCCAGTCCGAATCCGTGCTCAAAATCCCCAAACTCCGACCCCCCAAAGTGCCCATCTTTGCAGCTGCGCATGCGCGGCCCCCAGAACCAGGCAAGGAGTGCGAATTTTCACAAAATAAACGTGACCATGTAGGGCCAGAATCGTCCGCCCAGTCCGAATCCGTGCTCAAAATCCCCAAACTCCGACCCCCCAAAGTGCCCATCTTTGCAGCTGCGCATGCGCGGCCCCCTGAACCAGGCAAAGAGTGCGAATTTTCACAAAATAAACGTGACCATGTAGGGCCAGAATCGTCCGCCCAGTCCGTATCCGTGCTCAAAATCCCCAAACTCCGACCCCCCAAAGTGCCCATCTTTGCAGCTGCGCATGCGCGGCCCCCAGAACCAGGCAAGGAGTGCGAATTTTCACAAAATAAACGTGACCATGTAGGGCCAGAATCGTCCGCCCAGTCCGAATCCGTGCTCAAAATCCCCAAACTCCGACCCCCCAAAGTGCCCATCTTTGCAGCTGCGCATGCGCGGCCCCCAGAACCAGGCAAGGAGTGCGAATTTTCACAAAATAAACGTGACCATGTAGGGCCAGAATCGTCCGCCCAGTCCGAATCCGTGCTCAAAATCCCCAAACTCCGACCCCCCAAAGTGCCCATCTTTGCAGCTGCGCATGCGCGGCCCCCTGAACCAGGCAAGGAGTGCGAATTTTCACAAAATAAACGTGACCATGTAGGGCCAGAATCGTCCGCCCAGTCCGAATCCGTGCTCAAAATCCCCAAACTCCGACCCCCCAAAGTGCCCATCTTTGCAGCTGCGCATGCGCGGCCCCCAGAACCAGGCAAGGAGTGCGAATTTTCACAAAATAAACGTGACCATGTAGGGCCAGAATCGTCCGCCCAGTCCGAATCCGTGCTCAAAATCCCCAAACTCCGACCCCCCTAAAGTGCCCATCTTTGCAGCTGCGCATGCGCGGCCCCCTGAACCAGGCAAGGAGTGCGAATTTTCACAAAATAAACGTGACCATGTAGGGCCAGAATCGTCCGCCCAGTCCGAATCCGTGCTCAAAATCCCCAAACTCCGACCCCCCAAAGTGCCCATCTTTGCAGCTGCGCATGCGCGGCCCCCTGAACCAGGCAAGGAGTGCGAATTTTCACAAAATAAACGTGACCATGTAGGGCCAGAATCGTCCGCTCAGTCCGAATCCGTGCTCAAAATCCCCAAACTCCGACCCCCCAAAGTGCCCATCTTTGCAGCTGCGCATGCGCGGCCCCCTGAACCAGGCAAGGAGTGCGAATTTTCACAAAATAAACGTGACCATGTAGGGCCAGAATCGTCCGCCCAGTCCGAATCCGTGCTCAAAATCCCCAAACTCCGACCCCCCAAAGTGCCCATCTTTGCAGCTGCGCATGCGCGGCCCCCAGAACCAGGCAAGGAGTGCGAATTTTCACAAAATAAACGTGACCATGTAGGGCCAGAATCGTCCGCCCAGTCCGAATCCGTGCTCAAAATCCCCAAACTCCGACCCCCCAAAGTGCCCATCTTTGCAGCTGCGCATGCGCGGCCCCCTGAACCACGCAAGGAGTGCGAATTTTCACAAAATAAACGTGACCATGTAGGGCCAGAATCGTCCGCCCAGTCCGAATCCGTGCTCAAAATCCCCAAACTCCGACCCCCCAAAGTGCCCATCTTTGCAGCTGCGCATGCGCGGCCCCCAGAACCAGGCAAGGAGTGCGAATTTTCACAAAATAAACGTGACCATGTAGGGCCAGAATCGTCCGCCCAGTCCGAATCCGTGCTCAAAATCCCCAAACTCCGACCCCCCAAAGTGCCCATCTTTGCAGCTGCGCATGCGCGGCCCCCTGAACCAGGCAAGGAGTGCGAATTTTCACAAAATAAACGTGACCATGTAGGGCCAGAATCGTCCGCCCAGTCCGAATCCGTGCTCAAAATCCCCAAACTCCGACCCCCAAAAGTGCCCATCTTTGCAGCTGCGCATGCGCGGCCCCCAGAACCAGGCAAGGAGTGCGAATTTTCACAAAATAAACGTGACCATGTAGGGCCAGAATCGTCCGCCCAGTCCGAATCCGTGCTCAAAATCCCCAAACTCCGACCCCCCAAAGTGCCCATCTTTGCAGCTGCGCATGCGCGGCCCCCTGAACCAGGCAAAGAGTGCGAATTTTCACAAAATAAACGTGACCATGTAGGGCCAGAATCGTCCGCCCAGTCCGAATCCGTGCTCAAAATCCCCAAACTCCGACCCCCCAAAGTGCCCATCTTTGCAGCTGCGCATGCGCGGCCCCCAGAACCAGGCAAGGAGTGCGAATTTTCACAAAATAAACGTGACCATGTAGGGCCAGAATCGTCCGCCCAGTCCGAATCCGTGCTCAAAATCCCCAAACTCCGACCCCCCAAAGTGCCCATCTTTGCAGCTGCGCATGCGCGGCCCCCAGAACCAGGCAAGGAGTGCGAATTTTCACAAAATAAACGTGACCATGTAGGGCCAGAATCGTCCGCCCAGTCCGAATCCGTGCTCAAAATCCCCAAACTCCGACCCCCCAAAGTGCCCATCTTTGCAGCTGCGCATGCGCGGCCCCCTGAACCAGGCAAGGAGTGCGAATTTTCACAAAATAAACGTGACCATGTAGGGCCAGAATCGTCCGCCCAGTCCGAATCCGTGCTCAAAATCCCCAAACTCCGACCCCCCAAAGTGCCCATCTTTGCAGCTGCGCATGCGCGGCCCCCAGAACCAGGCAAGGAGTGCGAATTTTCACAAAATAAACGTGACCATGTAGGGCCAGAATCGTCCGCCCAGTCCGAATCCGTGCTCAAAATCCCCAAACTCCGACCCCCCTAAAGTGCCCATCTTTGCAGCTGCGCATGCGCGGCCCCCTGAACCAGGCAAGGAGTGCGAATTTTCACAAAATAAACGTGACCATGTAGGGCCAGAATCGTCCGCCCAGTCCGAATCCGTGCTCAAAATCCCCAAACTCCGACCCCCCAAAGTGCCCATCTTTGCAGCTGCGCATGCGCGGCCCCCAGAACCAGGAAGGGAGTGCGAATTTTCACAAAATAAACGTGACCATGTAGGGCCAGAATCGTCCGCCCAGTCCGAATCCGTGCTCAAAATCCCCAAACTCAGACCCCCCAAAGTGCCCATCTTTGCAGCTGCGCATGCGCGGCCCCCTGAACCAGGCAAGGAGTGCGAATTTTCACAAAATAAACGTGACCATGTAGGGCCAGAATCGTCCACCCAGTCCGAATCCGTGCTCAAAATCCCCAAACTCCGACCCCCCAAAGTGCCCATCTTTGCAGCTGCGCATGCGCGGCCCCCAGAACCAGGCAAGGAGTGCGAATTTTCACAAAATAAACGTGACCATGTAGGGCCAGAATCGTCCGCCCAGTCCGAATCCGTGCTCAAAATCCCCAAACTCCGACCCCCCAAAGTGCCCATCTTTGCAGCTGCGCATGCGCGGCCCCCTGAACCAGGCAAGGAGTGCGAATTTTCATAAAATAAACGTGACCATGTAGGGCCAGAATCGTTCGCCCAGTCCGAATCCGTGCTCAAAATCCCCAAACTCCGACCCCCCAAAGTGCCCATCTTTGCAGCTGCGCATGCGCGGCCCCCAGAACCAGGCAAGGAGTGCGAATTTTCACAAAATAAACGTGACCATGTAGGGCCAGAATCGTCCGCCCAGTCCGAATCCGTGCTCAAAATCCCCAAACTCCGACCCCCCAAAGTGCCCATCTTTGCAGCTGCGCATGCGCGGCCCCCTGAACCAGGCAAGGAGTGCGAATTTTCACAAAATAAACGTGACCATGTAGGGCCAGAATCGTCCGCCCAGTCCGAATCCGTGCTCAAAATCCCCAAACTCCGACCCCCCAAAGTGCCCATCTTTGCAGCTGCGCATGCGCGGCCCCCTGAACCAGGCAAGGAGTGCGAATTTTCACAAAATAAACGTGACCATGTAGGGCCAGAATCGTCCGCCCAGTCCGAATCCGTGCTCAAAATCCCCAAACTCCGACCCCCCAAAGTGCCCATCTTTGCAGCTGCGCATGCGCGGCCCCCAGAACCAGGCAAGGAGTGCGAATTTTCACAAAATAAACGTGACCATGTAGGGCCAGAATCGTCCGCCCAGTCCGAATCCGTGCTCAAAATCCCCAAACTCCGACCCCCCAAAGTGCCCATCTTTGCAGCTGCGCATGCGCGGCCCCCTGAACCAGGCAAGCAGTGCGCATTTTCACAAAATAAACGTGACCATGTAGGGCCAGAATCGTCCGCCCAGTCCGAATCCGTGCTCAAAATCCCCAAACTCCGACCCCCCAAAGTGCCCATCTTTGCAGCTGCGCATGCGCGGCCCCCTGAACCAGGCAAGGAGTGCGAATTTTCAAAAAATAAACGTGACCATGTAGGGCCAGAATCGTCCGCCCAGTCCGAATCCGTGCTCAAAATCCCCAAACTCCGACCCCCCAAAGTGCCCATCTTTGCAGCTGCGCATGCGCGGCCCCCTGAACCAGGCAAGGAGTGCGAATTTTCACAAAATAAACGTGACCATGTAGGGCCAGAATCGTCCGCCCAGTCCGAATCCGTGCTCAAAATCCCCAAACTCCGACCCCCCAGTGCCCATCTTTGCAGCTGCGCATGCGCGGCCCCCTGAACCAGGCAAGGAGTGCGAATTTTTACAAAATAAACGTGACCATGTAGGGCCAGAATCGTCCGCCCAGTCCGAATCCGTGCTCAAAATCCCCAAACTCCGACCCCCCAAAGTGCCCATCTTTGCAGCTGCGCATGCGCGGCCCCCAGAACCAGGCAAGGAGTGCGAATTTTCACAAAATAAACGTGACCATGTAGGGCCAGAATCGTCCGCCCAGTCCGAATCCGTGCTCAAAATCCCCAAACTCCGACCCCCCAAAGTGCCCATCTTTGCAGCTGCGCATGCGCGGCCCCCAGAACCAGGCAAGGAGTGCGAATTTTCACAAAATAAACGTGACCATGTAGGGCCAGAATCGTCCGCCCAGTCCGAATCCGTGCTCAAAATCCCCAAACTCCGACCCCCCAAAGTGCCCATCTTTGCAGCTGCGCATGCGCGGCCCCCTGAACCAGGCAAGGAGTGCGAATTTTCACAAAATAAACGTGACCATGTAGGGCCAGAATCGTCCGCCCAGTCCGAATCCGTGCTCAAAATCCCCAAACTCCGACCCCCCAAAGTGCCCATCTTTGCAGCTGCGCATGCGCGGCCCCCAGAACCAGGCAAGGAGTGCGAATTTTCACAAAATAAACGTGACCATGTAGGGCCAGAATCGTCCGCCCAGTCCGAATCCGTGCTCAAAATCCCCAAACTCCGACCCCCCAAAGTGCCCATCTTTGCAGCTGCGCATGCGCGGCCCCCTGAACCAGGCAAGGAGTGCGAATTTTCACAAAATAAACGTGACCATGTAGGGCCAGAATCGTCCGCCCAGTCCGAATCCGTGCTCAAAATCCCCAAACTCCGACCCCCCAAAGTGCCCATCTTTGCAGCTGCGCATGCGCGGCCCCCAGAACCAGACAAGGAGTGCGAATTTTCACAAAATAAACGTGACCATGTAGGGCCAGAATCGTCCGCCCAGTCCGAATCCGTGCTCAAAATCCCCAAACTCCGACCCCCCAAAGTGCCCATCTTTGCAGCTGCGCATGCGCGGCCCCCTGAACCAGGCAAGGAGTGCGAATTTTCACAAAATAAACGTGACCATGTAGGGCCAGAATCGTCCGCCCAGTCCGAATCCGTGCTCAAAATCCCCAAACTCCGACCCCCCAAAGTGCCCATCTTTGCAGCTGCGCATGCGCGGCCCCCTGAACCAGGCAAGGAGTGCGAATTTTCACAAAATAAACGTGACCATGTAGGGCCAGAATCGTCCGCCCAGTCCGAATCCGTGCTCAAAATCCCCAAACTCCGACCCCCCAAAGTGCCCATCTTTGCAGCTGCGCATGCGGGGCCCCCTGAACCAGGCAAGGAGTGCGAATTTTCACAAAATAAACGTGAACATGTAGGGCCAGAATCGTCCGCCCAGTCCGAATCCGTGCTCAAAATCCCCAAACTCCGACACCCCAAAGTGCCCATCTTTGCAGCTGCGCATGCGCGGCCCCCAGAACCAGGCAAGGAGTGCGAATTTTCACAAAATAAACGTGACCATGTAGGGCCAGAATCGTCCGCCCAGTCCGAATCCGTGCTCAAAATCCCCAAACTCCGAACCCCCAAAGTGCCCATCTTTGCAGCTGCGCATGCGCGGCCCCCTGAACCAGGCAAGGAGTGCGAATTTTCACAAAATAAACGTGACCATGTAGGGCCAGAATCGTCCGCCCAGTCCGAATCCGTGCTCAAAATCCCCAAACTCCGAACCCCAAAGTGCCCATCTTTGCAGCTACGCATGCGCGGCCCCCTGAACCAGGCAAGGAGTGCGAATTTTCACAAAATAAACGTGACCATGTAGGGCCAGAATCGTCCGCCCAGTCCGAATCCGTGCTCAAAATCCCCAAACTCCGACCCCCCAAAGTGCCCATCTTTGCAGCTGCGCATGCGCGGCCCCCAGAACCAGGCAAGGAGTGCGAATTTTCACAAAATAAACGTGACCATGTAGGGCCAGAATCGTACGCCCAGTCCGAATCCGTGCTCAAAATCCCCAAACTCCGACCCCCCAAATTGCCCATCTTTGCAGCTGCGCATGCGCGGCCCCCAGAACCAGGCAAGGAGTGCGAATTTTCACAAAATAAACGTGACCATGTAGGGCCAGAATCGTCCGCCCAGTCCGAATCCGTGCTCAAAATCCCCAAACTCCGACCCCCCAAAGTGCCCATCTTTGCAGCTGCGCATGCGCGGCCCCCTGAACCAGGCAAGGAGTGCGAATTTTCACAAAATAAACGTGACCATGTAGGGCCAGAATCGTCCGCCCAGTCCGAATCCGTGCTCAAAATCCCCAAACTCCGACCCCCCAAAGTGCCCATCTTTGCAGCTGCGCATGCGCGGCGCCCTGAACCAGGCAAGGAGTGCGAATTTTCACAAAATAAACGTGACCATGTAGGGCCAGAATCGTCCGCCCAGTCCGAATCCGTGCTCAAAATCCCCAAACTCCGACCCCCCAAAGTGCCCATCTTTGCAGCTGCGCATGCGCGGCCCCCAGAACCAGGCAAGGAGTGCGAATTTTCACAAAATAAACGTGACCATGTAGGGCCAGAATCGTCCGCCCAGTCCGAATCCGTGCTCAAAATCCCCAAACTCCGACCCCCCAAAGTGCCCATCTTTGCAGCTGCGCATGCGCGGCCCCCTGAACCAGGCAAGGAGTGCGAATTTTCACAAAATAAACGTGACCATGTAGGGCCAGAATCGTCCGCCCAGTCCGAATCCGTGCTCAAAATCCCCAAACTCCGACCCCCCAAAGTGCCCATCTTTGCAGCTGCGCATGCGCGGCCCCCAGAACCAGGCAAGGAGTGCGAATTTTCACAAAATAAACGTGACCATGTAGGGCCAGAATCGTCCGCCCAGTCCGAATCTGTGCTCAAAATCCCCAAACTCCGACCCCCCAAAGTGCCCATCTTTGCAGCTGCGCATGCGCGGCCCCCAGAACCAGGCAAGGAGTGCGAATTTTCACAAAATAAACGTGACCATGTAGGGCCAGAATCGTCCGCCCAGTCCGAATCCGTGCTCAAAATCCCCAAACTCCGACCCCCCAAAGTGCCCATCTTTGCAGCTGCGCATGCGCGGCCCCCTGAACCAGGCAAGGAGTGCGAATTTTCACAAAATAAACGTGACCATGTAGGGCCAGAATCGTCCGCCCAGTCCGAATCCGTGCTCAAAATCCCCAAACTCCGACCCCCCAAAGTGCCCATCTTTGCAGCTGCGCATGCGCGGCCCCCTGAACCAGGCAAGGAGTGCGAATTTTCACAAAATAAACGTGACCATGTAGGGCCAGAATCGTCCGCCCAGTCCGAATCCGTGCTCAAAATCCCCAAACTCCGACCCCCCAAAGTGCCCATCTTTGCAGCTGCGCATGCGCGGCCCCCAGAACCAGGCAAGGAGTGCGAATTTTCACAAAATAAACGTGACCATGTAGGGCCAGAATCGTCCGCCCAGTCCGAATCTGTGCTCAAAATCCCCAAACTCCGACCCCCCAAAGTGCCCATCTTTGCAGCTGCGCATGCGCGGCCCCCTGAACCAGGCAAGGAGTGCCAATTTTCACAAAATAAACGTGACCATGTAGGGCCAGAATCGTCCGCCCAGTCCGAATCCGTGCTCAAAATCCCCAAACTCCGACCCCCCAAATTGCCCATCTTTGCAGCTGCGCATGCGCGGCCCCCAGAACCAGGCAAGGAGTGCGAATTTTCACAAAATAAACGTGACCATGTAGGGCCAGAATCGTCCGCCCAGTCCGAATCCGTGCTCAAAATCCCCAAACTCCGACCCCCCAAAGTGCCCATCTTTGCAGCTGCGCATGCGCGGCCCCCTGAACCAGGCAAGGAGTGCGAATTTTCACAAAATAAACGTGACCATGTAGGGCCAGAATCGTCCGCCCAGTCCGAATCCGTGCTCAAAATCCCCAAACTCCGACCCCCCAAAGTGCCCATCTTTGCAGCTGCGCATGCGCGGCGCCCTGAACCAGGCAAGGAGTGCGAATTTTCACAAAATAAACGTGACCATGTAGGGCCAGAATCGTCCGCCCAGTCCGAATCCGTGCTCAAAATCCCCAAACTCCGACCCCCCAAAGTGCCCATCTTTGCAGCTGCGCATGCGCGGCCCCCAGAACCAGGCAAGGAGTGCGAATTTTCACAAAATAAACGTGACCATGTAGGGCCAGAATCGTCCGCCCAGTCCGAATCCGTGCTCAAAATCCCCAAACTCCGACCCCCCAAAGTGCCCATCTTTGCAGCTGCGCATGCGCGGCCCCCTGAACCAGGCAAGGAGTGCGAATTTTCACAAAATAAACGTGACCATGTAGGGCCAGAATCGTCCGCCCAGTCCGAATCCGTGCTCAAAATCCCCAAACTCCGACCCCCCAAAGTGCCCATCTTTGCAGCTGCGCATGCGCGGCCCCCAGAACCAGGCAAGGAGTGCGAATTTTCACAAAATAAACGTGACCATGTAGGGCCAGAATCGTCCGCCCAGTCCGAATCTGTGCTCAAAATCCCCAAACTCCGACCCCCCAAAGTGCCCATCTTTGCAGCTGCGCATGCGCGGCCCCCAGAACCAGGCAAGGAGTGCGAATTTTCACAAAATAAACGTGACCATGTAGGGCCAGAATCGTCCGCCCAGTCCGAATCCGTGCTCAAAATCCCCAAACTCCGACCCCCCAAAGTGCCCATCTTTGCAGCTGCGCATGCGCGGCCCCCTGAACCAGGCAAGGAGTGCGAATTTTCACAAAATAAACGTGACCATGTAGGGCCAGAATCGTCCGCCCAGTCCGAATCCGTGCTCAAAATCCCCAAACTCCGACCCCCCAAAGTGCCCATCTTTGCAGCTGCGCATGCGCGGCCCCCTGAACCAGGCAAGGAGTGCGAATTTTCACAAAATAAACGTGACCATGTAGGGCCAGAATCGTCCGCCCAGTCCGAATCCGTGCTCAAAATCCCCAAACTCCGACCCCCCAAAGTGCCCATCTTTGCAGCTGCGCATGCGCGGCCCCCAGAACCAGGCAAGGAGTGCGAATTTTCACAAAATAAACGTGACCATGTAGGGCCAGAATCGTCCGCCCAGTCCGAATCTGTGCTCAAAATCCCCAAACTCCGACCCCCCAAAGTGCCCATCTTTGCAGCTGCGCATGCGCGGCCCCCTGAACCAGGCAAGGAGTGCCAATTTTCACAAAATAAACGTGACCATGTAGGGCCAGAATCGTCCGCCCAGTCCGAATCCGTGCTCAAAATCCCCAAACTCCGACCCCCCAAAGTGCCCATCTTTGCAGCTGCGCATGCGCGGCCCCCTGAACCAGGCAAGGAGTGCGAATTTTCACAAAATAAACGTGACCATGTAGGGCCAGAATCGTCCGCCCAGTCCGAATCCGTGCTCAAAATCCCCAAACTCCGACCCCCCAAAGTGCCCATCTTTGCAGCTGCGCATGCGCGGCCCCCAGAACCAGGCAAGGAGTGCGAATTTTCACAAAATAAACGTGACCATGTAGGGCCAGAATCGTCCGCCCAGTCCGAATCCGTGCTCAAAATCCCCAAACTCCGACCCCCCAAAGTGCCCATCTTTGCAGCTGCGCATGCGCGGCCCCCTGAACCAGGCAAGGAGTGCGAATTTTCACAAAATAAACGTGACCATGTAGGGCCAGAATCGTCCGCCCAGTCCGAATCCGTGCTCAAAATCCCCAAACTCCGACCCCCCAAAGTGCCCATCTTTGCAGCTGCGCATGCGCGGCCCCCTGAACCAGGCAAGGAGTGCGAATTTTCACAAAATAAACGTGACCATGTAGGGCCAGAATCGTCCGCCCAGTCCGAATCCGTGCTCAAAATCCCCAAACTCCGATCCCCCAAAGTGCCCATCTTTGCAGCTGCGCATGCGCGGCCCCCAGAACCAGGCAAGGAGTGCGAATTTTCACAAAATAAACGTGACCATGTAGGGCCAGAATCGTCCGCCCAGTCCGAATCCGTGCTCAAAATCCCCAAACTCCGACCCCCCAAAGTGCCCATCTTTGCAGCTGCGCATGCGCGGCCCCCTGAACCAGGCAAGGAGTGCGAATTTTCACAAAATAAACGTGACCATGTAGGGCCAGAATCGTCCGCCCAGTCCGAATCCGTGCTCAAAATCCCCAAACTCCGACCCCCCAAAGTGCCCATCTTTGCAGCTGCGCATGCGCGGCCCCCTGAACCAGGCAAGGAGTGCGAATTTTCACAAAATAAACGTGACCATGTAGGGCCAGAATCGTCCGCCCAGTCCGAATCCGTGCTCAAAATCCCCAAACTCCGACCCCCCAAAGTGCCCATCTTTGCAGCTGCGCATGCGCGGCCCCCTGAACCAGGCAAGGAGTGCGAATTTTCACAAAATAAACGTGACCATGTAGGGCCAGAATCGTCCGCCCAGTCCGAATCCGTGCTCAAAATCCCCAAACTCCGACCCCCCAAAGTGCCCATCTTTGCAGCTGCGCATGCGCGGCCCCCAGAACCAGGCAAGGAGTGCGAATTTTCACAAAATAAACGTGACCCTGTAGGGCCAGAATCGTCCGCCCAGTCCGAATCCGTGCTCAAAATCCCCAAACTCCGACCCCCCAAAGTGCCCATCTTTGCAGCTGCGCATGCGCGGCCCCCTGAACCAGGCAAGGAGTGCGAATTTTCACAAAATAAACGTGACCATGTAGGGCCAGAATCGTCCGCCCAGTCCGAATCCGTGCTCAAAATCCCAAAACTCCGACCCCCCAAAGTGCCCATCTTTGCAGCTGCGCATGCGCGGCCCCCTGAACCAGGCAAGGAGTGCGAATTTTCACAAAATAAACGTGACCATGTAGGGCCAGAATCGTCCGCCCAGTCCGAATCCGTGCTCAAAATCCCCAAACTCCGACCCCCCAAAGTGCCCAAGTTTGCAGCTGCGCATGCGCGGCCCCCTGAACCAGGCAAGGAGTGCGAATTTTCACAAAATAAACGTGACCATGTAGGGCCAGAATCGTCCGCCCAGTCCGAATCCGTGCTCAAAATCCCCAAACTCCGATCCCCAAAGTGCCCATCTTTGCAGCTGCGCATGCGCGGCCCCCTGAACCAGGCAAGGAGTGCGAATTTTCACAAAATAAACGTGACCATGTAGGGCCAGAATCGTCCGCCCAGTCCGAATCCGTGCTCAAAATCCCCAAACTCCGACCCCCCAAAGTGCCCATCTTTGCAGCTGCGCATGCGCGGCCCCCTGAACCAGGCAAGGAGTGCGAATTTTCACAAAATAAACGTGACCATGTAGGGCCAGAATCGTCCGCCCAGTCCGAATCCGTGCTCAAAATCCCCAAACTCCGACCCCCCAAAGTGCCCATCTTTGCAGCTGCGCATGCGCGGCCCCCAGAACCAGGCAAGGAGTGCGAATTTTCACAAAATAAACGTGACCATGTAGGGCCAGAATCGTCCGCCCAGTCCGAATCCGTGCTCAAAATCCCCAAACTCCGACCCTCCAAAGTGCCCATCTTTGCAGCTGCGCATGCGCGGCCCCCTGAACCAGGCAAGGAGTGCGAATTTTCACAAAATAAACGTGACCATGTAGGGCCAGAATCGTCCGCCCAGTCCGAATCCGTGCTCAAAATCCCCAAACTCCGACCCCCCAAAGTGCCCATCTTTGCAGCTGCGCATGCGCGGCCCCCAGAACCAGGCAAGGAGTGCGAATTTTCACAAAATAAACGTGACCATGTAGGGCCAGAATCGTCCGCCCAGTCCGAATCCGTGCTCAAAATCCCCAAACTCCGACCCCCCAAAGTGCCCATCTTTGCAGCTGCGCATGCGCGGCCCCTGAACCAGGCAAGGAGTGCGAATTTTCACAAAATAAACGTGACCATGTAGGGCCAGAATCGTCCGCCCAGTCCGAATCCGTGCTCAAAATCCCCAAACTCCGACCCCCCAAAGTGCCCATCTTTGCAGCTGCGCATGCGCGGCCCCCAGAACCAGGCAAGGAGTGCGAATTTTCACAAAATAAACGTGACCATGTAGGACCAGAATCGTCCGCCCAGTCCGAATCCGTGCTCAAAATCCCCAAACTCCGACCCCCCAAAGTGCCCATCTTTGCAGCTGCGCATGCGCGGCCCCCTGAACCAGGCAAGGAGTGCGAATTTTCACAAAATAAACGTGACCATGTAGGGCCAGAATCGTCCGCCCAGTCCGAATCCGTGCTCAAAATCCCCAAACTCCGACCCCCCAAAGTGCCCATCTTTGCAGCTGCGCATGCGCGGCCCCCAGAACCAGGCAAGGAGTGCGAATTTTCACAAAATAAACGTGACCATGTAGGGCCAGAATCGTCCGCCCAGTCCGAATCCGTGCTCAAAATCCCCAAACTCCGACCCCCCAAAGTGCCCATCTTTGCAGCTGCGCATGCGCGGCCCCCTGAACCAGGCAAGGAGTGCGAATTTTCACAAAATAAACGTGACCATGTAGGGCCAGAATCGTCCGCCCAGTCCGAATCCGTGCTCAAAATCCCCAAACTCCGACCCCCCAAAGTGCCCATCTTTGCAGCTGCGCATGCGCGGCCCCCTGAACCAGGCAAGGAGTGCGAATTTTCACAAAATAAACGTGACCATGTAGGGCCAGAATCGTCCGCCCAGTTCGAATCCGTGCTCAAAATCCCCAAACTCCGACCCCCCAAAGTGCCGATCTTTGCAGCTGCGCATGCGCGGCCCCCAGAACCAGGCAAGGAGTGCGAATTTTCACAAAATAAACGTGACCATGTAGGGCCAGAATCGTCCGCCCAGTCCGAATCCGTGCTCAAAATCCCCAAACTCCGACCCCCCAAAGTGCCCATCTTTGCAGCTGCGCATGCGCGGCCCCCTGAACCAGGCAAGGAGTGCGAATTTTCACAAAATAAACGTGACCATGTAGGGCCAGAATCGTCCGCCCAGTCCGAATCCGTGCTCAAAATCCCCAAACTCCGACCCCCCAAAGTGCCCATCTTTGCAGCTGCGCATGCGCGGCCCCCAGAACCAGGCAAGGAGTGCGAATTTTCACAAAATAAACGTGACCATGTAGGGCCAAAATCGTCCGCCCAGTCCGAATCCGTGCTCAAAATCCCCAAACTCCGACCTCCCAAAGTGCACATCTTTGCAGCTGCGCATGCGCGGCCCCCTGAACCAGGCAAGGAGTGCGAATTTTCACAAAATAAACGTGACCATGTAGGGCCAGAATCGTCCGCCCAGTCCGAATCCGTGCTCAAAATCCCCAAACTCCGACCCCCCAAAGTGCCCATCTTTGCAGCTGCGCATGCGCGGCCCCCTGAACCAGGCAAGGAGTGCGAATTTTCACAAAATAAACGTGACCATGTAGGGCCAGAATCGTCCGCCCAGTCCGAATCCGTGCTCAAAATCCCCAAACTCCGACCCCCCAAAGTGCCCATCTTTGCAGCTGCGCATGCGCGGCCCCCTGAACCAGGCAAGGAGTGCGAATTTTCACAAAATAAACGTGACCATGTAGGGCCAGAATCGTCCGCCCAGTCCGAATCCGTGCTCAAAATCCCCAAACTCCGACCCCCCAAAGTGCCCATCTTTGCAGCTGCGCATGCGCGGCCCCCAGAACCAGGCAAGGAGTGCGAATTTTCACAAAATAAACGTGACCATGTAGGGCCAGAATCGTCCGCCCAGTCCGAATCCGTGCTCAAAATCCCCAAACTCCGACCCCCCAAAGTGCCCATCTTTGCAGCTGCGCATGCGCGGCCCCCTGAACCAGGCAAGGAGTGCGAATTTTCACAAAATAAACGTGACCATGTAGGGCCAGAATCGTCCGCCCAGTCCGAATCCGTGCTCAAAATCCCCAAACTCCGACCCCCCAAAGTGCCCATCTTTGCAGCTGCGCATGCGCGGCCCCCTGAACCAGGCAAGGAGTGCGAATTTTCACAAAATAAACGTGACCATGTAGGGCCAGAATCGTCCGCCCAGTCCGAATCCGTGCTCAAAATCCCCAAACTCCGACCCCCCAAAGTGCCCATCTTTGCAGCTGCGCATGCGCGGCCCCCAGAACCAGGCAAGGAGTGCGAATTTTCACAAAATAAACGTGACCATGTAGGGCCAGAATCGTCCGCCCAGTCCGAATCCGTGCTCAAAATCCCCAAACTCCGACCCCCCAAAGTGCCCATCTTTGCAGCTGCGCATGCGCGGCCCCCTGAACCAGGCAAGGAGTGCGAATTTTCACAAAATAAACGTGACCATGTAGGGCCAGAATCGTCCGCCCAGTCCGAATCCGTGCTCAAAATCCCCAAACTCCGACCCCCCAAAGTGCCCATCTTTGCAGCTGCGCATGCGCGGCCCCCTGAACCAGGCAAGGAGTGCGAATTTTCACAAAATAAACGTGACCATGTAGGGCCAGAATCGTCCGCCCAGTCCGAATCCGTGCTCAAAATCCCCAAACTCCGACCCCCCAAAGTGCCCATCTTTGCAGCTGCGCATGCGCGGCCCCCAGAACCAGGCAAGGAGTGCGAATTTTCACAAAATAAACGTGACCATGTAGGGCCAGAATCGTCCGCCCAGTCCGAATCCGTGCTCAAAATCCCCAAACTCCGACCCCCCAAAGTGCCCATCTTTGCAGCTGCGCATGCGCGGCCCCCTGAACCAGGCAAGGAGTGCGAATTTTCACAAAATAAACGTGACCATGTAGGGCCAGAATCGTCCGCCCAGTCCGAATCCGTGCTCAAAATCCCCAAACTCCGACCCCCCAAAGTGCCCATCTTTGCAGCTGCGCATGCGCGGCCCCCTGAACCAGGCAAGCAGTGTGAATTTTCACAAAATAAACGTGACCATGTAGGGCCAGAATCGTCCGCCCAGTCCGAATCCGTGCTCAAAATCCCCAAACTCCGACCCCCCAAAGTGCCCATCTTTGCAGCTGCGCATGCGCGGCCCCCAGAACCAGGCAAGGAGTGCGAATTTTCACAAAATAAACGTGACCATGTAGGGCCAGAATCGTCCGCCCAGTCCGAATCCGTGCTCAAAATCCCCAAACTCCGACCCCCCAAAGTGCCCATCTTTGCAGCTGCGCATGCCCGGCCCCCTGAACCAGGCAAGGAGTGCGAATTTTCACAAAATAAACGTGACCACGTAGGGCCAGAATCGTCCGCCCAGTCCGAATCCGTGCTCAAAATCCCCAAACTCCGACCCCCCAAAGTGCCCATCTTTGCAGCTGCGCATGCGCGGCCCCCTGAACCAGGCAAGGAGTGCGAATTTTCACAAAATAAACGTGACCATGTAGGGCCAGAATCGTCCGCCCAGTCCGAATCCGTGCTCAAAATCCCCAAACTCCGACCCCCCAAAGTGCCCATCTTTGCAGCTGCGCATGCGCGGCACACTGAACCAGGCAAGGAGTGCGAATTTTCACAAAATAAACGTGACCATGTAGGGCCAGAATCGTCCGCCCAGTCCGAATCCGTGCTCAAAATCCCCAAACTCCGACCCCCCAAAGTGCCCATCTTTGCAGCTGCGCATGCGCGGCCCCCTGAACCAGGCAAGGAGTGCGAATTTTCACAAAATAAACGTGACCATGTAGGGCCAGAATCGTCCGCCCAGTCCGAATCCGTGCTCAAAATCCCCAAACTCCGACCCCCCAAAGTGCCCATCTTTGCAGCTGCGCATGCGCGGCCCCCAGAACCAGGCAAGGAGTGCGAATTTTCACAAAATAAACGTGACCATGTAGGGCCAGAATCGTCCGCCCAGTCCGAATCCGTGCTCAAAATCCCCAAACTCCGACCCCCCAAAGTGCCCATCTTTGCAGCTGCTCATGCGCGGCCCCCTGAACCAGGCAAGGAGTGCGAATTTTCACAAAATAAACGTGACCATGTAGGGCCAGAATCGTCCGCCCAGTCCGAATCCGTGCTCAAAATCCCCAAACTCCGACCCCCCAAAGTGCCCATCTTTGCAGCTGCGCATGCGCGGCCCCCTGAACCAGGCAAGGAGTGCGAATTTTCACAAAATAAACGTGACCATGTAGGGCCAGAATCGTCCGCCCAGTCCGAATCCGTGCTCAAAATCCCCAAACTCCGACCCCCCAAAGTGCCCATCTTTGCAGCTGCGCATGCGCGGCCCCCAGAACCAGGCAAGGAGTGCGAATTTTCACAAAATAAACGTGACCATGTAGGGCCAGAATCGTCCGCCCAGTCCGAATCCGTGCTCAAAATCCCCAAACTCCGACCCCCCATAGTGCCCATCTTTGCAGCTGCGCATGCGCGGCCCCCTGAACCAGGCAAGGAGTGCGAATTTTCACAAAATAAACGTGACCATGTAGGGCCAGAATCGTCCGCCCAGTCCGAATCCGTGCTCAAAATCCCCAAACTCCGACCCCCCAAAGTGCCCATCTTTGCAGCTGCGCATGCGCGGCCCCCTGAACCAGGCAAGGAGTGCGAATTTTCACAAAATAAACGTGACCATGTAGGGCCAGAATCGTCCGCCCAGTCCGAATCCGTGCTCAAAATCCCCAAACTCCGACCCCCCAAAGTGCCCATCTTTGCAGCTGCGCATGCGCGGCCCCCAGAACCAGGCAAGGAGTGCGAATTTTCACAAAATAAACGTGACCATGTAGGGCCAGAATCGTCCGCCCAGTCCGAATCCGTGCTCAAAATCCCCAAACTCCGACCCCCCAAAGTGCCCATCTTTGCAGCTGCGCATGCGCGGCCCCCTGAACCAGGCAAGGAGTGCGAATTTTCACAAAATAAACGTGACCATGTAGGGCCAGAATCGTCCGCCCAGTCCGAATCCGTGCTCAAAATCCCCAAACTCCGACCCCCCAAAGTGCCCATCTTTGCAGCTGCGCATGCGCGGCCCCCTGAACCAGGCAAGGAGTGCGAATTTTCACAAAATAAACGTGACCATGTAGGGCCAGAATCGTCCGCCCAGTCCGAATCCGTGCTCAAAATCCCCAAACTCCGACCCCCCAAAGTGCCCATCTTTGCAGCTGCGCATGCGCGGCCCCCAGAACCAGGCAAGGAGTGCGAATTTTCACAAAATAAACGTGACCATGTAGGGCCAGAATCGTCCGCCCAGTCCGAATCCGTGCTCAAAATCCCCAAACTCCGACCCCCCAAAGTGCCCATCTTTGCAGCTGCGCATGCGCGGCCCCCAGAACCAGGCAAGGAGTGCGAATTTTCACAAAATAAACGTGACCATGTAGGGCCAGAATCGTCCGCCCAGTCCGAATCCGTGCTCAAAATCCCCAAACTCCGACCCCCCAAAGTGCCCATCTTTGCAGCTGCGCATGCGCGGCCCCCTGAACCAGGCAAGGAGTGCGAATTTTCACAAAATAAACGTGACCATGTAGGGCCAGAATCGTCCGCCCAGTCCGAATCCGTGCTCAAAATTCCCAAACTCCGACCCCCCAAAGTGCCCATCTTTGCAGCTGCGCATGCGCGGCCCCCAGAACCAGGCAAGGAGTGCGAATTTTCACAAAATAAACGTGACCATGTAGGGCCAGAATCGTCCGCCCAGTCCGAATCCGTGCTCAAAATCCCCAAACTCCGACCTCCCAAAGTGCCCATCTTTGCAGCTGCGCATGCGCGGCCCCCTGAACCAGGCAAGGAGTAGAAATTTTCACAAAATAAACGTGACCATGTAGGGCCAGAATCGTCCGCCCAGTCCGAATCCGTGCTCAAAATCCCCAAACTCCGACCCCCCAAAGTGCCCATCTTTGCAGCTGCGCATGCGCGGCCCCCTGAACCAGGCAAGGAGTGCGAATTTTCACAAAATAAACGTGACCATGTAGGGCCAGAATCGTCCGCCCAGTCCGAATCCGTGCTCAAAATCCCCAAACTCCGACCCCCCAAAGTGCCCATCTTTGCAGCTGCGCATGCGCGGCCCCCAGATCCAGGCAAGGAGTGCGAATTTTCACAAAATAAACGTGACCATGTAGGGCCGGAATCGTCCGCCCAGTCCGAATCCGTGCTCAAAATCCCCAAACTCCGACCCCCCAAAGTGCCCATCTTTGCAGCTGCGCATGCGCGGCCCCCTGAACCAGGCAAGGAGTGCGAATTTTCACAAAATAAACGTGACCATGTAGGGCCAGAATCGTCCGCCCAGTCCGAATCCGTGCTCAAAATCCCCAAACTCCGACCCCCCAAAGTGCCCATCTTTGCAGCTGCGCATGCGCGGCCCCCTGAACCAGGCAAGGAGTAGAAATTTTCACAAAATAAACGTGACCATGTAGGGCCAGAATCGTCCGCCCAGTCCGAATCCGTGCTCAAAATCCCCAAACTCCGACCCCCCAAAGTGCCCATCTTTGCAGCTGCGCATGCGCGGCCCCCTGAACCAGGCAAGGAGTGCGAATTTTCACAAAATAAACGTGACCATGTAAGGCCAGAATCGTCCGCCCAGTCCGAATCCGTGCTCAAAATCCCCAAACTCCGACCCCCCAAAGTGCCCATCTTTGCAGCTGCGCATGCGCGGCCCCCAGATCCAGGCAAGGAGTGCGAATTTTCACAAAATAAACGTGACCATGTAGGGCCGGAATCGTCCGCCCAGTCCGAATCCGTGCTCAAAATCCCCAAACTCCGACCCCCCAAAGTGCCCATCTTTGCAGCTGCGCATGCGCGGCCCCCTGAACCAGGCAAGGAGTGCGAATTTTCACAAAATAAACGTGACCATGTAGGGCCAGAATCGTCCGCCCAGTCCGAATCCGTGCTCAAAATCCCCAAACTCCGACCCCCCAAAGTGCCCATCTTTGCAGCTGCGCATGCGCGGCCCCCTGAACCAGGCAAGGAGTGCGAATTTTCACAAAATAAACGTGACCATGTAGGGCCAGAATCGTCCGCCCAGTCCGAATCCGTGCTCAAAATCCCCAAACTCCGACCCCCCAAAGTGCCCATCTTTGCAGCTGCGCATGCGCGGCCCCCTGAACCAGGCAAGGAGTGCGAATTTTCACAAAATAAACGTGACCATGTAGGGCCAGAATCGTCCGCCCAGTCCGAATCCGTGCTCAAAATCCCCAAACTCCGACCCCCCAAAGTGCCCATCTTTGCAGCTGCGCATGCGCGGCCCCCAGAACCAGGCAAGGAGTGCGAATTTTCACAAAATAAACGTGACCATGTAGGGCCAGAATCGTCCGCCCAGTCCGAATCCGTGCTCAAAATCCCCAAACTCCGACCCCCCAAAGTGCCCATCTTTGCAGCTGCGCATGCGCGGCCCCCTGAACCAGGCAAGGAGTGCGAATTTTCACAAAATAAACGTGACCATGTAGGGCCAGAATCGTCCGCCCAGTCCGAATCCGTGCTCAAAATCCCCAAACTCCGACCCCCCAAAGTGCCCATCTTTGCAGCTGCGCATGCGCGGCCCCCAGAACCAGGCAAGGAGTGCGAATTTTCACAAAATAAACGTGACAATGTAGGGCCAGAATCGTCCGCCCAGTCCGAATCCGTGCTCAAAATCCCCAAACTCCGACCCCCCAAAGTGCCCATCTTTGCAGCTGCGCATGCGCGGCCCCCTGAACCAGGCAAGGAGTGCGAATTTTCACAAAATAAACGTGACCATGTAGGGCCAGAATCGTCCGCCCAGTCCGAATCCGTGCTCAAAATCCCCAAACTCCGACCCCCCAAAGTGCCAATCTTTGCAGCTGCGCATGCGCGGCCCCCTGAACCAGGCAAGGAGTGCGAATTTTCACAAAATAAACGTGACCATGTAGGGCCAGAATCGTCCGCCCAGTCCGAATCCGTGCTCAAAATCCCCAAACTCCGACCCCCCAAAGTGCCAATCTTTGCAGCTGCGCATGCGCGGCCCCCTGAACCAGGCAAGGAGTGCGAATTTTCACAAAATAAACGTGACCATGTAGGGCCAGAATCGTCCGCCCAGTCCGAATCCGTGCTCAAAATCCCCAAACTCCGACCCCCCAAAGTGCCCATCTTTGCAGCTGCGCATGCGCGGCCCCCAGAACCAGGCAAGGAGTGCGAATTTTCACAAAATAAACGTGACCATGTAGGGCCAGAATCGTCCGCCCAGTCCGAATCCGTGCTCAAAATCCCCAAACTCCGAACCCCAAAGTGCCCATCTTTGCAGTTGCGCATGCGCGGCCCCCTGAACCAGGCAAGGAGTGCGAATTTTCACAAAATAAACGTGACCATGTAGGGCCAGAATCGTCCGCCCAGTCCGAATCCGTGCTCAAAATCCCCAAACTCCGACCCCCCAAAGTGCCCATCTTTGCAGCTGCGCATGCGCGGCCCCCTGAACCAGGCAAGGAGTGCGAATTTTCACAAAATAAACGTGACCATGTAGGGCCAGAATCGTCCGCCCAGTCCGAATCCGTGCTCAAAATCCCCAAACTCCGACCCCCCAAAGTGCCCATCTTTGCAGCTGCGCATGCGCGGCCCCCAGAACCAGGCAAGGAGTGCGAATTTTCACAAAATAAACGTGACCATGTAGGGCCAGAATCGTCCGCCCAGTCCGAATCCGTGCTCAAAATCCCCAAACTCCGACCCCCCAAAGTGCCCATCTTTGCAGCTGCGCATGCGCGGCCCCCTGAACCAGGCAAGGAGTGCGAATTTTCACAAAATAAACGTGACCATGTAGGGCCAGAATCGTCCGCCCAGTCCGAATCCGTGCTCAAAATCCCCAAACTCCGACCCCCCAAAGTGCCAATCTTTGCAGCTGCGCATGCGCGGCCCCCTGAACCAGGCAAGGAGTGCGAATTTTCACAAAATAAACGTGACCATGTAGGGCCAGAATCGTCCGCCCAGTCCGAATCCGTGCTCAAAATCCCCAAACTCCGACCCCCCAAAGTGCCCATCTTTGCAGCTGCGCATGCGCGGCCCCCAGAACCAGGCAAGGAGTGCGAATTTTCACAAAATAAACGTGACCATGTAGGGCCAGAATCGTCCGCCCAGTCCGAATCCGTGCTCAAAATCCCCAAACTCCGACCCCCCAAAGTGCCCATCTTTGCAGCTGCGCATGCGCGGCCCCCAGAACCAGGCAAGGAGTGCGAATTTTCACAAAATAAACGTGACCATGTAGAACCAGAATCGTCCGCCCAGTCCGAATCCGTGCTCAAAATCCCCAAACTCCGACCCCCCAAAGTGCCCATCTTTGCAGCTGCGCATGCGCGGCCCCCTGAACCAGGCAAGGAGTGCGAATTTTCACAAAATAAACGTGACCATGTAGGGCCAGAATCGTCCGCCCAGTCCGAATCCGTGCTCAAAATCCCCAAACTCCGACCCCCCAAAGTGCCCATCTTTGCAGCTGCGCATGCGCGGCCCCCAGAACCAGGCAAGGAGTGCGAATTTTCACAAAATAAACGTGACCATGTAGGGCCAGAATCGTCCGCCCAGTCCGAATCCGTGCTCAAAATCCCCAAACTCCGACCCCCCAAAGTGCCCATCTTTGCAGCTGCGCATGCGCGGCCCCCTGAACCAGGCAAGGAGTGCGAATTTTCACAAAATAAACGTGACCATGTAGAACCAGAATCGTCCGCCCAGTCCGAATCCGTGCTCAAAATCCCCAAACTCCGACCCCCCAAAGTGCCCATCTTTGCAGCTGCGCATGCGCGGCCCCCTGAACCAGGCAAGGAGTGCGAATTTTCACAAAATAAACGTGACCATGTAGGGCCAGAATCGTCCGCCCAGTCCGAATCCGTGCTCAAAATCCCCAAACTCCGACCCCCCAAAGTGCCCATCTTTGCAGCTGCGCATGCGCGGCCCCCAGAACCAGGCAAGGAGTGCGAATTTTCACAAAATAAACGTGACCATGTAGGGCCAGAATCGTCCGCCCAGTCCGAATCCGTGCTCAAAATCCCCAAACTCCGACCCCCCAAAGTGCCCATCTTTGCAGCTGCGCATGCGCGGCCCCCTGAACCAGGCAAGGAGTGCGAATTTTCACAAAATAAACGTGACCATGTAGAACCAGAATCGTCCGCCCAGTCCGAATCCGTGCTCAAAATCCCCAAACTCCGACCCCCCAAAGTGCCCATCTTTGCAGCTGCGCATGCGCGGCCCCCTGAACCAGGCAAGGAGTGCGAATTTTCACAAAATAAACGTGACCATGTAGGGCCAGAATCGTCCGCCCAGTCCGAATCCGTGCTCAAAATCCCCAAACTCCGACCCCCCAAAGTGCCCATCTTTGCAGCTGCGCATGCGCGGCCCCCAGAACCAGGCAAGGAGTGCGAATTTTCACAAAATAAACGTGACCATGTAGGGCCAGAATCGTCCGCCCAGTCCGAATCCGTGCTCAAAATCCCCAAACTCCGACCCCCCAAAGTGCCCATCTTTGCAGCTGCGCATGCGCGGCCCCCTGAACCAGGCAAGGAGTGCGAATTTTCACAAAATAAACGTGACCATGTAGGGCCAGAATCGTCCGCCCAGTCCGAATCCGTGCTCAAAATCCCCAAACTCCGACCCCCCAAAGTGCCCATCTTTGCAGCTGCGCATGCGCGGCCCCCTGAACCAGGCAAGGAGTGCGAATTTTCACAAAATAAACGTGACCATGTAGGGCCAGAATCGTCCGCCCAGTCCGAATCCGTGCTCAAAATCCCCAAACTCCGACCCCCCAAAGTGCCCATCTTTGCAGCTGCGCATGCGCGGCCCCCAGAACCAGGCAAGGAGTGCGAATTTTCACAAAATAAACGTGACCATGTAGGGCCAGAATCGTCCGCCCAGTCCGAATCCGTGCTCAAAATCCCCAAACTCCGACCCCCCAAAGTGCCCATCTTTGCAGCTGCGCATGCGCGGCCCCCTGAACCAGGCAAGGAGTGCGAATTTTCACAAAATAAACGTGACCATGTAGGGCCAGAATCGTCCGCCCAGTCCGAATCCGTGCTCAAAATCCCCAAACTCCGACCCCCCAAAGTGCCCATCTTTGCAGCTGCGCATGCGCGGCCCCCTGAACCAGGCAAGGAGTGCGAATTTTCACAAAATAAACGTGACCATGTAGGGCCAGAATCGTCCGCCCAGTCCGAATCCGTGCTCAAAATCCACAAACTCCGACCCCCCAAAGTGCCCATCTTTGCAGCTGCGCATGCGCGGCCCCCTGAACCAGGCAAGGAGTGCGAATTTTCACAAAATAAACGTGACCATGTAGGGCCAGAATCGTCCGCCCAGTCCGAATCCGTGCTCAAAATCCCCAAACTCCGACCCCCCAAAGTGTCCATCTTTGCAGCTGCGCATGCGCGGCCCCCAGAACCAGGCAAGGAGTGCGAATTTTCACAAAATAAACGTGACCATGTAGGGCCAGAATCGTCCGCCCAGTCCGAATCCGTGCTCAAAATCCCCAAACTCCGACCCCCCAAAGTGCCCATCTTTGCAGCTGCGCATGCGCGGCCCCCTGAACCAGGCAAGGAGTGCGAATTTTCACAAAATAAACGTGACCATGTAGGGCCAGAATCGTCCGCCCAGTCCGAATCCGTGCTCAAAATCCCCAAACTCCGACCCCCCAAAGTGCCCATCTTTGCAGCTGCGCATGCGCGGCCCCCTGAACCAGGCAAGGAGTGCGAATTTTCACAAAATAAACGTGACCATGTAGGGCCAGAATCGTCCGCCCAGTCCGAATCCGTGCTCAAAATCCCCAAACTCCGACCCCCCAAAGTGCCCATCTTTGCAGCTGCGCATGCGCGGCCCCCAGAACCAGGCAAGGAGTGCGAATTTTCACAAAATAAACGTGACCATGTAGGGCCAGAATCGTCCGCCCAGTCCGAATCCGTGCTCAAAATCCCCAAACTCCGACCCCCCAAAGTGCCCATCTTTGCAGCTGCGCATGCGCGGCCCCCTGAACCAGGCAAGGAGTGCGAATTTTCACAAAATAAACGTGACCATGTAGGGCCAGAATCGTCCGCCCAGTCCGAATCCGTGCTCAAAATCCCCAAACTCCGACCCCCCAAAGTGGCTATCTTTGCAGCTGCGCATGCGCGGCCCCCTGAACCAGGCAAGGAGTGCGAATTTTCACAAAATAAACGTGACCATGTAGGGCCAGAATCGTCCGCCCAGTCCGAATCCGTGCTCAAAATCCACAAACTCCGACCCCCCAAAGTGCCCATCTTTGCAGCTGCGCATGCGCGGCCCCCAGAACCAGGCAAGGAGTGCGAATTTTCACAAAATAAACGTGACCATGTAGGGCCAGAATCGTCCGCCCAGTCCCAATCCGTGCTCAAAATCCCCAAACTCCGACCCCCCAAAGTGCCCATCTTTGCAGCTGCGCATGCGCGGCCCCCTGAACCAGGCAAGGAGTGCGAATTTTCACAAAATAAACGTGACCATGTAGGGCCAGAATCGTCCGCCCAGTCCGAATCCGTGCTCAAAATCCCCAAACTCCGAACCCCCAAAGTGCCCATCTTTGCAGCTGCGCATGCGCGGCCCCCAGAACCAGGCAAGGAGTGCGAATTTTCACAAAATAAACGTGACCATGTAGGGCCAGAATCGTCCGCCCAGTCCGAATCCGTGCTCAAAATCCCCAAACTCCGACCCCCCAAAGTGCCCATCTTTGCAGCTGCGCATGCGCGGCCCCCTGAACCAGGCAAGGAGTGCGAATTTTCACAAAATAAACGTGACCATGTAGGGCCAGAATCGTCCGCCCAGTCCGAATCCGTGCTCAAAATCCCCAAACTCCGACCCCCCAAAGTGCCCATCTTTGCAGCTGCGCATGCGCGGCCCCCTGAACCAGGCAAGGAGTGCGAATTTTCACAAAATAAACGTGACCATGTAGGGCCAGAATCGTCCGCCCAGTCCGAATCCGTGCTCAAAATCCCCAAACTCCGACCCCCCAAAGTGCCCATCTTTGCAGCTGCGCATGCGCGGCCCCCAGAACCAGGCAAGGAGTGCGAATTTTCACAAAATAAACGTGACCATGTAGGGCCAGAATCGTCCGCCCAGTCCGAATCCGTGCTCAAAATCCCCAAACTCCGACCCCCCAAAGTGCCCATCTTTGCAGCTGCGCATGCGCGGCCCCCTGAACCAGGCAAGGAGTGCGAATTTTCACAAAATAAACGTGACCATGTAGGGCCAGAATCGTCCGCCCAGTCCGAATCCGTGCTCAAAATCCCCAAACTCCGAACCCCCAAAGTGCCCATCTTTGCAGCTGCGCATGCGCGGCCCCCAGAACCAGGCAAGGAGTGCGAATTTTCACAAAATAAACGTGACCATGTAGGGCCAGAATCGTCCGCCCAGTCCGAATCCGTGCTCAAAATCCCCAAACTCCGACCCCCCAAAGTGCCCATCTTTGCAGCTGCGCATGCGCGGCCCCCTGAACCAGGCAAGGAGTGCGAATTTTCACAAAATAAACGTGACCATGTAGGGCCAGAATCGTCCGCCCAGTCCGAATCCGTGCTCAAAATCCACAAACTCCGACCCCCCAAAGTGCCCATCTTTGCAGCTGCGCATGCGCGGCCCCCAGAACCAGGCAAGGAGTGCGAATTTTCACAAAATAAACGTGACCATGTAGGGCCAGAATCGTCCGCCCAGTCTAAATCCGTGCTCAAAATCCCCAAACTCCGACCCCCCAAAGTGCCCATCTTTGCAGCTGCGCATGCGCGGCCCCCTGAACCAGGCAAGGAGTGCGAATGTTCACAAAATAAACGTGACCATGTAGGGCCAGAATCGTCCGCCCAGTCCGAATCCGTGCTCAAAATCCCCAAACTCCGAACCCCCAAAGTGCCCATCTTTGCAGCTGCGCATGCGCGGCCCCCAGAACCAGGCAAGGAGTGCGAATTTTCACAAAATAAACGTGACCATGTAGGGCCAGAATCGTCCGCCCAGTCCGAATCCGTGCTCAAAATCCCCAAACTCCGACCCCCCAAAGTGCCCATCTTTGCAGCTGCGCATGCGCGGCCCCCTGAACCAGGCAAGGAGTGCGAATTTTCACAAAATAAACGTGACCATGTAGGGCCAGAATCGTCCGCCCAGTCCTAATCCGTGCTCAAAATCCCCAAACTCCGACCCCCCAAAGTGCCCATCTTTGCAGCTGCGCATGCGCGGCCCCCTGAACCAGGCAAGGAGTGCGAATTTTCACAAAATAAACGTGACCATGTAGGGCCAGAATCGTCCGCCCAGTCCGAATCCGTGCTCAAAATCCCCAAACTCCGACCCCCCAAAGTGCCCATCTTTGCAGCTGCGCATGCGCGGCCCCCAGAACCAGGCAAGGAGTGCGAATTTTCACAAAATAAACGTGACCATGTAGGGCCAGAATCGTCCGCCCAGTCCGAATCCGTGCTCAAAATCCCCAAACTCCGACCCCCCAAAGTGCCCATCTTTGCAGCTGCGCATGCGCGGCCCCCTGAACCAGGCAAGGAGTGCGAATTTTCACAAAATAAACGTGACCATGTAGGGCCAGAATCGTCCGCCCAGTCCGAATCCGTGCTCAAAATCCCCAAACTCCGACCCCCCAAAGTGCCCATCTTTGCAGCTGCGCATGCGCGGCCCCCAGAACCAGGCAAGGAGTGCGAATTTTCACAAAATAAACGTGACCATGTAGGGCCAGAATCGTCCGCCCAGTCCGAATCCGTGCTCAAAATCCCCAAACTCCGACCCCCCAAAGTGCCCATCTTGCAGCTGCGCTTGCGCGGCCCCCTGAACCAGGCAAGGAGTGCGAATTTTCACAAAATAAACGTGACCATGTAGGGCCAGAATCGTCCGCCCAGTCCGAATCCGTGCTCAAAATCCCCAAACTCCGACCCCCCAAAGTGCCCATCTTTGCAGCTGCGCATGCGCGGCCCCCAGAACCAGGCAAGGAGTGCGAATTTTCACAAAATAAACGTGACCATGTAGGGCCAGAATCGTCCGCCCAGTCCGAATCCGTGCTCAAAATCCCCAAACTCCGACCCCCCAAAGTGCCCATCTTGCAGCTGCGCTTGCGCGGCCCCCTGAACCAGGCAAGGAGTGCGAATTTTCACAAAATAAACGTGACCATGTAGGGCCAGAATCGTCCGCCCAGTCCGAATCCGTGCTCAAAATCCCCAAACTCCGACCCCCCAAAGTGCCCATCTTTGCAGCTGCGCATGCGCGGCCCCCAGAACCAGGCAAGGAGTGCGAATTTTCACAAAATAAACGTGACCATGTAGGGCCAGAATCGTCCGCCCAGTCCGAATCCGTGCTCAAAACCCCCAAACTCCGACCCCCCAAAGTGCCCATCTTTGCAGCTGCGCATGCGCGGCCCCCTGAACCAGGCAAGGAGTGCGAATTTTCACAAAATAAACGTGACCATGTAGGGCCAGAATCGTCCGCCCAGTCCGAATCCGTGCTCAAAATCCCCAAACTCCGACCCCCCAAAGTGCCCATCTTTGCAGCTGCGCATGCGCGGCCCCCAGAACCAGGCAAGGAGTGCGAATTTTCACAAAATAAACGTGACCATGTAGGGCCAGAATCGTCCGATCAGTCCGAATCCGTGCTCAAAATCCCCAAACTCCGACCCCCCAAAGTGCCCATCTTTGCAGCTGCGCATGCGCGGCCCCCTGAACCAGGCAAGGAGTGCGAATTTTCACAAAATAAACGTGACCATGTAGGGCCAGAATCGTCCGCCCAGTCCGAATCCGTGCTCAAAATCCCCAAACTCCGACCCCCCAAAGTGCCCATCTTTGCAGCTGCGCATGCGCGACCCCTGAACCAGGCAAGGAGTGCGAATTTTCACAAAATAAACGTGACCATGTAGGGCCAGAATCGTCCGCCCAGTCCGAATCCGTTCTCAAAATCCCCAAACTCCGACCCCCCAAAGTGCCCATCTTTGCAGCTGCGCATGCGCGGCCCCCAGAACCAGGCAAGGAGTGCGAATTTTCACAAAATAAACGTGACCATGTAGGGCCAGAATCGTCCGCCCAGTCCGAATCCGTGCTCAAAATCCCCAAACTCCGACCCCCCAAAGTGCCCATCTTTGCAGCTGCGCATGCGCGGCCCCCTGAACCAGGCAAGGAGTGCGAATTTTCACAAAATAAACGTGACCATGTAGGGCCAGAATCGTCCGCCCAGTCCGAATCCGTGCTCAAAATCCCCAAACTCCGACCCCCCAAAGTGCCCATCTTTGCAGCTGCGCATGCGCGGCCCCCAGAACCAGGCAAGGAGTGCGAATTTTCACAAAATAAACGTGACCATGTAGGGCCAGAATCGTCCGCCCAGTCCGAATCCGTGCTCAAAATCCCCAAACTCCGACCCCCCAAAGTGCCCATCTTTGCAGCTGCGCATGCGCGGCCCCCTGAACCAGGCAAGGAGTGCGAATTTTCACAAAATAAACGTGACCATGTAGGGCCAGAATCGTCCGCCCAGTCCGAATCCGTGCTCAAAATCCCCAAACTCCGACCCCCCAAAGTGCCCATCTTTGCAGCTGCGCATGCGCGGCCCCCTGAACCAGGCAAGGAGTGCGAATTTTCACAAAATAAACGTGACCATGTAGGGCCAGAATCGTCCGCCCAGTCCGAATCCGTGCTCAAAATCCCCAAACTCCGACCCCCCAAAGTGCCCATCTTTGCAGCTGCGCATGCGCGGCCCCCAGAACCAGGCAAGGAGTGCGAATTTTCACAAAATAAACGTGACCATGTAGGGCCAGAATCGTCCGCCCAGTCCGAATCCGTGCTCAAAATCCCCAAACTCCGACCCCCCAAAGTGCCCATCTTTGCAGCTGCGCTTGCGCGGCCCCCTGAACCAGGCAAGGAGTGCGAATTTTCACAAAATAAACGTGACCATGTAGGGCCAGAATCGTCCGCCCAGTCCGAATCCGTGCTCAAAATCCCCAAACTCCGACCCCCCAAAGTGCCCATCTTTGCAGCTGCGCATGCGCGGCCCCCAGAACCAGGCAAGGAGTGCGAATTTTCACAAAATAAACGTGACCATGTAGGGCCAGAATCGTCCGCCCAGTCCGAATCCGTGCTCAAAACCCCCAAACTCCGACCCCCCAAAGTGCCCATCTTTGCAGCTGCGCATGCGCGGCCCCCTGAACCAGGCAAGGAGTGCGAATTTTCACAAAATAAACGTGACCATGTAGGGCCAGAATCGTCCGCCCAGTCCGAATCCGTGCTCAAAATCCCCAAACTCCGACCCCCCAAAGTGCCCATCTTTGCAGCTGCGCATGCGCGGCCCCCAGAACCAGGCAAGGAGTGCGAATTTTCACAAAATAAACGTGACCATGTAGGGCCAGAATCGTCCGCCCAGTCCGAATCCGTGCTCAAAATCCCCAAACTCCGACCCCCCAAAGTGCCCATCTTTGCAGCTGCGCATGCGCGGCCCCCAGAACCAGGCAAGGAGTGCGAATTTTCACAAAATAAACGTGACCATGTAGGGCCAGAATCGTCCCCCCAGTCCGAATCCGTGCTCAAAATCCCCAAACTCCGACCCCCCAAAGTGCCCATCTTTGCAGCTGCGCATGCGCGGCCCCCTGAACCAGGCAAGGAGTGCGAATTTTCACAAAATAAACGTGACCATGTAGGGCCAGAATCGTCCGCCCAGTCCGAATCCGTGCTCAAAATCCCCAAACTCCGACCCCCCAAAGTGCCCATCTTTGCAGCTGCGCATGCGCGTCCCCCAGAACCAGGCAAAGAGTGCGAATTTTCACAAAATAAACGTGACCATGTAGGGCCAGAATCGTCCGCCCAGTCCGAATCCGTGCTCAAAATCCCCAAACTCCGACCCCCCAAAGTGCCCATCTTTGCAGCTGCGCATGCGCGGCCCCCTGAACCAGGCAAGGAGTGCGAATTTTCACAAAATAAACGTGACCATGTAGGGCCAGAATCGTCCGCCCAGTCCGAATCCGTGCTCAAAATCCCCAAACTCCGACCCCCCAAAGTGCCCATCTTTGCAGCTGCGCATGCGCGGCCCCCAGAACCAGGCAAGGAGTGCGAATTTTCACAAAATAAACGTGACCATGTAGGGCCAGAATCGTCCGCCCAGTCAAAATCCGTGCTCAAAATCCCCAAACTCCGACCCCCCAAAGTGCCCATCTTTGCAGCTGCGCATGCGCGGCCCCCTGAACCAGGCAAGGAGTGCGAATTTTCACAAAATAAACGTGACCATGTAGGGCCAGAATCGTCCGCCCAGTCCGAATCCGTGCTCAAAATCCCCAAACTCCGACCCCCCAAAGTGCCCATCTTTGCAGCTGCGCATGCGCGGCCCCCTGAACCAGGCAAGGAGTGCGAATTTTCACAAAATAAACGTGACCATGTAGGGCCAGAATCGTCCGCCCAGTCCGAATCCGTGCTCAAAATCCCCAAACTCCGACCCCCCAAAGTGCCCATCTTTGCAGCTGCGCATGCGCGGCCCCCTGAACCAGGCAAGGAGTGCGAATTTTCACAAAATAAACGTGACCATGTAGGGCCAGAATCGTCCGCCCAGTCCGAATCCGTGCTCAAAATCCCCAAACTCCGACCCCCCAAAGTGCCCATCTTTGCAGCTGCGCATGCGCGGCCCCCAGAACCAGGCAAGGAGTGCGAATTTTCACAAAATAAACGTGACCATGTAGGGCCAGAATCGTCCGCCCAGTCCGAATCCGTGCTCAAAATCCCCAAACTCCGACCCCCCAAAGTGCCCATCTTTGCAGCTGCGCATGCGCGGCCCCCTGAACCAGGCAAGGAGTGCGAATTTTCACAAAATAAACGTGACCATGTAGGGCCAGAATCGTCCGCCCAGTCCGAATCTGTGCTCAAAATCCCCAAACTCCGACCCCCCAAAGTGCCCATCTTTGCAGCTGCGCATGCGCGGCCCCCAGAACCAGGCAAGGAGTGCGAATTTTCACAAAATAAACGTGACCATGTAGGGCCAGAATCGTCCGCCCAGCCCGAATCCGTGCTCAAAATCCCCAAACTCCGACCCCCCAAAGTGCCCATCTTTGCAGCTGCGCATGCGCGGCCCCCTGAACCAGGCAAGGAGTGCGAATTTTCACAAAATAAACGTGACCATGTAGGGCCAGAATCGTCCGCCCAGTCCGAATCCGTGCTCAAAATCCCCAAACTCCGACCCCCCAAAGTGCCCATCTTTGCAGCTGCGCATGCGCGGCCCCCAGAACCAGGCAAGGAGTGCGAATTTTCACAAAATAAACGTGACCATGTAGGGCCAGAATCGTCCGCCCAGTCCGAATCCGTGCTCAAAATCCCCAAACTCCGACCCCCCAAAGTGCCCATCTTTGCAGCTGCGCATGCGCGGCCCCCTGAACCAGGCAAGGAGTGCGAATTTTCACAAAATAAACGTGACCATGTAGGGCCAGAATCGTCCGCCCAGTCCGAATCCGTGCTCAAAATCCCCAAACTCCGACCCCCCAAAGTGCCCATCTTTGCAGCTGCGCATGCGCGGCCCCCTGAACCAGGCAAGGAGTGCGAATTTTCACAAAATAAACGTGACCATGTAGGGCCAGAATCGTCCGCCCAGTCCGAATCCGTGCTCAAAATCCCCAAACTCCGACCCCCCAAAGTGCCCATCTTTGCAGCTGCGCATGCGCGGCCCCCAGAACCAGGCAAGGAGTGCGAATTTTCACAAAATAAACGTGACCATGTAGGGCCAGAATCGTCCGCCCAGTCCGAATCCGTGCTCAAAATCCCCAAACTCCGACCCCCCAAAGTGCCCATCTTTGCAGCTGCGCATGCGCGGCCCCCTGAACCAGGCAAGGAGTGCGAATTTTCACAAAATAAACGTGACCATGTAGGGCCAGAATCGTCCGCCCAGTCCGAATCCGTGCTCAAAATCCCCAAACTCCGACCCCCCAAAGTGCCCATCTTTGCAGCTGCGCATGCGCGGCCCCCAGAACCAGGCAAGGAGTGCGAATTTTCACAAAATAAACGTGACCATGTAGGGCCAGAATCGTCCGCCCAGTCCGAATCCGTGCTCAAAATCCCCAAACTCCGACCCCCCAAAGTGCCCATCTTTGCAGCTGCGCATGCGCGGCCCCCAGAACCAGGCAAGGAGTGCGAATTTTCACAAAATAAACGTGACCATGTAGGGCCAGAATCGTCCGCCCAGTCCGAATCCGTGCTCAAAATCCCCAAACTCCGACCCCCCAAAGTGCCCATCTTTGCAGCTGCGCATGCGCGGCCCCCTGAACCAGGCAAGGAGTGCGAATTTTCACAAAATAAACGTGACCATGTAGGGCCAGAATCGTCCGCCCAGTCCGAATCCGTGCTCAAAATCCCCAAACTCCGACCCCCCAAAGTGCCCATCTTTGCAGCTGCGCATGCGCGGCCCCCTGAACCAGGCAAGGAGTGCGAATTTTCACAAAATAAACGTGACCATGTAGGGCCAGAATCGTCCGCCCAGTCCGAATCCGTGCTCAAAATCCCCAAACTCCGACCCCCCAAAGTGCCCATCTTTGCAGCTGCGCATGCGCGGCCCCCAGAACCAGGCAAGGAGTGCGAATTTTCACAAAATAAACGTGACCATGTAGGGCCAGAATCGTCCGCCCAGTCCGAATCCGTGCTCAAAATCCCCAAACTCCGACCCCCCAAAGTGCCCATCTTTGCAGCTGCGCATGCGCGGCCCCCTGAACCAGGCAAGGAGTGCGAATTTTCACAAAATAAACGTGACCATGTAGGGCCAGAATCGTCCGCCCAGTCCGAATCCGTGCTCAAAATCCCCAAACTCCGACCCCCCAAAGTGCCCATCTTTGCAGCTGCGCATGCGCGGCCCCCAGAACCAGGCAAGGAGTGCGAATTTTCACAAAATAAACGTGACCATGTAGGGCCAGAATCGTCCGCCCAGTCCGAATCCGTGCTCAAAATCCCCAAACTCCGACCCCCCAAAGTGCCCATCTTTGCAGCTGCGCATGCGCGGCCCCCTGAACCAGGCAAGGAGTGCGAATTTTCACAAAATAAACGTGACCATGTAGGGCCAGAATCGTCCGCCCAGTCCGAATCCGTGCTCAAAATCCCCAAACTCCGACCCCCCAAAGTGCCCATCTTTGCAGCTGCGCATGCGCGGCCCCCTGAACCAGGCAAGGAGTGCGAATTTTCACAAAATAAACGTGACCATGTAGGGCCAGAATCGTCCGCCCAGTCCGAATCCGTGCTCAAAATCCCCAAACTCCGACCCCCCAAAGTGCCCATCTTTGCAGCTGCGCATGCGCGGCCCCCAGAACCAGGCAAGGAGTGCGAATTTTCACAAAATAAACGTGACCATGTAGGGCCAGAATCGTCCGCCCAGTCCGAATCCGTGCTCAAAATCCCCAAACTCCGACCCCCCAAAGTGCCCATCTTTGCAGCTGCGCATGCGCGGCCCCCAGAACCAGGCAAGGAGTGCGAATTTTCACAAAATAAACGTGACCGTGTAGGGCCAGAATCGTCCGCCCAGTCCGAATCCGTGCTCAAAATCCCCAAACTCCGACCCCCCAAAGTGCCCATCTTTGCAGCTGCGCATGCGCGGCCCCCTGAACCAGGCAAGGAGTGCGAATTTTCACAAAATAAACGTGACCATGTAGGGCCAGAATCGTCCGCCCAGTCCGAATCCGTGCTCAAAATCCCCAAACTCCGACCCCCCAAAGTGCCCATCTTTGCAGCTGCGCATGCGCGGCCCCCTGAACCAGGCAAGGAGTGCGAATTTTCACAAAATAAACGTGACCATGTAGGGCCAGAATCGTCCGCCCAGTCCGAATCCGTGCTCAAAATCCCCAAACTCCGACCCCCCAAAGTGCCCATCTTTGCAGCTGCGCATGCGCGGCCCCCAGAACCAGGCAAGGAGTGCGAATTTTCACAAAATAAACGTGACCATGTAGGGCCAGAATCGTCCGCCCAGTCCGAATCCGTGCTCAAAATGCCCAAACTCCGACCCCCCAAAGTGCCCATCTTTGCAGCTGCGCATGCGCGGCCCCCTGAACCAGGCAAGGAGTGCGAATTTTCACAAAATAAACGTGACCATGTAGGGCCAGAATCGTCCGCCCAGTCCGAATCCGTGCTCAAAATCCCCAAACTCCGACCCCCCAAAGTGCCCATCTTTGCAGCTGCGCATGCGCGGCCCCCAGAACCAGGCAAGGAGTGCGAATTTTCACAAAATAAACGTGACCATGTAGGGCCAGAATCGTCCGCCCAGTCCGAATCCGTGCTCAAAATCCCCAAACTCCGACCCCCCAAAGTGCCCATCTTTGCAGCTGCGCATGCGCGGCCCCCTGAACCAGGCAAGGAGTGCGAATTTTCACAAAATAAACGTGACCATGTAGGGCCAGAATCGTCCGCCCAGTCCGAATCCGTGCTCAAAATCCCCAAACTCCGACCCCCCAAAGTGCCCATCTTTGCAGCTGCGCATGCGCGGCCCCCGGAACCAGGCAAGGAGTGCGAATTTTCACAAAATAAACGTGACCATGTAGGGCCAGAATCGTCCGCCCAGTCCGAATCCGTGCTCAAAATCCCCAAACTCCGACCCCCCAAAGTGCCCATCTTTGCAGCTGCGCATGCGCGGCCCCCTGAACCAGGCAAGGAGTGCGAATTTTCACAAAATAAACGTGACCATGTAGGGCCAGAATCGTCCGCCCAGTCCGAATCCGTGCTCAAAATCCCCAAACTCCGACCCCCCAAAGTGCCCATCTTTGCAGCTGCGCATGCGCGGCCCCCTGAACCAGGCAAGGAGTGCGAATTTTCACAAAATAAACGTGACCATGTAGGGCCAGAATCGTCCGCCCAGTCCGAATCCGTGCTCAAAATCCCCAAACTCCGACCCCCCAAAGTGCCCATCTTTGCAGCTGCGCATGCGCGGCCCCCAGAACCAGGCAAGGAGTGCGAATTTTCACAAAATAAACGTGACCATGTAGGGCCAGAATCGTCCGCCCAGTCCGAATCCGTGCTCAAAATCCCCAAACTCCGACCCCCCAAAGTGCCCATCTTTGCAGCTGCGCATGCGCGGCCCCCTGAACCAGGCAAGGAGTGCGAATTTTCACAAAATAAACGTGACCATGTAGGGCCAGAATCGTCCGCCCAGTCCGAATCCGTGCTCAAAATCCCCAAACTCCGACCCCCCAAAGTGCCCATCTTTGCAGCTGCGCATGCGCGGCCCCCTGAACCAGGCAAGGAGTGCGAATTTTCACAAAATAAACGTGACCATGTAGGGCCAGAATCGTCCGCCCAGTCCGAATCCGTGCTCAAAATCCCCAAACTCTGACCCCCCAAAGTGCCCATCTTTGCAGCTGCGCATGCGCGGCCCCCAGAACCAGGCAAGGAGTGCGAATTTTCACAAAATAAACGTGACCATGTAGGGCCAGAATCGTCCGCCCAGTCCGAATCCGTGCTCAAAATCCCCAAACTCCGACCCCCCAAAGTGCCCATCTTTGCAGCTGCGCATGCGCGGCCCCCTGAACCAGGCAAGGAGTGCGAATTTTCACAAAATAAACGTGACCATGTAGGGCCAGAATCGTCCGCCCAGTCCGAATCCGTGCTCAAAATCCCCAAACTCCGACCCCCCAAAGTGCCCATCTTTGCAGCTGCGCATGCGCGGCCCCCAGAACCAGGCAAGGAGTGCGAATTTTCACAAAATAAACGTGACCATGTAGGGCCAGAATCGTCCGCCCAGTCCGAATCCGTGCTCAAAATCCCCAAACTCCGACCCCCCAAAGTGCCCATCTTTGCAGCTGCGCATGCGCGGCCCCCTGAACCAGGCAAGGAGTGCGAATTTTCACAAAATAAACGTGACCATGTAGGGCCAGAATCGTCCGCCCAGTCCGAATCCGTGCTCAAAATCCCCAAACTCCGACCCCCAAAAGTGCCCATCTTTGCAGCTGCGCATGCGCGGCCCCCTGAACCAGGCAAGGAGTGCGAATTTTCACAAAATAAACGTGACCATGTAGGGCCAGAATCGTCCGCCCAGTCCGAATCCGTGCTCAAAATCCCCAAACTCCGACCCCCCAAAGTTCCCATCTTTGCAGCTGCGCATGCGCGGCCCCCAGAACCAGGCAAGGAGTGCGAATTTTCACAAAATAAACGTGACCATGTAGGGCCAGAATCGTCCGCCCAGTCCGAATCCGTGCTCAAAATCCCCAAACTCCGACCCCCCAAAGTGCCCATCTTTGCAGCTGCGCATGCGCGGCCCCCTGAACCAGGCAAGGAGTGCGAATTTTCACAAAATAAACGTGACCATGTAGGGCCAGAATCGTCCGCCCAGTCCGAATCCGTGCTCAAAATCCCCAAACTCCGAACCCCAAAGTGCCCATCTTTGCAGCTGCGCATGCGCGGCCCCCAGAACCAGGCAAGGAGTGCGAATTTTCACAAAATAAACGTGACCATGTAAGGCCAGAATCGTCCGCCCAGTCCGAATCCGTGCTCAAAATCCCCAAACTCCGACCCCCCAAAGTGCCCATCTTTGAAGCTGCGCATGCGCGCCCCTCTGAACCAGGCAAGGAGTGCGAATTTTCACAAAATAAACGTGACCATGTAGGGCCAGAATTGTCCGCCCAGTCCGAATCCGTGCTCAAAATCCCCAAACTCCGACCCCCCAAAGTGCCCATCTTTGCAGCTGCGCATGCGCGGCCCCCTGAACCAGGCAAGGAGTGCGAATTTTCACAAAATAAACGTGACCATGTAGGGCCAGAATCGTCCGCCCAGTCCGAATCCGTGCTCAAAATCCCCAAACTCCGAACCCCCAAAGTGCCCATCTTTGCAGCTGCGCATGCGCGGCCCCCAGAACCAGGCAAGGAGTGCGAATTTTCACAAAATAAACGTGACCATGTAGGGCCAGAATCGTCCGCCCAGTCCGAATCCGTGCTCAAAATCCCCAAACTCCGACCCCCCAAAGTGCCCATCTTTGCAGCTGCGCATGCGCGGCCCCCAGAACCAGGCAAGGAGTGCGAATTTTCACAAAATAAACGTGACCATGTAGGGCCAGAATCGTCCGCCCAGTCCGAATCCGTGCTCAAAATCCCCAAACTCCGACCCCCCAAAGTGCCCATCTTTGCAGCTGCGCATGCGCGGCCCCCTGAACCAGGCAAGGAGTGCGAATTTTCACAAAATAAACGTGACCATGTAGGGCCAGAATCGTCCGCCCAGTCCGAATCCGTGCTCAAAATCCCCAAACTCCGACCCCCCAAAGTGCCCATCTTTGCAGCTGCGCATGCGCGGCCCCCTGAACCAGGCAAGGAGTGCGAATTTTCACAAAATAAACGTGACCATGTAGGGCCAGAATCGTCCGCCCAGTCCGAATCCGTGCTCAAAATCCCCAAACTCCGACCCCCCAAAGTGCCCATCTTTGCAGCTGCGCATGCGCGGCCCCCAGAACCAGGCAAGGAGTGCGAATTTTCACAAAATAAACGTGACCATGTAGGGCCAGAATCGTCCGCCCAGTCCGAATCCGTGCTCAAAATCCCCAAACTCCGACCCCCCAAAGTGCCCATCTTTGCAGCTGCGCATGCGTGGCCCCCAGAACCAGGCAAGGAGTGCGAATTTTCACAAAATAAACGTGACCATGTAGGGCCAGAATCGTCCGCCCAGTCCGAATCCGTGCTCAAAATCCCCAAACTCCGACCCCCCAAAGTGCCCATCTTTGCAGCTGCGCATGCGCGGCCCCCTGAACCAGGCAAGGAGTGCGAATTTTCACAAAATAAACGTGACCATGTAGGGCCAGAATCGTCCGCCCAGTCCGAATCCGTGCTCAAAATCCCCAAACTCCGACCCCCCAAAGTGCCCATCTTTGCAGCTGCGCATGCGCGGCCCCCTGAACCAGGCAAGGAGTGCGAATTTTCACAAAATAAACGTGACCATGTAGGGCCAGAATCGTCCGCCCAGTCCGAATCCGTGCTCAAAATCCCCAAACTCCGACCCCCCAAAGTGCCCATCTTTGCAGCTGCGCATGCGCGGCCCCCAGAACCAGGCAAGGAGTGCGAATTTTCACAAAATAAACGTGACCATGTAGGGCCAGAATCGTCCGCCCAGTCCGAATCCGTGCTCAAAATCCCCAAACTCCGACCCCCCAAAGTGCCCATCTTTGCAGCTGCGCATGCGCGGCCCCCTGAACCAGGCAAGGAGTGCGAATTTTCACAAAATAAACGTGACCATGTAGGGCCAGAATCGTCCGCCCAGTCCGAATCCGTGCTCAAAATCCCCAAACTCCGACCCCCCAAAGTGCCCATCTTTGCAGCTGCGCATGCGCGGCCCCCTGAACCAGGCAAGGAGTGCGAATTTTCACAAAATAAACGTGACCATGTAGGGCCAGAATCGTCCGCCCAGTCCGAATCCGTGCTCAAAATCCCCAAACTCCGACCCCCCAAAGTGCCCATCTTTGCAGCTGCGCATGCGCGGCCCCCTGAACCAGGCAAGGAGTGCGAATTTTCACAAAATAAACGTGACCATGTAGGGCCAGAATCGTCCGCCCAGTCCGAATCCGTGCTCAAAATCCCCAAACTCCGACCCCCCAAAGTGCCCATCTTTGCAGCTGCGCATGCGCGGCCCCCAGAACCAGGCAAGGAGTGCGAATTTTCACAAAATAAACGTGACCATGTAGGGCCAGAATCGTCCGCCCAGTCCGAATCCGTGCTCAAAATCCCCAAACTCCGACCCCCCAAAGTGCCCATCTTTGCAGCTGCGCATGCGTGGCCCCCAGAACCAGGCAAGGAGTGCGAATTTTCACAAAATAAACGTGACCATGTAGGGCCAGAATCGTCCGCCCAGTCCGAATCCGTGCTCAAAATCCCCAAACTCCGACCCCCCAAAGTGCCCATCTTTGCAGCTGCGCATGCGCGGCCCCCTGAACCAGGCAAGGAGTGCGAATTTTCACAAAATAAACGTGACCATGTAGGGCCAGAATCGTCCGCCCAGTCCGAATCCGTGCTCAAAATCCCCAAACTCCGACCCCCCAAAGTGCCCATCTTTGCAGCTGCGCATGCGCGGCCCCCTGAACCAGGCAAGGAGTGCGAATTTTCACAAAATAAACGTGACCATGTAGGGCCAGAATCGTCCGCCCAGTCCGAATCCGTGCTCAAAATCCCCAAACTCCGACCCCCCAAAGTGCCCATCTTTGCAGCTGCGCATGCGCGGCCCCCAGAACCAGGCAAGGAGTGCGAATTTTCACAAAATAAACGTGACCATGTAGGGCCAGAATCGTCCGCCCAGTCCGAATCCGTGCTCAAAATCCCCAAACTCCGACCCCCCAAAGTGCCCATCTTTGCAGCTGCGCATGCGCGGCCCCCTGAACCAGGCAAGGAGTGCGAATTTTCACAAAATAAACGTGACCATGTAGGGCCAGAATCGTCCGCCCAGTCCGAATCCGTGCTCAAAATCCCCAAACTCCGACCCCCCAAAGTGCCCATCTTTGCAGCTGCGCATGCGCGGCCCCCAGAACCAGGCAAGGAGTGCGAATTTTCACAAAATAAACGTGACCATGTAAGGCCAGAATCGTCCGCCCAGTCCGAATCCGTGCTCAAAATCCCCAAACTCCGACCCCCCAAAGTGCCCATCTTTGAAGCTGCGCATGCGCGGCCCCCTGAACCAGGCAAGGAGTGCGAATTTTCACAAAATAAACGTGACCATGTAGGGCCAGAATCGTCCGCCCAGTCCGAATCCGTGCTCAAAATCCCCAAACTCCGACCCCCCAAAGTGCACATCTTTGCAGCTGCGCATGCGCGGCCCCCTGAACCAGGCAAGGAGTGCGAATTTTCACAAAATAAACGTGACCATGTAGGGCCAGAATCGTCCGCCCAGTCCGAATCCGTGCTCAAAATCCCCAAACTCCGACCCCCCAAAGTGCCCATCTTTGCAGCTGCGCATGCGCGGCCCCCAGAACCAGGCAAGGAGTGCGAATTTTCACAAAATAAACGTGACCATGTAGGGCCAGAATCGTCCGCCCAGTCCAAATCCGTGCTCAAAATCCCCAAACTCCGACCCCCCAAAGTGCCCATCTTTGCAGCTGCGCATGCGCGGCCCCCAGAACCAGGCAAGGAGTGCGAATTTTCACAAAATAAACGTGACCATGTAGGGCCGGAATCGTCCGCCCAGTCCGAATCCGTGCTCAAAATCCCCAAACTCCGACCCCTCAAAGTGCCCATCTTTGCAGCTGCGCATGCGCGGCCCCCTGAACCAGGCAAGGAGTGCGAATTTTCACAAAATAAACGTGACCATGTAGGGCCAGAATCGTCCGCCCAGTCCGAATCCGTGCTCAAAATCCCCAAACTCCGATCCCCCAAAGTGCCCATCTTTGCAGCTGCGCATGCGCGGCCCCTGAACCAGGCAAGGAGTGCGAATTTTCACAAAATAAACGTGACCATGTAGGGCCAGAATCGTCCGCCCAGTCCGAATCCGTGCTCAAAATCCCCAAACTCCGACCCCCCAAAGTGCCCATCTTTGCAGCTGCGCATGCGCGGCCCCCTGAACCAGGCAAGGAGTGCGAATTTTCACAAAATAAACGTGACCATGTAGGGCCAGAATCGTCCGCCCAGTCCGAATCCGTGCTCAAAATCCCCAAACTCCGACCCCCCAAAGTGCCCATCTTTGCAGCTGCGCATGCGCGGCCCCCTGAACCAGGCAAGGAGTGCGAATTTTCACAAAATAAACGTGACCATGTAGGGCCAGAATCGTCCGCCCAGTCCGAATCCGTGCTCAAAATCCCCAAACTCCGACCCCCCAAAGTGCCCATCTTTGCAGCTGCGCATGCGCGGCCCCCAGAACCAGGCAAGGAGTGCGAATTTTCACAAAATAAACGTGACCATGTAGGGCCAGAATCGTCCGCCCAGTCCGAATCCGTGCTCAAAATCCCCAAACTCCGACCCCCCAAAGTGCCCATCTTTGCAGCTGCGCATGCGTGGCCCCCAGAACCAGGCAAGGAGTGCGAATTTTCACAAAATAAACGTGACCATGTAGGGCCAGAATCGTCCGCCCAGTCCGAATCCGTGCTCAAAATCCCCAAACTCCGACCCCCCAAAGTGCCCATCTTTGCAGCTGCGCATGCGCGGCCCCCTGAACCAGGCAAGGAGTGCGAATTTTCACAAAATAAACGTGACCATGTAGGGCCAGAATCGTCCGCCCAGTCCGAATCCGTGCTCAAAATCCCCAAACTCCGACCCCCCAAAGTGCCCATCTTTGCAGCTGCGCATGCGCGGCCCCCAGAACCAGGCAAGGAGTGCGAATTTTCACAAAATAAACGTGACCATGTAGGGCCGGAATCGTCCGCCCAGTCCGAATCCGTGCTCAAAATCCCCAAACTCCGACCCCCCAAAGTGCCCATCTTTGCAGCTCCGCATGCGCGGCCCCCAGAACCAGGCAAGGAGTGCGAATTTTCACAAAATAAACGTGACCATGTAGGGCCAGAATCGTCCGCCCAGTCCGAATCCGTGCTCAAAATCCCCAAACTCCGACCCCCCAAAGTGCCCATCTTTGCAGCTGCGCATGCGCGGCCCCCTGAACCAGGCAAGGAGTGCGAATTTTCACAAAATAAACGTGACCATGTAGGGCCAGAATCGTCCGCCCAGTCCGAATCCGTGCTCAAAATCCCCAAACTCCGACCCCCCAAAGTGCCCATCTTTGCAGCTGCGCATGCGCGGCCCCCAGAACCAGGCAAGGAGTGCGAATTTTCACAAAATAAACGTGACCATGTAGGGCCAGAATCGTCCGCCCAGTCCGAATCCGTGCTCAAAATCCCCAAACTCCGACCCCCCAAAGTGCCCATCTTTGCAGCTGCGCATGCGCGGCCCCCTGAACCAGGCAAGGAGTGCGAATTTTCACAAAATAAACGTGACCATGTAGGGCCAGAATCGTCCGCCAGTTCCGAATCCGTGCTCAAAATCCCCAAACTCCGACCCCCAAAAGTGCCCATCTTTGCAGCTGCGCATGCGCGGCCCCCTGAACCAGGCAAGGAGTGCGAATTTTCACAAAATAAACGTGACCATGTAGGGCCAGAATCGTCCGCCCAGTCCGAATCCGTGCTCAAAATCCCCAAACTCCGACCCCCCAAAGTGCCCATCTTTGCAGCTGCGCATGCGCGGCCCCCAGAACCAGGCAAGGAGTGCGAATTTTCACAAAATAAACGTGACCATGTAGGGCCAGAATCGTCCGCCCAGTCCGAATCCGTGCTCAAAATCCCCAAACTCCGACCCCCCAAAGTGCCCATCTTTGCAGCTGCGCATGCGCGGCCCCCTGAACCAGGCAAGGAGTGCGAATTTTCACAAAATAAACGTGACCATGTAGGGCCAGAATCGTCCGCCCAGTCCGAATCCGTGCTCAAAATCCCCAAACTCCGACCCCCCAAAGTGCCCATCTTTGCAGCTGCGCATGCGCGGCCCCCTGAACCAGGCAAGGAGTGCGAATTTTCACAAAATAAACGTGACCATGTAGGGCCAGAATCGTCCGCCCAGTCCGAATCCGTGCTCAAAATCCCCAAACTCCGACCCCCCAAAGTGCCCATCTTTGCAGCTGCGCATGCGCGGCCCCCAGAACCAGGCAAGGAGTGCGAATTTTCACAAAATAAACGTGACCATGTAGGGCCAGAATCGTCCGCCCAGTCCGAATCCGTGCTCAAAATCCCCAAACTCCGACCCCCCAAAGTGCCCATCTTTGCAGCTGCGCATGCGCGGCCCCCTGAACCAGGCAAGGAGTGCGAATTTTCACAAAATAAACGTGACCATGTAGGGCCAGAATCGTCCGCCCAGTCCGAATCCGTGCTCAAAATCCCCAAACTCCGACCCCCCAAAGTGCCCATCTTTGCAGCTGCGCATGCGCGGCCCCCAGAACCAGGCAAGGAGTGCGAATTTTCACAAAATAAACGTGACCATGTAGGGCCAGAATCGTCCGCCCAGTCCGAATCCGTGCTCAAAATCCCCAAACTCCGACCCCCCAAAGTGCCCATCTTTGCAGCTGCGCATGCGCGGCCCCCTGAACCAGGCAAGGAGTGCGAATTTTCACAAAATAAACGTGACCATGTAGGGCCAGAATCGTCCGCCCAGTCCGAATCCGTGCTCAAAATCCCCAAACTCCGACCCCCCAAAGTGCCCATCTTTGCAGCTGCGCATGCGCGGCCCCCTGAACCAGGCAAGGAGTGCGAATTTTCACAAAATAAACGTGACCATGTAGGGCCAGAATCGTCCGCCCAGTCCGAATCCGTGCTCAAAATCCCCAAACTCCGACCCCCCAAAGTGCCCATCTTTGCAGCTGCGCATGCGCGGCCCCCAGAACCAGGCAAGGAGTGCGAATTTTCACAAAATAAACGTGACCATGTAGGGCCAGAATCGTCCGCCCAGTCCGAATCCGTGCTCAAAATCCCCAAACTCCGACCCCCCAAAGTGCCCATCTTTGCAGCTGCGCATGCGCGGCCCCCTGAACCAGGCAAGGAGTGCGAATTTTCACAAAATAAACGTGACCATGTAGGGCCAGAATCGTCCGCCCAGTCCGAATCCGTGCTCAAAATCCCCAAACTCCGACCCCCCAAAGTGCCCATCTTTGCAGCTGCGCATGCGCGGCCCCCAGAACCAGGCAAGGAGTGCGAATTTTCACAAAATAAACGTGACCATGTAGGGCCAGAATCGTCCGCCCAGTCCGAATCCGTGCTCAAAATCCCCAAACTCCGACCCCCCAAAGTGCCCATCTTTGCAGCTGCGCATGCGCGGCCCCCTGAACCAGGCAAGGAGTGCGAATTTTCACAAAATAAACGTGACCATGTAGGGCCAGAATCGTCCGCCCAGTCCGAATCCGTGCTCAAAATCCCCAAACTCCGACCCCCCAAAGTGCCCATCTTTGCAGCTGCGCATGCGCGGCCCCCTGAACCAGGCAAGGAGTGCGAATTTTCACAAAATAAACGTGACCATGTAGGGCCAGAATCGTCCGCCCAGTCCGAATCCGTGCTCAAAATCCCCAAACTCCGACCCCCCAAAGTGCCCATCTTTGCAGCTGCGCATGCGCGGCCCCCTGAACCAGGCAAGGAGTGCGAATTTTCACAAAATAAACGTGACCATGTAGGGCCAGAATCGTCCGCCCAGTCCGAATCCGTGCTCAAAATCCCCAAACTCCGACCCCCCAAAGTGCCCATCTTTGCAGCTGCGCATGCGCGGCCCCCAGAACCAGGCAAGGAGTGCGAATTTTCACAAAATAAACGTGACCATGTAGGGCCAGAATCGTCCGCCCAGTCCGAATCCGTGCTCAAAATCCCCAAACTCCGACCCCCCAAAGTGCCCATCTTTGCAGCTGCGCATGCGCGGCCCCCTGAACCAGGCAAGGAGTGCGAATTTTCACAAAATAAACGTGACCATGTAGGGCCAGAATCGTCCGCCCAGTCCGAATCCGTGCTCAAAATCCCCAAACTCCGACCCCCCAAAGTGCCCATCTTTGCAGCTGCGCATGCGCGGCCCCCAGAACCAGGCAAGGAGTGCGAATTTTCACAAAATAAACGTGACCATGTAGGGCCAGAATCGTCCGCCCAGTCCGAATCCGTGCTCAAAATCCCCAAACTCCGACCCCCCAAAGTGCCCATCTTTGCAGCTGCGCATGCGCGGCCCCCTGAACCAGGCAAGGAGTGCGAATTTTCACAAAATAAACGTGACCATGTAGGGCCAGAATCGTCCGCCCAGTCCGAATCCGTGCTCAAAATCCCCAAACTCCGACCCCCCAAAGTGCCCATCTTTGCAGCTGCGCATGCGCGGCCCCCAGAACCAGGCAAGGAGTGCGAATTTTCACAAAATAAACGTGACCATGTAGGGCCAGAATCGTCCGCCCAGTCCGAATCCGTGCTCAAAATCCCCAAACTCCGACCCCCCAAAGTGCCCATCTTTGCAGCTGCGCATGCGCGGCCCCCTGAACCAGGCAAGGAGTGCGAATTTTCACAAAATAAACGTGACCATGTAGGGCCAGAATCGTCCGCCCAGTCCGAATCCGTGCTCAAAATCCCCAAACTCCGACCCCCCAAAGTGCCCATCTTTGCAGCTGCGCATGCGCGGCCCCCTGAACCAGGCAAGGAGTGCGAATTTTCACAAAATAAACGTGACCATGTAGGGCCAGAATCGTCCGCCCAGTCCGAATCCGTGCTCAAAATCCCCAAACTCCGACCCCCCAAAGTGCCCATCTTTGCAGCTGCGCATGCGCGGCCCCCAGAACCAGGCAAGGAGTGCGAATTTTCACAAAATAAACGTGACCATGTAGGGCCAGAATCGTCCGCCCAGTCCGAATCCGTGCTCAAAATCCCCAAACTCCGACCCCCCAAAGTGCCCATCTTTGCAGCTGCGCATGCGCGGCCCCCTGAACCAGGCAAGGAGTGCGAATTTTCACAAAATAAACGTGACCATGTAGGGCCAGAATCGTCCGCCCAGTCCGAATCCGTGCTCAAAATCCCCAAACTCCGACCCCCCAAAGTGCCCATCTTTGCAGCTGCGCATGCGCGGCCCCCAGAACCAGGCAAGGAGTGCGAATTTTCACAAAATAAACGTGACCATGTAGGGCCAGAATCGTCCGCCCAGTCCGAATCCGTGCTCAAAATCCCCAAACTCCGACCCCCCAAAGTGCCCATCTTTGCAGCTGCGCATGCGCGGCCCCCTGAACCAGGCAAGGAGTGCGAATTTTCACAAAATAAACGTGACCATGTAGGGCCAGAATCGTCCGCCCAGTCCGAATCCGTGCTCAAAATCCCCAAACTCCGACCCCCCAAAGTGCCCATCTTTGCAGCTGCGCATGCGCGGCCCCCTGAACCAGGCAAGGAGTGCGAATTTTCACAAAATAAACGTGACCATGTAGGGCCAGAATCGTCCGCCCAGTCCGAATCCGTGCTCAAAATCCCCAAACTCCGACCCCCCAAAGTGCCCATCTTTGCAGCTGCGCATGCGCGGCCCCCTGAACCAGGCAAGGAGTGCGAATTTTCACAAAATAAACGTGACCATGTAGGGCCAGAATCGTCCGCCCAGTCCGAATCCGTGCTCAAAATCCCCAAACTCCGACCCCCCAAAGTGCCCATCTTTGCAGCTGCGCATGCGCGGCCCCCAGAACCAGGCAAGGAGTGCGAATTTTCACAAAATAAACGTGACCATGTAGGGCCAGAATCGTCCGCCCAGTCCGAATCCGTGCTCAAAATCCCCAAACTCCGACCCCCCAAAGTGCCCATCTTTGCAGCTGCGCATGCGCGGCCCCCTGAACCAGGCAAGGAGTGCGAATTTTCACAAAATAAACGTGACCATGTAGGGCCAGAATCGTCCGCCCAGTCCGAATCCATGCTCAAAATCCCCAAACTCCGACCCCCCAAAGTGCCCATCTTTGCAGCTGCGCATGCGCGGCCCCCTGAACCAGGCAAGGAGTGCGAATTTTCACAAAATAAACGTGACCATGTAGGGCCAGAATCGTCCGCCCAGTCCGAATCCGTGCTCAAAATCCCCAAACTCCGACCCCCCAAAGTGCCCATCTTTGCAGCTGCGCATGCGCGGCCCCCTGAACCAGGCAAGGAGTGCGAATTTTCACAAAATAAACGTGACCATGTAGGGCCAGAATCGTCCGCCCAGTCCGAATCCGTGCTCAAAATCCCCAAACTCCGACCCCCCAAAGTGCCCATCTTTGCAGCTGCGCATGCGCGGCCCCCTGAACCAGGCAAGGAGTGCGAATTTTCACAAAATAAACGTGACCATGTAGGGCCAGAATCGTCCGCCCAGTCCGAATCCGTGCTCAAAATCCCCAAACTCCGACCCCCCAAAGTGCCCATCTTTGCAGCTGCGCATGCGCGGCCCCCAGAACCAGGCAAGGAGTGCGAATTTTCACAAAATAAACGTGACCATGTAGGGCCAGAATCGTCCGCCCAGTCCGAATCCGTGCTCAAAATCCCCAAACTCCGACCCCCCAAAGTGCCCATCTTTGCAGCTGCGCATGCGCGGCCCCCTGAACCAGGCAAGGAGTGCGAATTTTCACAAAATAAACGTGACCATGTAGGGCCAGAATCGTCCGCCCAGTCCGAATCCGTGCTCAAAATCCCCAAACTCCGACCCCCCAAAGTGCCCATCTTTGCAGCTGCGCATGCGCGGCCCCCTGAACCAGGCAAGGAGTGCGAATTTTCACAAAATCAACGTGACCATGTAGGGCCAGAATCGTCCGCCCAGTCCGAATCCGTGCTCAAAATCCCCAAACTCCGACCCCCCAAAGTGCCCTTCTTTGCAGCTGCGCATGCGCGGCCCCCTGAACCAGGCAAGGAGTGCGAATTTTCACAAAATAAACGTGACCATGTAGGGCCAGAATCGTCCGCTCAGTCCGAATCCGTGCTCAAAATCCCCAAACTCCGAACCCCAAAGTGCCCATCTTTGCAGCTGCGCATGCGCGGCCCCCTGAACCAGGCAAGGAGTGCGAATTTTCACAAAATAAACGTGACCATGTAGGGCCAGAATCGTCCGCCCAGTCCGAATCCGTGCTCAAAATCCCCAAACTCCGACCCCCCAAAGTGCCCATCTTTGCAGCTGCGCATGCGCGGCCCCCAGAACCAGGCAAGGAGTGCGAATTTTCACAAAATAAACGTGACCATGTAGGGCCAGAATCGTCCGCCCAGTCCGAATCCGTGCTCAAAATCCCCAAACTCCGACCCCCCAAAGTGCCCATCTTTGCAGCTGCGCATGCGCGGCCCCCTGAACCAGGCAAAGAGTGCGAATTTTCACAAAATAAACGTGACCATGTAGGGCCAGAATCGTCCGCCCAGTCCGAATCCGTGCTCAAAATCCCCAAACTCCGACCCCCCAAAGTGCCCATCTTTGCAGCTGCGCATGCGCGGCCCCCAGAACCAGGCAAGGAGTGCGAATTTTCACAAAATAAACGTGACCATGTAGGGCCAGAATCGTCCGCCCAGTCCGAATCCGTGCTCAAAATCCCCAAACTCCGACCCCCCAAAGTGCCCATCTTTGCAGCTGCGCATGCGCGGCCCCCTGAACCAGGCAAGGAGTGCGAATTTTCACAAAATAAACGTGACCATGTAGGGCCAGAATCGTCCGCCCAGTCCGAATCCGTGCTCAAAATCCCCAAACTCCGACCCCCCAAAGTGCCCATCTTTGCAGCTGCGCATGCGCGGCCCCCAGAACTAGGCAAGGAGTGCGAATTTTCACAAAATAAACGTGACCATGTAGGGCCAGAATCGTCCGCCCAGTCCGAATCCGTGCTCAAAATCCCCAAACTCCGACCCCCCAAAGTGCCCATGTTTGCAGCTGCGCATGCGCGGCCCCCTGAACCAGGCAAGGAGTGCGAATTTTCACAAAATAAACGTGACCATGTAGGGCCAGAATCGTCCGCCCAGTCCGAATCCGTGCTCAAAATCCCCAAACTCCGACCCCCCAAAGTGCCCATCTTTGCAGCTGCGCATGCGCGGCCCCCTGAACCAGGCAAGGAGTGCGAATTTTCACAAAATAAACGTGACCATGTAGGGCCAGAATCGTCCGCCCAGTCCGAATCCGTGCTCAAAATCCCCAAACTCCGACCCCCCAAAGTGCCCATCTTTGCAGCTGCGCATGCGCGGTCCCCTGAACCAGGCAAGGAGTGCGAATTTTCACAAAATAAACGTGACCATGTAGGGCCAGAATCGTCCGCCCAGTCCGAATCCGTGCTCAAAATCCCCAAACTCCGACCCCCCAAAGTGCCCATCTTTGCAGCTGCGCATGCGCGGCCCCCTGAACCAGGCAAGGAGTGCGAATTTTCACAAAATAAACGTGACCATGTAGGGCCAGAATCGTCCGCCCAGTCCGAATCCGTGCTCAAAATCCCCAAACTCCGACCCCCCAAAGTGCCCATCTTTGCAGCTGCGCATGCGCGGCCCCCAGAACCAGGCAAGGAGTGGGAATTTTCACAAAATAAACGTGACCATGTAGGGCCAGAATCGTCCGCCCAGTCCGAATCCGTGCTCAAAATCCCCAAACTCCGACCCCCCAAAGTGCCCATCTTTGCAGCTGCGCATGCGCGGCCCCCAGAACCAGGCAAGGAGTGCGAATTTTCACAAAATAAACGTGACCATGTAGGGCCAGAATCGTCCGCCCAGTCCGAATCCGTGCTCAAAATCCCCAAACTCCGACCCCCCAAAGTGCCCATCTTTGCAGCTGCGCATGCGCGGCCCCCTGAACCAGGCAAGGAGTGCGAATTTTCACAAAATAAACGTGACCATGTAGGGCCAGAATCGTCCGCTCAGTCCGAATCCGTGCTCAAAATCCCCAAACTCCGACCCCCCAAAGTGCCCATCTTTGCAGCTGCGCATGCGCGGCCCCCTGAACCAGGCAAGGAGTGCGAATTTTCACAAAATAAACGTGACCATGTAGGGCCAGAATCGTCCGCCCAGTCCGAATCCGTGCTCAAAATCCCCAAACTCCGACCCCCCAAAGTGCCCATCTTTGCAGCTGCGCATGCGCGGCCCCCAGAACCAGGCAAGGAGTGCGAATTTTCACAAAATAAACGTGACCATGTAGGGCCAGAATCGTCCGCCCAGTCCGAATCCGTGCTCAAAATCCCCAAACTCCGACCCCCCAAAGTGCCCATCTTTGCAGCTGCGCATGCGCGGCCCCCTGAACCAGGCAAGGAGTGCGAATTTTCACAAAATAAACGTGACCATGTAGGGCCAGAATCGTCCGCCCAGTCCGAATCCGTGCTCAAAATCCCCAAACTCCGACCCCCCAAAGTGCCCATCTTTGCAGCTGCGCATGCGCGGCCCCCAGAACCAGGCAAGGAGTGCGAATTTTCACAAAATAAACGTGACCATGTAGGGCCAGAATCGTCCGCCCAGTCCGAATCCGTGCTCAAAATCCCCAAACTCCGACCCCCCAAAGTGCCCATCTTTGCAGCTGCGCATGCGCGGCCCCCAGAACCAGGCAAGGAGTGCGAATTTTCACAAAATAAACGTGACCATGTAGGGCCAGAATCGTCCGCCCAGTCCGAATCCGTGCTCAAAATCCCCAAACTCCGACCCCCCAAAGTGCCCATCTTTGCAGCTGCGCATGCGCGGCCCCCTGAACCAGGCAAGGAGTGCGAATTTTCACAAAATAAACGTGACCATGTAGGGCCAGAATCGTCCGCTCAGTCCGAATCCGTGCTCAAAATCCCCAAACTCCGACCCCCCAAAGTGCCCATCTTTGCAGCTGCGCATGCGCGGCCCCCTGAACCAGGCAAGGAGTGCGAATTTTCACAAAATAAACGTGACCATGTAGGGCCAGAATCGTCCGCCCAGTCCGAATCCGTGCTCAAAATCCCCAAACTCCGACCCCCCAAAGTGCCCATCTTTGCAGCTGCGCATGCGCGGCCCCCAGAACCAGGCAAGGAGTGCGAATTTTCACAAAATAAACGTGACCATGTAGGGCCAGAATCGTCCGCCCAGTCCGAATCCGTGCTCAAAATCCCCAAACTCCGACCCCCCAAAGTGCCCATCTTTGCAGCTGCGCATGCGCGGCCCCCTGAACCAGGCAAGGAGTGCGAATTTTCACAAAATAAACGTGACCATGTAGGGCCAGAATCGTCCGCCCAGTCCGAATCCGTGCTCAAAATCCCCAAACTCCGACCCCCCAAAGTGCCCATCTTTGCAGCTGCGCATGCGCGGCCCCCAGAACCAGGCAAGGAGTGCGAATTTTCACAAAATAAACGTGACCATGTAGGGCCAGAATCGTCCGCCCAGTCCGAATCCGTGCTCAAAATCCCCAAACTCCGACCCCCCAAAGTGCCCATCTTTGCAGCTGCGCATGCGCGGCCCCCTGAACCAGGCAAGGAGTGCGAATTTTCACAAAATAAACGTGACCATGTAGGGCCAGAATCGTCCGCCCAGTCCGAATCCGTGCTCAAAATCCCCAAACTCCGAACCCCAAAGTGCCCATCTTTGCAGCTGCGCATGCGCGGCCCCCTGAACCAGGCAAGGAGTGCGAATTTTCATAAAATAAACGTGACCATGTAGGGCCAGAATCGTCCGCCCAGTCCGAATCCGTGCTCAAAATCCCCAAACTCCGACCCCCCAAAGTGCCCATCTTTGCAGCTGCGCATGCGCGGCCCCCAGAACCAGGCAAGGAGTGCGAATTTTCACAAAATAAACGTGACCATGTAGGGCCAGAATCGTCCGCCCAGTCCGAATCCGTGCTCAAAATCCCCAAACTCCGACCCCCCAAAGTGCCCATCTTTGCAGCTGCGCATGCGCGGCCCCCTGAACCAGGCAAGGAGTGCGAATTTTCACAAAATAAACGTGACCATGTAGGGCCAGAATCGTCCGCCCAGTCCGAATCCGTGCTCAAAATCCCCAAACTCCGACCCCCCAAAGTGCCCATCTTTGCAGCTGCGCATGCGCGGCCCCCTGAACCAGGCAAGGAGTGCGAATTTTCACAAAATAAACGTGACCATGTAGGGCCAGAATCGTCCGCCCAGTCCGAATCCGTGCTCAAAATCCCCAAACTCCGACCCCCCAAAGTGCCCATCTTTGCAGCTGCGCATGCGCGGCCCCCAGAACCAGGCAAGGAGTGCGAATTTTCACAAAATAAACGTGACCATGTAGGGCCAGAATCGTCCGCCCAGTCCGAATCCGTGCTCAAAATCCCCAAACTCCGACCCCCCAAAGTGCCCATCTTTGCAGCTGCGCATGCGCGGCCCCCTGAACCAGGCAAGGAGTGCGAATTTTCACAAAATAAACGTGACCATGTAGGGCCAGAATCGTCCGCCCAGTCCGAATCCGTGCTCAAAATCCCCAAACTCCGACCCCCCAAAGTGCCCATCTTTGCAGCTGCGCATGCGCGGCCCCCTGAACCAGGCAAGGAGTGCGAATTTTCACAAAATAAACGTGACCATGTAGGGCCAGAATCGTCCGCCCAGTCCGAATCCGTGCTCAAAATCCCCAAACTCCGACCCCCCAAAGTGCCCATCTTTGCAGCTGCGCATGCGCGGCCCCCAGAACCAGGCAAGGAGTGCGAATTTTCACAAAATAAACGTGACCATGTAGGGCCAGAATCGTCCGCCCAGTCCGAATCCGTGCTCAAAATCCCCAAACTCCGACCCCCCAAAGTGCCCATCTTTGCAGCTGCGCATGCGCGGCCCCCTGAACCAGGCAAGGAGTGCGAATTTTCACAAAATAAACGTGACCATGTAGGGCCAGAATCGTCCGCCCAGTCCGAATCCGTGCTCAAAATCCCCAAACTCCGACCCCCCAAAGTGCCCATCTTTGCAGCTGCGCATGCGCGGCCCCCAGAACCAGGCAAGGAGTGCGAATTTTCACAAAATAAACGTGACCATGTAGGGCCAGAATCGTCCGCCCAGTCCGAATCCGTGCTCAAAATCCCCAAACTCCGTTCCCCCAAAGTGCCCATCTTTGCAGCTGCGCATGCGCGGCCCCCTGAACCAGGCAAGGAGTGCGAATTTTCACAAAATAAACGTGACCATGTAGGGCCAGAATCGTCCGCCCAGTCCGAATCCGTGCTCAAAATCCCCAAACTCCGACCCCCCAAAGTGCCCATCTTTGCAGCTGCGCATGCGCGGCCCCCTGAACCAGGCAAGGAGTGCGAATTTTCACAAAATAAACGTGACCATGTAGGGCCAGAATCGTCCGCCCAGTCCGAATCCGTGCTCAAAATCCCCAAACTCCGACCCCCCAAAGTGCCCATCTTTGCAGCTGCGCTTGCGCGGCCCCCTGAACCAGGCAAGGAGTGCGAATTTTCACAAAATAAACGTGACCATGTAGGGCCAGAATCGTCCGCCCAGTCCGAATCCGTGCTCAAAATCCCCAAACTCCGACCCCCCAAAGTGCCCATCTTTGCAGCTGCGCATGCGCGGCCCCCAGAACCAGGCAAGGAGTGCGAATTTTCACAAAATAAACGTGACCATGTAGGGCCAGAATCGTCCGCCCAGTCCGAATCCGTGCTCAAAATCCCCAAACTCCGACCCCCCAAAGTGCCCATCTTTTCAGCTGCGCATGCGCGGCCCCCTGAACCAGGCAAGGAGTGCGAATTTTCACAAAATAAACGTGACCATGTAGGGCCAGAATCGTCCGCCCAGTCCGAATCCGTGCTCAAAATCCCCAAACTCCGACCCCCCAAAGTGCCCATCTTTGCAGCTGCGCATGCGCGGCCCCCAGAACCAGGTAGGGAGTGCGAATTTTCACAAAATAAACGTGACCATGTAGGGCCAGAATCGTCCGCCCAGTCCGAATCCGTGCTCAAAATCCCCAAACTCCGACCCCCCAAAGTGCCCATCTTTGCAGCTGCGCATGCGCGGCCCCCTGAACCAGGCAAGGAGTGCGAATTTTCACAAAATAAACGTGACCATGTAGGGCCAGAATCGTCCGCCCAGTCCGAATCCGTGCTCAAAATCCCCAAACTCCGACCCCCCAAAGTGCCCATCTTTGCAGCTGCGCATGCGCGGCCCCCAGAACCAGGCAAGGAGTGCGAATTTTCACAAAATAAACGTGACCATGTAGGGCCAGATTCGTCCGCCCAGTCCGAATCCGTGCTCAAAATCCCCAAACTCCGACCCCCCAAAGTGCCCATCTTTGCAGCTGCGCATGCGCGGCCCCCTGAACCAGGCAAGGAGTGCGAATTTTCACAAAATAAACGTGACCATGTAGGGCCAGAATCGTCCGCCCAGTCCGAATCCGTGCTCAAAATCCCCAAACTCCGACCCCCCAAAGTGCCCATCTTTGCAGCTGCGCATGCGCCGCCCCCTGAACCAGGCAAGGAGTGCGAATTTTCACAAAATAAACGTGACCATGTAGGGCCAGAATCGTCCGCCCAGTCCGAATCCGTGCTCAAAATCCCCAAACTCCGACCCCCCAAAGTGCCCATCTTTGCAGCTGCGCATGCGCGGCCCCCAGAACCAGGCAAGGAGTGCGAATTTTCACAAAATAAACGTGACCATGTAGGGCCAGAATCGTCCGCCCAGTCCGAATACGTGCTCAAAATCCCCAAACTCCGACCCCCCAAAGTGCCCATCTTTGCAGCTGCGCATGCGCGGCCCCCTGAACCAGGCAAGGAGTGCGAATTTTCACAAAATAAACGTGACCATGTAGGGCCAGAATCGTCCGCCCAGTCCGAATCCGTGCTCAAAATCCCCAAACTCCGACCCCCCAAAGTGCCCATCTTTGCAGCTGCGCATGCGCGGCCCCCAGAACCAGGCAAGGAGTGCGAATTTTCACAAAATAAACGTGACCATGTAGGGCCAGAATCGTCCGCCCAGTCCGAATCCGTGCTCAAAATCCCCAAACTCCGACCCCCCAAAGTGCCCATCTTTGCAGCTGCGCATGCGCGGCCCCCTGAACCAGGCAAGGAGTGCGAATTTTCACAAAATAAACGTGACCATGTAGGGCCAGAATCGTCCGCCCAGTCCGAATCCGTGCTCAAAATCCCCAAACTCCGACCCCCCAAAGTGCCCATCTTTGCAGCTGCGCATGCGCGGCCCCCAGAACCAGGCAAGGAGTGCGAATTTTCACAAAATAAACGTGACCATGTAGGGCCAGATTCGTCCGCCCAGTCCGAATCCGTGCTCAAAATCCCCAAACTCCGACCCCCCAAAGTGCCCATCTTTGCAGCTGCGCATGCGCGGCCCCCTGAACCAGGCAAGGAGTGCGAATTTTCACAAAATAAACGTGACCATGTAGGGCCAGAATCGTCCGCCCAGTCCGAATCCGTGCTCAAAATCCCCAAACTCCGACCCCCCAAAGTGCCCATCTTTGCAGCTGCGCATGCGCCGCCCCCTGAACCAGGCAAGGAGTGCGAATTTTCACAAAATAAACGTGACCATGTAGGGCCAGAATCGTCCGCCCAGTCCGAATCCGTGCTCAAAATCCCCAAACTCCGACCCCCCAAAGTGCCCATCTTTGCAGCTGCGCATGCGCGGCCCCCAGAACCAGGCAAGGAGTGCGAATTTTCACAAAATAAACGTGACCATGTAGGGCCAGAATCGTCCGCCCAGTCCGAATCCGTGCTCAAAATCCCCAAACTCCGACCCCCCAAAGTGCCCATCTTTGCAGCTGCGCATGCGCGGCCCCCTGAACCAGGCATGGAGTGCGAATTTTCACAAAATAAACGTGACCATGTAGGGCCAGAATCGTCCGCCCAGTCCGAATCCGTGCTCAAAATCCCCAAACTCCGACCCCCCAAAGTGCCCATCTTTGCAGCTGCGCATGCGCGGCCCCCTGAACCAGGCAAGGAGTGCGAATTTTCACAAAATAAACGTGACCATGTAGGGCCAGAATCGTCCGCCCAGTCCGAATCCGTGCTCAAAATCCCCAAACTCCGACCCCCCAAAGTGCCCATCTTTGCAGCTGCGCATGCGCGGCCCCCAGAACCAGGCAAGGAGTGCGAATTTTCACAAAATAAACGTGACCATGTAGGGCCAGAATCGTCCGCCCAGTCCGAATCCGTGCTCAAAATCCCCAAACTCCGACCCCCCAAAGTGCCCATCTTTGCAGCTGCGCATGCGCGGCCCCCAGAACCAGGCAAGGAGTGCGAATTTTCACAAAATAAACGTGACCATGTAGGGCCAGAATCGTCCGCCCAGTCCGAATCCGTGCTCAAAATCCCCAAACTCCGACCCCCCAAAGTGCCCATCTTTGCAGCTGCGCATGCGCGGCCCCCTGAACCAGGCAAGGAGTGCGAATTTTCACAAAATAAACGTGACCATGTAGGGCCAGAATCGTCCGCCCAGTCCGAATCCGTGCTCAAAATCCCCAAACTCCGACCCCCCAAAGTGCCCATCTTTGCAGCTGCGCATGCGCGGCCCCCTGAACCAGGTAAGGAGTGCGAATTTTCACAAAATAAACGTGACCATGTAGGGCCAGAATCGTCCGCCCAGTCCGAATCCGTGCTCAAAATCCCCAAACTCCGACCCCCCAAAGTGCCCATCTTTGCAGCTGCGCATGCGCGGCCCCCAGAACCAGGCAAGGAGTGCGAATTTTCACAAAATAAACGTGACCATGTAGGGCCAGAATCGTCCGCCCAGTCCGAATCCGTGCTCAAAATTCCCTAAACTCCGACCCCCCAAAGTGCCCATCTTTGCAGCTGCGCATGCGCGTCCCCCAGAACCAGGCAAGGAGTGCGAATTTTCACAAAATAAACGTGACCATGTAGGGCCAGAATCGTCCGCCCAGTCCGAATCCGTGCTCAAAATCCCCAAACTCCGAACCCCAAAGTGCCCATCTTTGCAGCTGCGCATGCGCGGCCCCCTGAACCAGGCAAGGAGTGCGAATTTTCACAAAATAAACGTGACCATGTAGGGCCAGAATCGTCCGCCCAGTCCGAATCCGTGCTCAAAATCCCCAAACTCCGACCCCCCAAAGTGCCCATCTTTGCAGCTGCGCATGCGTGGCCCCCTGAACCAGGCAAGGAGTGCGAATTTTCACAAAATAAACGTGACCATGTAGGGCCAGAATCGTCCGCCCAGTCCGAATCCGTGCTCAAAATCCCCAAACTCCGACCCCCCAAAGTGCCCATCTTTGCAGCTGCGCATGCGCGGCCCCCAGAACCAGGCAAGGAGTGCGAATTTTCACAAAATAAACGTGACCATGTAGGGCCAGAATCGTCCGCCCAGTCCGAATCCGTGCTCAAAATCCCCAAACTCCGACCCCCCAAAGTGCCCATCTTTGCAGCTGCGCATGCGCGGCCCCCTGAACCAGGCAAGGAGTGCGAATTTTCACAAAATAAACGTGACCATGTAGGGCCAGAATCGTCCGCCCAGTCCGAATCCGTGCTCAAAATCCCCAAACTCCGACCCCCCAAAGTGCCCATCTTTGCAGCTGCGCATGCGCGGCCCCCAGAACCAGGCAAGGAGTGCGAATTTTCACAAAATAAACGTGACCATGTAGGGCCAGAATCGTCCGCCCAGTCCGAATCTGTGCTCAAAATCCCCAAACTCCGACCCCCCAAAGTGCCCATCTTTGCAGCTGCGCATGCGCGGCCCCCAGAACCAGGCAAGGAGTGCGAATTTTCACAAAATAAACGTGACCATGTAGGGCCAGAATCGTCCGCCCAGTCCGAATCCGTGCTCAAAATCCCCAAACTCCGACCCCCCAAAGTGCCCATCTTTGCAGCTGCGCATGCGCGGCCCCCTGAACCAGGCAAGGAGTGCGAATTTTCACAAAATAAACGTGACCATGTAGGGCCAGAATCGTCCGCCCAGTCCGAATCCGTGCTCAAAATCCCCAAACTCCGATCCCCAAAGTGCCCATCTTTGCAGCTGCGCATGCGCGGCCCCCTGAACCAGGCAAGGAGTGCGAATTTTCACAAAATAAACGTGACCATGTAGGGCCAGAATCGTCCGCCCAGTCCGAATCCGTGCTCAAAATCCCCAAACTCCGACCCCCCAAAGTGCCCATCTTTGCAGCTGCGCATGCGCGGCCCCCAGAACCAGGCAAGGAGTGCGAATTTTCACAAAATAAACGTGACCATGTAGGGCCAGAATCGTCCGCCCAGTCCGAATCCGTGCTCAAAATCCCCAAACTCCGACCCCCCAAAGTGCCCATCTTTGCAGCTGCGCATGCGCGGCCCCCTGAACCAGGCAAGGAGTGCGAATTTTCACAAAATAAACGTGACCATGTAGGGCCAGAATCGTCCGCCCAGTCCGAATCCGTGCTCAAAATCCCCAAACTCCGACCCCCCAAAGTGCCCATCTTTGCAGCTGCGCATGCGCGGCCCCCTGAACCAGGCAAGGAGTGCGAATTTTCACAAAATAAACGTGACCATGTAGGGCCAGAATCGTCCGCCCAGTCCGAATCCGTGCTCAAAATCCCCAAACTCCGACCCCCCAAAGTGCCCATCTTTGCAGCTGCGCATGCGCGGCCCCCAGAACCAGGCAAGGAGTGCGAATTTTCACAAAATAAACGTGACCATGTAGGGCCAGAATCGTCCGCCCAGTCCGAATCTGTGCTCAAAATCCCCAAACTCCGACCCCCCAAAGTGCCCATCTTTGCAGCTGCGCATGCGCGGCCCCCTGAACCAGGCAAGGAGTGCGAATTTTCACAAAATAAACGTGACCATGTAGGGCCAGAATCGTCCGCCCAGTCCGAATCCGTGCTCAAAATCCCCAAACTCCGACCCCCCAAAGTGCCCATCTTTGCAGCTGCGCATGCGCGGCCCCCTGAACCAGGCAAGGAGTGCGAATTTTCACAAAATAAACGTGACCATGTAGGGCCAGAATCGTCCGCCCAGTCCGAATCCGTGCTCAAAATCCCCAAACTCCGACCCCCCAAAGTGCCAATCTTTGCAGCTGCGCATGCGCGGCCCCCAGAACCAGGCAAGGAGTGCGAATTTTCACAAAATAAACGTGACCATGTAGGGCCAGAATCGTCCGCCCAGTCCGAATCCGTGCTCAAAATCCCCAAACTCCGACCCCCCAAAGTGCCCATCTTTGCAGCTGCGCATGCGCGGCCCCCTGAACCAGGCAAGGAGTGCGAATTTTCACAAAATAAACGTGACCATGTAGGGCCAGAATCGTCCGCCCAGTCCGAATCCGTGCTCAAAATCCCCAAACTCCGACCCCCCAAAGTGCCCATCTTTGCAGCTGCGCATGCGCGGCCCCCTGAACCAGGCAAGGAGTGCGAATTTTCACAAAATAAACGTGACCATGTAGGGCCAGAATCGTCCGCCCAGTCCGAATCCGTGCTCAAAATCCCCAAACTCCGACCCCCCAAAGTGCCCATCTTTGCAGCTGCGCATGCGCGGCCCCCAGAACCAGGCAAGGAGTGCGAATTTTCACAAAATAAACGTGACCATGTAGGGCCAGAATCGTCCGCCCAGTCCGAATCCGTGCTCAAAATCCCCAAACTCCGACCCCCCAAAGTGCCCATCTTTGCAGCTGCGCATGCGCGGCCCCCTGAACCAGGCAAGGAGTGCGAATTTTCACAAAATAAACGTGACCATGTAGGGCCAGAATCGTCCGCCCAGTCCGAATCCGTGCTCAAAATCCCCAAACTCCGACCCCCCAAAGTGCCCATCTTTGCAGCTGCGCATGCGCGGCCCCCTGAACCAGGCAAGGAGTGCGAATTTTCACAAAATAAACGTGACCATGTAGGGCCAGAATCGTCCGCCCAGTCCGAATCCGTGCTCAAAATCCCCAAACTCCGACCCCCCAAAGTGCCCATCTTTGCAGCTGCGCATGCGCGGCCCCCTGAACCAGGCAAGGAGTGCGAATTTTCACAAAATAAACGTGACCATGTAGGGCCAGAATCGTCCGCCCAGCCGAATCCGTGCTCAAAATCCCCAAACTCCGACCCCCCAAAGTGCCCATCTTTGCAGCTGCGCATGCGCGGCCCCCAGAACCAGGCAAGGAGTGCGAATTTTCACAAAATAAACGTGACCATGTAGGGCCAGAATCGTCCGCCCAGTCCGAATCCGTGCTCAAAATCCCCAAACTCCGACCCCCCAAAGTGCCCATCTTTGCAGCTGCGCATGCGCGGCCCCCTGAACCAGGCAAGGAGTGCGAATTTTCACAAAATAAACGTGACCATGTAGGGCCAGAATCGTCCGCCCAGTCCGAATCCGTGCTCAAAATCCCCAAACTCCGACCCCCCAAAGTGCCCATCTTTGCAGCTGCGCATGCGCGGCCCCCTGAACCAGGCAAGGAGTGCGAATTTTCACAAAATAAACGTGACCATGTAGGGCCAGAATCGTCCGCCCAGTCCGAATCCGTGCTCAAAATCCCCAAACTCCGACCCCCCAAAGTGCCCAAGTTTGCAGCTGCGCATGCGCGGCCCCCTGAACCAGGCAAGGAGTGCGAATTTTCACAAAATAAACGTGACCATGTAGGGCCAGAATCGTCCGCCCAGTCCGAATCCGTGCTCAAAATTCCCAAACTCCGACCCCCCAAAGTGCCCATCTTTGCAGCTGCGCATGCGCGGCCCCCTGAACCAGGCAAGGAGTGCGAATTTTCACAAAATAAACGTGACCATGTAGGGCCAGAATCGTCCGCCCAGTCCGAATCCGTGCTCAAAATCCCCAAACTCCGACCCCCCAAAGTGCCCATCTTTGCAGCTGCGCATGCGCGGCCCCCTGAACCAGGCAAGGAGTGCGAATTTTCACAAAATAAACGTGACCATGTACGGCCAGAATCGTCCGCCCAGTCCGAATCCGTGCTCAAAATCCCCAAACTCCGACCCCCCAAAGTGCCCATCTTTGCAGCTGCGCATGCGCGGCCCCCAGAACCAGGCAAGGAGTGCGAATTTTCACAAAATAAACGTGACCATGTAGGGCCAGAATCGTCCGCCCAGTCCGAATCCGTGCTCCAAATCCCCAAACTCCGACCCCCCAAAGTGCCCATCTTTGCAGCTGCGCATGCGCGGCCCCCTGAACCAGGCAAGGAGTGCGAATTTTCACAAAATAAACGTGACCATGTAGGGCCAGAATCGTCCGCCCAGTCCGAATCCGTGCTCAAAATCCCCAAACTCCGACCCCCCAAAGTGCCCATCTTTGCAGCTGCGCATGCGCGGCCCCCAGAACCAGGCAAGGAGTGCGAATTTTCACAAAATAAACGTGACCATGTAGGGCCAGAATCGTCCGCCCAGTCCGAATCCGTGCTCAAAATCCCCAAACTCCGACCCCCCAAAGTGCCCATCTTTGCAGCTGCGCATGCGCGGCCCCCAGAACCAGGCAAGGAGTGCGAATTTTCACAAAATAAACGTGACCATGTAGGGCCAGAATCGTCCGCCCAGTCCGAATCCGTGCTCAAAATCCCCAAACTCCGACCCCCCAAAGTGCCCATCTTTGCAGCTGCGCATACGCGGCCCCCTGAACCAGGCAAGGAGTGCGAATTTTCACAAAATAAACGTGACCATGTAGGGCCAGAATCGTCCGCCCAGTCCGAATCCGTGCTCAAAATCCCCAAACTCCGACCCCCCAAAGTGCCCATCTTTGCAGCTGCGCATGCGCGGCCCCCAGAACCAGGCAAGGAGTGCGAATTTTCACAAAATAAACGTGACCATGTAGGGCCAGAATCGTCCGCCCAGTCCGAATCTGTGCTCAAAATCCCCAAACTCCGAACCCCCAAAGTGCCCATCTTTGCAGCTGCGCATGCGCGGCCCCCAGAACCAGGCAAGAAGTGCGAATTTTCACAAAATAAACGTGACCATGTAGGGCCAGAATCGTCCTCCCAGTCCGAATCCGTGCTCAAAATCCCCAAACTCCGACCCCCCAAAGTGCCCATCTTTGCAGCTGCGCATGCGCGGCCCCCTGAACCAGGGAAGGAGTGCGAATTTTCACAAAATAAACGTGACCATGTAGGGCCAGAATCGTCCGCCCAGTCCGAATCCGTGCTAAAAATCCCCAAACTCCGACCCCCAAAGTGCCCATCTTTGCAGCTGCGCATGCGCGGCCCCCTGAACCAGGCAAGGAGTGCGAATTTTCACAAAATAAACGTGACCATGTAGGGCCAGAATCGTCCGCCCAGTCCGAGTCCGTGCTCAAAATCCCCAAACTCCGACCCCCCAAAGTGCCCATCTTTGCAGCTGCGCATGCGCGGCCCCCAGAACCAGGCAAGGAGTGCGAATTTTCACAAAATAAACGTGACCATGTAGGGCCAGAATCGTCCGCCCAGTCCGAATCCGTGCTCAAAATCCCCAAACTCCGACCCCCCAAAGTGCCCATCTTTGCAGCTGCGCATGCGCGGCCCCCAGAACCAGGCAAGGAGTGCGAAGTTTCACAAAATAAACGTGACCATGTAGGGCCAGAATCGTCCGCCCAGTCCGAATCCGTGCTCAAAATCCCCAAACTCCGACCCCCCAAAGTGCCCATCTTTGCAGCTGCGCATGCGCGGCCCCCTGAACCAGGCAAGGAGTGCGAATTTTCACAAAATAAACGTGACCATGTAGGGCCAGAATCGTCCGCCCAGTCCGAATCCGTGCTCAAAATCCCCAAACTCCGACCCCCCAAAGTGCCCATCTTTGCAGCTGCGCATGCGCGGCCCCCTGAACCAGGCAAGGAGTGCGAATTTTCACAAAATAAACGTGACCATGTAGGGCCAGAATCGTCCGCCCAGTCCCAATCCGTGCTCAAAATCCCCAAACTCCGACCCCCCAAAGTGCCCATCTTTGCAGCTGCGCATGCGCGGCCCCCTGAACCAGGCAAGGAGTGCGAATTTTCACAAAATAAACGTGACCATGTAGGGCCAGAATCGTCCTCCCAGTCCGAATCCGTGCTCAAAATCCCCAAACTCCGACCCCCCAAAGTGCCCATCTTTGCAGCTGCGCATGCGCGGCCCCCTGAACCAGGCAAGGAGTGCGAATTTTCACAAAATAAACGTGACCATGTAGGGCCAGAATCGTCCGCCCAGTCCGAATCCGTGCTAAAAATCCCCAATCCCCGATCCCCAAAGTGCCCATCTTTGCAGCTGCGCATGCGCGGCCCCCTGAACCAGGCAAGGAGTGCGAATTTTCACAAAATAAACGTGACCATGTAGGGCCAGAATCGTCCGCCCAGTCCGAATCCGTGCTCAAAATCCCCAAACTCCGACCCCCCAAAGTGCCCATCTTTGCAGCTGCGCATGCGCGGCCCCCAGAACCAGGCAAGGAGTGCGAATTTTCACAAAATAAACGTGACCATGTAGGGCCAGAATCGTCCGCCCAGTCCGAATCTGTGCTCAAAATCCCCAAACTCCGACCCCCCAAAGTGCCCATCTTTGCAGCTGCGCATGCGCGGCCCCCTGAACCAGGCAAGGAGTGCGAATTTTCACAAAATAAACGTGACCATGTAGGGCCAGAATCGTCCGCCCAGTCCGAATCCGTGCTCAAAATCCCCAAACTCCGACCCCCCAAAGTGCCCATCTTTGCAGCTGCGCATGCGCGGCCCCCAGAACCAGGCAAGGAGTGCGAATTTTCACAAAATAAACGTGACCATGTAGGGCCAGAATCGTCCGCCCAGTCCGAATCCGTGCTCAAAATCCCCAAACTCCGACCCCCCAAAGTGCCCATCTTTGCAGCTGCGCATGCGCGGCCCCCTGAACCAGGCAAGGAGTGCGAATTTTCACAAAATAAACGTGACCATGTAGGGCCAGAATCGTCCGCCCAGTCCGAATCCGTGCTCAAAATCCCCAAACTCCGACCCCCCAAAGTGCCCATCTTTGCAGCTGCGCATGCGCGGCCCCCTGAACCAGGCAAGGAGTGCGAATTTTCACAAAATAAACGTGACCATGTAGGGCCAGAATCGTCCGCCCAGTCCGAAACCGTGCTCAAAATCCCCATACTCCGACCCCCCAAAGTGCCCAAGTTTGCAGCTGCGCATGCGCGGCCCCCTGAACCAGGCAAGGAGTGCGAATTTTCACAAAATAAACGTGACCATGTAGGGCCAGAATCGTCCGCCCAGTCCGAATCCGTGCTCAAAATCCCCAAACTCCGACCCCCCAAAGTGCCCATCTTTGCAGCTGCGCATGCGCGGCCCCCTGAACCAGGCAAGGAGTGCGAATTTTCACAAAATAAACGTGACCATGTAGGGCCAGAATCGTCCGCCCAGTCCGAATCCGTGCTCAAAATCCCCAAACTCCGACCCCCCAAAGTGCCCATCTTTGCAGCTGCGCATGCGCGGCCCCCAGAACCAGGCAAGGAGTGCGAATTTTCACAAAATAAACGTGACCATGTAGGGCCAGAATCGTCCGCCCAGTCCGAATCCGTGCTCAAAATCCCCAAACTCTTACCCCCCAAAGTGCCCATCTTTGCAGCTGCGCATGCGCGGCCCCCTGAACCAGGCAAGGAGTGCGAATTTTCACAAAATAAACGTGACCATGTAGGGCCAGAATCGTCCGCCCAGTCCGAATCCGTGCTCAAAATCCCCAAACTCCGACCCCCCAAAGTGCCCATCTTTGCAGCTGCGCATGCGCGGCCCCCTGAACCAGGCAAGGAGTGCGAATTTTCACAAAATAAACGTGACCATGTAGGGCCAGAATCGTCCGCCCAGTCCGAATCCGTGCTCAAAATCCCCAAACTCCGACCCCCCAAAGTGCCCAAGTTTGCAGCTGCGCATGCGCGGCCCCCTGAACCAGGCAAGGAGTGCGAATTTTCACAAAATAAACGTGACCATGTAGGGCCAGAATCGTCCGCCCAGTCCGAATCCGTGCTCAAAATCCCCAAACTCCGACCCCCCAAAGTGCCCATCTTTGCAGCTGCGCATGCGCGGCCCCCTGAACCAGGCAAGGAGTGCGAATTTTCACAAAATAAACGTGACCATGTAGGGCCAGAATCGTCCGCCCAGTCCGAATCCGTGCTCAAAATCCCCAAACTCCGACCCCCCAAAGTGCCCATCTTTGCAGCTGCGCATGCGCGGCCCCCTGAACCAGGCAAGGAGTGCGAATTTTCACAAAATAAACGTGACCATGTAGGGCCAGAATCGTCCGCCCAGTCCGAATCCGTGCTCAAAATCCCCAAACTCCGACCCCCCAAAGTGCCCATCTTTGCAGCTGCGCATGCGCGGCCCCCAGAACCAGGCAAGGAGTGCGAATTTTCACAAAATAAACGTGACCATGTAGGGCCAGAATCGTCCGCCCAGTCCGAATCCGTGCTCAAAATCCCCAAACTCCGACCCCCCAAAGTGCCCATCTTTGCAGCTGCGCATGCGCGGCCCCCTGAACCAGGCAAGGAGTGCGAATTTTCACAAAATAAACGTGACCATGTAGGGCCAGAATCGTCCGCCCAGTCCGAATCCGTGCTCAAAATCCCCAAACTCCGACCCCCCAAAGTGCCCATCTTTGCAGCTGCGCATGCGCGGCCCCCAGAACCAGGCAAGGAGTGCGAATTTTCACAAAATAAACGTGACCATGTAGGGCCAGAATCGTCCGCCCAGTCCGAATCCGTGCTCAAAATCCCCAAACTCCGACCCCCCAAAGTGCCCATCTTTGCAGCTGCGCATGCGCGGCCCCCTGAACCAGGCAAGGAGTGCGAATTTTCACAAAATAAACGTGACCATGTAGGGCCAGAATCGTCCGCCCAGTCCGAATCCGTGCTCAAAATCCCCAAACTCCGACCCCCCAAAGTGCCCAAGTTTGCAGCTGCGCATGCGCGGCCCCCTGAACCAGGCAAGGAGTGCGAATTTTCACAAAATAAACGTGACCATGTAGGGCCAGAATCGTCCGCCCAGTCCGAATCCGTGCTCAAAATCCCCAAACTCCGACCCCCCAAAGTGCCCATCTTTGCAGCTGCGCATGCGCGGCCCCCAGAACCAGGCAAGGAGTGCGAATTTTCACAAAATAAACGTGACCATGTAGGGCCAGAATCGTCCGCCCAGTCCGAATCCGTGCTCAAAATCCCCAAACTCCGACCCCCCAAAGTGCCCATCTTTGCAGCTGCGCATGCGCGGCCCCCTGAACCAGGCAAGGAGTGCGAATTTTCACAAAATAAACGTGACCATGTAGGGCCAGAATCGTCCGCCCAGTCCGAATCCGTGCTCAAAATCCCCAAACTCCGACCCCCCAAAGTGCCCATCTTTGCAGCTGCGCATGCGCGGCCCCCTGAACCAGGCAAGGAGTGCGAATTTTCACAAAATAAACGTGACCATGTAGGGCCAGAATCGTCCGCCCAGTCCGAATCCGTGCTCAAAATCCCCAAACTCCGACCCCCCAAAGTGCCCATCTTTGCAGCTGCGCATGCGCGGCCCCCTGAACCAGGCAAGGAGTGCGAATTTTCACAAAATAAACGTGACCATGTAGGGCCAGAATCGTCCGCCCAGTCCGAATCCGTGCTCAAAATCCCCAAACTCCGACCCCCCAAAGTGCCCATCTTTGCAGCTGCGCATGCGCGGCCCCCAGAACCAGGCAAGGAGTGCGAATTTTCACAAAATAAACGTGACCATGTAGGGCCAGAATCGTCCGCCCAGTCCGAATCCGTGCTCAAAATCCCCAAACTCCGACCCCCCAAAGTGCCCATCTTTGCAGCTGCGCATGCGCGGCCCCCTGAACCAGGCAAGGAGTGCGAATTTTCACAAAATAAACGTGACCATGTAGGGCCAGAATCGTCCGCCCAGTCCGAATCCGTGCTCAAAATCCCCAAACTCCGACCCCCCAAAGTGCCCATCTTTGCAGCTGCGCATGCGCGGCCCCCTGAACCAGGCAAGGAGTGCGAATTTTCACAAAATAAACGTGACCATGTAGGGCCAGAATCGTCCGCCCAGTCCGAATCCGTGCTCAAAATCCCCAAACTCCGACCCCCCAAAGTGCCCATCTTTGCAGCTGCGCATGCGCCGCTCCCAGAACCAGGCAAGGAGTGCGAATTTTCACAAAATAAACGTGACCATGTAGGGCCAGAATCGTCCGCCCAGTCCGAATCCGTGCTCAAAATCCCCAAACTCCGACCCCCCAAAGTGCCCATCTTTGCAGCTGCGCATGCGCGGCCCCCTGAACCAGGCAAGGAGTGCGAATTTTCACAAAATAAACGTGACCATGTAGGGCCAGAATCGTCCGCCCAGTCCGAATCCGTGCTCAAAATCCCCAAACTCCGACCCCCCAAAGTGCCCATCTTTGCAGCTGCGCATGCGCGGCCCCCTGAACCAGGCAAGGAGTGCGAATTTTCACAAAATAAACGTGACCATGTAGGGCCAGAATCGTCCGCCCAGTCCGAATCCGTGCTCAAAATCCCCAAACTCCGACCCCCCAAAGTGCCCATCTTTGCAGCTGCGCATGCGCGGCCCCCTGAACCAGGCAAGGAGTGCGAATTTTCACAAAATAAACGTGACCATGTAGGGCCAGAATCGTCCGCCCAGTCCGAATCCGTGCTCAAAATCCCCAAACTCCGACCCCCCAAAGTGCCCATCTTTGCAGCTGCGCATGCGCGGCCCCCTGAACCAGGCAAGGAGTGCGAATTTTCACAAAATAAACGTGACCATGTAGGGCCAGAATCGTCCGCCCAGTCCGAATCCGTGCTCAAAATCCCCAAACTCCGACCCCCCAAAGTGCCCATCTTTGCAGCTGCGCATGCGCGGCCCCCAGAACCAGGCAAGGAGTGCGAATTTTCACAAAATAAACGTGACCATGTAGGGCCAGAATCGTCCGCCCAGTCCGAATCCGTGCTCAAAATCCCCAAACTCCGACCCCCCAAAGTGCCCATCTTTGCAGCTGCGCATGCGCGGCCCCCTGAACCAGGCAAGGAGTGCGAATTTTCACAAAATAAACGTGACCATGTAGGGCCAGAATCGTCCGCCCAGTCCGAATCCGTGCTCAAAATCCCCAAACTCCGACCCCCCAAAGTGCCCATCTTTGCAGCTGCGCATGCGCGGCCCCCTGAACCAGGCAAGGAGTGCGAATTTTCACAAAATAAACGTGACCATGTAGGGCCAGAATCGTCCGCCCAGTCCGAATCCGTGCTCAAAATCCCCAAACTCCGACCCCCCAAAGTGCCCATCTTTGCAGCTGCGCATGCGCGGCCCCCAGAACCAGGCAAGGAGTGCGAATTTTCACAAAATAAACGTGACCATGTAGGGCCAGAATCGTCCGCCCAGTCCGACTCCGTGCTCAAAATCCCCAAACTCCGACCCCCCAAAGTGCCCATCTTTGCAGCTGCGCATGCGCGGCCCCCTGAACCAGGCAAGGAGTGCGAATTTTCACAAAATAAACGTGACCATGTAGGGCCAGAATCGTCCGCCCAGTCCGAATCCGTGCTCAAAATCCCCAAACTCCGACCCCCCAAAGTGCCCATCTTTGCAGCTGCGCATGCGCGGCCCCCTGAACCAGGCAAGGAGTGCGAATTTTCACAAAATAAACGTGACCATGTAGGGCCAGAATCGTCCACCCAGTCCGAATCCGTGCTCAAAATCCCCAAACTCCGACCCCCCAAAGTGCCCATCTTTGCAGCTGCGCATGCGCGGCCCCCAGAACCAGGCAAGGAGTGCGAATTTTCACAAAATAAACGTGACCATGTAGGGCCAGAATCGTCCGCCCAGTCCGAATCCGTGCTCAAAATCCCCAAACTCCGACCCCCCAAAGTGCCTATCTTTGCAGCTGCGCATGCGCGGCCCCCTGAACCAGGCAAGGAGTGCGAATTTTCACAAAATAAACGTGACCATGTAGGGCCAGAATCGTCCGCCCAGTCCGAATCCGTGCTCAAAATCCCCAAACTCCGACCCCCCAAAGTGCCCATCTTTGCAGCTGCGCATGCGCGGCCCCCAGAACCAGGCAAGGAGTGCGAATTTTCACAAAATAAACGTGACCATGTAGGGCCAGAATCGTCCGCCCAGTCCGAATCCGTGCTCAAAATCCCCAAACTCCGACCCCCCAAAGTGCCCATTTTTGCAGCTGCGCATGCGCGGCCCCCTGAACCAGGCAAGGAGTGCGAATTTTCACAAAATAAACGTGACCATGTAGGGCCAGAATCGTCCGCCCAGTCCGAATCCGTGCTCAAAATCCCCAAACTCCGACCCCCCAAAGTGCCCATCTTTGCAGCTGCGCATGCGCGGCCCCCAGAACCAGGCAAGGAGTGCGAATTTTCACAAAATAAACGTGACCATGTAGGGCCAGAATCGTCCGCCCAGTCCGAATCCGTGCTCAAAATCCCCAAACTCCGACCCCCCAAAGTGCCCATCTTTGCAGCTGCGCATGCGCGGCCCCCTGAACCAGGCAAGGAGTGCGAATTTTCACAAAATAAACGTGACCATGTAGGGCCAGAATCGTCCGCCCAGTCCGAATCCGTGCTCAAAATCCCCAAACTCCGACCCCCCAAAGTGCCCATCTTTGCAGCTGCGCATGCGCGGCCCCCAGAACCAGGCAAGGAGTGCGAATTTTCACAAAATAAACGTGACCATGTAGGGCCAGAATCGTCCGCCCAGTCCGAATCCGTGCTCAAAATCCCCAAACTCCGACCCCCCAAAGTGCATATCTTTGCAGCTGCGCATGCGCGGCCCCCTGAACCAGGCAAGGAGTGCGAATTTTCACAAAATAAACGAGACCATGTAGGGCCAGAATCGTCCGCCCAGTCCGAATCCGTGCTCAAAATCCCCAAACTCCGACCCCCCAAAGTGCCCATCTTTGCAGCTGCGCATGCGCGGCCCCCTGAACCAGGCAAGGAGTGCGAATTTTCACAAAATAAACGTGACCATGTAGGGCCAGAATCGTCCGCCCAGTCCGAATCCGTGCTCAAAATCCCCAAACTCCGACCCCCCAAAGTGCCCATCTTTGCAGCTGCGCATGCGCGGCCCCCAGAACCAGGCAAGGAGTGCGAATTTTCACAAAATAAACGTGACCATGTAGGGCCAGAATCGTCCGCCCAGTCCGAATCCGTGCTCAAAATCCCCAAACTCCGATCCCCAAAGTGCCCATCTTTGCAGCTGCGCATGCGCGGCCCCCTGAACCAGGCAAGGAGTGCGAATTTTCACAAAATAAACGTGACCATATAGGGCCAGAATCGTCCGCCCAGTCCGAATCCGTGCTCAAAATTCCCAAACTCCGACCCCCCAAAGTGCCCATCTTTGCAGCTGCGCATGCGCGGCCCCCAGAACCAGGCAAGGAGTGCGAATTTTCACAAAATAAACGTGACCATGTAGGGCCAGAATCGTCCGCCCAGTCCGAATCCGTGCTCAAAATCCCCAAACTCCGACCCCCCAAAGTGCCCATCTTTGCAGCTGCGCATGCGCGGCCCCCTGAACCAGGCAAGGAGTAGAAATTTTCACAAAATAAACGTGACCATGTAGGGCCAGAATCGTCCGCCCAGTCCGAATCCGTGCTCAAAATCCCCAAACTCCGACCCCCCAAAGTGCCCATCTTTGCAGCTGCGCATGCGCGGCCCCCTGAACCAGGCAAGGAGTGCGAATTTTCACAAAATAAACGTGACCATGTAGGGCCAGAATCGTCCGCCCAGTCCGAATCCGTGCTCAAAATCCCCAAACTCCGAACCCCAAAGTGCCCATCTTTGCAGCTGCGCGTGCGCGGCCCCCAGAACCAGGCAAGGAGTGCGAATTTTCACAAAATAAACGTGACCATGTAGGGCCAGAATCGTCCGCCCAGTCCGAATCCGTGCTCAAAATCCCCAAACTCCGACCACCCAAAGTGCCCATCTTTGCAGCTGCGCATGCGCGGCCCCCTGAACCAGGCAAGGAGTGCGAATTTTCACAAAATAAACGTGACCATGTAGGGCCAGAATCGTCCGCCCAGTCCGAATCCGTGCTCAAAATCCCCAAACTTCGACCCCCCAAAGTGCCCATCTTTGCAGCTGCGCATGCGCGGCCCCCTGAACCAGGCAAGGAGTGCGAATTTTCACAAAATAAACGTGACCATGTAGGGCCAGAATCGTCCGCCCAGTCCGAATCCGTGCTCAAAATTCCCAAACTCCGACCCCCCAAAGTGCCCATCTTTGCAGCTGCGCATGCGCGGCCCCCAGAACCAGGCAAGGAGTGCGAATTTTCACAAAATAAACGTGACCATGTAGGGCCAGAATCGTCCGCCCAGTCCGAATCCGTGCTCAAAATCCCCAAACTCCGACCCCCCAAAGTGCCCATCTTTGCAGCTGCGCATGCGCGGCCCCCTGAACCAGGCAAGGAGTGCGAATTTTCACAAAATAAACGTGACCATGTAGGGCCAGAATCGTCCGCCCAGTCCGAATCCGTGCTCAAAATCCCCAAACTCCGACCCCCCAAAGTGCCCATCTTTGCAGCTGCGCATGCGCGGCCCCCAGAACCAGGCAAGGAGTGCGAATTTTCACAAAATAAACGTGACCATGTAGGGCCAGAATCGTCCGCCCAGTCCGAATCCGTGCTCAAAATCCCCAAACTCCGACCCCCCAAAGTGCCCATCTTTGCAGCTGCGCATGCGCGGCCCCCTGAACCAGGCAAGGAGTGCGAATTTTCACAAAATAAACGTGACCATGTAGGGCCAGAATCGTCCGCCCAGTCCGAATCCGTGCTCAAAATCCCCAAACTCCGACCCCCCAAAGTGCCCATCTTTGCAGCTGCGCATGCGCAGCCCCCAGAACCAGGCAAGGAGTGCGAATTTTCACAAAATAAACGTGACCATGTAGGGCCAGAATCGTCCGCCCAGTCCGAATCCGTGCTCAAAATCCCCAAACTCCGACCCCCCAAAGTGCCCATCTTTGCAGCTGCGCATGCGCGGCCCCCAGAATCAGGCAAGGAGTGCGAATTTTCACAAAATAAACGTGACCATGTAGGGCCAGAATCGTCCGCCCAGTCCGAATCCGTGCTCAAAATCCCCAAACTCCGACCCCCCAAAGTGCCCATCTTTGCAGCTGCGCATGCGCGGCCCCCTGAACCAGGCAAGGAGTGCGAATTTTCACAAAATAAACGTGACCATGTAGGGCCAGAATCGTCCGCCCAGTCCGAATCCGTGCTCAAAATCCCCAAACTCCGACCCCCCAAAGTGCCCATCTTTGCAGCTGCGCATGCGCGGCCCCCAGAACCAGGCAAGGAGTGCGAATTTTCACAAAATAAACGTGACCATGTAAGGCCAGAATCGTCCGCCCAGTCCGAATCCGTGCTCAAAATCCCCAAACTCCGACCCCCCAAAGTGCCCATCTTTGCAGCTGCGCATGCGCGGCCCCCTGAACCAGGCAAGGAGTGCGAATTTTCACAAAATAAACGTGACCATGTAGGGCCAGAATCGTCCGCCCAGTCCGAATCCGTGCTCAAAATCCCCAAACTCCGAACCCCAAAGTGCCCATCTTTGCAGCTGCGCATGCGCGGCCCCCAGAACCAGGCAAGGAGTGCGAATTTTCACAAAATAAACGTGACCATGTAGGGCCAGAATCGTCCGCCCAGTCCGAATCCGTGCTCAAAACCCCCAAACTCCGACCCCCCAAAGTGCCCATCTTTGCAGCTGCGCATGCGCGGCCCCCTGAACCAGGCAAGGAGTGCGAATTTTCACAAAATAAACGTCACCATGTACGGCCAGAATCGTCCGCCCAGTCCGAATCCGTGCTCAAAATCCCCAAACTCCGACCCCCCAAAGTGCCCATCTTTGCAGCTGCGCATGCGCGGCCCCCAGAACCAGGCAAGGAGTGCGAATTTTCACAAAATAAACGTGACCATGTAGGGCCAGAATCGTCCGCCCAGTCCGAATCCGTGCTCAAAATCCCCAAACTCCGACCCCCCAAAGTGCCCATCTTTGCAGCTGCGCATGCGCGGCCCCCTGAACCAGGCAAGGAGTGCGAATTTTCACAAAATAAACGTGACCATGTAGGGCCAGAATCGTCCGGCCAGTCCGAATCCGTGCTCAAAATCCCCAAACTCCGACCCCCCAAAGTGCCCATCTTTGCAGCTGCGCATGCGCGGCCCCCTGAACCAGGCAAGGAGTGCGAATTTTCACAAAATAAACGTGACCATGTAGGGCCAGAATCGTCCGCCCAGTCCGAATCCGTGCTCAAAATCCCCAAACTCCGACCCCCCAAAGTGCCCATCTTTGCAGCTGCGCATGCGCGGCCCCCAGAACCAGGCAAGGAGTGCGAATTTTCACAAAATAAACGTGACCATGTAGGGCCAGAATCGTCCGCCCAGTCCGAATCCGTGCTCAAAATCCCCAAACTCCGACCCCCCAAAGTGCCCATCTTTGCAGCTGCGCATGCGCGGCCCCCTGAACCAGGCAAGGAGTGCGAATTTTCACAAAATAAACGTGACCATGTAGGGCCAGAATCGTCCGCCCAGTCCGAATCCGTGCTCAAAATCCCCAAACTCCGACCCCCCAAAGTGCCCATCTTTGCAGCTGCGCATGCGCGGCCCCCAGAACAAGGCAAGGAGTGCGAATTTTCACAAAATAAACGTGACCATGTAGGGCCAGAATCGTCCGCCCAGTCCGAATCCGTGCTCAAAATCCCCAAACTCCGACCCCCCAAAGTGCCCATCTTTGCAGCTGCGCATGCGCGGCCCCCTGAACCAGGCAAGGAGTGCGAATTTTCACAAAATAAACGTGACCATGTAGGGCCAGAATCGTCCGCCCAGTCCGAATCCGTGCTCAAAATCCCCAAACTCCGACCCCCCAAAGTGCCCATCTTTGCAGCTGCGCATGCGCGGCCCCCAGAACCAGGCAAGGAGTGCGAATTTTCACAAAATAAACGTGACCATGTAGGGCCAGAATCGTCCGCCCAGTCCGAATCCGTGCTCAAAATCCCCAAACTCCGACCCCCCAAAGTGCCCATCTTTGCAGCTGCGCATGCGCGGCCCCCTGAACCAGGCAAGGAGTGCGAATTTTCACAAAATAAACGTGACCATGTAGGGCCAGAATCGTCCGCCCAGTCCGAATCCGTGCTCAAAATCCCCAAACTCCGAACCCCAAAGTGCCCATCTTTGCAGCTGCGCATGCGCGGCCCCCTGAACCAGGCAAGGAGTGCGAATTTTCACAAAATAAACGTGACCATGTAGGGCCAGAATCTTGCGCCCAGTCCGAATCCGTGCTCAAAATCCCCAAACTCCGACCCCCCAAAGTGCCCATCTTTGCAGCTGCGCATGCGCGGCCCCCAGAACCAGGCAAGGAGTGCGAATTTTCACAAAATAAACGTGACCATGTAGGGCCAGAATCGTCCGCCCAGTCCGAATCCGTGCTCAAAATCCCCAAACTCCGACCCCCCAAACTGCCCATCTTTGCAGGTGCGCATGCGCGGCCCCCTGAACCAGGCAAGGAGTGCGAATTTTCACAAAATAAACGTGACCATGTAGGGCCAGAATCGTCCGCCCAGTCCGAATCCGTGCTCAAAATCCCCAAACTCCGACCCCCCAAAGTGCCCATCTTTGCAGCTGCGCATGCGCGGCCCCCTAAACCAGGCAAGGAGTGCGAATTTTCACAAAATAAACGTGACCATGTAGGGCCAGAATCGTCCGCCCAGTCCGAATCCGTGCTCAAAATCCCCAAACTCCGACCCCCCAAAGTGCCCATCTTTGCAGCTGCGCATGCGCGGCCCCCTGAACCTGGCAAGGAGTGCGAATTTTCACAAAATAAACGTGACCATGTAGGGCCAGAATCGTCCGCCCAGTCCGAATCCGTGCTCAAAATCCCCAAACTCCGACCCCCCAAAGTGCCCATCTTTGCAGCTGCGCATGCGCGGCCCCCAGAACCAGGCAAGGAGTGCGAATTTTCACAAAATAAACGTGACCATGTAGGGCCAGAATCGTCCGCCCAGTCCGAATCCGTGCTCAAAATCCCCAAACTCCGACCCCCCAAAGTGCCCATCTTTGCAGCTGCGCATGCGCGGCCCCCTGAACCAGGCAAGGAGTGCGAATTTTCACAAAATAAACGTGACCATGTAGGGCCAGAATCGTCCGCCCAGTCCGAATCCGTGCTCAAAATCCCCAAACTCCGACCCCCCAAAGTGCCCATCTTTGCAGCTGCGCATGCGCGGCCCCCTGAACCAGGCAAGGAGTGCGAATTTTCACAAAATAAACGTGACCATGTAGGGCCAGAATCTTGCGCCCAGTCCGAATCCGTGCTCAAAATCCCCAAACTCCGACCCCCCAAAGTGCCCATCTTTGCAGCTGCGCATGGGCGGCCCCCAGAACCAGGCAAGGAGTGCGAATTTTCACAAAATAAACGTGACCATGTAGGGCCAGAATCGTCCGCCCAGTCCGAATCCGTGCTCAAAATCCCCAAACTCCGACCCCCCAAAGTGCCCATCTTTGCAGCTGCGCATGCGCGGCCCCCTGAACCAGGCAAGGAGTGCGAATTTTCACAAAATAAACGTGACCATGTAGGGCCAGAATCGTCCGCCCAGTCCGAATCCGTGCTCAAAATCCCCAAACTCCGACCCCCCAAAGTGCCCATCTTTGCAGCTGCGCATGCGCGGCCCCCAGAACCAGGCAAGGAGTGCGAATTTTCACAAAATAAACGTGACCATGTAGGGCCAGAATCGTCCGCCCAGTCCGAATCCGTGCTCAAAATCCCCAAACTCCGACCCCCCAAAGTGCCCATCTTTGCAGCTGCGCATGCGCGGCCCCCTGAACCAGGCAAGGAGTGCGAATTTTCACAAAATAAACGTGACCATGTAGGGCCAGAATCGTCCGCCCAGTCCGAATCCGTGCTCAAAATCCCCAAACTCCGACCCCCCAAAGTGCCCATCTTTGCAGCTGCGCATGCGCGGCCCCCAGAACCAGGCAAGGAGTGCGAATTTTCACAAAATAAACGTGACCATGTAGGGCCAGAATCGTCCGCCCAGTCCGAATCCGTGCTCAAAATCCCCAAACTCCGACCCCCCAAAGTGCCCATCTTTGCAGCTGCGCATGCGCGGCCCCTTGAACCAGGCAAGGAGTGCGAATTTTCACAAAATAAACGTGACCATGTAGGGCCAGAATCGTCCGCCCAGTCCGAATCCGTGCTCAAAATCCCCAAACTCCGACCCCCCAAAGTGCCCATCTTTGCAGCTGCGCATGCGGGGCCCCCTGAACCAGGCAAGGAGTGCGAATTTTCACAAAATAAACGTGACCATGTAGGGCCAGAATCGTCCGCCCAGTCCGAATCCGTGCTCAAAATCCCCAAACTCCGACCCCCCAAAGTGCAAATCTTTGCAGCTGCGCATGCGCGGCCCCCAGAACCAGGCAAGGAGTGCGAATTTTCACAAAATAAACGTGACCATGTAGGGCCAGAATCGTCCGCCCAGTCCGAATCCGTGCTCAAAATCCCCAAACTCCGACCCCCCAAAGTGCCCATCTTTGCAGCTGCGCATGCGCGGCCCCCTGAACCAGGCAAGGAGTGCGAATTTTCACAAAATAAACGTGACCATGTAGGGCCAGAATCGTCCGCCCAGTCCGAATCCGTGCTCAAAATCCCCAAACTCCGACCCCCCAAAGTGCCCATCTTTGCAGCTGCGCATGCGCGGCCCCCAGAACCAGGCAAGGAGTGCGAATTTTCACAAAATAAACGTGACCATGTAGGGCCAGAATCGTCCGCCCAGTCCGAATCCGTGCTCAAAATCCCCAAACTCCGACCCCCCAAAGTGCCCATCTTTGCAGCTGCGCATGCGCGGCCCCCTGAACCAGGCAAGGAGTGCGAATTTTCACAAAATAAACGTGACCATGTAGGGCCAGAATCGTCCGCCCAGTCCGAATCCGTGCTCAAAATCCCCAAACTCCGACCCCCCAAAGTGCCCATCTTTGCAGCTGCGCATGCGCGGCCCCCAGAACCAGGCAAGGAGTGCGAATTTTCACAAAATAAACGTGACCATGTAGGGCCAGAATCGTCCGCCCAGTCCGAATCCGTGCTCAAAATCCCCAAACTCCGACCCCCCAAAGTGCCCATCTTTGCAGATGCGCATGCGCGGCCCCCTGAACCAGGCAAGGAGTGCGAATTTTCACAAAATAAACGTGACCATGTAGGGCCAGAATCGTCCGCCCAGTCCGAATCCGTGCTCAAAATCCCCAAACTCCGACCCCCCAAAGTGCCCATCTTTGCAGCTGCGCATGCGCGGCCCCCTGAACCAGGCAAGGAGTGCGAATTTTCACAAAATAAACGTGACCATGTAGGGCCAGAATCGTCCGCCCAGTCCGAATCCGTGCTCAAAATCCCCAAACTCCGACCCCCCAAAATGCCCATCTTTGCAGCTGCGCATGCGCGGCCCCCAGAACCAGGCAAGGAGTGCGAATTTTCACAAAATAAACGTGACCATGTAGGGCCAGAATCGTCCGCCCAGTCCGAATCCGTGCTCAAAATCCCCAAACTCCGACCCCCCAAAGTGCCCATCTTTGCAGCTGCGCATGCGCGGCCCCCTGAACCAGGCAAGGAGTGCGAATTTTCACAAAATAAACGTGACCATGTAGGGCCAGAATCGTCCGCCCAGTCCGAATCCGTGCTCAAAATCCCCAAACTCCGACCCCCCAAAGTGCCCATCTTTGCAGCTGCGCATGCGCGGCCCCCAGAACCAGGCAAGGAGTGCGAATTTTCACAAAATAAACGTGACCATGTAGGGCCAGAATCGTCCGCCCAGTCCGAATCCGTGCTCAAAATCCCCAAACTCCGACCCCCCAAAGTGCCCATCTTTGCAGCTGCGCATGCGCGGCCCCTTGAACCAGGCAAGGAGTGCGAATTTTCACAAAATAAACGTGACCATGTAGGGCCAGAATCGTCCGCCCAGTCCGAATCCGTGCTCAAAATCCCCAAACTCCGACCCCCCAAAGTGCCCATCTTTGCAGCTGCGCATGCGGGGCCCCCTGAACCAGGCAAGGAGTGCGAATTTTCACAAAATAAACGTGACCATGTAGGGCCAGAATCGTCCGCCCAGTCCGAATCCGTGCTCAAAATTCCCAAACTCCGACCCCCCAAAGTGCAAATCTTTGCAGCTGCGCATGCGCGGCCCCCAGAACCAGGCAAGGAGAGCGAATTTTCACAAAATAAACGTGACCATGTAGGGCCAGAATCGTCCGCCCAGTCCGAATCCGTGCTCAAAATCCCCAAACTCCGACCCCCCAAAGTGCCCATCTTTGCAGCTGCGCATGCGCGGCCCCCTGAACCAGGCAAGGAGTGCGAATTTTCACAAAATAAACGTGACCATGTAGGGCCAGAATCGTCCGCCCAGTCCGAATCCGTGCTCAAAATCCCCAAACTCCGACCCCCCAAAGTGCCCATCTTTGCAGCTGCGCATGCGCGGCCCCCAGAACCAGGCAAGGAGTGCGAATTTTCACAAAATAAACGTGACCATGTAGGGCCAGAATCGTCCGCCCAGTCCGAATCCGTGCTCAAAATCCCCAAACTCCGACCCCCCAAAGTGCCCATCTTTGCAGCTGCGCATGCGCGGCCCCCTGAACCAGGCAAGGAGTGCGAATTTTCACAAAATAAACGTGACCATGTAGGGCCAGAATCGTCCGCCCAGTCCGAATCCGTGCTCAAAATCCCCAAACTCCGACCCCCCAAAGTGCCCATCTTTGCAGCTGCGCATGCGCGGCCCCCAGAACCAGGCAAGGAGTGCGAATTTTCACAAAATAAACGTGACCATGTAGGGCCAGAATCGTCCGCCCAGTCCGAATCCGTGCTCAAAATCCCCAAACTCCGACCCCCCAAAGTGCCCATCTTTGCAGATGCGCATGCGCGGCCCCCTGAACCAGGCAAGGAGTGCGAATTTTCACAAAATAAACGTGACCATGTAGGGCCAGAATCGTCCGCCCAGTCCGAATCCGTGCTCAAAATCCCCAAACTCCGACCCCCCAAAGTGCCCATCTTTGCAGCTGCGCATGCGCGGCCCCCTGAACCAGGCAAGGAGTGCGAATTTTCACAAAATAAACGTGACCATGTAGGGCCAGAATCGTCCGCCCAGTCCGAATCCGTGCTCAAAATCCCCAAACTCCGACCCCCCAAAGTGCCCATCTTTGCAGCTGCGCATGCGCGGCCCCCAGAACCAGGCAAGGAGTGCGAATTTTCACAAAATAAACGTGACCATGTAGGGCCAGAATCGTCCGCCCAGTCCGAATCCGTGCTCAAAATCCCCAAACTCCGACCCCCCAAAGTGCCCATCTTTGCAGCTGCGCATGCGCGGCCCCCTGAACCAGGCAAGGAGTGCGAATTTTCACAAAATAAACGTGACCATGTAGGGCCAGAATCGTCCGCCCAGTCCGAATCCGTGCTCAAAATCCCCAAACTCCGACCCCCCAAAGTGCCCATCTTTGCAGCTGCGCATGCGCGGCCCCCAGAACCAGGCAAGGAGTGCGAATTTTCACAAAATAAACGTGACCATGTAGGGCCAGAATCGTCCGCCCAGTCCGAATCCGTGCTCAAAATCCCCAAACTCCGACCCCCCAAAGTGCCCATCTTTGCAGCTGCGCATGCGCGGCCCCCTGAACCTGGCAAGGAGTGCGAATTTTCACAAAATAAACGTGACCATGTAGGGCCAGAATCGTCCGCCCAGTCCGAATCCGTGCTCAAAATCCCCAAACTCCGACCCCCCAAAGTGCCCATCTTTGCAGCTGCGCATGCGCGGCCCCCAGAACCAGGCAAGGAGTGCGAATTTTCACAAAATAAACGTGACCATGTAGGGCCAGAATCGTCCGCCCAGTCCGAATCCGTGCTCAAAATCCCCAAACTCCGACCCCCCAAAGTGCCCATCTTTGCAGCTGCGCATGCGCGGCCCCCTGAACCAGGCAAGGAGTGCGAATTTTCACAAAATAAACGTGACCATGTAGGGCCAGAATCGTCCGCCCAGTCCGAATCCGTGCTCAAAATCCCCAAACTCCGACCCCCCAAAGTGCCCATCTTTGCAGCTGCGCATGCGCGGCCCCCTGAACCAGGCAAGGAGTGAGAATTTTCACAAAATAAACGTGACCATGTAGGGCCAGAATCTTGCGCCCAGTCCGAATCCGTGCTCAAAATCCCCAAACTCCGACCCCCCAAAGTGCCCATCTTTGCAGCTGCGCATGGGCGGCCCCCAGAACCAGGCAAGGAGTGCGAATTTTCACAAAATAAACGTGACCATGTAGGGCCAGAATCGTCCGCCCAGTCCGAATCCGTGCTCAAAATCCCCAAACTCCGACCCCCAAAAGTGCCCATCTTTGCAGCTGCGCATGCGCGGCCCCCTGAACCAGGCAAGGAGTGCGAATTTTCACAAAATAAACGTGACCATGTAGGGCCAGAATCGTCCGCCCAGTCCGAATCCGTGCTCAAAATCCCCAAACTCCGACCCCCCAAAGTGCCCATCTTTGCAGCTGCGCATGCGCGGCCCCCAGAACCAGGCAAGGAGTGCGAATTTTCACAAAATAAACGTGACCATGTAGGGCCAGAATCGTCCGCCCAGTCCGAATCCGTGCTCAAAATCCCCAAACTCCGACCCCCCAAAGTGCCCATCTTTGCAGCTGCGCATGCGCGGCCCCCTGAACCAGGCAAGGAGTGCGAATTTTCACAAAATAAACGTGACCATGTAGGGCCAGAATCGTCCGCCCAGTCCGAATCCGTGCTCAAAATCCCCAAACTCCGACCCCCCAAAGTGCCCATCTTTGCAGCTGCGCATGCGCGGCCCCCAGAACCAGGCAAGGAGTGCGAATTTTCACAAAATAAACGTGACCATGTAGGGCCAGAATCGTCCGCCCAGTCAGAATCCGTGCTCAAAATCCCCAAACTCCGACCCCCCAAAGTGCCCATCTTTGCAGCTGCGCATGCGCGGCCCCTTGAACCAGGCAAGGAGTGCGAATTTTCACAAAATAAACGTGACCATGTAGGGCCAGAATCGTCCGCCCAGTCCGAATCCGTGCTCAAAATCCCCAAACTCCGACCCCCCAAAGTGCCCATCTTTGCAGCTGCGCATGCGGGGCCCCCTGAACCAGGCAAGGAGTGCGAATTTTCACAAAATAAACGTGACCATGTAGGGCCAGAATCGTCCGCCCAGTCCGAATCCGTGCTCAAAATCCCCAAACTCCGACCCCCCAAAGTGCCCATCTTTGCAGCTGCGCATGCGCGGCCCCCAGAACCAGGCAAGGAGTGCGAATTTTCACAAAATAAACGTGACCATGTAGGGCCAGAATCGTCCGCCCAGTCCGAATCCGTGCTCAAAATCCCCAAACTCCGACCCCCCAAAGTGCCCATCTTTGCAGCTGCGCATGCGCGGCCCCCTGAACCAGGCAAGGAGTGCGAATTTTCACAAAATAAACGTGACCATGTAGGGCCAGAATCGTCCGCCCAGTCCGAATCCGTGCTCAAAATCCCCAAACTCCGACCCCCCAAAGTGCCCATCTTTGCAGCTGCGCATGCGCGGCCCCCAGAACCAGGCAAGGAGTGCGAATTTTCACAAAATAAACGTGACCATGTAGGGCCAGAATCGTCCGCCCAGTCCGAATCCGTGCTCAAAATCCCCAAACTCCGACCCCCCAAAGTGCCCATCTTTGCAGCTGCGCATGCGCGGCCCCCTGAACCAGGCAAGGAGTGCGAATTTTCACAAAATAAACGTGACCATGTAGGGCCAGAATCGTCCGCCCAGTCCGAATCCGTGCTCAAAATCCCCAAACTCCGACCCCCCAAAGTGCCCATCTTTCCAGCTGCGCATGCGCGGCCCCCAGAACCAGGCAAGGAGTGCGAATTTTCACAAAATAAACGTGACCATCTAGGGCCAGAATCGTCCGCCCAGTCCGAATCCGTGCTCAAAATCCCCAAACTCCGAACCCCCAAAGTGCCCATCTTTGCAGCTGCGCATGCGCGGCCCCCTGAACCAGGCAAGGAGTGCGAATTTTCACAAAATAAACGTGACCATGTAGGGCCAGAATCGTCCGCCCAGTCCGAATCCGTGCTCAAAATCCCCAAACTCCGACCCCCCAAAGTGCCCATCTTTGCAGCTGCGCATGCGCGGCCCCCTGAACCAGGCAAGGAGTGCGAATTTTCACAAAATAAACGTGACCATGTAGGGCCAGAATCGTCCGCCCAGTCCGAATCCGTGCTCAAAATCCCCAAACTCCGACCCCCCAAAGTGCCCATCTTTGCAGCTGCGCATGCGCGGCCCCCAGAACCAGGCAAGGAGTGCGAATTTTCACAAAATAAACGTGACCATGTAGGGCCAGAATCGTCCGCCCAGTCCGAATCCGTGCTCAAAATCCCCAAACTCCGACCCCCCAAAGTGCCCATCTTTGCAGCTGCGCATGCGCGGCCCCCAGAACCAGGCAAGGAGTGCGAATTTTCACAAAATAAACGTGACCATGTAGGGCCAGAATCGTCCGCCCAGTCCGAATCCGTGCTCAAAATCCCCAAACTCCGACCCCCCAAAGTGCCCATCTTTGCAGCTGCGCATGCGCGGCCCCCTGAACCAGGCAAGGAGTGCGAATTTTCACAAAATAAACGTGACCATGTAGGGCCAGAATCGTCCGCCCAGTCCGAATCCGTGCTCAAAATCCCCAAACTCCGACCCCCCAAAGTGCCCATCTTTGCAGCTGCGCATGCGCGGCCCCCTGAACCAGGCAAGGAGTGCGAATTTTCACAAAATAAACGTGACCATGTAGGGCCAGAATCGTCCGCCCAGTCCGAATCCGTGCTCAAAATCCCCAAACTCCGACCCCCCAAAGTGCCCATCTTTGCAGCTGCGCATGCGCGGCCCCCAGAACCAGGCAAGGAGTGCGAATTTTCACAAAATAAACGTGACCATGTAGGGCCAGAATCGTCCGCCCAGTCCGAATCCGTGCTCAAAATCCCCAAACTCCGACCCCCCAAAGTGCCCATCTTTGCAGCTGCGCATGCGCGGCCCCCTGAACCAGGCAAGGAGTGCGAATTTTCACAAAATAAACGTGACCATGTAGGACCAGAATCGTCCGCCCAGTCCGAATCCGTGCTCAAAATCCCCAAATTCCGACCCCCCAAAGTGCCCATCTTTGCAGCTGCGCATGCGCGGCCCCCTGAACCAGGCAAGGAGTGCGAATTTTCACAAAATAAACGTGAACATGTAGGGCCAGAATCGTCCGCCCAGTCCGAATCCGTGCTCAAAATCCCCAAACTCCGACCCCCCAAAGTGCCCATCTTTGCAGCTGCGCATGCGCGGCCCCCTGAACCAGGCAAGGAGTGCGAATTTTCACAAAATAAACGTGACCATGTAGGACCAGAATCGTCCGCCCAGTCCGAATCCGTGCTCAAAATCCCCAAACTCCGACCCCCCAAAGTGCCCATCTTTGCAGCTGCGCATGCGCGGCCCCCTGAACCAGGCAAGGAGTGCGAATTTTCACAAAATAAACGTGACCATGTAGGGCCAGAATCGTCCGCCCAGTCCGAATCCGTGCTCAAAATCCCCAAACTCCGACCCCCCAAAGTGCCCATCTTTGCAGCTGCGCATGCGCGGCCCCCAGAACCAGGCAAGGAGTGCGAATTTTCACAAAATAAACGTGACCATGTAGGGCCAGAATCGTCCGCCCAGTCCGAATCCGTGCTCAAAATCCCCAAACTCCGACCCCCCAAAGTGCCCATCTTTGCAGCTGCGCATGCGCGGCCCCCTGAACCAGGCAAGGAGTGCGAATTTTCACAAAATAAACGTGACCATGTAGGGCCAGAATCGTCCGCCCAGTCCGAATCCGTGCTCAAAATCCCCAAACTCCGACCCCCCAAAGTGCCCATCTTTGCAGCTGCGCATGCGCGGCCCCCTGAACCAGGCAAGGAGTGCGAATTTTCACAAAATAAACGTGACCATGTAGGGCCAGAATCGTCCGCCCAGTCCGAATCCGTGCTCAAAATCCCCAAACTCCGACCCCCCAAAGTGCCCATCTTTGCAGCTGCGCATGCGCGGCCCCCTGAACCAGGCAAGGAGTGCGAATTTTCACAAAATAAACGTGAAAATGTAGGACCAGAATCGTCCGCCCAGTCCGAATCCGTGCTCAAAATCCCCAAACTCCGACCCCCCAAAGTGCCCATCTTTGCAGCTGCGCATGCGCGGCCCCCTGAACCAGGCAAGGAGTGCGAATTTTCACAAAATTAACGTGACCATGTAGGGCCAGAATCGTCCGCCCAGTCCGAATCCGTGCTCAAAATCCCCAAACTCCGACCCCCCAAAGTGCCCATCTTTGCAGCTGCGCATGCGCGGCCCCCTGAACCAGGCAAGGAGTGCGAATTTTCACAAAATAAACGTGACCATGTAGGACCAGAATCGTCCGCCCAGTCCGAATCCGTGCTCAAAATCCCCAAACTCCGACCCCCCAAAGTGCCCATCTTTGCAGCTGCGCATGCGCGGCCCCCTGAACCAGGCAAGGAGTGCGAATTTTCACAAAATAAACGTGACCATGTAGGGCCAGAATCGTCCGCCCAGTCCGAATCCGTGCTCAAAATCCCCAAACTCCGACCCCCCAAAGTGCCCATCTTTGCAGCTGCGCATGCGCGGCCCCCTGAACCAGGCAAGGAGTGCGAATTTTCACAAAATAAACGTGACCATGTAGGACCAGAATCGTCCGCCCAGTCCGAATCCGTGCTCAAAATCCCCAAACTCCGACCCCCCAAAGTGCCCATCTTTGCAGCTGCGCATGCGCGGCCCCCTGAACCAGGCAAGGAGTGCGAATTTTCACAAAATAAACGTGACCATGTAGGGCCAGAATCGTCCGCCCAGTCCGAATCCGTGCTCAAAATCCCCAAACTCCGACCCCCCAAAGTGCCCATCTTTGCAGCTGCGCATGCGCGGCCCCCTGAACCAGGCAAGGAGTGCGAATTTTCACAAAATAAACGTGACCATGTAGGACCAGAATCGTCCGCCCAGTCCGAATCCGTGCTCAAAATCCCCAAACTCCGACCCCCCAAAGTGCCCATCTTTGCAGCTGCGCATGCGCGGCCCCCTGAACCAGGCAAGGAGTGCGAATTTTCACAAAATAAACGTGACCATGTAGGACCAGAATCGTCCGCCCAGTCCGAATCCGTGCTCAAAATCCCCAAACTCCGACCCCCCAAAGTGCCCATCTTTGCAGCTGCGCATGCGCGGCCCCCTGAACCAGGCAAGGAGTGCGAATTTTCACAAAATAAACGTGACCATGTAGGGCCAGAATCGTCCGCCCAGTCCGAATCCGTGCTCAAAATCCCCAAACTCCGACCCCCCAAAGTGCCCATCTTTGCAGCTGCGCATGCGCGGCCCCCTGAACCAGGCAAGGAGTGCGAATTTTCACAAAATAAACGTGACCATGTAGGACCAGAATCGTCCGCCCAGTCCGAATCCGTGCTCAAAATCCCCAAACTCCGACCCCCCAAAGTGCCCATCTTTGCAGCTGCGCATGCGCGGCCCCCTGAACCAGGCAAGGAGTGCGAATTTTCACAAAATAAACGTGACCATGTAGGGCCAGAATCGTCCGCCCAGTCCGAACCCGTGCTCAAAATCCCCAAACTCCGACCCCCCAAAGTGCCCATCTTTGCAGCTGCGCATGCGCGGCCCCCAGAACCAGGCAAGGAGTGCGAATTTTCACAAAATAAACGTGACCATGTAGGGTCAGAATCGTCCGCCCAGTCCGAATCCGTGCTCAAAATCCCCAAACTCCGACCCCCCAAAGTGCCCATCTTTGCAGCTGCGCATGCGCGGCCCCCTGAACCAGGCAAGGAGTGCGAATTTTCACAAAATTAACGTGACCATGTAGGGCCAGAATCGTCCGCCCAGTCCGAATCCGTGCTCAAAATCCCCAAACTCCGACCCCCCAAAGTGCCCATCTTTGCAGCTGCGCATGCGCGGCCCCCTGAACCAGGCAAGGAGTGCGAATTTTCACAAAATAAACGTGACCATGTAGGACCAGAATCGTCCGCCCAGTCCGAATCCGTGCTCAAAATCCCCAAACTCCGACCCCCCAAAGTGCCCATCTTTGCAGCTGCGCATGCGCGGCCCCCTGAACCAGGCAAGGAGTGCGAATTTTCACAAAATAAACGTGACCATGTAGGGCCAGAATCGTCCGCCCAGTCCGAATCCGTGCTCAAAATCCCCAAACTCCGACCCCCCAAAGTGCCCATCTTTGCAGCTGCGCATGCACGGCCCCCTGAACCAGGCAAGGAGTGCGAATTTTCACAAAATAAACGTGACCATGTAGGACCAGAATCGTCCGCCCAGTCCGAATCCGTGCTCAAAATCCCCAAACTCCGAACCCCCAAAGTGCCCATCTTTGCAGCTGCGCATGCGCGGCCCCCTGAACCAGGCAAGGAGTGCGAATTTTCACAAAATAAACGTGACCATGTAGGGCCAGAATCGTCCGCCCAGTCCGAATCCGTGCTCAAAATCCCCAAACTCCGACCCCCCAAAGTGCCCATCTTTGCAGCTGCGCATGCGCGGCCCCCTGAACCAGGCAAGGAGTGCGAATTTTCACAAAATAAACGTGACCATGTAGGACCAGAATCGTCCGCCCAGTCCGAATCCGTGCTCAAAATCCCCAAACTCCGACCCCCCAAAGTGCCCATCTTTGCAGCTGCGCATGCGCGGCCCCCTGAACCAGGCAAGGAGTGCGAATTTTCACAAAATAAACGTGACCATGTAGGGCCAGAATCGTCCGCCCAGTCCGAATCCGTGCTCAAAATCCCCAAACTCCGACCCCCCAAAGTGCCCATCTTTGCAGCTGCGCATGCGCGGCCCCCTGAACCAGGCAAGGAGTGCGAATTTTCACAAAATAAACGTGACCATGTAGGGCCAGAATCGTCCGCCCAGTCCGAATCCGTGCTCAAAATCCCCAAACTCCGACCCCCCAAAGTGCCCATCTTTGCAGCTGCGCATGCGCGGCCCCCTGAACCAGGCAAGGAGTGCGAATTTTCACAAAATAAACGTGACCATGTAGGGCCAGAATCGTCCGCCCAGTCCGAATCCGTGCTCAAAATCCCCAAACTCCGACCCCCCAAAGTGCCCATCTTTGCAGCTGCGCATGCGCGGCCCCCTGAACCAGGCAAGGAGTGCGAATTTTCACAAAATAAACGTGACCATGTAGGGCCAGAATCGTCCGCCCAGTCCGAATCCGTGCTCAAAATCCCCAAACTCCGACCCCCCAAAGTGCCCATCTTTGCAGCTGCGCATGCGCGGCCCCCTGAACCAGGCAAGGAGTGCGAATTTTCACAAAATAAACGTGACCATGTAGGGCCAGAATCGTCCGCCCAGTCCGAATCCGTGCTCAAAATCCCCAAACTCCGACCCCCCAAAGTGCCCATCTTTGCAGCTGCGCATGCGCGGCCCCCTGAACCAGGCAAGGAGTGCGAATTTTCACAAAATAAACGTGACCATGTAGGACCAGAATCGTCCGCCCAGTCCGAATCCGTGCTCAAAATCCCCAAACTCCGACCCCCCAAAGTACCCATCTTTGCAGCTGCACATGCGCGGCCCCCTGAACAAGGCAAGGAGTGCGAATTTTCACAAAATAAACGTGACCATGTAGGGCCAGAATCGTCCGCCTAGTCCGAATCCGTGCTCAAAATCCCCAAACTCCGAACCCCAAAGTGCCCATCTTTGCAGCTGCGCATGCGCGGCCCCCTGAACCAGGCAAGGAGTGCGAATTTTCACAAAATAAACGTGACCATGTAGGACCAGAATCGTCCGCCCAGTCCGAATCCGTGCTCAAAATCCCCAAACTCCGACCCCCCAAAGTGCCCATCTTTGCAGCTGCGCATGCGCGGCCCCCTGAACCAGGCAAGGAGTGCGAATTTTCACAAAATAAACGTGACCATGTAGGACCAGAATCGTCCGCCCAGTCCGAATCCGTGCTCAAAATCCCCAAACTCCGACCCCCCAAAGTGCCCATCTTTGCAGCTGCGCATGCGCGGCCCCCAGAACCAGACAAGGAGTGCGAATTTTCACAAAATAAACGTGACCATGTAGGGCCAGAATCGTCCGCCCAGTCCGAATCCGTGCTCAAAATCCCCAAACTCCGACCCCCCAAAGTGCCCATCTTTGCAGCTGCGCATGCGCGGCCCCCTGAACCAGGCAAGGAGTGCGAATTTTCACAAAATAAACGTGACCATGTAGGGCCAGAATCGTCCGCCCAGTCCGAATCCGTGCTCAAAATCCCCAAACTCCGACCCCCCAAAGTGCCCATCTTTGCAGCTGCGCATGCGCGGCCCCCTGAACCAGGCAAGGAGTGCGAATTTTCACAAAATAAACGTGACCATGTAGGGCCAGAATCGTCCGCCCAGTCCGAATCCGTGCTCAAAATCCCCAAACTCCGACCCCCCAAAGTGCCCATCTTTGCAGCTGCGCATGCGCGGCCCCCAGAACCAGGCAAGGAGTGCGAATTTTCACAAAATAAACGTGACCATGTAGGGCCAGAATCGTCCGCCCAGTCCGAATCCGTGCTCAAAATCCCCAAACTCCGACCCCCCAAAGTGCCCATCTTTGCAGCTGCGCATGCGCGGCCCCCTGAACCAGGCAAGGAGTGCGAATTTTCACAAAATAAACGTGACCATGTAGGGCCAGAATCGTCCGCCCAGTCCGAATCCGTGCTCAAAATCCCCAAACTCCGACCCCCCAAAGTGCCCATCTTTGCAGCTGCGCATGCGCGGCCCCCTGAACCAGGCAAGGAGTGCGAATTTTCACAAAATAAACGTGACCATGTAGGGCCAGAATCGTCCGCCCAGTCCGAATCCGTGCTCAAAATCCCCAAACTCCGACCCCCCAAAGTGCCCATCTTTGCAGCTGCGCATGCGCGGCCCCCTGAACCAGGCAAGGAGTGCGAATTTTCACAAAATAAACGTGACCATGTAGGACCAGAATCGTCCGCCCAGTCCGAATCCGTGCTCAAAATCCCCCAACTCCGACCCCCCAAAGTGCCAATCTTTGCAGCTGCGCATGCGCGGCCCCCTGAACCAGGCAAGGAGTGCGAATTTTCACAAAATAAACGTGACCATGTAGGGCCAGAATCGTCCGCCCAGTCCGAATCCGCGCTCAAAATCCCCAAACTCCGACCCCCCAAGGTGCCCATCTTTGCAGCTGCGCATGCGCGGCCCCCTGAACCAGGCAAGGAGTGCGAATTTTCACAAAATAAACGTGACCATGTAGGACCAGAATCGTCCGCCCAGTCCGAATCCGTGCTCAAAATCCCCAAACTCCGACCCCCCAAAGTGCCCATCTTTGCAGCGGCGCAAGCGCGGCTCCCTGAACCAGGCAAGGAGTGCGAATTTTCACAAAATAAACGTGAACATGTAGGGCCAGAATCGTCCGCCCAGTCCGAATCCGTGCTCAAAATCCCCAAACTCCGACCCCCCAAAGTGCCCATCTTTGCAGCTGCGCATGCGCGGCCCCCAGAACCAGGCAAGGAGTGCGAATATTCACAAAATAAACGTGACCATGTAGGGCCAGAATCGTCCGCCCAGTCCGAATCCGTGCTCAAAATCCCCAAACTCCGAACCCCAAAGTGCCCATCTTTGCAGCTGCGCATGCGCGGCCCCCTGAACCAGGCAAGGAGTGCGAATTTTCACAAAATAAACGTGACCATGTAGGGCCAGAATCGTCCGCCCAGTCCGAATCCGTGCTCAAAATCCCCAAACTCCGACCCCCCAAGGTGCCCATCTTTGCAGCTGCGCATGCGCGGCCCCCTGAACCAGGCAAGGAGTGCGAATTTTCACAAAATAAACGTGACCATGTAGGACCAGAATCGTCCGCCCAGTCCGAATCCGTGCTCAAAATCCCCAAACTCCGACCCCCCAAAGTGCCCATCTTTGCAGCTGCGCAAGCGCGGCCCCCTGAACCAGGCAAGGAGTGCGAATTTTCACAAAATAAACGTGAACATGTAGGGCCAGAATCGTCCGCCCAGTCCGAATCCGTGCTCAAAATCCCCAAACTCCGACCCCCCAAAGTGCCCATCTTTGCAGCTGCGCATGCGCGGCCCCCAGAACCAGGCAAGGAGTGCGAATTTTCACAAAATAAACGTGACCATGTAGGGCCAGAATCGTCCGCCCAGTCCGAATCCGTGCTCAAAATCCCCAAACTCCGACCCCCCAAAGTGCCCATCTTTGCAGCTGCGCATGCGCGGCCCCCTGAACCAGGCAAGGAGTGCGAATTTTCACAAAATAAACGTGACCATGTAGGACCAGAATCGTCCGCCCAGTCCGAATCCGTGCTCAAAATCCCCAAACTCCGACCCCCCAAAGTGCCCATCTTTGCAGCTGCGCATGCGCGGCCCCCTGAACCAGGCAAGGAGTGCGAATTTTCACAAAATAAACGTGACCATGTAGGGCCAGAATCGTCCGCCCAGTCCGAATCCGTGCTCAAAATCCCCAAACTCCGACCCCCCAAAGTGCCCATCTTTGCAGCTGCGCATGCGCGGCCCCCTGAACCAGGCAAGGAGTGCGAATTTTCACAAAATAAACGTGACCATGTAGGGCCAGAATCGTCCGCCCAGTCCGAATCCGTGCTCAAAATCCCCAAACTCCGACCCCCCAAAGTGCCCATCTTTGCAGCTGCGCATGCGCGGCCCCCTGAACCAGGCAAGGAGTGCGAATTTTCACAAAATAAACGTGACCATGTAGGACCAGAATCGTCCGCCCAGTCCGAATCCGTGCTCAAAATCCCCAAACTCCGACCCCCCAAAGTGCCCATCTTTGCAGCTGCGCATGCGCGGCCCCCTGAACCAGGCAAGGAGTGCGAATTTTCACAAAATAAACGTGAACATGTAGGGCCAGAATCGTCCGCCCAGTCCGAATCCGTGCTCAAAATCCCCAAACTCCGACCCCCAAAGTGCCCATCTTTGCAGCTGCGCATGCGCGGCCCCCAGAACCAGGCAAGGAGTGCGAATTTTCACAAAATAAACGTGACCATGTAGGGCCAGAATCGTCCGCCCAGTCCGAATCCGTGCTCAAAATCCCCAAACTCCGACCCCCCAAAGTGCCCATCTTTGCAGCTGCGCATGCGCGGCCCCCTGAACCAGGCAAGGAGTGCGAATTTTCACAAAATAAACGTGACCATGTAGGACCAGAATCGTCCGCCCAGTCCGAATCCGTGCTCAAAATCCCCAAACTCCGACCCCCCAAAGTGCCCATCTTTGCAGCTGCGCATGCGCGGCCCCCTGAACCAGGCAAGGAGTGCGAATTTTCACAAAATAAACGTGACCATGTAGGGCCAGAATCGTCCGCCCAGTCCGAATCCGTGCTCAAAATCCCCAAACTCCGACCCCCCAAAGTGCCCATCTTTGCAGCTGCGCATGCGCGGCCCCCTGAACCAGGCAAGGAGTGCGAATTTTCACAAAATAAACGTGACCATGTAGGGCCAGAATCGTCCGCCCAGTCCGAATCCGTGCTCAAAATCCCCAAACTCCGACCCCCCAAAGTGCCCATCTTTGCAGCTGCGCATGCGCGGCCCCCTGAACCAGGCAAGGAGTGCGAATTTTCACAAAATAAACGTGACCATGTAGGACCAGAATCGTCCGCCCAGTCCGAATCCGTGCTCAAAATCCCCAAACTCCGACCCCCCAAAGTGCCCATCTTTGCAGCTGCGCATGCGCGGCCCCCTGAACCAGGCAAGGAGTGCGAATTTTCACAAAATAAACGTGAACATGTAGGGCCAGAATCGTCCGCCCAGTCCGAATCCGTGCTCAAAATCCCCAAACTCCGACCCCCCAAAGTGCCCATCTTTGCAGCTGCGCATGCGCGGCCCCCAGAACCAGGCAAGGAGTGCGAATTTTCACAAAATAAACGTGACCATGTAGGGCCAGAATCGTCCGCCCAGTCCGAATCCGTGCTCAAAATCCCCAAACTCCGACCCCCCAAAGTGCCCATCTTTGCAGCTGCGCATGCGCGGCCCCCTGAACCAGGCAAGGAGTGCGAATTTTCACAAAATAAACGTGACCATGTAGGACCAGAATCGTCCGCCCAGTCCGAATCCGTGCTCAAAATCCCCAAACTCCGACCCCCCAAAGTGCCCATCTTTGCAGCTGCGCATGCGCGGCCCCCTGAACCAGGCAAGGAGTGCGAATTTTCACAAAATAAACGTGACCATGTAGGACCAGAATCGTCCGCCCAGTCCGAATCCGTGCTCAAAATCCCCAAACTCCGACCCCCCAAAGTGCCCATCTTTGCAGCTGCGCATGCGCGGCCTCCTGAACCAGGCAAGGAGTGGGAATTTTCACAAAATAAACGTGACCATGTAGGGCCAGAATCGTCCGCCCAGTCCGAATCCGTGCTCAAAATCCCCAAACTCCGACCCCCCAAAGTGCCCATCTTTGCAGCTGCGCATGCGCGGCCCCCTGAACCAGGCAACGAGTGCGAATTTTCACAAAATAAACGTGACCATGTAGGGCCAGAATCGTCCGCCCAGTCCGAATCCGTGCTCAAAATCCCCAAACTCCGACCCCCAAAAGTGCCCATCTTTGCAGCTGCGCATGCGCGGCCCCCTGAACCAGGCAAGGAGTGCGAATTTTCACAAAATAAACGTGACCATGTAGGGCCAGAATCGTCCGCCCAGTCCGAATCCGTGCTCAAAATCCCCAAACTCCGACCCCCCAAAGTGCCCATCTTTGCAGCTGCGCATGCGCGGCCCCCTGAACCAGGCAAGGAGTGCGAATTTTCACAAAATAAACGTGACCAGGTAGGGCCAGAATCGTCCGCCCAGTCCGAATCCGTGCTCAAAATCCCCAAACTCCGACCCCCCAAAGTGCCCATCTTTGCAGCTGCGCATGCGCGGCCCCCAGAACCAGGCAAGGAGTGCGAATTTTCACAAAATAAACGTGACCATGTAGGGCCAGAATCGTCCGCCCAGTCCGAATCCGTGCTCAAAATCCCCAAACTCCGACCCCCCAAAGTGCCCATCTTTGCAGCTGCGCATGCGCGGCCCCCTGAACCAGGCAAGGAGTGCGAATTTTCACAAAATAAACGTGACCATGTAGGACCAGAATCGTCCGCCCAGTCCGAATCCGTGCTCAAAATCCCCAAACTCCGACCCCCCAAAGTGCCCATCTTTGCAGCTGCGCATGCGCGGCCCCCTGAACCAGGCAAGGAGTGCGAATTTTCACAAAATAAACGTGACCATGTAGGGCCAGAATCGTCCGCCCAGTCCGAATCCGTGCTCAAAATCCCCAAACTCCGACCCCCCAAAGTGCCCATCTTTGCAGCTGCGCATGCGCGGCCCCCAGAACCAGGCAAGGAGTGCGAATTTTCACAAAATAAACGTGACCATGTAGGGCCAGAATCGTCCGCCCAGTCCGAATCCGTGCTCAAAATCCCCAAACTCCGACCCCCCAAAGTGCCCATCTTTGCAGCTGCGCATGCGCGGCCCCCTGAACCAGGCAAGGAGTGCGAATTTTCACAAAATAAACGTGACCATGTAGGGCCAGAATCGTCCGCTTAGTCCGAATCCGTGCTCAAAATCCCCAAACTCCGACCCCCCAAAGTGCCCATCTTTGCAGCTGCGCATGCGCGGCCCCCAGAACCAGGCAAGGAGTGCGAATTTTCACAAAATAAACGTGACCATGTAGGGCCAGAATCGTCCGCCCAGTCCGAATCCGTGCTCAAAATCCCCAAACTCCGACCCCCCAAAGTGCCCATCTTTGCAGCTGCGCATGCGCGGCCCCCTGAACCAGGCAAGGAGTGCGAATTTTCACAAAATAAACGTGACCATGTAGGACCAGAATCGTCCGCCCAGTCCGAATCCGTGCTCAAAATCCCCAAACTCCGACCCCCCAAAGTGCCCATCTTTGCAGCTGCGCATGCGCGGCCCCCTGAACCAGGCAAGGAGTGCGAATTTTCACAAAATAAACGTGACCATGTAGGGCCAGAATCGTCCGCCCAGTCCGAATCCGTGCTCAAAATCCCCAAACTCCGACCCCCCAAAGTGCCCATCTTTGCAGCTGCGCATGCGCGGCCCCCTGAACCAGGCAAGGAGTGCGAATTTTCACAAAATAAACGTGACCATGTAGGACCAGAATCGTCCGCCCAGTCCGAATCCGTGCTCAAAATCCCCAAACTCCGACCCCCCAGAGTGCCCATCTTTGCAGCTGCGCATGCGCGGCCCCCTGAACCAGGCAAGGAGTGCGAATTTTCACAAAATAAACGTGACCATGTAGGGCCAGAATCGTCCGCCCAGTCCGAATCCGTGCTCAAAATCCCCAAACTCCGACCCCCCAAAGTGCCCATCTTTGCAGCTGCGCATGCGCGGCCCCCTGAACCAGGCAAGGAGTGCGAATTTTCACAAAATAAACGTGACCATGTAGGGCCAGAATCGTCCGCCCAGTCCGAATCCGTGCTCAAAATCCCCAAACTCCGACCCCCCAAAGTGCCCATCTTTGCAGCTGCGCATGCGCGGCCCCCAGAACCAGGCAAGGAGTGCGAATTTTCACAAAATAAACGTGACCATGTAGGGCCAGAATCGTCCGCCCAGTCCGAATCCGTGCTCAAAATCCCCAAACTCCGACCCCCCAAAGTGCCCATCTTTGCAGCTGCGCATGCGCGGCCCCCTGAACCAGGCAAGGAGTGCGAATTTTCACAAAATAAACATGACTATGTAGGGCCAGAATCGTCCGCCCAGTCCGAATCCGTGCTCAAAATCCCCAAACACCGACCCCCCAAAGTGCCCATCTTTGCAGCTGGGCATGCGCGGCCCCCAGAACCAGGCAAGGAGTGCGAATTTTCACAAAATAAACGTGACCATGTAGGGCCAGAATCGTCCGCCCAGTCCGAATCCGTGCTCAAAATCCCCAAACTCCGACCCCCCAAAGTGCCCATCTTTGCAGCTGCGCATGCGCGGCCCCCAGAACCAGGCAAGGAGTGCGAATTTTCACAAAATAAACGTGACCATGTAGGGCCAGAATCGTCCGCCCAGTCCGAATCCGTGCTCAAAATCCCCAAACTCCGACCCCCCAAAGTGCCCATCTTTGCAGCTGCGCATGCGCGGCCCCCTGAACCAGGCAAGGAGTGCGAATTTTCACAAAATAAACGTGACCATGTAGGGCCAGAATCGTCCGCCCAGTCCGAATCCGTGCTCAAAATCCCCAAACTCCGACCCCCCAAAGTGCCCATCTTTGCAGCTGCGCATGCGCGGCCCCCAGAACCAGGCAAGGAGTGCGAATTTTCACAAAATAAACGTGACCATGTAGGGCCAGAATCGTCCGCCCAGTCCGAATCCGTGCTCAAAGTCCCCAAACTCCGACCCCCCAAAGTGCCCATCTTTGCAGCTGCGCATGCGCGGCCCCCTGAACCAGGGAAGGAGTGCGAATTTTCACAAAATAAACGTGACCATGTAGGGCCAGAATCGTCCGCCCATTCCGAATCCGTGCTCAAAATCCCCAAACTCCGACCCCCCAAAGTGCCCATCTTTGCAGCTGCGCATGCGCGGCCCCCTGAACCAGGCAAGGAGTGCGAATTTTCACAAAATAAACGTGACCATGTAGGGCCAGAATCGTCCGCCCAGTCCGAATCCGTGCTCAAAATCCCGAAACTCCGACCCCCCAAAGTGCCCATCTTTGCAGCTGCGCGTGCGCGGCCCCCAGAACCAGGCAAGGAGTGCGAATTTTCACAAAATAAACGTGACCATGTAGGGCCAGAATCGTCCGCCCAGTCCGAATCCGTGCTCAAAATCCCCAAACTCCGACCCCCCAAAGTGCCCATCTTTGCAGCTGCGCATGCGCGGCCCCCTGAACCAGGCAAGGAGTGCAAATTTTCACAAAATAAACGTGACCATGTAGGGCCAGAATCGTCCGCCCAGTCCGAATCCGTGCTCAAAATCCCCAAACTCCGACCCCCCAAAGTGCCCATCTTTGCAGCTGCGCATGCGCGGCCCCCTGAACCAGGCAAGGAGTGCGAATTTTCACAAAATAAACGTGACCATGTAGGGCCAGAATCGTCCGCCCAGTCCGAATCCGTGCTCAAAATCCCCAAACTCCGACCCCCCAAAGTGCCCATCTTTGCAGCTGCGCATGCGCGGCCCCCAGAACCAGGCAAGGAGTGCGAATTTTCACAAAATAAACGTGACCATGTAGGGCCAGAATCGTCCGCCCAGTCCGAATCCGTGCTCAAAATCCCCAAACTCCGACCCCCCAAAGTGCCCATCTTTGCAGCTGCGCATGCGCGGCCCCCTGAACCAGGCAAGGAGTGCGAATTTTCACAAAATAAACGTGACCATGTAGGGCCAGAATCGTCCGCCCAGTCCGAATCCGTGCTCAAAATCCCCAAACTCCGACCCCCCAAAGTGCCCATCTTTGCAGCTGCGCATGCGCGGCCCCCAGAACCAGGCAAGGAGTGCGAATTTTCACAAAATAAACGTGACCATGTAGGGCCAGAATCGTCCGCCCAGTCCGAATCCGTGCTCAAAATCCCCAAACTCCGACCCCCCAAAGTGCCCATCTTTGCAGCTGCGCATGCGCGGCCCCCTGAACCAGGCAAGGAGTGCGAATTTTCACAAAATAAACGTGACCATGTAGGGCCAGAATCGTCCGCCCAGTCCGAATCCGTGCTCAAAATCCCCAAACTCCGACCCCCCAAAGTGCCCATCTTTGCAGCTGCGCATGCGCGGCCCCCAGAACCAGGCAAGGAGTGCGAATTTTCACAAAATAAACGTGACCATGTAGGGCCAGAATCGTCCGCCCAGTCCGAATCCGTGCTCAAAATCCCCAAACTCCGACCCCCCAAAGTGCCCATCTTTGCAGCTGCGCATGCGCGGCCCCCTGAACCAGGCAAGGAGTGCGAATTTTCACAAAATAAACGTGACCATTTAGGGCCAGAATCGTCCGCCCAGTCCGAATCCGTGCTCAAAATCCCCAAACTCCGACCCCCCAAAGTGCCCATCTTTGCAGCTGCGCATGCGCGGCCCCCAGAACCAGGCAAGGAGTGCAAATTTTCACAAAATAAACGTGACCATGTAGGGCCAGAATCGTCCGCCCAGTCCGAATCCGTGCTCAAAATCCCCAAACTCCGACCCCCCAAAGTGCCCATCTTTGCAGCTGCGCATGCGCGGCCCCCTGAACCAGGCAAGGAGTGCGAATTTTCACAAAATAAACGTGACCATGTAGGGCCAGAATCGTCCGCCCAGTCCGAATCCGTGCTCAAAATCCCCAAACTCCGACCCCCCAAAGTGCCCATCTTTGCAGCTGCGCATGCGCGGCCCCCTGAACCAGGCAAGGAGTGCGAATTTTCACAAAATAAACGTGACCATGTAGGGCCAGAATCGTCCGCCCAGTCCGAATCCGTGCTCAAAATCCCCAAACTCCGACCCCCCAAAGTGCCCATCTTTGCAGCTGCGCATGCGCGGCCCCCAGAACCAGGCAAGGAGTGCGAATTTTCACAAAATAAACGTGACCATGTAGGGCCAGAATCGTCCGCCCAGTCCGAATCCGTGCTCAAAATCCCCAAACTCCGACCCCCCAAAGTGCCCATCTTTGCAGCTGCGCATGCGCGGCCCCCTGAACCAGGCAAGGAGTGCGAATTTTCACAAAATAAACGTGACCATGTAGGGCCAGAATCGTCCGCCCAGTCCGAATCCGTGCTCAAAATCCCCAAACTCCGACCCCCCAAAGTGCCCATCTTTGCAGCTGCGCATGCGCGGCCCCCAGAACCAGGCAAGGAGTGCGAATTTTCACAAAATAAACGTGACCATGTAGGGCCAGAATCGTCCGCCCAGTCCGAATCCGTGCTCAAAATCCCCAAACTCCGACCCCCCAAAGTGCCCATCTTTGCAGCTGCGCATGCGCGGCCCCCTGAACCAGGCAAGGAGTGCGAATTTTCACAAAATAAACGTGACCATTTAGGGCCAGAATCGTCCGCCCAGTCCGAATCCGTGCTCAAAATCCCCAAACTCCGACCCCCCAAAGTGCCCATCTTTGCAGCTGCGCATGCGCGGCCCCCAGAACCAGGCAAGGAGTGCAAATTTTCACAAAATAAACGTGACCATGTAGGGCCAGAATCGTCCGCCCAGTCCGAATCCGTGCTCAAAATCCCCAAACTCCGACCCCCCAAAGTGCCCATCTTTGCAGCTGCGCATGCGCGGCCCCCTGAACCAGGCAAGGAGTGCGAATTTTCACAAAATAAACGTGACCATGTAGGGCCAGAATCGTCCGCCCAGTCCGAATCCGTGCTCAAAATCCCCAAACTCCGACCCCCCAAAGTGCCCATCTTTGCAGCTGCGCATGCGCGGCCCCCTGAACCAGGCAAGGAGTGCGAATTTTCACAAAATAAACGTGACCATGTAGGGCCAGAATCGTCCGCCCAGTCCGAATCCGTGCTCAAAATCCCCAAACTCCGACCCCCCAAAGTGCCCATCTTTGCAGCTGCGCATGCGCGGCCCCCTGAACCAGGCAAGGAGTGCGAATTTTCACAAAATAAACGTGACCATGTAGGGCCAGAATCGTCCGCCCAGTCCGAATCCGTGCTCAAAATCCCCAAACTCCGACCCCCCAAAGTGCCCATCTTTGCAGCTGCGCATGCGCGGCCCCCTGAACCAGGCAAGGAGTGCGAATTTTCACAAAATAAACGTGACCATGTAGGGCCAGAATCGTCCGCCCAGTCCGAATCCGTGCTCAAAACCCCCAAACTCCGACCCCCCAAAGTGCCCATCTTTGCAGCTGCGCATGCGCGGCCCCCTGAACCAGGCAAGGAGTGCGAATTTTCACAAAATAAACGTGACCATGTAGGGCCAGAATCGTCCGCCCAGTCCGAATCCGTGCTCAAAATCCCCAAACTCCGACCCCCCAAAGTGCCCATCTTTGCAGCTGCGCATGCGCGGCCCCCTGAACCAGGCAAGGAGTGCGAATTTTCACAAAATAAACGTGACCATGTAGGGCCAGAATCGTCCGCCCAGTCCGAATCCGTGCTCAAAATCCCCAAACTCCGACCCCCCAAAGTGCCCATCTTTGCAGCTGCGCATGCGCGGCCCCCAGAACCAGGCAAGGAGTGCAAATTTTCACAAAATAAACGTGACCATGTAGGGCCAGAATCGTCCGCCCAGTCCGAATCCGTGCTCAAAATCCCCAAACTCCGACCCCCCAAAGTGCCCATCTTTGCAGCTGCGCATGCGCGGCCCCCTGAACCAGGCAAGGAGTGCGAATTTTCACAAAATAAACGTGACCATGTAGGGCCAGAATCGTCCGCCCAGTCCGAATCCGTGCTCAAAATCCCCAAACTCCGACCCCCCAAAGTGCCCATCTTTGCAGCTGCGCATGCGCGGCCCCCTGAACCAGGCAAGGAGTGCGAATTTTCACAAAATAAACGTGACCATGTAGGGCCAGAATCGTCCGCCCAGTCCGAATCCGTGCTCAAAATCCCCAAACTCCGACCCCCCAAAGTGCCCATCTTTGCAGCTGCGCATGCGCGGCCCCCAGAACCAGGCAAGGAGTGCGAATTTTCACAAAATAAACGTGACCATGTAGGGCCAGAATCGTCCGCCCAGTCCGAATCCGTGCTCAAAATCCCCAAACTCCGACCCCCCAAAGTGCCCATCTTTGCAGCTGCGCATGCGCGGCCCCCTGAACCAGGCAAGGAGTGCGAATTTTCACAAAATAAACGTGACCATGTAGGGCCAGAATCGTCCGCCCAGTCCGAATCCGTGCTCAAAATCCCCAAACTCCGACCCCCCAAAGTGCCCATCTTTGCAGCTGCGCATGCGCGGCCCCCAGAACCAGGCAAGGAGTGCAAATTTTCACAAAATAAACGTGACCATGTAGGGCCAGAATCGTCCGCCCAGTCCGAATCCGTGCTCAAAATCCCCAAACTCCGACCCCCCAAAGTGCCAATCTTTGCAGCTGCGCATGCGCGGCCCCCTGAACCAGGCAAGGAGTGCGAATTTTCACAAAATAAACGTGACCATGTAGGGCCAGAATCGTCCGCCCAGTCCGAATCCGTGCTCAAAATCCCCAAACTCCGACCCCCCAAAGTGCCCATCTTTGCAGCTGCGCATGCGCGGCCCCCTGAACCAGGCAAGAAGTGCGAATTTTCACAAAATAAACGTGACCATGTAGGGCCAGAATCGTCCGCCCAGTCCGAATCCGTGCTCAAAATCCCCAAACTCCGACCCCCCAAAGTGCCCATCTTTGCAGCTGCGCATGCGCGACCCCCTGAACCAGGCAAGGAGTGCGAATTTTCACAAAATAAACGTGACCATGTAGGGCCAGAATCGTCCGCCCAGTCCGAATCCGTGCTCAAAATCCCCAAACTCCGACCCCCAAAAGTGCCCATCTTTGCAGCTGCGCATGCGCGGCCCCCTGAACCAGGCAAGGAGTGCGAATTTTCACAAAATAAACGTGACCATGTAGGGCCAGAATCGTCCGCCCAGTCCGAATCCGTGCTCAAAATCCCCAAACTCCGAACCCCAAAGTGCCCATCTTTGCAGCTGCGCATGCGCGGCCCCCTGAACCAGGCAAGGAGTGCGAATTTTCACAAAATAAACGTGACCATGTAGGGCCAGAATCGTCCGCCCAGTCCGAATCCGTGCTCAAAATCCCCAAACTCCGACCCCCCAAAGTGCCCATCTTTGCAGCTGCGCATGCGCGGCCCCCTGAACCAGGCAAGGAGTGCGAATTTTCACAAAATAAACGTGACCATGTAGGGCCAGAATCGTCCGCCCAGTCCGAATCCGTGCTCAAAATCCCCAAACTCCGACCCCCCAAAGTGCCCATCTTTGCAGCTGCGCATGCGCGGCCCCCAGAACCAGGCAAGGAGTGCGAATTTTCACAAAATAAACGTGACCATGTAGGGCCAGAATCGTCCGCCCAGTCCGAATCCGTGCTCAAAATCCCCAAACTCCGACCCCCCAAAGTGCCCATCTTTGCAGCTGCGCATGCGCGGCCCCCTGAATCAGGCAAGGAGTGCGAATTTTCACAAAATAAACGTGACCATGTAGGGCCAGAAACGTCCGCCCAGTCCGAATCCGTGCTCAAAATCCCCAAACTCCGACCCCCCAAAGTGCCCATCTTTGCAGCTGCGCATGCGCGGCCCCCAGAACCAGGCAAGGAGTGCAAATTTTCACAAAATAAACGTGACCATGTAGGGCCAGAATCGTCCGCCCAGTCCGAATCCGTGCTCAAAATCCCCAAACTCCGACCCCCCAAAGTGCCCATCTTTGCAGCTGCGCATGCGCGGCCCCCTGAACCAGGCAAGGAGTGCGAATTTTCACAAAATAAACGTGACCATGTAGGGCCAGAATCGTCCGCCCAGTCCGAATCCGTGCTCAAAATCCCCAAACTCCGACCCCCCAAAGTGCCCATCTTTGCAGCTGCGCATGCGCGGCCCCCTGAACCAGGCAAGGAGTGCGAATTTTCACAAAATAAACGTGACCATGTAGGGCCAGAATCGTCCGCCCAGTCCGAATCCGTGCTCAAAATCCCCAAACTCCGACCCCCCAAAGTGCCCATCTTTGCAGCTGCGCATGCGCGGCCCCCAGAACCAGGCAAGGAGTGCGAATTTTCACAAAATAAACGTGACCATGTAGGGCCAGAATCGTCCGCCCAGTCCGAATCCGTGCTCAAAATCCCCAAACTCCGACCCCCCAAAGTGCCCATCTTTGCAGCTGCGCATGCGCGGCCCCCTGAACCAGGCAAGGAGTGCGAATTTTCACAAAATAAACGTGACCATGTAGGGCCAGAATCGTCCGCCCAGTCCGAATCCGTGCTCAAAATCCCCAAACTCCGACCCCCCAAAGTGCCCATCTTTGCAGCTGCGCATGCGCGGCCCCCAGAACCAGGCAAGGAGTGCAAATTTTCACAAAATAAACGTGACCATGTAGGGCCAGAATCGTCCGCCCAGTCCGAATCCGTGCTCAAAATCCCCAAACTCCGACCCCCCAAAGTGCCAATCTTTGCAGCTGCGCATGCGCGGCCCCCTCAACCAGGCAAGGAGTGCGAATTTTCACAAAATAAACGTGACCATGTAGGGCCAGAATCGTCCGCCCAGTCCGAATCCGTGCTCAAAATCCCCAAACTCCGACCCCCCAAAGTGCCCATCTTTGCAGCTGCGCATGCGCGGCCCCCTGAACCAGGCAAGAAGTGCGAATTTTCACAAAATAAACGTGACCATGTAGGGCCAGAATCGTCCGCCCAGTCCGAATCCGTGCTCAAAATCCCCAAACTCCGACCCCCCAAAGTGCCCATCTTTGCAGCTGCGCATGCGCGACCCCCTGAACCAGGCAAGGAGTGCGAATTTTCACAAAATAAACGTGACCATGTAGGGCCAGAATCGTCCGCCCAGTCCGAATCCGTGCTCAAAATCCCCAAACTCCGACCCCCAAAAGTGCCCATCTTTGCAGCTGCGCATGCGCGGCCCCCTGAACCAGGCAAGGAGTGCGAATTTTCACAAAATAAACGTGACCATGTAGGGCCAGAATCGTCCGCCCAGTCCGAATCCGTGCTCAAAATCCCCAAACTCCGAACCCCAAAGTGCCCATCTTTGCAGCTGCGCATGCGCGGCCCCCTGAACCAGGCAAGGAGTGCGAATTTTCACAAAATAAACGTGACCATGTAGGGCCAGAATCGTCCGCCCAGTCCGAATCCGTGCTCAAAATCCCCAAACTCCGACCCCCCAAAGTGCCCATCTTTGCAGCTGCGCATGCGCGGCCCCCTGAACCAGGCAAGGAGTGCGAATTTTCACAAAATAAACGTGACCATGTAGGGCCAGAATCGTCCGCCCAGTCCGAATCCGTGCTCAAAATCCCCAAACTCCGACCCCCCAAAGTGCCCATCTTTGCAGCTGCGCATGCGCGGCCCCCAGAACCAGGCAAGGAGTGCAAATTTTCACAAAATAAACGTGACCATGTAGGGCCAGAATCGTCCGCCCAGTCCGAATCCGTGCTCAAAATCCCCAAACTCCGACCCCCCATAGTGCCCATCTTTGCAGCTGCGCATGCGCGGCCCCCTGAACCAGGCAAGGAGTGCGAATTTTCACAAAATAAACGTGACCATGTAGGGCCAGAATCGTCCGCCCAGTCCGAATCCGTGCTCAAAATCCCCAAACTCCGACCCCCCAAAGTGCCCATCTTTGCAGCTGCGCATGCGCGGCCCCCTGAACCAGGCAAGGAGTGCGAATTTTCACAAAATAAACGTGACCATGTAGGGCCAGAATCGTCCGCCCAGTCCGAATCGGAGCTCAAAATCCCCAAACTCCGACCCCCCAAAGTGCCCATCTTTGCAGCTGCGCATGCGCGGCCCCCAGAACCAGGCAAGGAGTGCGAATTTTCACAAAATAAACGTGACCATGTAGGGCCAGAATCGTCCGCCCAGTCCGAATCCGTGCTCAAAACCCCCAAACTCCGACCCCCCAAAGTGCCCATCTTTGCAGCTGCGCATGCGCGGCCCCCTGAACCAGGCAAGGAGTGCGAATTTTCACAAAATAAACGTGACCATGTAGGGCCAGAATCGTCCGCCCAGTCCGAATCCGTGCTCAAAATCCCCAAACTCCGACCCCCCAAAGTGCCCATCTTTGCAGCTGCGCATGCGCGGCCCCCAGAAACAGGCAAGGAGTGCAAATTTTCACAAAATAAACGTGACCATGTAGGGCCAGAATCGTCCGCCCAGTCCGAATCCGTGCTCAAAATCCCCAAACTCCGACCCCCCAAAGTGCCCATCTTTGCAGCTGCGCATGCGCGGCCCCCTGAACCAGGCAAGGAGTGCGAATTTTCACAAAATAAACGTGACCATGTAGGGCCAGAATCGTCCGCCCAGTCCGAATCCGTGCTCAAAATCTCCAAACTCCGACCCCCCAAAGTGCCCATCTTTGCAGCTGCGCATGCGCGGCCCCCTGAACCAGGCAAGGAGTGCGAATTTTCACAAAATAAACGTGACCATGTAGGGCCAGAATCGTCCGCCCAGTCCGAATCCGTGCTCAAAATCCCCAAACTCCGACCCCCCAAAGTGCCAATCTTTGCAGCTGCGCATGCGCGGCCCCCTGAACCAGGCAAGGAGTGCGAATTTTCACAAAATAAACGTGACCATGTAGGGCCAGAATCGTCCGCCCAGTCCGAATCCGTGCTCAAAATCCCCAAACTCCGACCCCCCAAAGTGCCCATCTTTGCAGCTGCGCATGCGCGGCCCCCTGAACCAGGCAAGAAGTGCGAATTTTCACAAAATAAACGTGACCATGTAGGGCCAGAATCGTCCGCCCAGTCCGAATCCGTGCTCAAAATCCCCAAACTCCGACCCCCAAAAGTGCCCATCTTTGCAGCTGCGCATGCGCGGCCCCCTGAACCAGGCAAGGAGTGCGAATTTTCACAAAATAAACGTGACCATGTAGGGCCAGAATCGTCCGCCCAGTCCGAATCCATGCTCAAAATCCCCAAACTCCGACCCCCCAAAGTGCCCATCTTTGCAGCTGCGCATGCGCGGCCCCCTGAACCAGGCAAGGAGTGCGAATTTTCACAAAAAAAACGTGACCATGTAGGGCCAGAATCGTCCGCCCAGTCCGAATCCGTGCTCAAAATCCCCAAACTCCGACCCCCCAAAGTGCCCATCTTTGCAGCTGCGCATGCGCGGCCCCCTGAACCAGGCAAGGAGTGCGAATTTTCACAAAATAAACGTGACCATGTAGGGCCAGAATCGTCCGCCCAGTCCGAATCCGTGCTCAAAATCCCCAAACTCCGACCCCCCAAAGTGCCCATCTTTGCAGCTGCGCATGCGCGGCCCCCTGAACCAGGCAAGGAGTGCGAATTTTCACAAAATAAACGTGACCATGTAGGGCCAGAATCGTCCGCCCAGTCCGAATCCGTGCTCAAAATCCCCAAACTCCGACCCCCCAAAGTGCCCATCTTTGCAGCTGCGCATGCGCGGCCCCCAGAACCAGGCAAGGAGTGCGAATTTTCACAAAATAAACGTGACCATGTAGGGCCAGAATCGTCCGCCCAGTCCGAATCCGTGCTCAAAATCCCCAAACTCCGACCCCCCAAAGTGCCCATCTTTGCAGCTGCTTATGCGCGGCCCCCTGAACCAGGCAAGGAGTGCGAATTTTCACAAAATAAACGTGACCATGTAGGGCCAGAATCGTCCGCCCAGTCCGAATCCGTGCTCAAAATCCCCAAACTCCGACCCCCCAAAGTGCCCATCTTTGCAGCTGCGCATGCGCGGCCCCCTGAACCAGGCAAGGAGTGCGAATTTTCACAAAATAAACGTGACCATGTAGGGCCAGAATCGTCCGCCCAGTCCGAATCCGTGCTCAAAATCCCCAAACTCCGACCCCCCAAAGTGCCCATCTTTGCAGCTGCGCATGCGCGGCCCCCTGAACCAGGCAAGGAGTGCGAATTTTCACAAAATAAACGTGACCATGTAGGGCCAGAATCGTCCGCCCAGTCCGAATCCGTGCTCAAAATCCCCAAACTCCGACCCCCCAAAGTGCCCATCTTTGCAGCTGCGCATGCGCGGCCCCCAGAACCAGGCAAGGAGTGCGAATTTTCACAAAATAAACGTGACCATGTAGGGCCAGAATCGTCCGCCCAGTCCGAATCCGTGCTCAAAATCCCCAAACTCCGACCCCCCAAAGTGCCCATCTTTGCAGCTGCGCATGCGCGGCCCCCTGAACCAGGCAAGGAGTGCGAATTTTCACAAAATAAACGTGACCATGTAGGGCCAGAATCGTCCGCCCAGTCCGAATCCGTGCTCAAAATCCCCAAACTCCGACCCCCCAAAGTGCCCATCTTTGCAGCTGCGCATGCGCGGCCCCCTGAACCAGGCAAGGAGTGCGAATTTTCACAAAATAAACGTGACCATGTAGGGCCAGAATCGTCCGCCCAGTCCGAATCCGTGCTCAAAATCCCCAAACTCCGACCCCCCAAAGTGCCCATCTTTGCACCTGCGCATGCGCGGCCCCCAGAACCAGGCAAGGAGTGCGAATTTTCACAAAATAAACGTGACCATGTAGGACCAGAATCGTCCGCCCAGTCCGAATCCGTGCTAAAAATCCCCAAACTCCGACCCCCCAAAGTGCCCATCTTTGCAGCTGCGCATGCGCGGCCCCCTGAACCAGGCAAGGAGTGCGAATTTTCACAAAATAAACGTGACCATGTAGGGCCAGAATCGTCCGCCCAGTCCGAATCCTTGCTCAAAATCCCCAAACTCCGACCCCCCAAAGTGCCCATCTTTGCAGCTGCGCATGCGCGGCCCCCTGAACCAGGCAAGGAGTGCGAATTTTCACAAAATAAACGTGACCATGTAGGGCCAGAATCGTCCGCCCAGTCCGAATCCGTGCTCAAAATCCCCAAACTCCGACCCCCCAAAGTGCCCATCTTTGCAGCTGCGCATGCGCGGCCCCCTGAACCAGGCAAGGAGTGCGAATTTTCACAAAATAAACGTGACCATGTAGGGCCAGAATCGTCCGCCCAGTCCGAATCCTTGCTCAAAATCCCCAAACTCCGACCCCCCAAAGTGCCCATCTTTGCAGCTGCGCATGCGCGGCCCCCTGAACCAGGCAAGGAGTGCGAATTTTCACAAAATAAACGTGACCATGTAGGGCCAGAATCGTCCGCCCAGTCCGAATCCGTGCTCAAAATCCCCAAACTCCGACCCCCCAAAGTGCCCATCTTTGCAGCTGCGCATGCGCGGCCCCCTGAACCAGGCAAGGAGTGCGAATTTTCACAAAATAAACGTGACCATGTAGGGCCAGAATCGTCCGCCCAGTCCGAATCCGTGCTCAAAATCCCCAAACTCCGACCCCCAAAGTGCCCATCTTTGCAGCTGCGCATGCGCGGCCCCCAGAACCAGGCAAGGAGTGCGAATTTTCACAAAATAAACGTGACCATGTAGGGCCAGAATCGTCCGCCCAGTCCGAATCCGTGCTCAAAATCCCCAAACTCCGACCCCCCAAAGTGCCCATCTTTGCAGCTGCGCATGCGCGGCCCCCTGAACCAGGCAAGGAGTGCGAATTTTCACAAAATAAACGTGACCATGTAGGGCCAGAATCGTCCGCCCAGTCCGAATCCGTGCTCAAAATCCCCAAACTCCGACCCCCCAAAGTGCCCATCTTTGCAGCTGCGCATGCGCGGCCCCCTGAACCAGGCAAGGAGTGCGAATTTTCACAAAATAAACGTGACCATGTAGGGCCAGAATCGTCCGCCCAGTCCGAATCCGTGCTCAAAATCCCCAAACTCCGACCCCCCAAAGTGCCCATCTTTGCACCTGCGCATGCGCGGCCCCCAGAACCAGGCAAGGAGTGCGAATTTTCACTAAATAAACGTGACCATGTAGGACCAGAATCGTCCGCCCAGTCCGAATCCGTGCTAAAAATCCCCAAACTCCGACCCCCCAAAGTGCCCATCTTTGCAGCTGCGCATGCGCGGCCCCCTGAACCAGGCAAGGAGTGCGAATTTTCACAAAATAAACGTGACCATGTAGGGCCAGAATCGTCCGCCCAGTCCGAATCCGTGCTCAAAATCCCCAAATTCCGACCCCCCAAAGTGCCCATCTTTGCAGCTGCGCATGCGCGGCCCCCAGAACCAGGCAAGGAGTGCGAATTTTCACAAAATAAACGTGACCATGTAGGGCCAGAATCGTCCGCCCAGTCCGAATCCGTGCTCAAAATCCCCAAACTCCGACCCCCCAAAGTGCCCATCTTTGCAGCTGCGCATGCGCGGCCCCCTGAACCAGGCAAGGAGTGCGAATTTTCACAAAATAAACGTGACCATGTAGGGCCAGAATCGTCCGCCCAGTCCGAATCCTTGCTCAAAATCCCCAAACTCCGACCCCCCAAAGTGCCCATCTTTGCAGCTGCGCATGCGCGGCCCCCTGAACCAGGCAAGGAGTGCGAATTTTCACAAAATAAACGTGACCATGTAGGGCCAGAATCGTCCGCCCAGTCCGAATCCGTGCTCAAAATCCCCAAACTCCGACCCCCCAAAGTGCCCATCTTTGCAGCTGCGCATGCGCGGCCCCCTGAACCAGGCAAGGAGTGCGAATTTTCACAAAATAAACGTGACCATGTAGGGCCAGAATCGTCCGCCCAGTCCGAATCCGTGCTCAAAATCCCCAAACTCCGACCCCCCAAAGTGCCCATCTTTGCAGCTGCGCATGCGCGGCCCCCTGAACCAGGCAAGGAGTGCGAATTTTCACAAAATAAACGTGACCATGTAGGGCCAGAATCGTCCGCCCAGTCCGAATCCGTGCTCAAAATCCACAAACTCCGACCCCCCAAAGTGCCCATCTTTGCAGCTGCGCATGCGCGGCCCCCTGAACCAGGCAAGGAGTGCGAATTTTCACAAAATAAACGTGACCATGTAGGGCCAGAATCGTCCGCCCAGTTCGAATCCGTGCTCAAAATCCCCAAACTCCGACCCCCCAAAGTGCCCATCTTTGCAGCTGCTTATGCGCGGCCCCCTGAACCAGGCAAGGAGTGCGAATTTTCACAAAATAAACGTGACCATGTAGGGCCAGAATCGTCCGCCCAGTCCGAATCCGTGCTCAAAATCCCCAAACTCCGACCCCCCAAAGTGCCCATCTTTGCAGCTGCGCATGCGCGGCCCCCTGAACCAGGCAAGGAGTGCGAATTTTCACAAAATAAACGTGACCATGTAGGGCCAGAATCGTCCGCCCAGTCCGAATCCGTGCTCAAAATCCCCAAACTCCGAACCCCAAAGTGCCCATCTTTGCAGCTGCGCATGCGCGGCCCCCTGAACCAGGCAAGGAGTGCGAATTTTCACAAAATAAACGTGACCATGTAGGGCCAGAATCGTCCGCCCAGTCCGAATCCGAGCTCAAAATCCCCAAACTCCGACCCCCCAAAGTGCCCATCTTTGCAGCTGTGCATGCGCGGCCCCCTGAACCAGGCAAGGAGTGCGAATTTTCACAAAATAAACGTGACCATGTAGGGCCAGAATCGTCCGCCCAGTCCGAATCCGTGCTCAAAATCCCCAAACTCCGACCCCCCAAAGTGCCCATCTTTGCAGCTGCGCATGCGCGGCCCCCTGAACCAGGCAAGGAGTGCGAATTTTCACAAAATAAACGTGACCATGTAGGGCCAGAATCGTCCGCCCAGTCCGAATCCGTGCTCAAAATCCCCAAACTCCGACCCCCCAAAGTGCCCATCTTTGCACCTGCGCATGCGCGGCCCCCAGAACCAGGCAAGGAGTGCGAATTTTCACAAAATAAACGTGACCATGTAGGACCAGAATCGTCCGCCCAGTCCGAATCCGTGCTAAAAATCCCCAAACTCCGACCCCCCAAAGTGCCCATCTTTGCAGCTGCGCATGCGCGGCCCCCTGAACCAGGCAAGGAGTGCGAATTTTCACAAAATAAACGTGACCATGTAGGGCCAGAATCGTCCGCCCAGTCCGAATCCGTGCTCAAAATCCCCTAATTCCGACCCCCCAAAGTGCCCATCTTTGCAGCTGCGCATGCGCGGCCCCCAGAACCAGGCAAGGAGTGCGAATTTTCACAAAATAAACGTGACCATGTAGGGCCAGAATCGTCCGCCCAGTCCGAATCCGTGCTCAAAATCCCCAAACTCCGACCCCCCAAAGTGCCCATCTTTGCAGCTGCGCATGCGCGGCCCCCTGAACCAGGCAAGGAGTGCGAATTTTCACAAAATAAACGTGACCATGTAGGGCCAGAATCGTCCGCCCAGTCCGAATCCTTGCTCAAAATCCCCAAACTCCGACCCCCCAAAGTGCCCATCTTTGCAGCTGCGCATGCGCGGCCCCCTGAACCAGGCAAGGAGTGCGAATTTTCACAAAATAAACGTGACCATGTAGGGCCAGAATCGTCCGCCCAGTCCGAATCCGTGCTCAAAATCCCCAAACTCCGAACCCCCAAAGTGCCCATCTTTGCAGCTGCGCATGCGCGGCCCCCTGAACCAGGCAAGGAGTGCGAATTTTCACAAAATAAACGTGACCATGTAGGGCCAGAATCGTCCGCCCAGTCCGAATCCGTGCTCAAAATCCCCAAACTCCGACCCCCCAAAGTGCCCATCTTTGCAGCTGCGCATGCGCGGCCCCCTGAACCAGTCAAGGAGTGCGAATTTTCACAAAATAAACGTGACCATGTAGGGCCAGAATCGTCCTCCCAGTCCGAATCCTTGCTCAAAATCCCCAAACTCCGACCCCCCAAAGTGCCCATCTTTGCAGCTGCGCATGCGCGGCCCCCTGAACCAGGCAAGGAGTGCGAATTTTCACAAAATAAACGTGACCATGTAGGGCCAGAATCGTCCGCCCAGTCCGAATCCGTGCTCAAAATCCCCAAACTCCGACCCCCCAAAGTGCCCATCTTTGCAGCTGCGCATGCGCGGCCCCCTGAACCAGGCAAGGAGTGCGAATTTTCACAAAATAAACGTGACCATGTAGGGCCAGAATCGTCCGCCCAGTCCGAATCCGTGCTCAAAATCCCCAAACTCCGACCCCCCAAAGTGCCCATCTTTGCAGCTGCGCATGCGCGGCCCCCTGAACCAGGCAAGGAGTGCGAATTTTCACAAAATAAACGTGACCATGTAGGGCCAGAATCGTCCGCCCAGTCCGAATCCGTGCTCAAAATCCACAAACTCCGAACCCCCAAAGTGCCCATCTTTGCAGCTGCGCATGCGCGGCCCCCTGAACCAGGCAAGGAGTGCGAATTTTCACAAAATAAACGTGACCATGTAGGGCCAGAATCGTCCGCCCAGAACGAATCCGTGCTCAAAATCCCCAAACTCCGACCCCCCAAAGTGCCCATCTTTGCAGCTGCTTATGCGCGGCCCCCTGAACCAGGCAAGGAGTGCGAATTTTCACAAAATAAACGTGACCATGTAGGGCCAGAATCGTCCGCCCAGTCCGAATCCGTGCTCAAAATCCCCAAACTCCGACCCCCCAAAGTGCCCATCTTTGCAGCTGCACATGCGCGGCCCCCTGAACCAGGCAAGGAGTGCGAATTTTCACAAAATAAACGTGACCATGTAGGGCCAGAATCGTCCGCCCAGTCCGAATCCGTGCTCAAAATCCCCAAACTCCGAACCCCAAAGTGCCCATCTTTGCAGCTGCGCATGCGCGGCCCCCTGAACCAGGCAAGGAGTGCGAATTTTCACAAAATAAACGTGACCATGTAGGGCCAGAATCGTCCGCCCAGTCCGAATCCGAGCTCAAAATCCCCAAACTCCGACCCCCCAAAGTGCCCATCTTTGCAGCTGTGCATGCGCGGCCCCCTGAACCAGGCAAGGAGTGCGAATTTTCACAAAATAAACGTGACCATGTAGGGCCAGAATCGTCCGCCCAGTCCGAATCCGTGCTCAAAATCCCCAAACTCCGACCCCCCAAAGTGCCCATCTTTGCAGCTGCGCATGCGCGGCCCCCTGAACCAGGCAAGGAGTGCGAATTTTCACAAAATAAACGTGACCATGTAGGGCCAGAATCGTCCGCCCAGTCCGAATCCGTGCTCAAAATCCCCAAACTCCGACCCCCTAAAGTGCCCATCTTTGCACCTGCGCATGCGCGGCCCCCAGAACCAGGCAAGGAGTGCGAATTTTCACAAAATAAACGTGACCATGTAGGACCAGAATCGTCCGCCCAGTCCGAATCCGTGCTAAAAATCCCCAAACTCCGACCCCCCAAAGTGCCCATCTTTGCAGCTGCGCATGCGCGGCCCCCTGAACCAGGCAAGGAGTGCGAATTTTCACAAAATAAACGTGACCATGTAGGGCCAGAATCGTCCGCCCAGTCCGAATCCGTGCTCAAAATCCCCTAATTCCGACCCCCCAAAGTGCCCATCTTTGCAGCTGCGCGTGCGCGGCCCCCAGAACCAGGCAAGGAGTGCGAATTTTCACAAAATAAACGTGACCATGTAGGGCCAGAATCGTCCGCCCAGTCCGAATCCGTGCTCAAAATCCCCAAACTCCGACCCCCCAAAGTGCCCATCTTTGCAGCTGCGCATGCGCGGCCCCCTGAACCAGGCAAGGAGTGCGAATTTTCACAAAATAAACGTGACCATGTAGGGCCAGAATCGTCCGCCCAGTCCGAATCCTTGCTCAAAATCCCCAAACTCCGACCCCCCAAAGTGCCCATCTTTGCAGCTGCGCATGCGCGGCCCCCTGAACCAGGCAAGGAGTGCGAATTTTCACAAAATAAACGTGACCATGTAGGGCCAGAATCGTCCGCCCAGTCCGAATCCGTGCTCAAAATCCCCAAACTCCGAACCCCCAAAGTGCCCATCTTTGCAGCTGCGCATGCGCGGCCCCCTGAACCAGGCAAGGAGTGCGAATTTTCACAAAATAAACGTGACCATGTAGGGCCAGAATCGTCCGCCCAGTCCGAATCCGTGCTCAAAATCCCCAAACTCCGACCCCCCAAAGTGCCCATCTTTGCAGCTGCGCATGCGCGGCCCCCTGAACCAGGCAAGGAGTGCGAATTTTCACAAAATAAACGTGACCATGTAGGGCCAGAATCGTCCGCCCAGTCCGAATCCGTGCTCAAAATCCACAAACTCCGACCCCCCAAAGTGCCCATCTTTGCAGCTGCGCATGCGCGGCCCCCTGAACCAGGCAAGGAGTGCGAATTTTCACAAAATAAACGTGACCATGTAGGGCCAGAATCGTCCGCCCAGTCCGAATCCGTGCTCAAAATCCCCAAACTCCGAACCCCCAAAGTGCCCATCTTTGCAGCTGCGCATGCGCGGCCCCCAGAACCAGGCAAGGAGTGCGAATTTTCACAAAATAAACGTGACCATGTAGGGCCAGAATCGTCCGCCCAGTCCGAATCCGTGCTCAAAATCCCCAAACTCCGACCCCCCAAAGTGCCCATCTTTGCAGCTGCGCATGCGCAGCCCCCTGAACCAGGCAAGGAGTGCGAATTTTCACAAAATAAACGTGACCATGTAGGGCCAGAATCGTCCGCCCAGTCCGAATCCGTGCTCAAAATCCCCAAACTCCGACCCCCCAAAGTGCCCATCTTTGCAGCTGCGCATGCGCGGCCCCCTGAACCAGGCAAGGAGTGCGAATTTTCACAAAATAAACGTGACCATGTAGGGCCAGAATCGTCCGCCCAGTCCGAATCCGTGCTCAAAATCCCCAAACTCCGACCCCCCAAAGTGCCCATCTTTGCAGCTGCGCATGCGCGGCCCCCAGAACCAGGCAAGGAGTGCGAATTTTCACAAAATAAACGTGACCATGTAGGGCCAGAATCGTCCGCCCAGTCCGAATCCGTGCTCAAAATCCCCAAACTCCGACCCCCCAAAGTGCCCATCTTTGCAGCTGCGCATGCGCGGCCCCCTGAACCAGGCAAGGAGTGCGAATTTTCACAAAATAAACGTGACCATGTAGGGCCAGAATCGTCCGCCCAGTCCGAATCCGTGCTCAAAATCCCCAAATTCCGACCCCCCAAAGTGCCCATCTTTGCAGCTGCGCATGCGCGGCCCCCTGAACCAGGCAAGGAGTGCGAATTTTCACAAAATAAACGTGACCATGTAGGGCCAGAATCGTCCGCCCAGTCCGAATCCGTGCTCAAAATCCCCAAACTCCGACCCCCCAAAGTGCCCATCTTTGCAGCTGCGCATGCGCGGCCCCCTGAACCAGGCAAGGAGTGCGAATTTTCACAAAATAAACGTGACCATGTAGGGCCAGAATCGTCCGCCCAGTCCGAATCCGTGCTCAAAATCCCCAAACTCCGACCCCCCAAAGTGCCCATCTTTGCAGCTGCGCATGCGCGGCCCCCTGAACCAGGCAAGGAGTGCGAATTTTCACAAAATAAACGTGACCATGTAGGGCCAGAATCGTCCGCCCAGTCCGAATCCGTGCTCAAAATCCCCAAACTCCGACCCCCCAAAGTGCCCATCTTTGCAGCTGCGCATGCGCGGCCCCCTGAACCAGGCAAGGAGTGCGAATTTTCACAAAATAAACGTGACCATGTAGGGCCAGAATCGTCCGCCCAGTCCGAATCCGTGCTCAAAATCCCCAAACTCCGACCCCCCAAAGTGCCCATCTTTGCAGCTGCGCATGCGCGGCCCCCTGAACCAGGCAAGGAGTGCGAATTTTCACAAAATAAACGTGACCATGTAGGGCCAGAATCGTCCGCCCAGTCCGAATCCGTGCTCAAAATCCCCAAACTCCGACCCCCCAAAGTGCCCATCTTTGCAGCTGCGCATGCGCGGCCCCCTGAACCAGGCAAGGAGTGCGAATTTTCACAAAATAAACGTGACCATGTAGGGCCAGAACCGTCCGCCCAGTCCGAATCCGTTCTCAAAATCCCCAAACTCCGAACCCCCAAAGTGCCCATCTTTGCAGCTGCGCATGCGCGGCCCCCAGAACCAGGCAAGGAGTGCGAATTTTCACAAAATAAACGTGACCATGTAGGGCCAGAATCGTCCGCCCAGTCCGAATCCGTGCTCAAAATCCCCAAACTCCGACCCCCCAAAGTGCCCATCTTTGCAGCTGCGCATGCGCGGCCCCCTGAACCAGGCAAGGAGTGCGAATTTTCACAAAATAAACGTGACCATGTAGGGCCAGAATCGTCCGTCCAGTCCGAATCCGTGCTCAAAATCCCCAAACTCCGACCCCCCAAAGTGCCCATCTTTGCAGCTGCGCATGCGCGGCCCCCTGAACCAGGCAAGGAGTGCGAATTTTCACAAAATAAACGTGACCATGTAGGGCCAGAATCGTCCGCCCAGTCCGAATCCGTGCTCAAAATCCCCAAACTCCGAACCCCCAAAGTGCCCATCTTTGCAGCTGCGCATGCGCGGCCCCCTGAACCAGGCAAGGAGTGCGAATTTTCACAAAATAAACGTGACCATGTAGGGCCAGAATCGTCCGCCCAGTCCGAATCCGTGCTCAAAATCCCCAAACTCCGACCCCCCAAAGTGCCCATCTTTGCAGCTGCGCATGCGCGGCCCCCTGAACCAGGCAAGGAGTGCGAATTTTCACAAAATAAACGTGACCATGTAGGGCCAGAATCGTCCGCCCAGTCCGAATCCGTGCTCAAAATCCCCAAACTCCGACCCCCCAAAGTGCCCATCTTTGCAGCTGCGCATGCGCGGCCCCCTGAACCAGGCAAGGAGTGCGAATTTTCACAAAATAAACGTGACCATGTAGGGCCAGAACCGTCCGCCCAGTCCGAATCCGTTCTCAAAATCCCCAAACTCCGAACCCCCAAAGTGCCCATCTTTGCAGCTGCGCATGCGCGGCCCCCAGAACCAGGCAAGGAGTGCGAATTTTCACAAAATAAACGTGACCATGTAGGGCCAGAATCGTCCGCCCAGTCCGAATCCGTGCTCAAAATCCCCAAATTCCGACCCCCCAAAGTGCCCATCTTTGCAGCTGCGCATGCGCGGCCCCCTGAACCAGGCAAGGAGTGCGAATTTTCACAAAATAAACGTGACCATGTAGGGCCAGAATCGTCCGCCCAGTCCGAATCCGTGCTCAAAATCCCCAAACTCCGACCCCCCAAAGTGCCCATCTTTGCAGCTGCGCATGCGCGGCCCCCTGAACCAGGCAAGGAGTGCGAATTTTCACAAAATAAACGTGACCATGTAGGGCCAGAATCGTCCGCCCAGTCCGAATCCGTGCTCAAAATCCCCAAACTCCGACCCCCCAAAGTGCCCATCTTTGCAGCTGCGCATGCGCGGCCCCCTGAACCAGGCAAGGAGTGCGAATTTTCACAAAATAAACGTGACCATGTAGGGCCAGAATCGTCCGCCCAGTCCGAATCCGTGCTCAAAATCCCCAAACTCCGACCCCCCAAAGTGCCCATCTTTGCAGCTGCGCATGCGCGGCCCCCTGAACCAGGCAAGGAGTGCGAATTTTCACAAAATAAACGTGACCATGTAGGGCCAGAATCGTCCGCCCAGTCCGAATCCGTGCTCAAAATCCCCAAACTCCGACCCCCCAAAGTGCCCATCTTTGCAGCTGCGCATGCGCGGCCCCCTGAACCAGGCAAGGAGTGCGAATTTTCACAAAATAAACGTGACCATGTAGGGCCAGAATCGTCCGCCCAGTCCGAATCCGTGCTCAAAATCCCCAAACTCCGACCCCCCAAAGTGCCCATCTTTGCAGCTGCGCATGCGCGGCCCCCTGAACCAGGCAAGGAGTGCGAATTTTCACAAAATAAACGTGACCATGTAGGGCCAGAACCGTCCGCCCAGTCCGAATCCGTTCTCAAAATCCCCAAACTCCGAACCCCCAAAGTGCCCATCTTTGCAGCTGCGCATGCGCGGCCCCCAGAACCAGGCAAGGAGTGCGAATTTTCACAAAATAAACGTGACCATGTAGGGCCAGAATCGTCCGCCCAGTCCGAATCCGTGCTCAAAATCCCCAAACTCCGACCCCCCAAAGTGCCCATCTTTGCAGCTGCGCATGCGCGGCCCCCTGAACCAGGCAAGGAGTGCGAATTTTCACAAAATAAACGTGACCATGTAGGGCCAGAATCGTCCGTCCAGTCCGAATCCGTGCTCAAAATCCCCAAACTCCGACCCCCCAAAGTGCCCATCTTTGCAGCTGCGCATGCGCGGCCCCCTGAACCAGGCAAGGAGTGCGAATTTTCACAAAATAAACGTGACCATGTAGGGCCAGAATCGTCCGCCCAGTCCGAATCCGTGCTCAAAATCCCCAAACTCCGAACCCCCAAAGTGCCCATCTTTGCAGCTGCGCATGCGCGGCCCCCTGAACCAGGCAAGGAGTGCGAATTTTCACAAAATAAACGTGACCATGTAGGGCCAGAATCGTCCGCCCAGTCCGAATCCGTGCTCAAAATCCCCAAACTCCGACCCCCCAAAGTGCCCATCTTTGCAGCTGCGCATGCGCGGCCCCCTGAACCAGGCAAGGAGTGCGAATTTTCACAAAATAAACGTGACCATGTAGGGCCAGAATCGTCCGCCCAGTCCGAATCCGTGCTCAAAATCCCCAAACTCCGACCCCCCAAAGTGCCCATCTTTGCAGCTGCGCATGCGCGGCCCCCTGAACCAGGCAAGGAGTGCGAATTTTCACAAAATAAACGTGACCATGTAGGGCCAGAACCGTCCGCCCAGTCCGAATCCGTTCTCAAAATCCCCAAACTCCGAACCCCCAAAGTGCCCATCTTTGCAGCTGCGCATGCGCGGCCCCCAGAACCAGGCAAGGAGTGCGAATTTTCACAAAATAAACGTGACCATGTAGGGCCAGAATCGTCCGCCCAGTCCGAATCCGTGCTCAAAATCCCCAAACTCCGACCCCCCAAAGTGCCCATCTTTGCAGCTGCGCATGCGCGGCCCCCTGAACCAGGCAAGGAGTGCGAATTTTCACAAAATAAACGTGACCATGTAGGGCCAGAATCGTCCGCCCAGTCCGAATCCGTGCTCAAAATCCCCAAACTCCGACCCCCCAAAGTGCCCATCTTTGCAGCTGCGCATGCGCGGCCCCCTGAACCAGGCAAGGAGTGCGAATTTTCACAAAATAAACGTGACCATGTAGGGCCAGAATCGTCCGCCCAGTCCGAATCCGTGCTCAAAATCCCCAAACTCCGAACCCCAAAGTGCCCATCTTTGCAGCTGCGCATGCGCGGCCCCCTGAACCAGGCAAGGAGTGCGAATTTTCACAAAATAAACGTGACCATGTAGGGCCAGAATCGTCCGCCCAGTCCGAATCCGTGCTCAAAATCCCCAAACTCCGACCCCCCAAAGTGCCCATCTTTGCAGCTGTGCATGCGCGGCCCCCTGAACCAGGCAAGGAGTGCGAATTTTCACAAAATAAACGTGACCATGTAGGACCAGAATCGTCCGCCCAGTCCGAATCCGTGCTAAAAATCCCCAAACTCCGACCCCCCAAAGTGCCCATCTTTGCAGCTGCGCATGCGCGGCCCCCTGAACCAGGCAAGGAGTGCGAATTTTCACAAAATAAACGTGACCATGTAGGGCCAGAATCGTCCGCCCAGTCCGAATCCGTGCTCAAAATCCCCAAATTCCGACCCCCCAAAGTGCCCATCTTTGCAGCTGCGCATGCGCGGCCCCCAGAACCAGGCAAGGAGTGCGAATTTTCACAAAATAAACGTGACCATGTAGGGCCAGAATCGTCCGCCCAGTCCGAATCCGTGCTCAAAATCCCCAAACTCCGACCCCCCAAAGTGCCCATCTTTGCAGCTGCGCATGCGCGGCCCCCTGAACCAGGCAAGGAGTGCGAATTTTCACAAAATAAACGTGACCATGTAGGGCCAGAATCGTCCGCCCAGTCCGAATCCTTGCTCAAAATCCCCAAACTCCGACCCCCCAAAGTGCCCATCTTTGCAGCTGCGCATGCGCGGCCCCCTGAACCAGGCAAGGAGTGCGAATTTTCACAAAATAAACGTGACCATGTAGGGCCAGAATCGTCCGCCCAGTCCGAATCCGTGCTCAAAATCCCCAAACTCCGACCCCCCAAAGTGCCCATCTTTGCAGCTGCGCATGCGCGGCCCCCTGAACCAGGCAAGGAGTGCGAATTTTCACAAAATAAACGTGACCATGTAGGGCCAGAATCGTCCGCCCAGTCCGAATCCGTGCTCAAAATCCCCAAACTCCGACCCCCCAAAGTGCCCATCTTTGCAGCTGCGCATGCGCGGCCCCCAGAACCAGGCAAGGAGTGCGAATTTTCACAAAATAAACGTGACCATGTAGGGCCAGAATCGTCCGCCCAGTCCGAATCCGTGCTCAAAATCCCCAAACTCCGACCCCCCAAAGTGCCCATCTTTGCAGCTGCGCATGCGCGGCCCCCTGAACCAGGCAAGGAGTGCGAATTTTCACAAAATAAACGTGACCATGTAGGGCCAGAATCGTCCGCCCAGTCCGAATCCGTGCTCAAAATCCCCAAACTCCGACCCCCCAAAGTGCCCATCTTTGCAGCTGCGCATGCGCGGCCCCCTGAACCAGGCAAGGAGTGCGAATTTTCACAAAATAAACGTGACCATGTAGGGCCAGAATCGTCCGCCCAGTCCGAATCCGTGCTCAAAATCCCCAAACTCCGACCCCCCAAAGTGCCCATCTTTGCACCTGCGCATGCGCGGCCCCCAGAACCAGGCAAGGAGTGCGAATTTTCACTAAATAAACGTGACCATGTAGGACCAGAATCGTCCGCCCAGTCCGAATCCGTGCTAAAAATCCCCAAACTCCGACCCCCCAAAGTGCCCATCTTTGCAGCTGCGCATGCGCGGCCCCCTGAACCAGGCAAGGAGTGCGAATTTTCACAAAATAAACGTGACCATGTAGGGCCAGAATCGTCCGCCCAGTCCGAATCCGTGCTCAAAATCCCCAAATTCCGACCCCCCAAAGTGCCCATCTTTGCAGCTGCGCATGCGCGGCCCCCAGAACCAGGCAAGGAGTGCGAATTTTCACAAAATAAACGTGACCATGTAGGGCCAGAATCGTCCGCCCAGTCCGAATCCGTGCTCAAAATCCCCAAACTCCGACCCCCCAAAGTGCCCATCTTTGCAGCTGCGCATGCGCGGCCCCCTGAACCAGGCAAGGAGTGCGAATTTTCACAAAATAAACGTGACCATGTAGGGCCAGAATCGTCCGCCCAGTCCGAATCCTTGCTCAAAATCCCCAAACTCCGAACCCCCAAAGTGCCCATCTTTGCAGCTGCGCATGCGCGGCCCCCTGAACCAGGCAAGGAGTGCGAATTTTCACAAAATAAACGTGACCATGTAGGGCCAGAATCGTCCGCCCAGTCCGAATCCGTGCTCAAAATCCCCAAACTCCGACCCCCCAAAGTGCCCATCTTTGCAGCTGCGCATGCGCGGCCCCCTGAACCAGGCAAGGAGTGCGAATTTTCACAAAATAAACGTGACCATGTAGGGCCAGAATCGTCCGCCCAGTCCGAATCCGTGCTCAAAATCCCCAAACTCCGACCCCCCAAAGTGCCCATCTTTGCAGCTGCGCATGCGCGGCCCCCTGAACCAGGCAAGGAGTGCGAATTTTCACAAAATAAACGTGACCATGTAGGGCCAGAATCGTCCGCCCAGTCCGAATCCGTGCTCAAAATCCACAAACTCCGACCCCCCAAAGTGCCCATCTTTGCAGCTGCGCATGCGCGGCCCCCTGAACCAGGCAAGGAGTGCGAATTTTCACAAAATAAACGTGACCATGTAGGGCCAGAATCGTCCGCCCAGTCCGAATCCGTGCTCAAAATCCCCAAACTCCGAACCCCCAAAGTGCCCATCTTTGCAGCTGCGCATGCGCGGCCCCCAGAACCAGGCAAGGAGTGCGAATTTTCACAAAATAAACGTGACCATGTAGGGCCAGAATCGTCCGCCCAGTCCGAATCCGTGCTCAAAATCCCCAAACTCCGACCCCCCAAAGTGCCCATCTTTGCAGCTGCGCATGCGCGGCCCCCTGAACCAGGCAAGGAGTGCGAATTTTCACAAAATAAACGTGACCATGTAGGGCCAGAATCGTCCGCCCAGTCCGAATCCGTGCTCAAAATCCCCAAACTCCGACCCCCCAAAGTGCCCATCTTTGCAGCTGCGCATGCGCGGCCCCCTGAACCAGGCAAGGAGTGCGAATTTTCACAAAATAAACGTGACCATGTAGGGCCAGAATCGTCCGCCCAGTCCGAATCCGTGCTCAAAATCCCCAAACTCCGAACCCCAAAGTGCCCATCTTTGCAGCTGCGCATGCGCGGCCCCCTGAACCAGGCAAGGAGTGCGAATTTTCACAAAATAAACGTGACCATGTAGGGCCAGAATCGTCCGCCCAGTCCGAATCCGTGCTCAAAATCCCCAAACTCCGACCCCCCAAAGTGCCCATCTTTGCAGCTGTGCATGCGCGGCCCCCTGAACCAGGCAAGGAGTGCGAATTTTCACAAAATAAACGTGACCATGTAGGGCCAGAATCGTCCGCCCAGTCCGAATCCGTGCTCAAAATCCCCAAACTCCGACCCCCCAAAGTGCCCATCTTTGCAGCTGCGCATGCGCGGCCCCCTGAACCAGGCAAGGAGTGCGAATTTTCACAAAATAAACGTGACCATGTAGGGCCAGAATCGTCCGCCCAGTCCGAATCCGTGCTCAAAATCCCCAAACTCCGACCCCCCAAAGTGCCCATCTTTGCACCTGCGCATGCGCGGCCCCCAGAACCAGGCAAGGAGTGCGAATTTTCACAAAATAAACGTGACCATGTAGGACCAGAATCGTCCGCCCAGTCCGAATCCGTGCTAAAAATCCCCAAACTCCGACCCCCCAAAGTGCCCATCTTTGCAGCTGCGCATGCGCGGCCCCCTGAACCAGGCAAGGAGTGCGAATTTTCACAAAATAAACGTGACCATGTAGGGCCAGAATCGTCCGCCCAGTCCGAATCCGTGCTCAAAATCCCCAAACTCCGATCCCCCAAAGTGCCCATCTTTGCAGCTGCGCATGCGCGGCCCCCTGAACCAGGCAAGGAGTGCGAATTTTCACAAAATAAACGTGACCATGTAGGGCCAGAATCGTCCGCCCAGTCCGAATCCGTGCTCAAAATCCCCAAACTCCGACCCCCCAAAGTGCCCATCTTTGCACCTGCGCATGCGCGGCCCCCAGAACCAGGCAAGGAGTGCGAATTTTCACTAAATAAACGTGACCATGTAGGACCAGAATCGTCCGCCCAGTCCGAATCCGTGCTAAAAATCCCCAAACTCCGACCCCCCAAAGTGCCCATCTTTGCAGCTGCGCATGCGCGGCCCCCTGAACCAGGCAAGGAGTGCGAATTTTCACAAAATAAACGTGACCATGTAGGGCCAGAATCGTCCGCCCAGTCCGAATCCGTGCTCAAAATCCCCAAATTCCGACCCCCCAAAGTGCCCATCTTTGCAGCTGCGCATGCGCGGCCCCCAGAACCAGGCAAGGAGTGCGAATTTTCACAAAATAAACGTGACCATGTAGGGCCAGAATCGTCCGCCCAGTCCGAATCCGTGCTCAAAATCCCCAAACTCCGACCCCCCAAAGTGCCCATCTTTGCAGCTGCGCATGCGCGGCCCCCTGAACCAGGCAAGGAGTGCGAATTTTCACAAAATAAACGTGACCATGTAGGGCCAGAATCGTCCGCCCAGTCCGAATCCTTGCTCAAAATCCCCAAACTCCGAACCCCCAAAGTGCCCATCTTTGCAGCTGCGCATGCGCGGCCCCCTGAACCAGGCAAGGAGTGCGAATTTTCACAAAATAAACGTGACCATGTAGGGCCAGAATCGTCCGCCCAGTCCGAATCCGTGCTCAAAATCCCCAAACTCCGACCCCCCAAAGTGCCCATCTTTGCAGCTGCGCATGCGCGGCCCCCTGAACCAGGCAAGGAGTGCGAATTTTCACAAAATAAACGTGACCATGTAGGGCCAGAATCGTCCGCCCAGTCCGAATCCGTGCTCAAAATCCCCAAACTCCGACCCCCCAAAGTGCCCATCTTTGCAGCTGCGCATGCGCGGCCCCCTGAACCAGGCAAGGAGTGCGAATTTTCACAAAATAAACGTGACCATGTAGGGCCAGAATCGTCCGCCCAGTCCGAATCCGTGCTCAAAATCCACAAACTCCGACCCCCCAAAGTGCCCATCTTTGCAGCTGCGCATGCGCGGCCCCCTGAACCAGGCAAGGAGTGCGAATTTTCACAAAATAAACGTGACCATGTAGGGCCAGAATCGTCCGCCCAGTCCGAATCCGTGCTCAAAATCCCCAAACTCCGAACCCCCAAAGTGCCCATCTTTGCAGCTGCGCATGCGCGGCCCCCAGAACCAGGCAAGGAGTGCGAATTTTCACAAAATAAACGTGACCATGTAGGGCCAGAATCGTCCGCCCAGTCCGAATCCGTGCTCAAAATCCCCAAACTCCGACCCCCCAAAGTGCCCATCTTTGCAGCTGCGCATGCGCGGCCCCCTGAACCAGGCAAGGAGTGCGAATTTTCACAAAATAAACGTGACCATGTAGGGCCAGAATCGTCCGCCCAGTCCGAATCCGTGCTCAAAATCCCCAAACTCCGACCCCCCAAAGTGCCCATCTTTGCAGCTGCGCATGCGCGGCCCCCTGAACCAGGCAAGGAGTGCGAATTTTCACAAAATAAACGTGACCATGTAGGGCCAGAATCGTCCGCCCAGTCCGAATCCGTGCTCAAAATCCCCAAACTCCGAACCCCAAAGTGCCCATCTTTGCAGCTGCGCATGCGCGGCCCCCTGAACCAGGCAAGGAGTGCGAATTTTCACAAAATAAACGTGACCATGTAGGGCCAGAATCGTCCGCCCAGTCCGAATCCGTGCTCAAAATCCCCAAACTCCGACCCCCCAAAGTGCCCATCTTTGCAGCTGTGCATGCGCGGCCCCCTGAACCAGGCAAGGAGTGCGAATTTTCACAAAATAAACGTGACCATGTAGGGCCAGAATCGTCCGCCCAGTCCGAATCCGTGCTCAAAATCCCCAAACTCCGACCCCCCAAAGTGCCCATCTTTGCAGCTGCGCATGCGCGGCCCCCTGAACCAGGCAAGGAGTGCGAATTTTCACAAAATAAACGTGACCATGTAGGGCCAGAATCGTCCGCCCAGTCCGAATCCGTGCTCAAAATCCCCAAACTCCGACCCCCCAAAGTGCCCATCTTTGCACCTGCGCATGCGCGGCCCCCAGAACCAGGCAAGGAGTGCGAATTTTCACAAAATAAACGTGACCATGTAGGACCAGAATCGTCCGCCCAGTCCGAATCCGTGCTAAAAATCCCCAAACTCCGACCCCCCAAAGTGCCCATCTTTGCAGCTGCGCATGCGCGGCCCCCTGAACCAGGCAAGGAGTGCGAATTTTCACAAAATAAACGTGACCATGTAGGGCCAGAATCGTCCGCCCAGTCCGAATCCGTGCTCAAAATCCCCAAATTCCGACCCCCCAAAGTGCCCATCTTTGCAGCTGCGCATGCGCGGCCCCCAGAACCAGGCAAGGAGTGCGAATTTTCACAAAATAAACGTGACCATGTAGGGCCAGAATCGTCCGCCCAGTCCGAATCCGTGCTCAAAATCCCCAAACTCCGACCCCCCAAAGTGCCCATCTTTGCAGCTGCGCATGCGCGGCCCCCTGAACCAGGCAAGGAGTGCGAATTTTCACAAAATAAACGTGACCATGTAGGGCCAGAATCGTCCGCCCAGTCCGAATCCTTGCTCAAAATCCCCAAACTCCGACCCCCCAAAGTGCCCATCTTTGCAGCTGCGCATGCGCGGCCCCCTGAACCAGGCAAGGAGTGCGAATTTTCACAAAATAAACGTGACCATGTAGGGCCAGAATCGTCCGCCCAGTCCGAATCCGTGCTCAAAATCCCCAAACTCCGAACCCCCAAAGTGCCCATCTTTGCAGCTGCGCATGCGCGGCCCCCTGAACCAGGCAAGGAGTGCGAATTTTCACAAAATAAACGTGACCATGTAGGGCCAGAATCGTCCGCCCAGTCCGAATCCGTGCTCAAAATACCCAAACTCCGACCCCCCAAAGTGCCCATCTTTGCAGCTGCGCATGCGCGGCCCCCTGAACCAGGCAAGGAGTGCGAATTTTCACAAAATAAACGTGACCATGTAGGGCCAGAATCGTCCGCCCAGTCCGAATCCGTGCTCAAAATCCACAAACTCCGACCCCCCAAAGTGCCCATCTTTGCAGCTGCTCATGCGCGGCCCCCTGAACCAGGCAAGGAGTGCGAATTTTCACAAAATAAACGTGACCATGTAGGGCCAGAATCGTCCGCCCAGTCCGAATCCGTGCTCAAAATCCCCAAACTCCGAACCCCCAAAGTGCCCATCTTTGCAGCTGCGCATGCGCGGCCCCCAGAACCAGGCAAGGAGTGCGAATTTTCACAAAATAAACGTGACCATGTAGGGCCAGAATCGTCCGCCCAGTCCGAATCCGTGCTCAAAATCCCCAAACTCCGACCCCCCAAAGTGCCCATCTTTGCAGCTGCGCATGCGCGGCCCCCTGAACCAGGCAAGGAGTGCGAATTTTCACAAAATAAACGTGACCATGTAGGGCCAGAATCGTCCGCCCAGTCCGAATCCGTGCTCAAAATCCCCAAACTCCGACCCCCCAAAGTGCCCATCTTTGCAGCTGCGCATGCGCGGCCCCCTGAACCAGGCAAGGAGTGCGAATTTTCACAAAATAAACGTGACCATGTAGGGCCAGAATCGTCCGCCCAGTCCGAATCCGTGCTCAAAATCCCCAAACTCCGACCCCCCAAAGTGCCCATCTTTGCAGCTGCGCATGCGCGGCCCCCAGAACCAGGCAAGGAGTGCGAATTTTCACAAAATAAACGTGACCATGTAGGGCCAGAATCGTCCGCCCAGTCCGAATCCGTGCTCAAAATCCCCAAACTCCGACCCCCCAAAGTGCCCATCTTTGCAGCTGCGCATGCGCGGCCCCCTGAACCAGGCAAGGAGTGCGAATTTTCACAAAATAAACGTGACCATGTAGGGCCAGAATCGTCCGCCCAGTCCGAATCCGTGCTCAAAATCCCCAAATTCCGACCCCCCAAAGTGCCCATCTTTGCAGCTGCGCATGCGCGGCCCCCTGAACCAGGCAAGGAGTGCGAATTTTCACAAAATAAACGTGACCATGTAGGGCCAGAATCGTCCGCCCAGTCCGAATCCGTGCTCAAAATCCCCAAACTCCGACCCCCCAAAGTGCCCATCTTTGCAGCTGCGCATGCGCGGCCCCCTGAACCAGGCAAGGAGTGCGAATTTTCACAAAATAAACGTGACCATGTAGGGCCAGAATCGTCCGCCCAGTCCGAATCCGTGCTCAAAATCCCCAAACTCCGACCCCCCAAAGTGCCCATCTTTGCAGCTGCGCATGCGCGGCCCCCTGAACCAGGCAAGGAGTGCGAATTTTCACAAAATAAACGTGACCATGTAGGGCCAGAATCGTCCGCCCAGTCCGAATCCGTGCTCAAAATCCCCAAACTCCGACCCCCCAAAGTGCCCATCTTTGCAGCTGCGCATGCGCGGCCCCCTGAACCAGGCAAGGAGTGCGAATTTTCACAAAATAAACGTGACCATGTAGGGCCAGAATCGTCCGCCCAGTCCGAATCCGTGCTCAAAATCCCCAAACTCCGACCCCCCAAAGTGCCCATCTTTGCAGCTGCGCATGCGCGGCCCCCTGAACCAGGCAAGGAGTGCGAATTTTCACAAAATAAACGTGACCATGTAGGGCCAGAATCGTCCGCCCAGTCCGAATCCGTGCTCAAAATCCCCAAATTCCGACCCCCCAAAGTGCCCATCTTTGCAGCTGCGCATGCGCGGCCCCCTGAACCAGGCAAGGAGTGCGAATTTTCACAAAATAAACGTGACCATGTAGGGCCAGAATCGTCCGCCCAGTCCGAATCCGTGCTCAAAATCCCCAAACTCCGACCCCCCAAAGTGCCCATCTTTGCAGCTGCGCATGCGCGGCCCCCTGAACCAGGCAAGGAGTGCGAATTTTCACAAAATAAACGTGACCATGTAGGACCGGAATCGTCCGCCCAGTCCGAATCCGTGCTCAAAATCCCCAAACTCCGACCCCCCAAAGTGCCCATCTTTGCAGCTGCGCATGCGCGGCCCCCTGAACCAGGCAAGGAGTGCGAATTTTCACAAAATAAACGTGACCATGTAGGGCCAGAATCGTCCGCCCAGTCCGAATCCGTGCTCAAAATCCCCAAACTCCGACCCCCCAAAGTGCCCATCTTTGCAGCTGCGGATGCGCGGCCCCCTGAACCAGGCAAGGAGTGCGAATTTTCACAAAATAAACGTGACCATGTAGGGCAAGAATCGTCCGCCCAGTCCGAATCCGTGCTCAAAATCCCCAAACTCCGACCCCCCAAAGTGCCCATCTTTGCAGCTGCGCATGCGCGGCCCCCTGAACCAGGCAAGGAGTGCGAATTTTCACAAAATAAACGTGACCATGTAGGACCGGAATCGTCCGCCCAGTCCGAATCTGTGCTCAAAATCCCCAAACTCCGACCCCCCAAAGTGCCCATCTTTGCAGCTGCGCATGCGCGGCCCCCTGAACCAGGCAAGGAGTGCGAATTTTCACAAAATAAACGTGACCATGTAGGGCCAGAATCGTCCGCCCAGTCCGAATCCGTGCTCAAAATCCCCAAACTCCGACCCCCCAAAGTGCCCATCTTTGCAGCTGCGCATGCGCGGCCCCCTGAACCAGGCAAGGAGTGCGAATTTTCACAAAATAAACGTGACCATGTAGGGCCAGAATCGTCCGCCCAGTCCGAATCCGTGCTCAAAATCCCCAAACTCCGACCCCCCAAAGTGCCCATCTTTGCAGCTGCGCATGCGCGGCCCCCTGAACCAGGCAAGGAGTGCGAATTTTCACAAAATAAACGTGACCATGTAGGGCCAGAATCGTCCGCCCAGTCCGAATCCGTGCTCAAAATCCCCAAACTCCGACCCCCCAAAGTGCCCATCTTTGCAGCTGCGCATGCGCGGCCCCCTGAACCAGGCAAGGAGTGCGAATTTTCACAAAATAAACGTGACCATGTAGGGCCAGAATCGTCCGCCCAGTCCGAATCCGTGCTCAAAATCCCCAAACTCCGACCCCCCAAAGTGCCCATCTTTGCAGCTGCGCATGCGCGGCCCCCTGAACCAGGCAAGGAGTGCGAATTTTCACAAAATAAACGTGACCATGTAGGACCGGAATCGTCCGCCCAGTCCGAATCCGTGCTCAAAATCCCCAAACTCCGACCCCCCAAAGTGCCCATTTTTGCAGCTGCGCATGCGCGGCCCCCTGAACCAGGCAAGGAGTGCGAATTTTCACAAAATAAACGTGACCATGTAGGGCCAGAATCGTCCACCCAGTCCGAATCCGTGCTCAAAATCCCCAAACTCCGACCCCCCAAAGTGCCCATCTTTGCAGCTGCGGATGCGCGGCCCCCTGAACCAGGCAAGGAGTGCGAATTTTCACAAAATAAACGTGACCATGTAGGGCAAGAATCGTCCGCCCAGTCCGAATCCGTGCTCAAAATCCCCAAACTCCGACCCCCCAAAGTGCCCATCTTTGCAGCTGCGCATGCGCGGCCCCCTGAACCAGGCAAGGAGTGCGAATTTTCACAAAATAAACGTGACCATGTAGGGCCAGAATCGTCCGCCCAGTCCGAATCCGTGCTCAAAATCCCCAAACTCCGACCCCCCAAAGTGCCCATCTTTGCAGCTGCGCATGCGCGGCCCCCTGAACCAGGCAAGGAGTGCGAATTTTCACAAAATAAACGTGACCATGTAGGGCCAGAATCGTCCGCCCAGTCCGAATCCGTGCTCAAAATCCCCAAACTCCGACCCCCCAAAGTGCCCATTTTTTGCAGCTGCGCATGCGCGGCCCCCAGAACCAGGCAAGGAGTGCGAATTTTCACAAAATAAACGTGACCATGTAGGGCCAGAATCGTCCGCCCAGTCCGAATCCGTGCTCAAAATCCCCAAACTCCGATCCCCCAAAGTGCCCATCTTTGCAGCTGCGCATGCGCGGCCCCCTGAACCAGGCAAGGAGTGCGAATTTTCACAAAATAAACGTGACCATGTAGGGCCAGAATCGTCCGCCCAGTCCGAATCCGTGCTCAAAATCCCCAAACTCCGACCCCCCAAAGTGCCCATCTTTGCAGCTGCGCATGCGCGGCCCCCAGAACCAGGCAAGGAGTGCGAATTTTCACAAAATAAACGTGACCATGTAGGGCCAGAATCGTCCGCCCAGTCCGAATCCGTGCTCAAAATCCCCAAACTCCGACCCCCCAAAGTGCCCATCTTTGCAGCTGCGCATGCGCGGCCCCCTGAACCAGGCAAGGAATGCGAATTTTCACAAAATAAACGTGACCATGTAGGGCCAGAATCGTCCGCCCAGTCCGAATCCGTGCTCAAAATCCCCAAACTCCGACCCCCCAAAGTGCCCATCTTTGCAGCTGCGCATGCGCGGCCCCCAGAACCAGGCAAGGAGTGCGAATTTTCACAAAATAAACGTGACCATGTAGGGCCAGAATCGTCCGCCCAGTCCGAATCCGTGCTCAAAATCCCCAAACTCCGACCCCCCAAAGTGCCCATCTTTGCAGCTGCGCATGCGCGGCCCCCTGAACCAGGCAAGGAGTGCGAATTTTCACAAAATAAACGTGACCATGTAGGGCCAGAATCGTCCGCCCAGTCCGAATCCGTGCTCAAAATCCCCAAACTCCGATCCCCCAAAGTGCCCATCTTTGCAGCTGCGCATGCGCGGCCCCCTGAACCAGGCAAGGAGTGCGAATTTTCACAAAATAAACGTGACCATGTAGGGCCAGAATCGTCCGCCCAGTCCGAATCCGTGCTCAAAATCCCCAAACTCCGACCCCCCAAAGTGCCCATCTTTGCAGCTGCGCATGCACGGCCCCCTGAACCAGGCAAGGAGTGCGAATTTTCACAAAATAAACGTGACCATGTAGGGCCAGAATCGTCCGCCCAGTCCGAATCCGTGCTCAAAATCCCCAAACTCCGACCCCCCAAAGTGCCCATCTTTGCAGCTGCGCATGCGCGGCCCCCTGAACCAGGCAAGGAGTGCGAATTTTCACAAAATAAACGTGACCATGTAGGGCCAGAATCGTCCGCCCAGTCCGAATCCGTGCTCAAAATCCCCAAACTCCGACCCCCCAAAGTGCCCATCTTTGCAGCTGCGCATGCGCGGCCCCCAGAACCAGGCAAGGAGTGCGAATTTTCACAAAATAAACGTGACCATGTAGGGCCAGAATCGTCCGCCCAGTCCGAATCCGTGCTCAAAATCCCCAAACTCCGACCCCCCAAAGTGCCCATCTTTGCAGCTGCGCATGCGCGGCCCCCTGAACCAGGCAAGGAGTGCGAATTTTCACAAAATAAACGTGACCATGTAGGGCCAGAATCGTCCGCCCAGTCCGAATCCGTGCTCAAAATCCCCAAACTCCGACCCCCCAAAGTGCCCATCTTTGCAGCTGCGCATGCGCGGCCCCCTGAACCACGCAAGGAGTGCGAATTTTCACAAAATAAACGTGACCATGTAGGGCCAGAATCGTCCGCCCAGTCCGAATCCGTGCTCAAAATCCCCAAACTCCGACCCCCCAAAGTGCCCATCTTTGCAGCTGCGCATGCGCGGCCCCCAGAACCAGGCAAAGAGTGCGAATTTTCACAAAATAAACGTGACCATGTAGGGCCAGAATCGTCCGCCCAGTCCGAATCCGTGCTCAAAATCCCCAAACTCCGATCCCCCAAAGTGCCCATCTTTGCAGCTGCGCATGCGCGGCCCCCAGAACCAGGCAAGGAGTGCGAATTTTCACAAAATAAACGTGACCATGTAGGGCCAGAATCGTCCGCCCAGTCCGAATCCGTGCTCAAAATCCCCAAACTCCGACCCCCCAAAGTGCCCATCTTTGCAGCTGCGCATGCGCGGCCCCCTGAACCAGGCAAGGAGTGCGAATTTTCACAAAATAAACGTGACCATGTAGGGCCAGAATCGTCCGCCCAGTCCGAATCCGTGCTCAAAATCCCCAAACTCCGACCCCCCAAAGTGCCCATCTTTGCAGCTGCGCATGCGCGGCCCCCTGAACCAGGCAAGGAGTGCGAATTTTCACAAAATAAACGTGACCATGTAGGGCCAGAATCGTCCGCCCAGTCCGAATCCGTGCTCAAAATCCCCAAACTCCGACCCCCCAAAGTGCATATCTTTGCAGCTGCGCATGCGCGGCCCCCTGAACCAGGCAAGGAGTGCGAATTTTCACAAAATAAACGTGACCATGTAGGGCCAGAATCGTCCGCCCAGTCCGAATCCGTGCTCAAAATCCCCAAACTCCGACCCCCCAAAGTGCCCATCTTTGCAGCTGCGCATGCGCGGCCCCCAGAACCAGGCAAGGAGTGCGAATTTGCACAAAATAAACGTGACCATGTAGGGCCAGAATCGTCCGCCCAGTCCGAATCCGTGCTCAAAATCCCCAAACTCCGACCCCCAAAAGTGCCCATCTTTGCAGCTGCGCATGCGCGGCCCCCTGAACCACGCAAGGAGTGCGAATTTTCACAAAATAAACGTGACCATGTAGGGCCAGAATCGTCCGCCCAGTCCGAATCCGTGCTCAAAATCCCAAAACTCCGACCCCCCAAAGTGCCCATCTTTGCAGCTGCGCATGCGCGGCCCCCAGAACCAGGCAAGGAGTGCGAATTTTCACAAAATAAACGTGACCATGTAGGGCCAGAATCGTCCGCCCAGTCCGAATCCGTGCTCAAAATCCCCAAACTCCGACCCCCCAAAGTGCCCATCTTTGCAGCTGCGCATGCACGGCCCCCTGAACCAGGCAAGGAGTGCGAATTTTCACAAAATAAACGTGACCATGTAGGGCCAGAATCGTCCGCCCAGTCCGAATCCGTGCTCAAAATCCCCAAACTCCGACCCCCCAAAGTGCCCATCTTTGCAGCTGCGCATGCGCGGCCCCCTGAACCAGGCAAGGAGTGCGAATTTTCACAAAATAAACGTGACCATGTAGGGCCAGAATCGTCCGCCCAGTCCGAATCCGTGCTCAAAATCCCCAAACTCCGACCCCCCAAAGTGCCCATCTTTGCAGCTGCGCATGCGCGGCCCCCTGAACCACGCAAGGAGTGCGAATTTTCACAAAATAAACGTGACCATGTAGGGCCAGAATCGTCCGCCCAGTCCGAATCCGTGCTCAAAATCCCCAAACTCCGACCCCCCAAAGTGCCCATCTTTGCAGCTGCGCATGCGCGGCCCCCAGAACCAGGCAAGGAGTGCGAATTTTCACAAAATAAACGTGACCATGTAGGGCCAGAATCGTCCGCCCAGTCCGAATCCGTGCTCAAAATCCCCAAACTCCGACCCCCCAAAGTGCCCATCTTTGCAGCTGCGCATGCGCGGCCCCCTGAACCAGGCAAGGAGTGCGAATTTTCACAAAATAAACGTGACCATGTAGGGCCAGAATCGTCCGCCAAGTCCGAATCCGTGCTCAAAATCCCCAAACTCCGACCCCCCAAAGTGCCCATCTTTGCAGCTGCGCATGCGCGGCCCCCTGAACCAGGCAAGGAGTGCGAATTTTCACAAAATAAACGTGACCATGTAGGGCCAGAATCGTCCGCCCAGTCCGAATCCGTGCTCAAAATCCCCAAACTCCGACCCCCCAAAGTGCCCATCTTTGCAGCTGCGCATGCGCGGCCCCCAGAACCAGGCAAGGAGTGCGAATTTTCACAAAATAAACGTGACCATGTAGGGCCAGAATCGTCCGCCCAGTCCGAATCCGTGCTCAAAATCCCCAAACTCCGATCCCCCAAAGTGCCCATCTTTGCAGCTGCGCATGCGCGGCCCCCAGAACCAGGCAAGGAGTGCGAATTTTCACAAAATAAACGTGACCATGTAGGGCCAGAATCGTCCGCCCAGTCCGAATCCGTGCTCAAAATCCCCAAACTCCGACCCCCCAAAGTGCCCATCTTTGCAGCTGCGCATGCGCGGCCCCCTGAACCAGGCAAGGAGTGCGAATTTTCACAAAATAAACGTGACCATGTAGGGCCAGAATCGTCCGCCCAGTCCGAATCCGTGCTCAAAATCCCCAAACTCCGACCCCCCAAAGTGCCCATCTTTGCAGCTGCGCATGCGCGGCCCCCTGAACCAGGCAAGGAGTGCGAATTTTCACAAAATAAACGTGACCATGTAGGGCCAGAATCGTCCGCCCAGTCCGAATCCGTGCTCAAAATCCCCAAACTCCGACCCCCCAAAGTGCATATCTTTGCAGCTGCGCATGCGCGGCCCCCTGAACCAGGCAAGGAGTGCGAATTTTCACAAAATAAACGTGACCATGTAGGGCCAGAATCGTCCGCCCAGTCCGAATCCGTGCTCAAAATCCCCAAACTCCGACCCCCCAAAGTGCCCATCTTTGCAGCTGCGCATGCGCGGCCCCCAGAACCAGGCAAGGAGTGCGAATTTTCACAAAATAAACGTGACCATGTAGGGCCAGAATCGTCCGCCCAGTCCGAATCCGTGCTCAAAATCCCCAAACTCCGACCCCCCAAAGTGCCCATCTTTGCAGCTGCGCATGCGCGGCCCCCTGAACCACGCAAGGAGTGCGAATTTTCATAAAATAAACGTGACCATGTAGGGCCAGAATCGTCCGCCCAGTCCGAATCCGTGCTCAAAATCCCAAAACTCCGACCCCCCAAAGTGCCCATCTTTGCAGCTGCGCATGCGCGGCCCCCAGAACCAGGCAAGGAGTGCGAATTTTCACAAAATAAACGTGACCATGTAGGGCCAGAATCGTCCGCCCAGTCCGAATCCGTGCTCAAAATCCCCAAACTCCGACCCCCCAAAGTGCCCATCTTTGCAGCTGCGCATGCGCGGCCCCCTGAACCAGGCAAGGAGTGCGAATTTTCACAAAATAAACGTGACCATGTAGGGCCAGAATCGTCCGCCCAGTCCGAATCCGTGCTCAAAATCCCCAAACTCCGACCCCCCAAAGTGCCCATCTTTGCAGCTGCGCATGCGCGGCCCCCTGAACCAGGCAAGGAGTGCGAATTTTCACAAAATAAACGTGACCATGTAGGGCCAGAATCGTCCGCCCAGTCCGAATCCGTGCTCAAAATCCCCAAACTCCGACCCCCCAAAGTGCCCATCTTTGCAGCTGCGCATGCGCGGCCCCCTGAACCAGGCAAGGAGTGCGAATTTTCACAAAATAAACGTGACCATGTAGGGCCAGAATCGTCCGCCCAGTCCGAATCCGTGCTCAAAATCCCCAAACTCCGACCCCCCAAAGTGCCCATCTTTGCAGCTGCGCATGCGCGGCCCCCAGAACCAGGCAAGGAGTGCGAATTTTCACAAAATAAACGTGACCATGTAGGGCCAGAATCGTCCGCCCAGTCCGAATCCGTGCTCAAAATCCCCAAACTCCGACCCCCCAAAGTGCCCATCTTTGCAGCTGCGCATGCGCGGCCCCCTGAACCAGGCAAGGAGTGCGAATTTTCACAAAATAAACGTGACCATGTAGGGCCAGAATCGTCCGCCCAGTCCGAATCCCTGCTCAAAATCCCCAAACTCCGACCCCCCAAAGTGCCCATCTTTGCAGCTGCGCATGCGCGGCCCCCTGAACCAGGCAAGGAGTGCGAATTTTCACAAAATAAACGTGACCATGTAGGGCCAGAATCGTCCGCCCAGTCCGAATCCGTGCTCAAAATCCCCAAACTCCGACCCCCCAAAGTGCCCATCTTTGCAGCTGCGCATGCGCGGCCCCCTGAACCAGGCAAGGAGTGCGAATTTTCACAAAATAAACGTGACCATGTAGGGCCAGAATCGTCCGCCCAGTCCGAATCCGTGCTCAAAATCCCCAAACTCCGACCCCCCAAAGTGCCCATCTTTGCAGCTGCGCATGCGCGGCCCCCTGAACCAGGCAAGGAGTGCGAATTTTCACAAAATAAACGTGACCATGTAGGGCCAGAATCGTCCGCCCAGTCCGAATCCGTGCTCAAAATCCCCAAACTCCGACCCCCCAAAGTGCCCATCTTTGCAGCTGCGCATGCGCGGCCCCCAGAACCAGGCAAGGAGTGCGAATTTTCACAAAATAAACGTGACCATGTAGGGCCAGAATCGTCCGCCCAGTCCGAATCCGTGCTCAAAATCCCCAAACTCCGACCCCCCAAAGTGCCCATCTTTGCAGCTGCGCATGCGCGGCTTCCTGAACCAGGCAAGGAGTGCGAATTTTCACAAAATAAACGTGACCATGTAGGGCCAGAATCGTCCGCCCAGTCCGAATCCGTGCTCAAAATCCCCAAACTCCGACCCCCCAAAGTGCCCATCTTTGCAGCTGCGCATGCGCGGCCCCCTGAACCAGGCAAGGAGTGCGAATTTTCACAAAATAAACGTGACCATGTAGGGCCAGAATCGTCCGCCCAGTCCGAATCCGTGCTCAAAATCCCCAAACTCCGACCCCCCCAAAGTGCCCATCTTTGCAGCTGCGCATGCGCGGCCCCCTGAACCAGGCAAGGAGTGCGAATTTTCACAAAATAAACGTGAACATGTAGGACCGGAATCGTCCGCCCAGTCCGAATCCGTGCTCAAAATCCCCAAACTCCGACCCCCCAAAGTGCCCATCTTTGCAGCTGCGCATGCGCGGCCCCCTGAACCAGGCAAGGAGTGCGAATTTTCACAAAATAAACGTGACCATGTAGGGCCAGAATCGTCCGCCCAGTCCGAATCCGTGCTCAAAATCCCCAAACTCCGACCCCCCAAAGTGCCCATCTTTGCAGCTGCGCATGCGCGGCCCCCAGAACCAGGCAAGGAGTGCGAATTTTCACAAAATAAACGTGACCATGTAGGGCCAGAATCGTCCGCCCAGTCCGAATCCGTGCTCAAAATCCCCAAACTCCGACCCCCCAAAGTGCCCATCTTTGCAGCTGCGCATGCGCGGCCCCCTGAACCAGGCAAGGAGTGCGAATTTTCACAAAATAAACGTGACCATGTAGGGCCAGAATCGTCCGCCCAGTCCGAATCCGTGCTCAAAATCCCCAAACTCCGACCCCCCAAAGTGCCCATCTTTGCAGCTGCGCATGCGCGGCCCCCTGAACCAGGCAAGGAGTGCGAATTTTCACAAAATAAACGTGACCATGTAGGGCCAGAATCGTCCGCCCAGTCCGAATCCGTGCTCAAAATCCCCAAACTCCGACCCCCCAAAGTGCCCATCTTTGCAGCTGCGCATGCGCGGCCCCCTGAACCAGGCAAGGAGTGCGAATTTTCACAAAATAAACGTGACCATGTAGGACCGGAATCGTCCGCCCAGTCCGAATCCGTGCTCAAAATCCCCAAACTCCGACCCCCCAAAGTGCCCATCTTTGCAGCTGCGCATGCGCGGCCCCCTGAACCAGGCAAGGAATGCGAATTTTCACAAAATAAACGTGACCATGTAGGGCCAGAATCGTCCGCCCAGTCCGAATCCGTGCTCAAAATCCCCAAACTCCGACCCCCCAAAGTGCCCATCTTTGCAGCTGCGGATGCGCGGCCCCCTGAACCAGGCAAGGAGTGCGAATTTTCACAAAATAAACGTGACCATGTAGGGCCAGAATCGTCCGCCCAGTCCGAATCCGTGCTCAAAATCACCAAACTCCGACCCCCCAAAGTGCCCATCTTTGCAGCTGCGCATGCGCGGCCCCCTGAACCAGGCAAGGAGTGCGAATTTTCACAAAATAAACGTGACCATGTAGGGCCAGAATCGTCCGCCCAGTCCGAATCCGTGCTCAAAATCCCCAAACTCCGACCCCCCAAAGTGCCCATCTTTGCAGCTGCGCATGCGCGGCCCCCTGAACCAGGCAAGGAGTGCGAATTTTCACAAAATAAACGTGACCATGTAGGGCCAGAATCGTCCGCCCAGTCCGAATCCGTGCTCAAAATCCCCAAACTCCGACCCCCCAAAGTGCCCATCTTTGCAGCTGCGCATGCGCGGCCCCCAGAACCAGGCAAGGAGTGCGAATTTTCACAAAATAAACGTGACCATGTAGGGCCAGAATCGTCCGCCCAGTCCGAATCCGTGCTCAAAATCCCCAAACTCCGACCCCCCAAAGTGCCCATCTTTGCAGCTGCGCATGCGCGGCCCCCTGAACCAGGCAAGGAGTGCGAATTTTCACAAAATAAACGTGACCATGTAGGGCCAGAATCGTCCGCCCAGTCCGAATCCGTGCTCAAAATCCCCAAACTCCGACCCCCCAAAGTGCCCATCTTTGCAGCTGCGCATGCGCGGCCCCCAGAACCAGGCAAGGAGTGCGAATTTTCACAAAATAAACGTGACCATGTAGGGCCAGAATCGTCCGCCCAGTCCGAATCCGTGCTCAAAATCCCCAAACTCCGACCCCCCAAAGTGCCCATCTTTGCAGCTGCGCATGCGCGGCCCCCTGAACCAGGCAAGGAGTGCGAATTTTCACAAAATAAACGTGACCATGTAGGGCCAGAATCGTCCGCCCAGTCCGAATCCGTGCTCAAAATCCCCAAACTCCGACCCCCCAAAGTGCCCATCTTTGCAGCTGCGCATGCGCGGCCCCCTGAACCAGGCAAGGAGTGCGAATTTTCACAAAATAAACGTGACCATGTAGGGCCAGAATCGTCCGCCCAGTCCGAATCCGTGCTCAAAATCCCCAAACTCCGACCACCCAAAGTGCCCATCTTTGCAGCTGCGCATGCGCGGCCCCCTGAACCAGGCAAGGAGTGCGAATTTTCACAAAATAAACGTGACCATGTAGGGCCAGAATCGTCCGCCCAGTCCGAATCCCTGCTCAAAATCCCCAAACTCCGACCCCCCAAAGTGCCCATCTTTGCAGCTGCGCATGCGCGGCCCCCAGAACCAGGCAAGGAGTGCGAATTTTCACAAAATAAACGTGACCATGTAGGGCCAGAATCGTCCGCCCAGTCCGAATCCGTGCTCAAAATCCCCAAACTCCGACCCCCCAAAGTGCCCATCTTTGCAGCTGCGCATGCGCGGCCCCCTGAACCAGGCAAGGAGTGCGAATTTTCACAAAATAAACGTGACCATGTAGGGCCAGAATCGTCCGCCCAGTCCGAATCCGTGCTCAAAATCCCCAAACTCCGACCCCCCAAAGTGCCCATCTTTGCAGCTGCGCATGCGCGGCCCCCAGAACCAGGCAAAGAGTGCGAATTTTCACAAAATAAACGTGACCATCTAGGGCCAGAATCGTCCGCCCAGTCCGAATCCGTGCTCAAAATCCCCAAACTCCGACCCCCCAAAGTGCCCATCTTTGCAGCTGCGCATGCGCGGCCCCCAGAACCAGGCAAGGAGTGCGAATTTTCACAAAATAAACGTGACCATGTAGGGCCAGAATCGTCCGCCCAGTCCGAATCCGTGCTCAAAATCCCCAAACTCCGACCCCCCAAAGTGCCCATCTTTGCAGCTGCGCATGCGCGGCCCCCTGAACCAGGCAAGGAGTGCGAATTTTCACAAAATAAACGTGACCATGTAGGGCCAGAATCGTCCGCCCAGTCCGAATCCGTGCTCAAAATCCCCAAACTCCGATCCCCCAAAGTGCCCATCTTTGCAGCTGCGCATGCGCGGCCCCCTGAACCAGGCAAGGAGTGCGAATTTTCACAAAATAAACGTGACCATGTAGGGCCAGAATCGTCCGCCCAGTCCGAATCCGTGCTCAAAATCCCCAAACTCCGACCCCCCAAAGTGCCCATCTTTGCAGCTGCGCATGCGCGGCCCCCTGAACCAGGCAAGGAGTGCGAATTTTCACAAAATAAACGTGACCATGTAGGGCCAGAATCGTCCGCCCAGTCCGAATCCGTGCTCAAAATCCCCAAACTCCGACCCCCCAAAGTGCCCATCTTTGCAGCTGCGCATGCGCGGCCCCCTGAACCAGGCAAGGAGTGCGAATTTTCACAAAATAAACGTGACCATGTAGGGCCAGAATCGTCCGCCCAGTCCGAATCCGTGCTCAAAATCCCCAAACTCCGACCCCCCAAAGTGCCCATCTTTGCAGCTGCGCATGCGCGGCCCCCAGAACCAGGCAAAGAGTGCGAATTTTCACAAAATAAACGTGACCATCTAGGGCCAGAATCGTCCGCCCAGTCCGAATCCGTGCTCAAAATCCCCAAACTCCGACCCCCCAAAGTGCCCATCTTTGCAGCTGCGCATGCGCGGCCCCCTGAACCAGGCAAGGAGTGCGAATTTTCACAAAATAAACGTGACCATGTAGGGCCAGAATCGCCCGCCCAGTCCGAATCCGTGCTCAAAATCCCCAAACTCCGACCCCCCAAAGTGCCCATCTTTGCAGCTGCGCATGCGCGGCCCCCTGAACCAGGCAAGGAGTGCGAATTTTCACAAAATAAACGTGACCATGTAGGGCCAGAATCGTCCGCCCAGTCCGAATCCGTGCTCAAAATCCCCAAACTCCGACCCCCCAAAGTGCCCATCTTTGCAGCTGCGCATGCGCGGCCCCCAGAACCAGGCAAGGAGTGCGAATTTTCACAAAATAAACGTGACCATGTAGGGCCAGAATCGTCCGCCCAGTCCGAATCCGTGCTCAAAATCCCCAAACTCCGACCCCCCAAAGTGCCCATCTTTGCAGCTGCGCATGCGCGGCTCCCTGAACCAGGCAAGGAGTGCGAATTTTCACAAAATAAACGTGACCATGTAGGGCCAGAATCGTCCGCCCAGTCCGAATCCGTGCTCAAAATCCCCAAACTCCGACCCCCCAAAGTGCCCATCTTTGCAGCTGCGCATGCGCGGCCCCCAGAACCAGGCAAGGAGTGCGAATTTTCACAAAATAAACGTGACCATGTAGGGCCAGAATCGTCCGCCCAGTCCGAATCCGTGCTCAAAATCCCCAAACTCCGACCCCCCAAAGTGCCCATCTTTGCAGCTGCGCATGCGCGGCCCCCTGAACCAGGCAAGGAGTGCGAATTTTCACAAAATAAACGTGACCATGTAGGGCCAGAATCGTCCGCCCAGTCCGAATCCGTGCTCAAAATCCCCAAACTCGGACCCCCCAAAGTGCCCATCTTTGCAGCTGCGCATGCGCGGCCCCCTGAACCAGGCAAGGAGTGCGAATTTTCACAAAATAAACGTGACCATGTAGGGCCAGAATCGTCCGTCCAGTCCGAATCCGTGCTCAAAATCCCCAAACTCCGACCCCCCAAAGTGCCCATCTTTGCAGCTGCGCATGCGCGGCCCCCTGAACCAGGCAAGGAGTGCGAATTTTCACAAAATAAACGTGACCATCTAGGGCCAGAATCGTCCGCCCAGTCCGAATCCGTGCTCAAAATCCCCAAACTCCGACCCCCCAAAGTGCCCATCTTTGCAGCTGCGCATGCGCGGCCCCCTGAACCAGGCAAGGAGTGCGAATTTTCACAAAATAAACGTGACCATGTAGGGCCAGAATCGCCCGCCCAGTCCGAATCCGTGCTCAAAATCCCCAAACTCCGACCCCCCAAAGTGCCCATCTTTGCAGCTGCGCATGCGCGGCCCCCTGAACCAGGCAAGGAGTGCGAATTTTCACAAAATAAACGTGACCATGTAGGGCCAGAATCGTCCGCCCAGTCCGAATCCGTGCTCAAAATCCCCAAACTCCGACCCCCCAAAGTGCCCATCTTTGCAGCTGCGCATGCGCGGCCCCCAGAACCAGGCAAGGAGTGCGAATTTTCACAAAATAAACGTGACCATGTAGGGCCAGAATCGTCCGCCCAGTCCGAATCCGTGCTCAAAATCCCCAAACTCCGACCCCCCAAAGTGCCCATCTTTGCAGCTGCGCATGCGCGGCTCCCTGAACCAGGCAAGGAGTGCGAATTTTCACAAAATAAACGTGACCATGTAGGGCCAGAATCGTCCGCCCAGTCCGAATCCGTGCTCAAAATCCCCAAACTCCGACCCCCCAAAGTGCCCATCTTTGCAGCTGCGCATGCGCGGCCCCCAGAACCAGGCAAGGAGTGCGAATTTTCACAAAATAAACGTGACCATGTAGGGCCAGAATCGTCCGCCCAGTCCGAATCCGTGCTCAAAATCCCCAAACTCCGACCCCCCAAAGTGCCCATCTTTGCAGCTGCGCATGCGCGGCCCCCTGAACCAGGCAAGGAGTGCGAATTTTCACAAAATAAACGTGACCATGTAGGGCCAGAATCGTCCGCCCAGTCCGAATCCGTGCTCAAAATCCCCAAACTCCGACCCCCCAAAGTGCCCATCTTTGCAGCTGCGCATGCGCGGCCCCCTGAACCAGGCAAGGAGTGCGAATTTTCACAAAATAAACGTGACCATGTAGGGCCAGAATCGTCCGTCCAGTCCGAATCCGTGCTCAAAATCCCCAAACTCCGACCCCCCAAAGTGCCCATCTTTGCAGCTGCGCATGCGCGGCCCCCTGAACCAGGCAAGGAGTGCGAATTTTCACAAAATAAACGTGACCATGTAGGGCCAGAATCGTCCGCCCAGTCCGAATCCGTGCTCAAAATCCCCAAACTCCGACCCCCCAAAGTGCCCATCTTTGCAGCTGCGCATGCGCGGCCCCCTGAACCAGGCAAGGAGTGCGAATTTTCACAAAATAAACGTGACCATGTAGGGCCAGAATCGTCCGCCCAGTCCGAATCCGTGCTCAAAATCCCCAAACTCCGACCCCCCAAAGTGCCCATCTTTGCAGCTGCGCATGCGCGGCCCCCTGAACCAGGCAAGGAGTGCGAATTTTCACAAAATAAACGTGACCATGTAGGGCCAGAATCGTCCGCCCAGTCCGAATCCGTGCTCAAAATCCCCAAACTCCGACCCCCCAAAGTGCCCATCTTTGCAGCTGCGCATGCGCGGCCCCCTGAACCAGGCAAGGAGTGCGAATTTTCACAAAATAAACGTGACCATCTAGGGCCAGAATCGTCCGCCCAGTCCGAATCCGTGCTCAAAATCCCCAAACTCCGACCCCCCAAAGTGCCCATCTTTGCAGCTGCGCATGCGCGGCCCCCTGTACCAGGCAAGGAGTGCGAATTTTCACAAAATAAACGTGACCATGTAGGGCCAGAATCGTCCGCCCAGTCCGAATCCGTGCTCAAAATCCCCAAACTCCGACCCCCCAAAGTGCCCATCTTTGCAGCTGCGCATGCGCGGACCCCTGAACCAGGCAAGGAGTGCGAATTTTCACAAAATAAACGTGACCATGTAGGGCCAGAATCGTCCGCCCAGTCCGAATCCGTGCTCAAAATCCCCAAACTCCGACCTCCCAAAGTGCCCATCTTTGCAGCTGCGCATGCACGGCCCCCAGAACCAGGCAAGGAGTGCGAATTTTCACAAAATAAACGTGACCATGTAGGGCCAGAATCGTCCGCCCAGTCCGAATCAGTGCTCAAAATCCCCAAACTCCGACCCCCCAAAGTGCCCATCTTTGCAGCTGCGCATGCGCGGCCCCCAGAACCAGGCAAGGAGTGCGAATTTTCACAAAATAAACGTGACCATGTAGGGCCAGAATCGTCCGCCCAGTCCGAATCCCTGCTCAAAATCCCCAAACTCCGACCCCCCAAAGTGCCCATCTTTGCAGCTGCGCATGCGCGGCCCCCTGAACCAGGCAAGGAGTGCGAATTTTCACAAAATAAACGTGACCATGTAGGGCCAGAATCGTCCGCCCAGTCCGAATCCGTGCTCAAAATCCCCAAACTCTGACCCCCCAAAGTGCACATCTTTGCAGCTGCGCATGCGCGGCCCCCAGAACCAGGCAAGGAGTGCGAATTTTCACAAAATAAACGTGACCATGTAGGGCCAGAATCGTCCGCCCAGTCCGAATCCGTGCTCAAAATCCCCAAACTCCGACCCCCCAAAGTGCCCATCTTTGCAGCTGCGCATGCGCGGCCCCCTGAACCAGGCAAGGAGTGCGAATTTTCACAAAATAAACGTGACCATGTAGGGCCAGAATCGTCCGCCCAGTCCGAATCCGTGCTCAAAATCCCCAAACTCCGACCCCCCAAAGTGCCCATCTTTGCAGCTGCGCATGCGCGGCCCCCTGAACCAGGCAAGGAGTGCGAATTTTCACAAAATAAACGTGACCATGTAGGGCCAGAATCGTCCGCCCAGTCCGAATCCGTGCTCAAAATCCCCAAACTCCGACCCCCCAAAGTGCCCATCTTTGCAGCTGCGCATGCGCGGCCCCCTGAACCAGGCAAGGAGTGCGAATTTTCACAAAATAAACGTGACCATGTAGGGCCAGAATCGTCCGCCCAGTCCGAATCCGTGCTCAAAATCCCCAAACTCCGACCCCCCAAAGTGCCCATCTTTGCAGCTGCGCATGCGCGGCCCCCTGAACCAGGCAAGGAGTGCGAATTTTCACAAAATAAACGTGACCATGTAGGGCCAGAATCGTCCGCCCAGTCCGAATCCGTGCTCAAAATCCCCAAACTCCGACCCCCCAAAGTGCCCATCTTTGCAGCTGCGCATGCGCGGCCCCCAGAACCAGGCAAGGAGTGCGAATTTTCACAAAATAAACGTGACCATGTAGGGCCAGAATCGTCCGCCCAGTCCGAATCCGTGCTCAAAATCCCCAAACTCCGACCCCCCAAAGTGCCCATCTTTGCAGCTGCGCATGCGCGGCCCCCTGAACCAGGCAAGGAGTGCGAATTTTCACAAAATAAACGTGACCATGTAGGGCCAGAATCGTCCGCCCAGTCCGAATCCCTGCTCAAAATCCCCAAACTCCGACCCCCCAAAGTGCCCATCTTTGCAGCTGCGCATGCGCGGCCCCCTGAACCAGGCAAGGAGTGCGAATTTTCACCAAATAAACGTGACCATCTAGGGCCAGAATCGTCCGCCCAGTCCGAATCCGTGCTCAAAATCCCCAAACTCCGACCCCCCAAAGTGCCCATCTTTGCAGCTGCGCATGCGCGGCCCCCTGAACCAGGCAAGGAGTGCGAATTTTCACAAAATAAACGTGACCATGTAGGGCCAGAATCGTCCGCCCAGTCCGAATCCGTGCTCAAAATCCCCAAACTCCGACCCCCCAAAGTGCCCATCTTTGCAGCTGCGCATGCGCGGCCCCCTGAACCAGGCAACGAGTGCGAATTTTCACAAAATAAACGTGACCATGTAGGGCCAGAATCGTCCGCCCAGTCCGAATCCGTGCTCAAAATCCCCAAACTCCGACCCCCCAAAGTGCCCATCTTTGCAGCTGCGCATGCGCGGCCCCCAGAACCAGGCAAGGAGTGCGAATTTTCACAATATAAACGTGACCATGTAGGGCCAGAATCGTCCGCCCAGTCCGAATCCGTGCTCAAAATCCCCAAACTCCGACCCCCCAAAGTGCCCATCTTTGCAGCTGCGCATGCGCGGCCCCCTGAACCAGGCAAGGAGTGCGAATTTTCACAAAATAAACGTGACCATGTAGGGCCAGAATCGTCCGCCCAGTCCGAATCCGTGCTCAAAATCCCCAAACTCCGACCCCCCAAAGTGCCCATCTTTGCAGCTGCGCATGCGCGGCCCCCTGAACCAGGCAAGGAGTGCGAATTTTCACAAAATAAACGTGACCATGTAGGGCCAGAATCGTCCGCCCAGTCCGAATCCGTGCTCAAAATCCCCAAACTCCGACCCCCCAAAGTGCCCATCTTTGCAGCTGCGCATGCGCGGCCCCCAGAACCAGGCAAGGAGTGCGAATTTTCACAAAATAAACGTGACCATGTAGGGCCAGAATCGTCCGCCCAGTCCGAATCCGTGCTCAAAATCCCCAAACTCCGACCCCCCAAAGTGCCCATCTTTGCAGCTGCGCATGCGCGGCCCCCTGAACCAGGCAAGGAGTGCGAATTTTCACAAAATAAACGTGACCATGTAGGGCCAGAATCGTCCGCCCAGTCCGAATCCGTGCTCAAAATCCCCAAACTCCGACCCCCCAAAGTGCCCATCTTTGCAGCTGCGCATGCGCGGCCCCCAGAACCAGGCAAGGAGTGCGAATTTTCACAAAATAAACGTGACCATGTAGGGCCAGAATCGTCCGCCCAGTCCGAATCCGTGCTCAAAATCCCCAAACTCCGACCCCCCAAAGTGCCCATCTTTGCAGCTGCGCATGCGCGGCCCCCTGAACCAGGCAAGGAGTGCGAATTTTCACAAAATAAACGTGACCATGTAGGGCCAGAATCGTCCGCCCAGTCCGAAACCGTGCTCAAAATCCCCAAACTCCGACCCCCCAAAGTGCCCATCTTTGCAGCTGCGCATGCGCGGCCCCCAGAACCAGGCAAGGAGTGCGAATTTTCACAAAATAAACGTCACCATGTAGGGCCAGAATCGTCCGCCCAGTCCGAATCCGTGCTCAAAATCCCCAAACTCCGACCCCCCAAAGTGCCCATCTTTGCAGCTGCGCATGCGCGGCCCCCTGAACCAGGCAAGGAGTGCGAATTTTCACAAAATAAACGTGACCATGTAGGGCCAGAATCGTCCGCCCAGTCCGAATCCGTGCTCAAAATCCCCAAACTCCGATCCCCAAAGTGCCCATCTTTGCAGCTGCGCATGCGCGGCCCCCAGAACCAGGCAAGGAGTGCGAATTTTCACAAAATAAACGTGACCATGTAGGGCCAGAATCGTCCGCCCAGTCCGAATCCGTGCTCAAAATCCCCAAACTCCGACTCCCCAAAAGTGCCCATCTTTGCAGCTGCGCATGCGCGGCCCCCTGAACCAGGCAAGGAGTGCGAATTTTCACAAAATAAACGTGACCATGTAGGGCCAGAATCGTCCGCCCAGTCCGAATCCGTGCTCAAAATCCCCAAACTCCGACCCCCCAAAGTGCCCATCTTTGCAGCTGCGCATGCGCGGCCCCCAGAACCAGGCAAGGAGTGCGAATTTTCACAAAATAAACGTGACCATGTAGGGCCAGAATCGTCCGCCCAGTCCGAATCCGTGCTCAAAATCCCCAAACTCCGACCCCCCAAAGTGCCCATCTTTGCAGCTGCGCATGCGCGGCCCCCTGAACCAGGCAAGGAGTGCGAATTTTCACAAAATAAACGTGACCATGTAGGGCCAGAATCGTCCGCCCAGTCCGAATCCGTGCTCAAAATCCCCAAACTCCGACCCCCCAAAGTGCCCATCTTTGCAGCTGCGCATGCGCGGCCCCCTGAACCAGGCAAGGAGTGCGAATTTTCACAAAATAAACGTGACCATGTAGGGCCAGAATCGTCCGCCCAGTCCGAATCCGTGCTCAAAATCCCCAAACTCCGACCCCCCAAAGTGCCCATCTTTGCAGCTGCGCATGCGCGGCCCCCTGAACCAGGCAAGGAGTGCGAATTTTCACAAAATAAACGTGACCATGTAGGGCCAGAATCGTCCGCCCAGTCCGAATCCGTGCTCAAAATCCCCAAACTCCGACCCCCCAAAGTGCCCATCTTTGCAGCTGCGCATGCGCGGCCCCCTGAACCAGGCAAGGAGTGCGAATTTTCACAAAATAAACGTGACCATGTAGGGCCAGAATCGTCCGCCCAGTCCGAATCCGTGCTCAAAATCCCCAAACTCCGACCCCCCAAAGTGCCCATCTTTGCAGCTGCGCATGCGCGGCCCCCAGAACCAGGCAAGGAGTGCGAATTTTCACAAAATAAACGTGACCATGTAGGGCCAGAATCGTCCGCCCAGTCCGAATCCGTGCTCAAAATCCCCAAACTCCGACCCCCCAAAGTGCCCATCTTTGCAGCTGCGCATGCGCGGCCCCCTGAACCAGGCAAGGAGTGCGAATTTTCACAAAATAAACGTGACCATGTAGGGCCAGAATCGTCCGCCCAGTCCGAATCCGTGCTCAAAATCCCCAAACTCCGACCCCCCAAAGTGCCCATCTTTGCAGCTGCGCATGCGCGGCCCCCTGAACCAGGCAAGGAGTGCGAATTTTCACAAAATAAACGTGACCATGTAGGGCCAGAATCGTCCGCCCAGTCCGAATCCGTGCTCAAAATCCCCAAACTCCGACCCCCCAAAGTGCCCATCTTTGCAGCTGCGCATGCGCGGCCCCCTGAACCAGGCAAGGAGTGCGAATTTTCACAAAATAAACGTGACCATGTAGGGCCAGAATCGTCCGCCCAGTCCGAATCCGTGCTCAAAATCCCCAAACTCCGACCCCCCAAAGTGCCCATCTTTGCAGCTGCGCATGCGCGGCCCCCAGAACCAGGCAAGGAGTGCGAATTTTCACAAAATAAACGTGACCATGTAGGGCCAGAATCGTCCGCCCAGTCCGAATCCGTGCTCAAAATCCCCAAACTCCGACCCCCCAAAGTGCCCATCTTTGCAGCTGCGCATGCGCGGCCCCCTGAACCAGGCAAGGAGTGCGAATTTTCACAAAATAAACGTGACCATGTAGGGCCAGAATCGTCCGCCCAGTCCGAATCCGTGCTCAAAATCCCCAAACTCCGACCCCCCAAAGTGCCCATCTTTGCAGCTGCGCATGCGCGGCCCCCAGAACCAGGCAAGGAGTGCGAATTTTCACAAAATAAACGTGACCATGTAGGGCCAGAATCGTCCGCCCAGTCCGAATCCGTGCTCAAAATCCCCAAACTCCGACCCCCCAAAGTGCCCATCTTTGCAGCTGCGCATGCGCGGCCCCCTGAACCAGGCAAGGAGTGCGAATTTTCACAAAATAAACGTGACCATGTAGGGCCAGAATCGTCCGCCCAGTCCGAATCCGTGCTCAAAATCCCCAAACTCCGACCCCCCAAAGTGCCCATCTTTGCAGCTGCGCATGCGCGGCCCCCAGAACCAGGCAAGGAGTGCGAATTTTCACAAAATAAACGTGACCATGTAGGGCCAGAATCGTCCGCCCAGTCCGAATCCGTGCTCAAAATCCCCAAACTCCGACCCCCCAAAGTGCCCATCTTTGCAGCTGCGCATGCGCGGCCCCCTGAACCAGGCAAGGAGTGCGAATTTTCACAAAATAAACGTGACCATGTAGGGCCAGAATCGTCCGCCCAGTCCGAATCCGTGCTCAAAATCCCCAAACTCCGACCCCCCAAAGTGCCCATCTTTGCAGCTGCGCATGCGCGGCCCCCAGAACCAGGCAAGGAGTGCGAATTTTCACAAAATAAACGTGACCATGTAGGGCCAGAATCGTCCGCCCAGTCCGAATCCGTGCTCAAAATCCCCAAACTCCGACCCCCCAAAGTGCCCATCTTTGCAGCTGCGCATGCGCGGCCCCCTGAACCAGGCAAGGAGTGCGAATTTTCACAAAATAAACGTGACCATGTAGGGCCAGAATCGTCCGCCCAGTCCGAATCCGTGCTCAAAATCCCCAAACTCCGACCCCCCAAAGTGCCCATCTTTGCAGCTGCGCATGCGCGGCCCCCAGAACCAGGCAAGGAGTGCGAATTTTCACAAAATAAACGTCACCATGTAGGGCCAGAATCGTCCGCCCAGTCCGAATCCGTGCTCAAAATCCCCAAACTCCGACCCCCCAAAGTGCCCATCTTTGCAGCTGCGCATGCGCGGCCCCCTGAACCAGGCAAGGAGTGCGAATTTTCACAAAATAAACGTGACCATGTAGGGCCAGAATCGTCCGCCCAGTCCGAATCCGTGCTCAAAATCCCCAAACTCCGATCCCCAAAGTGCCCATCTTTGCAGCTGCGCATGCGCGGCCCCCAGAACCAGGCAAGGAGTGCGAATTTTCACAAAATAAACGTGACCATGTAGGGCCAGAATCGTCCGCCCAGTCCGAATCCGTTCTCAAAATCCCCAAACTCCGACTCCCCAAAAGTGCCCATCTTTGCAGCTGCGCATGCGCGGCCCCCTGAACCAGGCAAGGAGTGCGAATTTTCACAAAATAAACGTGACCATGTAGGGCCAGAATCGTCCGCCCAGTCCGAATCCGTGCTCAAAATCCCCAAACTCCGACCCCCCAAAGTGCCCATCTTTGCAGCTGCGCATGCGCGGCCCCCAGAACCAGGCAAGGAGTGCGAATTTTCACAAAATAAACGTGACCATGTAGGGCCAGAATCGTCCGCCCAGTCCGAATCCGTGCTCAAAATCCCCAAACTCCGACCCCCCAAAGTGCCCATCTTTGCAGCTGCGCATGCGCGGCCCCCTGAACCAGGCAAGGAGTGCGAATTTTCACAAAATAAACGTGACCATGTAGGGCCAGAATCGTCCGCCCAGTCCGAATCCGTGCTCAAAATCCCCAAACTCCGACCCCCCAAAGTGCCCATCTTTGCAGCTGCGCATGCGCGGCCCCCTGAACCAGGCAAGGAGTGCGAATTTTCACAAAATAAACGTGACCATGTAGGGCCAGAATCGTCCGCCCAGTCCGAATCCGTGCTCAAAATCCCCAAACTCCGACCCCCCAAAGTGCCCATCTTTGCAGCTGCGCATGCGCGGCCCCCTGAACCAGGCAAGGAGTGCGAATTTTCACAAAATAAACGTGACCATGTAGGGCCAGAATCGTCCGCCCAGTCCGAATCCGTGCTCAAAATCCCCAAACTCCGACCCCCCAAAGTGCCCATCTTTGCAGCTGCGCATGCGCGGCCCCCTGAACCAGGCAAGGAGTGCGAATTTTCACAAAATAAACGTGACCATGTAGGGCCAGAATCGTCCGCCCAGTCCGAATCCGTGCTCAAAATCCCCAAACTCCGACCCCCCAAAGTGCCCATCTTTGCAGCTGCGCATGCGCGGCCCCCAGAACCAGGCAAGGAGTGCGAATTTTCACAAAATAAACGTGACCATGTAGGGCCAGAATCGTCCGCCCAGTCCGAATCCGTGCTCAAAATCCCCAAACTCCGACCCCCCAAAGTGCCCATCTTTGCAGCTGCGCATGCGCGGCCCCCTGAACCAGGCAAGGAGTGCGAATTTTCACAAAATAAACGTGACCATGTAGGGCCAGAATCGTCCGCCCAGTCCGAATCCGTGCTCAAAATCCCCAAACTCCGACCCCCCAAAGTGCCCATCTTTGCAGCTGCGCATGCGCGGCCCCCTGAACCAGGCAAGGAGTGCGAATTTTCACAAAATAAACGTGACCATGTAGGGCCAGAATCGTCCGCCCAGTCCGAATCCGTGCTCAAAATCCCCAAACTCCGACCCCCCAAAGTGCCCATCTTTGCAGCTGCGCATGCGCGGCCCCCTGAACCAGGCAAGGAGTGCGAATTTTCACAAAATAAACGTGACCATGTAGGGCCAGAATCGTCCGCCCAGTCCGAATCCGTGCTCAAAATCCCCAAACTCCGACCCCCCAAAGTGCCCATCTTTGCAGCTGCGCATGCGCGGCCCCCTGAACCAGGCAAGGAGTGCGAATTTTCACAAAATAAACGTGACCATGTAGGGCCAGAATCGTCCGCCCAGTCCGAATCCGTGCTCAAAATCCCCAAACTCCGACCCCCCAAAGTGCCCATCTTTGCAGCTGCGCATGCGCGGCCCCCTGAACCAGGCAAGGAGTGCGAATTTTCACAAAATAAACGTGACCATGTAGGGCCAGAATCGTCCGCCCAGTCCGAATCCGTGCTCAAAATCCCCAAACTCCGACCCCCCAAAGTGCCCATCTTTGCAGCTGCGCATGCGCGGCCCCCAGAACCAGGCAAGGAGTGCGAATTTTCACAAAATAAACGTGACCATGTAGGGCCAGAATCGTCCGCCCAGTCCGAATCCGTGCTCAAAATCCCCAAACTCCGACCCCCCAAAGTGCCTATCTTTGCAGCTGCGCATGCGCGGCCCCCTGAACCAGGCAAGGAGTGCGAATTTTCACAAAATAAACGTGACCATGTAGGGCCAGAATCGTCCGCCCAGTCCGAATCCGTGCTCAAAATCCCCAAACTCCGACCCCCCAAAGTGCCCATCTTTGCAGCTGCGCATGCGCGGCCCCCTGAACCAGGCAAGGAGTGCGAATTTTCACAAAATAAACGTGACCATGTAGGGCCAGAATCGTCCGCCCAGTCCGAATCCGTGCTCAAAATCCCCAAACTCCGACCCCCCAAAGTGCCCATCTTTGCAGCTGCGCATGCGCGGCCCCCAGAACCAGGCAAGGAGTGCGAATTTTCACAAAATAAACGTGACCATGTAGGGCCAGAATCGTCCGCCCAGTCCGAATCCGTGCTCAAAATCCCCAAACTCCGACCCCCCAAAGTGCCCATCTTTGCAGCTGCGCATGCGCGGCCCCCTGAACCAGGCAAGGAGTGCGAATTTTCACAAAATAAACGTGACCATGTAGGGCCAGAATCGTCCGCCCAGTCCGAATCCGTGCTCAAAATCCGCAAACTCCGACCCCCCAAAGTGCCCATCTTTGCAGCTGCGCATGCGCGGCCCCCAGAACCAGGCAAGGAGTGCAAATTTTCACAAAATAAACGTGACCATGTAGGGCCAGAATCGTCCGCCCAGTCCGAATCCGTGCTCAAAATCCCCAAACTCCGACCCCCCAAAGTGCCCATCTTTGCAGCTGCGCATGCGCGGCCCCCTGAACCAGGCAAGGAGTGCGAATTTTCACAAAATAAACGTGACCATGTAGGGCCAGAATCGTCCGCCCAGTCCGAATCCGTGCTCAAAATCCCCAAACTCCGACCCCCCAAAGTGCCCATCTTTGCAGCGGCGCATGCGCGGCCCCCTGAACCAGGCAAGGAGTGCGAATTTTCACAAAATAAACGTGACCATGTAGGGCCAGAATCGTCCGCCCAGTCCGAATCCGTGCTCAAAATCCGCAAACTCCGACCCCCCAAAGTGCCCATCTTTGCAGCTGCGCATGCGCGGCCCCCAGAACCAGGCAAGGAGTGCGAATTTTCACAAAATAAACGTGACCATGTAGGGCCAGAATCGTCCGCCCAGTCCGAATCCGTGCTCAAAATCCCCAAACTCCGACCCCCCAAAGTGCCCATCTTTGCAGCTGCGCATGCGCGGCCCCCTGAACCAGGCAAGGAGTGCGAATTTTCACAAAATAAACGTGACCATGTAGGGCCAGAATCGTCCGCCCAGTCCGAATCCGTGCTCAAAATCCCCAAACTCCGACCCCCCAAAGTGCCCATCTTTGCAGCTGCGCATGCGCGGCCCCCTGAACCAGGCAAGGAGTGCGAATTTTCACAAAATAAACGTGACCATGTAGGGCCAGAATCGTCCGCCCAGTCCGAATCCGTGCTCAAAATCCGCAAACTCCGACCCCCCAAAGTGCCCATCTTTGCAGCTGCGCATGCGCGGCCCCCTGAACCAGGCAAGGAGTGCGAATTTTCACAAAATAAACGTGACCATGTAGGGCCAGAATCGTCCGCCCAGTCCGAATCCGTGCTCAAAATCCCCAAACTCCGACCCCCCAAAGTGCCCATCTTTGCAGCTGCGCATGCGCAGCCCCCAGAACCAGGCAAGGAGTGCGAATTTTCACAAAATAAACGTGACCATGTAGGGCCAGAATCGTCCGCCCAGTCCGAATCCGTGCTCAAAATCCCCAAACTCCGACCCCCCAAAGTGCCCATCTTTGCAGCTGCGCATGCGCGGCCCCCTGAACCAGGCAAGGAGTGCGAATTTTCACAAAATAAACGTGACCATGTAGGGCCAGAATCGTCCGCCCAGTCCGAATCCGTGCTCAAAATCCCCAAACTCCGACCCCCCAAAGTGCCCATCTTTGCAGCTGCGCATGCGCGGCCCCCTGAACCAGGCAAGGAGTGCGAATTTTCACAAAATAAACGTGACCATGTAGGGCCAGAATCGTCCGCCCAGTCCGAATCCGTGCTCAAAATCCCCAAACTCCGACCCCCCAAATTGCCCATCTTTGCAGCTGCGCATGCGCGGCCCCCAGAACCAGGCAAGGAGTGCGAATTTTCACAAAATAAACGTGACCATGTAGGGCCAGAATCGTCCGCCCAGTCCGAATCCGTGCTCAAAATCCCCAAACTCCGAACCCCAAAGTGCCCATCTTTGCAGCTGCGCATGAGCGGCCCCCTGAACCAGGCAAGGAGTGCGAATTTTCACAAAATAAACGTGACCATGTAGGGCCAGAATCGTCCGCCCAGTCCGAATCCGTGCTCAAAATCCCAAAACTCCGACCCCCCAAAGTGCCCATCTTTGCAGCTGCGCATGCGCGGCCCCCAGAACCAGGCAAGGAGTGCGAATTTTCACAAAATAAACGTGACCATGTAGGGCCAGAATCGTCCGCCCAGTCCGAATCCGTGCTCAAAATCCCCAAACTCCGACCCCCCAAAGTGCCCATCTTTGCAGCTGCGCATGCGCGGCCCCCTGAACCAGGCAAGGAGTGCGAATTTTCACAAAATAAACGTGACCATGTAGGGCCAGAATCGTCCGCCCAGTCCGAATCCGTGCTCAAAATCCCCAAACTCCGACCCCCCAAAGTGCCCATCTTTGCAGCTGCGCATGCGCGGCCCCCAGAACCAGGCAAGGAGTGCGAATTTTCACAAAATAAACGTGACCATGTAGGGCCAGAATCGTCCGCCCAGTCCGAATCCGTGCTCAAAATCCCCAAACTCCGATCCCCAAAGTGCCCATCTTTGCAGCTGCGCATGCGCGGCCCCCTGAACCAGGCAAGGAGTGCGAATTTTCACAAAATAAACGTGACCATGTAGGGCCAGAATCGTCCGCCCAGTCCGAATCCGTGCTCAAAATCCCCAAACTCCGACCCCCCAAAGTGCCTATCTTTGCAGCTGCGCATGCGCGGCCCCCAGAACCAGGCAAGGAGTGCGAATTTTCACAAAATAAAGGTGACCATGTAGGGCCAGAATCGTCCGCCCAGTCCGAATCCGTGCTCAAAATCCCCAAACTCCGACCCCCCAAAGTGCCCATCTTTGCAGCTGCGCATGCGCGGCCCCCTGAACCAGGCAAGGAGTGCGAATTTGCACAAAATAAACGTGACCATGTAGGGCCAGAATCGTCCGCCCAGTCCGAATCCGTGCTCAAAATCCCCAAACTCCGACCCCCCAAAGTGCCCATCTTTGCAGCTGCGCATGCGCGGCCCCCTGAACCAGGCAAGGAGTGCGAATTTTCACAAAATAAACGTGACCATGTAGGGCCAGAATCGTCCGCCCAGTCCGAATCCGTGCTCAAAATCCCCAAACTCCGAACCCCAAAGTGCCCATCTTTGCAGCTGCGCATGCGCGGCCCCCAGAACCAGGCAAGGAGTGCGAATTTTCACAAAATAAAGGTGACCATGTAGGGCCAGAATCGTCCGCCCAGTCCGAATCCGTGCTCAAAATCCCCAAACTCCGACCCCCCAAAGTGCCCATCTTTGCAGCTGCGCATGAGCGGCCCCCTGAACCAGGGAAGGAGTGCGAATTTTCACAAAATAAACGTGACCATGTAGGGCCAGAATCGTCCGCCCAGTCCGAATCCGTGCTCAAAATCCCCAAACTCCGACCCCCCAAAGTGCCCATCTTTGCAGCTGCGCATGCGCGGCCCCCTGAACCAGGCAAGGAGTGCGAATTTTCACAAAATAAACGTGACCATGTAGGGCCAGAATCGTCCGCCCAGTCCGAATCCGTGCTCAAAATCCCCAAACTCCGACCCCCCAAAGTGCCCATCTTTGCAGCTGCGCATGCGCGGCCCCCTGAACCAGGAAAGGAGTGCGAATTTTCACAAAATAAACGTGACCATGTAGGGCCAGAATCGTCCGCCCAGTCCGAATCCGTGCTCAAAATCCCCAAACTCCGACCCCCCAAAGTGCCCATCTTTGCAGCTGCGCATGCGCGGCCCCCTGAACCAGGCAAGGAGTGCGAATTTTCACAAAATAAAAGTGACCATGTAGGGCCAGAATCGTCCGCCCAGTCCGAATCCGTGCTCAAAATCCCCAAACTCCGACCCCCCAAAGTGCCCATCTTTGCAGCTGCGCATGCGCGGCCCCCTGAACCAGGCAAGGAGTGCGAATTTTCACAAAATAAACGTGACCATGTAGGGCCAGAATCGTCCGCCCAGTCCGAATCCGTGCTCAAAATCCCCAAACTCCGACCCCCCAAAGTGCCCATCTTTGCAGCTGCGCATGAGCGGCCCCCTGAACCAGGGAAGGAGTGCGAATTTTCACAAAATAAACGTGACCATGTAGGGCCAGAATCGTCCGCCCAGTCCGAATCCGTGCTCAAAATCCCCAAACTCCGACCCCCCAAAGTGCCCATCTTTGCAGCTGCGCATGCGCGGCCCCCTGAACCAGGCAAGGAGTGCGAATTTTCACAAAATAAACGTGACCATGTAGGGCCAGAATCGTCCGCCCAGTCCGAATCCGTGCTCAAAATCCCCAAACTCCGACCCCCCAAAGTGCCCATCTTTGCAGCTGCGCATGCGCGGCCCCCTGAACCAGGAAAGGAGTGCGAATTTTCACAAAATAAACGTGACCATGTAGGGCCAGAATCGTCCGCCCAGTCCGAATCCGTGCTCAAAATCCCCAAACTCCGACCCCCCAAAGTGCCCATCTTTGCAGCTGCGCATGCGCGGCCCCCTGAACCAGGCAAGGAGTGCGAATTTTCACAAAATAAACGTGACCATGTAGGGCCAGAATCGTCCGCCCAGTCCGAATCCGTGCTCAAAATCCCCAAACTCCGACCCCCCAAAGTGCCCATCTTTGCAGCTGCGCATGCGCGGCCCCCAGAACCAGGCAAGGAGTGCGAATTTTCACAAAATAAACGTGACCATGTAGGGCCAGAATCGTCCGCCCAGTCCGAATCCGTGCTCAAAATCCCCAAACTCCGACCCCCCAAAGTGCCCATCTTTGCAGCTGCGCATGCGCGGCCCCCTGAACCAGGCAAGGAGTGCGAATTTTCACAAAATAAACGTGACCATGTAGGGCCAGAATCGTCCGCCCAGTCCGAATCCGTGCTCAAAATCCCCAAACTCCGACCCCCCAAAGTGCCCATCTTTGCAGCTGCGCATGCGCGGCCCCCAGAACCAGGCAAGGAGTGCGAATTTTCACAAAATAAACGTGACCATGTAGGGCCAGAATCGTCCGCCCAGTCCGAATCCGTGCTCAAAATCCCCAAACTCCGACCCCCTAAAGTGCCCATCTTTGCAGCTGCGCATGCGCGGCCCCCTGAACCAGGCAAGGAGTGCGAATTTTCACAAAATAAACGTGACCATGTAGGGCCAGAATCGTCCGCCCAGTCCGAATCCGTGCTCAAAATCCCCAAACTCCGACCCCCCAAAGTGCCCATCTTTGCAGCTGCGCATGCGCGGCCCCCTGAACCAGGCAAGGAGTGCGAATTTTCACAAAATAAACGTGACCATGTAGGGCCAGAATCGTCCGCCCAGTCCGAATCCGTGCTCAAAATCCCCAAACTCCGACCCCCCAAAGTGCCCATCTTTGCAGCTGCGCATGCGCGGCCCCCTGAACCAGGCAAGGAGTGCGAATTTTCACAAAATAAACGTGACCATGTAGGGCCAGAATCGTCCGCCCAGTCCGAATCCGTGCTCAAAATCCCCAAACTCCGACCCCCCAAAGTTCCCATCTTTGCAGCTGCGCATGCGCGGCCCCCAGAACCAGGCAAGGAGTGCGAATTTTCACAAAATAAACGTGACCATGTAGGGCCAGAATCGTCCGCCCAGTCCGAATCCGTGCTCAAAATCCCCAAACTCCGACCCCCCAAAGTGCCCATCTTTGCAGCTGCGCATGCGCGGCCCCCTGAACCAGGCAAGGAGTGCGAATTTTCACAAAATAAACGTGACCATGTAGGGCCAGAATCGTCCGCCCAGTCCGAATCCGTGCTCAAAATCCCCAAACTCCGACCCCCCAAAGTGCCCATCTTTGCAGCTGCGCATGCGCGGCCCCCTGAACCAGGCAAGGAGTGCGAATTTTCACAAAATAAACGTGACCATGTAGGGCCAGAATCGTCCGCCCAGTCCGAATCCGTGCTCAAAATCCCCAAACTCCGACCCCCCAAAGTGCCCATCTTTGCAGCTGCGCATGCGCGGCCCCCTGAACCAGGCAAGGAGTGCGAATTTTCACAAAATAAACGTGACCATGTAGGGCCAGAATCGTCCGCCCAGTCCGAATCCGTGCTCAAAATCCCCAAACTCCGACCCCCCAAAGTGCCCATCTTTGCAGCTGCGCATGCGCGGCCCCCTGAACCAGGCAAGGAGTGCGAATTTTCACAAAATAAACTTGACCATGTAGGGCCAGAATCGTCCGCCCAGTCCGAATCCGTGCTCAAAATCCCCAAACTCCGACCCCCCAAAGTGCCCATCTTTGCAGCTGCGCATGCGCGGCCCCCTGAACCAGGCAAGGAGTGCAAATTTTCACAAAATAAACGTGACCATGTAGGGCCAGAATCGTCCGCCCAGTCCGAATCCGTGCTCAAAATCCCCAAACTCCGACCCCCCAAAGTGCCCATCTTTGCAGCTGCGCATGCGCGGCCCCCTGAACCAGGCAAGGAGTGCGAATTTTCACAAAATAAACGTGACCATGTAGGGCCAGAATCGTCCGCCCAGTCCGAATCCGTGCTCAAAATCCCCAAACTCCGACCCCCCAAAGTGCCCATCTTTGCAGCTGCGCATGCGCGGCCCCCTGAACCAGGCAAGGAGTGCGAATTTTCACAAAATAAACGTGACCATGTAGGGCCAGAATCGTCCGCCCAGTCCGAATCCGTGCTCAAAATCCCCAAACTCCGACCCCCCAAAGTGCCCATCTTTGCAGCTGCGCATGCGCGGCCCCCTGAACCAGGCAAGGAGTGCGAATTTTCACAAAATAAACGTGACCATGTAGGGCCAGAATCGTCCGCCCAGTCCGAATCCGTGCTCAAAATCCCCAAACTCCGACCCCCCAAAGTGCCCATCTTTGCAGCTGCGCATGCGCGGCCCCCTGAACCAGGAAAGGAGTGCGAATTTTCACAAAATAAACGTGACCATGTAGGGCCAGAATCGTCCGCCCAGTCCGAATCCGTGCTCAAAATCCCCAAACTCCGACCCCCCAAAGTGCCCATCTTTGCAGCTGCGCATGCGCGGCCCCCTGAACCAGGCAAGGAGTGCGAATTTTCACAAAATAAACGTGACCATGTAGGCCCAGAATCGTCCGCCCAGTCCGAATCCGTGCTCAAAATCCCCAAACTCCGACCCCCCAAAGTGCCCATCTTTGCAGCTGCGCATGCGCGGCCCCCTGTACCAGGCAAGGAGTGCGAATTTTCACAAAATAAACGTGACCATGTAGGGCCAGAATCGTCCGCCCAGTCCGAATCCGTGCTCAAAATCCCCAAACTCCGACCCCCCAAAGTGCCCATCTTTGCAGCTGCGCATGCGCGGCCCCCTGAACCAGGCAAGGAGTGCGAATTTTCACAAAATAAACGTGACCATGTAGGGCCAGAATCGTCCGCCCAGTCCGAATCCGTGCTCAAAATCCCCAAACTCCGACCCCCCAAAGTGCCCATGTTTGCAGCTGCGCATGCGCGGCCCCCAGAACAAGGCAAGGAGTGCGAATTTTCACAAAATAAACGTGACCATGTAGGGCCAGAATCGTCCGCCCAGTCCGAATCCGTGCTCAAAATCCCCAAACTCCGACCCCCCAAAGTGCCCATCTTTGCAGCTGCGAATGCGCGGCCCCCTGAACCAGGCAAGGAGTGCGAATTTTCACAAAATAAACGTGACCATGTAGGGCCAGAATCGTCCGCCCAGTCCGAATCCGTGCTCAAAATCCCCAAACTCCGACCCCCCAAAGTGTCCATCTTTGCAGCTGCGCATGCGCGGCCCCCTGAACCAGGCAAGGAGTGCGAATTTTCACAAAATAAACGTGACCATGTAGGGCCAGAATCGTCCGCCCAGTCCGAATCCGTGCTCAAAATCCCCAAACTCCGACCCCCCAAAGTGCCCATCTTTGCAGCTGCGCATGCGCGGCCCCCAGAACCAGGCAAGGAGTGCGAATTTTCACAAAATAAACGTGACCATGTAGGGCCAGAATCGTCCGCCCAGTCCGAATCCGTGCTCAAAATCCCCAAACTCCGAACCCCAAAAGTGCCTATCTTTGCAGCTGCGCATGCGCGGCCCCCTGAACCAGGCAAGGAGTGCGAATTTTCACAAAATAAACGTGACCATGTAGGGCCAGAATCGTCCGCCCAGTCCGAATCCGTGCTCAAAATCCCCAAACTCCGACCCCCCAAAGTGCCCATCTTTGCAGCTGCGCATCCGCGGCCCCCTGAACCAGGCAAGGAGTGCGAATTTTCAAAAAAATAAACGTGACCATGTAGGGCCAGAATCGTCCGCCCAGTCCGAATCCGTGCTCAAAATCCCCAAACTCCGACCCCCCAAAGTGCCCATCTTTGCAGCTGCGCATGCGCGGCCCCCAGAACCAGTCAAGGAGTGCGAATTTTCACAAAATAAACGTGACCATGTTGGCCAGAATCGTCCGCCCAGTCCGAATCCGTGCTCAAAATCCCCAAACTCCGACCCCCCAAAGTGCCCATCTTTGCAGCTGCGCATGCGCGGCCCCCTGAACCAGGCAAGGAGTGCGAATTTTCACAAAATAAACGTGACCATGTAGGGCCAGAATCGTCCGCCCAGTCCGAATCCGTGGTCAAAATCCCCAAACTCCGACCCCCCAAAGTGCCCATCTTTGCAGCTGCGCATGCGCGGCCCCCAGAACCAGGCAAGGAGTGCGAATTTTCACAAAATAAACGTGACCATGTAGGGCCAGAATCGTCCGCCCAGTCCGAATCCGTGCTCAAAATCCCCAAACTCCGACCCCCCAAAGTGCCCATCTTTGCAGCTGCGCATGCGCGGCCCCCTGAACCAGGCAAGGAGTGCGAATTTTCACAAAATAAACGTGACCATGTAGGGCCAGAATCGTCCGCCCAGTCCGAATCCGTGCTCAAAATCCCCAAACTCCGACCCCCCAAAGTGCCCATCTTTGCAGCTGCGCATGCGCGGCCCCCTGAACCAGGCAAGGAGGCCGAATTTTCGCAAAATAAACGTGACCATGTAGAACCAGAATCGTCCGCCCAGTCCGAATCCGTGCTCAAAATCCCCAAACTCCGAACTCCAAAGTGCCCATCTTTGCAGCTGCGCATGCGCGGCCCCCAGAACCAGGCAAGGAGGCCGAATTTTCACAAAATAAACGTGACCATGTAGGGCCAGAATCGTCCGCCCAGTCCGAATCCGTGCTCAAAATCCCCAAACTCCGAACCCCAAAGTGCCCATCTTTGCAGCTGCGCATGCGCGGCCCCCAGAACCAGGCAAGGAGGCCGAATTTTCACAAAATAAACGTAACCGTGTAGGGCCAGAATCGTCCGCCCAGTCCGAATCCGTGCTCAAAATCCCCAAACTCCGACCCCCCAAAGTGCCCATCTTTGCAGCTGCGCATGCGCGGCCCCCTGAACCAGGCAAGGAGTGCGAATTTTCACAAAATAAACGTGACCATGTAGGGCCAGAATCGTCCGCCCAGTCCGAATCCGTGCTCAAAATCCCCAAACTCCGACCCCCCAAAGTGCCCATCTTTGCAGCTGCGCATGAGCGGCCCCCTGAACCAGGGAAGGAGTGCGAATTTTCACAAAATAAACGTGACCATGTAGGGCCAGAATCGTCCGCCCAGTCCGAATCCGTGCTCAAAATCCCCAAACTCCGACCCCCCAAAGTGCCCATCTTTGCAGCTGCGCATGCGCGGCCCCCTGAACCAGGCAAGGAGTGCGAATTTTCACAAAATAAACGTGACCATGTAGGGCCAGAATCGTCCGCCCAGTCCGAATCCGTGCTCAAAATCCCCAAACTCCGACCCCCCAAAGTGCCCATCTTTGCAGCTGCGCATGCGCGGCCCCCAGAACCAGGCAAGGAGTGCGAATTTTCACAAAATAAACGTGACCATGTAGGGCCAGAATCGTCCGCCCAGTCCGAATCCGTGCTCAAAATCCCCAAACTCCGACCCCCCAAAGTGCCCATCTTTGCAGCTGCGCATGCGCGGCCCCCTGAACCAGGCAAGGAGTGCGAATTTTCACAAAATAAACGTGACCATGTAGGGCCAGAATCGTCCGCCCAGTCCGAATCCGTGCTCAAAATCCCCAAACTCCGACCCCCCAAAGTGCCCATCTTTGCAGCTGCGCATGCGCGGCCCCCAGAACCAGGCAAGGAGTGCGAATTTTCACAAAATAAACGTGACCATGTAGGGCCAGAATCGTCCGCCCAGTCCGAATCCGTGCTCAAAATCCCCAAACTCCGACCCCCCAAAGTGCCCATCTTTGCAGCTGCGCATGCGCGGCCCCCTGAACCAGGCAAGGAGTGCGAATTTTCACAAAATAAACGTGACCATGTAGGGCCAGAATCGTCCGCCCAGTCCGAATCCGTGCTCAAAATCCCCAAACTCCGACCCCCCAAAGTGCCCATCTTTGCAGCTGCGCATGCGCGGCCCCCTGAACCAGGCAAGGAGTGCGAATTTTCACAAAATAAACGTGACCATGTAGGGCCAGAATCGTCCGCCCAGTCCGAATCCGTGCTCAAAATCCCCAAACTCCGACCCCCCAAAGTGCCCATCTTTGCAGCTGCGCATGCGCGGCCCCCTGAACCAGGCAAGGAGTGCGAATTTTCACAAAATAAACGTGACCATGTAGGGCCAGAATCGTCCGCCCAGTCCGAATCCGTGCTCAAAATCCCCAAACTCCGACCCCCCAAAGTGCCCATCTTTGCAGCTGCGCATGCGCGGCCCCCAGAACCAGGCAAGGAGTGCGAATTTTCACAAAATAAACGTGACCATGTAGGGCCAGAATCGTCCGCCCAGTCCGAATCCGTGCTCAAAATCCCCAAACTCCGACCCCCCAAAGTGCCCATCTTTGCAGCTGCGCATGCGCGGCCCCCTGAACCAGGCAAGGAGTGCGAATTTTCACAAAATAAACGTGACCATGTAGGGCCAGAATCGTCCGCCCAGTCCGAATCCGTGCTCAAAATCCCCAAACTCCGACCCCCCAAAGTGCCCATCTTTGCAGCTGCGCATGCGCGGCCCCCTGAACCAGGCAAGGAGTGCGAATTTTCACAAAATAAACGTGACCATGTAGGGCCAGAATCGTCCGCCCAGTCCGAATCCGTGCTCAAAATCCCCAAACTCCGACCCCCCAAAGTGCCCATCTTTGCAGCTGCGCATGCGCGGCCCCCTGAACCAGGCAAGGAGTGCGAATTTTCACAAAATAAACGTGACCATGTAGGGCCAGAATCGTCCGCCCAGTCCGAATCCGTGCTCAAAATCCCCAAACTCCGACCCCCCAAAGTGCCCATCTTTGCAGCTGCGCATGCGCGGCCCCCTGAACCAGGCAAGGAGTGCGAATTTTCACAAAATAAACGTGACCATGTAGGGCCAGAATCGTCCGCCCAGTCCGAATCCGTGCTCAAAATCCCCAAACTCCGACCCCCCAAAGTGCCCATCTTTGCAGCTGCGCATGCGCGGCCCCCTGAACCAGGCAAGGAGTGCAAATTTTCACAAAATAAACGTGACCATGTAGGGCCAGAATCGTCCGCCCAGTCCGAATCCGTGCTCAAAATCCCCAAACTCCGACCCCCCAAAGTGCCCATCTTTGCAGCTGCGCATGCGCGGCCCCCTGAACCAGGCAAGGAGTGCGAATTTTCACAAAATAAACGTGACCATGTAGGGCCAGAATCGTCCGCCCAGTCCGAATCCGTGCTCAAAATCCCCAAACTCCGACCCCCCAAAGTGCCCATCTTTGCAGCTGCGCATGCGCGGCCCCCTGAACCAGGCAAGGAGTGCGAATTTTCACAAAATAAACGTGACCATGTAGGGCCAGAATCGTCCGCCCAGTCCGAATCCGTGCTCAAAATCCCCAAACTCCGACCCCCCAAAGTGCCCATCTTTGCAGCTGCGCATGCGCGGCCCCCTGAACCAGGAAAGGAGTGCGAATTTTCACAAAATAAACGTGACCATGTAGGGCCAGAATCGTCCGCCCAGTCCGAATCCGTGCTCAAAATCCCCAAACTCCGACCCCCCAAAGTGCCCATCTTTGCAGCTGCGCATGCGCGGCCCCCTGAACCAGGCAAGGAGTGCGAATTTTCACAAAATAAACGTGACCATGTAGGGCCAGAATCGTCCGCCCAGTCCGAATCCGTGCTCAAAATCCCCAAACTCCGACCCCCCAAAGTGCCCATCTTTGCAGCTGCGCATGCGCGGCCCCCTGTACCAGGCAAGGAGTGCGAATTTTCACAAAATAAACGTGACCATGTAGGGCCAGAATCGTCCGCCCAGTCCGAATCCGTGCTCAAAATCCCCAAACTCCGACCCCCCAAAGTGCCCATCTTTGCAGCTGCGCATGCGCGGCCCCCTGAACCAGGCAAGGAGTGCGAATTTTCACAAAATAAACGTGACCATGTAGGGCCAGAATCGTCCGCCCAGTCCGAATCCGTGCTCAAAATCCCCAAACTCCGACCCCCCAAAGTGCCCATGTTTGCAGCTGCGCATGCGCGGCCCCCAGAACAAGGCAAGGAGTGCGAATTTTCACAAAATAAACGTGACCATGTAGGGCCAGAATCGTCCGCCCAGTCCGAATCCGTGCTCAAAATCCCCAAACTCCGACCCCCCAAAGTGCCCATCTTTGCAGCTGCGCATGCGCGGCCCCCTGAACCAGGCAAGGAGTGCGAATTTTCACAAAATAAACGTGACCATGTAGGGCCAGAATCGTCCGCCCAGTCCGAATCCGTGCTCAAAATCCCCAAACTCCGACCCCCCAAAGTGTCCATCTTTGCAGCTGCGCATGCGCGGCCCCCTGAACCAGGCAACGAGTGCGAATTTTCACAAAATAAACGTGACCATGTAGGGCCAGAATCGTCCGCCCAGTCCGAATCCGTGCTCAAAATCCCCAAACTCCGACCCCCCAAAGTGCCCATCTTTGCAGCTGCGCATGCGCGGCCCCCAGAACCAGGCAAGGAGTGCGAATTTTCACAAAATAAACGTGACCATGTAGGGCCAGAATCGTCCGCCCAGTCCGAATCCGTGCTCAAAATCCCCAAACTCCGACCCCCAAAAGTGCCTATCTTTGCAGCTGCGCATGCGCGGCCCCCTGAACCAGGCAAGGAGTGCGAATTTTCACAAAATAAACGTGACCATGTAGGGCCAGAATCGTCCGCCCAGTCCGAATCCGTGCTCAAAATCCCCAAACTCCGACCCCCCAAAGTGCCCATCTTTGCAGCTGCGCATGCGCGGCCCCCTGAACCAGGCAAGGAGTGCGAATTTTCAAAAAAATAAACGTGACCATGTAGGGCCAGAATCGTCCGCCCAGTCCGAATCCGTGCTCAAAATCCCCAAACTCCGACCCCCCAAAGTGCCCATCTTTGCAGCTGCGCATGCGCGGCCCCCAGAACCAGTCAAGGAGTGCGAATTTTCACAAAATAAACGTGACCATGTTGGCCAGAATCGTCCGCCCAGTCCGAATCCGTGCTCAAAATCCCCAAACTCCGACCCCCCAAAGTGCCCATCTTTGCAGCTGCGCATGCGCGGCCCCCTGAACCAGGCAAGGAGTGCGAATTTTCACAAAATAAACGTGACCATGTAGGGCCAGAATCGTCCGCCCAGTCCGAATCCGTGGTCAAAATCCCCAAACTCCGACCCCCCAAAGTGCCCATCTTTGCAGCTGCGCATGCGCGGCCCCCAGAACCAGGCAAGGAGTGCGAATTTTCACAAAATAAACGTGACCATGTAGGGCCAGAATCGTCCGCCCAGTCCGAATCCGTGCTCAAAATCCCCAAACTCCGACCCCCCAAAGTGCCCATCTTTGCAGCTGCGCATGCGCGGCCCCCTGAACCAGGCAAGGAGTGCGAATTTTCACAAAATAAACGTGACCATGTAGGGCCAGAATCGTCCGCCCAGTCCGAATCCGTGCTCAAAATCCCCAAACTCCGACCCCCCAAAGTGCCCATCTTTGCAGCTGCGCATGCGCGGCCCCCTGAACCAGGCAAGGAGGCCGAATTTTCGCAAAATAAACGTGACCATGTAGAACCAGAATCGTCCGCCCAGTCCGAATCCGTGCTCAAAATCCCCAAACTCCGAACTCCAAAGTGCCCATCTTTGCAGCTGCGCATGCGCGGCCCCCAGAACCAGGCAAGGAGGCCGAATTTTCACAAAATAAACGTGACCATGTAGGGCCAGAATCGTCCGCCCAGTCCGAATCCGTGCTCAAAATCCCCAAACTCCGACCCCCCAAAGTGCCCATCTTTGCAGCTGCGCATGCGCGGCCCCCAGAACCAGGCAAGGAGGCCGAATTTTCACAAAATAAACGTGACCATGTAGGGCCAGAATCGTCCGCCCAGTCCAAATCCGTGCTCAAAATCCCCAAACTCCGACCCCCCAAAGTGCCCATCTTTGCAGCTGCGCATGCGCGGCCCCCTGAACCAGGCAAGGAGGCCGAATTTTCACAAAATAAACGTGACCATGTAGGGCCAGAATCGTCCGCCCAGTCCGAATCCGTGCTCAAAATCCCCAAACTCCGACCCCCCAAAGTGCCAATCTTTGCAGCTGCGCATGCGCGGCCTAAGAACCAGGCAAGGAGGCCGAATTTTCACAAAATAAACGTGACCATGTAGGGCCAGAATCGTCCGCCCAGTCCGAATCCGTGCTCAAAATCCCCAAACTCCGACCCCGCAAAGTGCCCATCTTTGCAGCTGCGCATGCGCGGCCCCCAGAACCAGGCAAGGAGGCCGAATTTTCACAAAATAAACGTGACCATGTAGGGCCAGAATCGTCCGCCCAGTCCGAATCCGTGCTCAAAATCCCCAAACTCCGACCCCCCAAAGTGCCCATCTTTGCAGCTGCGCATGCGCGGCCCCCAGAACCAGGCAAGGAGGCCGAATTTTCACAAAATAAACGTGACCATGTAGGGCCAGAATCGTCCGCCCAGTCCGAATCCGTGCTCAAAATCCCCAAACTCCGACCCCCCAAAGTGCCCATCTTTGCAGCTGCGCATGCGCGGCCCCCAGAACCAGGCAAGGAGGCCGAATTTTCACAAAATAAACGTGACCATGTAGGGCCAGAATCGTCCGCCCAGTCCGAATCCGTGCTCAAAATCCCCAAACTCCGACCCCCCAAAGTGCCCATCTTTGCAGCTGCGCATGCGCGGCCCCCAGAACCAGGCAAGGAGGCCGAATTTTCACAAAATAAACGTGACCATGTAGGGCCAGAATCGTCCGCCCAGTCCGAATCCGTGCTCAAAATCCCCAAACTCCGAACCCCAAAGTGCCCATCTTTGCAGCTGCGCATGCGCGGCCCCCAGAACCAGGCAAGGAGGCCGAATTTTCACAAAATAAACGTGACCATGTAGGGCCAGAATCGTCCGCCCAGTCCGAATCCGTGCTCAAAATCCCCAAACTCCGACCCCCCAAAGTGCCCATCTTTGCAGCTGCGCATGCGCGGCCCCCAGAACCAGGCAAGGAGGCCGAATTTTCACAAAATAAACGTGACCATGTAGGGCCAGAATCGTCCGCCCAGTCCGAATCCGTGCTCAAAATCCCCAAACTCCGACCCCCCAAAGTGCCCATCTTTGCAGCTGGGCATGCGCGGCCCCCAGAACCAGGCAAGGAGGCCGAATTTTCACAAAATAAACGTGACCATGTAGGGCCAGAATCGTCCGCCCAGTCCGAATCCGTGCTCAAAATCCCCAAACTCCGACCCCCCAAAGTGCCCATCTTTGCAGCTGCGCATGCGCGGCCCCCAGAACCAGGCAAGGAGGCCGAATTTTCACAAAATAAACGTGACCATGTAGGGCCAGAATCGTCCGCCCAGTCCGAATCCGTGCTCAAAATCCCCAAACTCCGACCCCCCAAAGTGCCCATCTTTGCAGCTGCGCATGCGCGGCCCCCAGAACCAGGCAAGGAGGCCGAATTTTCACAAAATAAACGTGACCATGTAGGGCCAGAATCGTCCGCCCAGTCCGAATCCGTGCTCAAAATCCCCAAACTCCGACCCCCCAAAGTGCCCATCTTTGCAGCTGCGCATGCGCGGCCCCCAGAACCAGGCAAGGAGGCCGAATTTTCACAAAATAAACGTGACCATGTAGGGCCAGAATCGTCCGCCCAGTCCGAATCCGTGCTCAAAATCCCCAAACTCCGATCACCCAAAGTGCCCATCTTTGCAGCTGCGCATGCGCGGCCCCCAGAACCAGGCAAGGAGGCCGAATTTTCACAAAATAAACGTGAGCATGTAGGGCCAGAATCGTCCGCCCAGTCCGAATCCGTGCTCAAAATCCCCAAACTCCGACCCCCCAAAGTGCCCATCTTTGCAGCTGCGCATGCGCGGCCCCCAGAACCAGGCAAGGAGGCCGAATTTTCACAAAATAAACGTGACCATGTAGGGCCAGAATCGTCCGCCCAGTCCGAATCCGTGCTCAAAATCCCCAAACTCCGACCCCCCAAAGTGCCCATCTTTGCAGCTGCGCATGCGCGGCCCCCAGAACCAGGCAAGGAGGCCGAATTTTCACAAAATAAACGTGACCATGTAGGAACAGAATCGTCCGCCCAGTCCGAATCCGTGCTCAAAATCCCCAAACTCCGACCCCCCAAAGTGCTCATCTTTGCAGCTGCGCATGCGCGGCCCCCAGAACCAGGCAAGGAGGCCGAATTTTCACAAAATAAACGTGACCATGTAGGGCCAGAATCGTCCGCCCAATCCGAATCCGTGCTCAAAATCCCCAAACTCCGAACCCCAAAGTGCCCATCTTTGCAGCTGCGCATGCGCGGCCCCCAGAACCAGGCAAGGAGGCCGAATTTTCACAAAATAAACGTGACCATGTAGGGCCAAAATCGTCCGCCCAGTCCGAATCCGTGCTCAAAATCCCAAAACTCCGACCCCCCAAAGTGCCCATCTTTGCAGCTGCGCATGCGCGGCCCCCAGAACCAGGCAAGGAGGCCGAATTTTCACAAAATAAACGTGACCATGTAGGGCCAGAATCGTCCGCCCAGTCCGAATCCGTGCTCAAAATCCCCAAACTCTGAACCCCAAAGTGCCCATCTTTGCAGCTGCGCATGCGCGGCCCCCAGAACCAGGCAAGGAGGCCGAATTTTCACAAAATAAACGTGACCATGTAGGGCCAGAATCGTCCGCCCAGTCCGAATCCGTGCTCAAAATCCCCAAACTCCGACCCCCCAAAGTGCCCATCTTTGCAGCTGCGCATGCGCGGCCCCCAGAACCAGGCAAGGAGGCCGAATTTTCACAAAATAAACGTGACCATGTAGGGCCAGAATCGTCCGCCCAGTCCGAATCCGTGCTCAAAATCCCCAAACTCCGATCCCCCAAAGTGCCCATCTTTGCAGCTGCGCATGCGCGGCCCCCAGAACCAGGCAAGGAGGCCGAATTTTCACAAAATAAACGTGACCATGTAGGGCCAGAATCGTCCGCCCAGTCCGAATCCGTGCTCAAAATCCCCAAACTCTGAACCCCAAAGTGCCCATCTTTGCAGCTGCGCATGCGCGGCCCCCAGAACCAGGCAAGGAGGCCGAATTTTCACAAAATAAACGTGACCATGTAAGGCCAGAATCGTCCGCCCAGTCCGAATCCGTGCTCAAAATCCCCAAACTCCGACCCCCCAAAGTGCCCATCTTTGCAGCTGCGTATGCGCGGCCCCCAGAACCAGGCAAGGAGGCCGAATTTTCACAAAATAAACGTGACCATGTAGGGCCAGAATCGTCCGCCCAGTCCGAATCCGTGCTCAAAATCCCCAAACTCCGAACCCCAAATTGCCCATCTTTGCAGCTGCTCATGCGCGGCCCCCAGAACCAGGCAAGGAGGCCGAATTTTCACAAAATCAACGTGACCATGTAGGGCCAGAATCGTCCGCCCAGTCCGAATCCGTGCTCAAAATCCCCAAACTCCGACCCCCCAAAGTGCCCATCTTTGCAGCTGCGCATGCGCGGCCCCCAGAACCAGGCAAGGAGGCCGAATTTTCACAAAATAAACGTGACCATGTAGGGCCAGAATCGTCCGCCCAGTCCGAATCCGTGCTCAAAATCCCCAAACTCCGACCCCCCAAAGTGCCCATCTTTGCAGCTGCGCATGCGCGGCCCCCAGAACCAGGCAAGGAGGCCGAATTTTCACAAAATAAACGTGACCATGTAGGGCCAGAATCGTCCGCCCAGTCCGAATCCGTGCTCAAAATCCCCAAACTCCGACCCCCCAAAATGCCCATCTTTGCAGCTGCGCATGCGCGGCCCCCAGAACCAGGCAAGGAGGCCGAATTTTCACAAAATAAACGTGACCATGTAGGGCCAGAATCGTCCGCCCAGTCCGAATCCGTGCTCAAAATCCCCAAACTCCGACCCCCCAAAGTGCCCATCTTTGCAGCTGCGCATGCGCGGCCCCCAGAACCAGGCAAGGAGGCCGAATTTTCACAAAATAAACGTGACCATGTAGGGCCAGAATCGTCCGCCCAGTCCGAATCCGTGCTCAAAATCCCCAAACTCCGAACCCCAAAGTGCCCATCTTTGCAGCTGCGCATGCGCGGCCCCCAGAACCAGGCAAGGAGGCCGAATTTTCACAAAATCAACGACACCATGTAGGGCCAGAATCGTCCGCCCAGTCCGAATCCGTGCTCAAAATCCCCAAACTCCGACCCACCAAAGTGCCCATCTTTGCAGCTGCGCATGCGCGGCCCCCAGAACCAGGCAAGGAGGCCGAATTCTCACAAAATAAACGTGACCATGTAGGGCCAGAATCGTCCGCCCAGTCCGAATCCGTGCTCAAAATCCCCAAACTCCGACCCCCCAAAGTGCCCATCTTTGCAGCTGCGCATGTGCGGCCCCCAGAACCAGGCAAGGAGGCCGAATTTTCACAAAATAAACGTGACCATGTAGGGCCAGAATCGTCCGCCCAGTCCGAATCCGTGCTCAAAATCCCCAAACTCCGACCCCCCAAAGTGCCCATCTTTGCAGCTGCGCATGCGCGGCCCCCAGAACCAGGCAAGGAGGCCGAATTTTCACAAAATAAACGTGACCATGTCGGGCCAGAATCGTCCGCCCAGTCCGAATCCGTGCTCAAAATCCCCACACTCCGACCCCCCAAAGTGCCCATCTTTGCAGCTGCGCATGCGCGGCCCCCAGAACCAGGCAAGGAGGCCGAATTTTTACAAAATAAACGTGACCATGTAGGGCCAGAATCGTCCGCCCAGTCCGAATCCGTGCTCAAAATCCCCAAACTCCGACCCCCCAAAGTGCCCATCTTTGCAGCTGCGCATGCGCGGCCCCCAGAACCAGGCAAGGAGGCCGAATTTTCACAAAATAAACGTGACCATGTAGGGCCAGAATCGTCCGCCCAGTCCGAATCCGTGCTCAAAATCCCCAAACTCCGACCCCCCAAAGTGCCCATCTTTGCAGCTGCGCATGCGCGGCCCCCAGAACCAGGCAAGGAGGCCGAATTTTCACAAAATAAACGTGACCATGTAGGGCCAGAATCGTCCGCCCAGTCCGAATCCGTGCTCAAAATCCCCAAACTCCGACCCCCCAAAGTGCCCATCTTTGCAGCTGCGCATGCGCGGCCCCCAGAACCAGGCAAGGAGGCCGAATTTTCACAAAATAAACGTGACCATGTAGGGCCAGAATCGTCCCCCCAGTCCGAATCCGTGCTCAAAATCCCCAAACTCCGACCCCCCAGTGCCCATCTTTGCAGCTGCGCATGCGCGGTTTCCAGAACCAGGCAAGGAGGCCGAATTTTCACAAAATAAACGTGACCATGTAGGGCCAGAATCGTCCGCCCAGTCCGAATCCGTGCTCAAAATCCCCAAACTCCGACCCCCCAAAGTGCCCATCTTTGCAGCTGCGCATGCGCGGCCCCCAGAACCAGGCAAGGAGGCCGAATTTTCACAAAATAAACGTGACCATGTAGGGCCAGAATAGTCCGCCCAGTCCGAATCCGTGCTCAAAATCCACAAACATCAATTTTACAGCTCGTTGACGGATAGTACTATTTCTGAAAGTGATTATGAGCATGCACAGCGGGTTTTTCAGGCTTTTCTTTGTGAGAACTTAGGTGATTATCACGACCTTTATTTAAGATCAGATGTTTTACTATTGGCAGACGTTTTTGAAAATTTCAGAAACATTTGTTTAGAGTACTACCAACTCGACCCAGGCCACTTCTACACTTCCCCAGGTCTCTCCTGGTCAGCGTGTTTGAAGATGACTGGGATCGAGTTAGAATTACTCACAGACCCGGATATGTATTTATTTGTGGAGGAAGGGTTACTTGGTGGCATCTCGATGATTACTCATCGATTTGCTAAGGCGAATAACCCTTATGTAGAGGACTATGACCCCCAAGTAGGAAGTAATTATATTCAATATTTGGATGCGAATAATCTTTATGGATTTTCAATGGTGCAAAGTCTACCAGTTAACAACTTTGGTTGGCTGAGTGGCCCGGAAGTAGACGAACTCCAAGAGAACCTCATGAGTCTCGATACTGTTGGTGAGGAGGGGTATATTCTGGAAGTGGATTTGGGGTACCCTAAAGAACTTCATGATCTTCACAATGACTACCCCCTGGCACCTGAAAAACTTAAAGTATCGCAAGATTGGGTATCCCCTTACTGTCATCAACTGATTGAAGATCTTCAAATGAATTACATGCCCACGGAAAAACTGGTCCTCAACCTAAATGATAAGAAACAAAAAAGTTAGAGAAAGTGCACCGTGTTCTCGGGTTTGACCAGTCACCCTGGCTCAAGACCTACATTGATTTCAACACAGAAAAGAGGAAACACACATGCAATGACTTTGAAAAAGACTTTTTCAAATTGATGAACAACAGTGTCTTTGGTAAGACCATGGAGGATTTGCGAAAGAGGGTGAATGTTAAACTTGTGAATACGGAGAAGCAACTCAAGAAACTGACAGCGTCACCCTTGTTCGACTACTTCAGAGTTTTTGATGAAAACTTGGTGGCCGTGAACACGAAAAAGCCCTCCCTATACCTCAACCGTCCCATCTACATGGGATTTTGTATCCTAGACCTGTCAAAAACATTGATGTATGACTTCCATTATAATTACATCAAGCGAAAATATGATAATCGTGCCACCCTTCTGTTCACAGATACGGATTCCTTGTGTTATAACATCGAGACGGAGGACATTTATGAAGATATGCACCAAGACCTCGACTTGTTCGACACATCCGAGTACCCCAGAGACCACTTTTTGCATAGTACGAGGAACAAGAAAGTCTTCGGAAAGATGAAAGATGAAACCCATGGACTCTCCATCGAAGAGTTCGTGGGTCTACGACCGGAAATGTACTTCCTCATGTACCACGAAGAGTGGAAAGAAGTTGGGAAAAAGACCGCCAAGGGTGTGGCCAAATACGTGGCTAAGCGCAACATTAGACACGCCCACTATAGAGAGTGTTTGTTTGAGAAAAAACGAACCATTAATAATATGAAACAACTACGTAGTTATAAACATCAACTTTATACCATTAATATGAATAAGATAGGACTCAGCCCTTATGATGACAAACGGTATATATTGGATGATGGGGTAACTACTTTAGCATATGGACATTGTAGTATTTAAACAGTGTAGTTAGAGAGTATATTAAGATGATATGAAAATAAGTGATAAATTTGTTAATAAAATCCATTAACACCACAAAGATTGAGTGTGTTCATTGTATCTGTATTATCAATATATTATGAAGGATGAACTTGAACAAACAGTGTCTATTGCGTATTTAGACTGAGGTTGAAGCATAAATTATTTCTTCATCGCTGCTGAGCACGATACTCGTCACAGGCCAGTCGCTACTAAACCCAGGGTGGAGGGTAGAGAGCTCGATGGTTGGATGAACCGGGATGGGGTGTAGTTTGCGCCACACATAGCGAGCTATGAAGGATATGATCATGATGAATATGATGAAGGATAGGCAGCCAACTAAGGAGTAGATGTACACGAGTTCAGATGACCTTGAACTAGATTTTCTTGGGTATGGGGTTCCTGTGGTATACGGAATCGTTATCGATTTTGTTCCTATGGTGGTTGATGTCTTGGTCGTGGCTGGGTACCCTGTGGCTGATGTCATGGTCGTGGTTGGGTTTCCTGTGGTTGATGTCTTGGTCGTGGCTGGGTACCCTGGAGTTGACGTCTTGGCCGTGGTTGGGTTTCCTGTGGTGGATGTCTCGGTCGTGGCTGGGTTTCCTGTGGTTGGTCGCTTGATTGTGGTTTGATACCCAGTGGTTGATGTCATGGTTGTGGTTGTTCCTGCAGAGGGGATGGTGGTGGCTGAGTACCCTATGGTCTTCGATGGCTGACTAGTTGAAGTTGGACAGTTTGAATGGATGATCAGATTGGGTGTATTAGTGAGTAAAGAACAGTTGAGATGATTGTTCCTCAAGTCTAGTAGTTTTAGGTGTGGGAGATTTGATAGTAGGACTCGAATATCCACAAATGTGATATAGTTACCTCGTAGCGATAGACTTGTATATAGATCTCTCTTACCGAGCCCTTCAAAACCTGGAACTTTCCTTAACCCACGACGAGTGCAGTCTATCAGTTACAACTTCTCCAGACAGTCACAGCGGCCTTTCAGGCAGGGCATTTTTACAGCGCTTGAGACCGGGAGTAGCAAAATAAGGCATTAAAGGACCAACCTCTTGAGTTGAATATACTGTGATTGAGCATACGCGAACTATGAGCTGAATTTACTTCGAATATTATTCTAGACTGATTTAGTTGTCAATTACATGAGGCTCTGAGCTGTTAAGGCTATCTTTATTTCAAACGGTAGCAGGTTGTAACGTGTATGAGAAATTTCCGATTATTCATTAACTTCAACAAGGCGGCAGTAGTATCAAGTTCCTACAAGTATATTTTTTACAATCATGAACTGAGTGTAAAATTATTATTGAAACTCATTTTGATAGACTTTTTAAAAAAAGAAACCTGGTTTAGACGTTTATATATTATGTATTGATTTTCAAAAATAACATAAGAACGATTAGCTTACCAGATTGTTTGCTTAGACATGATAATGTCTCACTCATCGTATTGTCTCGACTTTCAGTCTATTGGCTTTACGAGCTATCAATCAAAAATGTCCCGATTGTCATACTGTCCTGACTTTAATCTTGTAAAGTATGAAGGGAACGACAGTTTGAACCAAGAAATCTCAAGAAATGTCCCGCTCTTCGTTCTGTCCTCGTGATAGTATTAAAAATGTCCCGGTCTTGTCCTTACAATCCTCATTCTGTCCTGACTGTCCTGACCTTCGAGCTTTTAAAACTCAGTGAGGATATTATCTCACGTCATTTTAGTTTTTGCTTTCATGATGTCAATACGATACCCTAAAGATTGTCCCGTTCCGGGGTGTTCAAAAACAAATTTAGTAAAACTTTCAAATCATTTGGCAGATGTGCATTTATTGAGTAGTGAAGAAAGAAGATTTTATTTACAAGAGGCAAAACTTTGTTCAAAGAAAGATAAATATCTCCGTACATTAGACGATGAGTTAGTTCACAATCAACTAGCTGTCAGTATGCATGTCACGTTTAAACACCCGACAAACATTCAAGTATGTGGTCCGACGTTTTCTGGAAAAAACTATTGGACTGAAAATGTTTTTTTTCTTTTTCCACCGGGAAAATATTCGAGGACGATTTCTCTGAATACCCACTATATCGTGACTTTCAAACACCCTAGAGATTCTTTAGGAGTCTCTATACTATACAAGCTTTTCCCCGCTCTACGAAATACGTGATGGAAAGTTATGAAGATGCTATCAACAACCCTATGGGTACTTAGTCTTCGACTTACACTCTTCAACTCCGGAAAAGATTCGACTTCGTACCTCGATCTTTCCAGATGAGCAACAAGCGGCTTATGTTAAGCATATTTAAACAACTGTCATCGCCTAAAACTTCCTTCTTTCACATCTCAAAATTACTTGTTGGAAATCAATATGCTATCGAAAAGGGTTCATCCCACCCATGTTTTTCTGATACACCAATCCAATCCATCTCGTGTACATTCTTACTCTGATACGTTCATCCAATCCAACTCGTGCATATTCTTATTCCGATACGTTCATCCAATCCAACTCGTGCATATTTTTATTCTGATACACCAATCCAATCCATCTCGTGTACATTTTTATTGAAATATATTTTCATGTATGAAATATGACGTTGCGCCTCACTGGCTGCACACAATATTTTTGCTCCTCAAGTTTTGATTAGTTTCTTCATTACCGTGATTCTACAGTATTTTTCCATTAGCAGATAAGCATTCTAATCTTTCATTCTTATGAATCATGAAGTTTGGTTATTCAAGTTTAGCATTATCTTTATTATTTTCAACTTTTCGTCGAGCGCCAACTGAAAAATGGTTTGGTCATTCAATTCGCTCTTATACTCAAGTCTACATGAAGGAGATCAATCGTTGTGCTTCTGAGACCGGACTTCTGCCGAGACTTTCAACTGACGCCGTCGTGCACATCAAGAACCTTGGGATTTCAAGGAAACATCGGGGCTGTCGTGGTGGACTTCGTCGTAAAGATAACCAGAATCTGCATATTCCTGTACGAATAGCTGAACGACGTTCCCAAGTGGGCATAAAACAACGAGTCAACCTTTACGATCTGATTTCCATTTCTACTGACAAGTGCATTCCCACCTCGTACTCCCCAAAGGCTTCTTTTGCTCTATGGAATGCTCGCTCTATCAACAACAAGACTACTGCTCTGTGTGATTTTGTAATATCAAATCGCATTGATATTATGGCAATCACGGAAACCTGGTTAAATGGTGATGAGCGTGACAATAGGCCTATTGCAGATATTTCCAACACATTGGTTGGTCATAACATCCTACACGTGCCAAGGAAATGTAGAAATGGTGGTGGCGTTGCAGTTATCGTGCACAAGGGCTTTACGATTGTCAAAAATCCCACACCAGAATATAAAGCAATGGAATGCCTTGACATGAATGTTAATTCCGGAAACAGAATACTGCGTATAATAACCGTCTACAGGCCTCCTCCTTCCTCGAGAAACAAGCTCACCCCCTCAATGTTTTTCGACGAATTTTCCTCTCTCCTGGAAGATCTTGCTGCTTTTCAGGGTACCTGCCTTATCACTGGTGATTTTAATTTACATATGGAAACAAGCAACCAAGACGCCGAGTTCTTTAAGGATCTACTGGACTCTGCTTCTCTTCAACAGCACGTTAATTCACAAACCCATGTAAAGGGTCATACACTGGACTTGATCATCGCTGGCTCTGAAAATAATCCAGTCTCCGCTATTACTACATCTATGGCACTACCATCTGATCATGCTGTTGTTACATGTCAACTAGACATTCCACGTCCAAAAAACATGAAGATCTCAATCAAACAGCGAAAAATTAAGCAAATTGATCTTCCGAAATTCGCCAACGACATCTCAACATTGCCTTTACTTTGTAATCCATCATCTGACTTGCTAGAACTTGTTAGTCAATACCAAAATGATCTAAGCAATCTGCTTGATACTCATGCACCAGTACTGAATAAGGCTATTACCAGCAGACCCCATTCTCCTTGGTATAAGGATCAACTACGAGATCTGAAACGTGTGAAACGTCGCCACGAAAGATATTGGCTGTCTTCTGGCCTGGAGGTGCACAAACAGATTTTCATGGAAAAATCAAGCGAATATTATAAAGCAGTTGAAGAAGCCAAACAGTGTTACTACAAGGATAAGATATCAAATTCCGATCAGTGTCAGCTGTTTAAGTTTATTGATGGTTTGTTCAAGCCTAAGGGTCTATCGATTCTCCCTACCCATACATCACCTCAAGATCTCGCTAACAAGTTTATGAACTTCTTCTCTGAGAAAATCGACAACCTGAGGTCAGAAATCAAATCTACTGACCAGCACATGTCATGTTCCCTTCCAGCTGGAACTCCATCCTGTTCGTTACCTGAGTTTGATATAGTCTCCCAAGTGGATGTGAGGACTTTAATTCTAAAATCGCCATCCAAGTCATGCTCTCTTGATCCTCTACCGTCATCACTGCTGACACTGTTCACCGACAAAATCTCTAGCCCAGTTACATCCATAGTGAACTTTTCTTTCGCTTTGGGAGAGTTTCCCGCCTCTTTGAATCATGGTTTGGTATTTCCTCGAATCAATCGATCCCGAAATCTTGAAGAACTACAGGCCTATTACAAATCTTTCCTTTCTCTCGAAAACTCTTGAACGATTGGCCACCAGCCAGATCAATGAATATCTTAGCCAAAATGGTCTTCACTCTGAGATGCAGTCAGCCTATAGGGCCAACCACAGCACCGAGACTGCTCTAATCCGGGTATGTAATGATATCAATATTGCTCTGGACACTCATAAAGAAGTGATACTGGTTTTGTTGGACCTTTCGTCAGCGTTCGACACAATAGACCATGATATATTAACAACTAGACTCCATGATAGCTTTGGGATTAGTGGAAGTGTGCTCAAGTGGATCAAGTCTTATCTACACAATCGTACTCAGTCAATTGTCATTAGCAATTCGCAGTCTGAAATCTCTCGAGTTAATTGTGGTGTTCCCCAAGGCTCTGTTCTGGCACCGTTGCTCTTCTCACTTTATATCTCTCCAATTGAAGACATCATACGAGCACATGGCCTACACCCAATGCTCTATGCAGATGACACCCAGATGTATGTCACCTTTGAAAAGACCGAAGAATTAATCACTATGGATAAGCTAGTATGCTGTGCTAAAGATCTTATGCTATGGATGGTGAAAAACAAGCTAGTATGCAACGCCTCTAAAACTGAAGCTGTCCACTTCCGATCACGGTTCATATCTACTGAACCAATATTGGAAGTACTGCTGAATGATAAACTGGTAGAGCTCAGTCCTACAGCATGTGACCTCGGAGTAATCCTTGATCAACATCTAAAGATGTCTTCACAAGTAAATAGTTTCTGTAGATCTGCGATCCTGGCGCTGAAACGGATTAGTCGTATACGTAGTTACCTAGATGCAACTTGTACCAAACAACTGGTCCACGCTTTTGTTACCTCACGTCTCGACTACTGCAACAGTCTACTGATTGGCCTCCCTGACAAAGAAATCTCAAAGATTCAACGGATACAGAATTCAGCCGCAAGATTGGTCACTAAAACAAAGAAGAGAGAGCACATCACACCAGTACTTCGTAAGCTGCATTGGTTAACGATTGATAAGCGCATTATCTTCAAGATACTTGTCTTAACATACAAGGCTTTGAACGCATTATCACCGAAATACATCTCTGAACTCTTAACCACACAGAAACCACCTCGTCTTTTGCGTTCCAACTTTGAAGATAACATGAAACTCAAGACCCCTAACTTCAGGACCAAGAACTATGCTGGAAAAGCCTTCTCAGTGTGTGCGCCGCGCTTGTGGAACAATCTACCTAAACACTTACGACACTCACCTTCTGTCGATGCTTTCAAGAAGGGACTAAAGACTTACTTATTTAACCTATAGTCTATATATACCTAGCCTGCTTATTTATAGCAGAGTTCTATTTATATTAGTATTTATTTATGCCTATCCCTATTACGTACTTTTCTTGTACGCCTGTTTCGGTTGGCGTTCGTGGCAGGGGATCTGGGGTGGTCGGTCTGAGACCTGTTGGTAATTGTGACATCGTCGATTCCTGTTATCCTTGGATCGGTCGTTCCGGGTCTCCCGTTATCGGCGTTATGTGACGGAACTATCCAACTTTCCAACTTTCTTTATGAGTTTGAATTTCGTTAAGTTTTATTTATTATCGTTTTATCTTTAGTCTATTTATAATTGGCTTTCATATCTAGTTTCAATTAGTTTTTGCTTTCGTTACTAGTTTTATTGTTTCGTGATTGTGAGGGCACTGAAACCCAGTTGTGGTGCCCTAGAACTGTTCATTATTATTCTGATAGCCTCATCCAATCCATGTCCTGTACGTTCTTATTCTGATACGTTCAGCCAATCCATCTTGTGTACATTCTTATTCTGATACGTTCATCCAATCCATCTCGTGTACATTCTTATTCTGATACATTCATCCAATCCATCTCGTGTACATTCTTATTCTGATACGTTCATGGAATCCATCTCGTATACATTCTTATTCTGATACGTTCATCCTATCTATCTCGTGTACATTCTTATTCTGATACGTTCATCCAATCCATCTCGTGTACATTCTTATTCTGATGCGTTCATCCAATCCATCTCGTGTACCTTCTTATTTTGATGCATTCATCCAATCCATCGCGTGTACATTCTTATTCTGATACGTTCATCCAATCCATCTCGTGTACATTCTTATTCTGATACGTCCATCCTATCCATCTCGTGTACATTCCTATTCTGATGCGTTCATCCAATCCATCTCGTGTACGTTCTTTTTTTGATGCATTCATCAAATCCATCTCGTGTACATTCTTATTCTGATACGTTCATCCATTCAATGTAGTGTACATTCTTATTCTGATACGTTCATCCAATCCATCTCGTGTACATTCTTATTCTGTTACGTTCATCCAATCCATCTCGGGTACATTCTTATTCTGATACGTCCATCCTATCCATCTCGTGTACATTCCTATTCTGATGCGTTCATCCAATCCATCTCGTGTACGTTCTTTTTTTGATGCATTCATCAAATCCATCTCGTGTACATTCTTATTCTGATACGTTCATCCATTCAATGTAGTGTACATTCTTATTCTGATACGTTCATCCAATCCATCTCGTGTACATTCTTATTCTGTTACGTTCATCCAATCCATCTCGGGTACATTCTTATTCTGATACACCCATCCAATCCATTTCTTGTACATTCCTATTCTGATAGGTTCATCCAATCCATGTCCTGTACATTTTTATTCTGATGCATTCATCCGATCCATCTCGTGTACATTCTTATTCTGATGCGTTCAACCAATCCATCTCGTGCACATTCTTATTCTGATGCGTTAATCCAATCCATTTCGTGTACATTTTTATTCTAATACGTTCATCAATTCCATGTCGTGTACATTCTTATTCTGATACGTTCATCCAATTCATCTCGTGTACATTCTTATTCTGATACGTTCATCCAATCTATCTCGTGTACATTCTTATTCTGATACGTCCATCCAATCCATCTCGTGTACATTCTTATTCTGATACGTCCATTCAATCCATCTCGTGTACATTCCGATTCTGATGCGTTCACCCTTTCCATGTCGTGAACATTCCTATTTTGATACGTTCATCCAATTCATCTGGTGTACATTCTTATTCTGATGCGTTCATCCAATCCATCTCGTGTACATTCTTATTCTGATGCGTTCATCAAATCCATCCAATGTACATTCTTATTCTGATGCGTTCATCTAATCGATCTCGTGTACATTCTTATTCTGATGCGTTAATCCAATCGATTTCGTGTACATTCTTTTTCTGATACGTTCATCCATTCCATGTCGTGTACATTCTTATGGTGATACGTTCATCCATTCCATCTGGTGTAGATTCTTATTCTGATACGTTCATTCAATCCATCTCGTGTACATTCTCATGCTGATACGTTCATCCAATCCATCTCGGATACATTCTTATTCTGATACACCCATCCAATCCATCTCTTGTACATTCCTATTCTGATAGGTTCATCCAATCCATGTCCTGTACATTTTTATTCTGATGCATTAATCCGATAGATCTGGTGTACATTCTTATTCTGATGCGTTCAACCAATCCATCTCGTGTACATTCTTATTCTGATGCGTTAATCCAATCCATTTCGTGTACATTTTTATTCTGATACGTTCATCCATTCCATGTGGTGTACATTCTTATTCTGATACGGATTAACGCATCAGAATAAGAATGTACACGAGATCGATTAGATGAACGCATCAGAATAAGAATGTACATTGGATGGATTTGATGAACGCATCAGAATAAGAATGTACACGAGATGGATTGGATGAACGCATCAGAATAAGAATGTACACGAGATGAACTAAACTGGTTTTCTAATTATCTAAACAATAGACAACAATATGTAACAATAGATGGTATAAGCTCATCCAAGCAATCAGTACTCTGTGGAATTCCACAAGGCAGTTCCTTAGGACCTATACTATTTCTTTTATACATTAATGACATATCAAATTGCTCTAATAAACTGTCCTTCAGACTCTTCGCAGACGATACAAATATATTTGCTTCTTCTACCAGTATTATTGAATTAGAATCCTTAGTAAATGAAGAGCTAATCAAAGTCAAAGAATGGTGTAACCAAAACAAACTATCAATTAATCTAAAAAAAACTAACTTTATGATCATCAAGTCTCCTTGGAAAAAACTTACATACTCTCCAGATATAAAAATATATAATGATGATGGAACCTTTACCTCATTGGAAAAAAAGGACCATATAAAATACCTAGGTGTAATGATTGATGATACAATATCTTGGAAATATCATATCTCTTTCATTTGCTCACGAATTTCAAGGGGTATTGGTATTTTCTATAAGCTGAGACACTACATCTCACTAAAACAACTGAAGCAGCTATATTACAATCTGATTTATCCATATATATCATACGCCATAGTCGCCTGGGGAAGTACCTACAAAACTCATTTAAAAAAACTACAAATAAAACAAAATCATATTGCTAGAGTCATGTTTTTTACTACTCTATATGGTAAAAATACTCCAAATGCACTACCATTACTAAACTTACTTGATATATTAACATTACATAATATTTACAAATTACAGGCTCTAAACTTTATTCACAAATGGCACAAAAAGCAGTTGCCAGATATATTTGAAAGCTATTTCAAATATGCAAAAGAAGTTCACTCATATAATACTAGATATGCATCCAAAAATAATATCTACAAAATGAAATTCAGAACCAATATTGGCAAACAATCAATTGCTGCAATGGCAGCAGATTTATGGAAAGAACTGCCACTACCTTTAAAACAAATTAGTGCTCATCAGTCATTTGCTAAGAAACTCAAAATATTTTTGTTAGAACTCCAGAATTCCTCGAAAGAAATTTAAAGCATCTGGTAAAATAACTTAATCAAATATTTCTCAACTCTCCTAATCTTATTTAAAATTCAACATGTATACTTCTTTCTTTCTTTATAAAGTTATGTAAATTGTTATATTTATTATATTTATTATTGTTGTGTGTACTAGCTCATCTAAATGTAACTCATAATGTTAGTATCTAACTAGAAAACCTAACGGTTAATTTAGATACTGAACATTTCAAAAAACATAACTATATTTCTGCTTAAAAAAACAAAACAAAAAATAGTAAAATATATATATATATATAAGCAAAATACACTACTGGGAAGAGATATGTGAAATTGATGTGAATACTATTTGAAAAGTGTGTGAAAATTGTTAGCATGTGAAATAACAAGTGAAAACTTTCATGTGAAATTTTATGTAATGTGAAATAACATGTGAAATTTTTTGGATAATTTCACATGCATGTGAAAAAAAACCAAAAGACACTCAAGCATGTGAAGTATCATGTGAAATTTTCCTGATACTTTCACATGCATGTGAAAAACTTCAAGAGACATTCCAGCATGTGGAATAACATGTGAAATGTTTTGGATAATTTCACATACATGTGAAAAAAAAAAAAAAGACACTCAAGCATGTGAAGTATCATGTCAAATTTTCCTGATACTTTCACATGCATGTGAAAAACTTCAAGAGACATTCCAGCATGTGGAATAACATGTGAAATGTTTTAGATAATTTCACGTACATGTGAAAAACTTCTAGAGACATTCCAGCGCATGTGGAATAACATGTGAAATGTTTTGGATAATTTCACATACATGTGAAGAAAAAAAAAAGACACTCAAGCATGTGAAGTATATCATGTCAAATTTTTCCTGATACTTTCACATGCATGCATGTGAAAAACTTCAAGAGACATTCCAGCATGTGGAATAACATGTGAAACGTCTTTTTAGTTTTCTTTGCTTGCAAAATTGTCAAAATTAAGTTCAAAGGGTATATGATACATGTACAGGTAGAAATATATGACAATCAACTGTTACATACAGATACAACATGCACAGAGATATTTGAAAATGGCTAAAAGAATATAAAATAAAGCATGAAAAATGTTAAAATGTTTATTTACATGTTATTTGAATCAACATAACTCAAGTTCTGTAGTACTATTATTCTCAAATATTTACAAAAAGGGAAAAAACTCATTAATTAGTCTGGACTTGCACACTGGCAATAATTTCTGTAAGTCATAAACTTCAAACTTCAAGTCGGGCACATAGCAGTGAAATTGTTGGTAATTTCAGTTTTTATATTTGGGATCACATGATTAAATTTCCTCTGTGAGCATTAATTACCCACAAAATATTTGGCTGAGAATCAACAGCAGTGACACAAGGCCCTGAAATGTTTCGTGGGTAAACAGTTTGTTCATCAAAATTAGATGTGCTAACAAAAAGAAGGCCACTGTCTTTATCAAACTGAGTTGTTCTGAAAACTTTCAGAGTGATAAAACATGATGTATCAAGGCCCACCAGTGAGATAAAATGCTTCACAACACCTACTTTAGGAAGATGTCTATTAGTATTTAATATCACCACTGAGTCGGAAAATGACAATTCCTCAGCCTTGTATAGTATCTCCTTTCCAGTTCTCTGGCATTCACATCTCAAGGAGAAGTACCTTTTAGCAGTCATATTTGATGGAAGCTTACTTGCTGTAAGTTGCTGAACAGTCTCTCGCTCTTGCTGTGACAGCTGGTACACATCATTTTTCATACATGTCAAATGCTCAGAATTTCCTTCACCAGAATTACCAGTGTTCAGCAATTGGAGTTGGCCAGAAAGACGCATAAATTGAACCCAATCAAATATCTGAAAGAGATTCATACATTTGCCAACAAAATTTAACTACACACACTTGATCTGCAATTTACATCAAGGAGTCTAAGGGTGCAGGTGTGTGCACAAGTACATATTACATGCGGTAATGAAGTTTCAGTGTTTGTGTTCAAAAAATTAATATGAACATTTCAGATGTGGAAGGTACTGCCCTTGTTGTAGTCAAAGCTAAAATATTATGTAGGTGACGTAGGTAAAATATGTACAGTTTGTATTACCTTGTATGTTGTCATGATGGTTGCTTCAGGATATCTTCGATTTTTAACACGTTGACAGATCCAACTATTAAAACGTTCTTGACTGAACATCCACCAGCTATGTACTGGCCCATACAACTTAATTCCATCGATAATGTGGTGGAGAATGTGCAGACTTATGTTCTAGAAATAGTAATTATAAATACCTCAATGTAAAATAGTAATAACAGTACTTAGTTTATTTATTATTTATTAATACTGCAGTTTAGGGTTTTTTTTATATGGTGTTACAAATTTCCTTTTTGGTTATTCTATATTATACACACCGGCGCAGCCTAGACTAGTTTACTCACTAGTTTCCATTTATATTACAGTACTGTTTCACTTGGTTCTAGTAGGTATTGATAATCATCCTACTGATTACTAATTGCCAATATGCATAACAATTTCATAGTTGCATAACCACATACAGCAGAGTGAAGGTCACACGTTATTATAAAATCCTATTTTTAAAGGGCCACTTGAACGAAAATCGACTGAAATTTAATTGAGCTTAAACTTTATTGAAATAATCTTTTAAGATCCAATAACCAACGTATAAAGTTTTTTTCTGGATATTTTGGTGGAAAGTTATAACATCCTTACCGATTTTTAATGAAGGCAGTGATGTATTAAACTCAACAGCAAACATTGCTCCTCAGTTACATTTCTTTGTAATTTGTGATTAGTGGGCCTTTAATTTTATGAAAAGTCTCACCTGAATGCTTACTGGAAAGTCTCTTTCCACCTTTGCCAATACGAGGTTTGTATCCATTTGCAGGCTTTGAAGTTCCTTGTGATCTTGGACATCACTACACATTTTGGAAAGAACATCTAAAAGTTCAAAAAATGTATTCCGCTGTTGTTCTCCTAGAAGACCTCTTAGACAGTACTTCAATATTCCATCCACTGCAAGCTGAAAATATTGAATATTACAATTGCAATACTGAGCAGTATATATTAAAAGATCAATATTATGAAGACGTCATTTTAATAATGGTTTGAATGTACAGGCATCCTTAATCTACTGTAAACAATGCTAAATATCTATGGCAACAACTAATTAAATGAATGTCGTACATTATGTCACCTCTTGTGGTGTAGAGACAATAATATTGCAATATATATATATATATATATATATATATATATATATATATATATATATATATATATATATTACATAGAAGTGATAGAGACAACACAAGTTTACATCAATCATACCTGCTTCCAGTCATGACACTTTAAATATGTTTTCTTGGAGAAGATTGGGAATGGCTTCCAGCCATATCCAGTTGGAACATAAATTCCTTTTGCACGTTCATCTGCTATCTTTATATCCTTTCTCGAAAGTACAAATGGTGCTGGAGGCAGAGCTTTTCCTAAAAGATGTATACATCAATAATTAAGGTAAAAATCACAAACAAAAAAAAACAAAAACAAAAACAACAAAGAAATAAACAAACAAACAAGAAAGAAGTGATTAAAACATTTAATTTAGGGGTGGTGAGTGTGGGTCTGAGTCTTCCCAATTGCTCCAATTGTGTCTGGCTAGGAAGTTGGCAGGTTAATAAAGTTACATATTTGTTTATTTCTTTATTTTTCTTTCTTTCTTTCTTTTTTTGTTTTTTTTTGTTTTGTTTTCAACACCTGAATCTGTTCTAATCTGGTTTAAGTACATTAGAAGGCAATTAGTTTCTCAGGGGAGAAGAGGCTCTATTGTTGTCTCCTGTCATGGTTGCCAGCAAGCGATGGTACACACTGTTTTATAGACATTTCACTCTATATATCCTTGAAAACTATTTTTTTACTCATTGCAATTCTCTCAGTAACACTATAATATTCCAAAATTTAATTTCCTAAAAATCTTTTCAATGAGATTCAATCAATGATGAATGCAAATTTTTGAAACTACACATAGAAAATAATTGAATGTTATTTGCATGACTACAAGTTTGTCCAGTGCACCTTAACTCACCTGTGTTTGAATCATTTCCATTCACCCAACACTCTTTGAATCTATTTACTTCTTTTTCACCATTTCGCACCTTTACTGCGTCTCCTCTTCCTGTGATGAGGTCAAAAAATGATACCACCACATTTCTTAAAGTGTGCATCATGTCAGGGAAAGCTTGCTTGGGGCGATCATGATCGGGTAATAGCATGAAGCAATTAACCCCCTTTGAGCCAGTTGCTTTGGTAATATTTGCAGCTTGGGTTTTGTTAGGTGCTTTGCTGTGAGTGACAGCATCCCAGAGAAGATCTTCACTAATGGTCTGTTCAGGGGTAGGGGATTCTTCCTTTTGATTCCAAGGGAAATTTCTTCTGTTTTTGCGCAATTCATGATTACTTGGAAGAAACCGTCTGTTCCCCAGGAAAACCACTTTGTCCAAGGATGGTATCGAGATCCCTACAATTAAAATTAATACCAGTATTAATGTAGTGGACAAATCTAAAGGCTTCATTTTAAAGAAGTGTTTTGGTAGCTTTCGATCAATAAAATCAATCGAATCAAGTGCTAAGCACATTTCCAAGATGATACTATATTATAGAGTTCAGCCAATAGGCTCAATCGATATCTCTGAGCCCTAAAACTTTATCAAGCCATTAGATTCATTACGGCCACCAAAACACTAGCTTAATCTTAAGGCATTTTCTGTTGCAGGGCACACTATATATCATTAAAAATAAAACATATTAATAACTGCATATTAATTACCTCTTAAATCACACCACATACATGCTTGCAATGCAGTGGGACTGGCAGCATGGAATGTCTTACCTAAAATAAATCATTCATGGATAGACAGACATTTTATCATTTTCCCTGCAATACATTATACTGTACATATCAAAGTATATCAGAGATTATGGGAAATACACTAAGATTTTTTTGTTTTTGTTTGTTTGCTTGTTTGTTTTCAAAAAAGCTGTTGAAATAATACATGGGTAGGCATGAGAGAGAAAAACAAGATTATGTAATTAATGTAATAATAAGTAGAAATATATGTACCTAAACCAGGAAAATCAAGGACATAATTGAGTATTGTGACTTTGAACTCAAATGAAGATCCTGCCAAGCTGTCATGGAATGGAACACCAGAAAGTTCTAGAAGCTCATCTACAACAACTTCTAAGTAGGGATCCAGTGAGAGAGGTTCAGATCCTCCTGCCTGGGCTGGGATAATACCAGCCAACATAAAATTTCCAAACAAGTTTCTTACTCTTTTATGAAGATTCAACATGCTTAGCATAATTAGCCACATTGAGTGTACCACCTTGTTTGAACTAAAAGGATTGACTCCATCTGTTGACAATTGTAATGCCACCCCTCTTTGGTCTCCCATAGAAAATCCTTTAGTATCAAAGGCTGCTTTCCATGCTGGACTGTCTTGGACATCAGTCATTATGCTCGAATCAGAATTTCCTTTCCTATTTGCATGCTTTTGCAGGATTTCTGAAATTCTGGCATTGCCATACATTCGCTTCCAGCGTGGTCCTAATGGGTAGTAATGGAAAGTCCTGACTGGCTGGGTGCCACCACTAAAATACCTTGGATATCCACAAACTGGACAAGTTTTTAGTTTGGAGTAGTCATAACGACCTGTCTTTCGGTATATTATGCAATCATTTTTACAAACATGGTATACTTTCGATGTAAGTAAGAAGGGCTTTACAAATTGATAAGCCTCTTCATAAGTCCTTGGGAGATTGTTTGGAACAGGCAAGATGTTTTTGTTTAAAATCAATAGGTCATTCAAGGCAGATTTACTAGTTGACGGGTGTTCGGTAAACCATGCAAAGAAACCAGCAAGAACTTGAAGAACAGTAACACTACTACCTTCGAAGAGAGGTAGCAAAGCCTTTTCACTTGCATAAATGTCAGTTCTAGAGTTTTCTGTATCTTCATGATCATCCGATTCACTAGTACTAGCACTGTCATCCCAGGCACTGTGACTGATATCACTGTCATTAATGTTATCAATACTACTATACGTTCCTTTAGACGATCCAATTTCTGAATCATTTACAACTGTGTTTGGTTCATCGGTGGATTCTTGGTATCCAACTTCATCATGATCATGGCAAGAGGACGCACTGTTCGCATTTATATGAATTTCTTCTTTAAGTGTACGTGTGGTAGTGCCATTTTCACCTTCATCAGCTGAAGAAGAGAAATCCAGGTGAATTGATGTAGATGTAGAGTCATTTTGTTTCGTGTTTTTAGCACTGGTGGGTTGCAATTCATCAGGTTCATCATCATAATCAGACAGTTGCTTTGATCGTCCAAACGATTCTTCATGCCGCTTTATCACTGCGGAGGACATCCATCTTTTGCCATTGCAAACATTGCAAGGACATGGTATTTTGGCTCTTCTCTTTCTTTGGATGAATTTATTTTTCTCACGTAAATGCTGAATTGAGAAAGGCATTACTAGTAAAACTACATCTTCGATTCTGCGAGCAGTTTACAGACTTTACAAAGCTGGCTGCAAATTAAAGAAGGCCTGGTGACTGATGCAAACACAAAGTGATCACATGCAACCACCATAAAAGGGTAAGTGGACACGTGAGGTTCAAAGTCCGCGGTCACTTGATCACGTTACTTGGTTGACTTGAAAAAAGCGCGCGTTCTACTAGTACAAGCCTGTGCTGCTGAAGAAGACCTTTTACTCTAGAATTTACGATGGAAAAGCAATCGCAAGATAGCATTTTAAAGTTTATTACTGAAAATCCAGCTTTAGTTGCCACATTGTTAGCGGCGTCTAATGTCCAAATACCAGTCCATGGGAAAGACAAAGCTGACGGCGGGCACAAGAAAGAAGGACTGCTTAATATGACGTCTGATTCAAATGACGATGAAGAGTTATTTGAAGTTCTCGATCATGATACCACAAGTTTACCCTCTAATGAAAGCGTGGAAAGTGTGATTGAAAGTCGCAAATCTAAACCAAAGTATACGGCAGAAGAGCTCTTATCAAAGAGGAAGCGGAATCAGAAATCTACATAAGCACAACAGATATTCTGTGTAAGTAAGCTTAATACTACCTAAAAAAAAAAACGTTTCCTACAGGCTAGGTACGTATATGTAGGTGCTGATTTGTATTCTTTATTAAACATTGCTTATGTAGGTTTACATTTTACAGGTGTGTGATATTTTTTGGTTGGCAAGGCTAGACCACATTTAGACTCTTATGCCCCATTCACACCGAGGCCAAAGGTTTAGAAAATTATCTACTGACACTGCAAACCTTTTATGAAAAAAAAAAAATAAGCAAGCTTTCCTTTATCTTGCTCGAAACATATTTCAGATAGCTTGATATTTCTAGCTTTTTGGTTTCTCAAGTTTAAAAAAGAAATAAGAACCATGTTTAACTAAACAAGTTTTGGTGTGAATGGGGCTGAGTCGATTTTTGGCGCCATTTTCTTTCGGTGATGATGAAACATATAAAAAAAAATCTTAATACACTCTTTCTAGCTAGTGACACGAATGAATTGCTCATGATCGAGAACTGACTTATTTAATCCATTGTAGTATACTTTGAGGGAAAGTGCATTCAAGACAGGCATATGGAAAAATCCACCATTGATCAAAGATGTCACCCCAAAACAGATGGAGAAATTCTTCAAATGTGTGAGTGAAAATAATGGAAGACAACAAAGAAGTATTATAAAAAAGATTAACATTAAGAAAAAAATTATGATATTTAATATTTTATTATATTAATATAATATAATTTATCGCCTCCGGCTCGTGATTTTTGAACTTTTCTCTTGTTTCTCCCAACATTCCGCGTGCTCTATTTCACCAGTAGAGTCATAGAACGTTTTATTTTCTGATCAAAATTGAGATTCTCCAAACTATGGCAAATAAGAGAATCACATTCGTCGTACTTTTTCTCATTCACAAAGAAGCAGAGTCTGACAAAGCAGTTTTCACAAAATTGTCTTAGAAAAAATATATAAAAAGGATGTAAACATCAACATTATACAAAAAGGTTTGGGAAATCCGACTTAAAATTCAAACAGAAGTGACAGTTCCTCAAGATGTATACGTTATTGTTCACAACTTTGGATCGTGCAAGCTCTATTTCAAAAACAACACTGGATTTTGTCAGACCTTTTTTAACTTCTTTTCCACATCTACGACAGAGCAAACCTCACATCCTGGGTAAGTTTCATAATTTTGTTATTTGAGGGATTGTTTAGGAACCTTTTTATTTCATTCCTAAGTGAAACCAGACTGTTTTCGGGCCGTAGTTTTCGCCACTTTTCGATCTGACTGGCTGGAAGTTGCTTCGTCGAAAAATATTTTCGGCAAACTTACTCTAGCATTTAGCAAAGGTATTTCCTCGAATTTTACTTATTTTTCTCCTTTCAGAGCACTATTCTACTTGAAAAGTGTATATTTTGGGTTTAAATTTGACAGAAAGTTTTAATTTAAGCTTACAACACATTGTTCAAGCGTATTTGTAAACAAAAAACCCTAGTCAACAATGTTAGACAATGCCGCGAATTTCAACCTTGAGCAGGCACTCATGGTATTTTTTGTGCCTCTTTTGTCTTTTTATTTAAAAAACCAAAACTTTGTTGAATGAAAATTTACTACGAAAGATTAAAACAATCTTGAATATCAGAAATAATAATAATAATAAAAAAAATGATTGAATTCATTGATAGTGTATTTCTTTTCTCAGGTCATCACTACTTTTCCTCAGCTTGATGGGGCCTATGAAAGGAAAGAGATAACAAAAAGACTAGCGGAAAGTTTAAGATACCGCAGAAATCAGCTAAATAATACCAAGTTTTGGAAACACGCTAAGACGGTAAATCAAATATTACATGTATAGAGAGAATTTCGTATGAGTGGGAGGCTGACCATACCATGACAGTAATTAAGGACCGTAACTCAGATTTCTGATTGGGCAATTTTCACTCTAGGCTAAAGTACTGTAAATTACTGTCAATACTGTAATAACGGTGTAGTAAGTATTACGGTCAGTTTCCCATTCATACGAAATCTGCTCTATCCCCCTGTAATATTAAAATCTTACATGTAACTTAATTAATTGTACACAAGTGTGGCTTATTATTAATTATGTGTTCATGGTTATTTATGGTATTTCCAGATTAAGAAGTACATACCAGATGCCTGTGACAGACCAAAGTATGATGATCACAAAGAGGTAGAAAATCCAACCATCCACATCATTGAAGAAAAGCTTCAAATTGTAGATGAAGAAACTGGGTTTCGTTTTAGCCCCTCGTAAGTGAAATGTTTCAAAATTCAAATTACCTTAAGTCTGTCATGTAAAAAGTCAGCAAATGATTATTTTCAGGGATATACTTCAAGTGATGCATGGCGAAAAAAAGATTGGAAGGGCAACATATGTAAAGCATTCTACAAGACATGGTATGTGGATGAACCCAAGAGCCATGCAATGAGAAATTGAAAATACTAAAATGTGAAATAGGAATTATTTGTTAACTGTGAAAATTTTGATGTAATTATGTGTGGTTTACATGTGAAAAATGCAATTTATTTATGATTTTAGCATGGCTTAATTTATACAATATACAGGGGGAAATTTGGTATTTTGATTTCACTGTGGTATTTCATTGAAGCTTTTTTTAAATTTTCAAATTACATTTATTCAACACATGATGAAGTATAGTGCAAACAATATGACTGAAATTTTAGTATAACAAAATTGCTCTAATTTAATAATTTGTACTAATCCTTTGTTTTCTATTGTTTAATTAGCACTATTTAGTGCAATTTAGTAATTTTTATTTCACAGATATACTGTTTGCCCTTTATCTGTACATGTACATGTTCTTGTAATTAACACTATTATTACAAACACTTAGTTGGATCTAAAATTTCCTTTCAGACGACTTTGTTAAACTGGTATTGCAGTCATCTTACCATAAAGACAGTCAGGAGGAGATTCCCTTGTCAAATTTATTAAACAGGGCTAAATTCTTTCATGAAATTAAGGTAAATTTTAATTTCCAGCACTATGTAAAGTCCATTGGGTTACTAGCTGTATTTTTTAGTACAAGGTCTCAAACCTGAATTCCCTAATCGCATATTGAACTGTTTCAAGTGTCAGTCATCTTTTTTTGGTATCTTAATTTGGGATGATCTGAACTTGTTTTCAATCTAACTAATACAGAAAGTTTTACTAAGACATGCACAGAAGGTTTTACATCAAAGTTATAAGTTTAAAAAAAATGTAATTCATAGACATGTATTTAAAGCGGATGCCCAGGAAACAAATGTTGATGAGTTCATTGATTTAATGCTTCAGATTCAACTGTATGAAGCAAAATGGTGACTATAACAATAATCCTTCTGCAATCAATTCAAGGTGTGAATAGCTATTTTGTTTATATTTAATATTGTTTTTATCATTATTAGCAAGGACAAATATTTTACTGGCCTGAAAGCCAGCTGATCAAAGCCCCAAAGCCAAAGGCAGCCACCAAGCCAAAGGCAACGACTGAGCCACAGACAACCACTGAGCCACAGGCAACCACTAAGCCAAAGGCAACCACTGAGCCACAGGCAACCAGTGAGCCACAGGCAACCACCAAGCCAAAGGCAACCACCAAGCCAAAGACAACCACCAAGCCAAAGGCAACCACAGAGCCACAGGCAACCACCAAGCCAAAGGCAACCACCAAGCCAAAGGCAACCACCAAGCCAAAGGCAACCACAGAGCCACAGGCAGCCACTAATAAGCCAAAGGCAGCTACTAATAAGCCAAAGGCAGCCACTGAGCCACAGGCAACCATTGAGCCACACACAACCACCAAGCCAAAGGCAGCCACCAATTGCAAGCCAAAGGCAACCACAAAGCACTATCAACAGATTTCAGAAACACCAGCAACTGAACATGAATTGAAACAATACAAGGGTTATGCATACGTCCCAGTAATGAATGATGAGGACAGAGATGAGGACCCTCTGCCAACTAAGAGAAGGAGAATTCCCAAAAAAAAATTGGACTTTTTTTTTGATGATTTGTGAGACCATCACTTAATAATAATACTAATATTTATATATTATTATTACCAATTTATCACATTAGTATATTGTGGATTAATAAGTAGACCATTGTCTAAAATTAGAGATGTTAAATACAATCATTATATTTTTAGAGTATTGATGTATATTATGATTATCTTGATCATTATAATTACTACATTTTAAAAATTAAATTGCCTATATATTTATTTTACATTTTTTGTCAGAAGTGGTTGACAGGGATTTCACATGGTTTTTTATTATTTTTATATAAATTTCATTTTGTTTTCTCAAATCTCACGAATTTCACATGCTTTTTCACATGTTCTGATATGTAGTTTTTCAATTTTCACATGAATTTCACATGCTTTTTCACATGAATTCACATGTTCTGATATGTAGTTTTTCAATTTTCACATGAATTTCACATGCTTTTTCACATGAATTCACATGTTCTGATATGTAGTTTTTCAATTTTCACATGAATTTCACATGAATTCACATGTTCTGCTATGTAGTTTTTCAATTTTCACATGGATTTCACATGCTTTTTCACATGAATTCACATGTTCTGATATATAGTTTTTCAATTTTCACATGAATTTCACATGTGTCCTGATGTCAATATTTTCAATTTTCCCACAAATTTCACATGCTTTTCAGAATGTGAAAAGGATGACACCGTTTCACATGGAATTTCACATGGAATTTCACATGTCTTACCATGTGAAAAATTTTGTGAAAGTTTCACATACCTTTCACATCAATTTCACACACCCCTCCCCAGTAGTGATATGCATATATGTAATTATATAAATATATATAGAAATGTGAATAAAAAGTATTGTATTGTATTGTATTGTATTGTATTCATGCAATCCATCTCATGTACATTCTTATTCTGATATGTTCATCTAATCTATCTCGTGTACATTCTTATTCTGATACGTTCATCCAATCCATCTCGTGTACATTCTTATTCTGATGCGTTCATCCAATCCATCTTGTGTACATTTTTATTCTGATGCGTTCATCAAATCCATCTCATGTACATTCTTATTCTCATGCGTTCATCTAATCCATCTCGTGTACATTCTTATTCTGATGCGTTCATCCAATCAATCCAGAGTACATTCTTATTCTGATACGTTCATCCAATCCATCTCGTGTACATTCTTATTCTGTTACGTTCATCCAATCCATCTCGGGTACATTCTTATTCTGATACACCCATCCAATCCATCTCTTGTACATTCCTATTCTGATAGGTTCATCCAATCTATGTCCTGTACATTTTTATTCTGATGCATTCATCCGATCCATCTCGTGTACATTCTTATTCTGATGCGTTCAACCAATCCATCTCTTGCACATTCTTATTCTGATGCGTTAATCCAATCCATTTCATGTACATTTTTATTCTAATACGTTAATCCAATCCATTTCGTGTACATTTTTATTCTGATACGTTCATCCATTCCATGTCGTGTACATTCTTATTCTGATACTTTCATCCAATTCATCTCGTGTACATTCTTATTCTGATACGTCCATCCAATCCATCTCATGTACATTCTTATTCTCATGCGTTCATCTAATCCATTCCGTGTACATTCCGATTTTGATGCGTTCATCCTTTCCATGTCGTGAACATTCCTATTCTGATACGTTCATCAAATCCATCTCGGGTACATTCTTATTCTGATACGTTCATCCAATCTATCTCGTGTACATTCTTATTCTGATACGTCCATCCAATCCATCTCGTGTACATTGTTATTCTGATACGTCCATCCAATCCATCTCGTGTACATTCCGATTCTGATACGTTCATCAAATCCATCTCGGGTACATTCTTATTTTGATACGTTCATCCAATCCATCTCGGGTACATTCTTATTCTGATACACCCATCCAATCCATTTCTTGTACATTCCTATTCTGATAGGTTCATCCAATCCATGTCCTGTACATTTTTATTCTGATGCATTAATCCGATCCATCTCGTGTACATTCTTATTCTGATGCGTTCAACCAATCCATCTCGTGTACATTTTTATTCTGACGCGTTAATCCAATCAATTTCGTGTACATTTTTATTCTGATACGTTCATCCATTCCATGTCGTGTACATTCTTATTCTGATACGTTCATCCAATTCATCTCGTGTACATTCTTATTCTGATACGTCCATCCAATCCATCTCGTGTACATTGTTATTCTGATACGTCCATCCAATCCATCTGGTGTACATTCTTATTCTGATACGTCCATCCAATCCATCTCGTGTACATTGTTATTCTGATACGTCCATCCAATCTATCTTGTGTACATTCTTATTCTGATATGTTCATCCAATCCATCTCGTGTACATTCTTATTTTGATACGTTCATCCAATCCATCTCGGGTACATTCTTATTCTGATACACCCATCCAATCCATTTCTTGTACATTCCTATTCTGATAGGTTCATCCAATCCATGTCCTGTACATTTTTATTCTGATGCATTAATCCGATCCATCTCGTGTACATTCTTATTCTGATGCGTTCAACCAATCCATCTCGTGTACATTTTTATTCTGATGCGTTAATCCAATCGATTTCGTGTACATTTTTATTCTGATACGTTCATCCATTCCATGTCGTGTACATTCTTATTCTGATACTTTCATCCAATTCATCTCGTGTACATTCTTATTCTGATACGTCCATCCAATCCATCTCATGTACATTCTTATTCTCATGCGTTCATCTAATCCATTCCGTGTACATTCCGATTTTGATGCGTTCATCCTTTCCATGTCGTGAACATTCCTATTCTGATACGTTCATCAAATCCATCTCGGGTACATTCTTATTCTGATACGTTCATTGAATCCATCTCGTGTACATTCTTATTCTGATACGTTCATCCAATCGATCTGGTGTAAATTCTTATTCTGATACATTCATCCAATCTATCTTGTGTACATTCTTATTCTGATACGTTCATCCAATCCATCTCGTGTACATTCTTATTTTGATACGTTCATCCAATCCATGTCAAGTACATTCTTATTCTGATACACCCATCCAATCCATTTCTTGTACATTCCTATTCTGATAGGTTCATCCAATCCATTTCCTGTACATTTTTATTCTGATGTATTAATCCGATCTATCTCGTGTACATTCTTATTCTGATGCGTTCAACCAATCCATCTCGTGTACATTCTTATTCTGATGCGTTAATGCAATCCATTTCGTGTACATTTTTATTCTGATACGTTCATCCATTCCATGTCGTGTACATTCTTATTCTGATACGTTCATCCAATTCATCTCGTGTACATTCTTATTCTGATACGTTCATTCAATCCATCTCGTGTACATTCTTATGCTGATGCATTAATCCGATAGATCTGGTGTACATTCTTATTCTGATGCGTTCAACCAATCCATCTCGTGTACATTCTTATTCTGATGCGTTAATCCAATCCATTTCGTGTACATTTTTATTCTGATACGTTCATCCATTCCATGTGGTGTACATTCTTATTCTGATATGTTCATCCAATTCATCTCGTGTACATTCTTATTCTGATGCGTTCATCCAATCCATCTCGTGTACATTCTTATTCTGATGCGTTCATCAAATCCATCCAGTGTACCTTCTTATTCTGATGCGTTCATCTAATCGATCTCGTGTACATTCTTATTCTGATGCGTTAATCCAATCGATTTCGTGTACATTCTTTTTCTGATACGTTCATCCATTCCATGTCGTGTACATTCTTATGGTGATACGTTCATCCATTCCATCTCGTGTAGATTCTTATTCTGATACGTTCATGCAATCCATCTCATGTACATTCTTATTCTGATATGTTCATCTAATCTATCTCGTGTACATTGTTATTCTGATACGTCCATCCAATCTATCTTGTGTACATTCTTATTCTGATATGTTCATCCAATCCATCTCGTGTACATTCTTATTTTGATACGTTCATCCAATCCATGTCAAGTACATTCTTATTCTGATACACCCATCCAATCCATTTCTTGTACATTCCTATTCTGATAGGTTCATCCAATCCATTTCCTGTACATTTTTATTCTGATGTATTAATCCGATCTATCTCGTGTACATTCTTATTCTGATGCGTTCAACCAATCCATCTCGTGTACATTCTTATTCTGATGCGTTAATGCAATCCATTTCGTGTACATTTTTATTCTGATACGTTCATCCATTCCATGTCGTGTACATTCTTATTCTGATACGTTCATCCAATTCATCTCGTGTACATTCTTATTCTGATACGTTCATTCAATCCATCTCGTGTACATTCTTATGCTGATGCATTAATCCGATAGATCTGGTGTACATTCTTATTCTGATGCGTTCAACCAATCCATCTCGTGTACATTCTTATTCTGATGCGTTAATCCAATCCATTTCGTGTACATTTTTATTCTGATACGTTCATCCATTCCATGTGGTGTACATTCTTATTCTGATATGTTCATCCAATTCATCTCGTGTACATTCTTATTCTGATGCGTTCATCCAATCCATCTCGTGTACATTCTTATTCTGATGCGTTCATCAAATCCATCCAGTGTACCTTCTTATTCTGATGCGTTCATCTAATCGATCTCGTGTACATTCTTATTCTGATGCGTTAATCCAATCGATTTCGTGTACATTCTTTTTCTGATACGTTCATCCATTCCATGTCGTGTACATTCTTATGGTGATACGTTCATCCATTCCATCTCGTGTAGATTCTTATTCTGATACGTTCATGCAATCCATCTCATGTACATTCTTATTCTGATATGTTCATCTAATCTATCTCGTGTACATTCTTATTCTGATACGTTCATCCAATCCATCTCGTGTACATTCTTATTCTGATGCATTCATCCAATCCATCTTGTGTACATTTTTATTCTGATGCGTTCATCAAATCCATCTCATGTACATTCTTATTCTCATGCATTCATCTAATCCATCTCGTGTACATTCTTATTCTGATGCGTTCATCCAATCAATCCAGAGTACATTCTTATTCTGATACGTGCATTCAATTATTCTTGTGTACATAGAGGATATTACATGGGCGCTTGGAGATACGAATTTTATCTTCGAGTGTTGATGATATCTCTCACGAGTGAGCGCAGCGAACGAGTGGGAGATCATCAACACGAGAAGATAAAATTCGTATCTCCAAGCCCCCATGTAATATTTTGTTTATTATATATATAGCGATGGAATATCCAAGATAAATAAATAAACTTCAACTTCTTATTATTTATCAAACATCGCCAACATCTTGTGATGAATAGAAAGAGGATAAATATTAAAATGATTCATAATGATTGAATTAACCTCGCTAAATAATAACAAGAAAAATACAGTATGAACAATATGAACACAGTTAATAAATCTAAACATACGTAAACGAACTCGGGGGAATTCTTAGCTCACTGTATTATCACTTTTCATAATATAAGCTTACTTATCGCCGTTTGTTGTGTAGCGACTCAAACTCTGAGTACCGGTTGTAGTCTTTTCATGTCTTTGCTCTAGCAGCCACTATGAATTCGCTTAGATAAGGGTTAAGTTCACTTTGTGTAATATTTTCAATTTCTCTGTCTTCTTTACGCTCTTCCTGAATTAACTTTAAGTCATTTCTTGAAGCGATTTTAGGTCGTAATAGGTTTTTCGTTTTGGTGTTGTCTTCTGTTATTTTCTCCTTCAAGTAAGCTTAACTCATCACCTACACTATCAGTGAGTGTGATAAACCTTCTTCACTTTGCTTCCTCTCTTTTTCTACTATTTTTGATAATAAAAACTTAACATAAAGGCAGGAAAAAAGGTCAAAAATATCAAATTTCTCGTTCGTCGACGATGTGTAAGCTGCATTTTTGATCTGAGAAACGGCGCTCTAAGACCTCAATGTGTGATTGGTTGATAGCAAAGTAGTCATGGCAACGGTAATATCTTCACATGTGAAGGATATGATATATTCACTTTGTAGAATGTACGAAGTTTTAGACAACGGATAAATCCTGGTATTTCATCGATATCTATATAATAAATTCCTATTCTGATGCGGTCATCCAATCCATCTTGTGTACATTTTTATTCTGATGAGTTCATCCAATCCATCTCGTGTACATTCTCATTCTGATGCGTTCATCCAATCCATCTCGTGTACATTCTTATTCTGATACACTCATCCAATCCATCTCTTGTACATTCCTATTCTGTTAGGTTCATCACTTCCATGTCCTCTATATTTCTGTTCTGATGCGTTCATCCCATCCATCTCGTGTACATTCTTATTCTAATGCGTTCAACGAATCCATCTCGTGGACATTCTTATTCTGATGCGTTTATCCAATACATCTGGTGTACTTTCTTATTCTGATAGGTTCATCTGATCCATCTCGTGTACATTCTTATTCTGATGCGTTCAACCAATCCATCTCGTGTACATTCTTATTCTGATGGGTTCATCCAATCCATCTCGTGTACATTTTTATTCTGATATGTTCATCCATTCCAAGTCGTGTACATTCTTATTCTGATACGTTCAACCAATCCATCTCGTGTACATTCTTATGCTGATGTGTTCATCCATTCCAAGTCGTGTACATTCTTATTCTGATACCTCCAACCAATCCATCTCGTGTCCATTCTTATTCTGATACACCCATTCAATCTATCTCTTGTACATTCCTATTCTGATAGGTTCATGCAATCCATGTCCTGTACATTTTTATTCTGATGAATTAAACCGATCCATCTGGTGTACATTCTTATTCTGATGCGTTGAACCAATCCATGTCGTGTACATTCTTATTCTGATGCATTAATCCAATCGATTTCGTGTACATTTTTATTCTGATACGTTCATCCATTCCATATGGTGTACATTCTTATTCTGATACGTTCATCCAACTCATCTTATGTACATTCTTATTTTGATACGTTCATCCAATCTATCTCGTGTACATTCTTATTCAGATACGTCCATGCAATCCATCTCGTGTACATTCTTATTCTTATACGTCCATCCAATCCATCTCGTGTACATTGCTATTCTGATGCGTTCATCCAATCGATCTTGTGTACATTTTTATTTTGATACGTTCATCCATTCCTTGTCGTGTACATTCCTATTCCGATACGTTCATCAAATCCATCTCGTGTACATTCTTATTCTGATACGTTCATGCAATTCATCTTGTGTACATTCTTATTCTGATGCGTTCATCTAATCCATCTCGTGTACATTCTTATTCTGATGCGTTCATCCAATCCATCCCGAGTACATTCTTATTCTGATACGTTTATCCAATTAATCTTCTGTACATTCCTATTCTGATGCGGTCATCCAATCCATCTTGTGTACATTTTTATTCTGATGAGTCTATCCAATCCATCTCGTGTACATTCTTATTGTGATGTGTTCATCCAATCCATCTCGTGTACATTCTTATTTTGATGCGTTCATCCAATTAATCTTGTGTACATTCCCATTCTGAAGCGGTCATCCAATCCATCTTGTGTACATTTTTATTCTGATGAGTTCATCCAATCCATCTCGTGTACATTCTTATTCTGATACACTCATCCAATCCATCTCTTGTATATTCCTACACTGTTAGGTTCATCACTTCCATGTCCTGTACATTTCTGTTCTGATGCATTCATCCCATCCATCTCGTGTACATTCTTATTCTAATGCGTTCAACGAATCCATCTCGTGTACATTCTTATTCTGATGCGTTCAACGAATCCATCTCGTGTACTTTCTTATTCTGATAGGTTCATCAAATCCATCTCGTGTACTTTCTTATTCTGATGCGTTCAACCAATCTATCTCGTGTACATTCTTACTCTGATGGGTTTATCCAATCCATGTACTGTACATTTTTATTCTGATCCATTAATCCGATAGATCTGGTGTACATTCTTATTCTGATGCGTTCAACCAATCCATCTCGTGTACATTCTTATTCTGATGCGTTAATCCAATCCATTTCGTGTACATTTTTATTGTGATACGTTCATCCATTCCATGTGGTGTACATTCTTATTCTGATACGTTCATCCAATTCATCTGGTGTACATTTTTATTCTGATGCGTTTATCCAATCCATCTCGTGTACTTCTTATTCTGATGCATTCATCAAATCCATCCCATGTACATTCTTATTCTGATGCGTTAATCCAATCGATTTCGTGTACATTCTTTTTCTGATACGATCATCCATTCCATGTCTTGTACATTCTTATGGTGATACGTTCATCCATTCCATCTCGTGTAGATTCTTATTCTGATACGTTCATGGAATCCATATCATGTACATTCTTATTCTGATATATTCATCCAATCTATCTCGTGTGCGTTCTTATTCTGATACGTTCATCCAATCCATCTCGTGTACATTCTTATTCTGATACGTTCATCCAATTAATCTTGTGTACATTCCCATTCTGAAGCGGTCATCCAATCCATCTTGTGTACATTTTTATTCTGATGAGTTCATCCAATCCATCTCGTGTACATTCTTATTCTGATACACTCATCCAATCCATCTCTTGTACATTCCTACACTGTTAGGTTCATCACTTCCATGTCCTGTACATTTCTGTTCTGATGCATTCATCCCATCCATCTCGTGTACATTCTTATTCTAATGCGTTCAACGAATCCATCTCGTGTACATTCTTATTCTGATGCGTTCAACGAATCCATCTCGTGTACTTTCTTATTCTGATAGGTTCATCAAATCCATCTCGTGTACTTTCTTATTCTGATGCGTTCAACCAATCTATCTCGTGTACATTCTTACTCTGATGGGTTTATCCAATCCATGTACTGTACATTTTTATTCTGATGCATTAATCCGATAGATCTGGTGTACATTCTTATTCTGATGCGTTCAACCAATCCATCTCGTGTACATTCTTATTCTGATGCGTTAATCCAATCCATTTCGTGTACATTTTTATTGTGATACGTTCATCCATTCCATGTGGTGTACATTCTTATTCTGATACGTTCATCCAATTCATCTCGTGTACATTTTTATTCTGATGCGTTCATCCAATCCATCTCGTGTACTTCTTATTCTGATGCATTCATCAAATCCATCCCATGTACATTCTTATTCTGATGCGTTAATCCAATCGATTTCGTGTACATTCTTTTTCTGATACGATCATCCATTCCATGTCTTGTACATTCTTATGGTGATACGTTCATCCATTCCATCTCGTGTAGATTCTTATTCTGATATGTTCATGGAATCCATGTCATGTACATTCTTATTCTGATATGTTCATCTAATCCATCTCGTGTACATTCTTATTCTGATACATTCATCCAATCCATCTCGTGTACATTCTTATTCTGATGCGTTCATCCAATCCATCTTGTGTACATTTTTATGCTGATCCGTTCATCAAATCCATCTCATGTACATTCTTATTCTCATGCGTTCATCTAATCCATTTCGTGTACATTCTTATTCTGATGCGTTCATCCAATCAATCCCGAGTACATTCTTATTCTGATACGTTCATTCAATTAATCTTGTGTACATTCCTATTCTAATGCGGTCATCCAATCCATCTTGTGTACATTTTTATTCTGATGAGTTCATCGAATCCATCTCGTGTACATTCTTATTCTGATGCGTTCAACGAATCCATCTGATGTACTTTCTTATTCTGATAGGTTCATCAAATCCATCTCGTGTACTTTCTTATTCTGATAGGTTCTTCAAATCCATCTCGTGTACTTTCTTATTCTGATGCATTCAACCAATCCATCTAGTGTACATTCTTACTCTGATGGGTTTATCCAATCTATGTCCTGTACATTTTTATTCTGATCCATTAATCCGATAGATCTGGTGTACATTCTTATTCTGATGCATTCAACCAATCCATCTCGTGTACATTCTTATTCTGATGCGTTAATCCAATCCATTTCGTGTACATTTTTATTCTGATACGTTCATCCATTCCATGTGGTGTACATTCTTATTCTGATACGTTCATCCAATTAATCTCGTGTACATTCTTATTCTGATGCGTTCATCCAATCTATCTGGTGTACATTCTTATTCTGATGCGTTCATCAAATCCATCCCATGTACATTCTTATTCTGATGCGTTCATCTAATCGATCTCGTGTCCATTCTTATTCTGATGCGTTAATCCAATCGATTTCGTGTACATTCTTTTTCTGATACGTTCATCCATTCCATGTCGTGTACATTCTTATGGTGATACGTTCATCCATTCCATCTCGTGTAGATTCTTATTCTGATACGTTCATGCATGCAATCCATCTCATGTACATTCTTATTCTGATATGTTCATCTAATCTATCTCGTGTACATTCTTATTCTGATCCATTCATCCAATCCATCTCGTGTACATTCTTATTCTGATGCGTTCATCCAATCCATCTTGTGTACATTTTTATTCTGATGCGTTCATCAAATCCATCTCATGTACATTCTTATTCTCATGCTTCATCTAATCCATCTTGTGTACATTCTTTTTCTGATGCGTTCATCCAATCAATCCCGAGTACATTCCTTTTCTGATACGTTCATTCAATTAATCCTGTGTACATTCCTATTCTGATGCGGTCATCCAATCCATCTTGTGTACATTTTTATTCTGATGAGTTCATCCAATCCATCTTGTGTACATTCTTATTAAGATGCGTTCATTCCATCCATCTCGTGTACATTCTTATTCTGATACACTCATCCAATCCATCTCTTGTACATTCCTATTCTGTTAGGTTCATCACTTCCATGTCCTCTACATTTCTGTTCTGATGCGTTCATCCCATCCATCTCGTGTACATTCTTATTCTAATGCGTTCCACGAATCCATCTCGTGGACATTCTTATTCTGATGCGTTTATCCAATACATCTGGTGTACTTTCTTATTCTGATAGGTTCATCTGATCCATCTCGTGTACATTCTTATTCTGATGCGTTCAACCAATCCATCTCGTGTACATTTTTATTCTGATATGTTCATCCATTCCAAGTCGTGTACATTCTTATTCTGATACGTTAAACCAATTCATCTCGTGTACATTCTTATGCTGATGCGTTCATCCAATCTATCTCGTGTACATTTTTATTCTGATTCGTTCATCCAATCCATCTCATGTACATTCTTATTCTGATATGTTCGTCCAATCTATCTCGTGTACATTCTTATTCTGATACGTTCATCCAATCCATCTCGTGTACATTCTTATTCTGATGCGTTCATCCAATCTATCTCGTGTACATTCTTATTCGGATGCGTTCATCAAATCCATCTCATGTACATTCTTATTCTCATGCGTTCATCTAATCCATCTCGTGTACATTCTTATTCTGATGCGTTCATCCAATCCATCCCGAGTACATTATTATTCTGATACGTTCATCCAATTAATCTTGTGTACATTCCCATTCTGAAGCGGTCATCTAATCCATCTTGTGTACATTGTTATTCTGATGAGTTCATCCAATCCATCTCGTGTACATTCTTATTCTGATGCGTTCATCCAATCCATCTCGTGTACATTCTTATTCTGATTCGTTCAACCAATCCATCTCGTGTACATTCTTACTCTGATGGGTTTATCCAATCCATCTTGTGTACATTTTTATTCTGATATGTTCATCCATTCGAAGTCGTGTACATTCTTATTCTGATATGTTCAACCAATCCATCTCGTGTACATTCTTATTCTGATGCGTTCATCCTATCTATCTCGTGTACATTCTATTTCCGATGCGTTCATCCAATTTATCTCTTGTACATTCTTATTTTGATGCGTTCATCCAATCCATCTCTTGTACATTCTTATTTTGATGCGTTCAACCAATCCATCTCGTGTACATTTTTATTCTGATATGTTCATCCATTCCAAGTCATGTACATTCTTATTCTGATACGTTAAACCAATTCATCTCGTGTACATTCTTATGCTGATGCGTTCATCCAATGTATCTCGTGTACATTTTTATTCTGATTCGTTCATCCAATCCATCTCATGTACATTCTTATTCTGATATGTTTGTCCAATCTATCTCGTGTACATTCTTATTCTGATACGTTCATCCAATCCATCTCGTGTACATTCTTATTCTGATGCGTTCATCCAATCTATCTCGTGTACATTCTTATTCGGATGCGTTCATCAAATCCATCTCATGTACAATCTTATTCTCATGCGTTCATCTAATCCATCTCGTGTACATTCTTATTCTGATGCGTTCATCCAATCCATCCCGAGTACATTATTATTCTGATACGTTCATCCAATTAATCTTGTGTACATTCCCATTCTGAAGCGGTCATCTAATCCATCTTGTGTACATTGTTATTCTGATGAGTTCATCCAATCCATCTCGTGTACATTCTTATTCTGATGCGTTCATCCAATCCATCTCGTGTACATTCTTATTCTGATTCGTTCAACCAATCCATCTCGTGTACATTCTTACTCTGATGGGTTTATCCAATCCATCTTGTGTACATTTTTATTCTGATATGTTCATCCATTCGAAGTCGTGTACATTCTTATTCTGATATGTTCAACCAATCCATCTCGTGTACATTCTTATTCTGATGCGTTCATCCTATCTATCTCGTGTACATTCTATTTCCGATGCGTTCATCCAATTTATCTCTTGTACATTCTTATTTTGATGCGTTCATCCAATCCATCTCTTGTACATTCTTATTTTGATGCGTTCAACCAATCCATCTCGTGTACATTTTTATTCTGATATGTTCATCCATTCCAAGTCATGTACATTCTTATTCTGATACGTTAAACCAATTCATCTCGTGTACATTCTTATGCTGATGCGTTCATCCAATGTATCTCGTGTACATTTTTATTCTGATTCGTTCATCCAATCCATCTCATGTACATTCTTATTCTGATATGTTTGTCCAATCTATCTCGTGTACATTCTTATTCTGATACGTTCATCCAATCCATCTCGTGTACATTCTTATTCTGATGCGTTCATCCAATCTATCTCGTGTACATTCTTATTCGGATGCGTTCATCAAATCCATCTCATGTACAATCTTATTCTCATGCGTTCATCTAATCCATCTCGTGTACATTCTTATTCTGATGCGTTCATCCAATCCATCCCGAGTACATTATTATTCTGATACGTTCATCCAATTAATCTTGTGTACATTCCCATTCTGAAGCGGTCATCTAATCCATCTTGTGTACATTGTTATTCTGATGAGTTCATCCAATCCATCTCGTGTACATTCTTATTCTGATGCGTTCATCCAATCCATCTCGTGTACATTCTTATTCTGATTCGTTCAACCAATCCATCTCGTGTACATTCTTACTCTGATGGGTTTATCCAATCCATCTTGTGTACATTTTTATTCTGATATGTTCATCCATTCGAAGTCGTGTACATTCTTATTCTGATATGTTCAACCAATCCATCTCGTGTACATTCTTATTCTGATGCGTTCATCCTATCTATCTCGTGTACATTCTATTTCCGATGCGTTCATCCAATTTATCTCTTGTACATTCTTATTTTGATGCGTTCATCCAATCCATCTCTTGTACATTCTTATTTTGATGCGTTCAACCAATCCATCTCGTGTACATTTTTATTCTGATATGTTCATCCATTCCAAGTCATGTACATTCTTATTCTGATACGTTAAACCAATTCATCTCGTGTACATTCTTATGCTGATGCGTTCATCCAATGTATCTCGTGTACATTTTTATTCTGATTCGTTCATCCAATCCATCTCATGTACATTCTTATTCTGATATGTTTGTCCAATCTATCTCGTGTACATTCTTATTCTGATACGTTCATCCAATCCATCTCGTGTACATTCTTATTCTGATGCGTTCATCCAATCTATCTCGTGTACATTCTTATTCGGATGCGTTCATCAAATCCATCTCATGTACAATCTTATTCTCATGCGTTCATCTAATCCATCTCGTGTACATTCTTATTCTGATGCGTTCATCCAATCCATCCCGAGTACATTATTATTCTGATACGTTCATCCAATTAATCTTGTGTACATTCCCATTCTGAAGCGGTCATCTAATCCATCTTGTGTACATTGTTATTCTGATGAGTTCATCCAATCCATCTCGTGTACATTCTTATTCTGATGCGTTCATCCAATCCATCTCGTGTACATTCTTATTCTGATTCGTTCAACCAATCCATCTCGTGTACATTCTTACTCTGATGGGTTTATCCAATCCATCTTGTGTACATTTTTATTCTGATATGTTCATCCATTCGAAGTCGTGTACATTCTTATTCTGATATGTTCAACCAATCCATCTCGTGTACATTCTTATTCTGATGCGTTCATCCTATCTATCTCGTGTACATTCTATTTCCGATGCGTTCATCCAATTTATCTCTTGTACATTCTTATTTTGATGCGTTCATCCAATCCATCTCTTGTACATTCTTATTTTGATGCGTTCAACCAATCCATCTCGTGTACATTTTTATTCTGATATGTTCATCCATTCCAAGTCGTGTACATTCTTATTCTGATACGTTAAACCAATTCATCTCGTGTACATTCTTATGCTGATGCGTTCATCCAATCTATCTCGTGTACATTTTTATTCTGATGCGTTCATCCAATCCATCCCGAGTACATTATTATTCTGATACGTTCATCCAATTAATCTTGTGTACATTCCCATTCTGAAGCGGTCATCTAATCCATCTTGTGTACATTGTTATTCTGATGAGTTCATCCAATCCATCTCGTGTACATTCTTATTCTGATGCGTTCATCCAATCCATCTCGTGTACATTCTTATTCTGATTCGTTCAACCAATCCATCTCGTGTACATTCTTACTCTGATGGGTTTATCCAATCCATCTTGTGTACATTTTTATTCTGATATGTTCATCCATTCGAAGTCGTGTACATTCTTATTCTGATATGTTCAACCAATCCATCTCGTGTACATTCTTATTCTGATGCGTTCATCCTATCTATCTCGTGTACATTCTATTTCCGATGCGTTCATCCAATTTATCTCTTGTACATTCTTATTTTGATGCGTTCATCCAATCCATCTCTTGTACATTCTTATTTTGATTCGTTCAACCAATCCATCTCGTGTACATTTTTATTCTGATATGTTCATCCATTCCAAGTCGTGTACATTCTTATTCTGATACGTTAAACCAATTCATCTCGTGTACATTCTTATGCTGATGCGTTCATCCAATCTATCTCGTGTACATTTTTATTCTGATTCGTTCATCCAATCCATCTCATGTACATTCTTATTCTGATATGTTCGTCCAATCTATCTCGTGTACATTCTTATTCTGATACGTTCATCCAATCCATCTCGTGTACATTCTTATTCTGATGCGTTCATCCAATCTATCTCGTGTACATTCTTATTCTGATGCGTTCATCAAATCCATCTCATGTACATTCTTATTCTCATGCGTTCATCTAATCCATCTCGTGTACATTCTTATTCTGATGCGTTCATCCAATCCATCCCGAGTACATTATTATTCTGATACGTTCATCCAATTAATCTTGTGTACATTCCCATTCTGAAGCGGTCATCTAATCCATCTTGTGTACATTGTTATTCTGATGAGTTCATCCAATCCATCTCGTGTACATTCTTATTCTGATGCGTTCATCCAATCCATCTCGTGTACATTCTTATTCTGATTCGTTCAACCAATCCATCTCGTGTACATTCTTACTCTGATGGGTTTATCCAATCCATCTTGTGTACATTTTTATTCTGATATGTTCATCCATTCGAAGTCGTGTACATTCTTATTCTGATATGTTCAACCAATCCATCTCGTGTACATTCTTATTCTGATGCGTTCATCCTATCTATCTCGTGTACATTCTATTTCCGATGCGTTCATCCAATTTATCTCTTGTACATTCTTATTTTGATGCGTTCATCCAATCCATCTCTTGTACATTCTTATTCTGATGCATTCATCCAATCCATCTGGTGTACATTGTTATTCTGATAGGTTCATCGAATTCATCTCGTGTACATTCTTATTCTGATGCATTCATCCAATCCATCTCGTGTACGTTCTTATTCTGATACGTTAATCCAATCCAATTCGTGTACATTCTTATTCTGATACGTTCATCCAATCCATCTCGTGTACATTCTTATTCTGATACACTCATCCAATCCATCTCGTGTACATTCTTATTCTGGTGCATTCATCCAATCCATCTCGTGTACATTCATATTCTGATACACTCATCCAATCCATCTCGTGTACATTCTTATTCTGATACGCTCATCCAATCCATCTCGTGCACATTCTTATTCTGATACACTCATCCAATCCATCTCGTGTACATTTTTATTCTGGTACATTCTTTTTCTGATGGGTTAATCTAATCCATCTTGTGTACATTCTTATTCTGATACGTTCATCCAATCCATCTGGTGTACATTCCTATTCTGATAGATTCATCAAATCCATCTCGTGTACATTCTTATTCTGATGCGTTCATCTAATCCATTTCGTGTACATTCTTATTCTGACACGTCTATCCAATCCATCTCGTGTACATTCTTATTCTGATGCGTTCATCCAATCCATCTCGTGTACATTCTTATTCTGCATGGTAAGCCATCCAATCCATCTCGTGTACATTCTTATTCTGATACACTCATCCAATCCATCTCGTGTACATTCTTATTCTGGTGCATTCATCCAATCCATCTCGTGTACATTCTTATTCTGATACACTCATCCAATCCATCTCGTGTACATTCTTATTCTGATACGCTCATCCAATCCATCTCGTGCACATTCTTATTCTGATACACTCATCCAATCTATCTCGTGTACATTCTTATTCTGATACGCTCATCCAATCCATCTCGTGCACATTCTTATTCTGATACACTCATCCAATCCATCTCGTGTACATTCTTATTCTGATGCATTCATCCAATCCATCTCGTGTACATTCTTATTCTGATGCGTTCATCTAATCCATTTCGTGTACATTCTTATTCTGACACGTCTATCCAATCCATCTCGTGTACATTCTTATTCTGATGCGTTCATCCAATCCATCTCGTGTACATTCTTTTTCTGATGCGTTCATCTAATCCATTTCGTGTACATTCTTATTCTGACACGTCCATCCAATGCATCTCGTGTACATTCTTTTTCTGATGGGTTAATCTAATCCATCTTGTGTACATTCTTATTCTGATACGTTCATCCAATCCATCTCGTGTACATTCCTATTCTGATAGATTCATCAAATCCATCTCGTGTACATTCTTATTCTGATGCGTTCATCTAATCCATTTCGTGTACATTCTTATTCTGACACGTCTATCCAATCCATCTCGTGTACATTCTTATTCTGATGCGTTCATCCAATCCATCTCGTGTACATTCTTATTCTAATGCGTTCAACGAATCCATCTCGTGGACATTCTTATTCTGATGCGTTCATCCAATCCATCTCGTGTACATTCTTATTCTGCATGGTAAGCCATCCAATCCATCTCGTGTACATTCTTATTCTGATACACTCATCCAATCCATCTCGTGCACATTCTTATTCTGGTGCATTCATCCAATCCATCTCGTGTACATTCATATTCTGATACACTCATCCAATCCATCTCGTGTACATTCTTATTCTGATACGCTCATCCAATCCATCTCTTGTACATTCTTATTCTGATACACTCATCCAATCCATCTCGTGTACATTCTTATTCTGATACGCTCATCCAATCCATCTCGTGCACATTCTTATTCTGATACACTCATCCAATCCATCTCGTGTACATTCTTATTCTGATGCATTCATCCAATCCATCTCGTGTACATTCTTATTCTAATGCGTTCATCTAATCCATTTCGTGTACATTCTTATTCTGACACGTCTATCCAATCCATCTCGTGTACATTCTTATTCTGATGCGTTCATCCAATCTATCTCGTGTACATTCTTTTTCTGATGCGTTCATCTAATCCATTTCGTGTACATTCTTATTCTGACACGTCCATCCAATGCATCTCGTGTACATTCTTTTTCTGATGGGTTAATCTAATCCATCTTGTGTACATTCTTATTCTGATACGTTCATCCAATCCATCTCGTGTACATTCTTATTCTGATGCGTTCATCTAATCCATTTCGTGTACATTCTTATTCTGACACGTCTATCCAATCCATCTCGTGTACATTCTTATTCTGATGCGTTCATCCAATCCATCTCGTGTACATTCTTTTTCTGATGCGTTCATCTAATCCATTTCGTGTACATTCTTATTCTGACACGTCCTTCCAATGCATCTCGTGTACCTTCTTTTTCTGATGGGTTAATCTAATCCATCTTGTGTACATTCTTATTCTGATACGTTCATCCAATCCATCTCGTGTACATTCCTATTCTGATAGATTCATCAAATCCATCTCGTGTACATTCTTATTCTGATGCGTTCATCTAATCCATTTCGTGTACATTCTTATTCTGACACGTCTATCCAATCCATCTGGTGTACATTCTTATTCTGATGCGTTCATCCAATCCATCTCGTGTACATTCTTATTCTAATGCGTTCAACGAATCCATCTCGTGGACATTCTTATTCTGATGCGTTCATCCAATCCATCTCGTGTACATTCTTATTCTGCATGGTAAGCCATCCAATCCATCTCGTGTACATTCTTATTCTGATACACTCATCCAATCCATCTCGTGCACATTCTTATTCTGATACACTCATCCAATCCATCTCGTGTACATTTTTATTCTGGTGCATTCATCCAATACATCTCGTGTACATTCTTATTCTGATACACTCATCCAATCCATCTCGTGTACATTCTTATTCTGATACGCTCATCCAATCCATCTCGTGCACATTCTTATTCTGATACACTCATCCAATCCATCTCGTGTACATTCTTATTCTGATGCATTCATCCAATCCATCTCGTGTACATTCTTATTCTGATGCGTTCATCTAATCCATTTCGTGTACATTCTTATTCTGACACGTCTATCCAATCCATCTCGTGTACATTCTTATTCTGATGCGTTCATCCAATCCATCTCGTGTACATTCTTTTTCTGATGCGTTCATCTAATCCATCCCGAGTACATTATTATTCTGATACGTTCATCCAATTAATCTTGTGTACATTCCCATTCTGAAGCGGTCATCTAATCCATCTTGTGTACATTGTTATTCTGATGAGTTCATCCAATCCATCTCGTGTACATTCTTATTCTGATGCGTTCATCCAATCCATCTCGTGTACATTCTTATTCTGATTCGTTCAACCAATCCATCTCGTGTACATTCTTACTCTGATGGGTTTATCCAATCCATCTTGTGTACATTTTTATTCTGATATGTTCATCCATTCGAAGTCGTGTACATTCTTATTCTGATATGTTCAACCAATCCATCTCGTGTACATTCTTATTCTGATGCGTTCATCCTATCTATCTCGTGTACATTCTATTTCCGATGCGTTCATCCAATTTATCTCTTGTACATTCTTATTTTGATGCGTTCATCCAATCCATCTCTTGTACATTCTTATTTTGATTCGTTCAACCAATCCATCTCGTGTACATTTTTATTCTGATATGTTCATCCATTCCAAGTCGTGTAGATTCTTATTCTGATACGTTAAACCAATTCATCTCGTGTACATTCTTATGCTGATGCGTTCATCCAATCTATCTCGTGTACATTTTTATTCTGATTCGTTCATCCAATCCATCTCATGTACATTCTTATTCTGATGCGTTCATCCAATCTATCTCGTGTACATTCTTATTCTGATGCGTTCATCAAATCCATCTCATGTACATTCTTATTCTCATGCGTTCATCTAATCCATCTCGTGTACATTCTTATTCTGATGCGTTCATCCAATCCATCCCGAGTACATTATTATTCTGATACGTTCATCCAATTAATCTTGTGTACATTCCCATTCTGAAGCGGTCATCTAATCCATCTTGTGTACATTGTTATTCTGATGAGTTCATCCAATCCATCTCGTGTACATTCTTATTCTGATGCGTTCATCCAATCCATCTCGTGTACATTCTTATTCTGATTCGTTCAACCAATCCATCTCGTGTACATTCTTACTCTGATGGGTTTATCCAATCCATCTTGTGTACATTTTTATTCTGATATGTTCATCCATTCGAAGTCGTGTACATTCTTATTCTGATATGTTCAACCAATCCATCTCGTGTACATTCTTATTCTGATGCGTTCATCCTATCTATCTCGTGTACATTCTATTTCCGATGCGTTCATCCAATTTATCTCTTGTACATTCTTATTTTGATGCGTTCATCCAATCCATCTCTTGTACATTCTTATTCTGATGCATTCATCCAATCCATCTGGTGTACATTGTTATTCTGATAGGTTCATCGAATTCATCTCGTGTACATTCTTATTCTGATGCATTCATCCAATCCATCTCGTGTACGTTCTTATTCTGATACGTTAATCCAATCCAATTCGTGTACATTCTTATTCTGATACGTTCATCCAATCCATCTCGTGTACATTCTTATTCTGATACACTCATCCAATCCATCTCGTGTACATTCTTATTCTGGTGCATTCATCCAATCCATCTCGTGTACATTCATATTCTGATACACTCATCCAATCCATCTCGTGTACATTCTTATTCTGATACGCTCATCCAATCCATCTCGTGCACATTCTTATTCTGATACACTCATCCAATCCATCTCGTGTACATTTTTATTCTGGTACATTCTTTTTCTGATGGGTTAATCTAATCCATCTTGTGTACATTCTTATTCTGATACGTTCATCCAATCCATCTGGTGTACATTCCTATTCTGATAGATTCATCAAATCCATCTCGTGTACATTCTTATTCTGATGCGTTCATCTAATCCATTTCGTGTACATTCTTATTCTGACACGTCTATCCAATCCATCTCGTGTACATTCTTATTCTGATGCGTTCATCCAATCCATCTCGTGTACATTCTTATTCTGCATGGTAAGCCATCCAATCCATCTCGTGTACATTCTTATTCTGATACACTCATCCAATCTATCTCGTGTACATTCTTATTCTGGTGCATTCATCCAATCCATCTCGTGTACATTCTTATTCTGATACACTCATCCAATCCATCTCGTGTACATTCTTATTCTGATACGCTCATCCAATCCATCTCGTGCACATTCTTATTCTGATACACTCATCCAATCTATCTCGTGTACATTCTTATTCTGATACGCTCATCCAATCCATCTCGTGCACATTCTTATTCTGATACACTCATCCAATCCATCTCGTGTACATTCTTATTCTGATGCATTCATCCAATCCATCTCGTGTACATTCTTATTCTGATGCGTTCATCTAATCCATTTCGTGTACATTCTTATTCTGACACGTCTATCCAATCCATCTCGTGTACATTCTTATTCTGATGCGTTCATCCAATCCATCTCGTGTACATTCTTTTTCTGATGCGTTCATCTAATCCATTTCGTGTACATTCTTATTCTGACACGTCCATCCAATGCATCTCGTGTACATTCTTTTTCTGATGGGTTAATCTAATCCATCTTGTGTACATTCTTATTCTGATACGTTCATCCAATCCATCTCGTGTACATTCCTATTCTGATAGATTCATCAAATCCATCTCGTGTACATTCTTATTCTGATGCGTTCATCTAATCCATTTCGTGTACATTCTTATTCTGACACGTCTATCCAATCCATCTCGTGTACATTCTTATTCTGATGCGTTCATCCAATCCATCTCGTGTACATTCTTATTCTAATGCGTTCAACGAATCCATCTCGTGGACATTCTTATTCTGATGCGTTCATCCAATCCATCTCGTGTACATTCTTATTCTGCATGGTAAGCCATCCAATCCATCTCGTGTACATTCTTATTCTGATACACTCATCCAATCCATCTCGTGCACATTCTTATTCTGGTGCATTCATCCAATCCATCTCGTGTACATTCATATTCTGATACACTCATCCAATCCATCTCGTGTACATTCTTATTCTGATACGCTCATCCAATCCATCTCTTGTACATTCTTATTCTGATACACTCATCCAATCCATCTCGTGTACATTCTTATTCTGATACGCTCATCCAATCCATCTCGTGCACATTCTTATTCTGATACACTCATCCAATCCATCTCGTGTACATTCTTATTCTGATGCATTCATCCAATCCATCTCGTGTACATTCTTATTCTAATGCGTTCATCTAATCCATTTCGTGTACATTCTTATTCTGACACGTCTATCCAATCCATCTCGTGTACATTCTTATTCTGATGCGTTCATCCAATCTATCTCGTGTACATTCTTTTTCTGATGCGTTCATCTAATCCATTTCGTGTACATTCTTATTCTGACACGTCCATCCAATGCATCTCGTGTACATTCTTTTTCTGATGGGTTAATCTAATCCATCTTGTGTACATTCTTATTCTGATACGTTCATCCAATCCATCTCGTGTACATTCTTATTCTGATGCGTTCATCTAATCCATTTCGTGTACATTCTTATTCTGACACGTCTATCCAATCCATCTCGTGTACATTCTTATTCTGATGCGTTCATCCAATCCATCTCGTGTACATTCTTTTTCTGATGCGTTCATCTAATCCATTTCGTGTACATTCTTATTCTGACACGTCCTTCCAATGCATCTCGTGTACATTCTTTTTCTGATGGGTTAATCTAATCCATCTTGTGTACATTCTTATTCTGATACGTTCATCCAATCCATCTCGTGTACATTCCTATTCTGATAGATTCATCAAATCCATCTCGTGTACATTCTTATTCTGATGCGTTCATCTAATCCATTTCGTGTACATTCTTATTCTGACACGTCTATCCAATCCATCTGGTGTACATTCTTATTCTGATGCGTTCATCCAATCCATCTCGTGTACATTCTTATTCTAATGCGTTCAACGAATCCATCTCGTGGACATTCTTATTCTGATGCGTTCATCCAATCCATCTCGTGTACATTCTTATTCTGCATGGTAAGCCATCCAATCCATCTCGTGTACATTCTTATTCTGATACACTCATCCAATCCATCTCGTGCACATTCTTATTCTGATACACTCATCCAATCCATCTCGAGTACATTTTTATTCTGGTGCATTCATCCAATACATCTCGTGTACATTCTTATTCTGATACACTCATCCAATCCATCTCGTGTACATTCTTATTCTGATACGCTCATCCAATCCATCTCGTGCACATTCTTATTCTGATACACTCATCCAATCCATCTCGTGTACATTCTTATTCTGATGCATTCATCCAATCCATCTCGTGTACATTCTTATTCTGATGCGTTCATCTAATCCATTTCGTGTACATTCTTATTCTGACACGTCTATCCAATCCATCTCGTGTACATTCTTATTCTGATGCGTTCATCCAATCCATCTCGTGTACATTCTTTTTCTGATGCGTTCATCTAATCCATTTCGTGTACATTCTTATTCTGACACGTCCATCCAATGCATCTCGTGTACATTCTTTTTCTGATGGGTTAATCTAATCCATCTTGTGTACATTCTTATTCTGATACGTTCATCCAATCCATCTCGTGTACATTCCTATTCTGATAGATTCATCAAATCCATCTCGTGCACATTCTTATTCTGATGCGTTCATCTAATCCATTTCGTGTACATTCTTATTCTGACACGTCTATCCAATCCATCTCGTGTACATTCCTATTCTGATGCACCCATCCAATCCATGTCGTGTACAATCTAATTCTGATACGCTTATCCAATCCTGATGCATGTGGTGTACACTCCTTTTCTGATACGTTCTTCCGATCTGTTTGAGATACATTCCAAAACTTTTTACATTACTTTTAAATGTGCATTTGAATTCTTTTTCAGCCCAAAATTAACACAGTTCAATGAAGATTGTAGTACAATTTTCATCATCTTCATACTTCACTGATACAGTTTCACTCATTTGTTAATTGGTGTATCAAAACATGTCGTATTTTGGTTTGGTACCTTAATAAGCAGGGTTTTGCTCACTAATATTAAAATTTCCCTTAATCTTGTAGACTACGTTTTGAAAGGTAGTGTATGTCCATTTTGTTCTAATTTTTTCTGCTCTAGTTATGATAAGGTCCCTATTTTACCACTGTTTTCACAGCTACTCGCTGATCGAGACAACAGAAGCGACATGGAAATCATGCAATACACAGCCATAAATTAGAGTATGTACATGTAACAGTACCAAAAGAAGTCTTTACAATGGGACTTTTGATGTCCTGTTGATTATGCCCTCAATATATTTGTATCTAGTACTTGTAAAGTTGATACTAAATAAATAAATAAACAAATATTTGTAGGGTTTCACGTTTTGTTGTAATACTGATTTTTAAACACATTTTGAAAATGCCTCAATAAATCTTACGGCCACTCAACTGGGAGACTGGGTCTATGGCATCATCAGGGTGATAGACATATTTCTCAAAGAATCTAAGCAATAATTAGAAGTAAGTGTCAATGGGTAACGACGCAATAAATAGGTATCTTTTCTCTCCAAAACTCCAAAACAACCACACACTTTGTTTGTAAAGAAAGATAGGTCTCTCCCTGATGACATAAACAAAATACTAGGTTTCTGGCGTGGTACTGAAACTTTATAAGTGACTGGAAGCTAGCTTTTTCTTCAGTGGAAAGTATCATACCAAATCAGGATTGCACTGACAGCTTAATAATCCAACACAAACATGTTTTTGAGGAAATATATATAAAGATTTATTTGAAATACAGTGTAGATGCTAATGTATTAGGGACACTTTTAAGATTATTAAAATCAAAATATGAGATTAATGGATCCATAGAAAACAAAAGAATTAGCTAGTCAAATACACTACTGAATGGGAAAATTTAAGTTCCACAAAATTCCACCACGTTAACTATTTTTGTACAAATTGAGTCATGATATGCCGTTCTTGAAATTGTGGAAGTGACTTATTGTTGATAAAAAGGAAACCTTAGATGTTTCATACTAATTAATAAGGTCCAGATCTTACCTGTTTTGAAGAAATGGAATTGTTTGCACTTGCTTTACTCATTAGTTCTTGGAAATTCATTTTGCCTGTGACACAAAATAAAACTTGTTATACAGCTGTACTTAAAAACGAATAAAGCATTAACAGGATGCTGCTGATGGTGATGGTAGTTTGTGATGATTACAATGACAAAATAAGATGATGACAAAGTTCTATCATTTTACTATAAATATATAATTACTCATTAATGATTATGATATCACGATTACCTTGGGATCCGTTGTTTCCAGAGGGATGTTTACGGATGTTCAAATTTATGTTTTCTGGCTAAAATAAAATAAAAAATAAAAAAAATAGCTCATTCCTATGCAGTAACTCAATTTGGTCATGCTGGCTCCATTGTTTGGCTGTAAATATATTTCATTTTACAGTGTTTTACTTGGTCTCATAATTCAGAACTCTCGCCGACAATTTTTTTTGAAATAGTCGTATTTTAGTAAAAATAATGGAAGTTATAGACTGAACATAAGAATAGCAAAACATTTTAATCTCGGCCAGCAGCCGGCCAATGTCTTCCAAATCCTTTGAAATTAAACTACTTTAGATTATATTTTTTACTTTTCATTAAATGATGCCGGTCAAGATGCCTGCCCTATGATAATTTATTTTTTATTTTTGTTCAAATATGACCTGTCAGTGTGTCCTACCAAAACCATATTTGACCAGTCAAATACCAAATTTGGCCGGACATTCACCGTTGACCGGCCATCATTTTAAGCCCTGTTGATGTTGACAGAGAATAAAAAGTCATTGTTTGTGAGACGTACTTGTAAACATTTCTCTGACGACTAATGGCCAACTACGGGTAATAATCCACAAAATTTCTATATGGTTATTAGTTGAAAAATATTGGATATTTGCATTAGTTTCAACTGCATTTGCAAAGCTGCTTATTAATATGTTAATGATCATTATGAATACCATAATACATAATACAATTATTGTATGTTCTGAAGAAGGTTATCATCAGCCTACGTTGTAGACAAAACTTCAAGTTGTGTCATGAGCATTGACTTCTTTATCTTATGTCCAGCATCAATGAAAAAACTAAATAAGTAAAAAACCTAAAAAGGTTTTCAAGTTCACACTAGCCAGTGGAAATAAAGTTTGGCTAATTAAATGGATTGGATCATAGGTTCTATTCATTAAAATAGTTTTTTTTAGTCAATCTTAGCCCATGGAAGCAAAGTTTGGGTAGTTTGGATTCCATAGGTTCTATTCATTGTTTAATACTGTAAATAACAATTGTATGCAGCATATTGTATTTCATTAAAGAATGAGTGTATGGTATAATGCAGTTGAAAAATGTTTCTACCCATAATCCTTGCTGTCTCATGCACCATGTAAGGTATTAAAGTGGGCTGTCTAGGTGCCTACAGCGTGAGTTGTTGAGGGAGTAAACCTACTGTAGGTACAGCACTTGTGCCTACAGCAATCTAAGTTTACAAGCCTAAAAAGCATATGAAGCCTACGAGCCAGCCTATGCTTCTACACAGCCTATGAGCCTACATAGCCTACGCAGTTATTCCTAGAAACTCTTCCCAAATATCAACCCTACACCAAACCCCAAGGGGCCTGAAAGTTATTCCTAAAAAAGTATAGATGCATGTCTAAACAAACCTTATTGAATATATTTATAATTTGAAATGTAAATGGTAAAAAACTCACCCTTAGGCATGTAGGCATCCTACTGTCAATATACTTAACTCTGTGGGGTATTCTTTAGTTGTGCCCTAGCTTTTCAAGTGACTAACTTTATTGAAGTAAGTAAGCTTAAGCTTATTCACCCTGCCGAGCACCCTTAATAACAGTCTACATGTACGTCTGTTGAAGGAAATATCACTAAACAAGAATTTCAGCTTTCCAAGGTTCCACAGAATGACAAAGGAGAAACTCTCTTTAATATTTTCGCACTTGTTATTCTAGTTTTCCATTAGAATTATTTAGAAAAAAAAACTTTCGTTTCGAAAATTTGAAGAGAATTAATTACTCTTTCTCTATGTATCATGTCCTGAATTATGGGTGTGTCTATGTATACCTATGTATATGTACTGTATACCTGTTTACCTATGTATATTCTATATACACCTACAGTATATATATGTATATTATGTATATTATATACACATAGTGTGACAGTATCTGGTATTTTACGATACGTAACACAACGACTTTTATACGTCACGCGTTTAATTGTGAACACGTGATTCGTCGCGTGAGAGTAGTTTTCCGGACCATGTGCTTTTTATGTACTAGCTACGTAGGTAGCTTTGGAATAAACTACTTGAGTTCACTTTACATGGCTGTCAGAAGCGGGATTTGAGACTAAACAGTCGAAAAAACCCACTAGAATCGAAAAAAAACTCAAGACTAACATCCTAGGACAAGAAATGAGCGATTTAATTGGGTTTGAATCGCCGAAAATAGGCTGGACTCCCGGACCCGACTTGCCACAAAGACTACGGCGCTTTCGACAGAAATGCGAATTGCTGTTTGATGGCCCACTTAAAGCACGCTCAACCGATCAGAGGTGTAGATATGTATTACTTTGGACTGGCGACTATGGCCTCGATCTTTTCAACACATGGAACTTGAGCCACGAAGACGAAAACAAGCTCGATGAATATTGGAAGCGATTTGAGGAACACGTAAAACCACAGTCAAACCACATACTAAACCGCTTCTATCTCCGTAACCTGAGACAGAACGGACGACCCCTCGATGATTTCTTGACAGAGGCCAAGTTGTTGATTCAAAATAGTGGCTACTCGTCCGAACTCCACGATGAATTACTGAGAGACGCTCTCGTATTCGGTGTTGATTCCGACAACGTGCGAAAGAGATGTATTGCCGAGGGAAACGACCTCACACTCAAGAAAGCTAGAGAAATCGCTCGTACTGACGAAGCTACAAGGCTACAGCTACAAGCGATGACAAACGAAACAGACACAAGAGTCAACTCACTACACCGACCCAGAAGCAATGCCAAGGCTAAACAGAGAGGCCAAAGAGACAGCAAAGCCAGCTGGAATCAAAGAAACGACAAACTGTGCTACCGATGCGGCAATGAGCCACACACAGGCGACAAAAAGTGCCCAGCCAGTGGCGCTGAGTGTCACTATTGCCACAAATACGGTCATTTCAGCAAGGTTTGCCAGAAAAGAAACCAAATACACGAAGTACAGAACCAAACAGCTAATGAACAAGAAAATAACTCTGACTATGATGATATTTTCCTAGGATCCCTTGATGTACACAACGTAAACAACAACAACCGCAACAAAGTTGAAATTACAGTCGACATCACCGCCAAACCCTACCACAAGAAAACTACCCCAATAGTATGCAAAATAGATACAGGCCCGGAGACTAATGTAATGTCCAAGACAGAGTTTGACAAGATTATTGCCTCTCCTAGTGACAAAGCACTAGGACCACCCCAGATCCTCACAGCCTACGGCGGCCAGAAAATCGAGTGCATGGGCACCTGCCAGCTGTTTATCCACCACAAAGACGGGATAAAGGAAATACCCTTCACGGTAACCAACGTAAAAGGACCTGCCATGCTTGGATGTAAGACGTGTGAGGAGCTTGGATTCGTGACCATTAACTGCAGCATAGAGAACACCCCACCGCTAACCAAGGAAACCCTCCTAAGCAGCTACCCGGACCGCTTTGAAGGACTAGGCACATTTAAGGACATGAAACCTTACCACATTACGATTGACCCAGCAGCAGAACCCGCTATACACCCACCACGGTCAGTCCCAGTACACCTTAAGGACCTCTACCGAAAGGAGCTAGACGACATGCTGAGCCTCAATGTCATCGCACCTGTCGACAAGCCCACCGACTGGGTCAACAGTATCGTGTTGAGCGAAAAGAAAAACGACAAAGGACAAGTTACCAAGCTCAGAGTCTGTCTAGACCCCCGGGACCTCAACAAATGGGTCAAAAGGGAACATTACCGTTCAAGGACAGTTGACGAGGTGGTGACCGAGCTTAACGACGCTAAGTTCTTCACCATTGTCGATGCAACAAAGGGGTACTGGCACGTACCACTCGACGAGGAGAGCTCCTACCTCACAATCTTTAGCACACCATTCGGCCGATTCCGCTTCAAACGTCTTCCATTTGGCCTCGTTGTGTCACAAGACATCTTCCAGAAGCAACTCGACTCAGCTTTCGCAGGCCTCGATGGCATCACCGGCATCGCCGACGACACGTTTGTGTATGGTGCGTCTGAGAAGGAGCATGACACAAACCTGACCAAACTGATGGAGAGAGCCCAGCAGAAGGGCGTGGTGTTCAATAAAGCAAAGGTGCAGTTCAAATGCAAAGAAGTCAGCTTCTTTGGACATACCTGGACGGCACAAGGTATCAAGCCTGACAACAAGAAAGTGTCTGCGATCTTAGACATGAAACCCCCTGAAGACGTCAAAAGCCTACAGAGCTTCCTCGGCTTAGTCAACTATCTGACGAGATACTCCGGACGCCTAGCAACTCTGTCAGCACCACTGAGAGACCTGACCAAGAAAGACACAGCTTACTCCTGGGGACCTGAGCACGACCGAGCCTTCACTGAGGTCAAGAAAGAAGTCTCATCACTCGGCGTACTTAGGTACTTTGACCCGAATGCAGAAACCGTCATCGAAACTGACGCCTCGCTGAAAGGATTAGGCGCTGTACTACTACAAGACGGAAAGCCTGTATGCTACGCTTCTAAAGCCCTCACTGAGACGGAACAACGATACAGCAACATTGAACGTGAAGCACTCGGCGTCGTCTGGGGACTTGAAAGGTTCCATTACTTCATCTACGGTAAATCCTGCACTATCCATACAGATCACAAGCCGCTCGAGGCAATTTTCAAGAAGAAACTCAGCAGCTGCCCTGCAAGATTACAAAGGTTTGTACTACGAGCACTGAAGTACGATGTTACCGTGAAGTATGTCAAAGGAGCCGAAGTACCCATCGCCGACGCCCTCTCAAGAGTATCACCACAGCCAGCCCCACCCAACGAAGAATTCCCACAGCTAGACATCCACCAGATCACAAAGAATCTCCCAGCATCACCGATAAAGCTTCAACAGATCCGCAACGAAACAGCCAACGACCCAACGTTAAGCAAACTCCGCAATGTAATATACGAAGGATGGCCCGCAACCAGAGAGAAATGCCCTCAAGCACTCCACGATTACTGGAACTTCCGCGAGGAACTCACCATTGAGGATGGCCTCATCCTGAAGCAAGAGCGGATAGTTATGCCTACCACGCTCAGGCATGACACTCTCAACACCATCCACCAGGGACATCTCGGACAAGAGAAGTGCCTCCTACGAGTCAGATCAGCAGTATTTTGGCCAGGCATCACCAGAGACGTCACCAACTTAGTCCAAAACTGTGCGACCTGCCAAGCACATCAAAGAAAGCAACATAAGCAGCAAATTCTACAGCCTTAACCACCGTGCTACCCATGGCAGATACTCAGCTCAGACTTGTTTGAGTTTGAAGGAAACCAATACCTCCTGATATCCGACAAGTTCAGCAAGTTTCCAATCGTTAGGAAGCTTACCAGCACTACATCTCGTGCCATCATCAACCACCTGAAAAGCATCTTCGCTGAACATGGGATACCAGAACGCCTTACCACAGACAACGGCCCTCAGTACGCATCACAGGAATTCAGCGACTTCATGGAGAACTATGGAGTAGAACATGTTACCAGCTCGCCGATGTACCCCCAGTCTAACGGTTCTGCAGAACGCATGGTTCAGACAGTAAAGAATATCCTCAAGAAATGCAACGAAGAAGGAGAGGATCCCTATCTTGGATTATTATCATACCGCGCGACACCAATCAGCAGCAACCTAAAATCACCAGCTGAACTACTAAACAACCGCAAGTTAAGGACAACTCTACCAATGCCCAAGCGTGTAAGTGTCAGCGACAGCACCAGTAAGACAAAGGAAGAACTGTATCAACGACAAACGTTACAAGCATTCCACTATAACAAAACGGCTGGACCAACACTACAACCATTTCAACCAGGTCAGCCTATCAACATCTATGACCACCACACCCAGAAATGGGAACAAGGGACAGTCGTCAGACCTGCAAAAGAACCAAGATCCTTCATTGTTAAGAGCGACCGAACCGAAGGTGTCTACCGTCGCACTAGATCACAGCTGAAACCCAGACCCGAGATAAAGGACAACAGCATCAAAGAACCACCACCGCCTGCTCCTGAGACAGCAGCATCACAAGACAGCACAACTGCCCCATCTCAGGACGGCCAAGCCTACCTGACAAGATCTGGACGTACCTCAAGACCTCCTAACAGATTAGACGCTTAAATGATTGAACACTCTTACTACCATTATAGACATGAAAACTGCCGTTAGATATATGAACACATTTGTCAGTTATGACTATCATTTATATAATCATTATACTTGTTTGTTTAAAAGAAGGAGGATGTGACAGTATCTGGTATTTTACGATACGTAACACAACGACTTTTATACGTCACGCGTTTAATTGTGAACACGTGATTCGTCGCGTGAGAGTAGTTTTCCGGACCATGTGCTTTTTATGTACTAGCTACGTAGGTAGCTTTGGAATAAACTACTTGAGTTCACTTTACATACAGTATATCTATGTATGTGTACTGAATATTCAATATGTATACAGCATACACATACAGTACATGTATATAACATACTGAATATTCAATATGTATACAGCATACACATACAATATATGTATATGATATACACATACAGTATATGTATATAACATACTGAATATTCAATATGTATACAGCATACACATACAGTACAAGTATATGATATACACATACAGTACATGTATATGATATACACATACAGTACATGTATATAATATACTGAATATTCAATATGTATACAGTATACACATAATATGTCCATGTATATAATATACTGAATATTCAATATGTATACAGCATACACATACAGTATATGTATATCATATACACATAATATGTCCATGTACATGTACACATAGGGGACCTACACAACCCTCAGCCCATACACCATGTACACTACGAACAGACGAACACTGTGTCCATGGACAGTGGATACATGTACATGAACATCTAGGGGACCTACACAACCCTCAACCCATACACCATGTACACTACGAACTGTACGAACAGACAAACACTGTGTCCATGGACAGTAGACACATGTACATGAACACCTAGGGGACCTACAAAACCCTCAGCCCATACACCATGTACACTACGAACAGGCGAACACTGTGTCCATGGACAGTGGACACATGTACATGAACACCTAGGGGACCTACAAAACCCTCAACCCATACACTATATACACTACGAACTGTTCGAACAGGCGAACACTGTGTCCAAAACTGGACACCTGCCTCAACCTGACACAACATTGTGTTTTGGATATCTGAAATCTTATACCAAAGGAATTAAGGGGGAATAAACCAAATCAAATTTCATCAAAAAAATTAAAATATATCTCTTAAGTAGATGGTAGCATATTAAGATATCAACTTGTTGTGAACTACTAATTAAAAATATTTTTTTTTAAATCCACTTGTTTTCATATTTGAAACTCATTGCCAACTTTGCCCACAGATTTCAGATCTAACAATGTTTTTTTGAATCAGGTGTACACTGTGAGCACATTAACATGTTGTAGAGGACACTTTTATGTGTAAACTTGAAATATTATACTACACCACACTACAATAACAAAAACATTACTTAAACAGAAAACAAGAAACATAATACATCATTTGCAGACATTGTTTTGTTTTTGAATGATTTGATTGACAAACCACTGCACTATAAGCTTTAATGTTCATGGCAAATGTAGAAACGATTTAAAAACAAATTATGAAAAAAATTGTAATAGAAGCATGGATAAGTGACCAAAGATTCTAGCTATTAAAGAATATTCATTTCTCACTTTTTTTCAATTACAACACTATTTGGAATAATTGGAATTTACAATTATATATATACTAAAATATTTTGAAATTCCCAAATGGTATGGAGACATAATCCAAACTATTCAAAGTTTACACTGTAAAAAAAAATAACTTTTTCATATTAATGATTTGACAATCTGTTAATCGTTATTCAAGTCTTATTATCTAATTTTTTGCTTTCATTGGATAATTATGTAATTATATTTAAAATAGTTGAAATGTTTAAAAATGCAAAGAGATGTAATTTTTTTGACACCATTTTTTTATGTCAGAAATGCATAAAAATATTTTGTCATGTTGACCTCGATTCGATATGCAAGTGGAGCTACTCTTGTACACCATCATCCTCTAATTGTACCGGTGCTTTCCTTTTTTTGGGATGACGCAGAGGTACTGCCATAAGAAGTATAAATTTCAATTTTACATTTTTATCAGAAACGAAGTTTGTAAATCAGTATAATTACAAGTAAAGGAAGATATATTTAAACATTGAAGTACAGTGCATGTGGATGTTTGAAATGCACAATAATATTACAGCTAAGAATTAGTCTCAATAGGTATGACATTTTTTAACATGCTAAATATCTTCATAAGTAAAAGAAATAATAAAAGAAAAAAAAAGAATGTAATAAACACAAGGAGATAACTAAAGCTGTTATAATGGGGTAGGGCAAAGAAGGGAAGATTTTTGAATGGATAAAATCAAAAATGCATGTAAAATTTTTTCTTTTCGGTGATTCGGATTTTAGTATTCTGTATATTGTTTTCCAGATTCTGCATCCAGTTCCAGATTCCTGAGTCTGATTTCGGGTATTAGGAAGACCCTTTATAATATGTAATTTCATTTTGAACAAATAATATTGATGCTGATTCATATTGTATGTGGTGTTTATCAGGTATCAAATCACGAGGCATGGCTGAGTAGTTTTAGACCTCACAATTTTTTTAAACACTACATACTGTCGATTTGGTACACAAATAAAATAAATAGTGCATATTAAATGGGCGTGAGGAGATACGACTTTTATTTTTGAGTTTTGAAAAGATCTCTCAAGGTTGAGCTCAGCTAAGATATTCAACACAAGAAGATAAAATTCGTATCTCCAAGCACACTATGCTGTTTATTATCTAATTATCAATGAAAAAGAAAAGAAAGCTAATTAGAGCTTTTTTCTGTTATGAGAAGTATGTAACTGTAGTGACAATATTTTCTCATGTGAAAATATCCATTTTTGGAAAATAATAAAGAAATTATATTAGGTATTTCATTGATAATCATAATAATAATAATCATCAGTTAAGGGTAAAAACATAATAACTTACAGGAATCAAGCACTGGCAGCTCATCAGTGGAGAATGCTGATCTCTTCATGTATATGCAAGCCAAGACTTTGCATTTTTCATTTCACCACTTCTCTTGATTCTAACTGGGGACAGGGTTTCTGACTCAGGAAGACACCATCCTGGTTGGAGGAAGTGGTTCTGGAATGACCCCACGAACACACTATTGGCTTTTAGTGCATCTTTTATCTGGTCAGGGTGACAGCCATCCATTTCTTTATTGTGCGATATGAATTGTGGCAAATTTATTGCCAAACAGGTAGTCTCCCCTTCTGTTTTTGATCTGCTTACTACTTTTGGAAGCATGTATGTGAGAACCTATTTGAAAACAATGGAATGTTACATTTTGTTATAATAATATCGTAATAAATATTTATAACAACACTAACCTCAAGAGGGCATCCTGTAGCAGCAACATCAAGTACTGCTTCTTTCAGTTTATCAATGGCCAGAATGTAGTTGGTATTAATGGCAGTGGTACCGGGCAATAGTTTAGCCATGACAAATTTAAATTCACTTTTAATTGATACTTCTGAAGGCCAGTCCTCTGGTACTTGAACATTAACCTGCAGGCAATGGTCCTTAACTGTGTCACAGATCTGAAATACAATGGCACTTGTTTAAGGAAACTATTCACATCAAAATTTTTATTCCACGACCGAATATGAAGACAATAGGAAGATAATAATCTTGCAAAGATAACTTTCATTATTCTATGCATACAGTTGTTAGTATTCACAGTTATATATACAGTCAACTCTCATCATTCAAGACATCCTCTGGACAGTCATTTGGTGTCCATAATATTCATAATAATAATATTTAGAATAAATAAATATATCCTAAATATTATTCATAATTAAACATTGCGACAGTATAAAATATCGAAATATAATTTATATTCTATTATTATTGTACATTATTATAATTAAAACATAAAGGCATGTTTTAGACAGGTTTGAAGGTTTGACAAATGTTAAGAGAAATCTAGTCAAAAAAGACTATTTGCTGTCTTGTATTGTTTTGAAAAGTTGTTTTTATTTCTACACTTAAAACTCAGTATTTTAAAGTTGTTCAATTGTCATTGAATGTTTGTTTAGATGTTTAGTAGTCTACTATTGTTTGCATTTTGGTATGAATGCCTGAAACTATGTGTATCCTGCTTCATACATAAACATACAAGGGCAGCTAGATCCAGTTAGAACATGTTTTAATGTCTGCATGTGGTTTTAGATGTGACTATTAGTATTACAAAGAATGGTCTGAACCCAGGTGAATGGATATTTTTCGAAGTAACAATATTTCTCGAAGAGACAATATTTGTATAATGATCATCCGGGTGGATGTAGTCCTGAGAAGGACTGTTTGATGTGACTGACGTTTCGACAACCTGTGCGGAAGTCATCTTCAGAGTCCAGACTATTAGTACTGTGTGTCATAAATATACACTTCTTTTTGTTGAAAATTAGCATGAAAATAATAATTATAAATAATAATAAATAATTCTATAGGTAAAATAGCCTGTTAATGAATAGTTGCCTAAATAAATGACTAAAATTTTGCATTCATCAATAAATATGCATAACAATTATTACCATTTTCAAGAAAAATATCATTTCCGCATAATTAATTGCCTCTCTAGTCATGTCTTCCCCGATAACATCGAGGACCCATTCCGCCAGGTCACCATATATACGATTTTGGCTAATGTCCTCCATGTACTTTTCTCCTAAGGAGATAAGTAGACCAATGCTCTTTTTGGCCTCAGCTTGAGCACTGGTCAACTCCCCCTCCTTTCTCATTCGGTCTATTCCTCTTAAGGGCACTTTTGGGACACTGAACGGGACCAATGCCAGTCTTGAGGATATTCTACAACAAAGAGTGCACAGGTCAAATTTAATTAAATTTCTAATTACACTATTGATCTGTTCAATTTAAATGGTGTCCATGCAAATGAATATTGCTTCTCTTTCTTTAGAGTGCTTGCAATATGTTTGTGAAATAGAATCAAAGTTATTTGTTGTTAACTAGTTGTTAGTTAGTAACTAAAAGTCACTATTGCTCAACCAGAAAAAGCATTTCCTGAAAAGGCTTTTTATTGTCTCCAGTGTATTGCTACTTGAATGTTTTAGCAGTAAGAATTTCATTCAATGACTTCCAATTAGAGTTTCGAAGTTGAATTATTCACTTGTGAGGGGAAAGGAAAAAAACCATATATAGATGACATTATTCGCATATGACATGGGCCATCATTTTAGCTTTTGCTAAACAAATTATAATTATCATTTATTTGCGAAACTCATACCTTTCTTTATCAGTTGTCCAGTTGCTGGTCATGAACATTTCGGCACCTTTCTTCCAGCATACATGTTGACACAGCCCCCCTTTATGATTCAATTCAAAAAATACTTATCAAAACATTAGCTGAAATTAAGAGTGTACTTATATTTGACTACTACTCCTGGGTTAAAACCATTTACTCTCAAACATATCATAGTTAAAACAAATTCATACATATATCTAGATGCAATGTAGGTGTAGGCAATAAATGTAGTATACCTGTATGATATCTACAGAGGGAGTTTTTTATTAACTCAGATAGTCTAGACATTAAAGCAAATTAAAGATCAATATGCTTGGATTCCAGAGGAGACATTAAGCATGGGTCTGACTATAAGTACTGAAACATATAGTTGCTAGCATGCACCAAATAGACCCCTTGCAGCACATCAGAATGCAGCTGAATTTGGAAGGCAAAACAATAGGTTTCTCATTCTCTGGAGGTTGAGATTCTTTTGGTTTGCCCTCCAAATTCAGCTGCATTCTGATGTGCTGCAAGGGGCCTATCGGGAAACAATAACAGGATTTTGAGTGTCGTTCTTTGCATTGCATTATTGGTGAGTAGCATCTAAAGCAATAAGTTGTTCTATAGAAATAGCTATATGTTTATGAGCCATAGGATCAAAGTCACACACACCTAAAAGTTTGGAATACTCATTCTCCTCTAACGGTAATTAGAATTTTAACAAAAATAATTTAAGATTGTAACAATGTCATTATTACCTTGTTGTATGTTGCAATGACAATGTCTTGGAGCAATTTGTCATCTCGGATATCATCAATGCAATACCCCATACCAGAAGCATTAGCTTGCTCCATAGCAGAGGCAAATGAGAAACCTGCAAGTGAAAGATGTACATTATTTTATACTATAACATAAAATCATAAAATTATATTTTATCACATAAACCTCTTAAAAATTGTCTGATAATAATGAGTCTATGCCTTGCTATAAATTGGTAGCATACAAATGGTATTTAGAAGGTAATTGCTTCATTCTTATGAAAGAGTGAATATTTTAAACCAGCCAGGTAAAATTGATTTAATTATAACTCATGACCAGTTAAAATTAAGCATCAAAGATGTAGAGCTGGATAGTTCATCATAATTAATTGACATCATTGTATTTACAGCTAGTGTGGGCACGGGTAAAGCAACCATTTATAACAACTCACAAGTTACATCATTGGACTTCCCATGCATCACTTCAATCTCATCTTCTATGTTCTATGGTTTCAAAACCCACAACTGCTTTGGAATTTAGTGTATGCAGCTATTTCAAAAAAGGTTGGTAAAGGTTTGTTGCATGTCACTTGTTTTTCTTGTTAAACAAGCTTGGAATTCATTATACTCATTTTTGATAAATGTCAGCACAGAAGAACATATGCCAAAAACAACATGCAGTTCTAGTTAATATATAGATGGCTGGTTCATTTTATTTGAAAAAAAAATCAATGGTGTGACAAATGAAATTAATGCAATGCAATGGAAGCTAAAAAATATTTTATTTTGGATCTCCATCAGCTGCTCAAGCCCTTCACCTCTTATCATCATTTTTATTCCATACTGTTACATACCTGAGCCTGTTGCAAATATCCCCACTCCAGTCAGACTTGCAGCACACTCCAGAGCTGTACTCTTTCCACTTTTCAGCTCTCCTACAGCCATAACCATTGGCATGGCATGCCTTTTTTTGTGTATTAAGTTTGCATGCACAGGCATTACCATGCCTGCTAGCACGAAAAGTCCACTGTAAAAATTCTCTCCAAGAAGTGCTTGCATACGAACAATGAGATTTCGTAGTGCCTGTCCATTATCTATGGATGTCAGTTGAATGGGAGGTGAGATTCTCTCGATCAGGGATCTCTCAAAAACATAAACCCTGCTGTCATCAGGAATTACTTTTCCATCCGATGACAACTGAATGGTTTCATTCAATACCCACACATTGGATTTTGGTTGTCTTCCAATAACCTGGAACAGTGAAAAATATCTTATTATTATGAGGCCAAACATATAATATTTTGGGGAATTGCAGACCTTTGAACTTATAAGTTCCATTATTTGATCCATGATTTACCTCTTTTCTGTGAAGTTGAAACAAGAAAGTTTTACTATAGTATTTAGTAAGCTTATAGGGTTATGAGCTTAAATCAAGTAAGCAGAAGCTTTACTTAAGCTTAACATGTTTAAGTTGTGTGGAATAGACCTTTTCGACTTGCATGTAATGTATCATTCCTTATAGTATCATTTCATTGTTTAATGGTTGCGAATGAAAAGGCACATGAATACGGGATACAACTCAAACAAAGAACCCTATTCTCAAGAGAACAACATGGGAAAACATTACGTGTACTTCGAATTATAATTATATAATACACTAACCATCACAGGCAAGAATTGTTTTTTCTCTGTCCTAGGATGCATGTATTCCTTTATTAGACTTTGGAATAGTAGAGGAAGTGCCGGGTCCAAATTTAACAGTTGTCTTTTGGCACCCAGAGACCACAATGACTGGTATGTGTATAAATCGTATGGTATATATACTGCACTACACTACACTACACTGCACTACACTGCACTATACTGCACTACACTGCACTACACTACGATACACTGCACTACACTATATTACACTGTACTACACTGCATTACGCTACAATACACTGCACTATACTGCACTACACTGCTCTAGACTGCACTACACTGCATTACACTGCACTACACTGCGCTACCATACATCAGAGTACATCAATCTACATCACACTACATCAGACTACATCAGAGTGCATCACACTACATCACACTGCATCACACTACATCACAATACATCAGACTACATCACACTGCATCAGACTACATCAGACTGCATCAGACTACATCAGACTGCATCAGACTACATCACACTACATCAGACTAAATCACACTGCATCAGACTACATCACAATACATCAGAGTGCATCAGACTACATTACACTGCATCAGAGTGCATCAGACTACATCTCACTACATCAGGCTGAATCAGACTGAATCAGACTTACATCAGACTACATTACACTGCATCGCACTCAATATAACTAGCAAATATAACTATAACAAGTATATTTATTCAATAACTCAAACTTAACATGTCTGATGTAGTCTGATGTAGCCTGATGTAGTCTGATGCAGTGTGATGCGCGCTGATTCAGTCTGATGTAGCCTGATGTAGTCTGATGCAGTGTGATGTTGTCTGATGCAGTCTGATGTAGCCTGAAGTAGTCTGATGCAGTGTGATGCCGTGTGATGCAGTCTGATTCAGTCTGATGTAGCCTGAAGTAGTCTGATGCAGTGTGAAGCACTCTGATTCAGTCTGATGTAGCCTGATGTAGTCTGATGCAGTGTGATGCACTCTGATTCAGTCTGATGTAGCTTGATGTAGTCTGATGTAGCCTGATGTAGTCTGATGTAGTCTGATGTAGTGTGATGCAGTCTGCTGTAGCCTGATGTAGTGTGATGCACTCTGATGCACTCTGATGTATTGTGATGTAGTCTGATGCAGTGTGATGTAGTCTGATGCACTCTGATGTAGTCTGATGCAGTGTGATGTAGTCTGATGCAGTGTGATGTAGTCTGATGCAGTGTGATGTAGTCTGATGCAGTGTGATGTTGTCTGATGCAGTGTGATGTAGTCTGATGCAGTGTGATGTAGCCTGATGTAGTCTGATGCACTCTGATGCAGTGTGATGCACTCTGATTCAGTCTGATGCAGTGTGATGCCGTGTGATGTAGTGTGATGTAGTGTGATGTAGTCTGATTCAGTCTGATGTAGCCTGAAGTAGTCTGATGCAGTGTGAAGCGCTCTGATGCAGTGTAATGTAGTCTGATGCACTCTGATGTATTGTGATGTAGTCTGATGCAGTGTGATGTAGTCTGATGTAGTCTGATGCACTCTGATGCACTCTGATGCACTCTGATGCACTCTGATGCACTCTGATGCACTCTGATATATTGTGATGTAGTCTGATGCAGTGTGATGTAGTCTGATACATTCTGACGTAGTCTGATGTAGTGTGATGCAGTGTGATGTAGTGTGATGCTGTCTGATGTAGTCTGATGTAGTCTGATGTAGATTGATGTACTCTGATGTATGGTAGCGCAGTGTAGTGCAGTGTAATGCAGTGTAGTGCAGTCTAGAGCAGTGTAGTGCAGTATAGTGCAGTGTATTGTAGCGTAGTGCAGTGTAGTACAGTGTAATATAGTGTAGTGCAGTGTATCGTAGTGTAGTGAAGTGTAGTGCAGTATAGTGCAGTGTAGTGCAGTGTAGTGTAGTGTAGTGCAGTATATATACCATACGATTTATACACATACCGTCTTAAAATGAATGAGCGATTCCTGTATTTAGGAAAACTGTAAATACAGGGCTCAATCCTTCTTTGTCGTACATCATATCACCAAGCTATACATGTGGATAGCTTACCAGAGGTTCAAAGTCGTTAAAACTTTTTACCTTGGGCTTCTAGTTTACGTACAGCCAGAGATATTTGATATTTTCTTGAGTTTAGCCTACCCGCATCCACGAAACAAATTAGAAGGCAATGTATGAGCATCGAACACGAATTTTAATCGATTTTTTTGCAAGTCGAAATTTTCTCCAAAAATCGATTTTCTTGATCGTTTTCGGTAGCATATTGATTTCGAACGAGTAATTTGGAGGTGCACAAGAGGGAAGTTGCATTTTTCACTGACCCCCATATAAGTCTTCATATGTTCAGCTCTACAAGAAACATGGAAGACAGGCTGTCAAGAGGCATAAATACAGGGCTCAATCCTTCTTTGTCGTACATCATATCACCAAGCTATACATGTGGATAGCTTACCAGAGGTTCAAAGTCGTTAAAACTTTTTACCTTGGGCTTCTAGTTTACGTACAGCCAGAGATATTTGATATTTTCTTGAGTTTAGCCTACCCGCATCCACGAAACAAATTATAAGGCAATGTTTGAGCATCGAACACGAATTTTAATCGATTTTTTTGCAAGTCGAAATTTTCTCCAAAAATCGATTTTCTTCATCGTTTTCGGTAGCATATTGATTTCGAACGAGTAATTTGGAGGTGCAAAAGAGGGAAGTTGCATTTTTGACTGACCCCCATATAAGTCTTCATATGTTCAGCTCTACAAGAAACATGGAAGACAGGCTGTCAAGAGGCATAAATACAGGGCTCAATCCTTCTTTGTCGTACATCATATCACCAAGCTATACATGTGGATAGCTTACCAGAGGTTCAAAGTCGTTAAAACTTTTTACCTTGGGCTTCTAGTTTACGTACAGCCAGAGATATTTGATATTTTCTTGAGTTTAGCCTTCCCGCATCCACGAAACAAATTATAAGGCAATGTATGAGCATCGAACACGAATTTTAATCGATTTTTTTGCAAGTCGAAATTTTCTCCAAAAATCGATTTTCTTGATCGTTTTCGGTAGCATATTGATTTCGAACGAGTAATTTGGAGCTGCAAAAGAGGGAAGTTGCATTTTTCACTGACCCCCATATAAGTCTTCATATGTTCAGCTCTACAAGAAACATGGAAGACAGGCTGTCAAGAGGCATAAATACAGAGCTCAATCCTTTTTTTGTCGTACATCATATCACCAAGCTATACATGTGGATAACTTACCAGAGGTTCAAATACGTTAAAACTTTTTACCTTAGGCTTCTAGTTTACGTACAGCCAGAGATATTTAATGTTTTCTTGAGTTTAGCCTTCCCGCATCCACGAAACGAATTATAAGGCAATGTATGAGCATCGAACACGAATTTTAATCGATTTTTTTGCAAGTCGAAATTTTCTCCAAAAATCGATTTTCTTCATCGTTTTCGGTAGCATATTGATTTCGAACGAGTAATTTGGAGGTGCAAAAGAGGGAAGTTGCATTTTTCACTGACCCCCATATAAGTCTTCATATGTTCAGCTCTACAAGAAACATGGAAGACAGGCTGTCAAGAGGCATAAATACAGAGCAAAATCCTTCTTTGTCGTACATCATATCACCAAGCTATACATGTGGTTAGCTTACCAGAGGTTCAAAGTCGTTAAAACTTTTTACCTTGGGCTTCTAGTTTACGTACAAGGTTCAAAGTCGTTAAAACTTTTTACCTTGGGCTTCTAGTTTACGTACAGCCAGAGATATTTGATATTTTCTTGAGTTTAGCCTTCCCGCATCCACGAAACAAATTATAAGGCAATGTTTGAGCATCGAACACGAATTTTAATCGATTTTTTTGCAAGTCGAAATTTTCTCCAAAAATCGATTTTCTTCATCGTTTTCGGTAGCATATTGATTTCGAACGAGTAATTTGGAGCTGCAAAAGAGGGAAGTTGCATTTTTCACTGACCCCCATATAAGTCTTCATATGTTCAGCTCTACAAGAAACATGGAAGACAGGCTGTCAAGAGGCATAAACACAGAGCTCAATCCTTCTTTGTCGTACATCATATCACCAAGCTATACATGTGGATAACTTACCAGAGGTTCAAAGTCGTTAAATCTTATTACCTTTGGCTTCTAGTTTACGTACAGCCTGAGATATTTGATATTTTCGTGAGTTTAGCCTTCCTGCATCCACGAAACAAATTATAAGTATGAGCATCGAACAATAAAAAGTATGAACATCGATAATACAAAGTATGAGCATCGAACACGAATTATAATCGATTTTTTTGCAAGTCGAAATTTTCTCCAAAAATCGATTTTCTTCATCGTTTTCGGTAGCATATTGATTTCGATCGAGTAATTTGGAGGTGCAAAAGAGGGAAGTTGCATTTTTCATTGACCCCCATATAAGTCTTCATGTGTGCAGCTCTACCAGAAACATGGAAGACAGGCTGTCAACAGGCATAAATACAGGGCTCAATCCTTCTTTGTCGTACATCATATCACCAAGCTATACATGTGCATAGCTTACCAGAGGTTCAAAGTCGTTAAAACTTTTTACCTTAGACTTCTAGTTTACGTACAGCCAGAGATATTTGATATTTTCTTGAGTTTAGCCTTCCCGCATCCACGAAACAAATTATAAGGCAATGTTTGAGCATCGAACACGAATTTTAATCGATTTTTTTGCAAGTCGAAATTTTCTCCAAAAATCGATTTTCTTCATCGTTTTCGGTAGCATATTGATTTCGAACGAGTAATTTGGAGCTGCAAAAGAGGGAAGTTGCATTTTTCACTGACCCCCATATAAGTCTTCATATGTTCAGCTCTAAGAGAAACATGGAAGACAGGCTGTCAAGAGGCATAAACACAGAGCTCAATCCTTCTTTGTCGTACATCATATCACCAAGCTATACATGTGGATAACTTACCAGAGGTTCAAAGTCGTTAAAACTTTTTACCTTGGGCTTCTAGTTTACGTAAAGCCAGAGATATTTGATATTTTCTTGAGTTTAGCCTTCCTGCATCCACGAAACAAATTATAAGTATGAGCATCGAACAATACAAAGTATGAACATCGATAATACAAAGTATGAGCATCGAACACGAATTATAATCGATTTTTTTGCAAGTCGAAATTTTCTCCAAAAATCGATTTTCTTCATCGTTTTCGGTAGCATATTGATTTCGAACGAGTAATTTGGAGGTGCAAAAGAGGGAAGTTGCATTTTTCACTGACCCCCATATAAGTCTTCATATGTTCAGCTCTACAAGAAACATGGAAGACAGGCTGTCAAGAGGCATAAATACAGGGCTCAATCCTTCTTTGTCGTACATCATATCACCTAGCTATACATGTGGATAGCTTACCAGAGGTTCAAAGTCGTTAAAACTTTTTACCTTGGGCTTCTAGTTTACGTACAGCCAGAGATATTTGATATTTTCTTGAGTTTAGCCTTCCCGCATCCACGAAACAAATTATAAGGCAATGTATGAGCATCGAACACGAATTTTAATCGATTTTTTTGCAAGTCGAAATTTTCTCCAAAAATCGATTTTCTTGATCGTTTTCGGTAGCATATTGATTTCGAACGAGTAATTTGGAGCTGCAAAAGAGGGAAGTTGCATTTTTCACTGAGCCCCATATAAGTCTTCATATGTTCAGCTCTACAAGAAACATGGAAGACAGGCTGTCAAGAGGCATAAATACAGAGCTCAATCCTTTTTTTGTCGTACATCATATCACCAAGCTATACATGTGGATAACTTACCAGAGGTTCAAATACGTTAAAACTTTTTACCTTAGGCTTCTAGTTTACGTACAGCCAGAGATATTTAATGTTTTCTTGAGTTTAGCCTTCCCGCATCCACGAAACGAATTATAAGGCAATGTATGAGCATCGAACACGAATTTTAATCGATTTTTTTGCAAGTCGAAATTTTCTCCAAAAATCGATTTTCTTCATCGTTTTCGGTAGCATATTGATTTCGAACGAGTAATTTGGAGGTGCAAAAGAGGGAAGTTGCATTTTTCACTGACCCCCATATAAGTCTTCATATGTTCAGCTCTACAAGAAACATGGAAGACAGGCTGTCAAGAGGCATAAATACAGAGCAAAATCCTTCTTTGTCGTACATCATATCACCAAGCTATACATGTGTTAGACAACACTTTCTACACATTGTGATTAGCACTTTGCAAAGGGAATTCCCCTTTGATTGATTTGATATTGATTAATGTTGTAGCCTGATGAGACTTGTCCTAGGCGAAACTGTATGGGTATTCCCCAAACAGTGGGTAGCCACTCGACGGAATCATGGTGGCCTCCCACACACGGATTATTGTTTGGGTAGGTTAATAAGCACTCCGGAAAGTTCTGTTTGGGTTATGTCTCATTAGAAGTGTATAAAAATGGTAAGGATTAGAATTGTAATTGGGCAGATGAAGCTAGAGGGCGAATAGAATAAAACCTGGAAGAAGGAACCTTCGCCGCCTTGATTCGATCCAGGCTAACCTAGTCCTAACATTGGTGGAGAACTACGGTTCAAGGTTTGTGGAGAGTTCTTTCTTTTCCATGGTTGGGCCTCTTCGTCTTCAAAACCCTGCCACGTAATTCGCGCACTGTACCTTTCTTAACGCTTTATATACCTAATATTTCTAATTTAAATGTTGCACTCTGTTGGTAAACTTTCGTGTTCAATTGGCGCACATTTTCATCGTATATTTAGTTCGTTAACTTTTTCAAACTGTTGACCAGAAGTAGAGCTCGTGCGGCTGAAGCCGTTAGAATAGACACTGAACACTGTGAATGTGATCAATCTACGCATTCTCCAACAACTAAGAAGCGCAGTCCAGTAACGAGATTCTTTCATTCGGCACGTCGTTTAATAACACCTGCATCAAAAACGAACAGTACACCTTTGGGTCCTATTGTTTCCTTCCCAAGCTTAAGCAGAATATCCGAGAATAGTAATTCAAGTGAAACTCTTGAACAATTACCTGATAGCACGTTTATCACTCGAGATTTAAGTATACCTACAACACCAAGTAGTACTCAACCCTCAACATCACAAAGAATACAACTACCTATTACTACAGCTTCTAATGTTCCTGGTAATTTAGAGCGGGAACCAGTTCGCACCGAATCGGAAAATCCACAAGCAACACGATCATTAACTACTGAACCTTTTCCATTACCAATTGATGAATTACCCCACCCACCAGATTGGTTGAGTGTTTTAGCGTAAGATTCGATTGATACTAATGAAGAATCTCAGTTAAATCCCTTGTACCAAAACAGTACAAGTCCTGAACAGAATGGACCATTGGGTTATGATCGAATAGTTCGTTTGCAAGAGGGGCAACACCCCTTTGAACAAATCGACTCTGTTGAGAACGGAAATATATCTTCTCCGCGTACGGTAGATTCAGTAAGAATAATGGAAGAATCACTGGAAAGACAATTGGACCATCTAAGATTAGAAAGAGAAGATCATGAACAGAGAATGGCGGCTTTACATAACGCTTGCGAAGAGTCTCTTAGTATGCGAGGAGTTTTTAACTTTCCCACATTCAAGGGGGAAGAAAGTGAAGATGTCCGTAGTTTTTTAGATAATTACACTCGTGCTGCCGAAATTTGCGGTTGGTCGCGCGAAAAGCAAGCAAGAGCCCTCCCATTGTATTTGAAAGGTGTAGCTAGCATTTGGTTTAATTCACTGCCTAACAGAAATGACTTGGACCTTGATCAAATCACTGAAGCCTTAGAACATCAATTCGCATCAACAGCTTCTAATTGGAGGTTTCGACAAATCCTCAATGAGCGAAAACAAAAAGAAGGAGAAAAACTTAGTAGTTATACCATCGACATCCGACAACAATGTAGTAGATTGAATTTACCACCTTCCGAATGGCTTCATCATTTCGTCCAAGGTCTACGTTCTGACACCAAAGAATATGTAGCACTACAACAACCGACTACTTTCGAAGAAGCCGAAAATTTAGCTAAACTGAAAGAGGCCTTGTCAACTGAAAACACAAATGCACCAATTGACACTAAAAAGTTGTCTTTAGAAATAATTCAACAGTTAAAGGAATTGGGTATCACTTCAAATCCACAACCATCAAATTCCAAAGCGTCTACTGCAGCTATGCAGCCCACCCAGTATCAACCAGATTTTGAAACGCAATTTTCGAGCCTATCCTATCCTAGCTTGCCACCACCGTCTATTCAACAATATAATTCATTGCCATTAAACCCCGCCAACCAGCACAATTCAATACCGCCACCAACTCAACAATATGGTATTGTTATCTGTGGATACTGCGGAAGGAAGGGCCACGCCATGTACAATTGTAGATTCTTGTATGATAACCCAAATTCAAACCAGAACCAGTTCACTCCAAGATTTCCAAATGTGCCATTTCCAATTCATAGTGAGAAGCCTCCCCAGGAAAACTAGAGGGGGCCCTCATCGTAGAAATAAATAGTAACACTGATAAGATGGGGGCCCATGACAATTCTAAGCCTATACCACAACAAAAACCCAAAGCGCAAGAAAATCGGCGAGAGAGTAATGAAGTCAAAAAAGCCTGTTGTGTAAATAAAGACCTTGCAGAAAATAACAAAGTAAAAGCAAAACTCAAAGACTGTACATCATCTGTTAGAGAAGAATTGTACTTGAAGTCTTTAGATGTTCAAAAATTGGTACAAGAACAGTGCACACTAGATAGTTTTTCAAAAAGTACCAAAGGCAAGCCTAAAGTTTCCGAAAAACAAGATTCTGTAATGACGTCTATTCAGTTTCAAGTTCAAGGCGATGAAAAGGTAGAGCCAACAAAGAATAAACAAATTAATGAAACGACAAAACAAAGTAAAGAAGAAACAAAACAGGAAAAAGGTTGCACACCTCCTGTAAGGGTCAATCGTATCAGTGTCATTAAACTGAGAGGAAACCCAAATAATTCAACATTACAAGGCAAAATAGGCGGAGTAGATGTAACATTACTTGTCGATACCGGCGCAGCATTGACATGTTTAAGCGACACTCTTTGGCAAAAGCTAAAAACCACTCATCACCTGTCACCAAGTTCCCATTCAAAGGCTGTAGAATCTGTCATTGGACAACCTCTAGAAACTATTGGTGAGATAAATATAACATTTCAAATACAAGACAACACTTTCAATCATTCATACTGGGAAAAGACTTTTTGAGTCAATTTATTTGCAGCCTTGATGTACATGATGGCACATTCACTTTAATACCAAAGACACCCCAGAGTACAAGCCTACAGGAAATATATTTCCCTTCATGGACGTGGACGACATACCTTCCGTCATGTATATAATAAAGAAAACGAATCTAACTCATGTCCAGTACATGCTCCATTTTCCTTTGTACTACCCCCACGAGCGGAAACAATCATACAAGCTAAGCTCGATGAAACTTTGCAACCACATACGACCGGATTAATTATTGCCAGATCAGATTTACCAGAGAGATACTCCATAATTGGGGCAGCAGAATTAGTCACATTGTCAGATGAAAAGACGGTCCCTGTACGTTTAATGAACCCAACTGCACAACCAGTTAAGATTTATCGAAGAACTAAATTAGCTCAACTCGATGTCTGACTCAAGACATTTAATTCACGTCGTAAATGGTAAAGAAGTTCACCTACTCACCGATGGTATGAATCCAAAATTAAATCAACTTATTCAAACAGTTCGACAGATAGACAAAACATTTAGACAATGTCAAAAAGAATTAGAAAGAAAAGCAAACAAGGTTGACTGTGATGACTATCTAAACATGGCATTCCTATCAATGTTTTCAGCCGAGAATAACCAAGCGTTCTCGTTGGTTTTGAGTTTCTTCGAGATGCAAGATATATTGATTCAGTTAGCGCAACTAAAATAACAAAATTGTATTCGGTTCTTCGGACCTGCCACAGTTTGTGTTCTCGGAGTTCATTTCAAATTGCGCGGCGGGCCTAAGCTTAAGTTTACCAAAGAGGCACTTAAAAAATAACCTTCCTACTTTAGCCATAACAAAATCACTATTAACATCTTGGCTATAGTGCCGGAAATCCCTAACAAGCAGTCTTTCTGCAATTAACCACTCTTAAATTTATTATTTCTAACTCTTGCTATCAAGGGCCAATTAACAAATATGACCTTGATCTAATTACCTGCCCTTATACGAAGCATATTTATATCAAGATCCACTCTTGATAAATGCTTCGTAACACATAATGCTGTTCTTTTTTCCACTAATATTCTGAAAATCATGAATAATCTTGAGTGGCTTGGGTTCCCATGGAGTACTGGTATGAAGATGAGCTATCCTCGATACCACCTCGTGTCCAAGTCCTACAACGATCTACATCTAATGATACATCTCGGAGGCCGGTACTATCTATATACAACAACAGGAACGTTAGCAACTAACCTTGGAACTCTGACGGTTTCACCGTTAAGTGTTTACCACTTTCTCTGTAATATAACATTTGAAGGTATGAAGTCTGGTCTCTCAACTTGCCCTCAACGACTGGAGATAACGTTATCCATGTTTCAAGAAGAGGCCTTACACTATATTCCTTGGAATATGAAGGATAACATCAATCTAAACCTACATTACGATTCGCTGCAGATTCCAAAAAACCGACTTCTATCAAAGATAACATCACTGAACAATTGAACAAACTATATGATTTCTATGACCAAAGATTAAATAACTATATCACCCGCACAAACAACCTCAAGATTTTCGACACTGTCGCAAACTACGAAGACCAATAACACAAAAATGAACAAAGACATTGATTTTCAACGATTCATGAAGACACCAACAATGAAGAACAATTATATCAAACTATATTATGTGTGAAAATTGTAATCTAAATTTGCATGCTTCATTTATGTAATCAAATTGGGTATTTTTGTAACCTTTTTGACAGGAGGTGCATCGGGAGATGCACCAAGCTAAGGAGGGGAATATGTTAGACAACACTTTCTACACATTGTGATTAGCACTTTGCAAAGGGAATTCCCCTTTGATTGATTTGATATTGATTAATGTTGTAGCCTGATGAGACTTGTCCTAGGCGAAACTGTATGGGTATTCCCCAAACAGTGGGTAGCCACTCGACGGAATCATGGTGGCCTCCCACACACGGATTATTGTTTGGGTAGGTTAATAAGCACTCCGGAAAGTTCTGTTTGGGTTATGTCTCATTAGAAGTGTATAAAAATGGTAAGGATTAGAATTGTAATTGGGCAGATGAAGCTAGAGGGCGAATAGAATAAAACCTGGAAGAAGGAACCTTCGCCGCCTTGATTCGATCCAGGCTAACCTAGTCCTAACACATGTGGTTAGCTTACCAGAGGTTCAAAGTCGTTAAAACTTTTTACCTTGGGCTTCTAGTTTACGTACAAGGTTCAAAGTCGTTAAAACTTTTTACCTTGGGCTTCTAGTGTACGTACAGCCAGAGATATTTGATATTTTCTTGAGTTTAGCCTTCCCGCATCCACGAAACAAATTATAAGGCAATGTTTGAGCATCGAACACGAATTTTAATCGATTTTTTTGCAAGTCGAAATTTTCTCCAAAAATCGATTTTCTTCATCGTTTTCGGTAGCATATTGATTTCGAACGATTAATTTGGAGGTGCAAAAGAGGGAAGTTGCATTTTTCACTGACCCCCATATAAGTCTTCATATGTTCAGCTCTACAAGAAACATGGAAGACAGGCTGTCAAGAGGCATAAATACAGAGCAAAATCCTTCTTTGTCGTACATCATATCACCAAGCTATACATGTGGTTAGCTTACCAGAGGTTCAAAGTCGTTAAAACTTTTTACCTTGGGCTTCTAGTTTACGTACAAGGTTCAAAGTCGTTAAAACTTTTTACCTTGGGCTTCTAGTTTACGTACAGCCAGAGATATTTGATATTTTCTTGAGTTTAGCCTTCCCGCATCCACGAAACAAATTATAAGGCAATGTTTGAGCATCGAACACGAATTTTAATCGATTTTTTTGCAAGTCGAAATTTTCTCCAAAAATCGATTTTCTTCATCGTTTTCGGTAGCATATTGATTTCGAACGAGTAATTTGGAGCTGCAAAAGAGGGAAGTTGCATTTTTCACTGACCCCCATATAAGTCTTCATATGTTCAGCTCTACAAGAAACATGGAAGACAGGCTGTCAAGAGGCATAAACACAGAGCTCAATCCTTCTTTGTCGTACATCATATCACCAAGCTATACATGTGGATAACTTACCAGAGGTTCAAAGTCGTTAAATCTTATTACCTTTGGCTTCTAGTTTACGTACAGCCTGAGATATTTGATATTTTCGTGAGTTTAGCCTTCCTGCATCCACGAAACAAATTATAAGTATGAGCATCGAACAATACAAAGTATGAACATCGATAATACAAAGTATGAGCATCGAACACGAATTATAATCGATTTTTTTGCAAGTCGAAATTTTCTCCAAAAATCGATTTTCTTTATCGTTTTCGGTAGCATATTGATTTCGATCGAGTAATTTGGAGGTGCAAAAGAGGGAAGTTGCATTTTTCATTGACCCCCATATAAGTCTTCATGTGTGCAGCTCTACCAGAAACATGGAAGACAGGCTGTCAACAGGCATAAATACAGGGCTCAATCCTTCTTTGTCGTACATCATATCACCAAGCTATACATGTGCATAGCTTACCAGAGGTTCAAAGTCGTTAAAACTTTTTACCTTAGACTTCTAGTTTACGTACAGCCAGAGATATTTGATATTTTCTTGAGTTTAGCCTTCCCGCATCCACGAAACAAATTATAAGGCAATGTTTGAGCATCGAACACGAATTTTAATCGATTTTTTTGCAAGTCGAAATTTTCTCCAAAAATCGATTTTCTTCATCGTTTTCGGTAGCATATTGATTTCGAACGAGTAATTTGGAGCTGCAAAAGAGGGAAGTTGCATTTTTCACTGACCCCCATATAAGTCTTCATATGTTCAGCTCTACAAGAAACATGGAAGACAGGCTGTCAAGAGGCATAAACACAGAGCTCAATCCTTCTTTGTCGTACATCATATCACCAAGCTATACATGTGGATAACTTACCAGAGGTTCAAAGTCGTTAAAACTTTTTACCTTGGGCTTCTAGTTTACGTAAAGCCAGAGATATTTGATATTTTCTTGAGTTTAGCCTTCCTGCATCCACGAAACAAATTATAAGTATGAGCATCGAACAATACAAAGTATGAACATCGATAATACAAAGTATGAGCATCGAACACGAATTATAATCGATTTTTTTGCAAGTCGAAATTTTCTCCAAAAATCGATTTTCTTCATCGTTTTCGGTAGCATATTGATTTCGAACGAGTAATTTGGAGGTGCAAAAGAGGGAAGTTGCATTTTTCACTGACCCCCATATAAGTCTTCATATGTTCAGCTCTACAAGAAACATGGAAGACAGGCTGTCAAGAGGCATAAATACAGGGCTCAATCCTTCTTTGTCGTACATCATATCACCAAGCTATACATGTGCATAGCTTACCAGAGGTTCAAAGTCGTTAAAACTTTTTACCTTACACTTCTAGTTTACGTACAGCCAGAGATATTTGATATTTTCTTGAGTTTAGCCTTCCCGCATCCACGAAACGAATTATAAGGCAATGTATGAGCATCGAACACGAATTTTAATCGCTTTTTTTTTTCAAGTCGAAATTTTCTCCAAAAATCGATTTTCTTGATCGTTTTCGGTAGCATATTGATTTCCAACGAGTAATTTGGAGGTGCAAAAGAGGGAAGTTGCATTTTTCACTGACCCCCATATAAGTCTTCATGTGTCCAGCTCTACAAGAAACATGGAAGACAGCCTGTCAAGAGGCATAAATACAGGGCTCAATCCTTCTTTGTCGTACATCATATCACCAAGCTATACATGTGGATAGCTTACCAGAGGTTCAAAGTCGTTAAAACTTTTTACCTTAGCCTTCTAGTTTACGTACAGCCAGAAATATTTGATATTTTCTTAAGTTTAGCCTTCCCGCATCCACGAAACGAATTAAAAGGCAATGTATGAGCATCGAACACGAATTTTGATCGATTTTTTTTCAAGTCGAAATTTTCTCCAAAAATCGATTTTCTTCATCGTTTTCGGTAGCATATTGATTTCGAACGAGTAATTTGGAGCTGCAAAAGAGGGAAGTTGCATTTTTCACTGACCCCCATATAAGTCTTCATATGTTCAGCTCTACAAGAAACATGGAAGACAGGCTGTCAAGAGGCATAAATACAGAGCTCAATCCTTCTTTGTCGTACATCATATCACCAAGCTATACATGTGGATAGCTTACCAGAGGTTCAAAGTCGATAAAACTTTTTACCTTAGCCTTCTAGTTTACGTACAGCCAGAGATATTTGATATTTTCTTGAGTTTAGCCTTCCCGCATCCACGAAACGAATTATAAGGCAATGTATGAGCATCAAACAGGAATTTTAATCAATTTTTTTTCGAAGTCGAAATTTTCTTTAAAAATCGATTTTCTTGATCGTTTTCGGTAGCATATTGATTTCAAACGAGTAATTTGGAGGTGCAAAAGAGGGAAGTTGCATTTTTTATTGACCCCCATATAAGTCTTCATGTGTCCAGCTCTACAAGAAACATGGAAGACAGGCTGTCAACAGGCATAAATACAGGGCTCAATCCTTCTTTGTCGTACATCATATCACCAAGCTATACATGTGCATAGCTTACCAGAGGTTCAAAGTCGTTAAAACTTTTTACCATAGACTTCTAGTTTACGTACAGCCAGAGATATTTGATATTTTCTTGAGTTTAGCCTTCCCGCATCCACGAAGCGAATTATAAGGCAATGTATGAGCATCGAACACGAATTTTAATCGATTTTTTTGCAAGTCGAAATTTTCTCCAAAAATCGATTTTATTGATCGTTTTCGGTAGCATATTGATTTCCAACGAGTAATTTGGAGGTGCAAAAGAGGGAAGTTGCATTTTTCACTGACCCCCATATAAGTCTTCATGTGTCCAGCTCTACAAGAAACATGGAAGACAGCCTGTCAAGAGGCATAAATACAGGGCTCAATCCTTCTTTGTCGTACATCATATCACCAAGCTATACATGTGGATAGCTTACCAGAGGTTCAAAGTCGTTAAAACTTTTTACCTTAGCCTTCTAGTTTACGTACAGCCAGAGATATTTGATATTTTCTTGAGTTTAGCCTTCCCGCATCCACGAAACGAATTATAAGGCAATGTATGAGCATCGAACACGAATTTTAATCGATTTTTTTGCAAGTCGAAATTTTCTCCAAAAATCGATTTTCTTCATCGTTTTCGGTAGCATATTGATTTCGAACGAGTAATTTGGAGCTGCAAAAGAGGGAAGTTGCATTTTTCACTGACTCCCATATAAGTCTTCATATGTTCAGCTCTACAAGAAACATGGAAGACAGGCTGTCAAGAGGCATAAATACAGAGCTCAATCCTTCTTTGTCGTACATCATATCACAAAGCTATACATGTGGATAACTTACCAGAGGTTCAAAGTCGTTAAAACTTTTTACCTTCGGCTTCTAGTTTACGTACAGCCAGAGATATTTGATATTTTCTTGAGTTTAGCCTTCCTGCATCCACGAAACAAATTATAAGGCAATGTATGAGCATCGAACACGAATTATAATCGATTTTTTTGCAAGTCGAAATTTTCTCCAAAAATCGATTTTCTTCATCGTTTTCGGTAGCATATTGATTTCGAACGAGTAATTTGGAGGTGCAAAAGAGGGAAGTTGCATTTTTCACTGACCCCCATATAAGTCTTCATTTGTCCAGCTCTACAAGAAACATGGAAGACAGCCTGTCAAGAGGCATAAATACAGGGCTCAATCCTTCTTTGTCGTACATCATATCACCAAGCTATACTTGTGGATAGCTTACCAGAGGTTCAAAGTCGTTAAAACTTTTTACCTTGGGCTTCTAGTTTACGTACAGCCAGAGATATTTGATATTTTCTTGAGTTTAGCCTTCCCGCGTCCACGAAACAAATTATAAGGCAATGTTTGAGCATCGAACACGAATTTTAATCGATTTTTTTGCAAGTCGAAATTTTCTCCAAAAATCGATTTTCTTCATCGTTTTCGGTAGCATATTGATTTCGAACGAGTAATTTGGAGCTGCAAAAGAGGGAAGTTGCATTTTTCACTGACCCCCATATAAGTCTTCATATGTTCAGCTCTACAAGAAACATGGAAGACAGGCTGTCAAGAGGCATAAATACAGAGCTCAATCCTTCTTTGTCGTACATCATATCACCAAGCTATACATGTGGATAACTTACCAGAGGTTCAAAGTCGTTAAAACTTTTTACCTTGGGCTTCTAGTTTACGTACAGCCAGAGATATTTGATATTTTCTTGAGTTTAGCCTTCCTGCATCCACGAAACAAATTATAAGGCAGTGTATGAGCATCGAACACGAATTATAATCGATTTTTTTGCAAGTCGAAATTTTCTCCAAAAATCGATTTTCTTCATCGTTTTCGGTAGCATATTGATTTCGAACGAGTAATTTGGAGGTGCAAAAGAGGGAAGTTGCATTTTTCATTGACCCCCATATAAGTCTTCATGTGTCCAGCTCTACAAGAAACATGGAAGACAGGCTGTCAACAGGCATAAATACAGGGCTCAATCCTTCTTTGTCGTACATCATATCACCTAGCTATACATGTGCATAGCTTACCAGAGGTTCAAAGTCGTTAAAACTTTTTACCTTAGACTTCTAGTTTACGTACAGCCAGAGATATTTGATATTTTCTTGAGTTTAGCCTTCCCGCATCCACGAAACGAATTATAAGGCAATGTATGAGCATGGAACACGAATTTTAATCGATTTTTTTGCAAGTCGAAATTTTCTCCAAAAATCGATTTTCTTCATCGTTTTCGGTAGCATATTGATTTCAAACGAGTAATTTGGAGCTGCAAAGGAGGGAAGTTGCATTTTTCATTGACCCCCATATAAGTCTTCATGTGTCCAGCTCTACAAGAAACATGGAAGACAGGCTGTCAACAGGCATAAATAGAGGGCTCAATCCTTCTTTGTCGTACATCATATCACAAAGCTATACATGTGGATAACTTACCAGAGGTTCAAAGTCGTTAAAACTTTTTACCTTGGGCTTCTAGTCTACGTACAGCCAGAGATATTTGATATTTTCTTGAGTTTAGCCTTCCCGCATCCACGAAACGAATTATAAGGCAATGTATGAGCATCGAACACGAATTTTAATCGATTTTTTTGCAAGTCGAAATTTTCTCCAAAAATCGATTTTCTTCATCGTTTTCGGTAGCATATTGATTTCGAACGAGTAATTTGGAGGTGCAAAAGAGGGAAGTTGCATTTTTCATTGACCCCCATATAAGTCTTCATGTGTGCAGCTCTACAAGAAACATGGAAGACAGGCTGTCAACAGGCATAAATACAGGGCTCAATCCTTCTTTGTCGTACATCATATCACCAAGCTATACATGTGGATAGCTTACCAGAGGTTCAAAGTCGTTAAAACTTTTTACCTTAGACTTCTAGTTTACGTACAGCCAGAGATATTTGATATTTTCTTGAGTTTAGCCTTCCCGCATCCACGAAACGAATTATAAGGCAATGTATGAGCATCGAACACGAATTTTAATCAATTTTTTTGCAAGTCGAAATTTTCTCCAAAAATAGATTTTCTTCATCGTTTTCGGTAGCATATTGATTACAAACGAGTAATTTGGAGCTGCAAAAGAGGGAAGTTGCATTTTTCATTGACCCCCATATAAGTCTTCATGTGTCCAGCTCTACAAGAAACATGGAAGACAGGCTGTCAACAGGCATAAATACAGGGCTCAATCCTTCTTTGTCGTACATCATATCACAAACCTATACATGTGGATAACTTACCAGAGGTTCAAAGTCGTTAAAACTTTTTACCTTGGGCTTCTAGTCTACGTACAGCCAGAGATATTTGATATTTTCTTGAGTTTAGCCTTCCCGTATCCACGAAACGAATTATAAGGCAATGTATGAGCATCGAACACGAATTTTAATCGATTTTTTTGCAAGTCGAAATTTTCTCCAAAAATCGATTTTCTTGATCGTTTTCGGTAGCATATTGATTTCGAACGAGTAATTTGGAGGTGCAAAAGAGGGAAGTTGCATTTTTCATTGACCCCCATATAAGTCTTCATGTGTGCAGCTCTACAAGAAACATGGAAGACAGGCTGTCAACAGGCATAAATACAGGGCTCAATCCTTCTTTGTCGTACATCATATCACCAAGCTATACATGTGCATAGCTTACCAGAGGTTCAAAGTCGTTAAAACTTTTTACCTTAGACTTCTAGTTTACGTACAGCCAGAGATATTTGATATTTTCTTGAGTTTAGCCTTCCCGCATCCACGAAACGAATTATAAGGCAATGTATGAGCATCGAACACGAATTTTAATCAATTTTTTTGCAAGTCGAAATTTTCTCCAAAAATAGATTTTCTTCATCGTTTTCGGTAGCATATTGATTTCAAACGAGTAATTTGGAGCTGCAAAAGAGGGAAGTTCCATTTTTCATTGACCCCCATATAAGTCTTCATGTGTCCAGCTCTACAAGAAACATGGAAGACAGGCTGTCAACAGGCATAAATACAGGGCTCAATCCTTCTTTGTCGTACATCATATCACAAACCTATACATGTGGATAACTTACCAGAGGTTCAAAGTCGTTAAAACTTTTTACCTTGGGCTTCTAGTTTACGTACAGCCAGAGATATTTGATATTTTCTTGAGTTTAGCCTTCCCGTATTTACGAAACGAATTATAAGGCAATGTATGAGCATCGAACACGAATTTTAATCGATTTTTTTGCAATTCGAAATTTTCTCCAAAAATCGATTTTCATCATCGTTTTCGGTAGCATATTGATTACAAACGAGTAATTTGGAGCTGCAAAAGAGGGAAGTTGCATTTTTCATTGACCCCCATATAAGTCTTCATGTGTCCAGCTCTACAAGAAACATGGAAGACAGGCTGTCAACAGGCATAAATACAGGGCTCAATCCTTCTTTGTCGTACATCATATCACAAACCTATACATGTGGATAACTTACCAGAGGTTCAAAGTCGTTAAAACTTTTTACCTTGGGCTTCTAGTCTACGTACAGCCAGAGATATTTGATATTTTCTTGAGTTTAGCCTTCCCGCATCCACGAAACGAATTATAAGGCAATGTATGAGCATCGAACACGAATTTTAATCGATTTTTTTGCAAGTCGAAATTTTCTCCAAAAATCGATTTTCTTGATCGTTTTCGGTAGCATATTGATTTCGAAAGAGTAATTTGGAGGTGCAAAAGAGGGAAGTTGCATTTTTCATTGACCCCCATATAAGTCTTCATGTGTGCAGCTCTACAAGAAACATGGAAGACAGGCTGTCAACAGGCATAAATACAGGGCTCAATCCTTCTTTGTCGTACATCATATCACCAAGCTATACATGTGCATAGCTTACCAGAGGTTCAAAGTCGTTAAAACTTTTTACCTTAGACTTCTAGTTTACGTACAGCCAGAGATATTTGATATTTTCTTGAGTTTAGCCTTCCCGCATCCACGAAACGAATTATAAGGCAATGTATGAGCATCGAACACGAATTTTAATCAATTTTTTTGCAAGTCGAAATTTTCTCCAAAAATAGATTTTCTTCATCGTTTTCGGTAGCATATTGATTTCAAACGAGTAATTTGGAGCTGCAAAAGAGGGAAGTTCCATTTTTCATTGACCCCCATATAAGTCTTCATGTGTCCAGCTCTACAAGAAACATGGAAGACAGGCTGTCAACAGGCATAAATACAGGGCTCAATCCTTCTTTGTCGTACATCATATCACAAAGCTATACATGTGGATAACTTACCAGAGGTTCAAAGTCGTTAAAACTTTTTACCTTGGGCTTCTAGTCTACGTACAGCCAGAGATATTTGACATTTTCTTGAGTTTAGCCTTCCCGCATCCACGAAACGAATTATAAGGCAATGTATGAGCATCGAACACGAATTTTAATCGATTTTTTTGCAATTCGAAGTTTTCTCCAAAAATCGATTTTCTTCATCGTTTTCGGTAGCATATTGATTTCAAACGAGTAATTTGGAGCTGCAAAAGAGGGAAGTTGCATTTTTCATTGACCCCCATATAAGTCTTCATGTGTGCAGCTCTACAAGAAACATGGAAGACAGGCTGTCAACAGGCATAAATACAGGGCTCAATCCTTCTTTGTCGTACATCATATCACAAACCTATACATGTGGATAACTTACCAGAGGTTCAAAGTCGTTAAAACTTTTTACCTTGGGCTTCTAGTTTACGTACAGCCAGACATATTTGATATTTTCTTGAGTTTAGCCTTCCCGCATCCACGAAACGAATTATAAGGCAATGTATGAGCATCGAACACGAATTTTAATCGATTTTTTTGCAATTCGAAATTTTCTCAAAAAATCGATTTTCTTCATCGTTTTCGGTAGCATATTGATTTCAAACGAGTAATTTGGAGCTGCAAAAGAGGGAAGTTGCATTTTTCATTGACCCCCATATAAGTCTTCATGTGTGCAGCTCTACAAGAAACATGGAAGACAGGCTGTCAACAGGCATAAATACAGGGCTCAATCCTTCTTTGTCGTACATCATATCACCAAGCTATACATGTGCATAGCTTACCAGAGGTTCAAAGTCGTTAAAACTTTTTACCTTAGACTTCTAGTTTACGTACAGCCAGAGATATTTGATATTTTCTTGAGTTTAGCCTTCCCGCATCCACGAAAGGAATTATAAGGCAATGTATGAGCATCGAACACGAATTTTAATCAATTTTTTTGCAAGTCGAAATTTTCTCCAAAAATAGATTTTCTTCATCGTTTTCGGTAGCATATTGATTTCAAACGAGTAATTTGGAGCTGCAAAAGAGGGAAGTTCCATTTTTCATTGACCCCCATATAAGTCTTCATGTGTCCAGCTCTACAAGAAACATGGAAGACAGGCTGTCAACAGGCATAAATACAGGGCTCAATCCTTCTTTGTCGTACATCATATCACAAACCTATACATGTGGATAACTTACCAGAGGTTCAAAGTCGTTAAAACTTTTTACCTTGGGCTTCTAGTTTACGTACAGCCAGAGATATTTGATATTTTCTTGAGTTTAGCCTTCCCGTATTTACGAAACGAATTATAAGGCAATGTATGAGCATCGAACACGAATTTTAATCGATTTTTTTGCAATTCGAAATTTTCTCCAAAAATCGATTTTCATCATCGTTTTCGGTAGCATATTGATTACAAACGAGTAATTTGGAGCTGCAAAAGAGGGAAGTTGCATTTTTCATTGACCCCCATATAAGTCTTCATGTGTCCAGCTCTACAAGAAACATGGAAGACAGGCGGTCAACAGGCATAAATACAGGGCTCAATCCTTCTTTGTCGTACATCATATCACAAACCTATACATGTGGATAACTTACCAGAGGTTCAAAGTCGTTAAAACTTTTTACCTTGGGCTTCTAGTCTACGTACAGCCAGAGATATTTGATATTTTCTTGAGTTTAGCCTTCCCGCATCCACGAAACGAATTATAAGGCAATGTATGAGCATCGAACACGAATTTTAATCGATTTTTTTGCAAGTCGAAATTTTCTCCAAAAATCGATTTTCTTGATCGTTTTCGGTAGCATATTGATTTCGAAAGAGTAATTTGGAGGTGCAAAAGAGGGAAGTTGCATTTTTCATTGACCCCCATATAAGTCTTCATGTGTGCAGCTCTACAAGAAACATGGAAGACAGGCTGTCAACAGGCATAAATACAGGGCTCAATCCTTCTTTGTCGTACATCATATCACCAAGCTATACATGTGCATAGCTTACCAGAGGTTCAAAGTCGTTAAAACTTTTTACCTTAGACTTCTAGTTTACGTACAGCCAGAGATATTTGATATTTTCTTGAGTTTAGCCTTCCCGCATCCACGAAACGAATTATAAGGCAATGTATGAGCATCGAACACGAATTTTAATCAATTTTTTTGCAAGTCGAAATTTTCTCCAAAAATAGATTTTCTTCATCGTTTTCGGTAGCATATTGATTTCAAACGAGTAATTTGGAGCTGCAAAAGAGGGAAGTTCCATTTTTCATTGACCCCCATATAAGTCTTCATGTGTCCAGCTCTACAAGAAACATGGAAGACAGGCTGTCAACAGGCATAAATACAGGGCTCAATCCTTCTTTGTCGTACATCATATCACAAAGCTATACATGTGGATAACTTACCAGAGGTTCAAAGTCGTTAAAACTTTTTACCTTGGGCTTCTAGTCTACGTACAGCCAGAGATATTTGACATTTTCTTGAGTTTAGCCTTCCCGCATCCACGAAACGAATTATAAGGCAATGTATGAGCATCGAACACGAATTTTAATCGATTTTTTTGCAATTCGAAGTTTTCTCCAAAAATCGATTTTCTTCATCGTTTTCGGTAGCATATTGATTTCAAACGAGTAATTTGGAGCTGCAAAAGAGGGAAGTTGCATTTTTCATTGACCCCCATATAAGTCTTCATGTGTGCAGCTCTACAAGAAACATGGAAGACAGGCTGTCAACAGGCATAAATACAGGGCTCAATCCTTCTTTGTCGTACATCATATCACAAACCTATACATGTGGATAACTTACCAGAGGTTCAAAGTCGTTAAAACTTTTTACCTTGGGCTTCTAGTTTACGTACAGCCAGACATATTTGATATTTTCTTGAGTTTAGCCTTCCCGCATCCACGAAACGAATTATAAGGCAATGTATGAGCATCGAACACGAATTTTAATCGATTTTTTTGCAATTCGAAATTTTCTCAAAAAATCGATTTTCTTCATCGTTTTCGGTAGCATATTGATTTCAAACGAGTAATTTGGAGCTGCAAAAGAGGGAAGTTGCATTTTTCATTGACCCCCATATAAGTCTTCATGTGTGCAGCTCTACAAGAAACATGGAAGACAGGCTGTCAACAGGCATAAATACAGGGCTCAATCCTTCTTTGTCGTACATCATATCACAAAGCTATACATGTGGATAACTTACCAGAGGTTCAAAGTCGTTAAAACTTTTTACCTTGGGCTTCTAGTCTACGTACAGCCAGAGATATTTGATATTTTCTTGAGTTTAGCCTTCCCGCATCCACGAAACGAATTATAAGGCAATGTATGAGCATCGAACACGAATTTTAATCGATTTTTTTGCAATTCGAAATTTTCTCCAAAAATCGATTTTCTTCATCGTTTTCGGTAGCATATTGATTTCGAACGAGTAATTTGGAGCTGCAAAAGAGGGAAGTTCCATTTTTCATTGACCCCCATATAAGTCTTCATGTGTGCAGCTCTACAAGAAACATGGAAGACAGGCTGTCAACAGGCATAAATACAGGGCTCAATCCTTCTTTGTCGTACATCATATCACAAACCTATACATGTGGATAACTTACCAGAGGTTCAAAGTCGTTAAAACTTTTTACCTTGGGCTTCTAGTTTACGTACAGCCAGAGATATTTGATATTTTCTTGAGTTTAGCCTTCCCGCATCCACGAAACGAATTATAAGGTAATGTATGAGCATCGAACACGAATTTTAATCGATTTTTTTGCAATTCGAAATTTTCTCCAAAAATCGATTTTCATCATCGTTTTCGGTAGCATATTGATTTCGAACGAGTAATTTGGAGGTGCAAAAGAAGGAAGTTGCATTTTTCACTGACCCCCATATAAGTCTTCATGTGTCCAGCTCTACAAGAAACATGGAAGACAGCCTGTCAAGAGGCATAAATACAGAGCTCAATCCTTCTTTGTCGTACATCATATCTTCAAGCTATACATGTGGATAGCTTACCAGAGGTTCAAAGTCGATAAAACTTTTTACCTTAGCCTTCTAGTTTACGTACAGCCAGAGATATTTGATATTTTTTTGAGTTTAGCCTTCCTACATCCACGAAACGAATTATAAGGCAATGTATGAGCATCGAACACGAATTTTAATCGATTTTTTTGCAAGTCGAAATTTTCTCCAAAAATCGATTTTCTTGATCGTTTTCGGTAGCATATTGATTTCGAACGAGTAATTTGGAGGTGCAAAAGAGGGAAGTTGCATTTTTCATTGACCCCCATATAAGTATTCATGTGTGCAGCTCTACAAGAAACATGGAAGACAGGCTGTCAACAGGCATAAATACAGGGCTCAATCCTTCTTTGTCGTACATCATATCACCAAGCTATACATGTGCATAGCTTACCAGAGGTTCAAAGTCGTTAAAACTTTTTACCTTAGACTTGTAGTTTACGTACAGCCAGAGATATTTGATATTTTCTTGAGTTTAGCCTTCCCGCATCCACGAAATGAATTATAAGGCAATGTATGAGCATCGAACACGAATTTTAATCGATTTTTTTGCAAGTCGAAATTTTCTCCAAAAATAGATTTTCTTCATCGTTTTCGGTAGCATATTGATTTCAAACGAGTAATTTGGAGCTGCAAAAGAGGGAAGTTGCATTTTTCATTGACCCCCATATAAGTCTTCATGTGTCCAGCTCTACAAGAAACATGGAAGACAGGCTGTCAACAGGCATAAATACAGAGCTCAATCCTTCTTTGTCGTACATCATATCACCAAGCTATACATGTGGATAGCTTACCAGAGGTTCAAAGTCGATAAAACTTTTTACCTTAGCCTTCTAGTTTACGTACAGCCAGAGATATTTGATATTTTTTTGAGTTTAGCCTTCCTACATCCACGAAACGAATTATAAGGCAATGTATGAGCATCGAACACGAATTTTAATCGATTTCTTTGCAAGTCGAAATTTTCTCCAAAAATCGATTTTCTTCATCGTTTTCGGTAGCATATTGATTTCGAACGAGTAATTTGGAGGTGCAAAAGAGGGAAGTTGCATTTTTCATTGACCCCCATATAAGTATTCATGTGTGCAGCTCTACAAGAAACATGGAAGACAGGCTGTCAACAGGCATAAATACAGGGCTCAATCCTTCTTTGTCGTACATCATATCACCAAGCTATACATGTGCATAGCTTACCAGAGGTTCAAAGTCGTTAAAACTTTTTTACCTTAGACTTGTAGTTTACGTACAGCCAGAGATATTTGATATTTTCTTGAGTTTAGCCTTCCCGCATCCACGAAACGAATTATAAGGCAATGTATGAGCATCGAACACGAATTTTAATCGATTTTTTTGCAATTCGAAATTTTCTCCAAAAATCGATTTTCATCATCGTTTTCGGTAGCATATTGATTTCGAACGAGTAATTTGGAGGTGCAAAAGAAGGAAGTTGCATTTTTCACTGACCCCCATATAAGTCTTCATGTGTCCAGCTCTACAAGAAACATGGAAGACAGGCTGTCAACAGGCATAAATACAGGGCTCAATCCTTCTTTGTCGTACATCATATCACAAACCTATACATGTGGATAACTTACCAGAGGTTCAAAGTCGTTAAAACTTTTTACCTTGGGCTTCTAGTTTACGTACAGCCAGAGATATTTGATATTTTCTTGAGTTTAGCCTTCCCGCATCCACGAAACGAATTATAAGGCAATGTATGAGCATCGAACACGAATTTTAATCGATTTTTTTGCAATTCGAAATTTTCTCCAAAAATCGATTTTCATCATCGTTTTCGGTAGCATATTGATTTCGAACGAGTAATTTGGAGGTGCAAAAGAAGGAAGTTGCATTTTTCACTGACCCCCATATAAGTCTTCATGTGTCCAGCTCTACAAGAAACATGGAAGACAGCCTGTCAAGAGGCATAAATACAGAGCTCAATCCTTCTTTGTCGTACATCGTATCACCAAGCTATACATGTGGATAGCTTACCAGAGGTTCAAAGTCGATAAAACTTTTTACCTTAGCCTTCTAGTTTACGTACAGCCAGAGATATTTGATATTTTTTTGAGTTTAGCCTTCCTACATCCACGAAACGAATTATAAGGCAATGTATGAGCATCAAACAGGAATTTTAATCAATTTTTTTGGAAGTCGAAATTTTCTTTAAAAATCGATTTTCTTGATCGTTTTCTGTAGCATATTGATTTCAAACGAGTATTTTGGAGGTGCAAAAGAGGGAAGTTGCATTTTTTATTGACCCCTATATAAGTCTTCATGTGTCCAGCTCTACAAGAAACATGGAAGACAGGCTGTCAACAGCCATAAATACAGGGCTCAATCCTTCTTTGTCGTACATCATATCACCAAGCTATACATGTGGATAACTTACCAGAGGTTCAAAGTCGTTAAAAGTTTTTACCTTAGGCTTCTAGTTTACGTACAGCCAGAGATATTTGATATTTTCTTGAGTTTAGCCTTCCCGTATCCACGAAACGAATTATAAGGCAATGTATGACCATCAAACAGGAATTTTAATCAATTTTTTTGCAAGTCGAAATTTTCTCCAAAAATCGATTTTCTTGATCGTTTTTGGTAGAATATTGATTTCGAACGAGTAATTTGGAGGTGCAAAAGAGGGAAGTTGAATTTTTCACTGACCCCCATATAAGTCTTCATATGTTCAGCTCTACAAGAAACATGGAAGACAGGCTGTCAAGAGCCATAAATACAGAGCTCAATTCTTCTTTGTCGTTCATCATATCACCAAGCTATACATGTGGATAACTTACCAGAGGTTCAAAGTCGTTAAAACTTTTTACCTTAGGCTTCTAGTTTACGTACAGCCAGAGATATTTGATATTTTCTTGAGATTAGCCTTCCCGCATCCACGAAACAAATTATAAGGGAATGTATGAGCATCGAACACGAATTTTAATCGATTTTTTTGCAAGTCGAAATTTTCTCCAAAAATCGATTTTCTTCATCGTTTTCGGTGGCATATTGATTTCGAACGAGTAATTTGGAGGTGCAAAAGAGGGAAGTTGCATTTTTTATTGACCCCTATATAAGTCTTCATGTGTCCAGCTCTACAAGAAACATGGAAGACAGGCTGTCAACAGCCATAAATACAGGGCTCAATCCTTCTTTGTCGTACATCATATCACCAAGCTATACATGTGGATAACTTACCAGAGGTTCAAAGTCGTTAAAAGTTTTTACCTTAGGCTTCTAGTTTACGTACAGCCAGAGATATTTGATATTTTCTTGAGTTTAGCCTTCCCGTATCCACGAAACGAATTATAAGGCAATGTATGACCATCAAACAGGAATTTTAATCAATTTTTTTGCAAGTCGAAATTTTCTCCAAAAATCGATTTTCTTGATCGTTTTTGGTAGAATATTGATTTCGAACGAGTAATTTGGAGGTGCAAAAGAGGGAAGTTGAATTTTTCACTGACCCCCATATAAGTCTTCATATGTTCAGCTCTACAAGAAACATGGAAGACAGGCTGTCAAGAGCCATAAATACAGAGCTCAATTCTTCTTTGTCGTTCATCATATCACCAAGCTATACATGTGGATAACTTACCAGAGGTTCAAAGTCGTTAAAACTTTTTACCTTAGGCTTCTAGTTTACGTACAGCCAGAGATATTTGATATTTTCTTGAGATTAGCCTTCCCGCATCCACGAAACAAATTATAAGGCAATGTATGAGCATCGAACACGAATTTTAATCGATTTTTTTGCAAGTCGAAATTTTCTCCAAAAATCGATTTTCTTCATCGTTTTCGGTGGCATATTGATTTCGAACGAGTAATTTGGAGGTGCAAAAGAGGGAAGTTGCATTTTTCACTGACCCCCATATAAGTCTTCATGTGTCCAGCTCTACAAGAAACATGGAAGACAGCCTGTCAAGAGGCATAAATACCGGGCTCAATCCTTCTTTGTCGTACATCATATCACAAAGCTATACATGTGGATAACTTACCAGAGGTTCAAAGTCGTTAAAACTTTTTACCTTAGGCTTCTAGTTTACGTACAGCCAGAGATATTTGATATTTTCTTGAGTTTAGCCTTCCCGCATACACGAAACGAATTATGAGGAAATGTATGAGCATCGAAAACGAATTTTAATCGATTTTTTTGCAAGTCGAAATTTTCTCCAAAAATCGATTTTCTTCATCGTTTTCGGTGGCATATTGATTTCGAACGAGTAATTTGGAGGTGCAAAAGAGGGAAGTTGCATTTTTCACTGACCCCCATATAAGTATAGATATCTTCAGCTCTACAAGAAACATGGAAGACAGGCTGTCAAGAGGCATAAATACAGAGCTGAATCCTTCTTTGTCGTACATCATATCAGCAAGCCATACATGTGGATAGCTTACCAGAGGTTCAAAGTCGTTAAAACGTTTTACCTTGGGCTTCTAGTTTACGTACAGCCAGAAATATTTGATATTTTCTTGAGTTTAGCCTTCCCGCATCCACGAAACAAATTATAAGGCAATGTATGAGCATCGAACACGAATTTTAATCGATTTTTTTGCAAGTCGAACTTTTCTCCAAAAATCGATTTTCTTCATCGTTTTCGGTAGCATATTGATTTCGAACGAGTAATTTGGAGGTGCAAAAGAGGGAAATTGCATTTTTCACTGACCCCCATATAAGTCTTCATATGTTCAGCTCTACAAGAAACATGAAAGACAGGCTGTCAAGAGGCATAAATACAGAGCTCAATCCTTCTTTGTCGTACATCATATCACAAAGCTATACATGTGGATAACTTACCAGAGGTTCAAAGTCGTTAAAACTTTTTACCTTAGGCTTCTAGTTTACGTACAGCCAGAGATATTTAATATTTTCTTGAGTTTAGCCTTCCCGCATCCACGAAACGAATTATAAGGCAATGCATGAGCATCGAACACGAATTTTAATCGATTTTTTTGCAAGTCGAAATTTTCTCCAAAAATCGATTTTCTTGATCGTTTTCGGTAGCATATTGATTTCAAACGAGTAATTTGGAGGTGCAAAAGATGGAAGTTGCATTTTTCACTGACCCCCATATAAGTCTTCATATGTTAAGCTCTACAAGAAACATGGAAGACAGCCTGTCAAGAGGCATAAATACAGAGCTCAATCCTTCTTTGTCGTACATCATATCACCAAGCTATACATGTGGATAGCTTACCAGAGGTTCAAAGTCGTTAAAACGTTTTACCTTGGGCTTCTAGTTTACGTACAGCCAGAAATATTTGATATTTTCTTGAGTTTAGCCTTCCCGCATCCACGAAACGAATTATAAGGCAATGTATGAGCATCGAACACGAATTTTAATCGATTTTTTTGCAAGTCGAACTTTTCTCCAAAAATCGATTTTCTTGATCGTTTTCGGTAGCATATTGATTTCGAACGAGTAATTTGGAGGTGCAAAAGAGGGAAATTGCATTTTTCACTGACCCCCATATAAGTCCTCATATGTTCAGCTCTACAAGAAACATGAAAGACAGGCTGTCAAGAGGCATAAATACAGAGCTCAATCCTTCTTTGTCGTACATCATATCACCAAGCTATACATGTGGATAACTTACCAGAGGTTCAAAGTCGTTAAAACTTTTTACCTTAGGCTTCTAGTTTACGTACAGCCAGAGATATTTAATATTTTCTTGAGTTTAGCCTTCCCGCATCCACGAAACGAATTATAAGGCAATGCATGAGCATCGAACACGAATTTTAATCGATTTTTTTGCAAGTCGAAATTTTCTCCAAAAATCGATTTTCTTGATCGTTTTCGGTAGCATATTGATTTCGAACGAGTAATTTGGAGGTGCAAAAGATGGAAGTTGCATTTTTCACTGACCCCCATATAAGTCTTCATATGTTAAGCTCTACAAGAAACATGGAAGACAGCCTGTCAAGAGGCATAAATACAGAGCTCAATCCTTCTTTGTCGTACATCATATCACCAAGCTATACATGTGGATAGCTTACCAGAGGTTCAAAGTCGATAAAACTTTTTACCTTAGCCTTCTAGTTTACGTACAGCCAGAGATATTTGATATTTTCTTGAGTTTAGCCTTCCCGCATCCACGAAACGAATTATAAGGCAATGTATGAGCATCAAACAGGAATTTTAATCAATTTTTTTGCAAGTCGAAATTTTCTTTAAAAATCGATTTTCTTGATCGTTTTCGGCAGCATATTGATTTCAAACGAGTAATTAGGAAGTGCAAAAGAGGGAAGTTGCATTTTTCATTGACCCCCATATAAGTCTTCATGTGTCCAGCTCTACAAGAAACATGGTAGACAGACTGTAAACCGGCATAAATACAGGGCTCAATCCTTCTTTGTCGTACATCATATCACCAAGCTATACATGTGGATAACTTACCAGAGGTTCAAAGTCGTTAAAAGTTTTTACCTTAGGCTTCTAGTTTACGTGCAGCCAGAGATATTTGATATTTTCTTGAGTTTAGCCTTCCCGCATCAACGAAACAAATTATAAGGGAATGTATGAGCATCGAACACAAATTTTAATCGATTTTTTTGCAAGTCGACATTTTCTCCAAAAATCGATTTTCTTTATCGTTTTCGGTGGCATATTGATTTCGAACGAGTAATTTGGAGGTGCAAAAGAGGGAAGTTGCATTTTTCACTGACCCCCATCTAAGTCTAGATATGTTCAGCTCTACAAGAAACATGGAAGACCGGCTGTCAAGAGGCATAAATACAAAGCTCAACCTTCTTTGTCGTACATCATATCACCAAGCCATACATGTGGATAGCTTACCAGAGGTTCAAAGTCGTTAAAACGTTTTCCCTTGGGCTTCTAGTTTACGTGCAGCCAGAGATATTTGATATTTTTTTGAGTTTAGCCTTCCTACATCCACGAAACGAATTATAAGGCAATGTATGAGCATCAAACAGGAATTTTAATCAATTTTTTTGGAAGTCGAAATTTTCTTTAAAAATCGATTTTCTTGATCGTTTTCGGTAGCATATTGATTTCAAACGAGTAATTTGGAGGTGCAAAAGAGGGAAGTTGCATTTTTTATTGACCCCCATATAAGTCTTCATGTGTCCAGCTCTACAAGAAACATGGAAGACAGGCTGTCAACAGCCATAAATACAGAGCTCAATTCTTCTTTGTCGTACATCATATCACCAAGCTATACATGTGGATAACTTACCAGAGGTTTAAAGTCGTTAAAACTTTTTAACTTAGGCTTCTAGTTTACGTACAGCCAGAGATATTTGATATTTTCTTGAGTTTAGCCTTCCAGCATCCACGAAACAAATTATAAGGGAATGTATGACCATCAAACAGGAATTTTAATCGATTTTTTTGCAAGTCGAAATTTTCTCCAAAAATCAATTTTCTTCATCGTTTTCGGTAGAATAATTATTTCGAACGAGTAATTTCGAGGTGCAAAAGAGGGAAGTTGCATTTTTCACTGACCCCCATATAAGTCTTCATATGTTCAGCTCTACAAGAAACATGGAAGACAGGCTGTCAAGAGGAATAAATACAGAGCTCAATCCTTCTTTGTCGTACATCATATCACAAAGCCATACATGTGGATAGCTTACCAGAGGTTCAAAGTCGTTAAAACGTTTTACCTTGGGCTTCTAGTTTACGTACAGCCAGAGATATTTGATATTTTCTTGAGTTTAGCCTTCCCGCATCCACGAAACAAATTATAAGGCAATGTATGAGCATCGAACACGAATTTTAATCGATTTTTTTGCAAGTCGAAATTTTCTTTAAAAATCGATTTTCTTGATCGTTTTCGGCAGCATATTGATTTCAAACGAGTAATTAGGAAGTGCAAAAGAGGGAAGTTGCATTTTTCATTGACCCCCATATAAGTCTTCATGTGTCCAGCTCTACAAGAAACATGGTAGACAGGCTGTAAACCGGCATAAATACAGGGCTCAATCCTTCTTTGTCGTACATCATATCACCAAGCTATACATGTGGATAACTTACCAGAGGTTCAAAGTCGTTAAAAGTTTTTACCTTAGGCTTCTAGTTTACGTGCAGCCAGAGATATTTGATATTTTCTTGAGTTTAGCCTTCCCGCATCAACGAAACAAATTATAAGGGAATGTATGAGCATCGAACACAAATTTTAATCGATTTTTTTGCAAGTCGACATTTTCTCCAAAAATCGATTTTCTTTATCGTTTTCGGTGGCATATTGATTTCGAACGAGTAATTTGGAGGTGCAAAAGAGGGAAGTTGCATTTTTCACTGACCCCCATCTAAGTCTAGATATGTTCAGCTCTACAAGAAACATGGAAGACCGGCTGTCAAGAGGCATAAATACAAAGCTCAACCTTCTTTGTCGTACATCATATCACCAAGCCATACATGTGGATAGCTTACCAGAGGTTCAAAGTCGTTAAAACGTTTTCCCTTGGGCTTCTAGTTTACGTGCAGCCAGAGATATTTGATATTTTTTTGAGTTTAGCCTTCCTACATCCACGAAACGAATTATAAGGCAATGTATGAGCATCAAACAGGAATTTTAATCAATTTTTTTGGAAGTCGAAATTTTCTTTAAAAATCGATTTTCTTGATCGTTTTCGGTAGCATATTGATTTCAAACGAGTAATTTGGAGGTGCAAAAGAGGGAAGTTGCATTTTTTATTGACCCCCATATAAGTCTTCATGTGTCCAGCTCTACAAGAAACATGGAAGACAGGCTGTCAACAGCCATAAATACAGAGCTCAATTCTTCTTTGTCGTACATCATATCACCAAGCTATACATGTGGATAACTTACCAGAGGTTTAAAGTCGTTAAAACTTTTTAACTTAGGCTTCTAGTTTACGTACAGCCAGAGATATTTGATATTTTCTTGAGTTTAGCCTTCCAGCATCCACGAAACAAATTATAAGGGAATGTATGACCATCAAACAGGAATTTTAATCGATTTTTTTGCAAGTCGAAATTTTCTCCAAAAATCAATTTTCTTCATCGTTTTCGGTAGAATAATTATTTCGAACGAGTAATTTCGAGGTGCAAAAGAGGGAAGTTGCATTTTTCACTGACCCCCATATAAGTCTTCATATGTTCAGCTCTACAAGAAACATGGAAGACAGGCTGTCAAGAGGAATAAATACAGAGCTCAATCCTTCTTTGTCGTACATCATATCACAAAGCCATACATGTGGATAGCTTACCAGAGGTTCAAAGTCGTTAAAACGTTTTACCTTGGGCTTCTAGTTTACGTACAGCCAGAGATATTTGATATTTTCTTGAGTTTAGCCTTCCCGCATCCACGAAACAAATTATAAGGCAATGTATGAGCATCGAACACGAATTTTAATCGATTTTTTTGCAAGTCGAACTTTTCTCCAAAAATCGATTTTCTTCATCGTTTTCGGTAGCATATTGATTTCGAACGAGTAATTTGGAGGGGCAAAAGAGGGAAATTGCATTTTTCACTGACCCCCATATAAGTCTTCATATGTTCAGCTCTACAAGAAACATGAAAGACAGGCTGTCAAGAGGCATAAATACAGAGCTCAATCCTTCTTTGTCGTACATCATATCACCAAGCTATACATGTGGATAACTTACCAGAGGTTCAAAGTCGTTAAAACTTTTTACCTTAGGCTTCTAGTTTACGTACAGCCAGAGATATTTAATATTTTCTTGAGTTTAGCCTTCCCGCATCCACGAAACGAATTATAAGGCAATGTATGAGCATCGAACACGAATTTTAATCGATTTTTTTGCAAGTCGAAATTTTCTCCAAAAATCGATTTTCTTCATCGTTTTCGGTAGCATATTGATTTCGAACGAGTAATTTGGAGGTGCAAAAGAGGGAAGTTGCATTTTTCACTGACCCCCATATACGTCTTCATATGTTCAGCTCTACAAGAAACATGGAAGACAGCCTGTCAAAAGGCATAAATACAGAGCTCAATCCTTCTTTGTCGTACATCATATCACCAAGCTATACATGTGGATAGCTTACCAGAGACTCAAAGTCGATAAAACTTTTTACCTTAGCCTTCTAGTTTACGTACAGCTAGAGATATTTGATATTTTCTTGAGTTTAGCCTTCCCGCATCCACGAAACGAATTATAAGGCAATGTATGAGCATCAAACAGGAATTTTAATCAATTTTTTTCCAAGTCGAAATTTTCTTTAAAAATCGATTTTCTTGATCGTTTTCGGCAGAACATTGATTTCAAACGAGTAATTTGGAGGTGCAAAAGAGGGAAGTTGCATTTTTCATTGACCCCCATATAAGTCTTCATGTGTCCAGCTCTACAAGAAACATGGTAGACAGGCTGTAAACAGACATAAATACAGGGCTGAATCCTTCTTTGTTGTACATCATATCACCAAGCTATACATGTGGATAACTTACCAGAGGTTCAAAGTCGTTAAAAATTTTACCTTAGGCTTCTAGTTTACGTACAGCCAGAGATATTTGATATTTTCTTGAGTTTAGCCTTCCCACATCCACGAAAGGAATTATAATGCAATGTATGAGCATCAAACAGGAATTTTAATCAATTTTTTGCAAGTCGAAATTTTCTCCAAAAATCGATTTTCTTGAATCCTTTTGGTAGCATATTGATTTCGAACGAGTAATTTGGAGGTGCAAAAGAGGGAAGTTGCATTTTTCACTGACCCCCATATAAGTCTTCATATGTTCAGCTCTACAAGAAACATGGAAGACAGGCTGTCAAGAGGCATAAATACAGAGCTCAATCCTTCTTTGTCGTACATCATATCATCAAGCTATACATGTGGATAACTTACCAGAGGTTCAAAGTCGTTTAAACTTTTTACCTTAGGCTTCTAGTTTACGTACAGCCAGAGATATTTAATATTTTCTTGAGTTTAGACTTCCCGCATCCACGAAACGAATTATAAGGCAATGTATGAGCATCGAACACGAATTTTAATCGATTTTTTTGCAAGTCGAAATTTTCTCCAAAAATCGATTTTCTTCATCGTTTTCGGTAGCATATTGATTTCGAACGCGTAATTTGGAGGTGCAAAAGAGGGAAGTTGCATTTTTCACTGACCCCCATATAAGTCTTCATATGTTCAGCTCTACAAGAAACATGGAAGACAGGCTGTCAAGAGGCATAAATACAGAGCTCAATCCTTCTTTGTCGTACATCATATCACCAAGCTATACATGTGGATAACTTACCAGAGGTTCAAAGTCGTTAAAACTTTTTACCTTAGGCTTCTAGTTTACGTACAGCCAGAGATATTTAATATTTTCTTGAGTTTAGACTACCCGCATCCACGAAACGAATTATAAGGCAATGTATGAGCATCGAACACGAATTTTAATCGATTTTTTTGCAAGTCGAAATTTTCTCCAAAAATCGATTTTCTTCATCGTTTTCGGTAGCATATTGATTTCGAACGAGTAATTTGGAGGTGCAAAAGAGGGAAGTTGCATTTTTCACTGACCCCCATATAAGTCTTCATATGTTCAGCTCTACAAGAAACATGGAAGACAGGCTGTCAAGAGGCATAAATACAGAGCTCGATCCTTCTTTGTCGTACATCATATCACCAAGCTATACATGTGGATAGCTTACCAGAGGTTCAAAGTCGTTAAAGCTTTTTACCTTAGGCTTCTAGTTTACGTACAGCCAGAGATATTTAATATTTTTTTGAGTTTAGCCTTCCCGCATTCACGAAACGAATTATAAGGCAATGTATGAGCATCGAACACGAATTTTAATCGATTTTTTTGCAAGTCGAAATTTTCTCCAAAAATCGATTTTCATCATCGTTTTCGGTAGCATATTGATTTCGAACGAGTAATTTGGAGGTGCAAAAGAAGGAAGTTGCATTTTTCACTGACCCCCATATAAGTCTTCATGTGTCCAGCTCTACAAGAAACATGGAAGACAGCCTGTCAAGAGGCATAAATACAGAGCTCAATCCTTCTTTGTCGTACATCATATCACCAAGCTATACATGTGGATAGCTTACCAGAGGTTCAAAGTCGATAAAACTTTTTACCTTAGCCTTCTAGTTTACGTACAGCCAGAGATATTTGATATTTTCTTGAGTTTAGCCTTCCCGCATCCACGAAACGAATTATAAGGCAATGTATGAGCATCAAACAGGAATTTTAATCAATTTTTTTGCAAGTCGAAATTTTCTTTAAAAATCGATTTTCTTGATCGTTTTCGGCAGCATATTGATTTCAAACGAGTAATTTGGAGGTGCAAAACAGGGAAGTTGCATTTTTCATTGACCCCCATATAAGTCTTCATGTGTCCAGCTCTACAAGAAACATGGTAGACAGCCTGTCAACAGGCATAAATACAGGGCTCAATCCTTCTTTGTCGTACATCATATTACCAAGCTATACATGTGGATAACTTACCAGAGGTTCAAAGTCGTTAAAAGTTTTTACCTTAGGCTTCTAGTTTACGTACAGCCAGAGATATTTGATATTTTCTTGAGTTTAGCCTTCCCGCATCCACGAAACGAATTATAAGGCAATGTATGAGCATCAAACAGGAATTTTAATCAATCTTTTGCAAGTCGAAATTTTCTCCAAAAATCGATTTTTTTCATCGTTTTCCGTAGCATATTGATTTCCAACGAGTAATTTGGAGGTGCAAAAGAGGGAAGTTGCATTTTTCACTGACCCCCATATAAGTCTTCATATGTTCAGCTCTACAAGAAACATGGAAGACAGCCTGTCAAGAGGCATAAATACAGAGCTCAATCCTTCTTTGTCGTACATCATATCACCAAGCTATACATGTGGATAGCTTACCAGAGGTTCAAAGTCGTTAAAACTTTTTACCTTGGGCTTCTAGTTTACGTACAGCCAGAGATATTTTATATTTTCCTGAGTTTAGCCTTCCCGCATCCACGAAACGAATTATAAGGCAATGTATGAGCATCAAACAGGAATTTTAATCAATCTTTTGCAAGTCGAAATTTTCTCCAAAAATCGATTTTTTTCATCGTTTTCCGTAGCATATTGATTTCCAACGAGTAATTTGGAGGTGCAAAAGAGGGAAGTTGCATTTTTCACTGACCCCCATATAAGTCTTCATATGTTCAGCTCTACAAGAAACATGGAAGACAGCCTGTCAAGAGGCATAAATACAGAGCTCAATCCTTCTTTGTCGTACATCATATCACCAAGCTATACATGTGGATAGCTTACCAGAGGTTCAAAGTCGTTAAAACTTTTTACCTTGGGCTTCTAGTTTACGTACAGCCAGAGATATTTTATATTTTCCTGAGTTTAGCCTTCCCGCATCCACGAAACGAATTATAAGGCAATGTATGAGCATCGAACACGAATTTTAATCGATGTTTTTGCAATTCGAAATTTTCTCCAAAAATCGATTTTCATCATCGTTTTCGGTAGCATATTGATTTCGAACGAGTAATTTTGAGGTGCAAAAGAAGGAGGTTGCATTTTTCACTGACCCCCATATAAGTCTTCATGTGTCCAGCTCTACAAGAAACATGGAAGACAGCCTGTCAAGAGGCATAAATACAGAGCTCAATCCTTCTTTGTCGTACATCATATCACCAAGCTATACATGTGGATAGCTTACCAGAGGTTCAAAGTAAATAAAACTTTTTACCTTAGCCTTCTAGTTTACGTACAGCCAGAGATATTTGATATTTTCTTGAGTTTAGCCTTCCCGCATCCACGAAACGAATTATAATGCAATGTATGAGCATCGAACACGAATTTTAATCGATTTTTTTGCAAGTCGAAATTTTCTCGAAAAATCGATTTTCTTCATCGTTTTCGGTGGCATATTGATTTCGAACGAGTAATTTGGAGGTGCAAAAGCGGGAAGTTTGATTTTTCACTGACCCCCATATAAGTCTAGATATGTTCAGCTCTACAAGAAACATGGAAGACAGGCTGTCAAGAGGAATAAATACAGAGCTCAATCCTTCTTTGTCGTACATCATATCACCAAGCCATACATGTGGATAGCTTACCAGAGGTTCAAAGTCGTTAAAACGTTTTACCTTGGGCTTCTAGTTTACGTACAGCCAGAGATATTTAATATTTTCTTGAGTTTAGCCTTCCCGCATCCACGAAACGAATTATAAGGCAATGTATAAGCATCAAACACGAATTTTAATCAATTTCTTTGCAAGTCGAAATTTTCTCCTAAAATCGATTTTCTTGATCGTTTTCGGTGGCATATTGATTTTCAACGAGTAATTTGGAGGTGCAAAAGAGGGAAGTTGCATTTTTCACTGACCCCCATATAAGTCTTCATGTGTCCAGCTCTACAAGAAACATGGAAGACAGCCTGTCAAGAGGCATAAATACAGAGCTCAATCCTTCTTTGTCGTACATCATATCACCAAGCTATACATGTGGATAACTTACCAGAGGTTCAAAGTCGTTAAAACTTTTTACCTTAGGCTTCTAGTTTACGTACAGCCAGAGATATTTAATATTTTCTTGAGTTTAGCCTTCCCGTATCCACGAAACGAATTATAAGGCAATGTATGAGCATCGAACACGAATTATAATCAATTTTTTTGCAAGTCGAAATTTTCTCCAAAAATCGATTTTCTTCATCGTTTTCGGTGGCATCTTGATTTCGAACGAGTAATTTGGAGGTGCAAAAGCGGGAAGTTTGATTTTTCACTGACCCCCATATAAGTCTAGATATGTTCAGCTCTACAAGAAACATGGAAGACAGGCTGTCAAGAGGAATAAATACAGAGCTCAATCCTTCTTTGTCGTACATCATATCACCAAGCCATACATGTGGATAGCTTACCAGAGGTTCAAAGTCATTAAAACTTTTTACCTTGGGCTTCTAGTTTACGTAATGCCAGAGATATTTGATATTTTCTTGAGTTTAGCCTTCCCGCATCCACGAAACGAATTATAAGGCAATGTATAAGCATCAAACACGGATTTTAATCAATTTTTTTGCAAGTCGAAATTTTCTCCAAAAATCGATTTTCTTGATCGTTTTCGGTAGCATATTGATTTTCAACGAGTAATTTGGAGGTGCAAAAGAGGGAAGTTGCATTTTTCACTGACCCCCATATAAGTCTTCATGTGTCCAGCTCTACAAGAAACATGGAAGACAGGCTGTCAAGAGGCATAAATACAGAGCTCAATCCTTCTTTGTCGTACATCATATCACCAAGTTATACATGTGGATAACTTACCAGAGGTTCAAAGTCGTTAAAACTTTTTACCTTAGGCTTCTAGTTTACGTACAGCCAGAGATATTTAATATTTTCTTGAGTTTAGCCTTCCCGCATCCACGAAACGAATTATAAGGCAATGTATGAGCATCGAACACGAATTTTAATCAATTTTTTTGCAAGTCGAAATTTTCTCCAAAAATCGATTTTCTTGATCGTTTTCGGTAGCATATTGATTTCGAACGAGTAATTTGGAGGTGTAAAAGAGGGAAGTTGCATTTTTCACTGACCCCCATATAAGTCTTCATATGTTCAGCTCTACAAGAAACATGGAAGACAGGCTGTCAAGAGGCATAAATACAGAGCTCAATCCTTCTTTGTCGTACATCATATCACCAAGCTATACATGTGGATAACTTACCAGAGGTTCAAAGTCGTTAAAACTTTTTACCTTAGGGTTCTAGTTTACGTACAGCCAGAGATATTTAATATTTTCTTGAGTTTAGGCTTCCCGCATCCACGAAACGAATTATAAGGCAATGTATGAGCATCAACACGAATTTTAATCGATTTTTTTGCAAGTCGAAATTTTCTCCAAAAATCGATTTTCTTCATCGTTTTCGGTAGCATATTGATTTCGAACGAGTAATTTGGAGGTGCAAAAGAGGGAAGTTGCATTTTTCACTGACCCTCGTATAAGTCTTCATATGTTCAGCTCTACAAGAAACATGGAAGACAGGCTGTCAAGAGGCATAAATACAGAGCTCAATCCTTCTTTGTCGTACATCATATCACCAAGCTATACATGTGGATAACTTACCAGAGGTTCAAAGTCGTTAAAACTTTTTACCTTAGGGTTCTAGTTTACGTACAGCCAGAGATATTTAATATTTTCTTGAGTTTAGGCTTCCCGCATCCACGATACGAATTATAAGGCAATGTATGAGCATCAACACGAATTTTAATCGATTTTTTTGCAAGTCGAAATTTTCTCCAAAAATCGATTTTCTTCATCGTTTTCGGTAGCATATTGATTTCGAACGAGTAATTTGGAGGTGCAAAAGAGGGAAGTTGCATTTTTCACTGACCCTCGTATAAGTCTTCATATGTTCAGCTCTACAAGAAACATGGAAGACAGGCTGTCAAGAGGCATAAATACAGAGCTCAATCCTTCTTTGTCGTACATCATATCACCAAGCTATACATGTGGATAGCTTACCAGAGGTTCAAAGTCCTTAAAACTTTTTACCTTAGCCTTCTAGTTTACGTACAGCCAGAGATATTTGATATTTTCTTGACTTTAGCCTTCCCGCATCCACGAAACGAATTATAAGGCAATGTATGAGCATCAAACACGAATTTTAATCGATTTTTTTGCAAGTCGAAATTTTCTCGAAAAATCGATTTTCTTCATCGTTTTCGGTAGCATATTAATTTCGAACGAGTAATTTGGAGGTGCAAAAGAGGGAAGTTGCATTTTTCATTGACCCCCATATAAGTCTTCATGTGTCCAGCTCTACAAGAAAGATTGAAGACAGCCTTTCAAGAGGCATAAATACAGGGCTCAATCCTTCTTTGTCGTACATCATATCACAAAGCTATACATGTGGATAGCTTACCAGAGGTTCAAAAACGATAAAACTTTTTACCTTAGGCTTCTAGTTTACGTACAGCCAGAGATATTTGATATTTTCTTGAGTTTAGCCTTCCCGCATCCACGAAACGAATTATAAGGCAATGTATAAGCATAAAACAGGAATTTTAATCAATTTTTTTGGAAGTCGAAATTTTCTTTAAAAATCGATTTTCATCATCGTTTTCGGTAGCATATTGATTTCAAACGAGTAATTAGGAGGTGAAAAAGAGGGAAGTTGCATTTTTCACTGACCCCCATATAAGTCTTCATGTGTCCAGCTCTACAAGAAACATGGAAGACAGGATGTCAAGAGGCATAAATACAGAGCTCAATCGTTCTTTGTCGTACATCATATCACCAAGGTATACATGTGGATACCTCACTAAAGGTTCAAAGTCGTTAAAAGTTTTTACCTTAGGCTTCTAGTTTACGTACAGCCAGAGATATTTGATATTTTCTTGAGTTTAGCCTTCCCGCATCCACGAAACGAATTATAAGGCAACGTATGAGAATCAAACACGAATTTTAATCGATTTTATTGCAAGTCGAAATTTTCTCCAAAAATCGATTTTCTTCATCGTTTTCGGTAGCATATTGATTTCGAACGAGTAATTTGGAGGTGCAAAAGAGGGAAGTTGCATTTTTCACTGACCCCCATATAAGTCTTCATATGTTCAGCTCTACAAGAAACATGGAAGACAGGCTGTCAAGAGGCATAAATACAGAGCTCAATCCTTCTTTGTCGTACATCATATCACCAAGCTATACATGTGGATAGCTTACCAGAGGTTCAAAGTCCTTAAAACTTTTTACCTTGGGCTTCTAGTTTACGTACAGCCAGAGATATTTAATATTTTCTTGAGTTTAGCCTTCCCGCATCCACGAAACGAATTATAAGGCAACGTATGAGAATCAAACACGAATTTTAATCAATTTTTTTGCAAGTCGAAATTTTCTCGAAAAATCGATTTTCTTGATCGTTTTCGGTAGCATATTGATTTCGAACGAGTTATTTGGAAGTGAAAAAGAGGGAAGTTGCATTTTTCACTGACCCCCATATAAGTCTTCATGTGTCCAGCTCTACAAGAAACATGGAAGACAGCTTGTCAAGAGGCATAAATACAGGGCTCAATCCTTTTTGTCGTACATCATATCACCAAGCTATACATGTGGATAGCTTACCAGAGGTTCAAAGTCGTTAAAACTTTTTACCTTAGCCTTCTAGTTTACGTACAGCCAGAGATATTTAATATTTTCTTGAGTTTAGCCTTCCCGCATCCACGAAACGAATTATAAGGCAACGTATGAGAATCAAACACGAATTTTAATCAATTTTTTTGTAAGTCGAAATTTTCTCGAAAAATCGATTTTCTTGATCGTTTTCGGTAGCATATTGATTTCGAAAGAGTAATTTGGAGGTGAAAAAGAGGGAAGTTGCATTTTTCACTGACCCCCATATAAGTCTTCATGTGTCCAGCTCTACAAGAAACATGGAAGACAGCCTGTCAAGAGGCATAAATACAGGGCTCAATCCTTCTTTGTCGTACATCATATCACCAAGCTATACATGTGGATAGCTTACAAGAGGTTCAAAGTCGTTAAAACTTTTTACCTTGGGCTTCTAGTTTACGTACAGCCAGAGATATTTGATATTTTCTTGAGTTAAGGCTTCCCTCATCCACGAAACGAATTATAAGGCAACGTATGAGAATCAAACACGAATTTTAATCGATTTTATTGCAAGTCGAAATTTTCTCCAAAAATCGATTTTCTTCATCGTTTTCGGTAGCATATTGATTTCGAACGAGTAATTTGGAGGTGCAAAAGAGGGAAGTTGCATTTTTCACTGACCCCCATATAAGTCTTCATATGTTCAGCTCTACAAGAAACATGGAAGACAGGCTGTCAAGAGGCATAAATACAGAGCTCAATTCTTCTTTGTCGTACATCATATCACCAAGCTATACATGTGGATAGCTTACCAGAGGTTCAAAGTCCTTAAAACTTTTTACCTTAGCCTTCTAGTTTACGTACAGCCAGAGATATTTGATATTTTCTTGACTTTAGCCTTCCCGCATCCACGAAACGAATTATAAGGCAATGTATGAGCATCAAACACGAATTTTAATCGATTTTTTTGCAAGTCGAAATTTTCTCGAAAAATCGATTTTCTTCATCGTTTTCGGTAGCATATTAATTTCGAACGAGTAATTTGGAGGTGCAAAAGAGGGAAGTTGCATTTTTCATTGACCCCCATATAAGTCTTCATGTGTCCAGCTCTACAAGAAAGATGGAAGACAGCCTTTCAAGAGGCATAAATACAGGGCTCAATCCTTCTTTGTCGTACATCATATCACAAAGCTATACATGTGGATAGCTTACCAGAGGTTCAAAAACGATAAAACTTTTTACCTTAGGCTTCTAGTTTACGTACAGCCAGAGATATTTGATATTTTCTTGAGTTTAGCCTTCCCGCATCCACGAAACGAATTATAAGGCAATGTATAAGCATAAAACAGGAATTTTAATCAATTTTTTTGGAAGTCGAAATTTTCTTTAAAAATCGATTTTCATCATCGTTTTCGGTAGCATATTGATTTCAAACGAGTAATTAGGAGGTGAAAAAGAGGGAAGTTGCATTTTTCACTGACCCCCATATAAGTCTTCATGTGTCCAGCTCTACAAGAAACATGGAAGACAGGATGTCAAGAGGCATAAATACAGAGCTCAATCCTTCTTTGTCGTACATCATATCACCAAGGTATACATGTGGATACCTCACTAAAGGTTCAAAGTCGTTAAAACTTTTTACCTTAGGCTTCTAGTTTACGTACAGCCAGAGATATTTGATATTTTCTTGAGTTTAGCCTTCCCGCATCCACGAAACGAATTATAAGGCAACGTATGAGAATCAAACACGAATTTTAATCGATTTTATTGCAAGTCGAAATTTTCTCCAAAAATCGATTTTCTTCATCGTTTTCGGTAGCATATTGATTTCGAACGAGTAATTTGGAGGTGCAAAAGAGGGAAGTTGCATTTTTCACTGACCCCCATATAAGTCTTCATATGTTCAGCTCTACAAGAAACATGGAAGACAGGCTGTCAAGAGGCATAAATACAGAGCTCAATCCTTCTTTGTCGTACATCATATCACCAAGCTATACATGTGGATAGCTTACCAGAGGTTCAAAGTCCTTAAAACTTTTTACCTTAGCCTTCTAGTTTACGTACAGCCAGAGATATTTAATATTTTCTTGAGTTTAGCCTTCCCGCATCCACGAAACGAATTATAAGGCAACGTATGAGAATCAAACACGAATTTTAATCAATTTTTTTGCAAGTCGAAATTTTCTCGAAAAATCGATTTTCTTGATCGTTTTCGGTAGCATATTGATTTCGAACGAGTTATTTGGAAGTGAAAAAGAGGGAAGTTGCATTTTTCACTGACCCCCATATAAGTCTTCATGTGTCCAGCTCTACAAGAAACATGGAAGACAGCTTGTCAAGAGGCATAAATACAGGGCTCAATCCTTTTTGTCGTACATCATATCACCAAGCTATACATGTGGATAGCTTACCAGAGGTTCAAAGTCGTTAAAACTTTTTACCTTAGCCTTCTAGTTTACGTACAGCCAGAGATATTTAATATTTTCTTGAGTTTAGCCTTCCCGCATCCACGAAACGAATTATAAGGCAACGTATGAGAATCAAACACGAATTTTAATCAATTTTTTTGTAAGTCGAAATTTTCTCGAAAAATCGATTTTCTTGATCGTTTTCGGTAGCATATTGATTTCGAAAGAGTAATTTGGAGGTGAAAAAGAGGGAAGTTGCATTTTTCACTGACCCCCATATAAGTCTTCATGTGTCCAGCTCTACAAGAAACATGGAAGACAGCCTGTCAAGAGGCATAAATACAGGGCTCAATCCTTCTTTGTCGTACATCATATCACCAAGCTATACATGTGGATAGCTTACAAGAGGTTCAAAGTCGTTAAAACTTTTTACCTTGGGCTTCTAGTTTACGTACAGCCAGAGATATTTGATATTTTCTTGAGTTTAGGCTTCCCGCATCCACGAAACGAATTATAAGGCAACGTATGAGAATCAAACACGAATTTTAATCGATTTTATTCCAAGTCGAAATTTTCTCCAAAAATCGATTTTCTTCATCGTTTTCGGTAGCATATTGATTTCGAACGAGTAATTTGGAGGTGCAAAAGAGGGAAGTTGCATTTTTCACTGACCCCCATATAAGTCTTCATATGTTCAGCTCTACAAGAAACATGGAAGACAGGCTGTCAAGAGGCATAAATACAGAGCTCAATTCTTCTTTGTCGTACATCATATCACCAAGCTATACATGTGGATAGCTTACCAGAGGTTCAAAGTCCTTAAAACTTTTTACCTTAGCCTTCTAGTTTACGTACAGCCAGAGATATTTAATATTTTCTTGAGTTTAGCCTTCCCGCATCCACGAAACGAATTATAAGGCAATGTATGAGCATCGAACACGAATTTTAATCGATTTTTTTGCAAGTCGAAATTTTCTCCAAAAATCGATTTTCTTCATCGTTTTCGGTAGCATATTGATTTCGAACGAGTAATTTGGAGGTGCAAAAGAGGGAAGTTGCATTTTTCACTGACCCCCATATAAGTCTTCATGTGTCCAGCTCTACAAGAAACATGGAAGACAGCTTGTCAAGAGGCATAAATACAGGTCTCAATCCTTTTTGTCGTACATCATATCACCAAGCTATACATGTGGATAGCTTACCAGAGGTTCAAAGTCGTTAAAACTTTTTACCTTAGCCTTCTAGTTTACGTACAGCCAGAGATATTTAATATTTTCTTGAGTTTAGCCTTCCCGCATCCACGAAACGAATTATAAGGCAACGTATGAGAATCAAACACGAATTTTAATCAATTTTTTTGTAAGTCGAAATTTTCTCGAAAAATCGATTTTCTTGATCGTTTTCGGTAGCATATTGATTTCGAAAGAGTAATTTGGAAGTGAAAAAGAGGGAAGTTGCATTTTTCACTGACCCCCATATAAGTCTTCATGTGTCCAGCTCTACAAGAAACATGGAAGACAGCCTGTCAAGAGGCATAAATACAGGGCTCAATCCTTCTTTGTCGTACATCATATCACCAAGCTATACATGTGGATAGCTTACAAGAGGTTCAAAGTCGTTAAAACTTTTTACCTTGGGCTTCTAGTTTACGTACAGCCAGAGATATTTGATATTTTCTTGAGTTTAGGCTTCCCGCATCCACGAAACGAATTATAAGGCAACGTATGAGAATCAAACACGAATTTTAATCAATTTTTTTGCAAGTCGAAATTTTCTCCAAAAATCGATTTTCTTCATCGTTTTCGGTAGCATATTGATTTCGAACGAGTAATTTGGAGGTGCAAAAGAGGGAAGTTGCATTTTTCACTGACCCCCATATAAGTCTTCATATGTTCAGCTCTACAAGAAACATGGAAGACAGGCTGTCAAGAGGCATAAATACAGAGCTCAATTCTTCTTTGTCGTACATCATATCACCAAGCTATACATGTGGATAGCTTACCAGAGGTTCAAAGTCCTTAAAACTTTTTACCTTAGCCTTCTAGTTTACGTACAGCCAGAGATATTTAATATTTTCTTGAGTTTAGCCTTCCCGCATCCACGAAACGAATTATAAGGCAATGTATGAGCATCGAACACGAATTTTAATCGATTTTTTTGCAAGTCGAAATTTTCTCCAAAAATCGATTTTCTTCATCGTTTTCGGTAGCATATTGATTTCGAACGAGTAATTTGGAGGTGCAAAAGAGGGAAGTTGCATTTTTCACTGACCCCCATATAAGTCTTCATATGTTCAACTCTACAAGAAACATGGAAGACAGGCTGTCAAGAGGCATAAATACAGAGCTCAATCCTTCTTTGTCGTACATCATATCACCAAGCTATACATGTGGATAACTTACCAGAGGTTCAAAGTTGTTAAAACGTTTTACCTTAGCCTTCTAGTTTACGTACAGCCAGAGATATTTGATATTTTCTTGACTTTAGCCTTCCCGCATCCACGAAACGAATTATAAGGCAATGTATGAGCATCGAACACGAATTTTAATCGATTTTTTTGCAAGTCGAAATTTTCTCGAAAAATCGATTTTCTTCATCGTTTTCGGTAACATATTAATTTCGAACGAGTAATTTGGAGGTGCAAAAGAGGGAAGTTGCATTTTTCATTGACCCCCATATAAGTCTTCATGTGTCCAGCTCTACAAGAAAGATGGAAGACAGCCTTTCAAGAGGCATAAATACAGGGCTCAATCCTTCTTTGTCGTACATCATATCACCAAGCTATACATGTGGATAGCTTACCAGAGGTTCAAAATTGTTAAAACTTTTTACCTTAGGCTTCTAGTTTACGTACAGCCAGAGATATTTGATATTTTCTTGAGTTTAGCCTTCCCGCATCCACGAAACGAATTATAAGGCAATGTATGAGCATCGAACACGAATTTTAATCGATTTTTTTGCAAGTCGAAATTTTCTCCAAAAATCGATTTTCTTCATCGTTTTCGGTAGCATATTGATTTCGAACGAGTAATTTGGAGGTGCAAAAGAGGGAAGTTACATTTTTCACTGACCCCCATATAAGTCTTCATATGTTCAGCTCTACAAGAAACATGGAAGACAGGCTGTCAAGAGGCATAAATACAGAGCTCAATCCTTCTTTGTCGTACATCATATCACCAAGCTATACATGTGGATAACTTACCAGAGGTTCAAAGTCGTTAAAACTTTTTACCTTAGCCTTTTAGTTTACGTACAGCCAGAGATATTTGATATTTTCTTGAGTTTAGCCTTCCCGCATCCCCGAAACGAATTATAAGGCAATGTATGAGCATCAAACACGAATTTTAATCAATTTTTTTGCAAGTCGAAATTTTCTCGAAAAATCGATTTTCTTCATCGTTTTCGGTAGCATATTGATTTCGAACGAGTAATTTGGAGGTGCAAAAGAGGGAAGTTGCATTTTTCACTGACCCCCATATAAGTCTTCATATGTTCAGCTCTACAAGAAACATGGAAGACAGGCTGTCAAGAGGCATAAATACAGAGCTCAATTCTTCTTTGTCGTACATCATATCACCAAGCTATACATGTGGATAGCTTACCAGAGGTTCAAAGTCCTTAAAACTTTTTACCTTAGCCTTCTAGTTTACGTACAGCCAGAGATATTTAATATTTTCTTGAGTTTAGCCTTCCCGCATCCACGAAACGAATTATAAGGCAATGTATGAGCATCGAACACGAATTTTAATCGATTTTTTTGCAAGTCGAAATTTTCTCCAAAAATCGATTTTCTTCATCGTTTTCGGTAGCATATTGATTTCGAACGAGTAATTTGGAGGTGCAAAAGAGGGAAGTTGCATTTTTCACTGACCCCCATATAAGTCTTCATATGTTCAACTCTACAAGAAACATGGAAGACAGGCTGTCAAGAGGCATAAATACAGAGCTCAATCCTTCTTTGTCGTACATCATATCACCAAGCTATACATGTGGATAACTTACCAGAGGTTCAAAGTTGTTAAAACGTTTTACCTTAGCCTTCTAGTTTACGTACAGCCAGAGATATTTGATATTTTCTTGACTTTAGCCTTCCCGCATCCACGAAACGAATTATAAGGCAATGTATGAGCATCGAACACGAATTTTAATCGATTTTTTTGCAAGTCGAAATTTTCTCGAAAAATCGATTTTCTTCATCGTTTTCGGTAACATATTAATTTCGAACGAGTAATTTGGAGGTGCAAAAGAGGGAAGTTGCATTTTTCATTGACCCCCATATAAGTCTTCATGTGTCCAGCTCTACAAGAAAGATGGAAGACAGCCTTTCAAGAGGCATAAATACAGGGCTCAATCCTTCTTTGTCGTACATCATATCACCAAGCTATACATGTGGATAGCTTACCAGAGGTTCAAAATTGTTAAAACTTTTTACCTTAGGCTTCTAGTTTACGTACAGCCAGAGATATTTAATATTTTCTTGAGTTTAGCCTTCCCGCATCCACGAAACGAATTATAAGGCAACGTATGAGAATCAAACACGAATTTTAATCAATTTTTTTGCAAGTCGAAATTTTCTCCAAAAATCGATTTTCTTGATCGTTTTTGGTAGAATATTGATTTCGAACGAGTAATTTGGAGGTGCAAAAGAGGGAAGTTGCATTTTTCACTGACCCCCATATAAGTCTTCATGCGTTCAGCTCTACAAGAAACATGGAAGACAGGCTGTCAAGAGGCATAAATACAGAGCTCAATCCTTCTTTGTCGTACATCATATCACCAAGCTATACATGTGGATAACTTACCAGAGGTTCAAAGTCGTTAAAACTTTTTACCTTAGGCTTCTAGTTTACGTACAGCCAGAGATATTTGATATTTTCTTGAGTTTAGCCTTCCCGCATCCACGAAACGAATTATAAGGCAATGTATGAGCATCGAACACGAATTTTAATCGATTTTTTTGCAAGTCGAAATTTTCTCCAAAAATCGATTTTCTTCATCGTTTTCGGTAGCATATTGATTTCGAACGAGTAATTTGGAGGTGCAAAAGAGGGAAGTTACATTTTTCACTGACCCCCATATAAGTCTTCATATGTTCAGCTCTACAAGAAACATGGAAGACAGGCTGTCAAGAGGCATAAATACAGAGCTCAATCCTTCTTTGTCGTACATCATATCACCAAGCTATACATGTGGATAACTTACCAGAGGTTCAAAGTCGTTAAAACTTTTTACCTTAGCCTTTTAGTTTACGTACAGCCAGAGATATTTGATATTTTCTTGAGTTTAGCCTTCCCGCATCCCCGAAACGAATTATAAGGCAATGTATGAGCATCAAACACGAATTTTAATCAATTTTTTTGCAAGTCGAAATTTTCTCGAAAAATCGATTTTCTTCATCGTTTTCGGTAGCATATTGATTTCGAACGAGTAATTTGGAGGTGCAAAAGAGGGAAGTTGCATTTTTCACTGACCCCCATATAAGTCTTCATGCGTTAAGCTCTACAAGAAACATGGAAGACAGGCTGTCAACAGGCATAAATACAGAGCTCAATCCTTCTTTGTCGTACATCATATCACCAAGCTATACATGTGGATAACTTACCAGAGGTTCAAAGTCGTTAAAACTTTTTACCTTAGGCTTATAGTTTACGTACAGCCAGAGATATTTAATATTTTCTTGAGTTTAGCCTTCCCGCATCCACGAAACGAATTATAAGGCAACGTATGAGAATCAAACACGAATTTTAATCAATTTTTTTGCAAGTCGAAATTTTCTCCAAAAATCGATTTTCTTGATCGTTTTTGGTAGAATATTGATTTCGAACGAGTAGTTTGGAGGTGCAAAAGAGGGAAGTTGCATTTTTTACTGACCCCCATATAAGTCTTCATGCGTTCAGCTCTACAAGAAACATGGAAGACAGGCTGTCAAGAGGCATAAATACAGAGCTCAATCCTTCTTTGTCGTACATCATATCACCAAGCTATACATGTGGATAACTTACCAGAGGTTCAAAGTCGTTAAAACTTTTTACCTTAGGCTTCTAGTTTACGTACAGCCAGAGATATTTGATATTTTCTTGAGTTTAGCCTTCCCGCATCCACGAAACGAATTACAAGGCAATGTATGAGCATCGAACACGAATTTTAATCGATTTTTTTGCAAGTCGAAATTTTCTACAAAAATCGATTTTCTTCATCGTTTTCGGTAGCATATTGATTTCGAACGAGTAATTTGGAGGTGCAAAAGAGGGAAGTTACATTTTTCACTGACCCCCATATAAGTCTTCATATGTTCAGCTCTACAAGAAACATGGAAGACAGGCTGTCAAGAGGCATAAATACAGAGCTCAATCCTTCTTTGTCGTACATCATATCACCAAGCTATACATGTGGATAACTTACCAGAGGTTCAAAGTCGTTAAAACTTTTTACCTTAGCCTTTTAGTTTACGTACAGCTAGAGATATTTGATATTTTCCTGAGTTTAGCCTTCCCGCATCCCCGAAACGAATTATAAGGCAATGTATGAGCATCAAACACGAATTTTAATCAATTTTTTTGCAAGTCGAAATTTTCTCGAAAAATTGATTTTCTTCATCGTTTTCGGTAGCATATTGATTTCGAACGAGTAATTTGGAGGTGCAAAAGAGGGAAGTTGCATTTTTCACTGACCCCCATATAAGTCTTCATATGTTCAGCTCTACAAGAAACATGGAAGACAGGCTGTCAACAGGCATAAATACAGAGCTCAATCCTTCTTTGTCGTACATCATATCACCAAGCCATATATGTGGATAAATTACCAGAGGTTCAAAATTGTTAAAACTTTTTACCATAGGCTTCTAGTTTACGTACAGCCAGAGATATTTAATATTTTCTTGAGTTTAGCCTTCCCGCATCCACGAAACGAATTATAAGGCAACGTATGAGAATCAAACACGAATTTTTATCAATTTTTTTGCAAGTCGAAATTTTCTCCAAAAATCGATTTTCTTGATCCTTTTTGGTAGAATATTGATTTCGAACGAGTAATTTCGAGGTGCAAAAGAGGGAAGTTGCATTTTTCACTGACCCCCATATAAGTCTTCATGCGTTAAGCTCTACAAGAAACATGGAAGACAGGCTGTCAAGAGGCATAAATACAGAGCTCAATCCTTCTTTGTCGTACATCATATCACCAAGCTATACATGTGGATAGCTTACCAGAGGTTCAAAATTGTTAAAACTTTTTACCTTAGGCTTCTAGTTTACGTACAGCCAGAGATATTTAATATTTTCTTGAGTTTAGCCTTCCCGCATCCACGAAACGAATTATAAGGCAATGTATGAGCATCGAACACGAATTTTAATCGATTTTTTTGCAAGTCGAAATTTTCTCCAAAAATCGATTTTCTTCATCGTTTTCGGTAGCATATTGATTTCGAACGAGTAATTTGGAGGTGCAAAAGAGGGAAGTTACATTTTTCACTGACCCCCATATAAGTCTTTATATGTTCAGCTCTACAAGAAACATGGAAGACAGGCTGTCAAGAGGCATAAATACAGAGCTCAATCCTTCTTTGTCGTACATCATATCACCAAGCTATACATGTGGATAACTTACCAGAGGTTCAAAGTCGTTAAAACTTTTTACCTTAGCCTTTTAGTTTACGTACAGCCAGAGATATTTGATATTTTCTTGAGTTTAGCCTTCCCGCATCCCCGAAACGAATTATAAGGCAATGTATGAGCATCAAACACGAATTTTTATCAATTTTTTTGCAAGTCGAAATTTTCTCCAAAAATCGGTTTTCTTCATCGTTTTCGGTAGCATATTGATTTCGAACGAGTAATTTGGAGGTGCAAAAGAGGGAAGTTGCATTTTTCACTGACCCCCATATAAGTCTTCATGCGTTCAGCTCTACAAGAAACATGGAAGACAGGCTGTCAACAGGCATAAATACAGAGCTCAATCCTTCTTTGTCGTACATCATATCACCAAGCTATACATGTTCAAAGAGGTTCAAAGTCGTTAAAACTTTTTACCTTAGGCTTCTAGTTTACGTACAGCCAGAGATATTTAATATTTTTTTGAGTTTAGCCTTCCCGCATCCACGAAACGAATTATAAGGCAACGTATGAGAATCAAACACGAATTTTAATCAATTTTTTTGCAAGTCGAAATTTTCTCCAAAAATCGATTTTCTTGATCGTTTTTGGTAGAATATTGATTTCGAACGAGTAATTTGGAGGTGCAAAAGAGGGAAGTTGCATTTTTCACTGACCCCCATATAAGTCTTCATATGTTAGGCTCTACAAGAAACATGGAAGACAGGCTGTCAAGAGGCATAAATACAGAGCTGAATCCTTCTTTGTCGTACATCATATCACCAAGCTATACATGTGGATAACTTACCAGAGGTTCAAAGTCGTTAAAACTTTTTACCTTAGCCTTTTAGTTTACGTACCGCCAGAGATATTTGATATTTTCTTGATTTTAGCCTTGCCGCATCCCCGAAACGAATTATAAGGCAATGTATGAGCATCAAACACGAATTTTAATCAATTTTTTTGCAAGTCGAAATTTTCTCCAAAAATCGATTTTCTTGATCGTTTTCGGTAGCATATTGACTTCGAACGAGTAATTTGGAGGTGCACAAGAGGGAAGTTGCATTTTTCACTGACCCCCATATAAGTCTTCATATGTTCAGCTCTACAAGAAACATGGAAGACAGGCTGTCAAGAGGCATCAATACAGAGCTCAATCCTTCTTTGTCGTACATCATAGCACCAAGCTATACATGTGCATAGCTTACCAGAGGTTCAAAGTCGTTAAAACTTTTTACCTTAGGCTTCTAGTTTACGTACAGCCAGAGATATTTAATATTTTCTTGAGTTTAGTCTTCCCGCATCCACGAAACGAATTATAAGGCAACGTATGAGAATCAAACACGAATTTTAATCAATTTTTTTGCAAGTCGAAATTTTCTCGAAAAATCGATTTTCTTCATCGTTTTCGGAAGCATATTGATTTCGAACGAGTAATTTGGAGGTGAAAAAGAGGGAAGTTGCATTTTTCACTGACCCCCATATAAGTCTTCATATGTTAGGCTCTACAAGAAACATGGAAGACAGGCTGTCAAGAGGCATAAATACAGGGCTCAATCCTTCTTTGTCGTACATCATATCACCAAGCTATACATGTGGATAACTTACCAGAGGTTCAAAGTCGTTAAAACTTTTTACCTTAGCCTTTTAGTTTACGTACCGCCAGAGATATTTGATATTTTCTTGATTTTAGCCTTGCCGCATCCCCGAAACGAATTATAAGGCAATGTATGAGCATCAAACACGAATTTTAATCAATTTTTTTGCAAGTCGAAATTTTCTCCAAAAATCGATTTTCTTGATCGTTTTCGGTAGCATATTGACTTCGAACGAGTAATTTGGAGGTGCACAAGAGGGAAGTTGCATTTTTCACTGACCCCCATATAAGTCTTCATATGTTCAGCTCTACAAGAAACATGGAAGACAGGCTGTCAAGAGGCATCAATACAGAGCTCAATCCTTCTTTGTCGTACATCATAGCACCAAGCTATACATGTGCATAGCTTACCAGAGGTTCAAAGTCGTTAAAACTTTTTACCTTAGGCTTCTAGTTTACGTACAGCCAGAGATATTTAATATTTTCTTGAGTTTAGCCTTCCCGCATCCACGAAACGAATTATAAGGCAACGTATGAGAATCAAACACGAATTTTAATCAATTTTTTTGCAAGTCGAAATTTTCTCGAAAAATCGATTTTCTTCATCGTTTTCGGAAGCATATTGATTTCGAACGAGTAATTTGGAGGTGAAAAAGAGGGAAGTTGCATTTTTCACTGACCCCCATATAAGTCTTCACGTGTCCAGCTGTACAAGAAACATGGAAGACAGCCTGTCAAGAGGCATAAATACAGGGCTCAATCCTTCTTTGTCGTACATCATATCACCAAGCTATACATGTGGATAACTTACCAGAGGTTCAAAGTCGTTAAAACTTTTTACCTTAGGCTTCTAGTTTACGTACAGCCAGAGATATTTAATATTTTCTTGAGTTTAGCCTTCCCGCATCCACGAAACGAATTATAAGGCAATGTATGAGCATCGAACACGAATTTTAATCGATTTTTTTGGAAGTCGAAATTTTCTCCAAAAATCGATTTTCTTCATCGTTTTCGGTAGCATATTGATTTCGAACGAGTAATTTGGAGGTGCAAAAGAGTGAAGTTGCATTTTTCACTGACCCCCATATAAGTCTTCATATGTTCAGCTCTACAAGAAACATGGAAGACAGGCTGTCAAGAGGCATAAATACAGAGCTCAATCCTTCTTTGTCGTACATCATATCACCAAGCTATACATGTGCATAGCTTACCAGAGGTTCAAAGTCGTTAAAACGTTTTACCTTAGCCTTCTAGTTTACGTACAGCCAGAGATATTTAATATTTTCTTGAGTTTAGCCTTGCCGCATCCACGAAACGAACTATAAGGCAACGTATGAGAATCATACACGAATTTTAATCAATTTTTTTGCAAGTCGAAATTTTCTCGAAAAATCGATTTTCTTCATCGTTTTCGGTAGCATATTGATTTCGAACGAGTAATTTGGAGGTGAAAAAGAGGGAAGTTGCATTTTTCACTGACCCCCATATAAGTCTTCATGTGTCCAGCTCTACAAGAAACATGGAAGACAGCCTGTCAAGAGGCATAAATACAGGGCTCAATCCTTGTTTGTCGTACATCATATCACCAAGCTATAAATGTGGATGCCTTACCAGAGGTTCAAAGTCGTTAAAACTTTTTACCTTGGGCTTGTAGTTTACGTACAGCCAGAGATATTTGATATTTTCTTGAGTTTAGCCTTCCTGCATCCACGAAACGAATTATAAGGCAATGTATGAGCGTCGAACACGAATTTTAATCGATTTTTTTGGAAGTCGAAATTTTCTCCAAAAATCGATTTTCTTCATCGTTTTCGGTAGCATATTGATTTCGAACGAGTAATTTGGAGGTGCAAAAGAGGGAAGTTGCATTTTTCACTGACCCCATATAAGTCTTCATGCGTTCAGCTCTACAAGAAACATGGAAGACAGGCTGTCAAGAGGCATAAATACAGAGCTCAATCCTTCTTTGTCGTACATCATATCACCAAGCTATACATGTGGATAACTTACAAGAGGTTCAAAGTCGTTAAAACTTTTTACCTTAGGCTTCTAGTTTACGTACAGCCAGAGATATTTAATATTTTCTTGAGTTTAGCCTTCCCGCATCCACGAAACGAATTATAAGGCAATGTATGAGCATCGAACACGAATTTTAATCGATTTTTTTGGAAGTCGAAATTTTCTCCAAAAATCGATTTTCTTGGTCGTTTTCGGTAGCATATTGATTTCGAACGAGTAATTTGGAGGTGCAAAAGAGGGAAGTTGCATTTTTCACTGACCCCCATATAAGTCTTCATGCGTTCAGCTCTACAAGAAACATGGAAGACAGGCTGTCAAGAGGCATAAATACAGAGCTCAATCCTTCTTTGTCGTACATCATATCACCAAGCCATACATGTGGATAGCTTACCAGAGGATGAAAGTCGTTTAAACTTTTTACCTTAGGCTTCTAGTTTACGTACAGCCAGAGATATTCGATATTTTCTTGAGTTTAGCCTTCCCGCATCCACGAAACGAATTATAAGGCAATGTATGAGCATCGAACACGAATTTTAATCGATTTTTTTGCAAGTCGAAATTTTCTCCAAAAATCGATTTTCTTCATCGTTTTCGGTAGCATATTGATTTCGAACGAGTAATTTGGAGGTGCAAAAGAGGGAAGTTGCATTTTTTCACTGACCCCCATATAAGTCTTCATGCGTTCAGCTCTACAAGAAACATGGAAGACAGGCTGTCAAGAGGCATAAATACAGAGCTCAATCCTTCTTTGTCGTACATCATATCACCAAGCCATACATGTGGATAGCTTACCAGAGGATGAAAGTCGTTTAAACTTTTTACCTTAGGCTTCTAGTTTACGTACAGCCAGAGATATTCGATATTTTCTTGAGTTTAGCCTTCCCGCATCCACGAAACGAATTATAAGGCAATGTATGAGCATCGAACACGAATTTTAATCGATTTTTTTGCAAGTCGAAATTTTCTCCAAAAATCGATTTTCTTCATCGTTTTCGGTAGCATATTGATTTCGAACGAGTAATTTGGAGGTGCAAAAGAGGGAAGTTGCATTTTTTCACTGACCCCCATATAAGTCTTCATGCGTTCAGCTCTACAAGAAACATGGAAGACAGGCTGTCAAGAGGCATAAATACAGAGCTCAATCCTTCTTTGTCGTACATCATATCACCAAGCCATACATGTGGATAGCTTACTAGAGGATGAAAGTCGATTAAACTTTTTACCTTAGCCTTTTAGTTTACGTACAGCCAGAGATATTTGATATTTTCTTGGGTTTAGCCTTCCCGCATCCACGAAACGAATTATAAGGCAATGTATGAGCATCAAACACGAATTTTAATCAATTTTTTTGCAAGTCGAAATTTTCTCCAAAAATCGATTTTCTTGATCGTTTTCGGTAGCATATTGATTTCGAACGAGTAATTTGGAGGTGCAAAAGAGGGAAGTTGCATTTTTCACTGACCCCCATATAAGTCTTCATGTGTCCAGCTCTACAAAAAACATGGAAGACAGCCTGTCAAGAGGCATAAATACAGGGCTCAATCCTTCTTTGTCGTACATCATATCACCAAGCTATACATGTGGATAGCTTACCAGAGGTTCAAAGTCGTTAAAATTTTTACCTTAGCCTTCTAGTTTACGTACAGCCAGAGATATTTGATATTTTCTTGACTTTAGCCTTCCCGCATCCACGAAACGAATTATAAGGCAATGTATGAGCATCGAACACGAATTTTAATCGATTTTTTTGCAAGTCGAAATTTTCTCCAAAAATCGATTTCCATCATCGTTTTCGGTAGCATATTGATTTCGAACGAGTAATTTGGAGGTGCAAAAGAGGGAAGTTCCATTTTTCACTGACCCCCATATAAGTCTTCATGCGTTCAGCTCTACAAGAAACATGGAAGACAGGCTGTCAACAGGCATAAATACAGAGCTCAATCCTTCTTTGTCGTACATCATATCACCAAGCTATACATGTGGATAACTTACCAGAGGTTCAAAGTCGTTAAAACTTTTTACCTTAGCTATCTAGTTTACGTACAGCCAGAGATATTTAATATTTTCTTGAGTTTAGCCTTCCCGCATCCAGGAAACGAATTATAAGGCAATGTATGAGCATCGAACACGAATTTTAATCGATTTTTTTGCAAGTCGAAATTTTCTCCAAAAATCGATTTTCTTCATCGTTTTCGGTAGCATATTGATTTCGAACGAAAAATTTGGAGGTGCAAAAGAGGGAAGTTGCATTTTTCACTGACCCCCATATAAGTCTTCATATGTTCAGCTCTACAAGAAACATGGAAGACAGGCTGTCAACAGGCATAAATACAGAGCTCAATCCTTCTTTGTCGTACATCATATCATCAAGCTTTACATGTGCATAGCTTACCAGAGGTTCAAAGTCGTTAAAACTTTTTACCTTAGCCTTCTAGTTTACGTACAGCCAGAGATATTTAATTTTTTCTTGAGTTTAGCCTTCCCGCATCCACGAAACGAATTATAAGGCAATGTATGAGAATCGAACACGAATTTTAATCGATTTTTTTGCAAGTCGAAATTTTCTCGAAAAATCGATTTTCATCATCGTTTTAGGTAGCATATTGATTTCGAACGAGTAATTTGGAGGTGCAAAAGAGGGAAGTTGCATTTTTCACTGACCCCATATAAGTCTTTATGCGTTCAGCTCTACAAGAAACATGGAAGACAGGCTGTCAACAGGCATAAATACAGAGCTCAATCCTTCTTTGTCGTACATCATATCACCAAGCTATACATGTGGATAACTTACCAGAGGTTCAAAGTCGTTAAAACTTTTTACCTTAGGCTTCTAGTTTACGTACAGCCAGAGATATTTGATATTTTCTTGAGTTTAGCCTTCCCGCATCCACGAAGCGAATTATAAGGCAATGTATGAGCATCGAACACGAATTTTAATCGATTTTTTTGGAAGTCGAAATTTTCTCCAAAAATCGATTTTCTTCATCGTTTTCGGTAGCATATTGATTTCGAACGAGTAATTTGGAGGTGCAAAAGAGGGAAGTTGCATTTTTCACTGACCCTATATAAGTCTTCATGCGTTCAGCTCTACAAGAAACATGGAAGACAGGCTGTCAACAGGCATAAATACAGAGCTCAATCCTTCTTTGTCGTACATCATATCACCAAGCTATACATGTGGATAACTTACCAGAGGTTCAAAGTCGTTAAAACTTTTTACCTTAGCCTTCTAGTTTACGTACAGCCAGAGATATTTAATATTTTCTTGAGTTTAGCCTTCCCGCATCCACGAAACGAATTATAAGGCAATGTATGAGCATCGAACACGAATTTTAATCGATTTTTTTGCAAGTCGAAATTTTCTCGAAAAATCGATTTTCATCATCGTTTTCGGTAGCATATTGATTTCGAACGAGTAATTTGGAGGTGCAAAAGAGGGAGGTTGCATTTTTCACTGACCCCCATATAAGTCTTCATGTGTCCAGCTCTACAAGAAAGATGGAAGACAGCCTGTCAAGAGGCATAAATACAGAGCTCAATCCTTCTTTGTCGTACATCATATCGCCAAGCTATACATGTGGATAGCTTACCAGAGGTTCAAAGTCGTTAAAACTTTTTACCTTGGACTTCTAGTTTACGTACAGCCAGAGATATTTGATATTTTCTTGGGTTTAGCCTTCCCGCATCCACGAAACGAATTATAAGGCAATGTATGAGCATCAAACACGAATTTTAATCAATTTTTTTGCAAGTCGAAATTTTCTCCAAAAATCGATTTTCTTGATCGTTTTCGGTAGCATATTGATTTCGAACGAGTAATTTGGAGGTGCAAAAGAGGGAAGTTGCATTTTTCACTGACCCCCATATAAGTCTTCATGTGTCCAGCTCTACAAAAAACATGGAAGACAGCCTGTCAAGAGGCATAAATACAGGGCTCAATCCTTCTTTGTCGTACATCATATCACCAAGCTATACATGTGGATAGCTTACCAGAGGTTCAAAGTCGTTAAAATTTTTACCTTAGCCTTCTAGTTTACGTACAGCCAGAGATATTTGATATTTTCTTGACTTTAGCCTTCCCGCATCCACGAAACGAATTATAAGGCAATGTATGAGCATCGAACACGAATTTTAATCGATTTTTTTGCAAGTCGAAATTTTCTCCAAAAATCGATTTCCATCATCGTTTTCGGTAGCATATTGATTTCGAACGAGTAATTTGGAGGTGCAAAAGAGGGAAGTTCCATTTTTCACTGACCCCCATATAAGTCTTCATGCGTTCAGCTCTACAAGAAACATGGAAGACAGGCTGTCAACAGGCATAAATACAGAGCTCAATCCTTCTTTGTCGTACATCATATCACCAAGCTATACATGTGGATAACTTACCAGAGGTTCAAAGTCGTTAAAACTTTTTACCTTAGCTATCTAGTTTACGTACAGCCAGAGATATTTAATATTTTCTTGAGTTTAGCCTTCCCGCATCCAGGAAACGAATTATAAGGCAATGTATGAGCATCGAACACGAATTTTAATCGATTTTTTTGCAAGTCGAAATTTTCTCCAAAAATCGATTTTCTTCATCGTTTTCGGTAGCATATTGATTTCGAACGAAAAATTTGGAGGTGCAAAAGAGGGAAGTTGCATTTTTCACTGACCCCCATATAAGTCTTCATATGTTCAGCTCTACAAGAAACATGGAAGACAGGCTGTCAACAGGCATAAATACAGAGCTCAATCCTTCTTTGTCGTACATCATATCACCAAGCTTTACATGTGCATAGCTTACCAGAGGTTCAAAGTCGTTAAAACTTTTTACCTTAGCCTTCTAGTTTACGTACAGCCAGAGATATTTAATTTTTTCTTGAGTTTAGCCTTCCCGCATCCACGAAACGAATTATAAGGCAATGTATGAGAATCGAACACGAATTTTAATCGATTTTTTTGCAAGTCGAAATTTTCTCGAAAAATCGATTTTCATCATCGTTTTAGGTAGCATATTGATTTCGAACGAGTAATTTGGAGGTGCAAAAGAGGGAAGTTGCATTTTTCACTGACCCCATATAAGTCTTTATGCGTTCAGCTCTACAAGAAACATGGAAGACAGGCTGTCAACAGGCATAAATACAGAGCTCAATCCTTCTTTGTCGTACATCATATCACCAAGCTATACATGTGGATAACTTACCAGAGGTTCAAAGTCGTTAAAACTTTTTACCTTAGGCTTCTAGTTTACGTACAGCCAGAGATATTTGATATTTTCTTGAGTTTAGCCTTCCCGCATCCACGAAGCGAATTATAAGGCAATGTATGAGCATCGAACACGAATTTTAATCGATTTTTTTGGAAGTCGAAATTTTCTCCAAAAATCGATTTTCTTCATCGTTTTCGGTAGCATATTGATTTCGAACGAGTAATTTGGAGGTGCAAAAGAGGGAAGTTGCATTTTTCACTGACCCTATATAAGTCTTCATGCGTTCAGCTCTACAAGAAACATGGAAGACAGGCTGTCAACAGGCATAAATACAGAGCTCAATCCTTCTTTGTCGTACATCATATCACCAAGCTATACATGTGGATAACTTACCAGAGGTTCAAAGTCGTTAAAACTTTTTACCTTAGGCTTCTAGTTTACGTACAGCCAGAGATATTTAATATTTTCTTGAGTTTAGCCTTCCCGCATCCACGAAACGAATTATAAGGCAATGTATGAGCATCGAACACGAATTTTAATCGATTTTTTTGCAAGTCGAAATTTTCTCGAAAAATCGATTTTCATCATCGTTTTCGGTAGCATATTGATTTCGAACGAGTAATTTGGAGGTGCAAAAGAGGGAGGTTGCATTTTTCACTGACCCCCATATAAGTCTTCATGTGTCCAGCTCTACAAGAAAGATGGAAGACAGCCTGTCAAGAGGCATAAATACAGAGCTCAATCCTTCTTTGTCGTACATCATATCGCCAAGCTATACATGTGGATAGCTTACCAGAGGTTCAAAGTCGTTAAAACTTTTTACCTTGGACTTCTAGTTTACGTACAGCCAGAGATATTTGATATTTTCTTGAGTTTAGCCTTCCCGAATCCACGAAACGAATTATAAGGCAATGTATGAGCATCGAACACGAATTTTAATCGATTTTTTTGCAAGTCGAAATTTTCTCCAAAAATCGATTTTCTTCATCGTTTTCGGTAGCATATTGATTTCGAACGAGTAATTTGGAGGTGCAAAAGAGGGAAGTTGCATTTTTCACTGACCCCCATATAAGTCTTCATGCGTTCAGCTCTACAAGAAACATGGAAGACAGCCTGTCAAGAGGCATAAATACAGGGCTCAATCCTTCTTTGTCGTACATCATATCACCAAGCCATACATGTGGATAGCTTACCAGAGGATGAAAGTCGTTTAAACTTTTTACCTTAGGCTTCTAGTTTACGTACAGCCAGAGATATTCGATATTTTCTTGAGTTTAGCCTTCCCGCATCCACGAAACGAATTATAAGGCAATGTATGAGCATCGAACACGAATTTTAATCGATTTTTTTGCAAGTCGAAATTTTCTCCAAAAATCGATTTTCTTCATCGTTTTCGGTAGCATATTGATTTCGAACGAGTAATTTGGAGGTGCAAAAGAGGGAAGTTGCATTTTTTCACTGACCCCCATATAAGTCTTCATGCGTTCAGCTCTACAAGAAACATGGAAGACAGGCTGTCAAGAGGCATAAATACAGAGCTCAATCCTTCTTTGTCGTACATCATATCACCAAGCCATACATGTGGATAGCTTACTAGAGGATGAAAGTCGTTTAAACTTTTTACCTTAGCCTTCTAGTTTACGTACAGCCAGTGATATTTGATATTTTCTTGAGTTTAGCCTTCCCGCATCCACGAAACGAATTATAAGGCAATGTATGAGCATCGAACACGAATTTTAATCGATTTTTTTGCAAGTCGAAATTTTCTCCAAAAATCGATTTTCTTCATCGTTTTCGGTAGCATATTGATTTGGAACGAGTAATTTGGTGGTGCAAAAGAGGGAAGTTGCATTTTTCACTGACCCCCATATAAGTCTTCATGCGTTCAGCTCTACAAGAAACATGGAAGACAGGCTGTCAAGAGGCATAAATACAGAGCTCAATCCTTCTTTGTCGTACATCATATCACCAAGCCATACATGTGGATAGCTTACCAGAGGATGAAAGTCGTTTAAACTTTTTACCTTAGGCTTCTAGTTTACGTACAGCCAGAGATATTCGATATTTTCTTGAGTTTAGCCTTCCCGCATCCACGAAACGAATTATAAGGCAATGTATAAGCATCAAACACGAATTTTAATCAATTTTTTTGCAAGTCGAAATTTTCTCCAAAAATCGATTTTCTTGATCGTTTTCGGTAGCATATTGTTTTCGAAAGAGTAATTTGGAGGTGCAAAAGAGGAAAGTTGCATTTTTCACTGATCCCCATATAAGTCTTCATGCGTTCAGCTCTACAAGAAACATGGAAGACAGGCTGTCAAGAGGGATAAATACAGAGCTCAATCCTTCTTTGTCGTACATCATATCACCAAGCCATACATGTGGATAGCTTACCAGAGGATGAAAGTCGTTTAAACTTTTTACCTTAGGCTTCTAGTTTACGTACAGCCAGAGATATTCGATATTTTCTTGAGTTTAGCCTTCCCGCATCCACGAAACGAATTATAAGGCAATGTATGAGCATCGAACACGAATTTTAATCGATTTTTTTGCAAGTCGAAATTTTCTCCAAAAATCGATTTTCTTCATCGTTTTCGGTAGCATATTGATTTCGAACGAGTAATTTGGAGGTGCAAAAGAGGGAAGTTGCATTTTTTCACTGACCCCCATATAAGTCTTCATCCGTTCAGCTCTACAAGAAACATGGAAGACAGGCTGTCAACAGGCATAAATACAGGGCTCAATCCTTCTTTGTCGTACATCATATCACCAAGCTATACATGTGGATAGCTTACCAGAGGATGAAAGTCGTTAAAACTTTTTACCTTAGCCTTCTAGTTTACGTACAGCCAGAGATATTTGATATTTTCTTGAGTTTAGCCTTCCCGTATCCACGAAACGAATTATAAGGCAATGTATGAGCATCGAACACGAATTTTAATCGATTTTTTTGCAAGTCGAAATTTTCTCGAAAAATCGATTTTCATCATCGTTTTCGGTAGCATATTGATTTCGAACGAGTAATTTGGAGGTGCAAAAGAGGGAAGTTGCATTTTTCATTGACCCCCATATAAGTCTTCATGTGTCCAGCTCTACAAGAAACATGGAAGACAGCCTGTCAAGAGGCATAAATACAGGGCTCAATCCTTCTTTGTCGTACATCATATTACCAAGCTATACTTGTGGATAGCTTACCAGAGGTTCAAAGTCGTTAAAACTTTTTACCTTGGGCTTCTAGTTTACGTACAGCCAGAGATATTTGATATTTTCTTGAGTTTAGCCTTCCCGCATCCACGAAACGAATTATAAGGCAATGTATGAGCATCGAACACGAATTTTAATCGATTTTTTTGCAAGTCGAAATTTTAACGAAAAATCGATTTTCATCATCGTTTTCGGTAGCATATTGATTTCGAACGAGTAATTTGGAGGTGCAAAAGAAGGAAGTTGCATTTTTCATTGACCCCCATATAAGTCTTCATGTGTCCAGCTCTACAAGAAACATGGAAGACAGCCTGTCAAGAGGCATAAATACAGGGCTCAATCCTTCTTTGTGGTACATCATATCACCAAGCTATACATGTGGATAGCTTACCAGAGGTTCAAAGTCTTTAAAACTTTTTACCTTAGCCTTCTAGTTTACGTACAGCCAGAGATATTTGATATTTTCTTGCCTTTAGCCTTCCCGCATCCACGAAACCAATTATAAGGCAATGTATGAGCATCGAACACGAATTTTAATCGATTTTTTTGCAAGTCGAAATTTTCTCCAAAAATCGATTTTCTTCATCGTTTTCGGTAGCATATTGATTTCGAACGAGTAATTTGGAGGTGCAAAAGAGGGAAGTTGCATTTTTCACTGACCCCCATATAAGTCTTCATGTGTCCAGCTCTACAAGAAAGATGGAAGACAGCCTGTCAAGAGGCATAAATACAGGGCTCAATCCTTCTTTGTCGTACATCATATCACCAAGCTATACATGTGGATAGCTTACCAGAGGTTCAAAGTCGTTAAAACTTTTTACCTTAGCCTTCTAGTTTACGTACAGCCAGAGATATTTGATATTTTCTTGAGTTTAGCCTTCCCGCATCCACGAAACGAATTATAAGGCAATGTATGAGCATCGAACACGAATTTTAATCGATTTTTTTGCAAGTCGAAATTTTCTCCAAAAATCGATTTTCATCATCGTTTTCGGTAGCATATTGATTTCGAACGAGTAATTTGGAGGTGCAAAAGAAGGAAGTTTCATTTTTCATTGACCCCCATATAAGTCTTCATGTGTCCAGCTCTACAAGAAACATGGAAGACAGCCTGTCAAGAGGCATAAATACAGGGCTCAATCCTTCTTTGTGGTACATCATATCACCAAGCTATACATTTGGATAGCTTACCAGGGGTTCAAAGTCTTTAAAACTTTTTACCTTAGCCTTCTAGCTGACGTACAGCCAGAGATATTTGATATTTTCTTGCCTTTAGCCTTCCCGCATCCACGAAACGAATTATAAGGCAATGTATGAGCATCGAACACGAATTTTAATCGATTTTTTTGCAAGTCGAAATTTTCTCCAAAAATCGATTTTCTTCATCGTTTTCGGTAGCATATTGATTTCGAACGAGTAATTTGGAGGTGCAAAAGAGGGAAGTTGCATTTTTCACTGACCACCATATAAGTCTTCATATGTTCAGCTCTACAAGAAACATGGAAGACAGGCTGTCAAGAGGCATAAATACAGAGCTCAATCCTTCTTTGTCGTACATCATATCACCAAGCTATACATGTGCATAGCTTACCAGAGGTTCAAAGTCGTTAAAACTTTTTACCTTAGCCTTCTAGTTTACGTACAGCCAGAGATATTTAATATTTTCTTGAGTTTAGCCTTCCCGCATCCACGAAACGAATTATAAGGCAACGTATGAGAATCAAACACGAATTTTAATCAATTTTTTTGCAAGTCGAAATTTTCTCGAAAAATCGATTTTCTTGATCGTTTTCGGTAGCATATTGATTTCGAACGAGTAATTTGGAGGTGAAAAAGAGGGAAGTTGCATTTTTCACTGACCCCCATATAAGTCTTCATGTGTCCAGCTCTACAAGAAACATGGAAGACAGCCTGTCAAGAGGCATAAATACAGGGCTCAATCCTTCTTTGTCGTACATCATATCACCAAGCTATACATGTGGATAGCTTACCAGAGGTTCAAAGTCGTTAAAACTTTTTACCTTAGCCTTCTAGTTTACGAACAGCCAGAGATATTTAATATTTTCTTGAGTTTAGCCTTCCCGCATCCACGAAACGAATTATAAGGCAACGTATGAGAATCAAACACGAATTTTAATCAATTTTTTTGCAAGTCGAAATTTTCTCGAAAAATCGATTTTCTTGATCGTTTTCGGTAGCATATTGATTTCGAACGAGTAATTTGGAGGTGAAAAAGAGGGAAGTTGCATTTTTCACTGACCCCCATATAAGTCTTCATGTGTCCAGCTCTACAAGAAACATGGAAGACAGCCTGTCAAGAGGCATAAATACAGGGCTCAATCCTTCTTTGTCGTACATCATATCACCAAGCTATACATGTGGATAGCTTACCAGAGGTTCAAAGTCGTTAAAACTTTTTACCTTAGCCTTCTAGTTTACGAACAGCCAGAGATATTTAATATTTTCTTGAGTTTAGCCTTCCCGCATCCACGAAACGAATTATAAGGCAACGTATGAGAATCAAACACGAATTTTAATCAATTTTTTTGCAAGTCGAAATTTTCTCGAAAAATCGATTTTCTTGATCGTTTTCGGTAGCATATTGATTTCGAACGAGTAATTTGGAGGTGAAAAAGAGGGAAGTTGCATTTTTCACTGACCCCCATATAAGTCTTCATGTGTCCAGCTCTACAAGAAACATGGAAGACAGCCTGTCAAGAGGCATAAATACAGGGCTCAATCCTTCTTTGTCGTACATCATATCACCAAGCTATACATGTGGATAGCTTACCAGAGGTTCAAAGTCGTTAAAACTTTTTACCTTGGCCTCTAGTTTACGTACAGCCAGAGAGATTTGATATTTTCTTGAGTTTAGCCTTCCCGCATCCACGAAACGAATTATAAGGCAATGTATGAGAATCGAACACGAATTTTAATCGATTTTTTTCCAAGTCGAAATTTTCTCGAAAAATCGATTTTCATCATCGTTTTCGGTAGCATATTGATTTCGAACGAGTAATTTGGAGGTGCAAAAGAGGGAAGTTGCATTTTTCATTGACCCCCATATAAGTCTTCATGTGTCCAGCTCTACAAGAAACATGGAAGACAGCCTGTCAAGAGGCATAAATACAGGGCTCAATCCTTCTTTGTGGTACATCATATCACCAAGCTATACATGTGGATAGCTTACCAGAGGTTCAAAGTCGTTTAAACTTTTTACCTTAGCCTTCTAGTTTACGTACAGCCAGAGATATTTGATATTTTCTTGAGTTTAGCCTTCCCGCATCCACGAAACGAATTATAAGGCAATGTATGAGCATCGAACACGAATTTTAATCAATTTTTTTGCAAGTCGAAATTTTCTCGAAAAATCGATTTTCTTCATCGTTTTCGGTAGCATATTGATTTCGAACGAGTAATTTGGAGGTGCAAAAGAGGGAAGTTGCATTTTTCAATGACCCCCATATAAGTCTTCATGTGTCCAGCTCTACAAGAAAGATGGAAGACAGCCTGTCAAGAGGTATAAATACAGGGCTCAATCCTTCTTTGTCGTACATCATATCACCAAGCTATACATGTGGATAGCTTACCAGAGGTTCAAAGTCGTTAAAACTTTTTACCTTAGCCTTCTAGTTTACGTACAGCCAGAGATATTTGATATTTTCTTGAGTTTAGCCTTCCCGCATCCACGAAACGAATTATAAGGCAATGTATGAGCATCGAACACGAATTTTAATCAATTTTTTGGCAAGTCGAAATTTTCTCCAAAAATCGATTTTCTTCATCGTTTTCGGTAGCATATTGATTTCGAACGAGTAATTTGGAGGTGCAAAAGAGGGAAGTTGCTTTTTTCACTGACCCCCATATAAGTCTTTATATGTTCAGCTCTACAAGAAACATGGAAGACAGGCTGTCAAGAGGCATAAATACAGAGCTCAATCCTTCTTTGTCGTACATCATATCACCAAGCTATACATGTGCATAGCTTACCAGAGGTTCAAAGTCGTTAAAACGTTTTACCTTAGCCTTCTAGTTTACGTACAGCCAGAGATATTTAATATTTTCTTGAGTTTAGCCTTCCCGCATCCACGAAACGAATTATAAGGCAACGTATGAGAATCAAACACGAATTTTAATCAATTTTTTTGCAAGTCGAAATTTTCTCGAAAAATCGATTTTCTTGATCGTTTTCGGTAGCATATTGATTTCGAACGAGTAATTTGGAGGTGAAAAAGAGGGAAGTTGCATTTTTCACTGACCCCCATATAAGTCTTCATGTGTCCAGCTCTACAAGAAACATGGAAGACAGCCTGTCAAGAGGCATAAATACAGGGCTCAATCCTTCTTTGTCGTACATCATATCACCAAGCTATACATGTGGATAGCTTACCAGAGGTTCAAAGTCGTTAAAACTTTTTACCTTGGCCTCTAGTTTACGTACAGCCAGAGATATTTGATATTTTCTTGAGTTTAGCCTTCCCGCATCCACGAAACGAATTATAAGGCAATGTATGAGCATCGAACACGAATTTTAATCGATTTTTTTCCAAGTCGAAATTTTCTCGAAAAATCGATTTTCATCATCGTTTTCGGTAGCATATTGATTTCGAACGAGTAATTTGGAGGTGCAAAAGAGGGAAGTTGCATTTTTCATTGACCCCCATATAAGTCTTCATGTGTCCAGCTCTACAAGAAACATGGAAGACAGCCTGTCAAGAGGCATAAATACAGGGCTCAATCCTTCTTTGTGGTACATCATATCACCAAGCTATACCTGTGGATAGCTTACCAGAGGTTCAAAGTCGTTTAAACTTTTTACCTTAGCCTTCTAGTTTACGTACAGCCAGAGATATTTGATATTTTCTTGAGTTTAGCCTTCCCGCATCCACGAAACGAATTATAAGGCAATGTATGAGCATCGAACACGAATTTTAATCAATTTTTTTGCAAGTCGAAATTTTCTCGAAAAATCGATTTTCTTGATCGTTTTCGGTAGCATATTGATTTCGAACAAGTAATTTGGAGGTGCAAAAGAGGGAAGTTGCATTTTTCACTGACCCCCATATAAGTCTCCATGTGTCCAGCTCTACAAGAAAGATGGAAGACAGCCTGTCAAGAGGTATAAATACAGGGCTCAATCCTTCTTTGTCGTACATCATATCACCAAGCTATACATGTGGATAGCTTACCAGAGGTTCAAAAACGATAAAACTTTTTACCTTAGCCTTCTAGTTTACGTACAGCCAGAGATATTTGATATTTTCTTGAGTTTAGCCTTCCCGCATCCACGAAACGAATTATAAGGCAATGTATGAACATGAAACAGGAATTTTAATCAATTTTTTTGGAAGTCGAAATTTTCTTTAAAAATCGATTTTCTTGATCGTTTTCGGTAGCATATTGATTTCAAACGAGTAATTTGGAGGTGAAAAAGAGGGAAGTTGCATTTTTCACTGACCCCCATATAAGTCTTCATGTGTCCAGCTCTACAAGAAACATGGAAGACAGGCTGTCAACAGGCATAAATACAGAGCTCAATCCTTTTTTGTCGTACATAATATCACCAAGCTATACATGTGGATACCTCACCAGAGGTTCAAAGTCGTTAAAAGTTTTTACCTTAGGCTTCTAGTTTACGTACAGCCAGAGATATTTGATATTTTCTTGAGTTTAGCCTTCCCGCATCCACGAAACGAATTATAAGGCAATGTATGAGCATCGAACACGAATTTTAATCGATTTTTTTGCAAGTCGAAATTTTCTCCAAAAATCGATTTTCTTCATCGTTTTCGGTAGCATATTGATTTCGAACGAGTAATTTGGAGGTGCAAAAGCGGGAAGTTGCATTTTTCACTGACCCTCATATAAGTCTTCATGTGTCCAGCTCTACAAGAAACATGGAAGACAGCCTGTCAAGAGGCATAAATACAGGGCTCAATCCTTCTTTGTGGTACATCATATCACCAAGCTATACCTGTGGATAGCTTACCAGAGGTTCAAAGTCGTTTAAACTTTTTACCTTAGCCTTCTAGTTTACGTACAGCCAGAGATATTTGATATTTTCTTGAGTTTAGCCTTCCCGCATCCACGAAACGAATTATAAGGCAATGTATGAGCATCGAACACGAATTTTAATCAATTTTTTTGCAAGTCGAAATTTTCTCGAAAAATCGATTTTCTTCATCGTTTTCGGTAGCATATTGATTTCGAACAAGTAATTTGGAGGTGCAAAAGAGGGAAGTTGCATTTTTCACTGACCCCCATATAAGTCTTCATGTGTCCAGCTCTACAAGAAAGATGGAAGACAGCCTGTCAAGAGGTATAAATACAGGGCTCAATCCTTCTTTGTCGTACATCATATCACCAAGCTATACATGTGGATAGCTTACCAGAGGTTCAAAAACGATAAAACTTTTTACCTTAGCCTTCTAGTTTACGTACAGCCAGAGATATTTGATATTTTCTTGAGTTTAGCCTTCCCGCATCCACGAAACGAATTATAAGGCAATGTATGAACATGAAACAGGAATTTTAATCAATTTTTTTGGAAGTCGAAATTTTCTTTAAAAATCGATTTTCTTGATCGTTTTCGGTAGCATATTGATTTCAAACGAGTAATTTGGAGGTGAAAAAGAGGGAAGTTGCATTTTTCACTGACCCCCATATAAGTCTTCATGTGTCCAGCTCTACAAGAAACATGGAAGACAGGCTGTCAACAGGCATAAATACAGAGCTCAATCCTTTTTTGTCGTACATAATATCACCAAGCTATACATGTGGATACCTCACCAGAGGTTCAAAGTCGTTAAAAGTTTTTACCTTAGGCTTCTAGTTTACGTACAGCCAGAGATATTTGATATTTTCTTGAGTTTAGCCTTCCCGCATCCACGAAACGAATTATAAGGCAATGTATGAGCATCGAACACGAATTTTAATCGATTTTTTTGCAAGTCGAAATTTTCTCCAAAAATCGATTTTCTTCATCGTTTTCGGTAGCATATTGATTTCGAACGAGTAATTTGGAGGTGCAAAAGAGGGAAGTAGCATTTTTCACTGACCCTCATATAAGTCTTCATATGTTCAGCTCTACAAGAAACATGGAAGACAGGCTGTCAAGAGGCATAAATACAGAGCTCAATCCTTCTTTGTCGTACATCATATCACCAAGCCATACATGTGGATAGCTTACCAGAGGATGAAAGTCGTTTAAACTTTTTACCTTAGCCTTCTAGTTTACGTACAGCCAGAGATATTTGATATTTTCTTCAGTTTAGCCTTCCCGCATCCACGAAACGAATTATAAGGCAATGTATGAGCATCGAACACGAATTTTAATCAATTTTTTTGCAAGTCGAAATTTTCTCGAAAAATCGATTTTCTTCATCGTTTTCGGTAGCATATTGATTTCGAACGAGTAATTTGGAGGTGCAAAAGAGGGAAGTTGCATTTTTCACTGACCTCCATATAAGTCTTCATGTGTCCAGCTCTACAAGAAAGATGGAAGACAGCCTGTCAAGAGGTATAAATACAGGGCTCAATCCTTCTTTATCGTACATCATATCACCAAGCTATACATGTGGATAGCTTACCAGAGGTTCAAAAACGATAAAACTTTTTACCTTAGCCTTCTAGTTTACGTACAGCCAGAGATATTTGATATTTTCTTGAGTTTAGCCTTCCCGCATCCACGAAACGAATTATAAGGCAATGTATGAACATGAAAGAGGAATTTTAATCAATTTTTTTGGAAGTCGAAATTTTCTTTAAAAATCGATTTTCTTGATCGTTTTCGGTAGCATATTGATTTCAAACGAGTAATTTGGAGGTGAAAAAGAGGGAAGTTGCATTTTTCACTGACCCCCATATAAGTCTTCATGTGTCCAGCTCTACAAGAAACATGGAAGACAGGCTGTCAACAGGCATAAATACAGAGCTCAATCCTTTTTTGTCGTACATAATATCACCAAGCTATACATGTGGATACCTCACCAGAGGTTCAAAGTCGTTAAAAGTTTTTACCTTAGGCTTCTAGTTTACGTACAGCCAGAGATATTTGATATTTTCTTGAGTTTAGCCTTCCCGCATCCACGAAACGAATTATAAGGCAATGTATGAGAATCGAACACGAATTTTAATCGATTTTTTTGCAAGTCGAAATTTTCTCCAAAAATCGATTTTCTTCATCGTTTTCGGTAGCATATTGATTTCGAACGAGTAATTTGGAGGTGCAAAAGAGGGAAGTTGCATTTTTCACTGACCCTCATATAAGTCTTCATATGTTCAGCTCTACAAGAAACATGGAAGACAGGCTGTCAAGAGGCATAAATACAGAGCTCAATCCTTCTTTGTCGTACATCATATCACCAAGCCATACATGTGGATAGCTTACAAGAGGATGAAAGTCGTTTAAACTTTTTACCTTAGCCTTCTAGTTTACGTACAGCCAGAGATATTTGATATTTTCTTGAGTTTAGCCTTCCCGCATCCACGAAACGAATTATAAGGCAATGTATGAGCATCGAACACGAATTTTAATCAATTTTTTTGCAAGTCGAAATTTTCTCGAAAAATCGATTTTCTTCATCGTTTTCGGTAGCATATTGATTTCGAACGAGTAATTTGGAGGTGCAAAAGAGGGAAGTTGCATTTTTCACTGACCCCCATATAAGTCTTCATGTGTCCAGCTCTACAAGAAACATGGAAGACAGCCTGTCAAGAGGCATAAATACAGAGCTCAATCCTTCTTTGTCGTACATCATATCACAAAGCTATACATGTGGATAGCATACCAGAGGTTGAAAGTCGTTAAAACTTTTTACCTTAGCCTTCTAGTTTACGTACAGCCAGAGATATTTGATATTTTCTTGAGTTTAGCCTTCCCGCATCCACGAAACGAATTATAAGGCAATGTATGAGCATCGAACACGAATTTTAATCGATTTTTTTGCAAGTCGAAATTTTCTCGAAAAATGGATTTTCATCATCGTTTTCGGTAGCATATTAATTTCGAACGAGTAATTTGGAGGTGCAAAAGAGGGAAGTTGCATTTTTCATTGACCCCCCATATAAGTATTCATGTGTCCAGCTCTACAAGAAAGATGGAAGACAGCCTGTCAAGAGGTATAAATACAGGGCTCAATCCTTCTTTGTCGTACATCATATCACCAAGCTATACATGTGGATAGCTTACCAGAGGTTCAAAAACGATAAAACTTTTTACCTTAGCCTTCTAGTTTACGTACAGCCAGAGATATTTGATATTTTCTTTAGTTTAGCCTTCCCGCATCCACGAAACGAATTATAAGGCAATGTATGAACATGAAACAGGAATTTTAATCAATTTTTTTGGAAGTCGAAATTTTCTTTAAAAATCGATTTTCTTGATCGTTTTCGGTAGCATATTGATTTCAAACGAGTAATTTGGAGGTGAAAAAGAGGGAAGTTGCATTTTTCACTGACCCCCATATAAGTCTTCATGTGTCCAGCTCTACAAGAAACATGGAAGACAGGCTGTCAACAGGCATAAATACAGAGCTCAATCCTTCTTTGTCGTACATCATATCACCAAGCTATACATGTGGATACCTCACCAGAGGTTCAAAGTCGTTAAAAGTTTTTACCTTAGGCTTCTAGTTTACCTACAGCCAGAGATATTTGATATTTTCTTGAGTTTAGCCTTCCCGCATCCACGAAACGAATTATAAGGCAATGTATGAGCATCGAACACGAATTTTAATCGATTTTTTTGCAAGTCGAAATTTTCTCCAAAAATCGATTTTCTTCATCGTTTTCGGTAGCATATTGATTTCGAACGAGTAATTTGGAGGTGCAAAAGAGGGAAGTTGCATTTTTCACTGACCCTCATATAAGTCTTCATATGTTCAGCTCTACAAGAAACATGGAAGACAGGCTGTCAAGAGGCATAAATACAGAGCTCAATCCTTCTTTGTCGTACATCATATCACCAAGCCATACATGTGGATAGCTTACCAGAGGATAAAAGTCGTTTAAACTTTTTACCTTAGCCTTCTAGTTTACGTACAGCCAGAGATATTTGATATTTTCTTGAGTTTAGCCTTCCCGCATCCACGAAACGAATTATAAGGCAATGTATGAGCATCGAACACGAATTTTAATCAATTTTTTTGCAAGTCGAAATTTTCTCGAAAAATCGATTTTCTTCATCGTTTTCGGTAGCATATTGATTTCGAACGAGTAATTTGGAGGTGAAAAAGAGGGAAGTTGCATTTTTCACTGACCCCCATATAAGTCTTCATGTGTCCAGCTCTACAAGAAACATGGAAGACAGGCTGTCAACAGGCATAAATACAGAGCTCAATCCTTCTTTGTCGTACATCATATCACCAAGCTATACATGTGGATACCTCACCAGAGGTTCAAAGTCGTTAAAAGTTTTTACCTTAGGCTTCTAGTTTACCTACAGCCAGAGATATTTGATATTTTCTTGAGTTTAGCCTTCCCGCATCCACGAAACGAATTATAAGGCAATGTATGAGCATCGAACACGAATTTTAATCGATTTTTTTGCAAGTCGAAATTTTCTCCAAAAATCGATTTTCTTCATCGTTTTCGGTAGCATATTGATTTCGAACGAGTAATTTGGAGGTGCAAAAGAGGGAAGTTGCATTTTTCACTGACCCTCATATAAGTCTTCATATGTTCAGCTCTACAAGAAACATGGAAGACAGGCTGTCAAGAGGCATAAATACAGAGCTCAATCCTTCTTTGTCGTACATCATATCACCAAGCCATACATGTGGATAGCTTACCAGAGGATAAAAGTCGTTTAAACTTTTTACCTTAGCCTTCTAGTTTACGTACAGCCAGAGATATTTGATATTTTCTTGAGTTTAGCCTTCCCGCATCCACGAAACGAATTATAAGGCAATGTATGAGCATCGAACACGAATTTTAATCAATTTTTTTGCAAGTCGAAATTTTCTCGAAAAATCGATTTTCTTCATCGTTTTCGGTAGCATATTGATTTCGAACGAGTAATTTGGAGGTGGAAAAGAGGGAAGTTGCATTTTTCACTGACCCCCATATAAGTCTTCATGTGTCCAGCTCTACAAGAAACATGGAAGACAGCCTGTCAAGAGGCATAAATACAGGGCTCAATCCTTCTTTGTCGTACATCATATCACAAAGCTATACATGTGGATAGCTTACCAGAGGTTGAAAGTCGTTAAAACTTTTTACCTTAGCCTTCTAGTTTACGTACAGCCAGAGATATTTGATATTTTCTTGAGTTTAGCCTTCCCGCATTCACGAAACGAATTATAAGGCAATGTATGAGCATCGAACACGAATTTTAATCGATTTTTTTGCAAGTCGAAATTTTCTCGAAAAATGGATTTTCATCATCGTTTTCGGTAGCATATTAATTTCGAACGAGTAATTTGGAGGTGCAAAAGAGGGAAGTTGCATTTTTCATTGACCCCCATATAAGTCTTCATGTGTCCAGCTCTACAAGAAAGATGGAAGACAGCCTGTCAAGAGGCATAAATACAGGGCTCAATCTTTCTTTGTCGTACATCATATCACCAAGCTATACATGTGGATAGCTTACCAGAGGTTCAAAAACGATAAAACTTTTTACCTTAGCCTTCTAGTTTACGTACAGCCAGAGATATTTGATATTTTCTTGAGTTTAGGTTTCCCGCATCCACGAAACGAATTATAAGGCAATGTATGAGCATGAAACAGGAATTTTAATCAATTTTTTTGGAAGTCGAAATTTTCTTTAAAAATCGATTTTCTTGATCGTTTTCGGTAGCATATTGATTTCAAACGAGTAATTTGGAGGTGAAAAAGAGGGAAGTTGCATTTTTCACTGACCCCCATATAAGTCTTCATGTGTCCAGCTCTACAAGAAACATGGAAGACAGGCTGTCAACAGGCATAAATACAGAGCTCAATCCTTTTTTGTCGTACATCATATCACCAAGCTATACATGTGGATACCTCACCAGAGGTTCAAAGTCGTTAAAAGTTTTTACCTTAGGCTTCTAGTTTACGTACAGCCAGAGATATTTGATATTTTCTTGAGTTTAGCCTTCCCTCATCCACGAAACGAATTATAAGGCAATGTATGAGCATCGAACACGAATTTTAATCGATTTTATTGCAAGTCGAAATTTTCTCCAAAAATCGATTTTCTTCATCGTTTTCGGTAGCATATTGATTTCGAACGAGTAATTTGGAGGTGCAAAAGAGGGAAGTTGCATTTTTCACTGACCCCCATATAAGTCTTCATATGTTCAGCTCTACAAGAAACATGGAAGATAGGCTGTCAACAGGCATAAATACAGAGCTCAATCCTTTTTTGTCGTACATCATATCACCAAGCTATACATGTGGATACCTCACCAGAGGTTCAAAGTCGTTAAAAGTTTTTACCTTAGGCTTCTAGTTTACGTACAGCCAGAGATATTTGATATTTTCTTGAGTTTAGCCTTCCCGCATCCACGAAACGATTTATAAGGCAATGTATGAGCATCGAACACGAATTTTAATCGATTTTTTTGCAAGTCGAAATTTTCTCCAAAAATCGATTTTCTTCATCGTTTTCGGTAGCATATTGATTTCGAACGAGTAATTTGGAGGTGCAAAAGAGGGAAGTTGCATTTTTCACTGACCCCCATATAAGTCTTCATATGTTCAGCTCTACAAGAAACATGGAAGACAGGCTGTCAAGAGGCATAAATACAGAGCTCAATCCTTCTTTGTCGTACATCATATCACCAAGCCATACATGTGGATAGCTTACCGGAGGATGAAAGTCGTTTAAACTTTTTACCTTAGCCTTCTAGTTTACGTACAGCCAGAGATATTTGATATTTTCTTGAGTTTAGCCTTCCCTCATCCACGAAACGAATTATAAGGCAATGTATGAGCATCGAACACGAATTTTAATCGATTTTTTTGCAAGTCGAAATTTTCTCCAAAAATCGATTTTCTTCATCGTTTTCGGTAGCATATTGATTTCGAACGAGTAATTTGGAGGTGCAAAAGAGGGAAGTTGCATTTTTCACTGACCCCCATATAAGTCTTCATATGTTCAGCTCTACAAGAAACATGGAAGATAGGCTGTCAACAGGCATAAATACAGAGCTCAATCCTTCTTTGTCGTACATCATATCACCAAGCTATACATGTGGATAGCTAACCAGAGGTTCAAAGTCGTTAAAACTTTTTACCTTGGGCTTCTAGTTTACGTACAGCCAGAGATATTTGATATTTTCTTGAGTTTAGCCTTCCTGCATCCACGAAACGAATTATAAGGCAATGTATGAGCGTGAAACAGGAATTTTAATCAATTTTTTTGCAAGTCGAAATTTTCTCCAAAAATCGATTTTCTTGATCGTTTTCGGTAGCATATTGATTTCAAACGAGTAATTTGGAGGTGGAAAAGAGGGAAGTTGCATTTTTCATTGAACCCCATATAAGTCTTCATGTGTCCAGCTCTACAAGAAACATGGAAGACAGGCTGTCACAGGCATAAATACGGAGCTCAATCCTTCTTTGTCGTACATCATATCACCAAGCTATACATGTGGATAGCTTACCGGAGGATGAAAGTCGTTTAAACTTTTTACCTTAGCCTTCTAGTTTACGTACAGCCAGAGATATTTGATATTTTCTTGAGTTTAGCCTTCCCTCATCCACGAAACGAATTATAAGGGAATGTATGAGCATCGAACACGAATTTTAATCGATTTTATTGCAAATCGAAATTTTCTCCAAAAATCGATTTTCTTCATCGTTTTCGGTAGCATATTGATTTCGAACGAGTAATTTGGAGGTGCAAAAGAGGGAAGTTGCATTTTTCACTGACCCCCATATAAGTCTTCATATGTTCAGCTCTACAAGAAACATGGAAGATAGGCTGTCAACAGGCATAAATACAGAGCTCAATCCTTCTTTGTCGTACATCATATCACCAAGCTATACATGTGGATAGCTTACCAGAGGTTCAAAGTCGTCAAAACTTTTTACCTTGGGCTTCTAGTTTACGTACAGCCAGAGATATTTGATATTTTCTTGAGTTTAGCCTTCCTGCATCCACGAAACGAATTATAAGGCAATGTATGAGCGTGAAACAGGAATTTTAATCAATTTTTTTGCAAGTCGAAATTTTCTCCAAAAATCGATTTTCTTGATCGTTTTCGGTAGCATATTGATTTCAAACGAGTAATTTGGAGGTGGAAAAGAGGGAAGTTGCATTTTTCATTGAAGCCCATATAAGTCTTCATGTGTCCAGCTCTACAAGAAACATGGAAGACAGGCTGTCACAGGCATAAATACAGGGCTCAATCCTTCTTTGTCGTACATCATATCACAAAGTTATACATGTGGATATTTTACCAGAGGTTCAAAGTCGTTAAAACTTTTTACCTTAGCCTTCTAGTTTACGTACAGCCAGAGATATTTGATATTTTCTTGAATTTAGCCTTCCCGCATCCACGAAACGATTTATAAGGCAATGTATGAGCATCGAACACGAATTTTAATCAATTTTTTGCAAGTCGAAATTTTCTCGAAAAATCGATTTTCTTCATCGTTTTCGGTAGCATATTGATTTCGAACGAGTAATTTGGAGGTGAAAAAGAGGGAAGTTGCATTTTTCACTGACCCCCATATAAGTCTTCATATGTTCAGCTCTACAAGAAACATGGAAGATAGGCTGTCAACAGGCATAAATACAGAGCTCAATCCTTCTTTGTCGTACATCATATCACCAAGCTATACATGTGGATAGCTTACCAGAGGTTCAAAGTCGTCAAAACTTTTTACCTTGGGCTTCTAGTTTACGTACAGCCAGAGATATTTGATATTTTCTTGAGTTTAGCCTTCCTGCATCCACGAAACGAATTATAAGGCAATGTATGAGCGTGAAACAGGAATTTTAATCAATTTTTTTGCAAGTCGAAATTTTCTCCAAAAATCGATTTTCTTGATCGTTTTCGGTAGCATATTGATTTCAAACGAGTAATTTGGAGGTGGAAAAGAGGGAAGTTGCATTTTTCATTGAAGCCCATATAAGTCTTCATGTGTCCAGCTCTACAAGAAACATGGAAGACAGGCTGTCACAGGCATAAATACAGGGCTCAATCCTTCTTTGTCGTACATCATATCACAAAGTTATACATGTGGATATTTTACCAGAGGTTCAAAGTCGTTAAAACTTTTTACCTTAGCCTTCTAGTTTACGTACAGCCAGAGATATTTGATATTTTCTTGAATTTAGCCTTCCCGCATCCACGAAACGATTTATAAGGCAATGTATGAGCATCGAACACGAATTTTAATCAATTTTTTGCAAGTCGAAATTTTCTCGAAAAATCGATTTTCTTCATCGTTTTCGGTAGCATATTGATTTCGAACGAGTAATTTGGAGGTGAAAAAGAGGGAAGTTGCATTTTTCACTGACCCCCATATAAGTCTTCATGTGTCCAGCTCTACAAGAAACATGGAAGACAGGCTGTCAAGAGGCATAAATACAGGGCTCAATCCTTCTTTGTCGTACATCATATCACCAAGCTATACATGTGGATAACTTACCAGAGGTTCAAAGTCGTTAAAACTTTTTACCTTAGCCTTCTAGTTTACGTACAGCCAGAGATATTTAATATTTTCTTGAGTTTAGCCTTCCCGCATCCACGAAACGAATTATAAGGCAATGTATGAGCATCGAACACGAATTTTAATCGATTTTTTTGCAAGTCGAAATTTTCTCCAAAAATCGATTTTCTTCATCGTTTTCGGTAGCATATATATTTTGAACGAGTAATTTGGAGGTGCAAAAGAGGGAAGTTGCATTTTTCACTGACCCCCATATAAGTCTTCATATGTTCAGCTCTACAAGAAACATGGAAGACAGGCTGTCAAGAGGCATAAATACAGAGCTCAATCCTTCTTTGTCGTACATCATATCACCAAGCTATACATGTGCATAGCTTACCAGAGGTTCAAAGTCGTTAAAACTTTTTACCTTAGCCTTCTAGTTTACGTACAGCCAGAGATATTTGATATTTTCTTGAGTTTAGCCTTCCCGCATCCACGAAACGAATTATAAGGCAATGTTTGAGCATCGAACACGAATTTTAATCGATTTTTTTGCAAGTCGAAATTTTCTCCAAAAATCGATTTTCATCATCGTTTTCGGTAGCATATTGATTTCGAACGAGTAATTTGGAGGTGCAAAAGAGGGAAGTTGCATTTTTCACTGACCCCCATATAAGTCTTCATGTGTCCAGCTCTACAAGAAACATGGAAGACAGGCTGTCAACAGGCATAAATACAGAGCTCAATCCTTTTTTGTCGTACATCATATCACCAAGCTATACATGTGGATACCTCACCAGAGGTTCAAAGTCGTTAAAAGTTTTTACCTAAGGCTTCTAGTTTACGTACAGCCAGAGATATTTGATATTTTCTTGAGTTTAGCCTTCCCGCATCCACGAAACGAATTATAAGGCAATGTATGAGCATCGAACACGAATTTTAATCGATTTTATTGCAAGTCGAAATTTTCTCCAAAAATCGATTTTCTTCATCGTTTTCGGTAGCATATTGATTTCGAACGAGTAATTTGGAGGTGCAAAAGAGGGAAGTTGCATTTTTCACTGACCCCCATATAAGTCTTCATATGTTCAGCTCTACAAGAAACATGGAAGATAGGCTGTCAACAGGCATAAATACAGAGCTCAATCCTTCTTTGTCGTACATCATATCACCAAGCTATACATGTGGATAGCTTACCAGAGGTTCAAAGTCGTTAAAACTTTTTACCTTGGGCTTCTAGTTTACGTACAGCCAGAGATATTTGATATTTTCTTGAGTTTAGCCTTCCTGCATCCACGAAACGAATTATAAGGCAATGTATGAGCGTGAAACAGGAATTTTAATCAATTTTTTTGCAAGTCGAAATTTTCTCCAAAAATCGATTTTCTTCATCGTTTTCGGTAGCATATTGATTTCAAACGAGTAATTTGGAGGTGCAAAAGAGGGAAGTTGCATTTTTCATTGAACCCCATATAAGTCTTCATGTGTCCAGCTCTACAAGAAACATGGAAGACAGGCTGTCAACAGGCATAAATACAGGGCTCAATCCTTCTTTGTCGTACATCATATCACCAAGCTATACATGTGGATAACTTACCAGAGGTTCAAAGTCGTTAAAACTTTTTACCTTAGCCTTCTAGTTTACGTACAGCCAGAGATATTTAATATTTTCTTGAGTTTAGCCTTCCCGTATCCACGAAACGAATTATAAGGCAATGTATGAGCATCGAACACGAATTTTAATCGATTTTTTTGCAAGTCGAAATTTTCTCCAAAAATCGATTTTCTTCATCGTTTTCGGTAGCATATTGATTTTGAACGAGTAATTTGGAGGTGCAAAAGAGGGAAGTTGCATTTTTCACTGACCCCCATATAAGTCTTCATATGTTCAGCTCTACAAGAAACATGGAAGACAGGCTGTCAAGAGGCATAAATACAGAGCTCAATCCTTCTTTGTCGTACATCATATCACCAAGCTATACATGTGCATAGCTTACCAGAGGTTCAAAGTCGTTAAAACTTTTTACCTTAGCCTTCTAGTTTACGTACAGCCAGAGATATTTGATATTTTCTTGAGTTTAGCCTTCCCGCATCCACGAAACGAATTATAAGGCAATGTATGAGCATGAAACAGGAATTTTAATCAATTTTTTTGGAAGTCGAAATTTTCTTTAAAAATCGATTTTCTTGATCGTTTTCGGTAGCATATTGATTTCAAACGAGTAATTTGGAGGTGAAAAAGAGGGAAGTTGCATTTTTCACTGACCCCCATATAAGTCTTCATGTGTCCAGCTCTACAAGAAACATGGAAGACAGGCTGTCAACAGGCATAAATACAGAGCTCAATCCTTTTTTGTCGTACATCATATCACCAAGCTATACATGTGGATACCTCACCAGAGGTTCAAAGTCGTTAAAAGTTTTTACCTTAAGCTTCTAGTTTACGTACAGCCAGAGATATTTGATATTTTCTTGAGTTTAGCCTTCCCGCATCCACGAAACGAATTATAAGGCAATGTATGAGCATCGAACACGAATTTTAATCGATTTTTTTGGAAGTCGAAATTTTCTCCAAAAATCGATTTTCTTTATCGTTTTCGGTAGCATATTGATTTCGAACGAGTAATTTGGAGGTGCAAAAGAGGGAAGTTGCATTTTTCACTGACCCCCATATAAGTCTTCATGTGTCCAGCTCTACAAGAAAGATGGAAGACAGCCTGTCAAGAGGCATAAATACAGGGCTCAATCTTTCTTTGTCGTACATCATATCACCAAGCTATACATGTGGATAGCTTACCAGAGGTTCAAAAACGATAAAACTTTTTACCTTAGCCTTCTAGTTTACGTACAGCCAGAGATATTTGATATTTTCTTGAGTTTAGGTTTCCCGCATCCACGAAACGAATTATAAGGCAATGTATGAGCATGAAACAGGAATTTTAATCAATTTTTTTGGAAGTCGAAATTTTCTTTAAAAATCGATTTTCTTGATCGTTTTCGGTAGCATATTGATTTCAAACGAGTAATTTGGAGGTGAAAAAGAGGGAAGTTGCATTTTTCACTGACCCCCATATAAGTCTTCATGTGTCCAGCTCTACAAGAAACATGGAAGACAGGCTGTCAACAGGCATAAATACAGAGCTCAATCCTTTTTTGTCGTACATCATATCACCAAGCTATACATGTGGATACCTCACCAGAGGTTCAAAGTCGTTAAAAGTTTTTACCTTAAGCTTCTAGTTTACGTACAGCCAGAGATATTTGATATTTTCTTGAGTTTAGCCTTCCCGCATCCACGAAACGAATTATAAGGCAATGTATGAGCATCGAACACGAATTTTAATCGATTTTTTTGGAAGTCGAAATTTTCTCCAAAAATCGATTTTCTTTATCGTTTTCGGTAGCATATTGATTTCGAACGAGTAATTTGGAGGTGCAAAAGAGGGAAGTTGCATTTTTCACTGACCCCCATATAAGTCTTCATGTGTCCAGCTCTACAAGAAAGATGGAAGACAGCCTGTCAAGAGGCATAAATACAGGGCTCAATCTTTCTTTGTCGTACATCATATCACCAAGCTATACATGTGGATAGCTTACCAGAGGTTCAAAAACGATAAAACTTTTTACCTTAGCCTTCTAGTTTACGTACAGCCAGAGATATTTGATATTTTCTTGAGTTTAGGTTTCCCGCATCCACGAAACGAATTATAAGGCAATGTATGAGCATGAAACAGGAATTTTAATCAATTTTTTTGGAAGTCGAAATTTTCTTTAAAAATCGATTTTCTTGATCGTTTTCGGTAGCATATTGATTTCAAACGAGTAATTTGGAGGTGAAAAAGAGGGAAGTTGCATTTTTCACTGACCCCCATATAAGTCTTCATGTGTCCAGCTCTACAAGAAACATGGAAGACAGGCTGTCAACAGGCATAAATACAGAGCTCAATCCTTTTTTGTCGTACATCATATCACCAAGCTATACATGTGGATACCTCACCAGAGGTTCAAAGTCGTTAAAAGTTTTTACCTTAGGCTTCTAGTTTACGTACAGCCAGAGATATTTGATATTTTCTTGAGTTTAGCCTTCCCGCATCCACGAAACGAATTATAAGGCAATGTATGAGCATCGAACACGAATTTTAATCGATTTTTTTGCAAGTCGAAATTTTCTCCAAAAATCGATTTTCTTCATCGTTTTCGGTAGCATATTGATTTCGAACGAGTAATTTGGAGGTGCAAAAGAGGGAAGTTGCATTTTTCACTGACCCCCATATAAGTCTTCATATGTTCAGCTCTACAAGAAACATGGAAGACAGGCTGTCAAGAGGCATAAATACAGAGCTCAATCCTTCTTTGTCGTACATCATATCACCAAGCCATACATGTGGATAGCTTACCGGAGGATGAAAGTCGTTTAAACTTTTTACCTTAGCCTTCTAGTTTACGTACAGCCAGAGATATTTGATATTTTCTTGAGTTTAGCCTTCCCTCATCCACGAAACGAATTATAAGGCAATGTATGAGCATCGAACACGAATTTTAATCGATTTTATTGCAAGTCGAAATTTTCTCCAAAAATCGATTTTCTTCATCGTTTTCGGTAGCATATTGATTTCGAACGAGTAATTTGGAGGTGCAAAAGAGGGAAGTTGCATTTTTCACTGACCCCCATATAAGTCTTCATATGTTCAGCTCTACAAGAAACATGGAAGACAGGCTGTCAAGAGGCATAAATACAGAGCTCAATCCTTCTTTGTCGTACATCATATCACCAAGCCATACGTGTGGATAGCTTACCGGAGGATGAAAGTCGTTTAAACTTTTTACCTTAGCCTTCTAGTTTACGTACAGCCAGAGATATTTGATATTTTCTTGAGTTTAGCCTTCCCTCATCCACGAAACGAATTATAAGGCAATGTATGAGCATCGAACACGAATTTTAATCGATTTTATTGCAAGTCGAAATTTTCTCCAAAAATCGATTTTCTTCATCGTTTTCGGTAGCATATTGATTTCGAACGAGTAATTTGGAGGTGCAAAAGAGGGAAGTTGCATTTTTCACTGACCCCCATATAAGTCTTCATATGTTCAGCTCTACAAGAAACATGGAAGATAGGCTGTCAACAGGCATAAATACAGAGCTCAATCCTTTTTTGTCGTACATCATATCACCAAGCTATACATGTGGATACCTCACCAGAGGTTCAAAGTCGTTAAAACTTTTTACCTTAGGCTTCTAGTTTACGTACAGCCAGAGATATTTGATATTTTCTTGAGTTTAGCCTTCCCGCATCCACGAAACGAATTATAAGGCAATGTATGAGCATCGAACACGAATTTTAATCGATTTTTTTGCAAGTCGAAATTTTCTCCAAAAATCGATTTTCTTCATCGTTTTCGGTAGCATATTGATTTCGAACGAGTAATTTGGAGGTGCAAAAGAGGGAAGTTGCATTTTTCACTGACCCCCATATAAGTCTTCATATGTTCAGCTCTACAAGAAACATGGAAGACAGGCTGTCAAGAGGCATAAATACAGAGCTCAATCCTTCTTTGTCGTACATCATATCACCAAGCCATACATGTGGATAGCTTACCGGAGGATGAAAGTCGTTTAAACTTTTTACCTTAGCCTTCTAGTTTACGTACAGCCAGAGATATTTGATATTTTCTTGAGTTTAGCCTTCCCTCATCCACGAAACGAATTATAAGGCAATGTATGAGCATCGAACACGAATTTTAATCGATTTTTTTGCAAGTCGAAATTTTCTCCAAAAATCGATTTTCTTCATCGTTTTCGGTAGCATATTGATTTCGAACGAGTAATTTGGAGGTGCAAAAGAGGGAAGTTGCATTTTTCACTGACCCCCATATAAGTCTTCATATGTTCAGCTCTACAAGAAACATGGAAGATAGGCTGTCAACAGGCATAAATACAGAGCTCAATCCTTCTTTGTCGTACATCATATCACCAAGCTATACATGTGGGTAGCTAACCAGAGGTTCAAAGTCGTTAAAACTTTTTACCTTGGGCTTCTAGTTTACGTACAGCCAGAGATATTTGATATTTTCTTGAGTTTAGCCTTCCTGCATCCACGAAACGAATTATAAGGCAATGTATGAGCGTGAAACAGGAATTTTAATCAATTTTTTTGCAAGTCGAAATTTTCTCCAAAAATCGATTTTCTTCATCGTTTTCGGTAGCATATTGATTTCAAACGAGTAATTTGGAGGTGGAAAAGAGGGAAGTTGCATTTTTCATTGAACCCCATATAAGTCTTCATGTGTCCAGCTCTACAAGAAACATGGAAGACAGGCTGTCACAGGCATAAATACAGAGCTCAATCCTTCTTTGTCGTACATCATATCACCAAGCTATACATGTGGATAGCTTACCGGAGGATGAAAGTCGTTTAAACTTTTTACCTTAGCCTTCTAGTTTACGTACAGCCAGAGATATTTGATATTTTCTTGAGTTTAGCCTTCCCTCATCCACGAAACGAATTATAAGGGAATGTATGAGCATCGAACACGAATTTTAATCGATTTTATTGCAAATCGAAATTTTCTCCAAAAATCGATTTTCTTCATCGTTTTCGGTAGCATATTGATTTCGAACGAGTAATTTGGAGGTGCAAAAGAGGGAAGTTGCATTTTTCACTGACCCCCATATAAGTCTTCATATGTTCAGCTCTACAAGAAACATGGAAGATAGGCTGTCAACAGGCATAAATACAGAGCTCAATCCTTCTTTGTCGTACATCATATCACCAAGCTATACATGTGGATAGCTTACCAGAGGTTCAAAGTCGTCAAAACTTTTTACCTTGGGCTTCTAGTTTACGTACAGCCAGAGATATTTGATATTTTCTTGAGTTTAGCCTTCCTGCATCCACGAAACGAATTATAAGGCAATGTATGAGCGTGAAACAGGAATTTTAATCAATTTTTTTGCAAGTCGAAATTTTCTCCAAAAATCGATTTTCTTGATCGTTTTCGGTAGCATATTGATTTCAAACGAGTAATTTGGAGGTGGAAAAGAGGGAAGTTGCATTTTTCATTGAAGCCCATATAAGTCTTCATGTGTCCAGCTCTACAAGAAACATGGAAGACAGGCTGTCACAGGCATAAATACAGGGCTCAATCCTTCTTTGTCGTACATCATATCACAAAGTTATACATGTGGATATTTTACCAGAGGTTCAAAGTCGTTAAAACTTTTTACCTTAGCCTTCTAGTTTACGTACAGCCAGAGATATTTGATATTTTCTTGAATTTAGCCTTCCCGCATCCACGAAACGATTTATAAGGCAATGTATGAGCATCGAACACGAATTTTAATCAATTTTTTGCAAGTCGAAATTTTCTCGAAAAATCGATTTTCTTCATCGTTTTCGGTAGCATATTGATTTCGAACGAGTAATTTGGAGGTGAAAAAGAGGGAAGTTGCATTTTTCACTGACCCCCATATAAGTCTTCATGTGTCCAGCTCTACAAGAAACATGGAAGACAGGCTGTCAAGAGGCATAAATACAGGGCTCAATCCTTCTTTGTCGTACATCATATCACCAAGCTATACATGTGGATAACTTACCAGAGGTTCAAAGTCGTTAAAACTTTTTACCTTAGCCTTCTAGTTTACGTACAGCCAGAGATATTTAATATTTTCTTGACTTTAGCCTTCCCGCATCCACGAAACGAATTATAAGGCAATGTATGAGCATCGAACACGAATTTTAATCGATTTTTTTGCAAGTCGAAATTTTCTCCAAAAATCGATTTTCTTCATCGTTTTCGGTAGCATATTGATTTTGAACGAGTAATTTGGAGGTGCAAAAGAGGGAAGTTGCATTTTTCACTGACCCCCATATAAGTCTTCATATGTTCAGCTCTACAAGAAACATGGAAGACAGGCTGTCAAGAGGCATAAATACAGAGCTCAATCCTTCTTTGTCGTACATCATATCACCAAGCTATACATGTGCATAGCTTACCAGAGGTTCAAAGTCGTTAAAACTTTTTACCTTAGCCTTCTAGTTTACGTACAGCCAGAGATATTTGATATTTTCTTGAGTTTAGCCTTCCCGCATCCACGAAACGAATTATAAGGCAATGTTTGAGCATCGAACACGAATTTTAATCGTTTTTTTTGCAAGTCGAAATTTTCTCCAAAAATCGATTTTCATCATCGTTTTCGGTAGCATATTGATTTCGAACGAGTAATTTGGAGGTGCAAAAGAGGGAAGTTGCATTTTTCACTGACCCCCATATAAGTTATCATGTGTCCAGCTCTACAAGAAACATGGAAGACAGGCTGTCAACAGGCATAAATACAGAGCTCAATCCTTTTTTGTCGTACATCATATCACCAAGCTATACATGTGGATACCTCACCAGAGGTTCAAAGTCGTTAAAAGTTTTTACCTAAGGCTTCTAGTTTACGTACAGCCAGAGATATTTGATATTTTCTTGAGTTTAGCCTTCCCGCATCCACGAAACGAATTATAAGGCAATGTATGAGCATCGAACACGAATTTTAATCGATTTTATTGCAAGTCGAAATTTTCTCCAAAAATCGATTTTCTTCATCGTTTTCGGTAGCATATTGATTTCGAACGAGTAATTTGGAGGTGCAAAAGAGGGAAGTTGCATTTTTCACTGACCCCCATATAAGTCTTCATATGTTCAGCTCTACAAGAAACATGGAAGATAGGCTGTCAACAGGCATAAATACAGAGCTCAATCCTTCTTTGTCGTACATCATATCACCAAGCGATACATGTGGATAGCTTACCAGAGGTTCAAAGTCGTTAAAACTTTTTACCTTGGGCTTCTAGTTTACGTACAGCCAGAGATATTTGATATTTTCTTGAGTTTAGCCTTCCTGCATCCACGAAACGAATTATAAGGCAATGTATGAGCGTGAAACAGGAATTTTAATCAATTTTTTTGCAAGTCGAAATTTTCTCCAAAAATCGATTTTCTTCATCGTTTTCGGTAGCATATTGATTTCAAACGAGTAATTTGGAAGTGCAAAAGAGGGAAGTTGCATTTTTCATTGAACCCCATATAAGTCTTCATGTGTCCAGCTCTACAAGAAACATGGAAGACAGGCTGTCAACAGGCATAAATACAGAGCTCAATCCTTCTTTGTCGTACATCATATCACCAAGCTATACATGTGCATAGCTTACCAGAGGTTCAAAGTCGTTAAAACTTTTTACCTTAGCCTTCTAGTTTACGTACAGCCAGAGATATTTGATATTTTCTTGAGTTTAGCCTTCCCGCATCCACGAAACGAATTATAAGGCAATGTATGAGCATGAAACAGGAATTTTAATCAATTTTTTTGGAAGTCGAAATTTTCTTTAAAAATCGATTTTCTTGATCGTTTTCGGTAGCATATTGATTTCAAACGAGTAATTTGGAGGTGAAAAAGAGGGAAGTTGCATTTTTCACTGACCCCCATATAAGTCTTCATGTGTCCAGCTCTACAAGAAACATGGAAGACAGGCTGTCAACAGGCATAAATACAGAGCTCAATCCTTTTTTGTCGTACATCATATCACCAAGCTATACATGTGGATACCTCACCAGAGGTTCAAAGTCGTTAAAAGTTTTTACCTTAGGCTTCTAGTTTACGTACAGCCAGAGATATTTGATATTTTCTTGAGTTTAGCCTTCCCGCATCCACGAAACGAATTATAAGGCAATGTATGAGCATCGAACACGAATTTTAATCGATTTTTTTGCAAGTCGAAATTTTCTCCAAAAATCGATTTTCTTTATCGTTTTCGGTAGCATATTGATTTCGAACGAGTAATTTGGAGGTGCAAAAGAGGGAAGTTGCATTTTTCACTGACCCCCATATAAGTCTTCATATGTTCAGCTCTACAAGAAACATGGAAGACAGGCTGTCAAGAGGCATAAATACAGAGCTCAATCCTTCTTTGTCGTACATCATATCACCAAGCCATACATGTGGATAGCTTACCAGAGGATGAAAGTCGTTTAAACTTTTTACCTTAGCCTTCTAGTTTACGTACAGCCAGAGATATTTGATATTTTCTTGAGTTTAGCCTTCCCTCATCCACGAAACGAATTATAAGGCAATGTATGAGCATCGAACACGAATTTTAATCGATTTTATTGCAAGTCGAAATTTTCTCCAAAAATCGATTTTCTTCATCGTTTTCGGTAGCATATTGATTTCGAACGAGTAATTTGGAGGTGCAAAAGAGGGAAGTTGCATTTTTCACTGACCCCCATATAAGTCTTCATATGTTCAGCTCTACAAGAAACATGGAAGATAGGCTGTCAACAGGCATAAATACAGAGCTCAATCCTTCTTTGTCGTACATCATATCACCAAGCTATACATGTGGATAGCTTACCAGAGGTTCAAAGTCGTTAAAACTTTTTACCTTGGGCTTCTAGTTTACGTACAGCCAGAGATATTTGATATTTTCTTGAGTTTAGCCTTCCCGCATCCACAAAACGAATTATAAGGCAATGTATGAGCGTGAAACAGGAATTTTAATCAATTTTTTTGCAAGTCGAAATTTTCTCCAAAAATCGATTTTCTTCATCGTTTTCGGTAGCATATTGATTTCGAACGAGTAATTTGGAGGTGCAAAAGAGGGAAGTTGCATTTTTCATTGAACCCCATATAAGTCTTCATGTGTCCAGCTCTACAAGAAACATGGAAGACAGGCTGTCAAGAGGCATAAATACAGGGCTCAATCCTTCTTTGTCGTACATCATATCACAAAGCTATACATGTGGATAACTTACCAGAGGTTCAAAGTCGTTAAAACTTTTTACCTTAGCCTTCTAGTTTACGTACAGCCAGAGATATTTGATATTTTCTTGAGTTTAGCCTTCCCGCATCCACGAAACGATTTATAAGGCAATGTATGAGCATCGAACACGAATTTTAATCGATTTTTTTGCAAGTCGAAATTTTCTCCAAAAATCGATTTTCTTCATCGTTTTCGGTAGCATATTGATTTCAAACGAGTAATTTGGAGGTGCAAAAGAGGGAAGTTGCATTTTTCACTGACCCCCATATAAGTCTTCATGTGTCCAGCTCTACAAGAAACATGGAAGACAGGCTGTCAACAGGCATAAATACAGGGCTCAATCCTTCTTTGTCGTACATCATATCACAAAGCTATACATGTGGATAACTTACCAGAGGTTCAAAGTCGTTAAAACTTTTTACCTTAGCCTTCTAGTTTACGTACAGCCAGAGATATTTAATATTTTCTTGAGTTTAGCCTTCCCGTATCCACGAAACGAATTATAAGGCAATGTATGAGCATCGAACACGAATTTTAATCGATTTTTTTGCAAGTCGAAATTTTCTCCAAAAATCGATTTTCTTCATCGTTTTCGGTAGCATATTGATTTTGAACGAGTAATTTGGAGGTGCAAAAGAGGGAAGTTGCATTTTTCACTGACCCCCATATAAGTCTTCATATGTTCAGCTCTACAAGAAACATGGAAGACAGGCTGTCAAGAGGCATAAATACAGAGCTCAATCCTTCTTTGTCGTACATCATATCACCAAGCTATACATGTGCATAGCTTACCAGAGGTTCAAAGTCGTTAAAACTTTTTACCTTAGCCTTCTAGTTTACGTACAGCCAGAGATATTTGATATTTTCTCGAGTTTAGCCTTCCCGCATCCACGAAACGAATTATAAGGCAATGTATGAGCATGAAACAGGAATTTTAATCAATTTTTTTGGAAGTCGAAATTTTCTTTAAAAATCGATTTTCTTGATCGTTTTCGGTAGCATATTGATTTCAAACGAGTAATTTGGAGGTGAAAAAGAGGGAAGTTGCATTTTTCACTGACCCCCATATAAGTCTTCATGTGTCCAGCTCTACAAGAAACATGGAAGACAGGCTGTCAACAGGCATAAATACAGAGCTCAATCCTTTTTTGTCGTACATCATATCACCAAGCTATACATGTGGATACCTCACCAGAGGTTCAAAGTCGTTAAAAGTTTTTACCTTAGGCTTCTAGTTTACGTACAGCCAGAGATATTTGATATTTTCTTGAGTTTAGCCTTCCCGCATCCACGAAACGAATTATAAGGCAATGTATGAGCATCGAACACGAATTTTAATCGATTTTTTTGCAAGTCGAAATTTTCTCCAAAAATCGATTTTCTTTATCGTTTTCGGTAGCATATTGATTTCGAACGAGTAATTTGGAGGTGCAAAAGAGGGAAGTTGCATTTTTCACTGACCCCCATATAAGTCTTCATATGTTCAGCTCTACAAGAAACATGGAAGACAGGCTGTCAAGAGGCATAAATACAGAGCTCAATCCTTCTTTGTCGTACATCATATCACCAAGCCATACATGTGGATAGCTTACCAGAGGATGAAAGTCGTTTAAACTTTTTACCTTAGCCTTCTAGTTTACGTACAGCCAGAGATATTTGATATTTTCTTGAGTTTAGCCTTCCCTCATCCACGAAACGAATTATAAGGCAATGTATGAGCATCGAACACGAATTTTAATCGATTTTATTGCAAGTCGAAATTTTCTCCAAAAATCGATTTTCTTCATCGTTTTCGGTAGCATATTGATTTCGAACGAGTAATTTGGAGGTGCAAAAGAGGGAAGTTGCATTTTTCACTGACCCCCATATAAGTCTTCATATGTTCAGCTCTACAAGAAACATGGAAGATAGGCTGTCAACAGGCATAAATACAGAGCTCAATCCTTCTTTGTCGTACATCATATCACCAAGCTATACATGTGGATAGCTTACCAGAGGTTCAAAGTCGTTAAAACTTTTTACCTTGGGCTTCTAGTTTACGTACAGCCAGAGATATTTGATATTTTCTTGAGTTTAGCCTTCCCGCATCCACGAATGAATTATAAGGCAATGTATGAGCGTGAAACAGGAATTTTAATCAATTTTTTTGCAAGTCGAAATTTTCTCCAAAAATCGATTTTCTTCATCGTTTTCGGTAGCATATTGATTTCGAACGAGTAATTTGGAGGTGCAAAAGAGGGAAGTTGCATTTTTCATTGAACCCCATATAAGTCTTCATGTGTCCAGCTCTACAAGAAACATGGAAGACAGGCTGTCAACAGGCATAAATACAGGGCTCAATCCTTCTTTGTCGTACATCATATCACAAAGCCATACATGTGGATAACTTACCAGAGGTTCATAGTCGTTAAAACTTTTTACCTTAGCCTTCTAGTTTACGTACAGCCAGAGATATTTGATATTTTCTTGAGTTTAGCCTTCCCGCATCCACGAAACGATTTATAAGGCAATGTATGAGCATCGAACACGAATTTTAATCGATTTTTTTGCAAGTCGAAATTTTCTCCAAAAATCGATTTTCTTCATCGTTTTCGGTAGCATATTGATTTCGAACGAGTAATTTGGAGGTGCAAAAGAGGGAAGTTGCATTTTTCACTGACCCCCATATAAGTCTTCATATGTTCAGCTCTACAAGAAACATGGAAGACAGCCTGTCAAGAGGTATAAATACAGAGCTCAATCCTTCTTTGTCGTACATCATATCACCAAGCCATACATGTGGATAGCTTACCAGAGGTTCAAAGTCGTTAAAACTTTTTACCTTAGCCTTCTAGTTTACGTACAGCCAGAGATATTTGATATTTTCTTCAGTTTAGCCTTCCCGCATCCACGAAACGAATTATGAGGCAATGTATGAGCATCGAACACGAATTTTAATCGATTTTTTTGCAAGTCGAAATTTTCTCCAAAAATCGATTTTCTTCATCGTTTTCGGTAGCATATTGATTTCGAACGAGTAATTTGGAGGTGCAAAAGAGGGAAGTTGCATTTTTCACTGACCCCCATATAAGTCTTCATGCGTTCAGCTCTACAAGAAACATGGAAGACAGGCTGTCAAGAGGCATAAATACAGAGCTCAATCCTTCTTTGTCGTACATCATATCACCAAGCCATACATGTGGATAGCTTACCAGAGGTTCAAAGTCGTTAAAACTTTTTACCTTAGCCTTCTAGTTTACGTACAGCCAGAGATATTTGATATTTTCTTGAGTTTAGCCTTCCCGCATCCACGAAACGATTTATAAGGCAATGTATGAGCATCGAACACGAATTTTAATCGATTTTTTTGCAAGTCGAAATTTTCTCCAAAAATCGATTTTCTTCATCGTTTTCGGTAGCATATTGATTTTGAACGAGTAATTTGGAGGTGCAAAAGAGGGAAGTTGCATTTTTCACTGACCCCCATATAAGTCTTCATATGTTCAGCTCTACAAGAAACATGGAAGACAGGCTGTCAAGAGGCATAAATACAGAGCTCAATCCTTCTTTGTCGTACATCATATCACCAAGCCATACATGTGGATAGCTTACCAGACGATGAAAGTCGTTTAAACTTTTTACCTTAGCCTTCTAGTTTACGTACAGCCAGAGATAGTTGATATTTTCTTGAGTTTAGCCTTGCCGCATCCACGAAACGAATTATAAGGCAATGTATGAGCATCGAACACGAATTTTAATCGATTTTTTTGCAAGTCGAAATTTTCTCCAAAAATCGATTTTCTTCATCGTTTTCGGTAGCATATTGATTTCGAACGAGTAATTTGGAGGTGCAAAAGAGGGAAGTTGCATTTTTCACTGACCCCCATATAAGTCTTCATATGTTCAGCTCTACAAGAAACATGGAAGACAGGCTGTCAACAGGCATAAATACAGAGCTCAATCCTTCTTTGTCGTACATCATATCACCAAGCCATACATATGGATAGCTTACCAGAGGTTCAAAGTCGTTAAAACTTTTTACCTTAGCCTTCTAGTTTACGTACAGCCAGAGATATTTGATATTTTCTTGAGTTTAGCCTTCCCGCATCCACGAAACGATTTATAAGGCAATGTATGAGCATCGAACACGAATTTTAATCGATTTTTTTGCAAGTCGAAATTTTCTCCAAAAATCGATTTTCTTCATCGTTTTCGGTAGCATATTGATTTCGAACGAGTAATTTGGAGGTGCAAAAGAGGGAAGTTGCATTTTCACTGACCCCCATATAAGTCTTCATATGTTCAGCTCTACAAGAAACATGGAAGATAGGCTGTCAACAGGCATAAATACAGAGCTCAATCCTTCTTTGTCGTACATCATATCACCAAGCTATACATGTGGATAGCTTACCAGAGGTTCAAAGTCGTTAAAACTTTTTACCTTGGGCTTCTAGTTTACGTACAGCCAGAGATATTTGATATTTTCTTGAGTTTAGCCTTCCCGCATCCACGAAACGAATTATAAGGCAATGTATGAGCGTGAAACAGGAATTTTAATCAATTTTTTTGCAAGTCGAAATTTTCTCCAAAAATCGATTTTCTTCATCGTTTTCGGTAGTATATTGATTTCGAACGAGTAATTTGGAGGTGCAAAAGAGGGAAGTTGCATTTTTCACTGACCCCCATATAAGTCTTCATATGTTCAGCTCTACAAGAAACATGGAAGACAGGCTGTCAAGAGGCATAAATACAGAGCTCAATCCTTCTTTGTCGTACATCATATCACCAAGCCATACATGTGGATAGCTTACCAGACGATGAAAGTCGTTTAAACTTTTTACCTTAGCCTTCTAGTTTACGTACAGCCAGAGATAGTTGATATTTTCTTGAGTTTAGCCTTGCCGCATCCACGAAACGAATTATAAGGCAATGTATGAGCATCGAACACGAATTTTAATCGATTTTTTTGCAAGTCGAAATTTTCTCCAAAAATCGATTTTCTTCATCGTTTTCGGTAGCATATTGATTTCGAACGAGTAATTTGGAGGTGCAAAAGAGGGAAGTTGCATTTTTCACTGACCCCCATATAAGTCTTCATATGTTCAGCTCTACAAGAAACATGGAAGACAGGCTGTCAACAGGCATAAATACAGAGCTCAATCCTTCTTTGTCGTACATCATATCACCAAGCCATACATATGGATAGCTTACCAGAGGTTCAAAGAAGTTAAAACTTTTTACCTTAGCCTTCTAGTTTACGTACAGCCAGAGATATTTGATATTTTCTTGAGTTTAGCCTTCCCGCATCCACGAAACGATTTATAAGGCAATGTATGAGCATCGAACACGAATTTTAATCGATTTTTTTGCAAGTCGAAATTTTCTCCAAAAATCGATTTTCTTCATCGTTTTCGGTAGCATATTGATTTCGAACGAGTAATTTGGAGGTGCAAAAGAGGGAAGTTGCATTTTTCACTGACCCCCATATAAGTCTTCATATGTTCAGCTCTACAAGAAACATGGAAGATAGGCTGTCAACAGGCATAAATACAGAGCTCAATCCTTCTTTGTCGTACATCATATCACCAAGCTATACATGTGGATAGCTTACCAGAGGTTCAAAGTCGTTAAAACTTTTTACCTTGGGCTTCTAGTTTACGTACAGCCAGAGATATTTGATATTTTCTTGAGTTTAGCCTTCCCGCATCCACGAAACGAATTATAAGGCAATGTATGAGCGTGAAACAGGAATTTTAATCAATTTTTTTGCAAGTCGAAATTTTCTCCAAAAATCGATTTTCTTCATCGTTTTCGGTAGCATATTGATTTCGAACGAGTAATTTGGAGGTGCAAAAGAGGGAAGTTGCATTTTTCATTGAACCCCATATAAGTCTTCATGTGTCCAGCTCTACAAGAAACATGGAAGACAGGCTGTCAACAGGCATAAATACAGGGCTCAATCCTTCTTTGTCGTACATCATATCACAAAGCTATACATGTGGATAACTTACCAGAGGTTCAAAGTCGTTAAAACTTTTTACCTTAGCCTTCTAGTTTACGTACAGCCAGAGATATTTGATATTTTCTTTAGTTTAGCCTTCCCGCATCCACGAAACGATTTATAAGGCAATGTATGAGCATCGAACACGAATTTTAATCGATTTTTTTGCAAGTCGAAATTTTCTCCAAAAATCGATTTTCTTCATCGTTTTCGGTAGCATATTGATTTCGGACGAGTAATTTGGAGGTGCAAAAGAGGGAAGTTGCATTTTTCACTGACCCCCATATAAGTCTTCATATGTTCAGCTCTACAAGAAACATGGAAGACAGGCTGTCAAGAGGCATAAATACAGAGCTCAATCCTTCTTTGTCGTACATCATATCACCAAGCCATACATGTGGATAGCTTACCAGAGGTTCAAAGTCGTTAAAACTTTTTACCTTAGCCTTCTAGTTTACGTACAGCCAGAGATATTTGATATTTTCTTGAGTTTAGCCTTCCCGCATCCACGAAACGAATTATGAGGCAATGTATGAGCATCGAACACGAATTTTAATCAATTTTTTTGCAAGTCGAAATTTTCTCCAAAAATCGATTTTCTTCATCGTTTTCGGTAGCATATTGATTTCGAACGAGTAATTTGGAGGTGCAAAAGAGGGAAGTTGCATTTTTCACTGACCCCCATATAAGTCTTCATGCGTTCAGCTCTACAAGAAACATGGAAGACAGGCTGTCAAGAGGCATAAATACAGAGCTCAATCCTTCTTTGTCGTACATCATATCACCAAGCCATACATGTGGATAGCTTACCAGAGGTTCAAAGTCGTTAAAACTTTTTACCTTAGCCTTCTAGTTTACGTGCAGCCAGAGATATTTGATATTTTCTTGAGTTTAGCCTTCCCGCATCCACGAAACGATTTATAAGGCAATGTATGAGCATCGAACACGAATTTTAATCGATTTTTTTGCAAGTCGAAATTTTCTCCAAAAATCGATTTTCTTCATCGTTTTCGGTAGCATATTGATTTCGAACGAGTAATTTGGAGGTGCAAAAGAGGGAAGTTGCATTTTTCACTGACCCCCATATAAGTCTTCATATGTTCAGCTCTACAAGAAACATGGAAGACAGGCTGTCAAGAGGCATAAATACAGAGCTCAATCCTTCTTTGTCGTACATCATATCACCAAGCCATACATGTGGATAGCTTACCAGAGGATGAAAGTCGTTTAAACTTTTTACCTTAGCCTTCTAGTTTACGTACAGCCAGAGATATTTGATATTTTCTTGAGTTTAGCCTTCCCTCATCCACGAAACGAATTATAAGGCAATGTATGAGCATCGAACACGAATTTTAATCGATTTTATTGCAAGTCGAAATTTTCTCCAAAAATCGATTTTCTTCATCGTTTTCGGTAGCATATTGATTTCGAACGAGTAATTTGGAGGTGCAAAAGAGGGAAGTTGCATTTTTCACTGACCCCCATATAAGTCTTCATATGTTCAGCTCTACAAGAAACATGGAAGATAGGCTGTCAACAGGCATAAATACAGAGCTCAATCCTTCTTTGTCGTACATCATATCACCAAGCTATACATGTGGATAGCTTACCAGAGGTTCAAAGTCGTTAAAACTTTTTACCTTGGGCTTCTAGTTTACGTACAGCCAGAGATATTTGATATTTTCTTGAGTTTAGCCTTCCCGCATCCACGAAACGAATTATAAGGCAATGTATGAGCGTGAAACAGGAATTTTAATCAATTTTTTTGCAAGTCGAAATTTTCTCCAAAAATCGATTTTCTTCATCGTTTTCGGTAGCATATTGATTTCGAACGAGTAATTTGGAGGTGCAAAAGAGGGAAGTTGCATTTTTCATTGAACCCCATATAAGTCTTCATGTGTCCAGCTCTACAAGAAACATGGAAGACAGGCTGTCAACAGGCATAAATACAGGGCTCAATCCTTCTTTGTCGTACATCATATCACAAAGCTATACATGTGGATAACTTACCAGAGGTTCAAAGTCGTTAAAACTTTTTACCTTAGCCTTCTAGTTTACGTACAGCCAGAGATATTTGATATTTTCTTGAGTTTAGCCTTCCCGCATCCACGAAACGATTTATAAGGCAATGTATGAGCATCGAACACGAATTTTAATCGATTTTTTTGCAAGTCGAAATTTTCTCCAAAAATCGATTTTCTTCATCGTTTTCGGTAGCATATTGATTTCGAACGAGTAATTTGGAGGTGCAAAAGAGGGAAGTTGCATTTTTCACTGACCCCCATATAAGTCTTCATATGTTCAGCTCTACAAGAAACATGGAAGACAGCCTCTCAAGAGGTATAAATACAGAGCTCAATCCTTCTTTGTCGTACATCATATCACCAAGCCATACATGTGGATAGCTTACCAGAGGTTCAAAGTCGTTAAAACTTTTTACCTTAGCCTTCTAGTTTACGTACAGCCAGAGATATTTGATATTTTCTTCAGTTTAGCCTTCCCGCATCCACGAAACGAATTATGAGGCAATGTATGAGCATCGAACACGAATTTTAATCGATTTTTTTGCAAGTCGAAATTTTCTCCAAAAATCGATTTTCTTCATCGTTTTCGGTAGCATATTGATTTCGAACGAGTAATTTGGAGGTGCAAAAGAGGGAAGTTGCATTTTTCACTGACCCCCATATAAGTCTTCATGCGTTCAGCTCTACAAGAAACATGGAAGACAGGCTGTCAAGAGGCATAAATACAGAGCTCAATCCTTCTTTGTCGTACATCATATCACCAAGCCATACATGTGGATAGCTTACCAGAGGTTCAAAGTCGTTAAAACTTTTTACCTTAGCCTTCTAGTTTACGTACAGCCAGAGATATTTGATATTTTCTTGAGTTTAGCCTTCCCGCATCCACGAAACGATTTATAAGGCAATGTATGAGCATCGAACACGAATTTTAATCGATTTTTTTGCAAGTCGAAATTTTCTCCAAAAATCGATTTTCTTCATCGTTTTCGGTAGCATATTGATTTCGAACGAGTAATTTGGAGGTGCAAAAGAGGGAAGTTGCATTTTTCACTGACCCCCATATAAGTCTTCATATGTTCAGCTCTACAAGAAACATGGAAGACAGGCTGTCAAGAGGCATAAATACAAAGCTCAATCCTTCTTTGTCGTACATCATATCACCAAGCCATACATGTGGATAGCTTACCAGACGATGAAAGTCGTTTAAACTTTTTACCTTAGCCTTCTAGTTTACGTACAGCCAGAGATAGTTGATATTTTCTTGAGTTTAGCCTTGCCGCATCCACGAAACGAATTATAAGGCAATGTATGAGCATCGAACACGAATTTTAATCGATTTTTTTGCAAGTCGAAATTTTCTCCAAAAATCGATTTTCTTCATCGTTTTCGGTAGCATATTGATTTCGAACGAGTAATTTGGAGATGCAAAAGAGGGAAGTTGCATTTTTCACTGACCCCCATATAAGTCTTCATATGTTCAGCTCTACAAGAAACATGGAAGACAGGCTGTCAACAGGCATAAATACAGAGCTCAATCCTTCTTTGTCGTACATCATATCACCAAGCCATACATATGGATAGCTTACCAGAGGTTCAAAGTCGTTAAAACTTTTTACCTTAGCCTTCTAGTTTACGTACAGCCAGAGATATTTGATATTTTCTTGAGTTTAGCCTTCCCGCATCCACGAAACGATTTATAAGGCAATGTATGAGCATCGAACACGAATTTTAATCAATTTTTTTGCAAGTCGAAATTTTCTCCAAAAATCGATTTTCTTCATCGTTTTCGGTAGCATATTGATTTCGAACGAGTAATTTGGAGGTGCAAAAGAGGGAAGTTGCATTTTTCACTGCCCCACATATAAGTCTTCATATGTTCAGCTCTACAAGAAACATGGAAGATAGGCTGTCAACAGGCATAAATACAGAGCTCAATCCTTCTTTGTCGTACATCATATCACCAAGCTATACATGTGGATAGCTTACCAGAGGTTCAAAGTCGTTAAAACTTTTTACCTTGGGCTTCTAGTTTACGTACAGCCAGAGATATTTGATATTTTCTTGAGTTTAGCCTTCCCGCATCCACGAAACGAATTATAAGGCAATGTATGAGCGTGAAACAGGAATTTTAATCAATTTTTTTGCAAGTCGAAATTTTCTCCAAAAATCGATTTTCTTCATCGTTTTCGGTAGCATATTGATTTCGAACGATAATTTGGAGGTGCAAAAGAGGGAAGTTGCATTTTTCATTGAACCCCATATAAGTCTTCATGTGTCCAGCTCTACAAGAAACATGGAAGACAGGCTGTCAAGAGGCATAAATACAGAGCTCAATCCTTCTTTGTCGTACATCATATCACCAAGCCATACATGTGGATAGCTTACCAGAGGTTCAAAGTCGTTAAAACTTTTTACCTTAGCCTTCTAGTTTACGTACAGCCAGAGATATTTGATATTTTCTTGAGTTTAGCCTTCCCGCATCCACGAAACGATTTATAAGGCAATGTATGAGCATCGAACACGAATTTTAATCGATTTTTTTGCAAGTCGAAATTTTCTCCAAAAATCGATTTTCTTCATCGTTTTCGGTAGCATATTGATTTCGAACGAGTAATTTGGAGGTGCAAAAGAGGGAAGTTGCATTTTTCACTGACCCCCATATAAGTCTTCATATGTTCAGCTCTACAAGAAACATGGAAGACAGGCTGTCAAGAGGCATAAATACAAAGCTCAATCCTTCTTTGTCGTACATCATATCACCAAGCCATACATGTGGATAGCTTACCAGACGATGAAAGTCGTTTAAACTTTTTACCTTAGCCTTCTAGTTTACGTACAGCCAGAGATAGTTGATATTTTCTTGAGTTTAGCCTTGCCGCATCCACGAAACGAATTATAAGGCAATGTATGAGCATCGAACACGAATTTTAATCGATTTTTTTGCAAGTCGAAATTTTCTCCAAAAATCGATTTTCTTCATCGTTTTCGGTAGCATATTGATTTCGAACGAGTAATTTGGAGATGCAAAAGAGGGAAGTTGCATTTTTCACTGACCCCCATATAAGTCTTCATATGTTCAGCTCTACAAGAAACATGGAAGACAGGCTGTCAACAGGCATAAATACAGAGCTCAATCCTTCTTTGTCGTACATCATATCACCAAGCCATACATATGGATAGCTTACCAGAGGTTCAAAGTCGTTAAAACTTTTTACCTTAGCCTTCTAGTTTACGTACAGCCAGAGATATTTGATATTTTCTTGAGTTTAGCCTTCCCGCATCCACGAAACGATTTATAAGGCAATGTATGAGCATCGAACACGAATTTTAATCAATTTTTTTGCAAGTCGAAATTTTCTCCAAAAATCGATTTTCTTCATCGTTTTCGGTAGCATATTGATTTCGAACGAGTAATTTGGAGGTGCAAAAGAGGGAAGTTGCATTTTTCACTGACCCACATATAAGTCTTCATATGTTCAGCTCTACAAGAAACATGGAAGATAGGCTGTCAACAGGCATAAATACAGAGCTCAATCCTTCTTTGTCGTACATCATATCACCAAGCTATACATGTGGATAGCTTACCAGAGGTTCAAAGTCGTTAAAACTTTTTACCTTGGGCTTCTAGTTTACGTACAGCCAGAGATATTTGATATTTTCTTGAGTTTAGCCTTCCCGCATCCACGAAACGAATTATAAGGCAATGTATGAGCGTGAAACAGGAATTTTAATCAATTTTTTTGCAAGTCGAAATTTTCTCCAAAAATCGATTTTCTTCATCGTTTTCGGTAGCATATTGATTTCGAACGATAATTTGGAGGTGCAAAAGAGGGAAGTTGCATTTTTCATTGAACCCCATATAAGTCTTCATGTGTCCAGCTCTACAAGAAACATGGAAGACAGGCTGTCAACAGGCATAAATACAGGGCTCAATCCTTCTTTGTCGTACATCATATCACAAAGCTATACATGTGGATAACTTACCAGAGGTTCAAAGTCGTTAAAACTTTTTACCTTAGCCTTCTAGTTTACGTACAGCCAGAGATATTTGATATTTTCTTTAGTTTAGCCTTCCCGCATCCACGAAACGATTTATAAGGCAATGTATGAGCATCGAACACGAATTTTAATCGATTTTTTTGCAAGTCGAAATTTTCTCCAAAAATCGATTTTCTTCATCGTTTTCGGTAGCATATTGATTTCGGACGAGTAATTTGGAGGTGCAAAAGAGGGAAGTTGCATTTTTCACTGACCCCCATATAGGTCTTCATATGTTCAGCTCTACAAGAAACATGGAAGACAGGCTGTCAAGAGGCATAAATACAGAGCTCAATCCTTCTTTGTCGTACATCATATCACCAAGCCATACATGTGGATAGCTTACCAGAGGTTCAAAGTCGTTAAAACTTTTTACCTTAGCCTTCTAGTTTACGTACAGCCAGAGATATTTGATATTTTCTTGAGTTTAGCCCTCCCGCATCCACGAAACGAATTATGAGGCAATGTATGAGCATCGAACACGAATTTTAATCAATTTTTTTGCAAGTCGAAATTTTCTCCAAAAATCGATTTTCTTCATCGTTTTCGGTAGCATATTGATTTCGAACGAGTAATTTGGAGGTGCAAAAGAGGGAAGTTGCATTTTTCATTGAACCCCATATAAGTCTTCATGTGTCCAGCTCTACAAGAAACATGGAAGACAGGCTGTCAACAGGCATAAATACAGGGCTCAATCCTTCTTTGTCGTACATCATATCACAAAGCTATACATGTGGATAACTTACCAGAGGTTCAAAGTCGTTAAAACTTTTTACCTTAGCCTTCTAGTTTACGTACAGCCAGAGATATTTGATATTTTCTTTAGTTTAGCCTTCCCGCATCCACGAAACGATTTATAAGGCAATGTATGAGCATCGAACACGAATTTTAATCGATTTTTTTGCAAGTCGAAATTTTCTCCAAAAATCGATTTTCTTCATCGTTTTCGGTAGCATATTGATTTCGAACGAGTAATTTGGAGGTGCAAAAGAGGGAAGTTGCATTTTTCACTGACCCCCATATAAGTCTTCATATGTTCAGCTCTACAAGAAACATGGAAGACAGGCTGTCAACAGGCATAAATACAGAGCTCAATCCTTCTTTGTCGTACATCATATCACCAAGCCATACATATGGATAGCTTACCAGAGGTTCAAAGTCGTTAAAACTTTTTACCTTAGCCTTCTAGTTTACGTACAGCCAGAGATATTTGATATTTTCTTGAGTTTAGCCTTCCCGCATCCACGAAACGATTTATAAGGCAATGTATGAGCATCGAACACGAATTTTAATCGATTTTTTTGCAAGTCGAAATTTTCTCCAAAAATCGATTTTCTTCATCGTTTTCGGTAGCATATTGATTTCGAACGAGTAATTTGGAGGTGCAAAAGAGGGAAGTTGCATTTTTCACTGACCCCCATATAAGTCTTCATATGTTCAGCTCTACAAGAAACATGGAAGACAGGCTGTCAAGAGGCATAAATACAGAGCTCAATCCTTCTTTGTCGTACATCATATCACCAAGCCATACATATGGATAGCTTACCAGAGGTTCAAAGTCGTTAAAACTTTTTACCTTAGCCTTCTAGTTTACGTACAGCCAGAGATATTTGATATTTTCTTGAGTTTAGCCTTCCCGCATCCACGAAACGAATTATAAGGCAATGTATGAGCATCGAACACGAATTTTAATCGATTTTTTTGCAAGTCGAAATTTTCTCCAAAAATCGATTTTCTTCATCGTTTTCGGTAGCATATTGATTTCGAACGAGTAATTTGGAGGTGCAAAATAGGGAAGTTGCATTTTTCACTGACCCCATATAAGTCTTCATATGTTCAGCTCTACAAGAAACATGGAAGATAGGCTGTCAACAGGCATAAATACAGAGCTCAATCCTTCTTTGTCGTACATCATATCACCAAGCTATACATGTGGATAGCTTACCAGAGGTTCAAAGTCGTTAAAACTTTTTACCTTGGGCTTCTAGTTTACGTACAGCCAGAGATATTTGATATTTTCTTGAGTTTAGCCTTCCCGCATCCACGAAACGAATTATAAGGCAATGTATGAGCGTGAAACAGGAATTTTAATCAATTTTTTTGCAAGTCGAAATTTTCTCCAAAAATCGATTTTCTTCATCGTTTTCGGTAGCATATTGATTTCGAACGAGTAATTTGGAGGTGCAAAAGAGGGAAGTTGCATTTTTCATTGAACCCCATATAAGTCTTCATGTGTCCAGCTCTACAAGAAACATGGAAGACAGGCTGTCAACAGGCATAAATACAAGGCTCAATCCTTCTTTGTCGTACATCATATCACAAAGCTATACATGTGGATAACTTACCAGAGGTTCAAAGTCGTTAAAACTTTTTACCTTAGCCTTCTAGTTTACGTACAGCCAGAGATATTTGATATTTTCTTTAGTTTAGCCTTCCCGCATCCACGAAACGATTTATAAGGCAATGTATGAGCATCGAACACGAATTTTAATCGATTTTTTTGCAAGTCGAAATTTTCTCCAAAAATCGATTTTCTTCATCGTTTTCGGTAGCATATTGATTTCGAACGAGTAATTTGGAGGTGCAAAAGAGGGAAGTTGCATTTTTCACTGACCCCCATATAAGTCTTCATATGTTCAGCTCTACAAGAAACATGGAAGACAGGCTGTCAAGAGGCATAAATACAGAGCTCAATCCTTCTTTGTCGTACATCATATCACCAAGCCATACATATGGATAGCTTACCAGAGGTTCAAAGTCGTTAAAACTTTTTACCTTAGCCTTCTAGTTTACGTACAGCCAGAGATATTTGATATTTTCTTGAGTTTAGCCTTGCCGCATCCACGAAACGAATTATAAGGCAATGTATGAGCATCGAACACGAATTTTAATCGATTTTTTTGCAAGTCGAAATTTTCTCCAAAAATCGATTTTCTTCATCGTTTTCGGTAGCATATTGATTTCGAACGAGTAATTTGGAGGTGCAAAATAGGGAAGTTGCATTTTTCACTGACCCCATATAAGTCTTCATATGTTCAGCTCTACAAGAAACATGGAAGATAGGCTGTCAACAGGCATAAATACAGAGCTCAATCCTTCTTTGTCGTACATCATATCACCAAGCTATACATGTGGATAGCTTACCAGAGGTTCAAAGTCGTTAAAACTTTTTACCTTGGGCTTCTAGTTTACGTACAGCCAGATATATTTGATATTTTCTTGAGTTTAGCCTTCCCGCATCCACGAAACGAATTATAAGGCAATGTATGAGCGTGAAACAGGAATTTTAATCAATTTTTTTGCAAGTCGAAATTTTCTCCAAAAATCGATTTTCTTCATCGTTTTCGGTAGCATATTGATTTCGAACGAGTAATTTGGAGGTGCAAAAGAGGGAAGTTGCATTTTTCATTGAACCCCATATAAGTCTTCATGTGTCCAGCTCTACAAGAAACATGGAAGACAGGCTGTCAACAGGCATAAATACAGGGCTCAATCCTTCTTTGTCGTACATCATATCACAAAGCTATACATGTGGATAACTTACCAGAGGTTCAAAGTCGTTAAAACTTTTTACCTTAGCCTTCTAGTTTACGTACAGCCAGAGATATTTGATATTTTCTTTAGTTTAGCCTTCCCGCATCCACGAAACGATTTATAAGGCAATGTATGAGCATCGAACAAGAATTTTAATCGATTTTTTTGCAAGTCGAAATTTTCTCCAAAAATCGATTTTCTTCATCGTTTTCGGTAGCATATTGATTTCGAACGAGTAATTTGGAGGTGCAAAAGAGGGAAGTTGCATTTTTCACTGACCCCCATATAAGTCTTCATGCGTTCAGCTCTACAAGAAACATGGAAGACAGGCTGTCAAGAGGCATAAATACAGAGCTCAATCCTTCTTTGTCGTACATCATATCACCAAGCCATACATGTGGATAGCTTACCAGAGGTTCAAAGTCGTTAAAACTTTTTACCTTAGCCTTCTAGTTTACGTACAGCCAGAGATATTTGATATTTTCTTGAGTTTAGCCTTCCCGCATCCACGAAACGATTTATAAGGCAATGTATGAGCATCGAACACGAATTTTAATCGATTTTTTTGCAAGTCGAAATTTTCTCCAAAAATCGATTTTCTTCATCGTTTTCGGTAGCATATTGATTTCGAACGAGTAATTTGGAGGTGCAAAAGAGGGAAGTTGCATTTTTCACTGACCCCCATATAAGTCTTCATATGTTCAGCTCTACAAGAAACATGGAAGACAGGCTGTCAAGAGGCATAAATACAGAACTCAATCCTTCTTTGTCGTACATCATATCACCAAGCCATACATATGGATAGCTTACCAGAGGTTCAAAGTCGTTAAAACTTTTTACCTTAGCCTTCTAGTTTACGTACAGCCAGAGATATTTGATATTTTCTTGAGTTTAGCCTTCCCGCATCCACGAAACGAATTATAAGGCAATGTATGAGCATCGAACACGAATTTTAATCGATTTTTTTGCAAGTCGAAATTTTCTCCAAAAATCGATTTTCTTCATCGTTTTCGGTAGCATATTGATTTCGAACGAGTAATTTGGAGGTGCAAAATAGGGAAGTTGCATTTTTCACTGACCCCATATAAGTCTTCATATGTTCAGCTCTACAAGAAACATGGAAGATAGGCTGTCAAGAGGCATAAATACAGAGCTCAATCCTTCTTTGTCGTACATCATATCACCAAGCTATACATGTGGATAGCTTACCAGAGGTTCAAAGTCGTTAAAACTTTTTACCTTGGGCTTCTAGTTTACGTACAGCCAGAGATATTTGATATTTTCTTGAGTTTAGCCTTCCCGCATCCACGAAACGAATTATAAGGCAATGTATGAGCATCGAACACGAATTTTAATCGATTTTTTTGCAAGTCGAAATTTTCTCCAAAAATCGATTTTCTTCATCGTTTTCGGTAGCATATTGATTTCGAACGAGTAATTTGGAGGTGCAAAAGAGGGAAGTTGCATTTTTCACTGACCCCCATATAAGTCTTCATATGTTCAGCTCTACAAGAAACATGGAAGACAGGCTGTCAACAGGCATAAATACAGAGCTCAATCCTTCTTTGTCGTACATCATATCACCAAACCATACATATGGATAGCTTACCAGAGGTTCAAAGTCGTTAAAACTTTTTACCTTAGCCTTCTAGTTTACGTACAGCCAGAGATATTTGATATTTTCTTGAGTTTAGCCTTCCCGCATCCACGAAACGATTTATAAGGCAATGTATGAGCATCGAACACGAATTTTAATCGATTTTTTTGCAAGTCGAAATTTTCTCCAAAAATCGATTTTCTTCATCGTTTTCGGTAGCATATTGATTTCGAACGAGTAATTTGGAGGTGCAAAAGAGGGAAGTTGCATTTTTCACTGACCCCCATATAAGTCTTCATATGTTCAGCTCTACAAGAAACATGGAAGATAGGCTGTCAAGAGGCATAAATACAGAGCTCAATCCTTCTTTGTCGTACATCATATCACCAAGCTATACATGTGGATAGCTTACCAGAGGTTCAAAGTCGTTAAAACTTTTTACCTTGGGCTTCTAGTTTACGTACAGCCAGAGATATTTGATATTTTCTTGAGTTTAGCCTTCCCGCATCCACGAAACGAATTATAAGGCAATGTATGAGCGTGAAACAGGAATTTTAATCAATTTTTTTGCAAGTCGAAATTTTCTCCAAAAATCGATTTTCTTCATCGTTTTCGGTAGCATATTGATTTCGAACGAGTAATTTGGAGGTGCAAAAGAGGGAAGTTGCATTTTTCATTGAACCCCATATAAGTCTTCATGTGTCCAGCTCTACAAGAAACATGGAAGACAGGCTGTCAACAGGCATAAATACAGGGCTCAATCCTTCTTTGTCGTACATCATATCACAAAGCTATACATGTGGATAACTTACCAGAGGTTCAAAGTCGTTAAAACTTTTTACCTTAGCCTTCTAGTTTACGTACAGCCAGAGATATTTGATATTTTCTTTAGTTTAGCCTTCCCGCATCCACGAAACGATTTATAAGGCAATGTATGAGCATCGAACACGAATTTTAATCGATTTTTTTGCAAGTCGAAATTTTCTCCAAAAATCGATTTTCTTCATCGTTTTCGGTAGCATATTGATTTCGAACGAGTAATTTGGAGGTGCAAAAGAGGGAAGTTGCATTTTTCACTGACCCCCATATAAGTCTTCATATGTTCAGCTCTACAAGAAACATGGAAGACAGCCTGTCAAGAGGTATAAATACAGAGCTCAATCCTTCTTTGTCGTACATCATATCACCAAGCCATACATGTGGATAGCTTACCAGAGGTTCAAAGTCGTTAAAACTTTTTACCTTAGCCTTCTAGTTTACGTACAGCCAGAGATATTTGATATTTTCTTCAGTTTAGCCTTCCCGCATCCACGAAACGAATTATGAGGCAATGTATGAGCATCGAACACGAATTTTAATCAATTTTTTTGCAAGTCGAAATTATCTCCAAAAATCGATTTTCTTCATCGTTTTCGGTAGCATATTGATTTCGAACGAGTAATTTGGAGGTGCAAAAGAGGGAAGTTGCATTTTTCACTGACCCCCATATAAGTCTTCATATGTTCAGCTCTACAAGAAACATGGAAGATAGGCTGTCAAGAGGCATAAATACAGAGCTCAATCCTTCTTTGTCGTACATCATATCACCAAGCTATACATGTGGATAGCTTACCAGAGGTTCAAAGTCGTTAAAACTTTTTACCTTGGGCTTCTAGTTTACGTACAGCCAGAGATATTTGATATTTTCTTGAGTTTAGCCTTCCCGCATCCACGAAACGAATTATAAGGCAATGTATGAGCGTGAAACAGGAATTTTAATCAATTTTTTTGCAAGTCGAAATTTTCTCCAAAAATCGATTTTCTTCATCGTTTTCGGTAGCATATTGATTTCGAACGAGTAATTTGGAGGTGCAAAAGAGGGAAGTTGCATTTTTCATTGAACCCCATATAAGTCTTCATGTGTCCAGCTCTACAAGAAACATGGAAGACAGGCTGTCAACAGGCATAAATACAGGGCTCAATCCTTCTTTGTCGTACATCATATCACAAAGCTATACATGTGGATAACTTACCAGAGGTTCAAAGTCGTTAAAACTTTTTACCTTAGCCTTCTAGTTTACGTACAGCCAGAGATATTTGATATTTTCTTTAGTTTAGCCTTCCCGCATCCACGAAACGATTTATAAGGCAATGTATGAGCATCGAACACGAATTTTAATCGATTTTTTTGCAAGTCGAAATTTTCTCCAAAAATCGATTTTCTTCATCGTTTTCGGTAGCATATTGATTTCGAACGAGTAATTTGGAGGTGCAAAAGAGGGAAGTTGCATTTTTCACTGACCCCCATATAAGTCTTCATATGTTCAGCTCTACAAGAAACATGGAAGACAGCCTGTCAAGAGGTATAAATACAGAGCTCAATCCTTCTTTGTCGTACATCATATCACCAAGCCATACATGTGGATAGCTTACCAGAGGTTCAAAGTCGTTAAAACTTTTTACCTTAGCCTTCTAGTTTACGTACAGCCAGAGATATTTGATATTTTCTTCAGTTTAGCCTTCCCGCATCCACGAAACGAATTATGAGGCAATGTATGAGCATCGAACACGAATTTTAATCAATTTTTTTGCAAGTCGAAATTATCTCCAAAAATCGATTTTCTTCATCGTTTTCGGTAGCATATTGATTTCGAACGAGTAATTTGGAGGTGCAAAAGAGGGAAGTTGCATTTTTCACTGACCCCCATATAAGTCTTCATATGTTCAGCTCTACAAGAAACATGGAAGACAGCCTGTCAAGAGGTATAAATACAGAGCTCAATCCTTCTTTGTCGTAAATCATATCACCAAGCCATACATGTGGATAGCTTACCAGAGGATGAAAGTCGTTTAAACTTTTTACCTTAGCCTTCTAGTTTACGTACAGCCAGAGATATTTGATATTTTCTTTAGTTTAGCCTTCCCGCATCCACGAAACGATTTATAAGGCAATGTATGAGCATCGAACACGAATTTTAATCGATTTTTTTGCAAGTCGAAATTTTCTCCAAAAATCGATTTTCTTCATCGTTTTCGGTAGCATATTGATTTCGAACGAGTAATTTGGAGGTGCAAAAGAGGGAAGTTGCATTTTTCACTGACCCCCATATAAGTCTTCATATGTTCAGCTCTACAAGAAACATGGAAGACAGCCTGTCAAGAGGTATAAATACAGAGCTCAATCCTTCTTTGTCGTACATCATATCACCAAGCCATACATGTGGATAGCTTACCAGAGGTTCAAAGTCGTTAAAACTTTTTACCTTAGCCTTCTAGTTTACGTACAGCCAGAGATATTTGATATTTTCTTCAGTTTAGCCTTCCCGCATCCACGAAACGAATTATGAGGCAATGTATGAGCATCGAACACGAATTTTAATCAATTTTTTTGCAAGTCGAAATTATCTCCAAAAATCGATTTTCTTCATCGTTTTCGGTAGCATATTGATTTCGAACGAGTAATTTGGAGGTGCAAAAGAGGGAAGTTGCATTTTTCACTGACCCCCATATAAGTCTTCATATGTTCAGCTCTACAAGAAACATGGAAGACAGCCTGTCAAGAGGTATAAATACAGAGCTCAATCCTTCTTTGTCGTAAATCATATCACCAAGCCATACATGTGGATAGCTTACCAGAGGATGAAAGTCGTTTAAACTTTTTACCTTAGCCTTCTAGTTTACGTACAGCCAGAGATATTTGATATTTTCTTTAGTTTAGCCTTCCCGCATCCACGAAACGATTTATAAGGCAATGTATGAGCATCGAACACGAATTTTAATCGATTTTTTTGCAAGTCGAAATTTTCTCCAAAAATCGATTTTCTTCATCGTTTTCGGTAGCATATTGATTTCGAACGAGTAATTTGGAGGTGCAAAAGAGGGAAGTTGCATTTTTCACTGACCCCCATATAAGTCTTCATATGTTCAGCTCTACAAGAAACATGGAAGACAGCCTGTCAAGAGGTATAAATACAGAGCTCAATCCTTCTTTGTCGTACATCATATCACCAAGCCATACATGTGGATAGCTTACCAGAGGTTCAAAGTCGTTAAAACTTTTTACCTTAGCCTTCTAGTTTACGTACAGCCAGAGATATTTGATATTTTCTTGAGTTTAGCCTTCCCGCATCCACGAAACGAATTATGAGGCAATGTATGAGCATCGAACACGAATTTTAATCAATTTTTTTGGAAGTCGAAATTTTCTCCAAAAATCGATTTTCTTCATCGTTTTCGGTAGCATATTGATTTCGAACGAGTAATTTGGAGGTGCAAAAGAGGGAAGTTGTATTTTTCATTGAACCCCATATAAGTCTTCATGTGTCCAGCTCTACAAGAAACATGGAAGACAGGCTGTCAACAGGCATAAATACAGGGCTCAATCCTTCTTTGTCGTACATCATATCACAAAGCTATACATGTGGATAACTTACCAGAGGTTCAAAGTCGTTAAAACTTTTTACCTTAGCCTTCTAGTTTACGTACAGCCAGAGATATTTGATATTTTCTTTAGTTTAGCTTTCCCGCATCCACGAAACGATTTATAAGGCAATGTATGAGCATCGAACACGAATTTTAATCGATTTTTTTGCAAGTCGAAATTTTCTCCAAAAATCGATTTTCTTCATCGTTTTCGGTAGCATATTGATTTCGAACGAGTAATTTGGAGGTGCAAAAGAGGGAAGTTGCATTTTTCACTGACCCCCATATAAGTCTTCATGCGTTCAGCTCTACAAGAAACATGGAAGACAGGCTGTCAAGAGGCATAAATACAGAGCTCAATCCTTCTTTGTCGTACATCATATCACCAAGCCATACATGTGGATAGCTTACCAGAGGTTCAAAGTCGTTAAAACTTTTTACCTTAGCCTTCTAGTTTACGTACAGCCAGAGATATTTGATATTTTCTTGAGTTTAGCCTTCCCGCATCCACGAAACGATTTATAAGGCAATGTATGAGCATCGAACACGAATTTTAATCGATTTTTTTGCAAGTCGAAATTTTCTCCAAAAATCGATTTTCTTCATCGTTTTCGGTAGCATATTGATTTCGAACGAGTAATTTGGAGGTGCAAAAGAGGGAAGTTGCATTTTTCACTGACCCCCATATAAGTCTTCATATGTTCAGCTCTACAAGAAACATGGAAGACAGGCTGTCAAGAGGCATAAATACAGAGCTCAATCCTTCTTTGTCGTACATCATATCACCAAGCCATACATGTGGATAGCTTACCAGACGATGAAAGTCGTTTAAACTTTTTACCTTAGCCTTCTAGTTTACGTACAGCCAGAGATAGTTGATATTTTCTTGAGTTTAGCCTTGCCGCATCCACGAAACGAATTATAAGGCAATGTATGAGCATCGAACACGAATTTTAATCGATTTTTTTGCAAGTCGAAATTTTCTCCAAAAATCGATTTTCTTCATCGTTTTCGGTAGCATATTGATTTCGAACGAGTAATTTTGAGGTGCAAAAGAGGGAAGTTGCATTTTTCACTGACCCCCATATAAGTCTTCATATGTTCAGCTCTACAAGAAACATGGAAGACAGGCTGTCAAGAGGCATAAATACAGAGCTCAATCCTTCTTTGTCGTAAATCATATCACCAAGCCATACATGTGGATAGCTTACCAGAGGATGAAAGTCGTTTAAACTTTTTACCTTAGCCTTCTAGTTTACGTACAGCCAGAGATAGTTGATATTTTCTTGAGTTTAGCCTTGCCGCATCCACGAAACGAATTATAAGGCAATGTATGAGCATCGAACACGAATTTTAATCGATTTTTTTGCAAGTCGAAATTTTCTCCAAAAATCGATTTTCTTCATCGTTTTCGGTAGCATATTGATTTCGAACGAGTAATTTGGAGGTGCAAAAGAGGGAAGTTGTATTTTTCATTGAACCCCATATAAGTCTTCATGTGTCCAGCTCTACAAGAAACATGGAAGACAGGCTGTCAACAGGCATAAATACAGGGCTCAATCCTTCTTTGTCGTACATCATATCACAAAGCTATACATGTGGATAACTTACCAGAGGTTCAAAGTCGTTAAAACTTTTTACCTTAGCCTTCTAGTTTACGTACAGCCAGAGATATTTGATATTTTGTTTAGTTTAGCCTTCCCGCATCCACGAAACGATTTATAAGGCAATGTATGAGCATCGAACACGAATTTTAATCGATTTTTTGCAAGTCGAAATTTTCTCCAAAAATCGATTTTCTTCATCGTTTTCGGTAGCATATTGATTTCGAACGAGTAATTTGGAGGTGCAAAAGAGGGAAGTTGCATTTTTCACTGACCCCCATATAAGTCTTCATGCGTTCAGCTCTACAAGAAACATGGAAGACAGGCTGTCAAGAGGCATAAATACAGAGCTCAATCCTTCTTTGTCGTACATCATATCACCAAGCCATACATGTGGATAGCTTACCAGAGGTTCAAAGTCGTTAAAACTTTTTACCTTAGCCTTCTAGTTTACGTACAGCCAGAGATATTTGATATTTTCTTGAGTTTAGCCTTCCCGCATCCACGAAACGATTTATAAGGCAATGTATGAGCATCGAACACGAATTTTAATCGATTTTTTTGCAAGTCGAAATTTTCTCCAAAAATCGATTTTCTTCATCGTTTTCGGTAGCATATTGATTTCGAACGAGTAATTTGGAGGTGCAAAAGAGGGAAGTTGCATTTTTCACTGACCCCCATATAAGTCTTCATATGTTCAGCTCTACAAGAAACATGGAAGACAGGCTGTCAAGAGGCATAAATACAGAGCTCAATCCTTCTTTGTCGTACATCATATCACCAAGCCATACATGTGGATAGCTTACCAGACGATGAAAGTCGTTTAAACTTTTTACCTTAGCCTTCTAGTTTACGTACAGCCAGAGATAGTTGATATTTTCTTGAGTTTAGCCTTGCCGCATCCACGAAACGAATTATAAGGCAATGTATGAGCATCGAACACGAATTTTAATCGATTTTTTTGCAAGTCGAAATTTTCTCCAAAAATCGATTTTCTTCATCGTTTTCGGTAGCATATTGATTTCGAACGAGTAATTTGGAGGTGCAAAAGAGGGAAGTTGCATTTTTCACTGACCCCCATATAAGTCTTCATATGTTCAGCTCTACAAGAAACATGGAAGACAGGCTGTCAAGAGGCATAAATACAGAGCTCAATCCTTCTTTGTCGTAAATCATATCACCAAGCCATACATGTGGATAGCTTACCAGAGGATGAAAGTCGTTTAAACTTTTTACCTTAGCCTTCTAGTTTACGTACAGCCAGAGATAGTTGATATTTTCTTGAGTTTAGCCTTGCCGCATCCACGAAACGAATTATAAGGCAATGTATGAGCATCGAACACGAATTTTAATCGATTTTTTTGCAAGTCGAAATTTTCTCCAAAAATCGATTTTCTTCATCGTTTTCGGTAGCATATTGATTTCGAACGAGTAATTTGGAGGTGCAAAAGAGGGAAGTTGTATTTTTCATTGAACCCCATATAAGTCTTCATGTGTCCAGCTCTACAAGAAACATGGAAGACAGGCTGTCAACAGGCATAAATACAGGGCTCAATCCTTCTTTGTCGTACATCATATCACAAAGCTATACATGTGGATAACTTACCAGAGGTTCAAAGTCGTTAAAACTTTTTACCTTAGCCTTCTAGTTTACGTACAGCCAGAGATATTTGATATTTTGTTTAGTTTAGCCTTCCCGCATCCACGAAACGATTTATAAGGCAATGTATGAGCATCGAACACGAATTTTAATCGATTTTTTGCAAGTCGAAATTTTCTCCAAAAATCGATTTTCTTCATCGTTTTCGGTAGCATATTGATTTCGAACGAGTAATTTGGAGGTGCAAAAGAGGGAAGTTGCATTTTTCACTGACCCCCATATAAGTCTTCATGCGTTCAGCTCTACAAGAAACATGGAAGACAGGCTGTCAAGAGGCATAAATACAGAGCTCAATCCTTCTTTGTCGTACATCATATCACCAAGCCATACATGTGGATAGCTTACCAGAGGTTCAAAGTCGTTAAAACTTTTTACCTTAGCCTTCTAGTTTACGTACAGCCAGAGATATTTGATATTTTCTTGAGTTTAGCCTTCCCGCATCCACGAAACGATTTATAAGGCAATGTATGAGCATCGAACACGAATTTTAATCGATTTTTTTGCAAGTCGAAATTTTCTCCAAAAATCGATTTTCTTCATCGTTTTCGGTAGCATATTGATTTCGAACGAGTAATTTGGAGGTGCAAAAGAGGGAAGTTGCATTTTTCACTGACCCCCATATAAGTCTTCATATGTTCAGCTCTACAAGAAACATGGAAGACAGGCTGTCAAGAGGCATAAATACAGAGCTCAATCCTTCTTTGTCGTACATCATATCACCAAGCCATACATGTGGATAGCTTACCAGACGATGAAAGTCGTTTAAACTTTTTACCTTAGCCTTCTAGTTTACGTACAGCCAGAGATAGTTGATATTTTCTTGAGTTTAGCCTTGCCGCATCCACGAAACGAATTATAAGGCAATGTATGAGCATCGAACACGAATTTTAATCGATTTTTTTGCAAGTCGAAATTTTCTCCAAAAATCGATTTTCTTCATCGTTTTCGGTAGCATATTGATTTCGAACGAGTAATTTGGAGGTGCAAAAGAGGGAAGTTGCATTTTTCACTGACCCCCATATAAGTCTTCATATGTTCAGCTCTACAAGAAACATGGAAGACAGGCTGTCAAGAGGCATAAATACAGAGCTCAATCCTTCTTTGTCGTAAATCATATCACCAAGCCATACATGTGGATAGCTTACCAGAGGATGAAAGTCGTTTAAACTTTTTACCTTAGCCTTCTAGTTTACGTACAGCCAGAGATAGTTGATATTTTCTTGAGTTTAGCCTTGCCGCATCCACGAAACGAATTATAAGGCAATGTATGAGCATCGAACACGAATTTTAATCGATTTTTTTGCAAGTCGAAATTTTCTCCAAAAATCGATTTTCTTCATCGTTTTCGGTAGCATATTGATTTCGAACGAGTAATTTGGAGGTGCAAAAGAGGGAAGTTGCATTTTTCACTGACCCCCATATAAGTCTTCATATGTTCAGCTCTACAAGAAACATGGAAGACAGGCTGTCAAGAGGCATAAATACAGAGCTCAATCCTTCTTTGTCGTACATCATATCACCAAGCCATACATGTGGATAGCTTACCAGACGATGAAAGTCGTTTAAACTTTTTACCTTAGCCTTCTAGTTTACGTACAGCCAGAGATAGTTGATATTTTCTTGAGTTTAGCCTTGCCGCATCCACGAAACGAATTATAAGGCAATGTATGAGCATCGAACACGAATTTTAATCGATTTTTTTGCAAGTCGAAATTTTCTCCAAAAATCGATTTTCTTCATCGTTTTCGGTAGCATATTGATTTCGAACGAGTAATTTGGAGGTGCAAAAGAGGGAAGTTGCATTTTTCACTGACCCCCATATAAGTCTTCATATGTTCAGCTCTACAAGAAACATGGAAGACAGGCTGTCAAGAGGCATAAATACAGAGCTCAATCCTTCTTTGTCGTAAATCATATCACCAAGCCATACATGTGGATAGCTTACCAGAGGATGAAAGTCGTTTAAACTTTTTACCTTAGCCTTCTAGTTTACGTACAGCCAGAGATAGTTGATATTTTCTTGAGTTTAGCCTTGCCGCATCCACGAAACGAATTATAAGGCAATGTATGAGCATCGAACACGAATTTTAATCGATTTTTTTGCAAGTCGAAATTTTCTCCAAAAATCGATTTTCTTCATCGTTTTCGGTAGCATATTGATTTCGAACGAGTAATTTGGAGGTGCAAAAGAGGGAAGTTGCATTTTTCACTGACCCCCATATAAGTCTTCATATGTTCAGCTCTACAAGAAACATGGAAGACAGGCTGTCAAGAGGCATAAATACAGAGCTCAATCCTTCTTTGTCGTAAATCATATCACCAAGCCATACATGTGGATAGCTTACCAGAGGATGAAAGTCGTTTAAACTTTTTACCTTAGCCTTCTAGTTTACGTACAGCCAGAGATAGTTGATATTTTCTTGAGTTTAGCCTTGCCGCATCCACGAAACGAATTATAAGGCAATGTATGAGCATCGAACACGAATTTTAATCGATTTTTTTGCAAGTCGAAATTTTCTCCAAAAATCGATTTTCTTCATCGTTTTCGGTAGCATATTGATTTCGAACGAGTAATTTGGAGGTGCAAAAGAGGGAAGTTGCATTTTTCACTGACCCCCATATAAGTCTTCATATGTTCAGCTCTACAAGAAACATGGAAGACAGGCTGTCAACAGGCATAAATACAGAGCTCAATCCTTCTTTGTCGTACATCATATCACCAAGCCATACATATGGATAGCTTACCAGAGGTTCAAAGTCGTTAAAACTTTTTACCTTAGCCTTCTAGTTTACGTACAGCCAGAGATATTTGATATTTTCTTGAGTTTAGCCTTCCCGCATCCACGAAACGATTTATAAGGCAATGTATGAGCATCGAACACGAATTTTAATCGATTTTTTTGCAAGTCGAAATTTTCTCCAAAAATCGATTTTCTTCATCGTTTTCGGTAGCATATTGATTTCGAACGAGTAATTTGGAGGTGCAAAAGAGGGAAGTTGCATTTTTCACTGACCCCCATATAAGTCTTCATGCGTTCAGCTCTACAAGAAACATGGAAGACAGGCTGTCAAGAGGCATAAATACAGAGCTCAATCCTTCTTTGTCGTACATCATATCACCAAGCTATACATGTGGATAGCTTACCAGAGGTTCAAAGTCGTTAAAACTTTTTACCTTAGCCTTCTAGTTTACGTACAGCCAGAGATATTTGATATTTTCTTGAGTTTAGCCTTGCCGCATCCACGAAACGAATTATAAGGCAATGTATGAGCATCGAACACGAATTTTAATCGATTTTTTTGCAAGTCGAAATTTTCTCCAAAAATCGATTTTCTTCATCGTTTTCGGTAGCATATTGATTTCGAACGAGTAATTTGGAGGTGCAAAAGAGGGAAGTTGCATTTTTCACTGACCCCCATATAAGTCTTCATATGTTCAGCTCTACAAGAAACATGGAAGACAGGCTGTCAACAGGCATAAATACAGAGCTCAATCCTTCTTTGTCGTACATCATATCACCAAGCCATACATATGGATAGCTTACCAGAGGTTCAAAGTCGTTAAAACTTTTTACCTTAGCCTTCTAGTTTACGTACAGCCAGAGATATTTGATATTTTCTTGAGTTTAGCCTTCCCGCATCCACGAAACGATTTATAAGGCAATGTATGAGCATCGAACACGAATTTTAATCGATTTTTTTGCAAGTCGAAATTTTCTCCAAAAATCGATTTTCTTCATCGTTTTCGGTAGCATATTGATTTCGAACGAGTAATTTGGAGGTGCAAAAGAGGGAAGTTGCATTTTTCACTGACCCCCATATAAGTCTTCATGCGTTCAGCTCTACAAGAAACATGGAAGACAGGCTGTCAAGAGGCATAAATACAGAGCTCAATCCTTCTTTGTCGTACATCATATCACCAAGCCATACATGTGGATAGCTTACCAGAGGTTCAAAGTCGTTAAAACTTTTTACCTTAGCCTTCTAGTTTACGTACAGCCAGAGATATTTGATATTTTCTTGAGTTTAGCCTTGCCGCATCCACGAAACGAATTATAAGGCAATGTATGAGCATCGAACACGAATTTTAATCGATTTTTTTGCAAGTCGAAATTTTCTCCAAAAATCGATTTTCTTCATCGTTTTCGGTAGCATATTGATTTCGAACGAGTAATTTGGAGGTGCAAAAGAGGGAAGTTGCATTTTTCACTGACCCCCATATAAGTCTTCATATGTTCAGCTCTACAAGAAACATGGAAGACAGGCTGTCAAGAGGCATAAATACAGAGCTCAATCCTTCTTTGTCGTAAATCATATCACCAAGCCATACATGTGGATAGCTTACCAGAGGATGAAAGTCGTTTAAACTTTTTACCTTAGCCTTCTAGTTTACGTACAGCCAGAGATAGTTGATATTTTCTTGAGTTTAGCCTTGCCGCATCCACGAAACGAATTATAAGGCAATGTATGAGCATCGAACACGAATTTTAATCGATTTTTTTGCAAGTCGAAATTTTCTCCAAAAATCGATTTTCTTCATCGTTTTCGGTAGCATATTGATTTCGAACGAGTAATTTGGAGGTGCAAAAGAGGGAAGTTGCATTTTTCACTGACCCCCATATAAGTCTTCATATGTTCAGCTCTACAAGAAACATGGAAGACAGGCTGTCAACAGGCATAAATACAGAGCTCAATCCTTCTTTGTCGTACATCATATCACCAAGCCATACATATGGATAGCTTACCAGAGGTTCAAAGTCGTTAAAACTTTTTACCTTAGCCTTCTAGTTTACGTACAGCCAGAGATATTTGATATTTTCTTGAGTTTAGCCTTCCCGCATCCACGAAACGATTTATAAGGCAATGTATGAGCATCGAACACGAATTTTAATCGATTTTTTTGCAAGTCGAAATTTTCTCCAAAAATCGATTTTCTTCATCGTTTTCGGTAGCATATTGATTTCGAACGAGTAATTTGGAGGTGCAAAAGAGGGAAGTTGCATTTTTCACTGACCCCCATATAAGTCTTCATGCGTTCAGCTCTACAAGAAACATGGAAGACAGGCTGTCAAGAGGCATAAATACAGAGCTCAATCCTTCTTTGTCGTACATCATATCACCAAGCCATACATGTGGATAGCTTACCAGAGGTTCAAAGTCGTTAAAATTTTTTACCTTAGCCTTCTAGTTGACGTACAGCCAGAGATATTTGATATTTTCTTGAGTTTAGCCTTGCCGCATCCACGAAACGAATTATAAGGCAATGTATGAGCATCGAACACGAATTTTAATCGATTTTTTTGCAAGTCGAAATTTTCTCCAAAAATCGATTTTCTTCATCGTTTTCGGTAGCATATTGATTTCGAACGAGTAATTTGGAGGTGCAAAAGAGGGAAGTTGCATTTTTCACTGACCCCCATATAAGTCTTCATATGTTCAGCTCTACAAGAAACATGGAAGACAGGCTGTCAAGAGGCATAAATACAGAGCTCAATCCTTCTTTGTCGTAAATCATATCACCAAGCCATACATGTGGATAGCTTACCAGAGGATGAAAGTCGTTTAAACTTTTTACCTTAGCCTTCTAGTTTACGTACAGCCAGAGATAGTTGATATTTTCTTGAGTTTAGCCTTGCCGCATCCACGAAACGAATTATAAGGCAATGTATGAGCATCGAACACGAATTTTAATCGATTTTTTTGCAAGTCGAAATTTTCTCCAAAAATCGATTTTCTTCATCGTTTTCGGTAGCATATTGATTTCGAACGAGTAATTTGGAGGTGCAAAAGAGGGAAGTTGCATTTTTCACTGACCCCCATATAAGTCTTCATATGTTCAGCTCTACAAGAAACATGGAAGACAGGCTGTCAACAGGCATAAATACAGAGCTCAATCCTTCTTTGTCGTACATCATATCACCAAGCCATACATATGGATAGCTTACCAGAGGTTCAAAGTCGTTAAAACTTTTTACCTTAGCCTTCTAGTTTACGTACAGCCAGAGATATTTGATATTTTCTTGAGTTTAGCCTTCCCGCATCCACGAAACGATTTATAAGGCAATGTATGAGCATCGAACACGAATTTTAATCGATTTTTTTGCAAGTCGAAATTTTCTCCAAAAATCGATTTTCTTCATCGTTTTCGGTAGCATATTGATTTCGAACGAGTAATTTGGAGGTGCAAAAGAGGGAAGTTGCATTTTTCACTGACCCCCATATAAGTCTTCATGCGTTCAGCTCTACAAGAAACATGGAAGACAGGCTGTCAAGAGGCATAAATACAGAGCTCAATCCTTCTTTGTCGTACATCATATCACCAAGCCATACATGTGGATAGCTTACCAGAGGTTCAAAGTCGTTAAAACTTTTTACCTTAGCCTTCTAGTTTACGTACAGCCAGAGATATTTGATATTTTCTTGAGTTTAGCCTTCCCGCATCCACGAAACGATTTATAAGGCAATGTATGAGCATCGAACACGAATTTTAATCGATTTTTTTGCAAGTCGAAATTTTCTCCAAAAATCGATTTTCTTCATCGTTTTCGGTAGCATATTGATTTCGAACGAGTAATTTGGAGGTGCAAAAGAGGGAAGTTGCATTTTTCACTGACCCCCATATAAGTCTTCATATGTTCAGCTCTACAAGAAACATGGAAGACAGGCTGTCAACAGGCATAAATACAGAGCTCAATCCTTCTTTGTCGTACATCATATCACCAAGCCATACATGTGGATAGCTTACCAGAGGATGAAAGTCGTTTAAACTTTTTACCTTAGCCTTCTAGTTTACGTACAGCCAGAGATATTTGATATTTTCTTGAGTTTAGCCTTCCCGCATCAACGAAACGAATTATAAGGCAATGTATGAGCATCGAACACGAATTTTAATCGATTTTTTTGCAAGTCGAAATTTTCTCCAAAAATCCATTTTCTTCATCGTTTTCGGTAGCATATTGATTTCGAACGAGTAATTTGGAGGTGCAAAAGAGGGAAGTTGCATTTTTCACTGACCCCCATATAAGTCTTCATATGTTCAGCTCTACAAGAAACATGGAAGACAGGCTGTCAACAGGCATAAATACAGAGCTCAATCCTTCTTTGTCGTACATCGTATCACCAAGCCATACATACGGATAGCTTACCAGAGGTTCAAAGTCGTTAAAACTTTTTACCTTAGCCTTCTACTTTACGTACAGCCAGAGATATTTGATATTTTCTTGAGTTTAGCCTTGCCGCATCCACGAAACGAATTATAAGGCAATGTATGAGCATCGAACACGAATTTTAATCGATTTTTTTGCAAGTCGAAATTTTCTCCAAAAATCGATTTTCTTCATCGTTTTCGGTAGCATATTGATTTCGAACGAGTAATTTGGAGGTGCAAAAGAGGGAAGTTGCATTTTTCACTGACCCCCATATAAGTCTTCATATGTTCAGCTCTACAAGAAACATGGAAGACAGGCTGTCAACAGGCATAAATACAGAGCTCAATCCTTCTTTGTCGTACATCATATCACCAAGCCATACATATGGATAGCTTACCAGAGGTTCAAAGTCGTTAAAACTTTTTACCTTAGCCTTCTAGTTTACGTACAGCCAGAGATATTTGATATTTTCTTGAGTTTAGCCTTCCCGCATCCACGAAACGATTTATAAGGCAATGTATGAGCATCGAACACGAATTTTAATCGATTTTTTTGCAAGTCGAAATTTTCTCCAAAAATCGATTTTCTTCATCGTTTTCGGTAGCATATTGATTTCGAACGAGTAATTTGGAGGTGCAAAAGAGGGAAGTTGCATTTTTCACTGACCCCCATATAAGTCTTCATATGTTCAGCTCTACAAGAAACATGGAAAACAGGCTGTAAAGAGGCATAAATACAGAGCTCAATCCTTCTTTGTCGTACATCATATCACCAAGCCATACATGTGGATAGCTTACCAGACGATGAAAGTCGTTTAAACTTTTTACCTTAGCCTTCTAGTTTACGTACAGCCAGAGATATTTGATATTTTCTTGAGTTTAGCCTTCCCGCATCCTCGAAACGATTTATAAGGCAATGTATGAGCATCGAACACGAATTTTAATCGATTTTTTTGCAAGTCGAAATTTTCTCCAAAAATCGATTTTCTTCATCGTTTTCGGTAGCATATTGATTTCGAACGAGTAATTTGGACGTGCAAAAGAGGGAAGTTGCATTTTTCACTGACCCTCATATAAGTCTTCATGTGTCCAGCTCTACAAGAAACATGGAAGACAGCCTGTCAAGAGGCATCAATACAGGGCTCAATCCTTCTTTGTCGTACATCATATCACCAAGCTATACATGTGGATAGCTTACCAGAGGTTCAAAGTCGTTAAAACTTTTTACCTTGGGCTTCTAGTTTACGTAATGCCAGAGATATTTGATATTTTCTTGAGTTTAGCCTTCCCGCATCCACGAAACGAATTATAAGGCAATGTATGAGCATCGAAAACGAATTTTAATCGATTTTTTTGCAAGTCGAAATTTTCTCCAAAAATCGATTTTCATCATCTTTTTCGGTAGCATATTAATTTCGAACGAGTAATTTTGAGGTGCAAAAGAGGGAAGTTGAATTTTTCATTGACCCCCATATAAGTCTTCATGTGTCCAGCTCTACAAGAAACATGGAAGACAGCCTGTCAAGAGGCATAAATACAGGGCTCAATCCTTCTTTGTCGTACATCATATCACCAAGCTATACATGTGGATAACTTACCAGAGGTTCAAAGTCGTTAAAACGTTTTACCTTAGCCTTCTAGTTTACGTACAGCCAGAGATATTTGATATTTTCTTGAGTTTAGCCTTCCCGCATCCACGAAACGATTTATAAGGCAATGTATGAGCATCGAACACGAATTTTAATCGATTTTTTTGCAAGTCGAAATTTTCTCCAAAAATCGATTTTCTTGATCGTTTTCGGTAGCATATTGATTTCGAACGAGTAATTTGGAGGTGCAAAAGAGGGAAGTTGCATTTTTCACTGACCCCCATATAAGTCTTCATATGTTCAGCTCTACAAGAAACATGGAAGACAGGCTGTCAAGAGGCATAAATACAGAGCTCAATCCTTCTTTGTCGTACATCATATCACCAAGCCATACATATGGATAGCTTACCAGAGGTTTAAAGTCGTTAAAACTTTTTACCTTAGCCTTCTAGTTTACGTACAGCCAGAGATATTTGATATTTTCTTGAGTTTAGCCTTGCCGCATCCACGAAACGATTTATAAGGCAATGTATGAGCATCGAACACGAATTTTAATCGATTTTTTTGCAAGTCGAAATTTTCTCCAAAAATCGATTTTCTTCATCGTTTTCGGTAGCATATTGATTTCGAACGAGTAATTTGGAGGTGCAAAAGAGGGAAGTTGCATTTTTCACTGACCCCCATATAAGTCTTCATATGTTCAGCTCTACAAGAAACATGGAAGACAGGCTGTCAAGAGGCATAAATACAGAGCTCAATCCTTCTTTGTCGTACATCATATCACCAAGCCATACATGTGGATAGCTTACCAGAGGATGAAAGTCGTTTAAACTTTTTACCTTAGCCTTCTAGTTTACGTACAGCCAGAGATATTTGATATTATCTTGAGTTTAGCCTTCCCGCATCCACGAAACGATTTATAAGGCAATGTATGAGCATCGAACACGAATTTTAATCGATTTTTTTGCAAGTCGAAATTTTCTCCAAAAATCGATTTTCTTCATCGTTTTCGGTAGCATATTGATTTCGAACGAGTAATTTGGAGGTGCAAAAGAGGGAAGTTGCATTTTTCACTGACCCCCATATAAGTCTTCATATGTTCAGCTCTACAAGAAACATGGAAGACAGGCTGTCAAGAGGCATAAATACAGAGCTCAATCCTTCTTTGTCGTACATCATATCACCAAGCCATACATGTGGATAGCTTACCAGACGATGAAAGTCGTTAAAACTTTTTACCTTAGGCTTCTAGTTTACGTACAGCCAGAGATATTTGATATTTTCTTGAGTTTAGCCTTCCCGCATCCACGAAACGATTTATAAGGCAATGTATGAGCATCGAACACGAATTTTAATCGATTTTTTTGCAAGTCGAAATTTTCTCCAAAAATCGATTTTCTTCATCGTTTTCGGTAGCATATTGATTTCGAACGAGTAATTTGGAGGTGCAAAAGAGGGAAGTTGCATTTTTCACTGACCCCCATATAAGTCTTCATATGTTCAGCTCTACAAGAAACATGGAAGACAGGCTGTCAACAGGCATAAATACAGAGCTCAATCCTTCTTTGTCGTACATCATATCACCAAGCCATACATGTGGATAGCTTACCAGAGGATGAAAGTCGTTTAAACTTTTTACCTTAGCCTTCTAGTTTACGTACAGCCAGAGATATTTGATATTTTCTTGAGTTTAGCGTTGCCGCATCCACGAAACGAATTATAAGGCAATGTATGAGCATCGAAAACGAATTTTAATCGATTTTTTTGCAAGTCGAAATTTTCTCGAAAAATCGATTTTCTTCATCGTTTTCTGTAGCATATTGATTTCGAACGAGTAATTTGGAGGTGCAAAAGAGGGAAGTTGCATTTTTCACTGACCCCTATATAAGTCTTCATGCGTTCAGCTCTACAAGAAACATGGAAGACAGGCTGTCAACAGGCATCAATACAGGGCTCAATCCTTCTTTGTCGTACATCATATCACCAAGCTATACATGTGGATAACTTACCAGAGGTTCAAAGTCGTTAAAACGTTTTACCTTAGGCTTCTAGTTTACGTACAGCCAGAAATATTTGATATTTTCTTGAGTTTAGGCTTCCCGCATCCACGAAACGAATTATAAGGCAATGTATGAGCATCGAAAACGAATTTTAATCGATTTTTTTGCAAGTCGAAATTTTCTCCAAAAATCGATTTTCATCATCTTTTTATGTAGCATATTAATTTCGAACGAGTAATTTTGAGGTGCAAAAGAGGGAAGTTGAATTTTTCATTGACCCCCATATAAGTCTTCATGTGTCCAGCTCTATAAGAAACATGGAAGACAGGCTGTCAAGAGGCATAAATACAGGGCTCAATCCTTCTTTGTCGTACATCATATCACCAAGCTATACATGTGGATAACTTACCAGAGGTTCAAAGATTTTAAAACTTTTTACCTTAGCCTTCTAGTTTTCTTACAGCCAGAGATATTTGATATTTTCTTGAGTTTAGCCTTCCCGCGTCCACGAAACGATTTATAAGCTAATGTATGAGCATCGAACACGAATTTTAATCGATTTTTTTGCAAGTCGAAATTTTCTCCAAAAATCGATTTTCTTCATCGTTTTCGGTAGCATATTGATTTCGAACGAGTAATTTGGAGGTGCAAAAGAGGGAAGTCTCATTTTTCACTGACCCCCATATAAGTCTTCATATGTTCAGCTCTACAAGAAACATGGAAGACAGGCTGTCAAGAGGCATAAATACAGAGCTCAATCCTTCTTTGTCGTACATCATATCACCAAGCCATACATATGGATAGCTTACCAGAGGTTCAAAGTCGTTAAAACTTTTTACCTTAGCTTCTAGTTTACGTACAGCCAGAGATATTTGATATTTTCTTGAGTTTAGCCTTCCCGCATCCACGAAACGATTTATAAGGCAATGTATGAGCATCGAACACGAATTTTAATCGATTTTTTTGCAAGTCGAAATTTTCTCCAAAAATCGATTTTCTTCATCGTTTTCGGTAGCATATTGATTTCGAACGAGTAATTTGGAGGTGCAAAAGAGAGAAGTTGCATTTTTCACTGACCCCCATATAAGTCTTTATATGTTCAGCTCTACAAGAAACATGGAAGACAGGCTGTCAAGAGGCATAAATACAGAGCTCAATCCTTCTTTGTCGTACATCATATCACCAAGCCATACATGTGGATAGCTTACCAGAGGATGAAAGTCGTTTAAACTTTTTACCTTAGCCTTCTAGTTTACGTACAGCCAGAGATATTTGATATTTTCTTGAGTTTAGGCTTCCCGCATCCACGAAACGAATTATAAGGCAATGTATGAGCATCGAACACGAATTTTAATCGATTTTTTTGCAAGTCGAAATTTTCTCCAAAAATCGATTTTCTTCATCGTTTTCGGTAGCATATTGATTTCGAACGAGTAATTTGGACGTGCAAAAGAGGGAAGTTGCATTTTTCACTGACCCCCATATAAGTCTTCATGTGTCCAGCTCTACAAGAAACATGGAAGACAGCCTGTCAAGAGGCATCAATACAGGGCTCAATCCTTCTTTGTCGTACATCATATCACCAAGCTATACATGTGGATAGCTTACCAGAGGTTCAAAGTCGTTAAAACTTTTTACCTTGGGCTTCTAGTTTACGTAATGCCAGAGATATTTGATATTTTCTTGAGTTTAGCCTTCCCGCATCCACGAAACGAATTATAAGGCAATGTATGAGCATCGAAAACGAATTTTAATCGATTTTTTTGCAAGTCGAAATTTTCTCCAAAAATCGATTTTCATCATCTTTTTCGGTAGCATATTAATTTCGAACGAGTAATTTTGAGGTGCAAAAGAGGGAAGTTGAATTTTTCATTGACCCCCATATAAGTCTTCATGTGTCCAGCTCTACAAGAAACATGGAAGACAGCCTGTCAAGAGGCATAAATAAAGGGCTCAATCCTTGTTTGTCGTGCATCATATCACCAAGCTATACATGTGGATAACTTACGAGAGGTTCAAAGTCGTTAAAACTTTTTACCTTAGCCTTCTAGTTTACGTACAGCCAGAGATATTTGATATTTTCTTGAGTTTAGCCTTCCCGCGTCCACGAAACGATTTATAAGGCAATGTATGAGCATCGAACACGAATTTTAATCGATTTTTTTGCAAGTCGAAATTTTCTCGAAAAATCGATTTTCTTCATCGTTTTCGGTAGCATATTGATTTCGAACGAGTAATTTGGAGGTGCAAAAGAGGGAAGTTGCATTTTTCACTGACCCCTATATAAGTCTTCATGCGTTCAGCTCTACAAGAAACATGGAAGACAGGCTGTCAACAGGCATCAATACAGGGCTCAATCCTTCTTTGTCGTACATCATATCACCAAGCTATACATGTGGATAACTTACCAGAGGTTCAAAGTCGTTAAAACTTTTTACCTTAGGCTTCTAGTTTACGTACAGCCAGAGATATTTAATATTTTCTTGAGTTTAGGCTTCCCGCATCCACGAAACGAATTATAAGGCAATGTATGAGCATCGAACACGAATTTTAATCGATTTTTTTGCAAGTCGAAATTTTCTCCAAAAATCGATTTTCTTCATCGTTTTCGGTAGCATATTGATTTCGAACGAGTAATTTGGACGTGCAAAAGAGGGAAGTTGCATTTTTCACTGACCCCCATATAAGTCTTCATGTGTCCAGCTCTACAAGAAACATGGAAGATAGCCTGTCAAGAGGCATAAATACAGGGCTCAATCCTTCTTTGTCGTACATCATATCACCAAGCTGTACATGTGGATAGCTTACCAGAGGTTCAAAGTCGTTAAAACTTTTTACCTTGGGCTTCTAGTTTACGTAATGCCAGAGATATTTGATATTTTCTTGAGTTTAGCCTTCCCGCATCCACGAAACGAATTATAAGGCAATGTATGAGCATCGAAAACGAATTTTAATCGATTTTTTTGCAAGTCGAAATTTTCTCCAAAAATCGATTTTCATCATCTTTTTCGGTAGCATATTAATTTCGAACGAGTAATTTTGAGGTGCAAAAGAGGGAAGTTGAATTTTTCATTGACCCCCATATAAGTCTTCATGTGTCCAGCTCTACAAGAAACATGGAAGACAGCCTGTCAAGAGGCATAAATAAAGGGCTCAATCCTTCTTTGTCGTACATCATATCACCAAGCTATACATGTGGATAACTTACCAGAGGTTCAAAGTCGTTAAAACTTTTTACCTTAGCCTTCTAGTTTACGTACAGCCAGAGATATTTGATATTTTCTTGAGTTTAGCCTTCCCGCGTCCACGAAACGATTTATAAGGCAATGTATGAGCATCGAACACGAATTTTAATCGATTTTTTTGCAAGTCGAAATTTTCTCCAAAAATCGATTTTCTTCATCGTTTTCGGTAGCATATTGATTTCGAACGAGTAATTTGGAGGTGCAAAAGAGGGAAGTTGCATTTTTCACTGACCCCCATATAAGTCTTCATATGTTCAGCTCTACAAGAAACATGGAAGACAGGCTGTCAAGAGGCATAAATACAGAGCTCAATCCTTCTTTGTCGTACATCATATCACCAAGCCATACATGTGGATAGCTTACCAGACGATGAAAGTCGTTTAAACTTTTTACCTTAGCCTTCTAGTTTACGTACAGCCAGAGATATTTGATATATTCTTGAGTTTAGCCTTCCCGCATCCACGAAACGATTTATAAGGCAATGTATGAGCATCGAACACGAATTTTAATCGATTTTTTTGCAAGTCGAAATTTTCTCCAAAAATCGATTTTCTTCATCGTTTTCGGTAGCATATTGATTTCGAACGAGTAATTTGGAGGTGCAAAAGAGGGAAGTTGCATTTTTCACTGACCCCCATCCAGGTGATTTGAAATCTAGGCGCGCAATGCATTGTTTGTCATAGCGAAAATTTCCAAGTGTTTTCTTTTATCTCTTGTCAAAATGAAATATTTTCCACCATCAACGACGAAATATGCTTTTTCTAAAAGGTATTTGATGAATCTTTCCAACGATGAGTTTTCTTTTCTTTATTTTCGAGCAAAAGCTGTTATAAATCGAGCCGAAAACCTGGAACTAGGAAACATTGAGCTACGAGCAAAATGTCCGCTGATTGGCTAATTGGCTCGGCCTGAGAGAAGCGAGATCACCTGGATATAAGTCTTCATATGTTCAGCTCTACAAGAAACATGGAAGACAGGCTGTCAAGAGGCATAAATACAGAGCTCAATCCTTCTTTGTCGTACATCATATCACCAAGCCATACATGTGGATAGCTTACCAGAGGATGAAAGTCGTTTAAACTTTTTACCTTAGCCTTCTACTTTACGTACAGCCAGATATATTTGATATTTTCTTGAGTTTAGCCTTGCCGCATCCACGAAACGAATTATAAGGCAATGTATGAGCATCGAAAACGAATTTTAATCGATTTTTTTGCAAGTCGAAATTTTCTCGAAAAATCGATTTTCTTCATCGTTTTCGGTAGCATATTGATTTCGAACGAGTAATTTGGAGGTGCAAAAGAGGGAAGTTGCATTTTTCACTGACCCCTATATAAGTCTTCATGCGTTCAGCTCTACAAGAAACATGGAAGACAGGCTGTCAACAGGCATCAATACAGGGCTCAATCCTTCTTTGTCGTACATCATATCACCAAGCTATACATGTGGATAACTTACCAGAGGTTCAAAGTCGTTAAAACTTTTTACCTTAGGCTTCTAGTTTACGTACAGCCAGAGATATTTAATATTTTCTTGAGTTTAGGCTTCCCGCATCCACGAAACGAATTATAAGACAATGTATGAGCATCGAACACGAATTTTAATCGATTTTTTTGCAAGTCGAAATTTTCTCCAAAAATCGATTTTCTTCATCGTTTTCGGTAGCATATTGATTTCGAACGAGTAATTTGGACGTGCAAAAGAGGGAAGTTGCATTTTTCACTGACCCCCATATAAGTCTTCATGTGTCCAGCTCTACAAGAAACATGGAAGACAGCCTGTCAAGAGGCATAAATACAGGGCTCAATCCTTCTTTGTCGTACATCATATCACCAAGCCATACATGTGGATAGCTTACCAGAGGATGAAAGTCGTTTAAACTTTTTACCTTAGCCTTCTAGTTTACGTACAGCCAGATATATTTGATATTTTCTTGAGTTTAGCCTTGCCGCATCCACGAAACGAATTATAAGGCAATGTATGAGCATCGAAAACGAATTTTAATCGATTTTTTTGCAAGTCGAAATTTTCTCGAAAAATCGATTTTCTTCATCGTTTTCGGTAGCATATTGATTTTGAACGAGTAATTTGGAGGTGCAAAAGAGGGAAGTTGCATTTTTCACTGACCCCTATATAAGTCTTCATGCGTTCAGCTCTACAAGAAACATGGAAGACAGGCTGTCAACAGGCATCAATACAGGGCTCAATCCTTCTTTGTCGTACATCATATCACCAAGCTATACATGTGGATAACTTACCAGAGGTTCAAAGTCGTTAAAACTTTTTACCTTAGGCTTCTAGTTTACGTACAGCCAGAGATATTTAATATTTTCTTGAGTTTAGGCTTCCCGCATCCACGAAACGAATTATAAGACAATGTATGAGCATCGAACACGAATTTTAATCGATTTTTTTGCAAGTCGAAATTTTCTCCAAAAATCGATTTTCTTCATCGTTTTCGGTAGCATATTGATTTCGAACGAGTAATTTGGACGTGCAAAAGAGGGAAGTTGCATTTTTCACTGACCCCCATATAAGTCTTCATGTGTCCAGCTCTACAAGAAACATGGAAGACAGCCTGTCAAGAGGCATAAATACAGGGCTCAATCCTTCTTTGTCGTACATCATATCACCAAGCTATACATGTGGATAGCTTACCAGAGGTTCAAAGTCGTTAAAACTTTTTACCTTGGGCTTCTAGTTTACGTAATGCCAGAGATATTTGATATTTTCTTGAGTTTAGCCTTCCCGCATCCACGAAACGAATTATAAGGCAATGTATGAGCATCGAAAACGAATTTTAATCGATTTTTTTGCAAGTCGAAATTTTCTCCAAAAATCGATTTTCTTCATCGTTTTCGGTAGCATATTGATTTCGAACGAGTAATTTGGAGGTGCAAAAGAGGGAAGTTGCATTTTTCACTGACCCTCATATAAGTCTTCATGTGTCCAGCTCTACAAGAAACATGGAAGACAGCCTGTCAAGAGGCATAAATACAGGGCTCAATCCTTCTTTGTCGTACATCATATCACCAAGCTATACATGTGGATAACTTACCAGAGGTTCAAAGTCGTTAAAACTTTTTACCTTAGCCTTCTAGTTTACGTACAGCAAGAGATATTTGATATTTTCTTGAGTTTAGCCTTCCCGCGTCCACGAAACGATTTATAAGGCAATGTATGAGCATCGAACACGAATTTTAATCGATTTTTTTGCAAGTCGAAATTTTCTCGAAAAATCGATTTTCTTCATCGTTTTCGGTAGCATATTGATTTCGAACGAGTAATTTGGAGGTGCAAAAGAGGGAAGTTGCATTTTTCACTGACCCCTATATAAGTCTTCATGCGTTCAGCTCTACAAGAAACATGGAAGACAGGCTGTCAACAGGCAACAATACAGGGCTCAATCCTTCTTTGTCGTACATCATATCACCAAGCTATACATGTGGATAACTTACCAGAGGTTCAAAGTCGTTAAAACTTTTTACCTTAGGCTTCTAGTTTACGTACAGCCAGAGATATTTAATATTTTCTTGAGTTTAGGCTTCCCGCATCCACGAAACGAATTATAAGGCAATGTATGAGCATCGAACACGAATTTTAATCGAGTTTTTTGCAAGTCGAAATTTTCTCCAAAAATCGATTTTCTTCATCGTTTTCGGTAGCATATTGATTTCGAACGAGTAATTTGGAGGTGCAAAAGAGGGAAGTTGCATTTTTCACTGACCCCTATATAAGTCTTCATGCGTTCAGCTCTACAAGAAACATGGAAGACAGGCTGTCAACAGGCATCAATACAGGGCTCAATCCTTCTTTGTCGTACATCATATCACCAAGCTATACATGTGGATAACTTACCAGAGGTTCAAAGTCGTTAAAACTTTTTACCTTAGGGTTCTAATTTACGTACAGCCAGAGATATTTAATATTTTCTTGAGTTTAGGCTTCCCGCATCCACGAAACGAATTATAAGGCAATGTATGAGCATCGAACACGAATTTTAATCGATTTTTTTGCAAGTCGAAATTTTCTCGAAAAATCGATTTTGTTCATCGTTTTCGGTAGCATATTGATTTCGAACGAGTAATTTGGAGGTGCAAAAGAGGGAAGTTGCATTTTTCACTGACCCCTATATAAGTCTTCATGCGTTCAGCTCTACAAGAAACATGGAAGACAGGCTGTCAACAGGCATCAATACAGGGCTCAATCCTTCTTTGTCGTACATCATATCACCAAGCTATACATGTGGATAACTTACCAGAGGTTCAAAGTCTCTAAAACTTTTTACCTTAGGCTTCTAGTTTACGTACAGCCAGAGATATTTAATATTTTCTTGAGTTTAGGCTTCCCGCATCCACGAAACGAATTATAAGGCAATGTATGAGCATCGAACACGAATTTTAATCGAGTTTTTTGCAAGTCGAAATTTTCTCCAAAAATCGATTTTCTTGATCGTTTTCGGTAGCATATTGATTTCGAACGAGTAATTTGGAGGTGAAAAAGAGGGAAGTTGCATTTTTCACTGACCCCCATATAAGTCTTCATGTGTCCAGCTCTACAAGAAACATGGAAGACAGCCGGTCAACAGGCATCAATACAGGGCTCAATCCTTCTTTGTCGTACATCATATCACCAAGCTATACATGTGGATAACTTACCAGAGGTTCAAAGTCGTTAAAACTTTTTACCTTAGGGTTCTAATTTACGTACAGCCAGAGATATTTGATATTTTCTTGAGTTTAGCCTTCCCGCATCCACGAAACGAATTATAAGGCAATGTATGAGCATCAAATAGGAATTTTAATCAATTTTTTTGCAAGTCGAAATTTTCTCCAAAAATCGATTTTCTTGATCGTTTTCGGTAGCATATTGATTTCAAACGAGCAATTTGGAGGTGAAAAGAGGGAAGTTGCATTTTTCACTGACCTCCATATAAGTCTTCATGTGTCCAGCTCTACAGAAAGATGGAAGACAGCCTGTCAACAGGCATAAATACAGGGCTCAATCCTTCTTTCTCGTACATCATATCACCAAGCTATACATGTGGATAGCTTACCAGAGGTTCAAAGTCGATAAAAGTTTTTACCTTAGCCTTATAGTTTACGTACAGCCAGAGATATTTGATATTTTCTTGAGTTTAGCCTTCCCGCATCCACGAAACGAATTATAAGGCAATGTATGAGCATCAAACACGAATTTTAATCAATTTTTTTGCAAGTCGAAATTTTCTCCTAAAATCGATTTTCTTGATCGTTTTCGGTAGCATATTGATTTCAAACGAGTAATTTGGAGGTGCAAAAGAGGGAAGTTGCATTTTTCATTGACCCCCATATAAGTCTTCATGTGTCCAGCTCTACAAGAAACATGGAAGACAGGCTGTCAACAGGCATAAATACAGAGCTCAATCCTTCTTTGTCGTACATCATATCACAAAGCTATAATTGTGGATAACTTACCAGAGGTTCAAAGTCGTTAAAACTTTTTACCTTAGCCTTCTAGTTTACGTACAGCCAGAGATATTTGATATTTTCTTGAGTTTAGCCTTCCCGCAACCAGGAACCGATTTATAAGGCAATGTATGAGCATCGAACACGAATTTTAATCGATTTTTTTGCAAATCGAAATTTTCTCGAAAAATCGATTTTGTTCATCGTTTTCGGTAGCATATTGATTTCGAACGAGTAATTTGGAGGTGCAAAAGAGGGAAGTTGCATTTTTCATTGACCCCCATATAAGTCTTCATGTGTCCAGCTCTACAAGAAACATGGAAGACAGCCGGTCAAGAGGCATAAATACAGGGCTCAATTCTTCTTTGTCGTACATCATATCACAAAGCTATACATGTGGATAGCTTACCAGAGGTTCAAAGTCGATAAAACTTTTTACCTTAGCCTTCTAGTTTACGTACAGTCAGAGATATTTGATATTTTCTTGAGTTTAGCCTTCCCGCTCCACGAAACGAATTATAAGGCAATGTATGAGCATCAAACAGGAATTTTAATCAATTTTTTTGCAAGTCGAAATTTTCTTTAAAAATCGATTTTCTTGTTCGTTTTCGGTAGCATATTCATTTCAATCGAGTAATTTGGAGGTGCAAAAGAGGGAAGTTGCATTTTTCATTGACCCCCATATAAGTCTTCATGTGTCCAGCTCTACAAGAAACATGGAAGACAGCCGGTCAAGAGGCATAAATACAGGGCTCAATCCTTCTTTGTCGTACATCATATCACAAAGCTATACATGTGGATAACTTACCAGAGGTTCAAAGTCGTTAAAACTTTTTACCTTAGCCTTCTAGTTTACGTACAGCCAGAGATATTTGATATTTTCTTGAGTTTAGGCTTGCCGCATCCACGAAACGAATTATTAGGCAATGTATAAGCATCACACACGAATTTTAATCAATTTTTTTGCAAGTCGAAATTTTCTCCAAAAATCGATTTTCTTGATTGTTTTCGGTAGCATATTGATTTCGAACGAGTAATTTGGAGGTGCAAAAGAGGGAAGTTGCATTTTTCACTGACCCCCATATAAGTCTTCATATGTTCAGCTCTACAAGAAACATGGAAGACAAGCGGTAAAGAGGCATAAATACAGAGCTCAATCCTTCTTTGTCGTACATCATATCACCAAGCCATACATATGGATAGCTTACCAGAGGTTCAAAGTCGTTAAAAATTTTTACCTTAGCCTTCTAGTTTACGTATATCCAGAGATATTTGATATTTTCTTGAGTTTAGCCTTGCCGCATCCACGAAACGAATTATAAGGCAATGTATGAGAATCAAACCCGAATTTTAATCAATTTTTTTGCAAGTCGAAATTTTCTCCAAAAATCGATTTTCTTGATCGTTTTCGGTAGCATATTGATTTCAAACGAGTAATTTGGAGGTGCAAAAGAGGGAAGTTGCATTTTTCATTGACCCCCATATAAGTCTTCATGTGTCCAGCTCTACAAGAAACATGGAAGACAGCCTGTCAAGAGGCATAAATACAGGGCTCAATCCTTCTTTGTCGTACATCATATCACCAAGCTATACATGTGGATAGCTTACCAGAGGTTCAAAGTCGATAAAACTTTTTACCTTAGACTTCTAGTTTACGTACAGCCAGAGATATTTGATATTTTCTTGAGTTTAGCCTTCCCGCATCCACGAAACGAATTATAAGGGAATGTATGAGCATCGAACACGAATTTTAATCGATTTTTTTGCAAGTCGAAATTTTCTCCAAAAATCGATTTTCTTCATCGTTTTCGGTAGCATATTTATTTCGAACGAGTAATTTGGAGGTGCAAAAGAGGGAAGTTGCATTTTTCACTGACCCCCATATAAGTCTTCATATGTTCAGCTCTACAAGAAACATGGAAGACAAGCGGTAAAGAGGCATAAATACAGAGCTCAATCCTTCTTTGTCGTACATCATATCACCAAGCCATACATATGGATAGCTTACCAGAGGTTCAAAGTCGTTAAAACTTTTTACCTTAGCCTTCTAGTTTACGTATATCCAGAGATATTTGATATTTTCTTGAGTTTAGCCTTGCCGCATCCACGAAACGAATTATAAGGCAATGTATGAGAATCAAACCCGAATTTTAATCAATTTTTTTGCAAGTCGAAATTTTCTCCAAAAATCGATTTTCTTGATCGTTTTCGGTAGCATATTGATTTCAAACGAGTAATTTGGAGGTGCAAAAGAGGGAAGTTGCATTTTTCATTGACCCCCATATAAGTCTTCATGTGTCCAGCTCTACAAGAAACATGGAAGACAGCCTGTCAAGAGGCATAAATACAGGGCTCAATCCTTCTTTGTCGTACATCATATCACCAAGCTATACATGTGGATAGCTTACCAGAGGTTCAAAGTCGATAAAACTTTTTACCTTAGACTTCTAGTTTACGTACAGCCAGAGATATTTGATATTTTCTTGAGTTTAGCCTTCCCGCATCCACGAAACGAATTATAAGGGAATGTATGAGCATCGAACACGAATTTTAATCGATTTTTTTGCAAGTCGAAATTTTCTCCAAAAATCGATTTTCTTCATCGTTTTCGGTAGCATATTGATTTCGAACGAGTAATTTGGAGGTGCAAAAGAGGGAAGTTGCATTTTTCACTGACCCCCATATAAGTCTTCATATGTTCAGCTCTACAAGAAACATGGAAGACAAGCGGTAAAGAGGCATAAATACAGAGCTCAATCCTTCTTTGTCGTACATCATATCACCAAGCTATACATGTGGATAACTTACCAGAGGTTCAAAGTCGTTAAAACTTTTTACCTTAGGCTTCTAGTTTACGTACAGCCAGAGATATTCGATATTTTCTTGAGTTTAGCCTTCCCGCATCCAGGAAACAAATTTTAAGGCAATGTATGAGCATCGAACACGAATTTTAATCGATTTTTTTGCAAGTCGAAATTTTCTCCAAAAATCGATTTTCTTCATCGTTTTCTGTAGCATATTGATTTCGAACGAGTAATTTGGAGGTGCAAAAGAGGGAAGCTGCATTTTTTACTGACCCCCATATAAGTCTTCATATTTTCAGCTCTACAAGAAACATGGAAGACAGGCTGTCAAGAGGCATAAATACAGAGCTAAATCCTTCTTTGTCGTACATCATATCACCAAGCTATACATGTGGATAACTTACCAGAGGTTCAAAGTCGTTAAAACTTTTTACCTTAGGCTTCTAGTTTACGTACAGCCAGAGATATTTGATATTTTCTTGAGTTTAGCCTTCCCGCATCCACGAAACGAATTATAAGGCAATGTATGAGCATCAAATAGGAATTTTAATCAATTTTTTTGCAAGTCGAAATTTTCTCCAAAAATCGATTTTGTTGATCGTTTTCGGTAGGATATTGATTTCAAACGAGCAATTTGGAGGTGCAAAAGAGGGAAGTTGCATTTTCACTGACCTCCATATAAGTCTTCATGTGTCCAGCTCTACAGAAAGATGGAAGACAGCCTGTCAACAGGCATAAATACAGGGCTCAATCCTTCTTTGTCGTACATCATATCACCAAGCTATACATGTGGATATCTTACCAGAGGTTCAAAGTCGATAAAAGTTTTTACCTTAGCCTTCTAGTTTACGTACAGCCAGAGATATTTGATATTTTCTTGAGTTTAGCCTTCCCGCATCCACGAAACGAATTATAAGGCAATGTATGAGCATCAAACACGAATATTAATCAATTTTTTTGCAAGTCGAAATTTTCTCCTAAAATCGATTTTCTTCATCGTTTTCGGTAGCATATTGATTTCAAACGAGTAATTTGGAGGTGCAAAAGAGGGAAGTTGCATTTTTCATTGACCCCCATATAAGTCTTCATGTGTCCAGCTCTACAAGAAACATGGAAGACAGGCTGTCAACAGGCATAAATACAGAGCTCAATCCTTCTTTGTCGTACATCATATCACAAAGCTATACATGTGGATAACTTACCAGAGGTTCAAAGTCGTTAAAACTTTTTACCTTAGCCTTCTAGTTTACGTACAGCCAGAGATATTTGATATTTTCTTGAGTTTAGCCTTCCCGCAACCACGAAGCGATTTATAAGGCAATGTATGAGCATCGAACACGAATTTTAATCGATTTTTTTGCAAATCGAAATTTTCTCGAAAAATCGATTTTGTTCATCGTTTTCGGTAGCATATTGATTTCGAACGAGTAATTTGGAGGTGCAAAAGAGGGAAGTTGCATTTTTCACTAACCCCCATATAAGTCTTCATATGTTCAGCTCTACAAGAAACATTGAAGACAGGCTGTCAAGAGGTATAAATACAGAGCTCAATCCTTCTTTGGCGTACATCATATCACCAAGCTATACATGTGGATAGCTTACCAGAGGTTCAAAGTCGATAAAACTTTTGACCTTAGCCTTCTATTTTACGTACAGCCAGAGATATATGATATTTTCTTGAGTTTAGCCTTCCCGCATCCACGAAACGAATTATAAGGCAATGTATGAGAATCAAACCCGAATTTTAATCAATTTTTTTGCAAGTCGAAATTTTCTCCAAAAATCGATTTTCTTGATCGTTTTCGGTAGCATATTGATTTCGAACGAGTAATTTGGAGGTGAAAAAGAGGGAAGTTGCATTTTTCACTGACTCCCATATAAGTCTTCATGTGTCCAGCTCTACAAGAAACATGGAAGACAGCCGGTCAAGAGGCATAAATACAGGGCTCAATCCTTCTTTGTCGTACATCATATCACCAAGCTATACATGTGGATAGCTTACCAGAGGTTCAAAGTCGTTAAAACTTTTTACCTTGGGCTTCTAGTTTACGTAATGCCAGAGATATTTGATATTTTCTTGAGTTTAGCCTTCCCGCATCCACGAAACGAATTATAAGGCAATGTATGAGCATCGAAAACGAATTTTAATCGATTTTTTTGCAAGTCGAAATTTTCTCCAAAAATCGATTTTCATCATCTTTTTCGGTAGCATATTAATTTCGAACGAGTAATTTGGAGGTGCAAAAGAGGGAAGTTGAATTTTTCATTGACCCCCATATAAGTCTTCATGTGTCCAGCTCTACAAGAAACATGGAAGACAGCCTGTCAAGAGGCATAAATACAGGGCTCAATCCTTCTTTGTCGTACATCATATCACCAAGCTATACATGTGGATAACTTACCAGAGGTTCAAAGTCGTTAAAACTTTTTACCTTAGCCTTCTAGTTTACGTACAGCAAGAGATATTTGATATTTTCTTGAGTTTAGCCTTCCCGCATCCACGAAACAATTTATAAGGCAATGTATGAGCATCGAACACGAATTTTAATCGATTTTTTTGCAAGTCGAAATTTTCTCCAAAAATCGATTTTCTTGATCGTTTTCGGTAGCATATTGATTTCGAACGAGTAATTTGGAGGTGAAAAAGAGGGAAGTTGCATTTTTCACTGACCCCCATATAAGTCTTCATGTGTCCAGCTCTACAAGAAACATGGAAGACAGCCTGTCAAGAGGCATAAATACAGGGCTCAATCCTTCTTTGTCGTACATCATATCACCAAGCTATACATGTGGATAGCTTACCAGAGGTTCAAAGTCGTTAAAACTTTTTACCTTGGGCTTCTAGTTTACGTAATGCCAGAGATATTTGATATTTTCTTGAGTTTAGCCTTCCCGCATCCACGAAACGAATTATAAGGCAATGTATGAGCATCGAAAACGAATTTTAATCGATTTTTTTGCAAGTCGAAATTTTCTCCAAAAATCGATTTTCATCATCTTTTTAGGTAGCATATTAATTTCGAACGAGTAATTTGGAGGTGCAAAAGAGGGAAGTTGAATTTTTCATTGACCCCCATATCAGTCTTCATGTGTCCAGCTCTACAAGAAACATGGAAGACAGCCGGTCAAGAGGCATAAATACAGGGCTCAATCCTTCTTTGTCGTACATCATATCACCAAGCTATACATGTGGATAACTTACCAGAGGTTCAAAGTCGTTAAAACTTTTTACCTTAGCCTTCTAGTTTACGTACAGCCAGAGATATTTGATATTTTCTTGAGTTTAGCCTTCCCGCATCCACGAAACAATTTATAAGGCAATGTATGAGCATCGAACACGAATTTTAATCGATTTTTTTGCAAGTCGAAATTTTCTCCAAAAATCGATTTTCTTGATCGTTTTCGGTAGCATATTGATTTCGAACGAGTAATTTGGAGGTGAAAAAGAGGGAAGTTGCATTTTTCACTGACCCCCATATAAGTCTTCATGTGTCCAGCTCTACAAGAAACATGGAAGACAGCCTGTCAAGAGGCATAAATACAGGGCTCAATCCTTCTTTGTCGTACATCATATCACCAAGCTATACATGTGGATAGCTTACCAGAGGTTCAAAGTCGTTAAAACTTTTTACCTTGGGCTTCTAGTTTACGTAATGCCAGAGATATTTGATATTTTCTTGAGTTTAGCCTTCCCGCATCCACGAAACGAATTATAAGGCAATGTATGAGCATCGAAAACGAATTTTAATCGATTTTTTTGCAAGTCGAAATTTTCTCCAAAAATCGATTTTCATCATCTTTTTAGGTAGCATATTAATTTCGAACGAGTAATTTGGAGGTGCAAAAGAGGGAAGTTGAATTTTTCATTGACCCCCATATCAGTCTTCATGTGTCCAGCTCTACAAGAAACATGGAAGACAGCCGGTCAAGAGGCATAAATACAGGGCTCAATCCTTCTTTGTCGTACATCATATCACCAAGCTATACATGTGGATAACTTACCAGAGGTTCAAAGTCGTTAAAACTTTTTACCTTAGCCTTCTAGTTTACGTACAGCCAGAGATATTTGATATTTTCTTGAGTTTAGCCTTCCCGCATCCACGAAACGATTTATAAGGCAATGTATGAGCATCGAACACGAATTTTAATCGATTTTTTTGCAAGTCGAAATTTTCTCCAAAAATCGATTTTCTTGATCGTTTTCGGTAGCATATTGATTTCGAACGAGTAATTTGGAGGTGCAAAAGAGGGAAGTTGCATTTTTCACTGACCCCCATATAAGTCTTCATATGTTCAGCTCTACAAGAAACATGGAAGACAGGCTGTCAAGAGGCATAAATACAGAGCTCAATCCTTCTTTGTCGTACATCATATCACCAAGCGATACATGTGGATAGCTTACCAGAGGTTCAAAGTCGTTAAAACTTTTTACCTTGGGCTTCTAGTTTACACTGTGTGAAATAAAGGAAATCAGGGAAATTATGGGTTCCATATATTCCAAGGTATTTTACGTATCCTGGAATAGAACGCTGAGTATACGGATACGTGAGATATCACAAAGTATCAAGCACCATATACTCCTGGGCACGCAGTGTCATGGAGTATCAACCACCGAATACCTTTGTCGTGTAGTATCAGGGAATATCATGCACTGTATTCTTAGCGTATATTCCAAGTATTGAGTGCCGTGGGATTTCCTGTCCCGGATTCGCGAGTATTCGAGGTAGTCAAATGAATTTGAAAATCAATTTTAGACTTTTTCTCTGGTTGTTTTAAACATCTGTGATTGTTTGGAATTAAATATTTTTGATCGATCGAATCATTTTCGTGAAAATGAGTATCAGCGAATATCGTTTACCGTATTCTAGTTTATGTTCCAAGTATCACGTGGTTTTACTGTACGTACTGTACGTACAGTGAAACCACGTGATCTCGTGACACATGATCCTTTGTGGTCCTCTTCTATTGTTTCGATCAAAGCGCGCCATTTTCAACGGTTCTTCAACAGTAATGGTGTCTTGCTTTGTAAGCTCAGCCTTTGCCGTCTTTGTAGCGCTTATAGCTCCTCACAAACCATAACCATCTACTGGAGTGCTATCTAAAATACCATAAGATGTCCTGGCTGAAGTTATTTCTCGATTTTCACACGACAAACGGGTGAGTAAGCCATTGAACTTTGCTTAAGCTTTGAGATATTTTCTTACGAAACGAAGCACTAGTGTGGGCCTATAGCTCGCATAGTACTTTAAATATTACTGATATCTTCTATTTCCCTCGAATATATTGATATTTTCAAGTCTTTTATGCCCGCCGAAATTTGCTTGTTGTTCTTTTGGTCATCTAACTCTCTGTTTGAAAGAATATAATCATGTTGGACTAAACATTATTAGCATAATCTAAGGTTAAATTTAGTACATTATCATCAGTTAGTAACATTGCGTTGTCTTTCCTCTATAGTTTTCCGCATGCAAAACATCAACAGAAGTCTCTGAAGTTCGACTTAATATGAAGATTTAACAGCTGAGTACTTTGTGGTACTTTTAACTCAGTGCCGCTGCTGAAATGTTGGCTTAAAATTCAAAATATGGTCGGTTGAAATACAAAGGAGAAACCACTATAAAATGCTTGTACTTCAATATGTTAGGTTTAGAAATTACTTTGGGGTACAACACTGAATATCTGGATACATGTATCTTGTAGTTATACAAAATGACAGTTATGTCGTAAAGACTTGAGATATATTTATCCGGAACATATAATTTGTATATGAAATATTTTTATACCTGAGTCTCTATATTCAGGGGTCAAGCTAGGGTTAGAAAATGAAGGTGAGTATCCTATGGAATCCCAAGCATTGCATGGGACCATTAGGGCAAAGCTTGCGGGACTGTTTCCCATAAGACACACGCATTCATTCTCTAACTGCCTTAGTACATGGAATTTACTTATAGTTTGTGTTTCTATAGCTTATCAGTATTTTGATCCCCTGATGAAACACTCGCACTCGTATTTGATCTATTACTTGAAGATGAAGAGACATACTATGGTGTGGTGACATATTTGAAAAGTTTAATTTCATTTTCTTGCATACTGAAATGCTTTTAGAACAAAGGGAAAAAAGAGGTTTTTATAGTATGAGCTACAATGTATAGAAAATACTGATTAGTTATAGAAACTCAAAAGATTAACATTAGAATACTAAGTTATGATCGGCTGAGTGAGAATGACCATCTTCTAAAAACTATAATATATAATATAGAGCATGATGATGAACTTTTCTCTCTTTCTTTTTTTAAACACATTGGTATGTTAGAAAATAATGATTACTTGTTATTGAAACTCGACAAGGCTGTATACAAGGTTAAAATTTACTTAGGTGATGGTTATCTTAATAAAAAGCTTTCTAAAAACTTAACTTGTTTATTGTCTTTTTATTTTTTACTCCCAAATAATTAACCTAAGATCGTGCAATGATCACGTAAATGATTTCTGGAAATCACCAAGAGTAAATTTCACATCGGGCGAATATTATTTTGGTTACTATTGAATTCCGGGAAATTCTGGGAAAATTACATTGAATATCGAGAAGTTTCTGGAATAAATTCACGTCAAGTATCACGGCATACCGTGCAAAATACGCTTACAGTACACCGTAGGTATCAGGGGATATTCGTATTTGTTGTATAAAATATTCGTGAAAAACACGGCATTTACGGGACAAAACACGCGTAATATCAGTAAATATCAGGTACCCAGATATTCCCTTATAGGGAAAGAGTCCGAATATGGGAGAATATGGATTTTGACACCTCCTGACACCCAACGTGTAAGGTACCCAGATACCAGATGATGCGCCAATATTCTTCAAGTATCAGAGTACGTATCACCAAGTATCATGACCCATATTCTGGATATTTCACACAGTGTTACGTACAGCCAGAGATATTTGATATTTTCTTGAGTTTGGCCTTCCCGCATCCACGAAACGAATTATAAGGCAATGTATAAGCATCAAACACGAATTTTAATTAATTTTTTTGCAAGTCGAAATTTTCTCCAAAAATCGATTTTCTTGATCGTTTTCGGTAGCATATTGATTTCGAACGATGTAATTTGGAGGTTCAAAAGAGGGAAGTTGCATTTTTCACTGACCCCCATATAAGTCTTCATGTGTCCAGCTCTACAAGAAACATGGAAGACAGCCGGTCAAGAGCACAAATACAGGGCTCAATCCTTCTTTGTCGTACATCATATCACAAAGCTATACATGTGGATAACTTAACAGAGGTTCAAAGTCGTTAAAACTTTTTACCTTAGCCTTCTAGTTTACGTAAGGCCAGAGATATTTGATATTTTCTTGAGTTTAGGCTTCCCGCATCTACGAAACGAATTATTAGGCAATGTATAAGCATCACACACGAATTTTAATCAATTTTTTTGCAAGTCGAAATTTTCTCCAAAAATCGATTTTCTTGATTGTTTTCGGTAGCATATTGATTTCGAACGAGTAATTTGGAGTTGCAAAAGAGGGAAGTTGCATTTTTCACTGACCCCCATATAAGTCTTCATATGTTCAGCTCTACAAGAAACATGGAAGACAGGCTGTCAAGAGGCATAAATACAGAGCTCAATCCTTCTTTGTCGTACATCATATCACCAAGCGATACATGTGGATAGCTTACCAGAGGTTCAAAGTCGTTAAAACTTTTTACCTTGGGCTTCTAGTTTACGTACAGCAAGAGATATTTGATATTTTCTTGAGTTTAGCCTTCCCGCATCCACGAAACAAATTATAAGGCAATGTATGAGCATCGAACACGAATTTTAATCGATTTTTTTGCAAGTCGAAATTTTCTCCAAAAATCGATTTTCTTCATCGTTTTCGGTAGCATATTTATTTCGAACGAGTAATTGGGAGGTGCAAAAGAGGGAAGTTGCATTTTTCACTGACCCCCATATAAGTCTTCATATTTTCAGCTCTACAAGAAACATGGAAGACAAGCGGTAAAGAGGCATAAATACAGAGCTCAATCCTTCTTTGTCGTACATCATATCACCAAGCTATACATGTGGATAACTTACCAGAGGTACAAAGTCGTTAAAACTTTTTACCTTAGGCTTCTAGTTTATGTACAGCCAGAGATATTCGATATTTTCTTGAGTTTAGCCTTCCCGCATCCACGAAACAAAATATAAGACAATGTATGAGCATCGAACACGAATTTTAATCGATTTTTTTGCAAGTCGAAATTTTCTCCAAAAATCGATTTTCTTCATCGTTTTCTGTAGCATATTGATTTCGAACGAGTAATTTGGAGGTGCAAAAGAGGGAAGTTGCATTTTTCACTGACCCCCATATAAGTCTTCATAGTTTCAGCTCTACAAGAAACATGGAAGACAGGCTGTCAAGAGGCATAAATACAGAGCTCAATCCTTCTTTGTCGTACATCATATCACCAAGCTATACATGTGGATAACTTACCAGAGGTTCAAAGTCGTTAAAACTTTTTACCTTAAGCTTCTAGTTTACGTACAGCCAGAGATATTTAATATTTTCTTGAGTTTAGCCTTCCCGCATCCACGAAACAAATTATAAGGCAATGTATGAGCATCGAACACGAATTTTAATCGATTTTTTTGCAAGTCGAAATTTTCTCCAAAAATCGATTTTCTTGATCGTTTTCGGTAGCATATTGATTTCGAACGAGTAATTTGGAGGTGCAAAAGAGGGAAGTTGCATTTTTCACTGACCCCCATATAAGTCTTCATGTGTTCAGCTCTACAAGAAACATGGAAGACAGCCTGTCAAGAGGCATAAATACAGGGCTCAATCCTTCTTTGTCGTACATCATATCACGAAGCTATACATGTGGATAGCTTACCAGAGGTTCAAAGTCGTTAAAACTTTTTACCTTGGGCTTCTAGTTTACGTACAGCCAGAGATATTTGATATTTTCTTGAGTTTAGCCTTCCCGCATCCACGAAACGAATTATAAGGCAATGTATGAGCATCGAACACGAATTTTAATCGATTTTTTTGCAAGTCGAAATTTTCTCCAAAAATCGATTTTCTTCATCGTTTTCGGTAGCATATTTATTTCGAACGAGTAATTGGGAGGTGCAAAAGAGGGAAGTTGCATTTTTCACTGACCCCCATATAAGTCTTCATATGTTCAGCTCTACAAGAAACATGGAAGACAAGCGGTAAAGAGGCATAAATACAGAGCTCAATCCTTCTTTGTCGTACATCATATCACCAAGCTATACATGTGGATAACTTACCAGAGGTACAAAGTCGTTAAAACTTTTTACCTTAGGCTTCTAGTTTATGTACAGCCAGAGATATTCGATATTTTCTTGAGTTTAGCCTTCCCGCATCCACGAAACAAATTATAAGGCAATGTATGAGCATCGAACACGAATTTTAATCGATTTTTTTGCAAGTCGAAATTTTCTCCAAAAATCGATTTTCTTCATCGTTTTCTGTAGCATATTGATTTCGAACGAGTAATTTGGAGGTGCAAAAGAGGGAAGTTGCATTTTTCACTGACCCCCATATAAGTCTTCATAGTTTCAGCTCTACAAGAAACATGGAAGACAGGCTGTCAAGAGGCATAAATACAGAGCTCAATCCTTCTTTGTCGTACATCATATCACCAAGCTATACATGTGGATAACTTACCAGAGGTTCAAAGTCGTTAAAACTTTTTACCTTAGGCTTCTAGTTTACGTACAGCCAGAGATATTTAATATTTTCTTGAGTTTAGCCTTCCCGCATCCACGAAACAAATTATAAGGCAATGTATGAGCATCGAACACGAATTTTAATCGATTTTTTTGCAAGTCGAAATTTTCTCCAAAAATCGATTTTCTTCATCGTTTTCGGTAGCATATTGATTTCGAACGAGTAATTTGGAGGTGCAAAAGAGGGAAGTTGCATTTTTCACTGACCCCCATATAAGTCTTCATGTGTTCAGCTCTACAAGAAACATGGAAGACAGCCTGTCAAGAGGCATAAATACAGGGCTCAATCTTTCTTTGTCGTACATCATATCACGAAGCTATACATGTGGATAGCTTACCAGAGGTTCAAAGTCGTTAAAACTTTTTACCTTGGGCTTCTAGTTTACGTACAGCAAGAGATATTTGATATTTTCTTGAGTTTAGCCTTCCCGCATCTACGAAACAAATTATAAGGCAATGTATGAGCATCGAACACGAATTTTAATCGATTTTTTTGCAAGTCGAAATTTTCTCCAAAAATCGATTTTCTTGATCGTTTTCGGTAGCATATTGATTTCGAACGAGTAATTTGGAGGTGCAAAAGAGGGAAGTTGCATTTTTCACTGACCCTCATATAAGTCTTCATGTGTTCAGCTCTACAAGAAACATGGAAGACAGCCTGTCAAGAGGCATAAATACAGGGCTCAATCCTTCTTTGTCGTACATCATATCACGAAGCTATACATGTGGATAGCTTACCAGAGGTTCAAAGTCGTTAAAACTTTTTACCTTGGGCTTCTAGTTTACGTACAGCAAGAGATATTTGATATTTTCTTGAGTTTAGCCTTCCCGCATCCACGAAACGAATTATAAGGCAATGTATGAGCATCGAACACGAATTTTAATCGATTTTTTTGCAAGTCGAAATTTTCTCCAAAAATCGATTTTCTTCATCGTTTTCTGTAGCATATTGATTTCGAACGAGTAATTTGGAGGTGCAAAAGAGGGAAGTTGCATTTTTCACTGACCCCCATATAAGTCTTCATAGTTTCAGCTCTACAAGAAACATGGAAGACAGGCTGTCAAGAGGCATAAATACAGAGCTCAATCCTTCTTTGTCGTACATCATATCACCAAGCTATACATGTGGATAACTTACCAGAGGTTCAAAGTCGTTAAAACTTTTTACCTTAGGCTTCTAGTTTACGTACAGCCAGAGATATTTAATATTTTCTTGAGTTTAGCCTTCCCGCATCCACGAAACAAATTATAAGGCAATGTATGAGCATCGAACACGAATTTTAATCGATTTTTTTGCAAGTCGAAATTTTCTCCAAAAATCGATTTTCTTGATCGTTTTCGGTAGCATATTGATTTCGAACGAGTAATTTGGAGGTGCAAAAGAGGGAAGTTGCATTTTTCACTGACCCCCATATAAGTCTTCATGTGTTCAGCTCTACAAGAAACATGGAAGACAGCCTGTCAAGAGGCATAAATACAGGGCTCAATCCTTCTTTGTCGTACATCATATCACGAAGCTATACATGTGGATAGCTTACCAGAGGTTCAAAGTCGTTAAAACTTTTTACCTTGGGCTTCTAGTTTACGTACAGCAAGAGATATTTGATATTTTCTTGAGTTTAGCCTTCCCGCATCTACGAAACAAATTATAAGGCAATGTATGAGCATCGAACACGAATTTTAATCGATTTTTTTGCAAGTCGAAATTTTCTCCAAAAATCGATTTTCTTGATCGTTTTCGGTAGCATATTGATTTCGAACGAGTAATTTGAAGGTGCAAAAGAGGGAAGTTGCATTTTTCACTGACCCCCATATAAGTCTTCATGTGTTCAGCTCTACAAGAAACATGGAAGACAGCCTGTCAAGAGGCATAAATACAGGGCTCAATCCTTCTTTGTCGTACATCATATCACGAAGCTATACATGTGGATAGCTTACCAGAGGTTCAAAGTCGTTAAAACTTTTTACCTTGGGCTTCTAGTTTACGTACAGCAAGAGATATTTGATATTTTCTTGAGTTTAGCCTTCCCGCATCCACGAAACGAATTATAAGGCAATGTATGAGCATCGAACACGAATTTTAATCGATTTTTTTGCAAGTCGAAATTTTCTCCAAAAATCGATTTTCTTCATCGTTTTCGGTAGCATATTTATTTCGAACGAGTAATTGGGAGGTGCAAAAGAGGGAAGTTGCATTTTTCACTGACCCCCATATAAGTCTTCATATGTTCAGCTCTACAAGAAACATGGAAGACAAGCGGTAAAGAGGCATAAATACAGAGCTCAATCCATTGCCAGAAATATGGGACGTGAGCCTGCTCATACATGCGCAATGATGCGTTTCAGCTTACAAAATAGCCGCCGAGTCTTATAGGAAATGTATGGGGAATATAGAGCTTCCTCTATTTACGGCGAATAGCGTTTTATTTCCTTTGAGCTCCACATCGCGACAAACAACCCACCCTTCAAGCTACTAAATAAGCGTAAAATGATCATTGAATCATGCGACGTATTGGTTCCCGGACTACTTGCCTTTGAAAGGCTTTGAAAGCTCTAGATTCCATACATCGTCTATAAATCTGGCCACACTTGACCCCAAAATCGTCTTATTTGAGCTCGAAAAAATTTAAAAGTAAAAGAGCTCTTCCTCGATATCACCAAACGAGTGTTTAATAAATCCAAAACCGCTCAAAATAGACAGCATGCCTTCAGAATGGAGGTTCCCAAGAAGCTTGAAGTTAGGTTAAATTTTAAGCGATTCGACTCGTTGTTAGCTCGTAGTTTTCAGTTAAAAATGACAAGAAACCACAGAGAACTGCTCCAAACAGCTTTAAAACCCCCTAAATATCGCCATTTTGTTTTTACAAGCTCCTATTGACTGCTGAGATACAATAAGGAAGCTTAAATTAACGATTTACGTTTGAAACTTGTTTTTTGTCCTTCATGGGCTTCCTGTGGTGAGGCTTATCAACAGAAAAATAATAGTTGTTCTTTTGATTGTCAAGTAACTATTTGTTGGCAAGAATTGTTTTACTAACATCATAGTTGAATATAAATATGTGCTTGGAAACCATGTAGTTATATTTTTCCTCTAGAAAATCACTTCATTCTCATTCATGCGTAACACCGCTGACAATGTCCAATATTTCTGGCAATGTCCTTCTTTGTCGTACATCATATCACCAAGCTATACATGTGGATAACTTACCAGAGGTACAAAGTCGTTAAAACTTTTTACCTTAGGCTTCTAGTTTATGTACAGCCAGAGATATTCGATATTTTCTTGAGTTTAGCCTTCCCGCATCCACGAAACAAATTATAAGGCAATGTATGAGCATCGAACACGAATTTTAATCGATTTTTTTGCAAGTCGAAATTTTCTCCAAAAATCGATTTTCTTCATCGTTTTCTGTAGCATATTGATTTCGAACGAGTAATTTGGAGGTGCAAAAGAGGGAAGTTGCATTTTTCACTGACCCCCATATAAGTCTTCATAGTTTCAGCTCTACAAGAAACATGGAAGACAGGCTGTCAAGAGGCATAAATACAGAGCTCAATCCTTCTTTGTCGTACATCATATCACCAAGCTATACATGTGGATAACTTACCAGAGGTTCAAAGTCGTTAAAACTTTTTACCTTAGGCTTCTAGTTTACGTACAGCCAGAGATATTTAATATTTTCTTGAGTTTAGCCTTCCCGCATCCACGAAACAAATTATAAGGCAATGTATGAGCATCGAACACGAATTTTAATCGATTTTTTTGCAAGTCGAAATTTTCTCCAAAAATCCATTTTCATCATCGTTTTCGGTAGCATATTGATTTCGAACGAGTAATTTGGAGGTGCAAAAGAGGGAAGTTGCATTTTTCACTGACCCCCATATAAGTCTTCATGTGTCCAGCTCTACAAGAAACATGGAAGACAGCCTGTCAAGAGGCATAAATACAGAGCTCAATCCTTCTTTGTCGTACATCATATCACCAAGCTATACATGTGGATAGCTTACCAGAGGTTCAAAGTCGATAAAACTTTTTACCTTAGCCTTCTAGTTTACGTACAGCAAGAGATATTTGATATTTTCTTGAGTTTAGCCTTCCCGCTCCACGAAACGAATTATAAGGCAATGTATGAGCATCAAACAGGAATTTTAATCAATTTTTTTGCAAGTCGAAATTTTCTTTAAAAATCGATTTTCTTGATCGTTTTCGGTAGCATATTCATTTCAATCGAGTAATTTGGAGGTGCAAAAGAGGGAAGTTGCATTTTTCATTGACCCCCATATAAGTCTTCATGTGTCCAGCTCTACAAGAAACATGGAAGACAGCCGGTCAAGAGGCATAAATACAGGGCTCAATCCTTCTTTGTCGTACATCATATCACAAAGCTATACATGTGGATTACTTTCCAGAGGTTCAAAGTCGTTAAAACTTTTTACCTTAGCCTTCTAGTTTACTTACAGCCAGAGATATTTGATATTTTCTTGAGTTTAGCCTTCCCGCATCCACGAAACGATTTATAAGGCAATCTATGTGCATCGAACACGAATTTTAATCGATTTGTTTGCAAGTCGAAATTTTCTCCAAAAATCGATTTTCTTCATCGTTTTCTGTAGCATTTTGATTTCGAACGAGTAATTTGGAGGTGCAAAAGAGGGAAGTTGCATTTTTCACTGACCCCCATATAAGTCTTCATATTTTCAGCTCTACAAGAAACATGGAAGACAGGCTGTCAAGAGGCATAAATACAGAGCTCAATCCTTCTTTGTCGTACATCATATTACCAAGCTATACATGTGGATTACTTACCAGAGGTTCAAAGTCGTTAAAACTTTTTACCTTAGCCTTCTAGTTTACTTACAGCCAGAGATATTTAATATTTTCTTGAGTTTAGCCTTCCCGCATCCACGAAACGAATTATAAGGCAATGTATGAGCATCGAACACGAATTTTAATCGATTTTTTTGCAAGTCGAAATTTTCTCCAAAAATCGATTTTCTTCATCGTTTTCGGTACCATATTGATTTCGAACGAGTAATTTGGAGGTGCAAAAGAGGGAAGTTGCATTTTTCACTGACCCCCATATAAGTCTTCATATGTTCAGCTCTACAAGAAACATGGAAGACAGGCTGTCAAGAGGCATAAATACAGGGCTCAATCCTTCTTTGTCGTACATCATATCACCAAGCTATACATGTGGATAACTTACCAGAGGTTCAAAGTCGTTAAAACTTTTTACCTTAGGCTTCTAGTTTACGTACAGCCAGAGATATTTAATATTTTCTTGAGTTTAGCCTTCCCGCATCCACGAAACGAATTATAAGGCAATGTATGAGCATCGAACACGAATTTTAATCGATTTTTTTACAAGTCGAAATTTTCTCCAAAAATCGATTTTCTTGATCGTTTTCGGTAGCATATTGATTTCGAACGAGTAATTTGGAGGTGCAAAAGAGGGAAGTTGCATTTTTCACTGACCCCCATATAAGTCTTCATATGTTCAGCTCTACAAGAAACATGGAAGACAGGCTGTCAAGAGGCATAAATACAGAGCTCAATCCTTCTTTGTCGTACATCATATCACCAAGCTATACATGTGGATAGCTTACCAGAGGTTCAAAGTCGTTAAAACTTTTTACCTTGGGCTTCTAGTTTACGTACAGCCAGAGATATTTGATATTTTCTTGAGTTTAGCGTTCCCGCATCCACGAAACGAATTATAAGGCAATGTATGAGCATCGAACACGAATTTTAATCGATTTTTTTGCAAGTCGAAATTTTCTTTAAAAATCGATTTTCTTGATCGTTTTCGGTAGCATATTCATTTCAATCGAGTAATTTGGAGGTGCAAAAGAGGGAAGTTGCATTTTTCATTGACCCCCATATAAGTCTTCATGTGTCCAGCTCTACAAGAAACATGGAAGACAGCCGGTCAAGAGGCATAAATACAGGGCTCAATCCTTCTTTGTCGTACATCATATCACAAAGCTATACATGTGGATTACTTTCCAGAGGTTCAAAGTCGTTAAAACTTTTTACCTTAGCCTTCTAGTTTACTTACAGCCAGAGATATTTGATATTTTCTTGAGTTTAGCCTTCCCGCATCCACGAAACGATTTATAAGGCAATCTATGTGCATCGAACACGAATTTTAATCGATTTGTTTGCAAGTCGAAATTTTCTCCAAAAATCGATTTTCTTCATCGTTTTCTGTAGCATTTTGATTTCGAACGAGTAATTTGGAGGTGCAAAAGAGGGAAGTTGCATTTTTCACTGACCCCCATATAAGTCTTCATATTTTCAGCTCTACAAGAAACATGGAAGACAGGCTGTCAAGAGGCATAAATACAGAGCTCAATCCTTCTTTGTCGTACATCATATTACCAAGCTATACATGTGGATTACTTACCAGAGGTTCAAAGTCGTTAAAACTTTTTACCTTAGCCTTCTAGTTTACTTACAGCCAGAGATATTTAATATTTTCTTGAGTTTAGCCTTCCCGCATCCACGAAACGAATTATAAGGCAATGTATGAGCATCGAACACGAATTTTAATCGATTTTTTTGCAAGTCGAAATTTTCTCCAAAAATCGATTTTCTTCATCGTTTTCGGTACCATATTGATTTCGAACGAGTAATTTGGAGGTGCAAAAGAGGGAAGTTGCATTTTTCACTGACCCCCATATAAGTCTTCATATGTTCAGCTCTACAAGAAACATGGAAGACAGGCTGTCAAGAGGCATAAATACAGGGCTCAATCCTTCTTTGTCGTACATCATATCACCAAGCTATACATGTGGATAACTTACCAGAGGTTCAAAGTCGTTAAAACTTTTTACCTTAGGCTTCTAGTTTACGTACAGCCAGAGATATTTAATATTTTCTTGAGTTTAGCCTTCCCGCATCCACGAAACGAATTATAAGGCAATGTATGAGCATCGAACACGAATTTTAATCGATTTTTTTACAAGTCGAAATTTTCTCCAAAAATCGATTTTCTTGATCGTTTTCGGTAGCATATTGATTTCGAACGAGTAATTTGGAGGTGCAAAAGAGGGAAGTTGCATTTTTCACTGACCCCCATATAAGTCTTCATATGTTCAGCTCTACAAGAAACATGGAAGACAGGCTGTCAAGAGGCATAAATACAGAGCTCAATCCTTCTTTGTCGTACATCATATCACCAAGCTATACATGTGGATAACTTACCAGAGGTTCAAAGTCGTTAAAACTTTTTACCTTAGGCTTCTAGTTTACGTACAGCCAGAGATATTTAATATTTTCTTGAGTTTAGCCTTCCCGCATCCACGAAACAAATTATAAGGCAATGTATGAGCATCGAACACGAATTTTAATCGATTTTTTTGCAAGTCGAAATTTTCTCCAAAAATCGATTTTCTTGATCGTTTTCGGTAGCATATTGATTTCGAACGAGTAATTTGGAGGTGCAAAAGAGGGAAGTTGCATTTTTCACTGACCCCCATATAAGTCTTCATGTGTTCAGCTCTACAAGAAACATGGAAGACAGCCTGTCAAGAGGCATAAATACAGGGCTCAATCCTTCTTTGTCGTACATCATATCACGAAGCTATACATGTGGATAGCTTACCAGAGGTTCAAAGTCGTTAAAACTTTTTACCTTGGGCTTCTAGTTTACGTACAGCCAGAGATATTTGATATTTTCTTGAGTTTAGCCTTCCCGCATCCACGAAACGAATTATAAGGCAATGTATGAGCATCGAACACGAATTTTAATCGATTTTTTTGCAAGTCGAAATTTTCTCCAAAAATCGATTTTCTTGATCGTTTTCGGTAGCATATTTATTTCGAACGAGTAATTTGGAGGTGCAAAAGAGGGAAGTTGCATTTTTCACTGACCCCCATATAAGTCTTCATATGTTCAGCTCTACAAGAAACATGGAAGACAAGCGGTAAAGAGGCATAAATACAGAGCTCAATCCTTCTTTGTCGTACATCATATCACCAAGCTATACATGTGGATAACTTACCAGAGGTTCAAAGTCGTTAAAACTTTTTACCTTAGGCTTCTAGTTTATGTACAGCCAGAGATATTCGATATTTTCTTGAGTTTAGCCTTCCCGCATCCACGAAACGATTTATAAGGCAATGTATGAGCATCGAACACGAATTTTAATCGATTTGTTTGCAAGTCGAAATTTTCTCCAAAAATCGATTTTCTTCATCGTTTTCTGTAGCATATTGATTTCGAACGAGTAATTTGGAGGTGCAAAAGAGGGAAGTTGCATTTTTCACTGACCCCCATATAAGTCTTCATATTTTCAGCTCTACAAGAAACATGGAAGACAGGCTGTCAAGAGGCATAAATACAGAGCTCAATCCTTCTTTGTCGTACATCATATTACCAAGCTATACATGTGGATTACTTACCAGAGGTTCAAAGTCGTTAAAACTTTTTACCTTAGGCTTCTAGTTTACTTACAGCCAGAGATATTTGATATTTTCTTGAGTTTAGCCTTCCCGCATCCACGAAACGAATTATAAGGCAATGTATGAGCATCGAACACGAATTTTAATCGATTTTTTTGCAAGTCGAAATTTTCTCCAAAAATCGATTTTCTTCATCGTTTTCGGTACCATATTGATTTCGAACGAGTAATTTGGAGGTGCAAAAGAGGGAAGTTGCATTTTTCACTGACCCCCATATAAGTCTTCATATGTTCAGCTCTACAAGAAACATGGAAGACAGGCTGTCAAGAGGCATAAATACAGGGCTCAATCCTTCTTTGTCGTACATCATATCACCAAGCTATACATGTGGATAACTTACCAGAGGTTCAAAGTCGTTAAAACTTTTTACCTTGGGCTTCTAGTTTACGTACAGCCAGAGATATTTAATATTTTCTTGAGTTTAGCCTTCCCGCATCCACGAAACGAATTATAAGGCAATGTATGAGCATCGAACACGAATTTTAATCGATTTTTTTACAAGTCGAAATTTTCTCCAAAAATCGATTTTCTTCATCGTTTTCGGTAGCATATTGATTTCGAACGAGTAATTTGGAGGTGCAAAAGAGGGAAGTTGCATTTTTCACTGACCCCCATATAAGTCTTCATATGTTCAGCTCTACAAGAAACATGGAAGACAGGCTGTCAAGAGGCATAAATACAGAGCTCAATCCTTCTTTGTCGTACATCATATCACCAAGCTATACATGTGGATAGCTTACCAGAGGTTCAAAGTCGTTAAAACTTTTTACCTTGGGCTTCTAGTTTACGTACAGCCAGAGATATTTGATATTTTCTTGAGTTTAGCGTTCCCGCATCCACGAAACGAATTATAAGGCAATGTATGAGCATCGAACACGAATTTTAATCGATTTTTTTGCAAGTCGAAATTTTCTCCAAAAATCGATTTTCATCATCGTTTTCGGTAGCATATTGATTTCGAACGAGTAATTTGGAGGTGCAAAAGAGGGAAGTTGCATTTTTCACTGACCCCCATATAAGTCTTCATAGTTTCAGCTCTACAAGAAACATGGAAGACAGGCTGTCAAGAGGCATAAATACAGAGCTCAATCCTTCTTTGTCGTACATCATATCACCAAGCTATACATGTGGATAACTTACCAGAGGTTCAAAGTCGTTAAAACTTTTTACCTTAGGCTTCTAGTTTACGTACAGCCAGAGATATTTAATATTTTCTTGAGTTTAGCCTTCCCGCATCCACGAAACAAATTATAAGGCAATGTATGAGCATCGAACACGAATTTTAATCGATTTTTTTGCAAGTCGAAATTTTCTCCAAAAATCGATTTTCTTGATCGTTTTCGGTAGCATATTGATTTCGAACGAGTAATTTGGAGGTGCAAAAGAGGGAAGTTGCATTTTTCACTGACCCCCATATAAGTCTTCATGTGTTCAGCTCTACAAGAAACATGGAAGACAGCCTGTCAAGAGGCATAAATACAGGGCTCAATCCTTCTTTGTCGTACATCATATCACGAAGCTATACATGTGGATAGCTTACCAGAGGTTCAAAGTCGTTAAAACTTTTTACCTTGGGCTTCTAGTTTACGTACAGCCAGAGATATTTGATATTTTCTTGAGTTTAGCCTTCCCGCATCCACGAAACGAATTATAAGGCAATGTATGAGCATCGAACACGAATTTTAATCGATTTTTTTGCAAGTCGAAATTTTCTCCAAAAATCGATTTTCTTCATCGTTTTCGGTAGCATATTTATTTCGAACGAGTAATTGGGAGGTGCAAAAGAGGGAAGTTGCATTTTTCACTGACCCCCATATAAGTCTTCATATGTTCAGCTCTACAAGAAACATGGAAGACAGGCTGTCAAGAGGCATAAATACAGAGCTCAATCCTTCTTTGTCGTACATCATATCACCAAGCTATACATGTGGATAGCTTACCAGAGGTTCAAAGTCGTTAAAACTTTTTACCTTGGGCTTCTAGTTTACGTACAGCCAGAGATATTTGATATTTTCTTGAGTTTAGCGTTCCCGCATCCACGAAACGAATTATAAGGCAATGTATGAGCATCGAACACGAATTTTAATCGATTTTTTTGCAAGTCGAAATTTTCTCCAAAAATCGATTTTCATCATCGTTTTCGGTAGCATATTGATTTCGAACGAGTAATTTGGAGGTGCAAAAGAGGGAAGTTGCATTTTTCACTGACCCCCATATAAGTCTGCATAGTTTCAGCTCTACAAGAAACATGGAAGACAGGCTGTCAAGAGGCATAAATACAGAGCTCAATCCTTCTTTGTCGTACATCATATCACCAAGCTATACATGTGGATAACTTACCAGAGGTTCAAAGTCGTTAAAACTTTTTACCTTAGGCTTCTAGTTTACGTACAGCCAGAGATATTTAATATTTTCTTGAGTTTAGCCTTCCCGCATCCACGAAACAAATTATAAGGCAATGTATGAGCATCGAACACGAATTTTAATCGATTTTTTTGCAAGTCGAAATTTTCTCCAAAAATCGATTTTCTTGATCGTTTTCGGTAGCATATTGATTTCGAACGAGTAATTTGGAGGTGCAAAAGAGGGAAGTTGCATTTTTCACTGACCCCCATATAAGTCTTCATGTGTTCAGCTCTACAAGAAACATGGAAGACAGCCTGTCAAGAGGCATAAATACAGGGCTCAATCCTTCTTTGTCGTACATCATATCACGAAGCTATACATGTGGATAGCTTACCAGAGGTTCAAAGTCGTTAAAACTTTTTACCTTGGGCTTCTAGTTTACGTACAGCCAGAGATATTTGATATTTTCTTGAGTTTAGCCTTCCCGCATCCACGAAACGAATTATAAGGCAATGTATGAGCATCGAACACGAATTTTAATCGATTTTTTTGCAAGTCGAAATTTTCTCCAAAAATCGATTTTCTTCATCGTTTTCGGTAGCATATTTATTTCGAACGAGTAATTGGGAGGTGCAAAAGAGGGAAGTTGCATTTTTCACTGACCCCCATATAAGTCTTCATATGTTCAGCTCTACAAGAAACATGGAAGACAAGCGGTAAAGAGGCATAAATACAGAGCTCAATCCTTCTTTGTCGTACATCATATCACCAAGCTATACATGTGGATAACTTAAAAGAGGTACAAAGTCGTTAAAACTTTTTACCTTAGGCTTCTAGTTTATGTACAGCCAGAGATATTCGATATTTTCTTGAGTTTAGCCTTCCCGCATCCACGAAACAAATTATAAGGCAATGTATGAGCATCGAACACGAATTTTAATCGATTTTTTTGCAAGTCGAAATTTTCTCCAAAAATCGATTTTCTTCATCGTTTTCTGTAGCATATTGATTTCGAACGAGTAATTTGGAGGTGCAAAAGAGGGAAGTTGCATTTTTCACTGACCCCCATATAAGTCTTCATAGTTTCAGCTCTACAAGAAACATGGAAGACAGGCTGTCAAGAGGCATAAATACAGAGCTCAATCCTTCTTTGTCGTACATCATATCACCAAGCTATACATGTGGATAACTTACCAGAGGTTCAAAGTCGTTAAAACTTTTTACCTTAGGCTTCTAGTTTACGTACAGCCAGAGATATTTAATATTTTCTTGAGTTTAGCCTTCCCGCATCCACGAAACAAATTATAAGGCAATGTATGAGCATCGAACACGAATTTTAATCGATTTTTTTGCAAGTCGAAATTTTCTCCAAAAATCGATTTTCTTGATCGTTTTCGGTAGCATATTGATTTCGAACGAGTAATTTGGAGGTGCAAAAGAGGGAAGTTGCATTTTTCACTGACCCCCATATAAGTCTTCATGTGTTCAGCTCTACAAGAAACATGGAAGACAGCCTGTCAAGAGGCATAAATACAGGGCTCAATCCTTCTTTGTCGTACATCATATCACGAAGCTATACATGTGGATAGCTTACCAGAGGTTCAAAGTCGTTAAAACTTTTTACCTTGGGCTTCTAGTTTACGTACAGCAAGAGATATTTGATATTTTCTTGAGTTTAGCCTTCCCGCATCTACGAAACAAATTATAAGGCAATGTATGAGCATCGAACACGAATTTTAATCGATTTTTTTGCAAGTCGAAATTTTCTCCAAAAATCGATTTTCTTGATCGTTTTCGGTAGCATATTGATTTCGAACGAGTAATTTGGAGGTGCAAAAGAGGGAAGTTGCATTTTTCACTGACCCCCATATAAGTCTTCATGTGTTCAGCTCTACAAGAAACATGGAAGACAGCCTGTCAAGAGGCATAAATACAGGGCTCAATCCTTCTTTGTCGTACATCATATCACGAAGCTATACATGTGGATAGCTTACCAGAGGTTCAAAGTCGTTAAAACTTTTTACCTTGGGCTTCTAGTTTACGTACAGCAAGAGATATTTGATATTTTCTTGAGTTTAGCCTTCCCGCATCCACGAAACGAATTATAAGGCAATGTATGAGCATCGAACACGAATTTTAATCGATTTTTTTGCAAGTCGAAATTTTCTCCAAAAATCGATTTTCTTCATCGTTTTCGGTAGCATATTTATTTCGAACGAGTAATTGGGAGGTGCAAAAGAGGGAAGTTGCATTTTTCACTGACCCCCATATAAGTCTTCATATGTTCAGCTCTACAAGAAACATGGAAGACAAGCGGTAAAGAGGCATAAATACAGAGCTCAATCCTTCTTTGTCGTACATCATATCACCAAGCTATACATGTGGATAACTTACCAGAGGTACAAAGTCGTTAAAACTTTTTACCTTAGGCTTCTAGTTTATGTACAGCCAGAGATATTCGATATTTTCTTGAGTTTAGCCTTCCCGCATCCACGAAACAAATTATAAGGCAATGTATGAGCATCGAACACGAATTTTAATCGATTTTTTTGCAAGTCGAAATTTTCTCCAAAAATCGATTTTCTTCATCGTTTTCTGTAGCATATTGATTTCGAACGAGTAATTTGGAGGTGCAAAAGAGGGAAGTTGCATTTTTCACTGACCCCCATATAAGTCTTCATAGTTTCAGCTCTACAAGAAACATGGAAGACAGGCTGTCAAGAGGCATAAATACAGAGCTCAATCCTTCTTTGTCGTACATCATATTACCAAGCTATACATGTGGATTACTTACCAGAGGTTCAAAGTCGTTAAAACTTTTTACCTTAGCCTTCTAGTTTACGTACAGCCAGAGATATTTAATATTTTCTTGAGTTTAGCCTTCCCGCATCCACGAAACGAATTATAAGGCAATGTATGAGCATCGAACACGAATTTTAATCGATTTTTTTGCAAGTCGAAATTTTCTCCAAAAATCGATTTTCTTCATCGTTTTCGGTACCATATTGATTTCGAACGAGTAATTTGGAGGTGCAAAAGAGGGAAGTTGCATTTTTCACTGACCCCCATATAAGTCTTCATATGTTCAGCTCTACAAGAAACATGGAAGACAGCCTGTCAAAAGGCATAAATACAGGGCTCAATCCTTCTTTGTCGTACATCATATCACCAAGCTATACATGTGGATAGCTTACCAGAGGTTCAAAGTCGATAAAACTTTTTACCTTAGCCTTCTAGTTTACGTACAGCAAGAGATATTTGATATTTTCTTGAGTTTAGCCTTCCCGCTCCACGAAACGAATTATAAGGCAATGTATGAGCATCAAACAGGAATTTTAATCAATTTTTTTGCAAGTCGAAATTTTCTTTAAAAATCGATTTTCTTGATCGTTTTCGGTAGCATATTCATTTCAATCGAGTAATTTGGAGGTGCAAAAGAGGGAAGTTGCATTTTTCACTGACCCCCATATAAGTCTTCATATTTTCAGCTCTACAAGAAACATGGAAGACAGGCTGTCAAGAGGCATAAATACAGAGCTCAATCCTTCTTTGTCGTACATCATATTACCAAGCTATACATGTGGATTACTTACCAGAGGTTCAAAGTCGTTAAAACTTTTTACCTTAGCCTTCTAGTTTACTTACAGCCAGAGATATTTAATATTTTCTTGAGTTTAGCCTTCCCGCATCCACGAAACGAATTATAAGGCAATGTATGAGCATCGAACACGAATTTTAATCGATTTTTTTGCAAGTCGAAATTTTCTCCAAAAATCGATTTTCTTCATCGTTTTCTGTAGCATATTCATTTCAATCGAGTAATTTGGAGGTGCAAAAGAGGGAAGTTGCATTTTTCACTGACCCCCATATAAGTCTTCATAGTTTCAGCTCTACAAGAAACATGGAAGACAGGCTGTCAAGAGGCATAAATACAGAGCTCAATCCTTCTTTGTCGTACATCATATTACCAAGCTATACATGTGGATTACTTACCAGAGGTTCAAAGTCGTTAAAACTTTTTACCTTAGCCTTCTAGTTTACGTACAGCCAGAGATATTTAATATTTTCTTGAGTTTAGCCTTCCCGCATCCACGAAACGAATTATAAGGCAATGTATGAGCATCGAACACGAATTTTAATCGATTTTTTTGCAAGTCGAAATTTTCTCCAAAAATCGATTTTCTTCATCGTTTTCGGTACCATATTGATTTCGAACGAGTAATTTGGAGGTGCAAAAGAGGGAAGTTGCATTTTTCACTGACCCCCATATAAGTCTTCATATGTTCAGCTCTACAAGAAACATGGAAGACAGCCTGTCAAAAGGCATAAATACAGGGCTCAATCCTTCTTTGTCGTACATCATATCACCAAGCTATACATGTGGATAGCTTACCAGAGGTTCAAAGTCGATAAAACTTTTTACCTTAGCCTTCTAGTTTACGTACAGCAAGAGATATTTGATATTTTCTTGAGTTTAGCCTTCCCGCTCCACGAAACGAATTATAAGGCAATGTATGAGCATCAAACAGGAATTTTAATCAATTTTTTTGCAAGTCGAAATTTTCTTTAAAAATCGATTTTCTTGATCGTTTTCGGTAGCATATTCATTTCAATCGAGTAATTTGGAGGTGCAAAAGAGGGAAGTTGCATTTTTCACTGACCCCCATATAAGTCTTCATATTTTCAGCTCTACAAGAAACATGGAAGACAGGCTGTCAAGAGGCATAAATACAGAGCTCAATCCTTCTTTGTCGTACATCATATTACCAAGCTATACATGTGGATTACTTACCAGAGGTTCAAAGTCGTTAAAACTTTTTACCTTAGCCTTCTAGTTTACTTACAGCCAGAGATATTTAATATTTTCTTGAGTTTAGCCTTCCCGCATCCACGAAACGAATTATAAGGCAATGTATGAGCATCGAACACGAATTTTAATCGATTTTTTTGCAAGTCGAAATTTTCTCCAAAAATCGATTTTCTTCATCGTTTTCTGTAGCATATTCATTTCAATCGAGTAATTTGGAGGTGCAAAAGAGGGAAGTTGCATTTTTCACTGACCCCCATATAAGTCTTCATATTTTCAGCTCTACAAGAAACATGGAAGACAGGCTGTCAAGAGGCATAAATACAGAGCTCAATCCTTCTTTGTCGTACATCATATTACCAAGCTATACATGTGGATTACTTACCAGAGGTTCAAAGTCGTTAAAACTTTTTACCTTAGCCTTCTAGTTTACTTACAGCCAGAGATATTTAATATTTTCTTGAGTTTAGCCTTCCCGCATCCACGAAACGAATTATAAGGCAATGTATGAGCATCGAACACGAATTTTAATCGATTTTTTTGCAAGTCGAAATTTTCTCCAAAAATCGATTTTCTTCATCGTTTTCGGTACCATATTGATTTCGAACGAGTAATTTGGAGGTGCAAAAGAGGGAAGTTGCATTTTTCACTGACCCCCATATAAGTCTTCATATGTTCAGCTCTACAAGAAACATGGAAGACAGGCTGTCAAGAGGCATAAATACAGGGCTCAATCCTTCTTTGTCGTACATCATATCACCAAGCTATACATGTGGATAACTTACCAGAGGTTCAAAGTCGTTAAAACTTTTTACCTTAGGCTTCTAGTTTACGTACAGCCAGAGATATTTAATATTTTCTTGAGTTTAGCCTTCCCGCATCCACGAAACGAATTATAAGGCAATGTATGAGCATCGAACACGAATTTTAATCGATTTTTTTACAAGTCGAAATTTTCTCCAAAAATCGATTTTCTTCATCGTTTTCGGTAGCATATTGATTTCGAACGAGTAATTTGGAGGTGCAAAAGAGGGAAGTTGCATTTTTCACTGACCCCCATATAAGTCTTCATATGTTCAGCTCTACAAGAAACATGGAAGACAGGCTGTCAAGAGGCATAAATACAGAGCTCAATCCTTCTTTGTCGTACATCATATCACCAAGCTATACATGTGGATAGCTTACCAGAGGTTCAAAGTCGTTAAAACTTTTTACCTTGGGCTTCTAGTTTACGTACAGCCAGAGATATTTGATATTTTCTTGAGTTTAGCGTTCCCGCATCCACGAAACGAATTATAAGGCAATGTATAAGCATCGAACACGAATTTTAATCGATTTTTTTGCAAGTCGAAATTTTCTCCAAAAATCGATTTTCATCATCGTTTTCGGTAGCATATTGATTTCGAACAAGTAATTTGGAGGTGCAAAAGAGGGAAGTTGCATTTTTCACTGACCCCCATATAAGTCTTCATGTGTCCAGCTCTACAAGAAACATGGAAGACAGCCTGTCAAGAGGCATAAATACAGAGCTCAATCCTTCTTTGTCGTACATCATATCACCAAGCTATACATGTGGATAACTTACCAGAGGTTCAAAGTCGATAAAACTTTTTACCTTAGCCTTCTAGTTTACGTACAGCCAGAGATATTTGATATTTTCTTGAGTTTAGCCTTCCCGCTCCACGAAACGAATTATAAGGCAATGTATGAGCATCAAACAGGAATTTTAATCAATTTTTTTGCAAGTCGAAATTTTCTTTAAAAATCGATTTTCTTGATCGTTTTCGGTAGCATATTCATTTCAATCGATTAATTTGGAGGTGCAAAAGAGGGAAGTTGCATTTTTCATTGACCCCCATATAAGTCTTCATGTGTCCAGCTCTACAAGAAACATGGAAGACAGCCGGTCAAGAGGCATAAATACAGGGCTCAATCCTTCTTTGTCGTACATCATATCACAAAGCTATACATGTGGATTACTTACCAGAGGTTCAAAGTCGTTAAAACTTTTTACCTTAGCCTTCTAGTTTACTTACAGCCAGAGATATTTAATATTTTCTTGAGTTTAGCCTTCCCGCATCCACGAAACGATTTATAAGGCAATGTATGAGCATCGAACACGAATTTTAATCGATTTTTTTGAAGTCGAAATTTTCTCCAAAAATCGATTTTCTTCATCGTTTTCTGTAGCATATTGATTTCGAACGAGTAATTTGGAGGTGCAAAAGAGGGAAGTTGCATTTTTCACTGACCCCCATATAAGTCTTCATATGTTCAGCTCTACAAGAAACATGGAAGACAGGCTGTCAAGAGGCATAAATACAGAGCTCAATCCTTCTTTGTCGTACATCATATCACCAAGCTATACATGTGGATAACTTACCAGAGGTTCAAAGTCGTTAAAACTTTTTACCTTAGGCTTCTTGTTTACGTACAGCAAGAGATATTTAATATTTTCTTGAGTTTAGCCTTCCCGCATCCACGAAACGAATTATAAGGCAATGTATGAGCATCGAACACGAATTTTAATCGATTTTTTTGCAAGTCGAAATTTTCTCCAAAAATCGATTTTCTTCATCGTTTTCGGTAGCATATTGATTTCGAACGAGTAATTTGGAGGTCCAAAAGAGGGAAGTTGCATTTTTCACTGACCCCCATATAAGTCTTCATATGTTCAGCTCTACAAGAAACATGGAAGACAGGCTGTCAAGAGGCATAAATACAGAGCTCAATCCTTCTTTGTCGTACATCATATTACCAGGCTATACATGTGGATAGCTTACCAGAGGTTCAAAGTCGTTAAACTTTTTACCTTGGGCTTCTAGTTTACGTACAGCCAGAGATATTTGATATTTTCTTGAGTTTAGCCTTCCCGCATCCACGAAACGAATTATAAGGCAATGTATGAGCATCGAACACGAATTTTACTCGATTTTTTTGCAAGTCGAAATTTTCTCCAAAAATCGATTTTCATCATCGTTTTCGGTAGCATATTGATTTCGAACGAGTAATTTGGAGGTGCAAAAGAGGGAAGTTTCATTTTTCACTGACCCCCATATAAGTCTTCATAGTTTCAGCTCTACAAGAAACATGGAAGACAGGCTGTCAAGAGGCATAAATACAGAGCTCAATCCTTCTTTGTCGTACATCATATCACCAAGCTATACATATGGATAACTTACCAGAGGTTCAAAGTCGTTAAAACTTTTTACCTTAGGCTTCTAGTTTACGTACAGCCAGAGATATTTAATATTTTCTTGAGTTTAGCCTTCCCGCATCCACGAAACAAATTATAAGGCAATGTATGAGCATCGAACACGAATTTTAATCGATTTTTTTGCAAGTCGAAATTTTCTCCAAAAATCGATTTTCATCATCGTTTTCGGTAGCATATTGATTTCGAACGAGTAATTTGGAGGTGCAAAAGAGGGAAGTTGCATTTTTCACTGACCCCCATATAAGTCTTCATGTGTCCAGCTCTACAAGAAACATGGAAGACAGCCTGTCAAGAGGCATAAATACAGAGCTCAATCCTTCTTTGTCGTACATCATATCACCAAGCTATACATGTGGATAGCTTACCAGAGGTTCAAAGTCGATAAAACTTTTTACCTTAGCCTTCTAGTTTACGTACAGCAAGAGATATTTGATATTTTCTTGAGTTTAGCCTTCCCGCTCCACGAAACGAATTATAAGGCAATGTATGAGCATCAAACAGGAATTTTAATCAATTTTTTTGCAAGTCGAAATTTTCTTTAAAAATCGATTTTCTTGATCGTTTTCGGTAGCATATTCATTTCAATCGAGTAATTTGGAGGTGCAAAAGAGGGAAGTTGCATTTTTCACTGACCCCCATATAAGTCTTCATATTTTCAGCTCTACAAGAAACATGGAAGACAGGCTGTCAAGAGGCATAAATACAGAGCTCAATATTTCTTTGTCGTACATCATATTACCAAGCTATACATGTGGATTACTTACCAGAGGTTCAAAGTCGTTAAAACTTTTTACCTTAGCCTTCTAGTTTACTTACAGCCAGAGATATTTAATATTTTCTTGAGTTTAGCCTTCCCGCATCCACGAAACGAATTATAAGGCAATGTATGAGCATCGAACACGAATTTTAATCGATTTTTTTGCAAGTCGAAATTTTCTCCAAAAATCGATTTTCTTCATCGTTTTCGGTACCATATTGATTTCGAACGAGTAATTGGGAGGTGCAAAAGAGGGAAGTTGCATTTTTCACTGACCCCCATATAAGTCTTCATATGTTCAGCTCTACAAGAAACATGGAAGACAGGCTGTCAAGAGGCATAAATACAGGGCTCAATCCTTCTTTGTCGTACATCATATCACCAAGCTATACATGTGGATAACTTACCAGAGGTTCAAAGTCGTTAAAACTTTTTACCTTAGGCTTCTAGTTTACGTACAGCCAGAGATATTTAATATTTTCTTGAGTTTAGCCTTCCCGCATCCACGAAACGAATTATAAGGCAATGTATGAGCATCGAACACGAATTTTAATCGATTTTTTTACAAGTCGAAATTTTCTCCAAAAATCGATTTTCTTCATCGTTTTCGGTAGCATATTGATTTCGAACGAGTAATTTGGAGGTGCTAAAGAGGGAAGTTGCATTTTTCACTGACCCCCATATAAGTCTTCATATGTTCAGCTCTACAAGAAACATGGAAGACAGGCTGTCAAGAGGCATAAATACAGAGCTCAATCCTTCTTTGTCGTACATCATATCACCAAGCTATACATGTGGATAGCTTACCAGAGGTTCAAAGTCGTTAAAACTTTTTACCTTGGGCTTCTAGTTTACGTACAGCCAGAGATATTTGATATTTTCTTGAGTTTAGCGTTCCCGCATCCACGAAACGAATTATAAGGCAATGTATGAGCATCGAACACGAATTTTAATCGATTTTTTTACAAGTCGAAATTTTCTCCAAAAATCGATTTTCTTCATCGTTTTCGGTAGCATATTGATTTCGAACGAGTAATTTGGAGGTGCTAAGGAGGGAAGTTGCATTTTTCACTGACCCCCATATAAGTCTTCATATGTTCAGCTCTACAAGAAACATGGAAGACAGGCTGTCAAGAGGCATAAATACAGAGCTCAATCCTTCTTTGTCGTACATCATATCACCAAGCTATACATGTGGATAGCTTACCAGAGGTTCAAAGTCGTTAAAACTTTTTACCTTGGGCTTCTAGTTTACGTACAGCCAGAGATATTTGATATTTTCTTGAGTTTAGCGTTCCCGCATCCACGAAACGAATTATAAGGCAATGTATGAGCATCGAACACGAATTTTAATCGATTTTTTTGCAAGTCGAAATTTTCTCCAAAAATCGATTTTCATCATCGTTTTCGGTAGCATATTGATTTCGAACGAGTAATTTGGAGGTGCAAAAGAGGGAAGTTGCATTTTTCACTGACCCCCATATAAGTCTTCATGTGTCCAGCTCTACAAGAAACATGGAAGACAGCCTGTCAAGAGGCATAAATACAGAGCTCAATCCTTCTTTGTCGTACATCATATCACCAAGCTATACATGTGGATAGCTTACCAGAGGTTCAAAGTCGATAAAACTTTTTACCTTAGCCTTCTAGTTTACGTACAGCCAGAGATATTTGATATTTTCTTGAGTTTAGCCTTCCCGCTCCACGAAACGAATTATAAGGCAATGTATGAGCATCAAACAGGAATTTTAATCAATTTTTTTGCAAGTCGAAATTTTCTTTAAAAATCGATTTTCTTGATCGTTTTCGGTAGCATATTCATTTCAATCGAGTAATTTGGAGGTGCAAAAGAGGGAAGTTGCATTTTTCATTGACCCCCATATAAGTCTTCATGTGTCCAGCTCTACAAGAAACATGGAAGACAGCCGGTCAAGAGGCATAAATACAGGGCTCAATCCTTCTTTGTCGTACATCATATCACAAAGCTATACATGTGGATTACTTACCAGAGGTTCAAAGTCGTTAAAACTTTTTACCTTAGCCTTCTAGTTTACTTACAGCCAGAGATATTTAATATTTTCTTGAGTTTAGCCTTCCCGCATCCACGAAACGATTTATAAGGCAATGTATGAGCATCGAACACGAATTTTAATCGATTTTTTTGCAAGTCGAAATTTTCTCCAAAAATCGATTTTCTTCATCGTTTTCTGTAGCATATTGATTTCGAACGAGTAATTTGGAGGTGCAAAAGAGGGAAGTTGCATTTTTCACTGACCCCCATATAAGTCTTCATATTTTCAGCTCTACAAGAAACATGGAAGACAGGCTGTCAAGAGGCATAAATACAGAGCTCAATCCTTCTTTGTCGTACATCATATCACCAAGCTATACATGTGGATAACTTACCAGAGGTTCAAAGTCGTTAAAACTTTTTACCTTAGGCTTCTTGTTTACGTACAGCAAGAGATATTTAATATTTTCTTGAGTTTAGCCTTCCCGCATCCACGAAACGAATTATAAGGCAATGTATGAGCATCGAACACGAATTTTAATCGATTTTTTTGCAAGTCGAAATTTTCTCCAAAAATCGATTTTCTTCATCGTTTTCGGTAGCATATTGATTTCGAACGAGTAATTTGGAGGTCCAAAAGAGGGAAGTTGCATTTTTCACTGACCCCCATATAAGTCTTCATATGTTCAGCTCTACAAGAAACATGGAAGACAGGCTGTCAACAGGCATAAATACAGAGCTCAATCCTTCTTTATCGTACATCATATTACCAAGCTATACATGTGGATAGCTTACCAGAGGTTCAAAGTCGTTAAACTTTTTAACTTGGGCTTCTAGTTTACGTACAGCCAGAGATATTTGATATTTTCTTGAGTTTAGCGTTCCCGCATCCACGAAACGAATTATAAGGCAATGTATGAGCATCGAACACGAATTTTACTCGATTTTTTTGCAAGTCGAAATTTTCTCCAAAAATCGATTTTCATCATCGTTTTCGGTAGCATATTGATTTCGAACGAGTAATTTGAAGGTGCAAAATAGGGAAGTTGCATTTTTCACTGACCCCCATATAAGTCTTCATGTGTCCAGCTCTACAAGAAACATGGAAGACAGCCTGTCAAGAGGCATAAATACAGAGCTCAATCCTTCTTTGTCGTACATCATATCACCAAGCTATACATGTGGATAGCTTACCAGAGGTTCAAAGTCGATAAAACTTTTTACCTTAGCCTTCTAGTTTACGTACAGCCAGAGATATTTGATATTTTCTTGCGTTTAGCCTTCCCGCTCCACTAAACGAATTATAAGGCAATGTATGAGCATCAAACAGGAATTTTAATCAATTTTTTTCCAAGTCGAAATTTTCTTTAAAATTCGATTTTCTTGATCGTTTTCGGTAGCATATTCATTTCAATCGAGTAATTTGGAGGTGCAAAAGAGGGAAGTTGCATTTTTCATTGACCCCCATATAAGTCTTCATGTGTCCAGCTCTACAAGAAACATGGAAGACAGCCGGTCAAGAGGCATAAATACAGGGCTCAATCCTTCTTTGTCGTACATCATATCACAAAGCTATACATGTGGATAACTTACCAGAGGTTCAAAGTCGTTAAAACTTTTTACCTTAGCCTTCTAGTTGACGTACAGCCAGAGATATATGATGTTTTCTTGAGTTTAGCCTTCCCGCATCCACGAAACGATTTATAAGGCAATGTATGAGCATCGAACACGAATTTTAATCGATTTTTTTCCAAGTCGAAATTTTCTCCAAAAATCGATTTTCTTGATCGTTTTCGGTAGAATATTGATTTCAAACGAGTAATTTGGAGGTGCAAAAGAGGGAAGTTGCATTTTTCATTGAACCCCATATAAGTCTTCATGTGTCCAGCTCTACAAGAAAGATGGAAGACAGCCTGTCAAGAGGCATAAATACAGGGCTCAATCCTTCTTTGTCGTACATCATATCACCAAGCTATACATGTGGATAGCTTACCAGAGGTTCAAAGTCGATAAAACTTTTTACCTTAGACTTCTAGTTTACGTACAGCCAGAGATATTCGATATTTTCTTGAGTTTAGCCTTCCCGCATCCACGAAACAAATTATAAGGCAATGTATGAGCATCGAACACGAATTTTAATCGATTTTTTTGCAAGTCGAAATTTTCTCCAAAAATCGATTTTCTTCATCGTTTTCGGTAGCATATTGATTTCGAACGAGTAATTTGGAGGTGCAAAAGAGGGAAGTTGCATTTTTCACTGACCCCCATTTAAGTCTTCATATGTTCAGCTCTACAAGAAACATGGAAGACAGGCTGTCAAGAGGCATAAATACAGAGCTCAATCCTTCTTTGTCGTACATCATATTACCAAGCTATACATGTGGATAGCTTACCAGAGGTTCAAAGTCGTTAAACTTTTTACCTTGGGCTTCTAGTTTACGTACAGCCAGAGATATTTGATATTTTCTTGAGTTTAGCCTTCCCGCATCCACGAAACGAATTATAAGGCAATGTATGAGCATCGAACACGAATTTTAATCGATTTTTTTGCAAGTCGAAATTTTCTCCAAAAATCTATTTTCATCATCGTTTTCGGTAGCATATTGATTTCGAACGAGTAATTTGAAGGTGCAAAAGAGGGAAGTTGCATTTTTCACTGACCCCCATATAAGTCTTCATGTGTCCAGCTCTACAAGAAACATGGAAGACAGCCTGTCAAGAGGCATAAATACAGAGCTCAATCCCTCTTTGTCGTACATCATATCACCAAGCTATACATGTGGATAGCTTACCAGAGGTTCAAAGTCGATAAAACTTTTTACCTTAGCCTTCTAGTTTACGTACTGCCAGAGATATTTGATATTTTCTTGCGTTTAGCCTTCCCGCTCCACTAAACGAATTATAAGGCAATGTATGAGCATCAAACAGGAATTTTAATCAATTTTTTTCCAAGTCGAAATTTTCTTTAAAATTCGATTTTCTTGATCGTTTTCGGTAGCATATTCATTTCAATCGAGTAATTTGGAGGTGCAAAAGAGGGAAGTTGCATTTTTCATTGACCCCCATATAAGTCTTCATGTGTCCAGCTCTACAAGAAACATGGAAGACAGCCGGTCAAGAGGCATAAATACAGGGCTCAATCCTTCTTTGTCGTACATCATATCACAAAGCTATACATGTGGATAACTTACCAGAGGTTCAAAGTCGATAAAACTTTTTACCTTAGCCTTCTAGTTTACATACAGCCAGAGATATTCGATATTTTCTTGAGTTTAGCCTTCCCGCATACACGAAACAAATTATAAGGCAATGTAGGAGCATCGAACACGAATTTTAATCGATTTTTTTGCAAGTCGAAATTTTCTCCAAAAATCGATTTTCATCATCGTTTTCGGTAGCATATTGATTTCGAACGAGTAATTTGAAGGTGCAAAAGAGGGAAGTTGCATTTTTCACTGACCCCCATATAAGTCTTCATGTGTCCAGCTCTACAAGAAACATGGAAGACAGCCTGTCAAGAGGCATAAATACAGAGCTCAATCCTTCTTTGTCGTACATCATATTACCAAGCTATACATGTGGATAGCTTACCAGAGGTTCAAAGTCGTTAAAACTTTTTACCTTAGGCTTCTAGTTTACGTACAGCCAGAGATATTTAATATTTTCTTGAGTTTAGCGTTCCCGCATCCACGAAACGAATTATAAGGCAATGTATGAGCATCGAACACGAATTTTAATCGATTTTTTTGCAAGTCGAAATTTTCTCCAAAAATCGATTTTCATCATCGTTTTCGGTAGCATATTGATTTCGAACGAGTAATTTGGAGGTGCAAAAGAGGGAAGTTGCATTTTTCACTGACCCCCATATAAGTCTTCATAGTTTCAGCTCTACAAGAAACATGGAAGACAGGCAATCAAGAGGCATAAATACAGGGCTCAATCCTTCTTTGTCGTACATCATATCACAAAGCTATACATGTGGATTACTTACCAGAGGTTCAAAGTCGTTAAAACTTTTTACCTTAGCCTTCTAGTTTACTTACAGCCAGAGATATTTAATATTTTCTTGAGTTTAGCCTTCCCGCATCCACGAAACGATTTATAAGGCAATGTATGAGCATCGAACACGAATTTTAATCGATTTTTTTGCAAGTCGAAATTTTCTCCAAAAATCGATTTTCTTCATCGTTTTCTGTAGCATATTGATTTCGAACGAGTAATTTGGAGGTGCAAAAGAGGGAAGTTGCATTTTTCACTGACCCCCATATAAGTCTTCATAGTTTCAGCTCTACAAGAAACATGGAAGACAGGCAATCAAGAGGCATAAATACAGAGCTCAATCCTTCTTTGTCGTACATCATATCACCAAGCTATACATGTGGATAACTTACCAGAGGTTCAAAGTCGTTAAAACTTTTTACCTTAGGCTTCTTGTTTACGTACAGCAAGAGATATTTAATATTTTCTTGAGTTTAGCCTTCCCGCATCCACGAAACGAATTATAAGGCAATGTATGAGCATCGAACACGAATTTTAATCGATTTTTTTGCAAGTCGAAATTTTCTCCAAAAATCGATTTTCTTCATCGTTTTCGGTAGCATATTGATTTCGAACGAGTAATTTGGAGGTGCAAAAGAGGGAAGTTGCATTTTTCACTGACCCCCATTTAAGTCTTCATATGTTCAGCTCTACAAGAAACATGGAAGACAGGCTGTCAAGAGGCATAAATACAGAGCTCAATCCTTCTTTGTCGTACATCATATTACCAAGCTATAGATGTGGATAGCTTACCAGAGGTTCAAAGTCGTTAAACTTTTTACCTTGGGCTTCTAGTTTACGTACAGCCAGAGATATTTGATATTTTCTTGAGTTTAGCCTTCCCGCATCCACGAAACGAATTATAAGGCAATGTATGAGCATCGAACACGAATTTTAATCGATTTTTTTGCAAGTGGAAATTTTCTCCAAAAATCGATTTTCATCATCGTTTTCGGTAGCATATTGATTTCGAACGAGTAATTTGAAGGTGCAAAAGAGGGAAGTTGCATTTTTCACTGACCCCCATATAAGTCTTCATGTGTCCAGCTCTACAAGAAACATGGAAGACAGCCTGTCAAGAGGCATAAATACAGAGCTCAATCCCTCTTTGTCGTACATCATATCACCAAGCTATACATGTGGATAGCTTACCAGAGGTTCAAAGTCGATAAAACTTTTTACCTTAGCCTTCTAGTTTACGTACTGCCAGAGATATTTGATATTTTCTTGCGTTTAGCCTTCCCGCTCCACTAAACGAATTATAAGGCAATGTATGAGCATCAAACAGGAATTTTAATCAATTTTTTTCCAAGTCGAAATTTTCTTTAAAATTCGATTTTCTTGATCGTTTTCGGTAGCATATTCATTTCAATCGAGTAATTTGGAGGTGCAAAAGAGGGAAGTTGCATTTTTCATTGACCCCCATATAAGTCTTCATGTGTCCAGCTCTACAAGAAACATGGAAGACAGCCGGTCAAGAGGCATAAATACAGGGCTCAATCCTTCTTTGTCGTACATCATATCACAAAGCTATACATGTGGATAACTTACCAGAGGTTCAAAGTCGATAAAACTTTTTACCTTAGCCTTCTAGTTTACATACAGCCAGAGATATTCGATATTTTCTTGAGATTTGCCTTCCCGCATACACGAAACAAATTATAAGGCATTGTATGAGCATCGAACACGAATTTTAATCGATTTTTTTGCAAGTCGAAATTTTCTCCAAAAATCGATTTTCATCATCGTTTTCGGTAGCATATTGATTTCGAACGAGTAATTTGAAGGTGCAAAAGAGGGAAGTTGCATTTTTCACTGACCCCCATATAAGTCTTCATGTGTCCAGCTCTACAAGAAACATGGAAGACAGCCTGTCAAGAGGCATAAATACAGAGCTCAATCCTTCTTTGTCGTACATCATATCACCAAGCTATACATGTGGATAGCTTACCAGAGGTTCAAAGTCGATAAAACTTTTTACCTTAGCCTTCTAGTTTACGTACAGCCAGAGATATTTGATATTTTCTTGCGTTTAGCCTTCCCGCTCCACTAAACGAATTATAAGGCAATGTATGAGCATCAAACAGGAATTTTAATCAATTTTTTTCCAAGTCGAAATTTTCTTTAAAATTCGATTTTCTTGATCGTTTTCGGTAGCATATTCATTTCAATCGAGTAATTTGGAGGTGCAAAAGAGGGAAGTTGCATTTTTCATTGACCCCCATATAAGTCTTCATGTGTCCAGCTCTACAAGAAACATGGAAGACAGCCGGTCAAGAGGCATAAATACAGGGCTCAATCCTTCTTTGTCGTACATCATATCACAAAGCTATACATGTGGATAACTTACCAGAGGTTCAAAGTCATTAAAACTTTTTACCTTAGCCTTCTAGTTTACGTACAGCCAGAGATATATGATGTTTTCTTGAGTTTAGCCTTCCCGCATCCACGAAACGATTTATAGGGCAATGTATGAGCATCGAACACGAATTTTAATCGATTTTTTTGCAAGTCGAAATTTTCTCCAAAAATCGATTTTCTTGATCGTTTTCGGTAGAATATTGATTTCAAACGAGTAATTTGGAGGTGCAAAAGAGGGAAGTTGCATTTTTCATTGAACCCCATATCAGTCTTCATGTGTCCAGCTCTACAAGAAAGATGGAAGACAGCCTGTCAAGAGGCATAAATACAGGGCTCAATCCTTCTTTGTCGTACATCATATCACCAAGCTATACATGTGGATAGCTTACCAGAGGTTCAAAGTCGATAAAACTTTTTACCTTAGACTTCTAGTTTACGTACAGCCAGAGATGTTTGATATTTTCTTGAGTTTGGCCTTCCCGCATCCACGAAACGAATTATAAGGCAATGTATAAGCATCAAACACGAATTTTAATTAATTTTTTTGCAAGTCGAAATTTTCTCCAAAAATCGATTTTCATCATCGTTTTCGGTAGCATATTGATTTCGAACGAGTAATTTGAAGGTGCAAAAGAGGGAAGTTGCATTTTTCACTGACCCCCATATAAGTCTTCATGTGTCCAGCTCTACAAGAAACATGGAAGACAGCCTGTCAAGAGGCATAAATACAGAGCTCAATCCTTCTTTGTCGTACATCATATCACCAAGCTATACATGTGGATAGCTTACCAGAGGTTCAAAGTCGATAAAACTTTTTATCTTAGCCTTCTAGTTTACGTACAGCCAGAGATATTTGATATTTTCTTGCGTTTAGCCTTCCCGCTCCACTAAACGAATTATAAGGCAATGTATGAGCATCAAACAGGAATTTTAATCAATTTTTTTCCAAGTCGAAATTTTCTTTAAAATTCGATTTTCTTGATCGTTTTCGGTAGCATATTCATTTCAATCGAGTAATTTGGAGGTGCAAAAGAGGGAAGTTGCATTTTTCATTGACCCCCATATAAGTCTTCATGTGTCCAGCTCTACAAGAAACATGGAAGACAGCCGGTCAAGAGGCATAAATACAGGGCTCAATCCTTCTTTGTCGTACATCATATCACAAAGCTATACATGTGGATAACTTACCAGAGGTTCAAAGTCATTAAAACTTTTTACCTTAGCCTTCTAGTTTACGTACAGCCAGAGATATATGATGTTTTCTTGAGTTTAGCCTTCCCGCATCCACGAAACGATTTATAGGGCAATGTATGAGCATCGAACACGAATTTTAATCGATTTTTTTGCAAGTCGAAATTTTCTCCAAAAATCGATTTTCTTGATCGTTTTCGGTAGAATATTGATTTCAAACGAGTAATTTGGAGGTGCAAAAGAGGGAAGTTGCATTTTTCATTGAACCCCATATCAGTCTTCATGTGTCCAGCTCTACAAGAAAGATGGAAGACAGCCTGTCAAGAGGCATAAATACAGGGCTCAATCCTTCTTTGTCGTACATCATATCACCAAGCTATACATGTGGATAGCTTACCAGAGGTTCAAAGTCGATAAAACTTTTTACCTTAGACTTCTAGTTTACGTACAGCCAGAGATGTTTGATATTTTCTTGAGTTTGGCCTTCCCGCATCCACGAAACGAATTATAAGGCAATGTATAAGCATCAAACACGAATTTTAATTAATTTTTTTGCAAGTCGAAATTTTCTCCAAAAATCGATTTTCTTGATCGTTTTCGGTAGCATATTGATTTCGAACGAGTAATTTGGAGTTGCAAAAGAGGGAAGTTGCATTTTTCACTGACCCCCATATAAGTCTTCATGTGTCCACTTCTACAAGAAACATGGAAGACAGCCTGTCAAGAGGCATAAATAGAGGGCTCAATCCTTCTTTGTCGTACATCATATCACCAAGCTATACATGTGGATAGCTTACCAGAGGTTTAAAGTCGTTAAAACTTTTTACCTTGGGCTTTTAGTTTACGTACAGCCAGAGATATTTGATATTTTCTTGAGTTTAGGCTTCCCGCATCCACGAAACGAATTATTAGGCAATGTATAAGCATCACACACGAATTTTAATCAATTTTTTTGCAAGTCGAAATTTTCTCCAAAAATCGATTTTCTTGATTGTTTTCGGTAGCATATTTATTTCGAACGAGTAATTTGGAGGTGCAAAAGAGGGAAGTTGCATTTTTCACTGACCCCCATATAAGTCTTCATATGTTCAGCTGTACAAGAAACATGGAAGACAAGCGGAAAAGAGGCATAAATACAGAGCTCAATCCTTCTTTGTCGTACATCATATCACCAAGCGATACATGTGGATAGCTTACAAGAGGTTCAAAGTCGTTAAAACTTTTTACCTTGGGCTTCTAGTTTACGTACAGCCAGAGATATTTGATATTTTCTTGAGTTTGGCCTTCCCGCATCCACGAAACGAATTATAAGGCAATGTATAAGCATCAAACACGAATTTTAATTAATTTTTTTGCAAGTCGAAATTTTCTCCAAAAATCGATTTTCTTGATCGTTTTCGGTAGCATATTGATTTCGAACGAGTAATTTGGAGGTGCAAAAGAGGGAAGTTGCATTTTTCACTGACCCCCATATAAGTCTTCATGTGTCCACTTCTACAAGAAACATGGAAGACAGGCTTTCAAGAGGCATAAATACAGAGCTCAATCCTTCTTTGTCGTACATCATATCACCAAGCTATACATGTGGATAGCTTACCAGAGGTTCAAAGTCGTTAAAACTTTTTACCTTGGGCTTCTAGTTTACGTACAGCCAGAGATATTCGATATTATCTTGAGTTTAGCCTTCCCGCATCCACGAAACAAATTATAAGGCAATGTATGAGCATCGAACACGAATTTTAATCGATTTTTTTGCAAGTCGAAATTTTCTCCAAAAATCGATTTTCTTCATCGTTTTCGGTAGCATATTGATTTCGAACGAGTAATTTGGAGGTGCAAAAGAGGGAAGTTGCATTTTTCACTGACCCCCATATAAGTCTTCATATGTTCAGCTCTACAAGAAACATGGAAGACAGGCTGTCAAGAGGCATAAATACAGAGCGCAATCCTTCTTTGTCGTACATCATATTACCAAGCTATAGATGTGGATAGCTTACCAGAGGTTCAAAGTCGTTAAACTTTTTACCTTGGGCTTCTAGTTTACGTACAGCCAGAGATATTTGATATTTTCTTGAGTTTAGCCTTCCCGCATCCACGAAACGAATTATAAGGCAATGTATGAGCATCGAACACGAATTTTAATCGATTTTTTTGCAAGTGGAAATTTTCTCCAAAAATCGATTTTCATCATCGTTTTCGGTAGCATATTGATTTCGAACGAGTAATTTGAAGGTGCAAAAGAGGGAAGTTGCATTTTTCACTGACCCCCATATAAGTCTTCATGTGTCCAGCTCTACAAGAAACATGGAAGACAGCCTGTCAAGAGGCATAAATACAGAGCTCAATCCCTCTTTGTCGTACATCATATCACCAAGCTATACATGTGGATAGCTTACCAGAGGTTCAAAGTCGATAAAACTTTTTACCTTAGCCTTCTAGTTTACGTACTGCCAGAGATATTTGATATTTTCTTGCGTTTAGCCTTCCCGCTCCACTAAACGAATTATAAGGCAATGTATGAGCATCAAACAGGAATTTTAATCAATTTTTTTCCAAGTCGAAATTTTCTTTAAAATTCGATTTTCTTGATCGTTTTCGGTAGCATATTCATTTCAATCGAGTAATTTGGAGGTGCAAAAGAGGGAAGTTGCATTTTTCATTGACCCCCATATAAGTCTTCATGTGTCCAGCTCTACAAGAAACATGGAAGACAGCCGGTCAAGAGGCATAAATACAGGGCTCAATCCTTCTTTGTCGTACATCATATCACAAAGCTATACATGTGGATAACTTACCAGAGGTTCAAAGTCGATAAAACTTTTTACCTTAGCCTTCTAGTTTACATACAGCCAGAGATATTCGATATTTTCTTGAGATTTGCCTTCCCGCATACACGAAACAAATTATAAGGCATTGTATGAGCATCGAACACGAATTTTAATCGATTTTTTTGCAAGTCGAAATTTTCTCCAAAAATCGATTTTCATCATCGTTTTCGGTAGCATATTGATTTCGAACGAGTAATTTGAAGGTGCAAAAGAGGGAAGTTGCATTTTTCACTGACCCCCATATAAGTCTTCATGTGTCCAGCTCTACAAGAAACATGGAAGACAGCCTGTCAAGAGGCATAAATACAGAGCTCAATCCTTCTTTGTCGTACATCATATCACCAAGCTATACATGTGGATAGCTTACCAGAGGTTCAAAGTCGATAAAACTTTTTACCTTAGCCTTCTAGTTTACGTACAGCCAGAGATATTTGATATTTTCTTGCGTTTAGCCTTCCCGCTCCACTAAACGAATTATAAGGCAATGTATGAGCATCAAACAGGAATTTTAATCAATTTTTTTCCAAGTCGAAATTTTCTTTAAAATTCGATTTTCTTGATCGTTTTCGGTAGCATATTCATTTCAATCGAGTAATTTGGAGGTGCAAAAGAGGGAAGTTGCATTTTTCATTGACCCCCATATAAGTCTTCATGTGTCCAGCTCTACAAGAAACATGGAAGACAGCCGGTCAAGAGGCATAAATACAGGGCTCAATCCTTCTTTGTCGTACATCATATCACAAAGCTATACATGTGGATAACTTACCAGAGGTTCAAAGTCATTAAAACTTTTTACCTTAGCCTTCTAGTTTACGTACAGCCAGAGATATATGATGTTTTCTTGAGTTTAGCCTTCCCGCATCCACGAAACGATTTATAGGGCAATGTATGAGCATCGAACACGAATTTTAATCGATTTTTTTGCAAGTCAAAATTTTCTCCAAAAATCGATTTTCTTGATCGTTTTCGGTAGAATATTGATTTCAAACGAGTAATTTGGAGGTGCAAAAGAGGGAAGTTGCATTTTTCATTGAACCCCATATCAGTCTTCATGTGTCCAGCTCTACAAGAAAGATGGAAGACAGCCTGTCAAGAGGCATAAATACAGGGCTCAATCCTTCTTTGTCGTACATCATATCACCAAGCTATACATGTGGATAGCTTACCAGAGGTTCAAAGTCGATAAAACTTTTTACCTTAGACTTCTAGTTTACGTACAGCCAGAGATGTTTGATATTTTCTTGAGTTTGGCCTTCCCGCATCCACGAAACGAATTATAAGGCAATGTATAAGCATCAAACACGAATTTTAATTAATTTTTTTGCAAGTCGAAATTTTCTCCAAAAATCGATTTTCATCATCGTTTTCGGTAGCATATTGATTTCGAACGAGTAATTTGAAGGTGCAAAAGAGGGAAGTTGCATTTTTCACTGACCCCCATATAAGTCTTCATGTGTCCAGCTCTACAAGAAACATGGAAGACAGCCTGTCAAGAGGCATAAATACAGAGCTCAATCCTTCTTTGTCGTACATCATATCACCAAGCTATACATGTGGATAGCTTACCAGAGGTTCAAAGTCGATAAAACTTTTTACCTTAGCCTTCTAGTTTACGTACAGCCAGAGATATTTGATATTTTCTTGCGTTTAGCCTTCCCGCTCCACTAAACGAATTATAAGGCAATGTATGAGCATCAAACAGGAATTTTAATCAATTTTTTTCCAAGTCGAAATTTTCTTTAAAATTCGATTTTCTTGATCGTTTTCGGTAGCATATTCATTTCAATCGAGTAATTTGGAGGTGCAAAAGAGGGAAGTTGCATTTTTCATTGACCCCCATATAAGTCTTCATGTGTCCAGCTCTACAAGAAACATGGAAGACAGCCGGTCAAGAGGCATAAATACAGGGCTCAATCCTTCTTTGTCGTACATCATATCACAAAGCTATACATGTGGATAACTTACCAGAGGTTCAAAGTCATTAAAACTTTTTACCTTAGCCTTCTAGTTTACGTACAGCCAGAGATATATGATGTTTTCTTGAGTTTAGCCTTCCCGCATCCACGAAACGATTTATAGGGCAATGTATGAGCATCGAACACGAATTTTAATCGATTTTTTTGCAAGTCGAAATTTTCTCCAAAAATCGATTTTCTTGATCGTTTTCGGTAGAATATTGATTTCAAACGAGTAATTTGGAGGTGCAAAAGAGGGAAGTTGCATTTTTCATTGAACCCCATATCAGTCTTCATGTGTCCAGCTCTACAAGAAAGATGGAAGACAGCCTGTCAAGAGGCATAAATACAGGGCTCAATCCTTCTTTGTCGTACATCATATCACCAAGCTATACATGTGGATAGCTTACCAGAGGTTCAAAGTCGATAAAACTTTTTACCTTAGACTTCTAGTTTACGTACAGCCAGAGATGTTTGATATTTTCTTGAGTTTGGCCTTCCCGCATCCACGAAACGAATTATAAGGCAATGTATAAGCATCAAACACGAATTTTAATTAATTTTTTTGCAACTCGAAATTTTCTCCAAAAATCGATTTTCTTGATCGTTTTCGGTAGCATATTGATTTCGAACGAGTAATTTGGAGTTGCAAAAGAGGGAAGTTGCATTTTTCACTGACCCCCATATAAGTCTTCATGTGTCCACTTCTACAAGAAACATGGAAGACAGCCTGTCAAGAAGCATAAATAGAGGGCTCAATCCTTCTTTGTCGTACATCATATCACCAAGCTATACATGTGGATAGCTTACCAGAGGTTCAAAGTCGTTAAAACTTTTTACCTTGGGCTTTTAGTTTACGTACAGCCAAAGATATTTGATATTTTCTTGAGTTTAGGCTTCCCGCATCCACGAAACGAATTATTAGGCAATGTATAAGCATCACACACGAATTTTAATCAATTTTTTTGCAAGTCGAAATTTTCTCCAAAAATCGATTTTCTTGATTGTTTTCGGTAGCATATTTATTTCGAACGAGTAATTTGGAGGTGCAAAAGAGGGAAGTTGCATTTTTCACTGACCCCCATATAAGTCTTCATATGTTCAGCTGTACAAGAAACATGGAAGACAAGCGGAAAAGAGGCATAAATACAGAGCTCAATCCTTCTTTGTCGTACATCATATCACCAAGCGATACATGTGGATAGCTTACAAGAGGTTCAAAGTCGTTAAAACTTTTTACCTTGGGCTTCTAGTTTACGTACAGCCAGAGATATTTGATATTTTCTTGAGTTTGGCCTTCCCGCATCCACGAAACGAATTATAAGGCAATGTATAAGCATCAAACACGAATTTTAATTAATTTTTTTGCAAGTCGAAATTTTCTCCAAAAATCGATTTTCATGATCGTTTTCGGTAGCATATTGATTTCGAACGAGTAATTTTGAGGTGCAAAAGAGGGAAGTTGCATTTTTCACTGACCCCCATATAAGTCTTCATGTGTCCACTTCTACAAGAAACATGGAAGACAGGCTTTCAAGAGGCATAAATACAGAGCTCAATCCTTCTTTGTCGTACATCATATCACCAAGCTATACATGTGGATAGCTTACCAGAGGTTCAAAGTCGTTAAAACTTTTTACCTTGGGCTTCTAGTTTACGTACAGCCAGAGATATTTGATATTTTCTTGAGTTTAGGCTTCCCGCATCCACGAAACGAATTATAAGGCAATGTATAAGCATCAAACAGGAATTTTAATCAATTTTTTTCCAAGTCGAAATTTTCTTTAAAATTCGATTTTCTTGATCGTTTTCGGTAACATATTCATTTCAATCGAGTAATTTGGAGGTGCAATAGAGGGAAGTTGCATTTTTCATTGACCCCCATATAAGTCTTCATGTGTCCAGCTCTACAAGAAACATGGAAGACAGCCGGTCAAGAGGCATAAATACAGGGCTCAATCCTTCTTTGTCGTAAATCATATCACAAAGCTATACATGTGGATAACTTACCAGAGGTTCAAAGTCGATAAAACTTTTTACCTTAGACTTCTAGTTTACGTACAGCCAGAGATATTTGATATTTTCTTGAGTTTGGCCTTCCCGCATCCACGAAACGAATTATAAGGCAATGTATAAGCATCAAACACGAATTTTAATTAATTTTTTTGCAAGTCGAAATTTTCTCCAAAAATCGATTTTCTTGATCGTTTTCGGTAGCATATTGATTTCGAACGAGTAATTTTGAGGTGCAAAAGAGGGAAGTTGCATTTTTCACTGACCCCCGTATAAGTCTTCATCTGTTCAGCTCTACAAGAAACATGGAAGACAAGCGGTAAAGAGGCATAAATACAGAGCTCAATCCTTCTTTGTCGTACATCATATCACCAAGCTATACATGTGGATAACTTACCAGAGGTTCAAAGTCGTTAAAACTTTTTACCTTAGGCTTCTAGTTTACGTACAGCCAGAGATATTCGATATTTTCTTGAGTTTAGCCTTCCCGCATCCACGAAACAAATTATAAGGCAATGTATGAGCATCGAACACGAATTTTAATCGATTTTTTTCCAAGTCGAAATTTTCTCCAAAAATCGATTTTCTTCATCGTTTTCTGTAGCATATTGATTTCGAACGAGTAATTTGGAGGTGCAAAAGAGGGAAGTTGCATTTTTCACTGACCCCCATATAAGTCTTCATATTTTCAGCTCTACAAGAAACATGGAAGACAGGCTGTCAAGAGGCATAAATACAGAGCTCAATCCTTCTTTGTCGTACATCATATCACCAAGCTATACATGTGGATAACTTACCAGAGGTTCAAAGTCGTTAAAACTTTTTACCTTAGGCTTCTAGTTTACGTACAGCCAGAGATATTTAATATTTTCTTGAGTTTAGCCTTCCCGTATCTACGAAACGAATTATAACGCAATGTATGAGCATCGAACACGAATTTTAATCGATTTTTTTGCAAGTCGAAATTTTCTCCAAAAATCGATTTTCTTCATCGTTTTCGGTAGCATATTGATTTCGAACGAGTAATTTGGAGGTGCAAAAGAGGGAAGTTGCATTTTTCACTGACCCCCATATAAGTCTTCATCTGTTCAGCTCTACAAGAAACATGGAAGACAGCCTGTCAACAGGCATAAATACAGAGCTCAATCCTTCTTTGTCGTACATCATATCACCAAGCTATACATGTGGATAGCTTACCAGAGGTTCAAAGTCGTTAAAACTTTTTACCTTAGGCTTCTAGTTTACGTACAGCCAGAGATATTTGATATTTTCTTGAGTTTAGCCTTCCCGCATCCACGAAACGATTTATAAGGCAATGTATGAGCATCGAACACGAATTTTACTCGATTTTTTTGCAAGTCGAAATTTTCTCCAAAAATCGATTTTCTTCATCGTTTTCGGTAGCATATTGATTTCGAACGAGTAATTTGGAGGTGCAAAAGAGGGAAGTTGCATTTTTCACTGACCCCCATATAAGTCTTCATATGTTCAGCTCTACAAGAAACATGGAAGACAGCCTGTCAAGAGGCATAAATACAGAGCTCAATCCTTCTTTGTCGTACATCATATCACCAAGCTATACATGTGGATAACTTACCAGAGGTTCAAAGTCGTTAAAACTTTTTACCTTAGGCTTCTAGTTTACGTACAGCCAGAGATATTCGATATTTTCTTGAGTTTAGCCTTCCCGCATCCACGAAACAAATTATAAGGCAATGTATGAGCATCGAACACGAATTTTAATCGATTTTTTTGCAAGTCGAAATTTTCTCCAAAAATCGATTTTCTTCATCGTTTTCTGTAGCATATTGATTTCGAACGAGTAATTTGGAGGTGCAAAAGAGGGAAGTTGCATTTTTCACTGACCCCCATATAAGTCTTCATATTTTCAGCTCTACAAGAAACATGGAAGACAGGCTGTCAAGAGGCATAAATACAGAGCTCAATCCTTCTTTGTCGTACATCATATCACCAAGCTATACATGTGGATAACTTACCAGAGGTTCAAAGTCGTTAAAACTTTTTACCTTAGGCTTCTAGCTTACGTACAGCTAGAGATATTTAATATTTTCTTGAGTTTAGCCTTCCCGCATCCACGAAACGAATTATAAGGCAATGTATGAGCATCGAACACGAATTTTAATCGATTTTTTTGCAAGTCGAAATTTTCTCCAAAAATCGATTTTCTTCATCGTTTTCGGTAGCATATTGATTTCGAACGAGTAATTTGGAGGTGCAAAAGAGGGAAGTTGCATTTTTCACTGACCCCCATATAAGTCTTCATCTGTTCAGCTCTACAAGAAACATGGAAGACAGCCTGTCAACAGGCATAAATACAGAGCTCAATCCTTCTTTGTCGTACATCATATCACCAAGCTATACATGTGGATAACTTACCAGAGGTTCAAAGTCGTTAAAACTTTTTACCTTAGGCTTCTAGTTTACGTACAGCCAGAGATATTTGATATTTTCTTGAGTTTAGACTTCCCACATCCACGAAACGATTTATAGGGCAATGTATGAGCATCGAACACGAATTTTAATCGATTTTTTTGCAAGTCGAAATTTTCTCCAAAAATCGATTTTCTTCATCGTTTTCGGTAGCATATTGATTTCGAACGAGTAATTTGGAGGTGCAAAAGAGGGAAGTTGCATTTTTCACTGACCCCCATATAAGTCTTCATGCGTTCAGCTCTACAAGAAACATGGAAGACAGCCTGTCAAGAGGCATAAATACAGGGCTCAATCCTTCTTTGTCGTACATCATATCACCAAGCTATACATGTGGATAACTTACCAGAGGTTCAAAGTCGTTAAAACTTTTTACCTTAGGCTTCTAGTTTACGTACAGCCAGAGATATTCGATATTTTCTTGAGTTTAGCCTTCCCGCATCCACGAAACAAATTATAAGGCAATGTATGAGCATCGAACACGAATTTTAATCGATTTTTTTGCAAGTCGAAATTTTCTCCAAAAATCGATTTTCTTCATCGTTTTCGGTAGCATATTGATTTCGAACGAGTAATTTGGAGGTGCAAAAGAGGGAAGTTGCATTTTTCACTGACCCCCATATAAGTCTTCATATTTTCAGCTCTACAAGAAACATGGAAGACAGGCTGTCAAGAGGCATAAATACAGAGCTCAATCCTTCTTTGTCGTACATCATATCACCAAGCCATACATGTGGATAGCTTACCAAAGGTTCAAAGTCGTTAAAACTTTTTACCTTGGGCTTCTAGTTTACGTACAGCCAGAGATATTTGATATTTTCTTGAGTTTAGGCTTCCCGCATCCACGAAACGAATTATTAGGCAATGTATAAGAATCACACACGAATTTTAATCAATTTTTTTGCAAGTCGAAATTTTCTCCAAAAATCGATTTTCTTGATTGTTTTCGGTAGCATATTTATTTCGAACGAGTAATTTGGAGGTGCAAAAGAGGGAAGTTGCATTTTTCACTGACCCCCATATAAGTCTTCATATGTTCAGCTCTACAAGAAACATGGAAGACAGCTTGTCAACAGGCATAAATACAGAGCTCAATACATGTGGATAGCTTACCAGAGGTTCAAAGTCGTTAAAACTTTTTACCTTGGGCTTCTAGTTTACGTACAGCCAGAGATATTTAATATTTTCTTGAGTTTAGCCTTCCCGCATCCACGAAACGAATAATAAGGCAATGTATGAGCATGGAACACGAATTTTAATCGATTTTTTTGCAAGTCGAAATTTTCTCCAAAAAACGATTTTCTTCATCGTTTTCGGTAGCATATTGATTTCGAACGAGTAATTTGGAGGTGCAAAAGAGGGAAGTTGCATTTTTCACTAACCCCCATATAAGTCTTCATATGTTCAGCTCTACAAGAAACATGGAAGACAGGCTGTCAAGAGGCATAAATACAGAGCTCAATCCTTCTTTGTCGTACATCATATCACCAAGCCATACATGTGGATAGCTTACCAGAGGTTGAAAGTCGTTAAAACTTTTTACCTTGGGCTTCTAGTTTACGTACAGCCAGAGATATTTGATATTTTCTTGAGTTTGGCCTTCCCGCATCCACGAAACGTATTATAAGGCAATGTATAAGCATCAAACACGAATTTTAATCGATTTTTTTGCAAGTCGAAATTTTCTCCAAAAATTGATTTTCTTCATCGTTTTCGGTAGCATATTGATTTCGAACGAGTAATTTGGAGGTGCAAAAGAGGGAAGTTGCATTTTTCATTGACCCCCATATAAGTCTTCATATGTTCAGCTCTACAAGAAACATGGAAGACAGGTTGTCAAGAGGCATAAATACAGAGCTCAATCCTTCTTTGTCGTACATCATATCACCAAGCTATACTTGTGGATAACTTACCAGAGGTTCAAAGTCGTTAAAACTTTTTACCTTAGACTTCTAGTTTAAGTACCACCAGAGATATTTGATATTTTCTTGAGTTTAGCCTTCCCGCATCCACGAAACGAATTATAAGGCAATGTATGACCATCGAACACGAATTTTAATCGATTTTTTTGCAAGTCGAAATTTTCTCCAAAAATCGATTTTCTTCATCGTTTTCGGTAGCATATTGATTTCGAACGAGTAATTTGGAGGTGCAAAAGAGGGAAGTTGCATTTTTCACTGACCCCCATATAAGTCTTCATGCGTTCAGCTCTACAAGAAACATGGAAGACAGCCTGTCAAGAGGCATAAATACAGAGCTCAATCCTTCTTTGTCGTACATCATATCACCAAGCTATACATGTGGATAGCTTACCAGAGGTTCAAAGTCGTTAAAACTTTTTACTTTAGGCTTCTAGTTTACGTACAGCCAGAGATATTTGATATTTTCTTGAGTTTAGCCTTCCCGCATCCACCAAACGATTTATAAGGCAATGTATGAGCATCGAACACGAATTTTAATCGATTTTTTTGCAAGTCGAAATTTTCTCCAAAAATCGATTTTCTTCATCGTTTTCGGTAGCATATTGATTTCCAACGAGTAATTTGGAGGTGCAAAAGAGGGAAGTTGCATTTTTCACTGACCCCCATATAAGTCTTCATATGTTCAGCTCTACAAGAAACATGGAAGACAGGCTGTCAAGAGGCATAATTACAGAGCTCAATCCTTCTTTGTCGTACATCATATAACAAAGCTATACATGTGGATAACTTACCAGAGGTTCAAAGTCGTTAAAACTTTTTACCTTGGGCTTCTAGTTTACGTACAGCCAGAGATATTTCATATTTTCTTGAGTTTAGCCTTCCCGCATCCACGAAACGAATTATAAGGCAATGTATGAGCATCGAACACGAATTTTAATCGATTTTTTTGCAAGTCGAAATTTTCTCCAAAAATCGATTTTCATCATCGTTTTCGGTAGCATATTGATTTCGAACGAGTAATTTGGAGGTGCAAAAGAGGGAAGTTGCATTTTTCATTGACCCCCATATAAGTCTTCATGTGTCCAGCTCTACAAGAAACATGGAAGACAGCCTGTCAAGAGGCATAAATACAGAGCTCAATCCTTCTTTGTCGTACATCATATCACCAAGCTATACATGTGAATAGCTTACCAGAGGTTCAAAGTCGTTAAAACTTTTTACCTTGGGCTTCTAGTTTAGGTACAGCCAGAGATATTTGATATTTTCTTGAGTTTAGCCTTCCCGCATCCACGAAACGAATTATAGGGCAATGTATGAGCATCGAACACGAATTTTAATCGATTTTTTTGCAAGTCGAAATTTTCTCCAAAAATCAATTTTCTTCATTGTTTTCGATAGCATATTGATTTCGAACGAGTAATTTGGAGGTGCAAAAGAGGGAAGTTGCATTTTTCACTGACCCCCATATAAGTCTTCATGCGTTCAGCTCTACAAGAAACATGGAAGACAGCCTGTCAAGAGGCATAAATACAGGGCTCAATCCTTCTTTGTCGTACATCATATCACCAAGCTATACATGTGGATAACTTACCAGAGGTTCAAAGTCGATAAAACTTTTTACCTTAGCCTTCTAGTTTACGTACAGCCAGAGATATTTCATATTTTCTTGAGTTTAGCCTTCCCGCATCCACGAAAAGAATTATAAGGCAATGTATGAGCATCAAACAGGAATTTTAATCAATTTTTTTGCAAGTCGAAACTTTCTCCAAAAATCGATTTTCTTCATCGTTTTCGGTAGCATATTGATTTCGAACGAGTAATTTGGAGGTGCAAAAGAGGGAAGTTGCATTTTTCATTGACCCCCATATAAGTCTTCATGTGTCCAGCTCTACAAGAAACATGGAAGACAGCCTGTGAAGAGGCATAAATACAGTGCTCAATCCTTCTTTGTCGTACATCATATCACCAAGCTATACATGTGGATAGCTTACCAGAGGTTCAAAGTCGTTAAAACTTTTTACCTTGGGCTTCTAGTTTACGTACAGCCAGAGATATTTGATATTTTCTTGAGTTTAGCCTTCCCGCATCCACGAAACGAATTATAAGGCAATGTATGAGCATCGAACACGAATTTTAATCGATTTTTTTGCCAGTCGAAATTTTCTCCAAAAATCGATTTTCATCATCGTTTTCGGTAGCATATTGATTTCCAACGAGTAATTTGGAGGTGCAAAAGAGGGAAGTTGCATTTTTCATTGACCCCCATATAAGTCTTCATGTGTCCAGCTCTACAAGAAACATGGAAGACAGCCTGTGAAGAGGCATAAATACAGAGCTCAATCCTTCTTTGTCGTACATCATATCACCAAGCTATACATGTGGATAGCTTACCAGAGGTTCAAAGTCGTTAAAACTTTTTACCTTAGGCTTCTAGTTTACGTACAGCCAGAGATATTTGATAATTTCTTGAGTATAGCCTTTCCGCATCCACCAAACGATTTATAAGGCAATGTATGAGCATCGAACACGAATTTTAATCGATTTTTTTGCAAGTCGAAATTTTCACCAAAAATCGATTTTCTTCATTGTTTTCGGTAGCATATTGATTTCGAACGAGTAATTTGGAGGTGCAAAAGAGGGAAGTTGCATTTTTCACTGACCCCCATATAAGTCTTCATATGTTCAGCTCTACAAGAAACATGGAAGACAGCCTGTCAACAGGCATAAATACAGAGCTCAATCCTTCTTTGTCGTACATCATATCACCAAGCTATACATGTGGATAGCTTACCAGAGGTTCAAAGTCGTTAAAACTTTTTACCTTAGGCTTCTAGTTTACGTACAGCCAGAGATATTTGATATTTTCTTGAGTTTAGCCTTCCCGCATCCACCAAACGATTTATAAGGCAATGTATGAGCATCGAACACGAATTTTAATCGATTTTTTTGCAAGTCGAAATTTTCTCCAAAAATCGATTTTCTTCATTGTTTTCGGTAGCATATTGATTTCGAACGAGTAATTTGGAGGTGCAAAAGAGGGAAGTTGCATTTTTCACTGACCCCCATATAAGTCTTCATGCGTTCAGCTCTACAAGAAACATAGAAGACAGCCTGTCAAGAGGCATAAATACAGAGCTCAATCCTTCTTTGTCGTACATCATATCACCAAGCTATACATGTGGATAGCTTCAGTACCAGAGGTTCAAAGTCGTTAAAACTTTTTACCTTGGGCTTCTAGTTTACGTACAGCCAGAGATATTTGATATTTTCTTGAGTTTAGCCTTCCCGCATCCACGAAACGAATTATAAGGCAATGTATGAGCATCGAACACGAATTTTAATCGATTTTTTTGCAAGTCGAAATTTTCTCCAAAAATCGATTTTCATCATCGTTTTCGGTAGCATATTGATTTCGAACGAGTAATTTGGAGGTGCAAAAGAGGGAAGTTGCATTTTTCATTGACCCCCATATAAGTCTTCATGTGTCCAGCTCTACAAGAAACATGGAAGACAGCCTGTGAAGAGGCATAAATACAGAGCTCAATCCTTCTTTGTCGTACATCATATCACCAAGCCATACATGTGGATAGCTTACCAGAGGTTCAAAGTCGTTAAAACTTTTTACCTTGGGCTTCTAGTTTACGTACAGCAAGAGATATTTGATAATTTCTTGAGTTTAGCCTTCCCGCATCCACGAAACAAATTATAAGACAATGTATGAGCATCGAACACGAATTTTAATCGATTTTTTTGCAAGTCGAAATTTTCTCCAAAAATCGATTTTCTTCATCGTTTTCGGTAGCATATTGATTTCGAACGAGTAATTTGGAGGTGGAAAAGAGGGAAGTTGCATTTTTCACTGACCCCCATATAAGTCTTCATATGTTCAGCTCTACAAGAAACATGGAAGACAGGCTGTCAAGAGGCAAAAATACAGAGCTCAATCCTTCTTTGTCGTACATCATATCACCAAGCTATACATGTGGATAACTTACCAGAGGTTCAAAGTCGTTAAAACTTTTTACCTTAGGCTTCTAGTTTACGTACAGCCAGAGATATTTAATATTTTATTGAGTTTAGCCTTCCCGCATCCACGAAACGAATTATAAGGCAATGTATGAGCATCTAACACGAATTTTAATCGATTTTTTTGAAAGTCGAAATTTTCTCCAAAAATCGATTTGCTTCATCGTTTTCGGTAGCATATTGATTTCGAACGAGTAATTTGGAGGTGCAAAAGAGGGAAGTTGCATTTTTCACTGACCCCCATATAAGTCTTCATATGTTCAGCTCTACAAGAAACATGGAAGACAGGCTGTCAAGAGGCATAAATACAGAGCTCAATCCTTCTTTGTCGTACATCATATCACCAAGCCATACATGTGGATAACTTACCAGAGGTTCAAAGTCGTTAAAACTTTTCACCTTGGGCTTCTAGTTTAGGTACAGCCAGAGATATTTGATATTTTCTTGAATTTGGCCTTCCCGCATCCACGAAACGAATTATAAGGCAATGTATAAGCATCAAACACGAATTTTAATCAATTTTTTTGCAAGTCGAAATTTTCTCCAAAAATCGATTTTCTTCATCGTTTTCGGTAGCATATTGATTTCGAACGAGTAATTTGGAGGTGCAAAAGAGGGAAGTTGCATTTTTCACTGAGCCCCATATAAGTCTTCATGTGTCCAGCTCTACAAGAAACATGGAAGACAGCCTGTCAAGAGGCATAAATACAGGGCTCAATCCTTCTTTGTCGTACATCATATCACCAAGCTATACATGTGGATAGCTTACCAGAGGTTCAAAGTCGATAAAACTTTTTACCTTAGCCTTCTAGTTTACGTACAGCCAGAGATATTTGATATTTTCTTGAGTTTAGCCTTCCCGCATCCACGAAACGAATTATAAGGCAATGTATGAGCATCAAACAGGAATTTTAATCGATTTTTTTGCAAGTTGAAATTTTCTTTAAAAATCGATTTTCTTCATCGTTTTCGGTAGCATATTGATTTCAAACGAGTAATTTGGAGGTGCAAAAGAGGGAAGTTGCATTTTTCATTGACCCCCATATAAGTCTTCATGTGTCCAGCTCTACAAGAAACATGGAAGACATGCTGTCAAGAGGCATAAATACAGAGCTCAATCCTTCTTTGCCGTACATCATATCACCAAGCTTTACATGTGGATAACTTACCAGAGGTTCAAAGTCGTTAAAACTTTTTACCTTAGGCTTCTAGTTTACGTACAGCCAGAGATATTTGATATTTTCTTGAGTTTAGCCTTCCCGCATCCACGAAACGAATTATAAGGCAATGTATGAGCATCGAACACGAATTTTAATCGATTTTTTTGCAAGTCGAAATTTTCTCCAAAAATCGATTTTCATCATCGTTTTCGGTAGCATATTGATTTCGAACGAGTAATTTGGAGGTGCAAAAGAGGGAAGTTGCATTTTTCACTGAGCCCCATATAAGTCTTCATGTGTCCAGCTCTACAAGAAACATGGAAGACAGCCTGTCAAGAGGCATAAATACAGAGCTCAATCCTTCTTTTCCGTACATCATATCACCAAGCTTTACATGTGGATAACTTACCAGAGGTTCAAAGTCGTTAAAACTTTTTACCTTAGGCTTCTAGTTTACGTACAGCCAGAGATATTTGATATTTTCTTGAGTTTAGCCTTCCCGCATCCACGAAACGAATTATAAGGCAATGTATGAGCATCGAACACGAATTTTAATCGATTTTTTTGCAAGTCGAAATTTTCTCCAAAAATCGATTTTCATCATCGTTTTCGGTACCATATTGATTTCGAACGAGTAATTTGGAGGTGCAAAAGAGGGAAGTTGCATTTTTCATTGACCCCCATATAAGTCTTCATGTGTCCAGCTCTACAAGAAACATGGAAGACAGCCTGTGAAGAGGCATAAATACAGAGCTCAATCCTTCTTTGTCGTACATCATATCACCAAGCTATACATGTGGATAGCTTACCAGAGGTTCAAAGTCGTTAAAACTTTTTACCTTAGGCTTCTAGTTTACGTACAGCCAGAGATGTTTGATATTTTCTTGAGTTTAGCCTTCCCGCATCCACCAAATTATTTATAAGGCAATGTATGAGCATCGAACACGAATTTTAATCGATTTTTTTGCAAGTCGAAATTTTCTCCAAAAATCGATTTTCTTCATTGTTTTCGGTAGCATATTGATTTCGAACGAGTAATTATGAGGTGCAAAAGAGGGAAGTTGCATTTTTCACTGACCCCCATATAAGTCTTCATGCGTTCAGCTCTACAAGAAACATGGAAGACAGCCTGTCAAGAGGCATAAATACAGGGCTCAATCCTTCTTTGTCGTACATCATAACACCAAGCCATACATGTGGATAGCTTACCAGAGGTTGAAAGTCGTTTAAACTTTTTACCTTAGCCTTCTAGTTTACGTACAGCCAGAGATATTTAATATTTTCTTGAGTTTAGGCTTCCCGCATCCACGAAACGAATTATAAAGCAATGTATGAGCATCGAACACGAATTTTAATCGATTTTTTTGCAAGTCGAAATTTTCTCCAAAAATCGATTTTCTTCATCGTTTTCGGTAGCATATTGATTTCGAACGAGTAATTTGGAGGTGCAAAAGAGGGAAGTTGCATTTTTCACTGACCCCCATATAAGTCTTCATGTGTCCAGCTCTACAAGAAACATGGAAGACAGCCTGTCAAGAGGCATAAATACAGGGCTCAATCCTTCTTTGTCGTACATCATATCACCAAGCTATACATGTGGATAGCTTACCAGAGGTTCAAAGTCGATAAAACTTTTTACCTTAGCCTTCTAGTTTACGTACAGCCAGAGATATTTGATATTTTCTTGAGTTTAGCCATCCCGCATCCACGAAACGAATTATAAGGCAATGTATGAGCATCAAACAGGAATTTTAATCGATTTTTTTGCAAGTCGAAATTTTCTTTAAAAATCGATTCTCTTCATCTTTTTGGGTAGCATATTGATTTCAAACGAGTAATTTGGAGGTGCAAAAGAGGGAAATTGCATTTTTCATTGACCCCCATATAAGTCTTCATGTGTCCAGCTCTACAAGAAACATGGAAGACAGCCTGTCAAGAGGCATAAATACAGGGCTCAATCCTTCTTTGTCGTACATCATATCACCAAGCTATACATGTGGATAGCTTACCAGAGGTTCAAAGTCGATAAAACTTTTTACCTTAGCCTTCTAGTTTACGTACAGCCAGAGATATTTGATATTTTCTTGAGTTTAGCCTTCCCGCATCCACGAAACGAATTATAAGGCAATGTATGAGCATCAAACAGGAATTTTAATCGATTTTTTTGCAAGTCGAAATTTTCTTTAAAAATCGATTTTCTTCATCGTTTTCGGTAGCATATTGATTTCAAACGAGTAATTTGGAGGTGCAAAAGAGGGAAGTTGCATTTTTCATTGACCCCCATATAAGTCTTCATGTGTCCAGCTCTACAAGAAACATGGAAGACATGCTGTCAAGAGGCATAAATACAGAGCTCAATCCTTCTTTTCCGTACATCATATCACCAAGCTTTACATGTGGATAACTTACCAGAGGTTCAAAGTCGTTAAAACTTTTTACCTTAGGCTTCTAGTTTACGTACAGCCAGAGATGTTTGATATTTTCTTGAGTTTAGCCTTCCCGCATCCACCATACGATTTATAAGGCAATGTATGAGCATCGAACACGAATTTTAATCGATTTTTTTGCAAGTCGAAATTTTCTCCAAAAATCGATTTTCTTCATTGTTTTCGGTAGCATATTGATTTCGAACGAGTAATTATGAGGTGCAAAAGAGGGAAGTTGCATTTTTCATTGACCCCCATATAAGTCTTCATGTGTCCAGCTCTACAAGAAACATGGAAGACAGCCTGTGAAGAGGCATAAATACAGAGCTCAATCCTTCTTTGTCGTACATCATATCACCAAGCTATACATGTGGATAGCTTACCAGAGGTTCAAAGTCGTTAAAACTTTTTACCTTAGGCTTCTAGTTTACGTACAGCCAGAGATGTTTGATATTTTCTTGAGTTTAGCCTTCCCGCATCCACCAAATTATTTATAAGGCAATGTATGAGCATCGAACACGAATTTTAATCGATTTTTTTGCAAGTCGAAATTTTCTCCAAAAATCGATTTTCTTCATTGTTTTCGGTAGCATATTGATTTCGAACGAGTAATTATGAGGTGCAAAAGAGGGAAGTTGCATTTTTCACTGACCCCCATATAAGTCTTCATGCGTTCAGCTCTACAAGAAACATGGAAGACAGCCTGTCAAGAGGCATAAATACAGGGCTCAATCCTTCTTTGTCGTACATCATATCACCAAGCCATACATGTGGATAGCTTACCAGAGGTTGAAAGTCGTTTAAACTTTTTACCTTAGCCTTCTAGTTTACGTACAGCCAGAGATATTTAATATTTTCTTGAGTTTAGGCTTCCCGCATCCACGAAACGAATTATAAAGCAATGTATGAGCATCGAACACGAATTTTAATCGATTTTTTTGCAAGTCGAAATTTTCTCCAAAAAATCGATTCTCTTCATCTTTTTGGGTAGCATATTGATTTCAAACGAGTAATTTGGAGGTGCAAAAGAGGGAAGTTGCATTTTTCATTGACCCCCATATAAGTCTTCATGTGTCCAGCTCTACAAGAAACATGGAAGACAGGCTGTCAAGAGGCATAAATACAGAGCTCAATCCTTCTTTGTCGTACATCATATCACCAAGCTATACATGTGGAAAGCTTCAAAACCAGAGGTTCAAAGTCGTTAAAACTTTTTACCTTGGGCTTCTAGTTTACGTACAGCCAGAGATATTTGATATTTTCTTGAGTTTAGCCTTCCCGCATCCACGAAACGAATTATAAGGCAATGTATGAGCATCGAACACGAATTTTAATCGATTTTTCTGCAAGTCGAAATTTTCTCCAAAAATCGATTTTCTTCATCGTTTTCGGTAGCATATTGATTTCGAACGAGTAATTTGGAGGTGCAAAAGAGGGAAGTTGCATTTTTCACTGACCCCCATATAAGTCTTCATGTGTCCAGCTCTACAAGAAACATGGAAGACAGCCTGTCAAGAGGCATAAATACAGAGCTCAATCCTTCTTTGTCGTACATCATATCACCAAGCTATACATGTGGATAGCTTACCAGAGGTTCAAAGTCGATAAAACTTTTTACCTTGGGCTTCTAGTTTACGTACAGCCAGAGATATTTGATATTTTCTTGAGTTTAGCCTTCCCGCATCCACGAAACAAATTATAAGGCAATGTATGAGCATCGAACACGAATTTTACTCGATTTTTTTGCAAGTCTAAATTTTCTCCAAAAATCGATTTTCTTCATCGTTTTCGGTAGCATATTGATTTCGAACGAGTAATTTGGAGGTGCAAAAGAGGGAAGTTGCATTTTTCACTGACCCCCATATAAGTCTTCATATGTTCAGCTCTACAAGAAACATGGAAGACAGGCTGTCAAGAGGCATAAATACAGGGCTCAATCCTTCTTTGTCGTACATCATATCACCAAGCTATACATGTGGATAACTTACCAGAGGTTCAAAGTCGTTAAAACGTTTTACCTTAGGCTTCTAGTTTACGTACAGCCAGAGATATTTAATATTTTCTTGAGTTTAGCCTTCCCGCATCCACGAAACGAATTATAAGGCAATGTATGAGCATCGAACACGAATTTTAATCGATTTTTTTGCAAGTCGAAATTTTCTCCAAAAATCGATTTTCATCATCGTTTTCGGTAGCATATTGATTTCGAACGTTTAACTTGGAGGTGCAAAAGAGGGAAGTTGCATTTTTCATTGACCCCCATATAAGTCTTCATATGTTCAGCTCTACAAGAAACATGGAAGACAGCCTGTCAAGAGGCATAAATACAGGGCTCAATCCTTCTTTGTCGTACATCATATCACCAAGCTATACATGTGGATAACTTACCAGAGGTTCAAAGTCGTTAAAACGTTTTACCTTAGGCTTCTAGTTTACGTACAGCCAGAGATATTTAATATTTTCTTGAGTTTAGCCTTCCCGCATCCACGAAACGAATTATAAGGCAATGTATGAGCATCGAACACGAATTTTAATCGATTTTTTTGCAAGTCGAAATTTTCTCCAAAAATCGATTTTCTTCATCGTTTTCGGTAGCATATTGATTTCCAACGAGTAATTTGGAGGTGCAAAAGAGGGAAGTTGCATTTTTCATTGACCCCCATATAAGTCTTCATGTGTCCAGCTCTACAAGAAACATGGAAGACAGCCTGTCAAGAGGCATAAATACAGAGCTCAATCCTTCTTTGTCGTACATCATATCACCAAGCTATACATGTGGATAGCTTACCAGAGGTTCAAAGTCGTTAAAACTTTTTACCTTAGGCTTCTAGTTTACGTACAGCCAGAGATGTTTGATATTTTCTTGAGTTTAGCCTTCCCGCATCCACCAAACGATTTATAAGGCAATGTATGAGCATCGAACACGAATTTTAATCGATTTTTTTGCAAGTCGAAATTTTCTCCAAAAATCGATTTTCTTCATTGTTTTCGGTAGCATATTGATTTCGAACGAGTAATTATGAGGTGCAAAAGAGGGAAGTTGCATTTTTCACTGACCCCCATATAAGTCTTCATGCGTTCAGCTCTACAAGAAACATGGAAGACAGCCTGTCAAGAGGCATAAATACAGGGCTCAATCCTTCTTTGTCGTACATCATATCACCAAGCCATACATGTGGATAGCTTACCAGAGGTTGAAAGTCGTTTAAACTTTTTACCTTAGCCTTCTAGTTTACGTACAGCCAGAGATATTTAATATTTTCTTGAGTTTAGGCTTCCCGCATCCACGAAACGAATTATAAAGCAATGTATGAGCATCGAACACGAATTTTAATCGATTTTTTTGCAAGTCGAAATTTTCTCCAAAAATCGATTTTCTTCATCGTTTTCGGTAGCATATTGATTTCGAACGAGTAATTTGGAGGTGCAAAAGAGGGAAGTTGCATTTTTCACTCAGCCCCATATAAGTCTTCATGTGTCCAGCTCTACAAGAAACATGGAAGACAGCCTGTCAAGAGGCATAAATACAGGGCTCAATCCTTCTTTGTCGTACATCATATCACCAAGCTATACATGTGGATAGCTTACCAGAGGTTCAAAGTCGATAAAACTTTTTACCTTAGCCTTCTAGTTTACGTACAGCCAGAGATATTTGATATTTTCTTGAGTTTAGCCATCCCGCATCCACGAAACGAATTATAAGGCAATGTATGAGCATCAAACAGGAATTTTAATCGATTTTTTTGCAAGTCGAAATTTTCTTTAAAAATCGATTCTCTTCATCTTTTTGGGTAGCATATTGATTTCAAACGAGTAATTTGGAGGTGCAAAAGAGGGAAGTTGCATTTTTCATTGACCCCCATATAAGTCTTCATGTGTCCAGCTCTACAAGAAACATGGAAGACAGGCTGTCAAGAGGCATAAATACAGAGCTCAATCCTTCTTTGTCGTACATCATATCACCAAGCTATACATGTGGAAAGCTTCAAAACCAGAGGTTCAAAGTCGTTAAAACTTTTTACCTTGGGCTTCTAGTTTACGTACAGCCAGAGATATTTGATATTTTCTTGAGTTTAGCCTTCCCGCATCCACGAAACGAATTATAAGGCAATGTATGAGCATCGAACACGAATTTTAATCGATTTTTCTGCAAGTCGAAATTTTCTCCAAAAATCGATTTTCTTCATCGTTTTCGGTAGCATATTGATTTCGAACGAGTAATTTGGAGGTGCAAAAGAGGGAAGTTGCATTTTTCACTGACCCCCATATAAGTCTTCATGTGTCCAGCTCTACAAGAAACATGGAAGACAGCCTGTCAAGAGGCATAAATACAGAGCTCAATCCTTCTTTGTCGTACATCATATCACCAAGCTATACATGTGGATAGCTTACCAGAGGTTCAAAGTCGTTAAAACTTTTTACCTTGGGCTTCTAGTTTACGTACAGCCAGAGATATTTGATATTTTCTTGAGTTTAGCCTTCCCGCATCCACGAAACAAATTATAAGGCAATGTATGAGCATCGAACACGAATTTTACTCGATTTTTTTGCAAGTCTAAATTTTCTCCAAAAATCGATTTTCTTCATCGTTTTCGGTAGCATATTGATTTCGAACGAGTAATTTGGAGGTGCAAAAGAGGGAAGTTGCATTTTTCACTGACCCCCATATAAGTCTTCATATGTTCAGCTCTACAAGAAACATGGAAGACAGGCTGTCAAGAGGCATAAATACAGGGCTCAATCCTTCTTTGTCGTACATCATATCACCAAGCTATACATGTGGATAACTTACCAGAGGTTCAAAGTCGTTAAAACGTTTTACCTTAGTCTTCTAGTTTACGTACAGCCAGAGATATTTAATATTTTCTTGAGTTTAGCCTTCCCGCATCCACGAAACGAATTATAAGGCAATGTATGAGCATCGAACGCGAATTTTAATCGATTTTTTTGCAAGTCGAAATTTTCTCCAAAAATCGATTTTCATCATCGTTTTCGGTAGCATATTGATTTCGAACGTTTAACTTGGAGGTGCAAAAGCGGGAAGTTGCAATTTTCATTGACCCCCATATAAGTCTTTATGTGTCCAGCTCTACAAGAAACATGGAAGACAGCCTGTCAAGAGGCATAAATACAGAGCTCAATCCTTCTTTGTCGTACATCATATCACCAAGCTATACATGTGGATAACTTACCAGAGGTTCAAAGTCGTTAAAACGTTTTACCTTAGGCTTCTAATTTACGTACAGCCAGAGATATTTAATATTTTCTTGAGTTTAGCCTTCCCGCATCCACGAAACGAATTATAAGGCAATGTATGAGCATCGAACACGAATTTTAATCGATTTTTTTGCAAGTCGAAATTTTCTCCAAAAATCGATTTTCTTCATCGTTTTCGGTAGCATATTGATTTCCAACGAGTAATTTGGAGGTGCAAAAGAGGGAAGTTGCCTTTTTCACTGACCCCCATATAAGTCTTCATATGTTCAGCTCTACAAGAAACATGGAAGACAGCCTGTCAAGAGGCATAAATACAGAGCTCAATCCTTCTTTGTCGTACATCATATCACCAAGCTATACATGTGGATAGCTTACCAGAGGTTCAAAGTCGTTAAAACTTTTTACCTTGGGCTTCTAGTTTACGTACAGCCAGAGATATTTGATATTTTCTTGAGTTTAGCCTTCCCGCATCCACGAAACGAATTATAAGGCAATGTATAAGCATCGAACGCGAATTTTAATCGATTTTTTTGCAAGTCGAAATTTTCTCCAAAAATCGATTTTCATCATCGTTTTCGGTAGCATATTGATTTCGAACGTTTAACTTGGAGGTGCAAAAGCGGGAAGTTGCAATTTTCATTGACCCCCATATAAGTCTTTATGTGTCCAGCTCTACAAGAAACATGGAAGACAGCCTGTCAAGAAGCATAAATACAGAGCTCAATCCTTCTTTGTCGTACATCATATCACCAAGCTATACATGTGGATAGCTTACCAGAGGTTCAAAGTCGATAAAACTTTTTACCTTAGTCTTCTAGTTTACGTACAGCCAGAGATATTTGATATTTTCTTGAGTTTAGCCTTCCCGCATCCACGAAACGAATTATAAGGCAATGTATGAGCATCGAACACGAATTTTAATCGATTTTTTTGCAAGTCAAAATTTTCTCCAAAAATCGATTTTCATCATCGTTTTCGGTAGCATATTGATTTCGAACGAGTAATTTGGAGGTGCAAAAGAGGGAAGTTGCATTTTTCATTGACCCCCATATAAGTCTTCATGCGTCCAGCTCTACAAGAAACATGGAAGACAACCTGTCAAGAGGCATAAATACAGAGCTCAATCCTTCTTTGTCGTACATCATATCACCAAGCTATACATGTGGATAGCTTACCAGAGGTTCAAGGTCGATAAAACTTTTTACCTTAGCCTTCTAGTTTAGGTACAGCCAGAGATATTTGATATTTTCTTGAGTTTAGCCATCCCGCATCCACGAAACGAATTATAAGGCAATGTATGAGCATCAAACAGGAATTTTATTCGATTTTTTTGCAAGTCGAAATTTTCTTTAAAAATCGATTTTCTTCATCGTTTTCGGTAGCATATAGATTTCAAACGAGTAATTTGGAGGTGCAAAAGAGGGAAGTTGCATTTTTCATTAACCCCCATATAAGTCTTCATGTGTCCAGCTCTACAAGAAACATGGAAGACAGCCTGTCAAGAGGCATAAATACAGAGCTCAATCCTTCTTTGTCGTACATCATATCACAAAGCTATACATGTGGATAGCTTACCAGAGGTTCAAAGTCGTTAAAACTTTTTACCTTGGGCTTCTAGTTTACGTACAGCCAGAGATATTTGATATTTTCTTGAGTTTAGCCTTCCCGCATCCACGAAACGAATTATAAGGCAATGTATGAGCATCGAACACGAATTTTAATCGATTTTTTTGCAAGTCGAAATTTTCTCCAAAAATCGATTTTCATCATCGTTTTCGGTAGCATATTGATTTCGAACGAGTAATTTGGAGGTGCAAAAGAGGGAAGTTGCATTATTCATTGACCCCCATATAAGTCTTCATGTGTCCAGCTCTACAAGAAACATGGAAGACAGGCTGTCAAGAGGCATAAATACAGAGCTCAATCCTTCTTTGTCGTACATCATATCACCAAGCTTTACATGTGGATAGCTTACCAGAGGTTCAAAGTCGATAAAACTTTTTACCTTAGCCTTCTAGTTTACGTACAGCCAGAGATATTTGATATTTTCTTGAGTTTAGCCTTCCCGCATGCACGAAACGAATTATAAGGCAATGTATGAGCAACAAACAGGAATTTTAATCAATTTTTGTGCAAGTCGAAATTTTCTTTAAAAATCGATTTTCTTGATCGTTTTCGGTAGCATATTGATTTCAAACGAGTAATTTGGAAGTGCAAAAGAGGGAAGTTGCATTTTTCACTGACCCCCATATAAGTCTTCATATGTTCAGCTCTACAAGAAACATGGAAGACAGGCTGTCAAGAGGCATAAATACAGAGCTCAATCCTTCTTTGTCGTACATCATATCACCAAGCTATACATGTGGATAACTTACTAGAGGTTCAAAGTCGTTAAAACGTTTTACCTTAGGCTTCTAGTTTACGTACAGCCAGAGATATTTAATATTTTCTTGAGTTTAGCCTTCCCGCATCCACGAAACGAATTATAAGGCAATGTATGAGAATCGAACACGAATTTTAATCGATTTTTTTGCAAGTCGAAATTTTCTCCAAAAATCGATTTTCTTCATCGTTTTCGGTAGCATATTGATTTCGAACGAGTAATTTGGAGGTGCAAAAGAGGGAAGTTGCATTTTTCATTGACCCCCATATAAGTCTTCATGTGTCCAGCTCTACAAGAAACATGGAAGACAGCCTGTCAAGAGGCATAAATACAGAGCTCAATCCTTCTTTGTCGTACATCATATCACCAAGCTATACATGTGGATAGCTTACCAGAGGTTCAAGGTCGATAAAACGTTTTACCTTAGCCTTCTATTTTACGTACAGCCAGAGATATTTGATATTTTCTTGAGTTTAGCCTTCCCGCATCCACGAAACGAATTATAAGGCAATGTATAAGCATCAAACAGGAATTTTAATCAATTTTTGTGCAAGTCGAAATTTTCTTTAAAAATCGATTTTCTTGATCGTTTTCGGTAGCATATTGATTTCAAACGAGTAATTTGGAGGTGCAAAAGAGGGAAGTTGCATTTTTCACTGACCCCCATATAAGTCTTCATATGTTCAGCTCTACAAGAAACATGGAAGACAGGCTGTCAACAGGCATAAATACAGAGCTCAATCCTTCTTTGCCGTACATCATATCACCAAGCTTTACATGTGGATAACTTACCAGAGGTTCAAAGTCGTTAAAACTTTTTACCTTAGGCTTCTAGTTTACGTACAGCCAGAGATATTTAATATTTTCTTGAGTTTAGCCTTCCCGCATCCACGAAACGAATTATAAGGCAATGTATGAGAATCGAATACGAATTTTAATCGATTTTTTTGCAAGTCGAAATTTTCTCCAAAAATCGATTTTCTTCATCGTTTTCGGTAGCATATTGATTTCGAACGAGTAATTTGGAGGGGCAAAAGAGGGAAGTTGCATTTTTCATTGACCCCCATATAAGTCTTCATGTGTCCAGCTCTACAAGAAACATGGAAGACAGGCTGTCAAGAGGCATAAATACAGAGCTCAATCCTTCTTTGTCGTACATCATATCACCAAGCTATACATGTGGATAGCTTACCAGAGGTTCAAGGTCGATAAAACGTTTTACCTTAGCCTTCTATTTTACGTACAGCCAGAGATATTTGATATTTTCTTGAGTTTAGCCTTCCCGCATCCACGAAACGAATTATAAGGCAATGTATAAGCATCAAACAGGAATTTTAATCAATTTTTGTGCAAGTTGAAATTTTCTTTAAAAATCGATTTTCTTGATCGTTTTCGGTAGCATATTGATTTCAAACGAGTAATTTGGAGGTGCAAAAGACGGAAGTTGCATTTTTCACTGACCCCCATATAAGTCTTCATATGTTCAGCTCTAATGGAAACATGGAAGACAGGCTGTCAAGAGGCATAAATACAGAGCTCAATCCTTCTTTGCCGTACATCATATCACCAAGCTTTACATGTGGATAACTTACCAGAGGTTCAAAGTCGTTAAAACTTTTTACCTTAGGCTTCTAGTTTACGTACAGCCAGAGATATTTAATATTTTCTTGAGTTTAGCCTTCCCGCATCCACGAAACGAATTATAAGGCAATGTATGAAAATCGAACACGAATTTTAATCGATTTTTTTGCAAGTCGAAATTTTCTCCAAAAATCGATTTTCTTCATCGTTTTCGGTAGCATATTGATTTCGAACGAGTAATTTGGAGGTGCAAAAGAGGGAAGTTGCATTTTTCATTGACCCCCATATAAGTCTTCATGTGTCCAGCTCTACAAGAAACATGGAAGACAGCCTGTCAAGAGGCATAAATACAGAGCTCAATCCTGCTTTGTCGTACATCATATCACCAAGCTATACATGTGGATAGCTTACCAGAGGTTCAAGGTCGATAAAACGTTTTACCTTAGCCTTCTATTTTACGTACAGCCAGAGATATTTGATATTTTCTTGAGTTTAGCCTTCCCGCATCCACGAAACGAATTATAAGGCAATGTATAAGCATCAAACAGGAATTTTAATCAATTTTTGTGCAAGTCGAAATTTTCTTTAAAAATCGATTTTCTTGATCGTTTTCGGTAGCATATTGATTTCAAACGAGTAATTTGGAGGTGCAAAAGAGGGAAGTTGCATTTTTCACTGACCCCCATATAAGTCTTCATATGTTCAGCTCTACAAGAAACATGGAAGACAGGCTGTCAAGAGGCATAAATACAGAGCTCAATCCTTCTTTGCCGTACATCATATCACCAAGCTTTACATGTGGATAACTTACCAGAGGTTCAAAGTCGTTAAAACTTTTTACCTTAGGCTTCTAGTTTACGTACAGCCAGAGATATTTAATATTTTCTTGAGTTTAGCCTTCCCGCATCCACGAAACGAATTATAAGGCAATGTATGAAAATCGAACACGAATTTTAATCGATTTTTTTGCAAGTCGAAATTTTCTCAAAAAATCGATTTTCTTCATCGTTTTCGGTAGCATATTGATTTCGAACGAGTAATTTGGAGGTGCAAAAGAGGGAAAATGCATTTTTCACTGACCCCCATATAAGTCTTCATATGTTAAGCTCTACAAGAAACATGGAAGACAGCCTGTCAAGAGGCATAAATACAGAGCTCAATCCTTCTTTGTCGTACATCCTATCACGAAGCTATACATGTGGATAGCTTACCAGAGGTTCAAAGTCGTTAAAACGTTTTACCTTAGGCTTCTAGTTTACGTACAGCCAGAGATATTTAATATTTTCTTGAGTTTAGCCTTCCCGCATCCACGAAACGAATTATAAGGCAATGTATGAGAATCGAACACGAATTTTAATCGATTTTTTTGCAAGTCGAAATTTTCTCCAAAAATCGATTTTCTTCATCGTTTTCGGTAGCATATTGATTTCGAACGAGTAATTTGGAGGTGCAAAAGAGGGAAGTTGCATTTTTCACTGACCCCCATATAAGTCTTCATATGTTCAGCTCTACAAGAAACATGGAAGACAGGCTGTCAAGAGGCATAAATACAGAGCTCAATCCTTCTTTGTCGTACATCGTATCACCAAGCTATACATGTGGATAGCTTACCAGAGGTACAAGGTCGATAAAACTTTTTACCTTAGCCTTCTAGTTTACGTACAGCCAGAGATATTTGATATTTTCTTGAGTTTAGCCTTCCCGCATCCACGAAACGAATTATAAGGCAATGTATGAGCATCAAACAGGAATTTTAATCAATTTTTGTGCAAGTCGAAATTTTCTTTAAAAATCGATTTTCTTCATCGTTTTCGGTAGCATATTGATTTCAAACGAGTAATTTGGAGGTGCAAAAGAGGAAAGTTGCATTTTTCACTGACCCCATATAAGTCGTCATATGTTCAGCTCTACAAGAAACATGGAAGACAGGCTGTCAAGAGGCATAAATACAGAGCTCAATCCTTCTTTGTCGTACATCATATCACCAAGCTATACATGTGGATAACTTACCAGAGGTTCAAAGTTGTTAAAACGTTTTACCTTAGGCTTCTAGTTTACGTACAGCCAGAGATATTTAATATTTTCTTGAGTTTAGCCTTCCCGCATCCACGAAACGAATTATAAGGCAATGTATGAGAATCGAACACGAATTTTAATCGATTTTTTTGCAAGTCGAAATTTTCTCCAAAAATCGATTTTCTTCATCGTTTTCGGTAGCATATTGATTTCGAACGAGTAATTTGGAGGTGCAAAAGAGGGAAGTTGCATTTTTCATTGACCCCCATATAAGTCTTCATGTGTCCAGCTCTACAAGAAACATGGAAGACAGCCTGTCAAGAGGCATAAATACAGAGCTCAATCCTTCTTTTTCGTACATCATATCACCAAGCTATACATGTGGATAGCTTACCAGAGGTTCAAGGTCGATAAAACGTTTTTCCTTAGCCTTCTATTTTACGTACAGCCAGAGATATTTGATATTTTCTTGAGTTTAGCCTTCCCGCATCCACGAAACGAATTATAAGGCAATGTATAAGCATCAAACAGGAATTTTAATCAATTTTTGTGCAAGTCGAAATTTTCTTTAAAAATCGATTTTCTTGATCGTTTTCGGTAGCATATTGATTTCAAACGAGTAATTTGGAGGTGCAAAAGAGGGAAGTTGCATTTTTCACTGACCCCCATATAAGTCTTCATATGTTCAGCTCTACAAGAAACATGGAAGACAGGCTGTCAAGAGGCATAAATACAGAGCTCAATCCTTCTTTGCCGTACATCATATCACCAAGCTTTACATGTGGATAACTTACCAGAGGTTCAAAGTCGTTAAAACTTTTTACCTTAGGCTTCTAGTTTACGTACAGCCAGAGATATTTAATATTTTCTTGAGTTTAGCCTTCCCGCATCCACGAAACGAATTATAAGGCAATGTATGAGAATCGAACACGAATTTTAATCGATTTTTTTGCAAGTCGAAATTTTCTCCAAAAATCGATTTTCTTCATCGTTTTCGGTAGAATATTGATTTCGAACGAGTAATTTGGAGGTGCAAAAGAGGGAAGTTGCATTTTTCATTGACCCCCATATAAGTCTTCATGTGTCCAGCTCTACAAGAAACATGGAAGACAGCCTGTCAAGAGGCATAAATACAGAGCTCAATCCTTCTTTGTTGTACATCATATCACCAAGCTATACATGTGGATAGCTTACCAGAGGTTCAAGGTCGATAAAACGTTTTACCTTAGCCTTCTATTTTACGTACAGCCAGAGATATTTGATATTTTCTTGAGTTTAGCCTTCCCGCATCCACGAAACGAATTATAAGGCAATGTATAAGCATCAAACAGGAATTTTAATCAATTTTTGTGCAAGTCGAAATTTTCTTTAAAAATCGATTTTCTTGATCGTTTTCGGTAGCATATTGATTTCAAACGAGTAATTTGGAGGTGCAAAAGAGGGAAGTTGCATTTTTCACTGACCCCCATATAAGTCTTCATATGTTCAGCTCTACAAGAAACATGGAAGACAGGCTGTCAAGAGGCATAAATACAGAGCTCAATCCTTCTTTGCCGTACATCATATCACCAAGCTTTACATGTGGATAACTTACCAGAGGTTCAAAGTCGTTAAAACTTTTTACCTTAGGCTTCTAGTTTACGTACAGCCAGAGATATTTAATATTTTCTTGAGTTTAGCCTTCCCGCATCCACGAAACGAATTATAAGGCAATGTATGAAAATCGAACACGAATTTTAATCGATTTTTTTGCAAGTCGAAATTTTCTCCAAAAATCGATTTTCTTCATCGTTTTCGGTAGCATATTGATTTCGAACGTGTAATTTGGAGGTGCAAAAGAGGGAAAATGCATTTTTCACTGACCCCCATATAAGTCTTCATATGTTAAGCTCTACAAGAAACATGGAAGACAGCCTGTCAAGAGGCATAAATACAGAGCTCAATCCTTCTTTGTCGTACATCCTATCACGAAGCTATACATGTGGATAGCTTACCAGAGGTTCAAAGTCGTTAAAACGTTTTACCTTAGGCTTCTAGTTTACGTACAGCCAGAGATATTTAATATTTTCTTGAGTTTAGCCTTCCCGCATCCACGAAACGAATTATAAGGCAATGTATGAGAATCGAACACGAATTTTAATCGATTTTTTTGCAAGTCGAAATTTTCTCCAAAAATCGATTTTCTTCATCGTTTTCGGTAGCATATTGATTTCGAACGAGTAATTTGGAGGTGCAAAAGAGGGAAGTTGCATTTTTCACTGACCCCCATATAAGTCTTCATATGTTCAGCTCTGCAAGAAACATGGAAGACAGGCTGTCAAGAGGCATCAATACAGAGCTCAATCCTTCTTTGTCGTACATCGTATCACCAAGCTATACATGTGGATAGCTTACCAGAGGTACAAGGTCGATAAAACTTTTTACCTTAGCCTTCTAGTTTACGTACAGCCAGAGATATTTGATATTTTCTTGAGTTTAGCCTTCCCGCATCCACGAAACGAATTATAAGGCAATGTATGAGCATCAAACAGGAATTTTAATCAATTTTTGTGCAAGTCGAAATTTTCTTTAAAAATCGATTTTCTTGATCGTTTTCGGTAGCATATTGATTTCAAACGAGTAATTTGGAGGTGCAAAAGAGGAAAGTTGCATTTTTCACTGACCCCATATAAGTCTTCATATGTTCAGCTCTACAAGAAACATGGAAGACAGGCTGTCAAGAGGCATAAATACAGAGCTCAATCCTTCTTTGTCGTACATCATATCACCAAGCTATACATGTGGATAACTTACCAGAGGTTCAAAGTTGTTAAAACGTTTTACCTTAGGCTTCTAGTTTACGTACAGCCAGAGATATTTAATATTTTCTTGAGTTTAGCCTTCTCGCATCCACGAAACGAATTATAAGGCAATGTATGAGCATCAAACACGAATTTTAATCAATTTTTTTGCAAGTCGAAATTTTCTCCAAAAATCGATTTTCTTGATCGTTTTCGGTAGCATATTGATTTCGAACGAGTAATTTGGAGGTGCAAAAGAGGGAAGTTGCATTTTTCACTGACCCCCATATAAGTCTTCATATGTTCAGCTCTACAAGAAACATGGAAGACAGGCTGTCAAGAGGCATCAATACAGAGCTCAATCCTTCTTTGTCGTACATCATATCACCAAGCTATATATGTGGACAGCTTACCAGAGGTTCAAAGTTGTTAAAACTTTTTACCTTAGGCTTCTAGTTTACGTACAGCCAGAGATATTTAATATTTTCTTGAGTATAGCCTTCCTGCATCCACGAAACGAATTATAAGGCAATGTATGAGAATCGAACACGAATTTTAATCGATTTTTTTGGAAGTCGAAATTTTCTCCAAAGATCGATTTTCTTCATCGTTTTCGGTAGCATATTGATTTCGAACGAGTAATTTGGAGGTGCAAAAGAGGGAAGTTGCATTTTTCACTGACCCCCATATAAGTCTTCATATGTTCAGCTCTACAAGAAACATGGAAGACAGGCTGTCAAGAGGCATAAATACAGAGCTCAATCCTTCTTTGTCGTACATCATATCACCAAGCTATACATGTGGATAGCTTACCAGAGGTTCAAAGTCGTTAAAACTTTTTACCTTGGGCTTCTAGTTTACGTACAGCCAGAGATATTTGATATTTTCTTGAGTTTAGCCTTCCCGCATCCACGAAACGAATTATAAGGCAATGTATGAGCATCGAACACAAATTTTAATAGATTTTTTTGCAAGTCGAAATTTTCTCCAAAAATCGATTTTCTTCATCGTTTTCGGTAGCATATTGATTTCGAACGAGTAATTTGGAGGTGCAAAAGAGGGAAGTTGCATTTTTCACTGACCCCCATATAAGTCTTCATATGTTCAGCTCTACAAGAAACATGGAAGACAGGCTGTCAAGAGGCATAAATACAGAGCTCAATCCTTCTTTGTCGTACATCATATCACCAAGCTATACATGTGGATAACTTACCAGAGGTTCAAAGTTGTTAAAACGTTTTACCTTAGGCTTCTAGTTTACGTACAGCCAGAGATATTTAATATTTTCTTGAGTTTAGCCTTCTCGCATCCACGAAACGAATTATAAGGCAATGTATGAGCATCAAACACGAATTTTAATCAATTTTTTTGCAAGTCGAAATTTTCTCCAAAAATCGATTTTCTTGATCGTTTTCGGTAGCATATTGATTTCGAACGAGTAATTTGGAGGTGCAAAAGAGGGAAGTTGCATTTTTCACTGACCCCCATATAAGTCTTCATATGTTCAGCTCTACAAGAAACATGGAAGACAGGCTGTCAAGAGGCATCAATACAGAGCTCAATCCTTCTTTGTCGTACATCATATCACCAAGCTATATATGTGGACAGCTTACCAGAGGTTCAAAGTTGTTAAAACTTTTTACCTTAGGCTTCTAGTTTACGTACAGCCAGAGATATTTAATATTTTCTTGAGTATAGCCTTCCTGCATCCACGAAACGAATTATAAGGCAATGTATGAGAATCGAACACGAATTTTAATCGATTTTTTTGGAAGTCGAAATTTTCTCCAAAGATCGATTTTCTTCATCGTTTTCGGTAGCATATTGATTTCGAACGAGTAATTTGGAGGTGCAAAAGAGGGAAGTTGCATTTTTCACTGACCCCCATATAAGTCTTCATATGTTCAGCTCTACAAGAAACATGGAAGACAGGCTGTCAAGAGGCATAAATACAGAGCTCAATCCTTCTTTGTCGTACATCATATCACCAAGCTATACATGTGGATAGCTTACCAGAGGTTCAAAGTCGTTAAAACTTTTTACCTTGGGCTTCTAGTTTACGTACAGCCAGAGATATTTGATATTTTCTTGAGTTTAGCCTTCCCGCATCCACGAAACGAATTATAAGGCAATGTATGAGCATCGAACACAAATTTTAATAGATTTTTTTGCAAGTCGAAATTTTCTCCAAAAATCGATTTTCTTCATCGTTTTCGGTAGCATATTGATTTCGAACGAGTAATTTGGAGGTGCAAAAGAGGGAAGTTGCATTTTTCACTGACCCCCATATAAGTCTTCATATGTTCAGCTCTACAAGAAACATGGAAGACAGGCTGTCAAGAGGCATAAATACAGAGCTCAATCCTTCTTTGTCGTACATCATATCACCAAGCTATACATGTGGATACCTTACCAGAGGTTCAAAGTCGTTAAAACTTTTTACCTTAGGCTTCTAGTTTACGTACAGCCAGAGATATTTAATATTTTCTTGAGTTTAGCCTTCCCGCATCCACGAAACGAATTATAAGGCAATGTATGAGAATCGAACACGAATTTTAATCGATTTTTTTGCAAGTCGAAATTTTCTCCAAAAATCGATTTTCTTCATCGTTTTCGGTAGCATATTGATTTCGAACGAGTAATTTGGAGGTGCAAAAGAGGGAAGTTGCATTTTTCACTGACCCCCATATAAGTCTTCATATGTTCAGCTCTACAAGAAACATGGAAGACAGGCTGTCAAGAGGCATAAATACAGAGCTCAATCCTTCTTTGTCGTACATCATATCACCAAGCTATACATGTGGATAGCTTACCAGAGGTTCAAAGTCGTTAAAACTTTTTACCTTGGGCTTCTAGTTTACGTACAGCCAGAGATATTTGATATTTTCTTGAGTTTAGCCTTCCCGCATCCACGAAACGAATTATAAGGCAATGTATGAGCATCGAACACGAATTTTAATCGATTTTTTTGCAAGTCGAAATTTTCTCCAAAAATCGATTTTCATCATCGTTTTCGGTAGCATATTGATTTCGAACGAGTAATTTGGAGGTGCAAAAGAGGGAAGTTGCATTTTTCATTGACCCCCATATAAGTCTTCATATGTTCAGCTCTACAAGAAACATGGAAGACAGGCTGTCAAGAGGCATAAATACAGAGCTCAATCCTTTTTTGTCGTACATCGTATCACCAAGCTATACATGTGGATAGCTTACCAGAGGTACAAGGTCGATAAAACTTTTTACCTTAGCCTTCTAGTTTACGTACAGCCAGAGATATTTGATATTTTCTTGAGTTTAGCCTTCCCGCATCCACGAAACGAATTATAAGGCAATGTATGAGCATCAAACAGGAATTTTAATCAATTTTTGTGCAAGTCGAAATTTTCTTTAAAAATCGATTTTCTTGATCGTTTTCGGTAGCATATTGATTTCAAACGAGTAATTTGGAGGTGCAAAAGAGGAAAGTTGCATTTTTCACTGACCCCATATAAGTCTTCATATGTTCAGCTCTACAAGAAACATGGAAGACAGGCTGTCAAGAGGCATAAATACAGAGCTCAATCCTTCTTTGTCGTACATCATATCACCAAGCTATACATGTGGATAACTTACCAGAGGTTCAAAGTTGTTAAAACGTTTTACCTTAGGCTTCTAGTTTACGTACAGCCAGAGATATTTAATATTTTCTTGAGTTTAGCCTTCTCGCATCCACGAAACGAATTATAAGGCAATGTATGAGCATCAAACACGAATTTTAATCATTTTTTTTGCAAGTCGAAATTTTCTCCAAAAATCGATTTTCTTGATCGTTTTCGGTAGCATATTGATTTCGAACGAGTAATTTGGAGGTGCAAAAGAGGGAAGTTGCATTTTTCACTGACCCCCATATAAGTCTTCATATGTTCAGCTCTACAAGAAACATGGAAGACAACCTGTCAAGAGGCATAAATACAGAGCTCAATCCTTCTTTGTCGTACATCATATCACCAAGCTATATATGTGGACAGCTTACCAGAGGTTCAAAGTCGTTAAAACTTTTTACCTTAGGCTTCTAGTTTACGTACAGCCAGAGATATTTAATATTTTCTTGAGTATAGCCTTCCTGCATCCACGAAACGAATTATAAGGCAATGTATGAGAATCGAACACGAATTTTAATCGATTTTTTTGGAAGTCGAAATTTTCTCCAAAGATCGATTTTCTTCATCGTTTTCGGTAGCATATTGATTTCGAACGAGTAATTTGGAGGTGCAAAAGAGGGAAGTTGCATTTTTCACTGACCCCCATATAAGTCTTCATATGTTCAGCTCTACAAGAAACATGGAAGACAGCCTGTCAAGAGGCATAAATACAGAGCTCAATCCTTCTTTGTCGTACATCATATCACCAAGCTATACATGTGGATAGCTTACCAGAGGTTCAAAGTCGTTAAAACTTTTTACCTTGGGCTTCTAGTTTACGTACAGCCAGAGATATTTGATATTTTCTTGAGTTTAGCCTTCCCGCATCCACGAAACGAATTATAAGGCAATGTATGAGCATCGAACACAAATTTTAATAGATTTTTTTGCAAGTCGAAATTTTCTCCAAAAATCGATTTTCTTCATCGTTTTCGGTAGCATATTGATTTCGAACGAGTAATTTGGAGGTGCAAAAGAGGGAAGTTGCATTTTTCACTGACCCCCATATAAGTCTTCATATGTTCAGCTCTACAAGAAACATGGAAGACAGGCTGTCAAGAGGCATAAATACAGAGCTCAATCCTTCTTTGTCGTACATCATATCACCAAGCTATACATGTGGATACCTTACCAGAGGTTCAAAGTCGTTAAAACTTTTTACCTTAGGCTTCTAGTTTACGTACAGCCAGAGATATTTAATATTTTCTTGAGTTTAGCCTTCCCGCATCCACGAAACGAATTATAAGGCAATGTATGAGAATCGAACACGAATTTTAATCGATTTTTTTGCAAGTCGAAATTTTCTCCAAAAATCGATTTTCTTCATCGTTTTCGGTAGCATATTGATTTCGAACGAGTAATTTGGAGGTGCAAAAGAGGGAAGTTGCATTTTTCACTGACCCCCATATAAGTCTTCATATGTTCAGCTCTACAAGAAACATGGAAGACAGGCTGTCAAGAGGCATAAATACAGAGCTCAATCCTTCTTTGTCGTACATCATATCACCAAGCTATACATGTGGATAGCTTACCAGAGGTTCAAAGTCGTTAAAACTTTTTACCTTGGGCTTCTAGTTTACGTACAGCCTGAGATATTTGATATTTTCTTGAGTTTAGCCTTCCCGCATCCACGAAACGAATTATAAGGCAATGTATGAGCATCGAACACGAATTTTAATCGATTTTTTTGCAAGTCGAAATTTTCTCCAAAAATCGATTTTCATCATCGTTTTCGGTAGCATATTGATTTCGAACGAGTAATTTGGAGGTGCAAAAGAGGGAAGTTGCATTTTTCATTGACCCCCATATAAGTCTTCATATGTTCAGCTCTACAAGAAACATGGAAGACAGGCTGTCAAGAGGCATAAATACAGAGCTCAATCCTTTTTTGTCGTACATCGTATCACCAAGCTATACATGTGGATAGCTTACCAGAGGTACAAGGTCGATAAAACTTTTTACCTTAGCCTTCTAGTTTACGTACAGCCAGAGATATTTGATATTTTCTTGAGTTTAGCCTTCCCGCATCCACGAAACGAATTATAAGGCAATGTATGAGCATCAAACAGGAATTTTAATCAATTTTTGTGCAAGTCGAAATTTTCTTTAAAAATCGATTTTCTTCATCGTTTTCGGTAGCATATTGATTTCAAACGAGTAATTTGGAGGTGCAAAAGAGGAAAGTTGCATTTTTCACTGACCCCATATAAGTCTTCATATGTTCAGCTCTACAAGAAACATGGAAGACAGGCTGTCAAGAGGCATAAATACAGAGCTCAATCCTTCTTTGTCGTACATCATATCACCAAGCTATACATGTGGATAACTTACCAGAGGTTCAAAGTTGTTAAAACGTTTTACCTTAGGCTTCTAGTTTACGTACAGCCAGAGATATTTAATATTTTCTTGAGTTTAGCCTTCTCGCATCCACGAAACGAATTATAAGGCAATGTATGAGCATCAAACACGAATTTTAATCATTTTTTTTGCAAGTCGAAATTTTCTCCAAAAATCGATTTTCTTGATCGTTTTCGGTAGCATATTGATTTCGAACGAGTAATTTGGAGGTGCAAAAGAGGGAAGTTGCATTTTTCACTGACCCCCATATAAGTCTTCATATGTTCAGCTCTACAAGAAACATGGAAGACAACCTGTCAAGAGGCATAAATACAGAGCTCAATCCTTCTTTGTCGTACATCATATCACCAAGCTATATATGTGGACAGCTTACCAGAGGTTCAAAGTCGTTAAAACTTTTTACCTTAGGCTTCTAGTTTACGTACAGCCAGAGATATTTAATATTTTCTTGAGTATAGCCTTCCTGCATCCACGAAACGAATTATAAGGCAATGTATGAGAATCGAACACGAATTTTAATCGATTTTTTTGGAAGTCGAAATTTTCTCCAAAGATCGATTTTCTTCATCGTTTTCGGTAGCATATTGATTTCGAACGAGTAATTAGGAGGTGCAAAAGAGGGAAGTTGCATTTTTCACTGACCCCCATATAAGTCTTCATATGTTCAGCTCTACAAGAAACATGGAAGACAGGCTGTCAAGAGGCATAAATACAGAGCTCAATCCTTCTTTGTCGTACATCATATCACCAAGCTATACATGTGGATAGCTTACCAGAGGTTCAAAGTCGTTAAAACTTTTTACCTTGGGCTTCTAGTTTACGTACAGCCAGAGATATTTGATATTTTCTTGAGTTTAGCCTTCCCGCATCCACGAAACGAATTATAAGGCAATGTATGAGCATCGAACACAAATTTTAATAGATTTTTTTGCAAGTCGAAATTTTCTCCAAAAATTGATTTTCTTCATCGTTTTCGGTAGCATATTGATTTCGAACGAGTAATTTGGAGGTGCAAAAGAGGGAAGTTGCATTTTTCACTGACCCCCATATAAGTCTTCATATGTTCAGCTCTACAAGAAACATGGAAGACAGGCTGTCAAGAGGCATAAATACAGAGCTCAATCCTTCTTTGTCGTACATCATATCACCAAGCTATACATGTGGATACCTTACCAGAGGTTCAAAGTCGTTAAAACTTTTTACCTTAGGCTTCTAGTTTACGTACAGCCAGAGATATTTAATATTTTCTTGAGTTTAGCCTTCCCGCATCCACGAAACGAATTATAAGGCAATGTATGAGAATCGAACACGAATTTTAATCGATTTTTTTTCAAGTCGAAATTTTCTCCAAAAATCGATTTTCTTCATCGTTTTCGGTAGCATATTGATTTCGAACGAGTAATTTGGAGGTGCAAAAGAGGGAAGTTGCATTTTTCACTGACCCCCATATAAGTCTTCATATGTTCAGCTCTACAAGAAACATGGAAGACAGGCTGTCAAGAGGCATAAATACAGAGCTCAATCCTTCTTTGTCGTACATCATATCACCAAGCTATACATGTGGATAGCTTACCAGAGGTTCAAAGTCGTTAAAACTTTTTACCTTGGGCTTCTAGTTTACGTACAGCCAGAGATATTTGATATTTTCTTGAGTTTAGCCTTCCCGCATCCACGAAACGAATTATAAGGCAATGTATGAGCATCGAACACAAATTTTAATAGATTTTTTTGCAAGTCGAAATTTTCTCCAAAAATTGATTTTCTTCATCGTTTTCGGTAGCATATTGATTTCGAACGAGTAATTTGGAGGTGCAAAAGAGGGAAGTTGCATTTTTCACTGACCCCCATATAAGTCTTCATATGTTCAGCTCTACAAGAAACATGGAAGACAGGCTGTCAAGAGGCATAAATACAGAGCTCAATCCTTCTTTGTCGTACATCATATCACCAAGCTATACATGTGGATACCTTACCAGAGGTTCAAAGTCGTTAAAACTTTTTACCTTAGGCTTCTAGTTTACGTACAGCCAGAGATATTTAATATTTTCTTGAGTTTAGCCTTCCCGCATCCACGAAACGAATTATAAGGCAATGTATGAGAATCGAACACGAATTTTAATCGATTTTTTTGCAAGTCGAAATTTTCTCCAAAAATCGATTTTCTTCATCGTTTTCGGTAGCATATTGATTTCGAACGAGTAATTTGGAGGTGCAAAAGAGGGAAGTTGCATTTTTCACTGACCCCCATATAAGTCTTCATATGTTCAGCTCTACAAGAAACATGGAAGACAGGCTGTCAAGAGGCATAAATACAGAGCTCAATCCTTCTTTGTCGTACATCATATCACCAAGCTATATATGTGGACAGCTTACCAGAGGTTCAAAGTCGTTAAAACTTTTTACCTTAGGCTTCTAGTTTACGTACAGCCAGAGATATTTAATATTTTCTTGAGTATAGCCTTCCTGCATCCACGAAACGAATTATAAGGCAATGTATGAGAATCGAACACGAATTTTAATCGATTTTTTTGGAAGTCGAAATTTTCTCCAAAGATCGATTTTCTTCATCGTTTTCGGTAGCATATTGATTTCGAACGAGTAATTAGGAGGTGCAAAAGAGGGAAGTTGCATTTTTCACTGACCCCCATATAAGTCTTCATATGTTCAGCTCTACAAGAAACATGGAAGACAGGCTGTCAAGAGGCATAAATACAGAGCTCAATCCTTCTTTGTCGTACATCATATCACCAAGCTATACATGTGGATAGCTTACCAGAGGTTCAAAGTCGTTAAAACTTTTTACCTTGGGCTTCTAGTTTACGTACAGCCAGAGATATTTGATATTTTCTTGAGTTTAGCCTTCCCGCATCCACGAAACGAATTATAAGGCAATGTATGAGCATCGAACACAAATTTTAATAGATTTTTTTGCAAGTCGAAATTTTCTCCAAAAATTGATTTTCTTCATCGTTTTCGGTAGCATATTGATTTCGAACGAGTAATTTGGAGGTGCAAAAGAGGGAAGTTGCATTTTTCACTGACCCCCATATAAGTCTTCATATGTTCAGCTCTACAAGAAACATGGAAGACAGGCTGTCAAGAGGCATAAATACAGAGCTCAATCCTTCTTTGTCGTACATCATATCACCAAGCTATACATGTGGATACCTTACCAGAGGTTCAAAGTCGTTAAAACTTTTTACCTTAGGCTTCTAGTTTACGTACAGCCAGAGATATTTAATATTTTCTTGAGTTTAGCCTTCCCGCATCCACGAAACGAATTATAAGGCAATGTATGAGAATCGAACACGAATTTTAATCGATTTTTTTTCAAGTCGAAATTTTCTCCAAAAATCGATTTTCTTCATCGTTTTCGGTAGCATATTGATTTCGAACGAGTAATTTGGAGGTGCAAAAGAGGGAAGTTGCATTTTTCACTGACCCCCATATAAGTCTTCATATGTTCAGCTCTACAAGAAACATGGAAGACAGGCTGTCAAGAGGCATAAATACAGAGCTCAATCCTTCTTTGTCGTACATCATATCACCAAGCTATACATGTGGATAGCTTACCAGAGGTTCAAAGTCGTTAAAACTTTTTACCTTGGGCTTCTAGTTTACGTACAGCCAGAGATATTTGATATTTTCTTGAGTTTAGCCTTCCCGCATCCACGAAACGAATTATAAGGCAATGTATGAGCATCGAACACAAATTTTAATAGATTTTTTTGCAAGTCGAAATTTTCTCCAAAAATTGATTTTCTTCATCGTTTTCGGTAGCATATTGATTTCGAACGAGTAATTTGGAGGTGCAAAAGAGGGAAGTTGCATTTTTCACTGAACCCCATATAAGTCTTCATATGTTCAGCTCTACAAGAAACATGGAAGACAGGCTGTCAAGAGGCATAAATACAGAGCTCAATCCTTCTTTGTCGTACATCATATCACCAAGCTATACATGTGGATACCTTACCAGAGGTTCAAAGTCGTTAAAACTTTTTACCTTAGGCTTCTAGTTTACGTACAGCCAGAGATATTTAATATTTTCTTGAGTTTAGCCTTCCCGCATCCACGAAACGAATTATAAGGCAATGTATGAGAATCGAACACGAATTTTAATCGATTTTTTTGCAAGTCGAAATTTTCTCCAAAAATCGATTTTCTTCATCGTTTTCGGTAGCATATTGATTTCGAACGAGTAATTTGGAGGTGCAAAAGAGGGAAGTTGCATTTTTCACTGACCCCCATATAAGTCTTCATATGTTCAGCTCTACAAGAAACATGGAAGACAGGCTGTCAAGAGGCATAAATACAGAGCTCAATCCTTCTTTGTCGTACATCATATCACCAAGCTATACATGTGGATAGCTTACCAGAGGTTCAAAGTCGTTAAAACTTTTTACCTTGGGCTTCTAGTTTACGTACAGCCAGAGATATTTGATATTTTCTTGAGTTTAGCCTTCCCGCATCCACGAAACGAATTATAAGGCAATGTATGAGCATCGAACACGAATTTTAATCGATTTTTTTGCAAGTCGAAATTTTCTGCAAAAATCGATTTTCATCATCGTTTTCGGTAGCATATTGATTTCGAACGAGTAATTTGGAGGTGCAAAAGAGGGAAGTTGCATTTTTCATTGACCCCCATATAAGTCTTCATATGTTCAGCTCTACAAGAAACATGGAAGACAGGCTGTCAAGAGGCATAAATACAGAGCTCAATCCTTCTTTGTCGTACATCATATCACCAAGCTATACATGTGGATACCTTACCAGAGGTTCAAAGTCGTTAAAACGTTTTACCTTGGGCTTCTAGTTTACGTACAGCCAGAGATATTTGATATTTTCTTGAGTTTAGCCTTCCCGCATCCACGAAACGAATTATAAGGCAATGTATGAGCATCAAACACGAATTTTAATCAATTTTTTTGCAAGTCGAAATTTTCTCCAAAAATCGATTTTCTTGATCGTTTTTGGTAGGATATTAATTTCGAACGAGTAATTTGGAGGTGCAAAAGAGGGAAGTTGAATTTTTCATTGACCCCCATATAAGTCTTCATGTGTTCAGCTCTACAAGAAACATGGAAGACAGGCTGTCAAGAGGCATAAATACAGAGCTCAATCCTTCTTTGTCGTACATCATATCACCAAGCCATACATGTGGATAGCTTAACAGAGGTTGAAAGTCGTTTAAACTTTTTACCTTAGGCTTCTAGTTTACGTACAGCCAGAAATATGTGATATTTTCTTGAGTTTAGCCTTCCCGCATCCACGAAACGAAATATAAGGCAATGTATGAGCATCGAACACGAATTTTAATCGATTTTTTTTCAAGTCGAAGTTTTCTTCAAAAATCGATTTTCTTGATCGTTTTCGGTAGCATATTGATTTCGAACGAGTAATTTGGAGGTGCAAAAGAGGGAAGTTGCATTTTTCACTGACCCCCATATAAGTCTTCATGCGTTCAGCTCTACAAGAAACACGGAAAACAGCCTGTCAAAAGGCATAAATAGAGAGCTCAATCCTTCTTTGTCGTACATCATATCACCAAGCTATACATGTGGATAGCTTACCAGAGGTTCAAAGTCGTTAAAACGTTTTACTTTAGGCTTCTAGTTTACGTACAGCCAGAGATATTTTATATTTTCTTCAGTATAGCCTTCCCGCATCCACGAAACGAATTATAAGGCAATGTATGAGCATCAAACAGGAATTTTAATCAATTTTTTGCAAGTCGAAATTTTCTCCAAAAATCGATTTTCTTGATCGTTTTCGGTAGCATATTGATTTCGAACATTTAACTTGGAGGTGCAAAAAGGGAAGTTGCATTTTTCACTGACCCCCATATAAGTCTTCATGTGTCCAGCTCTACAAGAAACATGGAAGACAGCCTGTCAAGAGGCATAAATACAGGGCTCAATCCTTCTTTGTCGTACATCATATCACCAAGCTATACATGTGGATAGCTTACCAGAGGTTCAAAGTCGTTAAAACTTTTTACCTTGGGCTTCTAGTTTACGTACAGCCAGAGATATTTGATATTTTCTTGAGTTTAGCCTTCCCGCATCCACGAAACGAATTATAAGGCAATGTATGAGCATCGAACACGAATTTTAATCGATTTTTTTGCAAGTCGAAATTTTCTGCAAAAATCGATTTTCATCATCGTTTTCGGTAGCATATTGATTTCGAACGAGTAATTTGGAGGTGCAAAAGAGGGAAGTTGCATTTTTCATTGACCCCCATATAAGTCTTCATATGTTCAGCTCTACAAGAAACATGGAAGACAGGCTGTCAAGAGGCATAAATACAGAGCTCAATCCTTCTTTGTCGTACATCATATCACCAAGCTATACATGTGGATACCTTACCAGAGGTTCAAAGTCGTTAAAACGTTTTACCTTGGGCTTCTAGTTTACGTACAGCCAGAGATATTTGATATTTTCTTGAGTTTAGCCTTCCCGCATCCACGAAACGAATTATAAGGCAATGTATGAGCATCAAACACGAATTTTAATCAATTTTTTTGCAAGTCGAAATTTTCTCCAAAAATCGATTTTCTTGATCGTTTTTGGTAGGATATTAATTTCGAACGAGTAATTTGGAGGTGCAAAAGAGGGAAGTTGAATTTTTCATTGACCCCCATATAAGTCTTCATGTGTTCAGCTCTACAAGAAACATGGAAGACAGGCTGTCAAGAGGCATAAATACAGAGCTCAATCCTTCTTTGTCGTACATCATATCACCAAGCCATACATGTGGATAGCTTAACAGAGGTTGAAAGTCGTTTAAACTTTTTACCTTAGGCTTCTAGTTTACGTACAGCCAGAAATATGTGATATTTTCTTGAGTTTAGCCTTCCCGCATCCACGAAACGAAATATAAGGCAATGTATGAGCATCGAACACGAATTTTAATCGATTTTTTTTCAAGTCGAAGTTTTCTTCAAAAATCGATTTTCTTGATCGTTTTCGGTAGCATATTGATTTCGAACGAGTAATTTGGAGGTGCAAAAGAGGGAAGTTGCATTTTTCACTGACCCCCATATAAGTCTTCATGCGTTCAGCTCTACAAGAAACACGGAAAACAGCCTGTCAAAAGGCATAAATAGAGAGCTCAATCCTTCTTTGTCGTACATCATATCACCAAGCTATACATGTGGATAGCTTACCAGAGGTTCAAAGTCGTTAAAACGTTTTACTTTAGGCTTCTAGTTTACGTACAGCCAGAGATATTTTATATTTTCTTCAGTATAGCCTTCCCGCATCCACGAAACGAATTATAAGGCAATGTATGAGCATCAAACAGGAATTTTAATCAATTTTTTGCAAGTCGAAATTTTCTCCAAAAATCGATTTTCTTGATCGTTTTCGGTAGCATATTGATTTCGAACATTTAACTTGGAGGTGCAAAAAGGGAAGTTGCATTTTTCACTGACCCCCATATAAGTCTTCATGTGTCCAGCTCTACAAGAAACATGGAAGACAGCCTGTCAAGAGGCATAAATACAGGGCTCAATCCTTCTTTGTCGTACATCATATCACCAAGCTATACATGTGGATAGCTTACCAGAGGTTCAAAGTCGATAAAACTTTTTACCTTAACCTTCTAGTTTACGTACAGGCAGAGATATTTGATATTTTCTTGAGTTTAGCCTTCCCGCATCCACGAAACGAATTATAAGGCAATGTATTAGCATGAAACAGGAATTTTAATCAATTTTTTTGGAAGTCGAAATTTTCTTTAAAAATCGATTTTCTTGATCGTTTTCGGTGGCATATTGATTTCGAACGAGTAATTTGGAGGTGCAAAAGAGGGAAGTTGCATTTTTCAGTGACCCCCATATAAGTCTTCATGTGTCCAGCTCTACAAGAAACATGGAAGACAGTCTGTCAACAGGCATAAATACAGGGCTCAATCCTTCTTTGTCGTACATCATATCACAAAGCTATACATGTGGATAACTTACCAGAGGTTCAAAGTCGTTAAAACTTTTTATCTTGGGCTTCTAGTTAACGTACAGCCAGAGATATTTAATATTTTCTTGAGTTTAGCCTTCCCGCATCCACGAAACGAATTATAAGGCAATGTATGAGTATCAAATAGGAATTTTAATCAATTTTTTTGCAAGTCGAAATTTTCTCCAACAATCGATTTTCTTGATCGTTTTCGGTACCATATTGATTTCGAACGAGTAATTTGGAGGTCCAAAAGAGGGAAGTTGCATTTTTCATTGACCTCCATATAAGTCTTCATGCGTTCAGCTCTACAAGAAACACGGAAAACAGCCAGTCAAAAGGCATAAATAGAGAGCTCAATCCTTCTTTGTCGTACATCATATCACCAAGCTATACATGTGGATAGCTTACCAGAGGTTCAAAGTCGTTAAAACTTTCTACCTTGGGCTTCTAGTTTACGTACAGCCAGAGATATTTGATATTTTCTTGAGTTTAGCTTTCCCTTGTCCACGAAACGAATTATAAGGTAATGTATGAGCATCAAACACGAATTTTAATCGATTTTTTTGCAAGTCGAAATTTTCTCGAAAAATCGATTTTCATCATCGTTCTCGGTAGCATATTAATTTCGAACGAGTAATTTGGAGGTGCAAAAGAGGGAAGTTGCATTTTTCATTGACCCCCATATACGTCTTCATGTATCCAGCTCTACAAGAAACATGGAAGACAGCCTGTCAAGAGGCATAAATACAGGGCTCAATCCTTCTTTGTCGTACATCATATCACCAAGCTATACATGTGGATAGCTTACCAGAGGTTCAAAGTCGATGAAACTTTTTACCTTAACCTTCTAGTTTACGTACAGCCAGAGATATTTGATATTTTCTTGAGTTTAGCCTTCCCGCATCCACGAAACGAAATATAAGGCAATATATGAGCATCGAACACGAATTCTAATCGATTTTTTTGCAAGTCGAAATTTTCTCCAAAAATCGATTTTCTTGATCGTTTTCGGTAGCATATTGATTTCGAACGAGTAATTTGGAGGTGCAAAAGAGGGAAGTTGCATTTTTCACTGACCCCCATATAAGTCTTCATGCGTTCAGCTCTACAAGAAACACGGAAAACAGCCTGTCAAAAGGCATAAATAGAGAGCTCAATCCTTCTTTGTCGTACATCATATCACCAAGCTATACATGTGGATAGCTTACCAGAGGTTCAAAGTCGCTAAAACGTTTTACTTTAGGCTTCTAGTTTACGTACAGCCTGAGATATTTCATATTTTCTTGAGTTTAGCCTTCCCGCATCCACGAAACGAATTATAAGGCAATGTATGAGCATCAAACACGAATTTTAATCAATTTTTTTGCAAGTCGAAATTTTCTCCAAAAATCGATTTTCTTGATCGTTTTCGGTAGCATATTGATTTCGAACATTTAACTTGGAGGTGCAAAAGAGGGAAGTTGCATTTTTCACTGACCCCCATATAAGTCTTCATGTGTCCAGCTCTACAAGAAACATGGAAGACAGGCTGTCAACAGGCATAAATACAGGGCTCAATCCTTCTTTGTCGTACATCATATCACCAAGCTATACATGTGGATAACTTACCAGAAGTTCAAAGTCGTTAAAACTTTTTACCTTAGGCTTCTAGTTTACGTACAGCCAGAGATATTTGATATTTTCTTGAGTTTAGCCTTCCCGCATCCACGAAACGAATTATAAGGCAATGTATGAGCATCAAACACGAATTTTAATCAATTTTTTTGCAAGTCGAAATTTTCTCCAAAAATCGATTTTCTTGATCGTTTTTGGTAGAATATTGATTTCGAACGAGTAATTTGGAGGTGCAAAAGAGGGAAGTTGCATTTTTCATTGACCCCCATATAAGTCTTCATGTATTCAGCTCTACAAGAAACATGGAAGTCAGGCTGTCAAGAGGCATAAATACAGAGCTCAATCCTTCTTTGTCGTACATCATATCACCAAGCCATACATGTGGATAGCTTAACAGAGGTTGAAAGTCGTTTAAACTTTTTACCTTAGGCTTCTAGTTTACGTACAGCCAGAAATATTTGATATTTTCTTGAGTTTAGCCTTCCCGCATCCACGAAACGAAATATAAGGCAATGTATGAGCATCGAACACGAATTTTAATAGATTTTTTTGCAAGTCGAAATTTTCTCCAAAAATCGATTTTCTTGATCGTTTTCGGTAGCATATTGATTTCGAACGAGTAATTTGGAGGTGCAAAAGAGGGAAGTTGCATTTTTCACTGACCCCCATATAAGTCTTCATGCGTTCAGCTCTACAAGAAACACGGAAAACAGCCTGTCAAAAGGCATAAATACAGGGCTCAATCCTTCTTTGTCGTACATCACATCACCGAGCTATACATGTGGATAGCTTACAAGAGGTTCAAAGTCGTTAAAACTTTTTACCTTGGGCTTCTAGTTTACGTACAGCCAGAGATATTTGATATTTTCTTGAGTTTAGCCTTCCCGCATCCACGAAACGAATTATAAGGCAATGTATGAGCATCAAACACGAATTTTAATCAATTTTTTTGCAAGTCGAAATTTTCTCCAAAAATCGATTTTTTCTTGATCGTTTTCGGTAGCATATTGATTTCGAACATTTAACTTGGAGGTGCAAAAGAGGGAAGTTGCATTTTTCATTGACCCCCATATAAGTTTTCATGTGTCCAGCTCTACAAGAAACATGGAAGACAGGCTGTCAACAGGCATAAATACAGGGCTCAATCCTTCTTTGTCGTACATCATATCACCAAGCTATACATGTGGATAGCTTACCAGAGGTTCAAAGTCGTTAAAACTTTTTACCTTGGGCTTCTAGTTAACGTACAGCCAGAGATATTTAATATTTTCTTGAGTTTAGCCTTCCCGCATCCACGAAACGAATTATAAGGCAATGTATGAGTATCAAATAGGAATTTTAATCAATTTTTTTGCAAGTCGAAATTTTCTCCAACAATCGATTTTCTTGATCGTTTTCGGTACCATATTGATTTCGAACGAGTAATTTGGAGGTCCAAAAGAGGGAAGTTCCATTTTTCATTGACCTCCATATAAGTCTTCATGCGTTCAGCTCTACAAGAAACACGGAAAACAGCCAGTCAAAAGGCATAAATAGAGAGCTCAATCCTTCTTTGTCGTACATCATATCACCAAGCTATACATGTGGATAGCTTACAAGAGGTTCAAAGTCGTTAAAACTTTCTACCTTGGGCTTCTAGTTTACGTACAGCCAGAGATATTTGATATTTTCTTGAGTTTAGCTTTCCCTCGTCCTTGAAACGAATTATAAGGTAATGTATGAGCATCAAACACGAATTTTAATCGATTTTTTTGCAAGTCGAAATTTTCTCGAAAAATCGATTTTCATCATCGTTCTCGGTAGCATATTAATTTCGAACGAGTAATTTGGAGGTGCAAAAGAGGGAAGTTGCATTTTTCATTGACCCCCATATACGTCTTCATGTATCCAGCTCTACAAGAAACATGGAAGACAGCCTGTCAAGAGGCATAAATACAGGGCTCAATCCTTCTTTGTCGTACATCATATCACCAAGCTATACATGTGGATAGCTTACCAGAGGTTCAAAGTCGATGAAACTTTTTACCTTAACCTTCTAGTTTACGTACAGCCAGAGATATTTGATATTTTCTTGAGTTTAGCCTTCCCGCATCCACGAAACGAAATATAAGGCAATATATGAGCATCGAACACGAATTCTAATCGATTTTTTTGCAAGTCGAAATTTTCTCCAAAAATCGATTTTCTTGATCGTTTTCGGTAGCATATTGATTTCGAACGAGTAATTTGGAGGTGCAAAAGAGGGAAGTTGCATTTTTCACTGACCCCCATATAAGTCTTCATGCGTTCAGCTCTACAAGAAACACGGAAAACAGCCTGTCAAAAGGCATAAATAGAGAGCTCAATCCTTCTTTGTCGTACATCATATCACCAAGCTATACATGTGGATAGCTTACCAGAGGTTCAAAGTCGCTAAAACGTTTTACTTTAGGCTTCTAGTTTACGTACAGCCAGAGATATTTGATATTTTCTTGAGTTTAGCCTTCCCGCATCCACGAAACGAATTATAAGGCAATGTATGAGCATCAAACACGAATTTTAATCAATTTTTTTGCAAGTCGAAATTTTCTCCAAAAATCGATTTTCTTGATCGTTTTCGGTAGCATATTGATTTCGAACATTTAACTTGGAGGTGCAAAAGAGGGAAGTTGCATTTTTCACTGACCCCCATATAAGTCTTCATGTGTCCAGCTCTACAAGAAACATGGAAGACAGGCTGTCAACAGGCATAAATACAGGGCTCAATCCTTCTTTGTCGTACATCATATCACCAAGCTATACATGTGGATAACTTACCAGAAGTTCAAAGTCGTTAAAACTTTTTACCTTAGGCTTCTAGTTTACGTACAGCCAGAGATATTTGATATTTTCTTGAGTTTAGCCTTCCCGCATCCACGAAACGAATTATAAGGCAATGTATGAGCATCAAACACGAATTTTAATCAATTTTTTTGCAAGTCGAAATTTTCTCCAAAAATCGATTTTCTTGATCGTTTTTGGTAGAATATTGATTTCGAACGAGTAATTTGGAGGTGCAAAAGAGGGAAGTTGCATTTTTCATTGACCCCCATATAAGTCTTCATGTGTTCAGCTCTACAAGAAACATGGAAGTCAGGCTGTCAAGAGGCATAAATACAGAGCTCAATCCTTCTTTGTCGTACATCATATCACCAAGCCATACATGTGGATAGCTTAACAGAGGTTGAAAGTCGTTTAAACTTTTTACCTTAGGCTTCTAGTTTACGTACAGCCAGAAATATTTGATATTTTCTTGAGTTTAGCCTTCCCGCATCCACGAAACGAAATATAAGGCAATGTATGAGCATCGAACACGAATTTTAATAGATTTTTTTGCAAGTCGAAATTTTCTCCAAAAATCGATTTTCTTGATCGTTTTCGGTAGCATATTGATTTCGAACGAGTAATTTGGAGGTGCAAAAGAGGGAAGTTGCATTTTTCACTGACCCCCATATAAGTCTTCATGCGTTCAGCTCTACAAGAAACACGGAAAACAGCCTGTCAAAAGGTATAAATAAAGGGCTCAATCCTTCTTTGTCGTACATCACATCACCAAGCTATACATGTGGATAGCTTACAAGAGGTTCAAAGTCGTTAAAACTTTTTACCTTGGGCTTCTAGTTTACGTACAGCCAGAGTAGTTTACCAGGCCTATCCAGCGTCATTTGGGGAGGGGTGGTCTTTTGGACTTTGACCCTCAGAGTTGGAATGTCGTAATCGGATTAAGTGTGAGGGGAGGGGTGGTCTTGAAGAGGAGAAATACTTTAGAGGATGAAAGAAATGTAGGATAGAGGTCAAAGTATGTAAAGACTGAATTCCAATAAGTCTCGCGGGAAGAAAGATACTTTTGAAATACTATGTGATGTCATTAGAATAGTTAAAAGACATGCAAATAAATTACGATACGACAGTTCGATTAGTCCCAGTTGCACTCCGCTAGTTCAGAGTAAAGACAAAAATTAGCGAACATGTCATCTGGAAAACCAATAAACCTAGGAGTCCGAGGATACGTTATTTTCGTGAAGGAGTTTCGAAATGAGAAGAAAATATATTTTCGCAAGCAAAAGAAAGATGTATCAAGTGGCAAAACTGTTCTTACCAATTCAGGAATGTCTTTGACGTTGGACGAATGGACAACACTAAAGTCGGCAATTAGAGCAATAGATATGGAATTGCAGAAGGTAACCAGCATGGAAGAGTCACCGGAGTCGGTGTCCAAAGATGAGTCACAATTCCTAACTCAGTCTGAGAATACCAATGTTCATCAGAAGCCTCCATTTTCCGGATCATTTCAATTCCTTCAGCACAATGACAAGGCGCAAAATTACGAGGAACAGGAAAAAGACTATTTACCTAGAACTTTCACCACTTCTGAATTAAACTCTATTTTTGAAGCTCTCGGTCCGGAAATGGAACTGACAGGGGAACAGCAAGGGTTGGCTGTGAAGCACCAGGTACCCAGCTGGGGATCTGAAATGTACTGATATGTACCGATATTCAATAATACAGAAGCATAAAAGAAAAGAAAATTTCGTTTCTGTAATACTATAGCTTTTATTAAAAAGTATAATAAAGTAATAAGATTGTTACAATGCAAATGTTTGGTCTCTTAGTAATCAATGGACATGTTGTGTTGACAGGCACCATTCTTTGCACTTCTCAGATAGGTTATTATCCCGGCTTAATAAGTCCACTACAGTTTGTCTGTGAAAACTATTATTCCTTGGTGTAGATCCTTATTCCATATCTTCTTCTGTGTCTTGTGTTTCTAACTCTTGGACAGCGAATAAATTGTTCAAGAGAAATTTACGATGATCAATAGCAACCTGGGTTGCTTCCATCCAGTCGTAATCCCCCTTGTCTAGTAAATCTCGTCGGGTGCTCATTATTTTACGATAATAAGGATCTTTTTTAAACGCGTGAATCCATTTTAATTTTTCAAACAATACGTTTCTCAGTTCATTCCTAAATACGGATATCATCTTATTGTACGCATGCACTTCTGCCCATTCTTTAGATTCGCCTCTTTCCATGTATTCGTTTTCTAGAGCTTCTAGTTCCGTTTCGTGACGATCCATGGCTTCGTTTATCAACGGTGACCAGCAGTCATCTGAAGGCTGGTTTTCATCATTATCGTCAGCCTCATCATCTTCAGTATCATTTGACTCTGATTCACTCGTGTCTAGATCTTCCTCGACACTACTGGCAATTTCATCTTCGCTTGAAGTTTCTTCGTCGTATCTCGAATCATTTTCTTCGACAGCGTTCATTTTGCAAATATGATCGTCTAAATGACGTCTTAGATTATAACCTCTGGAAAAGGTTTTGCCACAGTAATAGCACTGCTTAGATGACGACATGTGTCTCTTGTACTGAATGTTAAGTGAAATGATCTTCCTGGAAAGCTCCCCGCAATTTATGTCCTTCCTTCCTTCCTTCCTTCCTTTTAAAACTGCTCACAGACTCGTGCTCTGCTCCTGACCTGCTCCTAACTGCCCCCGGTAGTGCTCCGAACCTGCTCCTCACTGCTCCCTGGTAGTGCTCCTTTGCTCCTCACTGCTCCCTGGTAGTGCTCCTTTGCTCCAAACTGCTCCCTGGTAGTGCTCCTTTGCTCCTCACTGCTCCCTGGTAGTGCTCCTTTGCTCGGTAATGTGCTCTTAACCTGCTGTACTTGATAAAATATGACCTTAATGGGAATCGAACCCATAACCTTCTGATCTGGAGTCAGACGTGATAACCATTACACCACAAGGTCTTTCATGTTTTTTTTATGGTTAAGATTTATAATTATTCTTTTTTTAGTTATATCAACTTCTAAATAATTCTAATTCGATCTTTCGGTGACCTTATAGTTGTAACCCTACTTTATCACGCCCTGATATAATATAAATAAATCCTCCCCGGAAATCGCGGAAATCCTCCTTGATCTGATAGATCTTTGAAATATGTTTACATTTTTCAACATAAAGGTCAACCATGCGTAGATATACTATCGGACCGAATGCATGAGCAAGTCCAGAAAATACCCTTACAATATGGACATGGAGCATATTATTCAGGACAAATCATACAGCGAGGTATTTCTACAGTATGAGCACATTCAGAATACTTTCTTCTGCAACGATCGTGGATCACCGGGACTTCAATGACGTGATTATATCTTAGAGTGTGACTGCACTTTAGAAAATGAAACTCATAAGAATATCATACAGACTACATGGATGTTGTTAAGAAGGCTTATTAACATCCATGTAGTCTGTATGATATTCTTATAGATGTGGCTTGTAGCAAATGATATACGTACGTGTAGGCAGGTCGTTTTCATCTCTAACATCCATTAAGGTAATATCACTTGCCGAGCAAAGGAGCACCACCAGGAAGCAGTTAGGAGCAAAGGAGCACTACCAGGGAGCAGTGAGGAGCAAAGGAGCACTACCAGGGAGCAGTGAGGAGCAAAGGAGCACTACCAGGGAGCAGTGAGGAGCAAAGGAGCACTACTAGGGAGCAGTGAGGAGCAAAGGAGCACTACTAGGGAGCAGTTTGGAGCAGGTCAGGAGCAGAGCACGAGTCTGTGAGCAGTTTTAAAAGGAAGGAAGGAAGGAAGGAAGGACATAAATTGCGGGGAGCTTTCCAGGAAGATCATTTCACTTAACATTCAGTACAAGAGACACATGTCGTCATCTAAGCAGTGCTATTACTGTGGCAAAACCTTTTCCAGAGGTTATAATCTAAGACGTCATTTAGACGATCATATTTGCAAAATGAACGCTGTCGAAGAAAATGATTCGAGATACGACGAAGAAACTTCAAGCGAAGATGAAATTGCCAGTAGTGTCGAGGAAGATCTAGACACGAGTGAATCAGAGTCAAATGATACTGAAGATGATGAGGCTGACGATAATGATGAAAACCAGCCTTCAGATGACTGCTGGTCACCGTTGATAAACGAAGCCATGGATCGTCACGAAACGGAACTAGAAGCTCTAGAAAACGAATACATGGAAAGAGGCGAATCTAAAGAATGGGCAGAAGTGCATGCGTACAATAAGATGATATCCGTATTTAGGAATGAACTGAGAAACGTATTGTTTGAAAAATTAAAATGGATTCACGCGTTTAAAAAAGATCCTTATTATCGTAAAATAATGAGCACCCGACGAGATTTACTAGACAAGGGGGATTACGACTGGATGGAAGCAACCCAGGTTGCTATTGATCATCGTAAATTTCTCTTGAACAATTTATTCGCTGTCCAAGAGTTAGAAACACAAGACACAGAAGAAGATATGGAATAAGGATCTACACCAAGGAATAATAGTTTTCACAGACAAACTGTAGTGGACTTATTAAGCCGGGATAATAACCTATCTGAGAAGTGCAAAGAATGGTGCCTGTCAACACAACATGTCCATTGATTACTAAGAGACCAAACATTTGCATTGTAACAATCTTATTACTTTATTATACTTTTTAATAAAAGCTATAGTATTACAGAAACGAAATTTTCTTTTCTTTTATGCTTCTGTATTATTGAATATCGGTACATATCAGTACATTTCAGATCCCCAGCTGGGTACCTGGTGCTTCACAGCCAACCCTTGCTGTTCCCCTGTCAGTTCCATTTCCGGACCGAGAGCTTCAAAAATAGAGTTTAATTCAGAAGTGGTGAAAGTTCTAGGTAAATAGTCTTTTTCCTGTTCCTCGTAATTTTGCGCCTTGTCATTGTGCTGAAGGAATTGAAATGATCCGGAAAATGGAGGCTTCTGATGAACATTGGTATTCTCAGACTGAGTTAGGAATTGTGACTCATCTTTGGACACCGACTCCGGTGACTCTTCCATGCTGGTTACCTTCTGCAATTCCATATCTATTGCTCTAATTGCCGACTTTAGTGTTGTCCATTCGTCCAACGTCAAAGACATTCCTGAATTGGTAAGAACAGTTTTGCCACTTGATACATCTTTCTTTTGCTTGCGAAAATATATTTTCTTCTCATTTCGAAACTCCTTCACGAAAATAACGTATCCTCGGACTCCTAGGTTTATTGGTTTTCCAGATGACATGTTCGCTAATTTTTGTCTTTACTCTGAACTAGCGGAGTGCAACTGGGACTAATCGAACTGTCGTATCGTAATTTATTTGCATGTCTTTTAACTATTCTAATGACATCACATAGTATTTCAAAAGTATCTTTCTTCCCGCGAGACTTATTGGAATTCAGTCTTTACATACTTTGACCTCTATCCTACATTTCTTTCATCCTCTAAAGTATTTCTCCTCTTCAAGACCACCCCTCCCCTCACACTTAATCCGATTACGACATTCCAACTCTGAGGGTCAAAGTCCAAAAGACCACCCCTCCCCAAATGACGCTGGATAGGCCTGGTAAACTACTAGCCAGAGATATTTGATGTTTTCTTGAGTTTAGCCTTCCCGCATCCACGAAACGAATTATAAGGCAATGTATGAGCATCAAACACGAATTTTAATCAATTTTTTTGCAAGTCGAAATTTTCTCCAAAAATCGATTTTCTTGATCGTTTTCGGTAGCATATTGATTTCGAACATTTAACTTGGAGGTGCAAAAGAGGGAAGTTGCATTTTTCATTGACCCCCATATAAGTTTTCATGTGTCCAGCTCTACAAGAAACATGGAAGACAGGCTGTCAACAGGCATAAATACAGGGCTCAATCCTTCTTTGTCGTACATCATATCACCAAGCTATACATGTGGATAGCTTACCAGAGGTTCAAAGTCGTTAAAACTTTTTACCTTGGGCTTCTAGTTTACGTACAGCCAGAGATATTTGATATTTTCTTGAGTTTAGCCTTCCCGCATCCACGAAACGAATTATAAGGCAATGTATGAGCATCAAACACGAATTTTAATCAATTTTTTTGCAAGTCGAAATTTTCTCCAAAAATCGATTTTCTTGATCGTTTTTGGTAGAATATTGATTTCGAACGAGTAATTTGGAGGTGCAAAAGAGGGAAGTTGCATTTTTCATTGACCCCCATATAAGTCTTCATGTGTTCAGCTCTACAAGAAACATGGAAGTCAGGCTGTCAAGAGGCATAAATACAGAGCTCAATCCTTCTTTGTCGTACATCATATCACCAAGCCATACATGTGGATAGCTTAACAGAGGTTGAAAGTCGTTTAAACTTTTTACCTTAGGCTTCTAGTTTACGTACAGCCAGAAATATTTGATATTTTCTTGAGTTTAGCCTTCCCGCATCCACGAAACGAAATATAAGGCAATGTATGAGCATCGAACACGAATTTTAATAGATTTTTTTGCAAGTCGAAATTTTCTCCAAAAATCGATTTTCTTGATCGTTTTCGGTAGCATATTGATTTCGAACGAGTAATTTGGAGGTGCAAAAGAGGGAAGTTGCATTTTTCACTGACCCCCATATAAGTCTTCATGCGTTCAGCTCTACAAGAAACACGGAAAACAGCCTGTCAAAAGGTATAAATAAAGGGCTCAATCCTTCTTTGTCGTACATCACATCACCAAGCTATACATGTGGATAGCTTACAAGAGGTTCAAAGTCGTTAAAACTTTTTACCTTGGGCTTCTAGTTTACGTACAGCCAGAGATATTTGATATTTTCTTGAGTTTAGCCTTCCCGCATCCACAAAACGAATTATAAGGCAATGTATGAGCATCAAACACGAATTTTAATCAATTTTTTTGCAAGTCGAAATTTTCTCCAAAAATCGATTTTCTTGATCGTTTTCGGTAGCATATTGATTTCGAACATTTAACTTGGAGGTGCAAAAGAGGGAAGTTGCATTTTTCATTGACCCCCATATAAGTTTTCATGTGTCCAGCTCTACAAGAAACATGGAAGACAGGCTGTCAACAGGCATAAATACAGGGCTCAATCCTTCTTTGTCGTACATCATATCACCAAGCTATACATGTGGATAGCTTACCAGAGGTTCAAAGTCGTTAAAACTTTTTACCTTGGGCTTCTAGTTTACGTACAGCCAGAGATATTTGATATTTTCTAAAGTTTAGCCTTCCCGCATCCACGAAACGAATTATAAGGCAATGTATGAGCATCAAACACGAATTTTAATCAATTTTTTTGCAAGTCGAAATTTTCTCCAAAAATCGATTTTCTTGATCGTTTTTGGTAGAATATTGATTTCGAACGAGTAATTTGGAGGTGCAAAAGAGGGAAGTTGCATTTTTCATTGACCCCCATATAAGTCTTCATGTGTTCAGCTCTACAAGAAACATGGAAGACATGCTGTCAAGAGGCATAAATACAGAGCTCAATCCTTCTTTGTCGTACATCATATCACCAAGCCATACATGTGGATAGCTTAACAGAGGTTGAAAGTCGTTTAAACTTTTTACCTTAGGCTTCTAGTTTACGTACAGCCAGAAATATTTGATATTTTCTTGAGTTTAGCCTTCCCGCATCCACGAAACGAAATATAAGGCAATGTATGAGCATCGAACACGAATTTTAATAGATTTTTTTGCAAGTCGAAATTTTCTCCAAAAATCGATTTTCTTCATTGTTTTCGGTAGCATATTGATTTCGAACGAGTAATTTGGAGGTGCAAAAGAGGGAAGTTGCATTTTTCATTGACCCCCATATAAGTCTTCATGTGTTCAGCTCTACAAGAAACATGGAAGTCAGCCTATCAAGAGGCATAAATACAGGGCTCAATCCTTCTTTGTCGTACATCATATCACCAAGCTATATATGTGGATAGCTTACCAGAGGTTCAAAGTCGATGAAACTTTTTACCTTAACCTTCTAGTTTACGTACAGCCAGAGATATTTGATATTTTCTTGAGTTTAGCCTTCCCGCATCCACGAAACGAAATATAAGGCAATGTATGAGCATCAAACAGGAATTTTAATCAATTTTTTTGCAAGTCGAAATTTTCTCCAAAAATCGATTTTCTTGATCGTTTTCGGTAGCATATTGATTTCGAACATTTAACTTGGAGGTGCAAAAGAGGGAAGTTGCATTTTTCACTGACCCCCCTATAAGTCTTCATGCGTTCGGCTCTACAAGAAACACGGAAAACAGCCTGTCAAAAGGCATAAATAGAGAGCTCAATCCTTCTTTGTCGTACATCATATCACCAAGCTATACATGTGGATAGCTTACCAGAGGTTCAAAGTCGTTAAAACGTTTTACTTTAGGCTTCTAGTTTACGTACAGCCAGAGATATTTGATATTTTCTTGAGTTTAGCCTTCCCGCATCCACGAAACGAATTATAAGGCAATGTATGAGTATCAAATAGGAATTTTAATCAATTTTTTTGCAAGTCGAAATTTTCTCCAAAAATCGATTTTCTTGATCGTTTTCGGTAGCATATTGATTTCGAACGAGTAATTTGGAGGTGCAAAAAAGGGAAGTTGCATTTTTCACTGACCTCCATATAAGTCTTCATGCGTTCAGCTCTACAAGAAACACGGAAAACAGCCAGTCAAAAGTCATAAATAGAGAGCTCAATCCTTCTTTTTCGTACATCAAATCACAAAGCTATACATGTGGATAGCTTACCAGAGGTTCAAAGTCGTTAAAACTTTCTACCTTGGGCTTCTAGTTTACGTACAGCCAGAGATATTTGATATTTTCTTGAGTTTAGCCTTCCCGCATCCACGAAACGAATTATAAGGCAACGTATGAGCATCAAACACGAATTTTAATCAATTTTTTTGGAAGTCGAAATTTTCTTTAAAAATCGATTTTCTTGATCGTTTTCGGTAGCATATTGATTTCGAACGAGTAATTTGGAGGTGCAAAAGAGGGAAGTTGCATTTTTCAGTGACCCTTATATAAGTCTTCATGTGTCCAGCTCTACAAGAAACATGGAAGACAGGCTGTCAACAGGCATAAATACAGGGCTCAATCCTTCATTGTCGTACATCATATCACCAAGCTATACATGTGGATAACTTACCAGAAGTTCAAAGTCGTTAAAACTTTTTACCTTAGGCTTTTAGTTTACGTACAACCAGAGATATTTTATATTTTCTTGAGTTTAGCCTTCCCGCATCCACGAAACGAATTATAAGGCAATGTATGAGCATCAAACACGAATTTTAATCAATTTTTTTGCAAGTCGAAATTTTCTCCAAAAATCGATTTTCTTGATCGTTTTCGGTAGATTATTAATTTCGAACGAGTAATTTGGAGGTGCAAAAGAGGGAAGTTGCATTTTTCATTGACCCCCATATAAGTCTTCATGTGTTCAGCTCTACAAGAAACATGGAAGACAGGCTGTCAAGAGGCATAAATACAGAGCTCAATCCTTCTTTGTCGTACATCATATCACCAAGCCATAAATGTGGATAGCTTAACAGAGGTTGAAAGTCGTTTAAACTTTTTACCTTAGCCTTCTAGTTTACGTACAGCCAGAGATATTTGATATTTTCTTGAGTTTAGCCTTCCCGCATCCACGAAACGAAATATAAGGCAATGTATGAGCATCAAACACGAATTTTAATCAATTTTTTTGCAAATCGAAATTTTCTCCAAAAATCGATTTTCTTGATCGTTTTTGGTAGAATATTGATTTCGAACGAGTAATTTGGAGGTGCAAAAGACGGAAGTTGCATTTTTCACTGACCCCCATATAAGTCTTCATGCGTTCAGCTCTAGAAGAAACACGGAAAACAGCCTGTCAAAAGGCATAAATAGAGAGCTCAATCCTTCTTTGTCGTACATCATATCACCAAGCTATACATGTGGATAGCTTACCAGAGGTTCAAAGTCGCTAAAAGGTTTTACTTTAGGCTTCTAGTTTACGTACAGCCAGAGATATTTGATATTTTCTTGAGTTTAGCCTTCCCGCATCCACGAAACGAATTATAAGGCAATGTATGAGCATCAAACACGAATTTTAATCAATTTTTTTGCTAGTCGAAATTTTCTCCAAAAATCGATTTTCTTGATCGTTTTTGGTAGCATATTGATTTCGAACGAGTAATTTGGAGGTGCAAAAGAGGGAAGTTGCATTTTTCAGTGACCCCCATATAAGTCTTCATGTGTCCAGCTCTACAAGAAACATGGAAGACAGGCTGTCAAAAGGCATAAATACAGGGCTCAATCCTTCTTTGTCGTACATCATATCACCAAGCTATACATGTGGATAACTTACCAGAAGTTCAAAGTCGTTAAAACTTTTTACTTTAGGCTTCTAGTTTACGTACAGCCAGAGATATTTGATATTTTCTTGAGTTTAGCCTTCCCGCATCCACGAAACGAATTATAAGGCAATGTATGAGCATCAAACACGAATTTTAATCAATTTTTTTGCAAGTCGAAATTTTCTCCAAAAATTGATTTTCTTCATCGTTTTTGGTAGAATATTGATTTCGAACGAGTAATTTGGAGGTGCAAAAGAGGGAAGTTGCATTTTTCATTGACCCCCATATAAGTCTTCATGTGTTCAGCTCTACAAGAAACATGGAAGACAGGCTGTCAAGAGGCATAAATACAGAGCTCAATCCTTCTTTCTCGTACATTATATCACCAAGCCATACATGTGGATAGCTTAACAGAGGTTCAAAGTCGTTTTAACTTTTTACCTTAGGCTTCTAGTTTACGTACAGCCAGAAATATTTGATATTTTCTTGAGTTTAGCCTTCCCGCATCCACGAAACGAAATATAAGGCAATGTATGAGCATCAAACACGAATTTTAATCAATTTTTTTGCAAATCGAAATTTTCTCCAAAAATCGATTTTCTTGATCGTTTTTGGTAGAATATTGATTTCGAACGAGTAATTTGGAGGTGCAAAAGACGGAAGTTGCATTTTTCACTGACCCCCATATAAGTCTTCATGCGTTCAGCTCTACAAGAAACACGGAAAACAGCCTGTCAAAAGGCATAAATAGAGAGCTCAATCCTTCTTTGTCGTACATCATATCACCAAGCTATACATGTGGATAGCTTACCAGAGGTTCAAAGTCGCTAAAAGGTTTTACTTTAGGCTTTAAGTTTACGTACAGCCAGAGATATTTGATATTTTCTTGAGTTTAGCCTTCCCGCATCCACGAAACGAATTATAAGGCAATGTATGAGCATCAAACACGAATTTTAATCAATTTTTTTGCAAGTCGAAATTTTCTCCAAAAATCGATTTTCTTGATCGTTTTCGGTAGCATATTGATTTCGAACGAGTAATTTGGAGGTGCAAAAGAGGGAAGTTGCATTTTTCATTGACCCCCATATAAGTCTTCATGCGTTCAGCTCTACAAGAAACACGGAAAACAGCCTGTCAAAAGGCATAAATAGAGAGCTCAATCCTTCTTTGTCGTACATCATATCACCAAGCTATACATGTGGAAAGCTTACCAGAGGTTCAAAGTCGTTAAAACTTTTTACCTTAGCCTTCTAGTTTACGTACAGCCAGAGATATTTGATATTTTTTTGAGTTTAGCCTTCCCGCATCCACGAAACGAATTATAAGGCAATGTATGAGCATGAAACACGAATTTTAATCAATTTTTTTGCAAGTCGAAATTTTCTCCAAAAATCGATTTTCTTGATCGTTTTCGGTAGCATATTGATTTCGAACGAGTAATTTGGAGGTGCAAAAGAGGGAAGTTGCATTTTTCACTGACCCCCATATAAGTCTTCATGCGTTCAGCTCAACAAGAAACACGGAAAACAGCCTGTCAAAAGGTATAAATAGAGAGCTCAATCCTTCTTTGTCGTACATCATATCACCAAGCTATACATGTGGATAGCTTACCAGAGGTTCAAAGTCGCTAAAACGTTTTACTTTAGGCTTCTAGTTTACGTACAGCCAGAGATATTTGATATTTTCTTGAGTTTAGCCTTCCCGCATCCACGAAACGAATTATAAGGCAATGTATGAGCATCAAACACGAATTTTAATCAATTTTTTTGCAAGTCGAAATTTTCTCCAAAAATCGATTTTCTTGATCGTTTTCGGTAGCATATTGATTTCGAACGAGTAATTTGGAGGTGCAAAAGAGGGAAGTTGCATTTTTCATTGACCCCCATATAAGTCTTCATGCGTTCAGCTCTACAAGAAACACGGAAAACAGCCTGTCAAAAGGCATAAATAGAGAGCTCAATCCTTCTTTGTCGTACATCATATCACCAAGCTATACATGTGGAAAGCTTACCAGAGGTTCAAAGTCGTTAAAACTTTTTACCTTAGCCTTCTAGTTTACGTACAGCCAGAGATATTTGATATTTTTTTGAGTTTAGCCTTCCCGCATCCACGAAACGAATTATACGGCAATGTATGAGCATCAAACACGAATTTTAATCAATTTTTTTGCAAGTCGAAATTTTCTCCAAAAATCGATTTTCTTGATCGTTTTCGGTAGCATATTGATTTCGAACATTTAACTTGGAGGTGCAAAAGAGGGAAGTTGCATTTTTCGTTGACCCCCATATAAGTCTTCATGTGTCCAGCTCTACAAGAAACATGGAAGACAGGCTGTCAACAGGCATAAATACAGGGCTCAATCCTTCTTTGTCGTACATCATATCACCAAGCTATACATGTGGATAACTTACCAGAGGTTCAAAGTCGTTAAAACTTTTTACCTTAGGCTTCTAGTTTACGTACAGCCAGAGATATTTAATATTTTCTTGAGTTTAGCCTTCCCGCATCCACGAAACGAATTATAAGGCAATGTATGAGTATCAAATAGGAATTTTAATCAATTTTTTTGGAAGTCGAAATTTTCTTCAAAAATCGATTTTCTTCATCGTTTTCGGTAGCATATTGATTTCGAACGAGTAATTTGGAGGTGCAAAAGAGGGAAGTTGCATTTTTCATTGACCCCCATATAAGTCTTCATGTGTCCAGCTCTACAAGAAACATGGAAGACATTCTGTCAACAGGCATAAATACAGGGCTCAATCCTTCTTTGTCGTACATCATATCACCAAGCCATACATGTGGATAGCTTACTAGAGGTTGAAAGTCGTTTAAACTTTTTACCTTAGGCTTCTAGTTTACGTACAGCCAGAAATATTTGATATTTTCTTGAGTTTAGCCTTCCCGCATCCACGAAACGAAATATAAGGCAATGTATGAGCATCGAACATGAATTTTAATCGATTTTTTTGCAAGTCGAAATTTTCTCCAAAAATCGATTTTCTTGATCGTTTTCGGTAGCATATTGATTTCGAACGAGTAATTTGGAGGTGCAAAAGAGGGAAGTTGCATTTTTCACTGACCCCCATATAAGTCTTCATGCGTTCAGCTCAACAAGAAACACGGAAAACAGCCTGTCAAAAGGCATAAATAGAGAGCTCAATCCTTCTTTGTCGTACATCATATCACCAAGCTATACATGTGGATAGCTTACCAGAGGTTCAAAGTCGCTAAAACGTTTTACTTTAGGCTTCTAGTTAACGTACAACCAGAGATATTTGATATTTTCTTGAGTTTAGCCTTCCCGCATCCACGAAACGAATTATACGGCAATGTATGAGCATCAAACACGAATTTTAATCAATTTTTTTGCAAGTCGAAATTTTCTCCAAAAATCGATTTTCTTGATCGTTTTCGGTAGCATATTGATTTCGAACATTTAACTTGGAGGTGCAAAAGAGGGAAGTTGCATTTTTCATTGACCCCCATATAAGTCTTCATGTGTCCAGCTCTACAAGAAACATGGAAGACATTCTGTCAACAGGCATAAATACAGGGCTCAATCCTTCTTTGTCGTACATCATATCACCAAGCCATACATGTGGATAGCTTACTAGAGGTTGAAAGTCGTTTAAACTTTTTACCTTAGGCTTCTAGTTTACGTACAGCCAGAAATATTTGATATTTTCTTGAGTTTAGCCTTCCCGCATCCACGAAACGAAATATAAGGCAATGTATGAGCATCGAACACGAATTTTAATCGATTTTTTTGCAAGTCGAAATTTTCTCCAAAAATCGATTTTCTTCATCGTTTTCGGTAGCATATTGATTTCGAACGAGTAATTTGGAGGTGCAAAAGAGGGAAGTTGCTATTTTCATTGACCCCCATATAAGTCTTCATGCGTTCAGCTCTACAAGAAACACGGAAAACAGCCTGTCAAAAGGCATAAATAGAGAGCTCAATCCTTCTTTGTCGTACATCATATCACCAAGCTATACATGTGGATAGCTTACCAGAGGTTTAAAGTCGTTAAAACGTTTTACTTTAGGCTTCTAGTTAACGTACAACCAGAGATATTTGATATTTTCTTGAGTTTAGCCTTCCCGCATCCACGAAACGAATTATAAGGCAATGTATGAGCATCAAACACGAATTTTAATCAATTTTTTTGCAAGTCGAAATTTTCTCCAAAAATCGATTTTCTTGATCGTTTTCGGTAGCATATTGATTTCGAACATTTAACTTGGAGGTGCAAAAGAGGGAAGTTGCATTTTTCGTTGACCCCCATATAAGTCTTCATGTGTCCAGCTCTACAAGAAACATGGAAGACAGGCTGTCAACAGGCATAAATACAGGGCTCAATCCTTCTTTGTCGTACATCATATCACCAAGCTATACATGTGGATAACTTACCAGAGGTTCAAAGTCGTTAAAACTTTTTACCTTAGGCTTCTAGTTTACGTACAGCCAGAGATATTTAATATTTTCTTGAGTTTAGCCTTCCCGCATCCACGAAACGAATTATAAGGCAATGTATGAGTATCAAATAGGAATTTTAATCAATTTTTTTGGAAGTCGAAATTTTCTTCAAAAATCGATTTTCTTCATCGTTTTCGGTAGCATATTGATTTCGAACGAGTAATTTGGAGGTGCAAAAGAGGGAAGTTGCATTTTTCATTGACCCCCATATAAGTCTTCATGTGTCCAGCTCTACAAGAAACATGGAAGACATTCTGTCAACAGGCATAAATACAGGGCTCAATCCTTCTTTGTCGTACATCATATCACCAAGCCATACATGTGGATAGCTTACTAGAGGTTGAAAGTCGTTTAAACTTTTTACCTTAGGCTTCTAGTTTACGTACAGCCAGAAATATTTGATATTTTCTTGAGTTTAGCCTTCCCGCATCCACGAAACGAAATATAAGGCAATGTATGAGCATCGAACATGAATTTTAATCGATTTTTTTGCAAGTCGAAATTTTCTCCAAAAATCGATTTTCTTGATCGTTTTCGGTAGCATATTGATTTCGAACGAGTAATTTGGAGGTGCAAAAGAGGGAAGTTGCATTTTTCACTGACCCCCATATAAGTCTTCATGCGTTCAGCTCAACAAGAAACACGGAAAACAGCCTGTCAAAAGGCATAAATAGAGAGCTCAATCCTTCTTTGTCGTACATCATATCACCAAGCTATACATGTGGATAGCTTACCAGAGGTTCAAAGTCGCTAAAACGTTTTACTTTAGGCTTCTAGTTTACGTACAGCCAGAGATATTTGATATTTTCTTGAGTTTAGCCTTCCCGCATCCACGAAACGAATTATAAGGCAATGTATGAGCATCAAACACGAATTTTAATCAATTTTTTTGCAAGTCGAAATTTTCTCCAAAAATCGATTTTCTTGATCGTTTTCGGTAGCATATTGATTTCGAACGAGTAATTTGGAGGTGCAAAAGAGGGAAGTTGCATTTTTCATTGACCCCCATATAAGTCTTCATGCGTTCAGCTCTACAAGAAACACGGAAAACAGCCTGTCAAAAGGCATAAATAGAGAGCTCAATCCTTCTTTGTCGTACATCATATCACCAAGCTATACATGTGGAAAGCTTACCAGAGGTTCAAAGTCGTTAAAACTTTTTACCTTAGCCTTCTAGTTTACGTACAGCCAGAGATATTTGATATTTTTTTGAGTTTAGCCTTCCCGCATCCACGAAACGAATTATAAGGCAATGTATGAGCATGAAACACGAATTTTAATCAATTTTTTTGCAAGTCGAAATTTTCTCCAAAAATCGATTTTCTTCATCGTTCTCGGTAGCATATTGATTTCGAACAAGTAATTTGGAGGTGAAAAAGAGGGAAGTTGCATTTTTCATTGACCCCCATATAAGTCTTCATGTGTCCAGCTCTACAAGAAACATGGAAGACATTCTGTCAACAGGCATAAATACAGGGCTCAATCCTTCTTTGTCGTACATCATATCACCAAGCCATACATGTGGATAGCTTACTAGAGGTTGAAAGTCGTTTAAACTTTTTACCTTAGGCTTCTAGTTTACGTACAGCCAGAAATATTTGATATTTTCTTGAGTTTAGCCTTCCCGCATCCACGAAGCGAAATATAAGGCAATGTATGAGCATCGAACACGAATTTTAATCGATTTTTTTGCAAGTCGAAATTTTCTCCAAAAATCGATTTTCTTCATCGTTTTCGGTAGCATATTGATTTCGAACGAGTAATTTGGAGGTGCAAAAGAGGGAAGTTGCTATTTTCATTGACCCCCATATAAGTCTTCATGCGTTCAGCTCTACAAGAAACACGGAAAACAGCCTGTCAAAAGGCATAAATAGAGAGCTCAATCCTTCTTTGTCGTACATCATATCACCAAGCTATACATGTGGATAGCTTACCAGAGGTTTAAAGTCGTTAAAACGTTTTACTTTAGGCTTCTAGTTAACGTACAACCAGAGATATTTGATATTTTCTTGAGTTTAGCCTTCCCGCATCCACGAAACGAATTATACGGCAATGTATGAGCATCAAACACGAATTTTAATCAATTTTTTTGCAAGTCGAAATTTTCTCCAAAAATCGATTTTCTTGATCGTTTTCGGTAGCATATTGATTTCGAACATTTAACTTGGAGGTGCAAAAGAGGGAAGTTGCATTTTTCATTGACCCCCATATAAGTCTTCATGTGTCCAGCTCTACAAGAAACATGGAAGACATTCTGTCAACAGGCATAAATACAGGGCTCAATCCTTCTTTGTCGTACATCATATCACCAAGCCATACATGTGGATAGCTTACTAGAGGTTGAAAGTCGTTTAAACTTTTTACCTTAGGCTTCTAGTTTACGTACAGCCAGAAATATTTGATATTTTCTTGAGTTTAGCCTTCCCGCATCCACGAAACGAAATATAAGGCAATGTATGAGCATCGAACACGAATTTTAATCGATTTTTTTGCAAGTCGAAATTTTCTCCAAAAATCGATTTTCTTCATCGTTTTCGGTAGCATATTGATTTCGAACGAGTAATTTGGAGGTGCAAAAGAGGGAAGTTGCTATTTTCATTGACCCCCATATAAGTCTTCATGCGTTCAGCTCTACAAGAAACACGGAAAACAGCCTGTCAAAAGGCATAAATAGAGAGCTCAATCCTTCTTTGTCGTACATCATATCACCAAGCTATACATGTGGATAGCTTACCAGAGGTTTAAAGTCGTTAAAACGTTTTACTTTAGGCTTCTAGTTAACGTACAACCAGAGATATTTGATATTTTCTTGAGTTTAGCCTTCCCGCATCCACGAAACGAATTATACGGCAATGTATGAGCATCAAACACGAATTTTAATCAATTTTTTTGCAAGTCGAAATTTTCTCCAAAAATCGATTTTCTTGATCGTTTTCGGTAGCATATTGATTTCGAACATTTAACTTGGAGGTGCAAAAGAGGGAAGTTGCATTTTTCGTTGACCCCCATATAAGTCTTCATGTGTCCAGCTCTACAAGAAACATGGAAGACAGGCTGTCAACAGGCATAAATACAGGGCTCAATCCTTCTTTGTCGTACATCATATCACCAAGCTATACATGTGGATAACTTACCAGAGGTTCAAAGTCGTTAAAACTTTTTACCTTTGGCTTGATACTCCATAAGGTAATTTTGGATCCTTCAGAATATTGTTCAGGATCCTCCAGAATATGGTTTTGGATCCTCCAGAATGTGATTTTGGATCCTCCAGAATATGGTTTTGGATCCTCCAGAATATGGTTTTGGATCCTCCAGAATATGATTTTGGATCTTCCAGAATATGATTTTGGATCCTCCAGAATATGATTTTGGATCATCCAGAATATGGTTTTATGATACTCCAGAATATGGTTTTATGATCCTCCAGAATATGGTTTTGGATCCTCCAGAATATGATTTTGGATCCTCCAGAATATGGTTTTATGATCCTCCAGAATATGATTTTGGATCCTCCAGAATATGGTTTTATGATCCTCCAAAATATGATTTTGGATCCCCCAGAATATGATTTTGGATCCTCCAGAATATGATTTTGGATCCTCCAGAATATGATTTTGAATCCTCCATAACATGGTTTTGGATTCTCCAAAATATGGTTTTGGATCCTCCAGAATATGATTTTGGATCTTCCAGAATATGGTTTAATGATCCTCCAGAATATCATTTTGGATCCTCCAGAATATGATTTTGGATCCTTCAGAATATGATTTTGAATCCTCCATAACATGGTTTTGGATTCTCCAAAATATGGTTTTGGATCCTCCAGAATATGATTTTGTATCTTCCAGAATATGGTTTTGGATACTACAGAATATGATTTTGGATCCTCCAGAATATGATTTTGGATACTCCACAATTTGATTTTGGATCCTCCAGAATATCATTTTGAATCCTCCAGAATATGGTTTTCCATCCTCCAGAATATGATTTTCGATCCTCCAGAATATTATTTTCGATCCTCCAGAATATGGCTTTCGATCCTCCAGAATATTATTTTGGATGGTCGACAATATGATTTTGGATCCTCCAGAATATGGTTTTGGACCGTCAAGAATATGGTTTTGCATCGTCCAGAATATGATTTTGGATCGTCCAGAATATGGTTTTGCATCGTCCAGAATATGGTTTTGCATCGTCCAGAATATGATTTTGGATCCTCCAGATTATGGTTTTGGATACTCCAGAATATGGTTTTGCATAGTCCAGAATATGATTTTGGATCCTCCAGAATATGGTTTTGCATCGTCCAGAATATGGTTTTGCATCGTCCAGAATATGATTTTGGATCCTGCAGAATATGATTTTGGATCCTCCAGAATATGGTTTTGGATCGTCCACAATATGATTTTGGATCCTCCAGAATATGGTATTGGATCGTCGAGAATATGATTTTGGATCCTCCAGAATATGATTTTGGATCCTCCAGAATATGATTTTGGATCATCCAGAATATGATTTTGGATCATCCAGAATATGATTTTGGATCCTCCAGAATATGATTTTCGATCCTCCAAAATATGATTTTGGATCCTCAAGAATATGATTTTGGATCCTCCAAAATATGGTTTTGGATCCTCCAGAATATGGTTTTGGATCGTCCAGAATATTGTTTTGGATCCTCCAGAATATGATTTTCGATCCTCCAGAATATGATTTTGGATCCTCCAGAACATGGTTTTGGATCCTCCAGAATATGGTTTTGGATCCTGCAGAATATGGTTTTGGATCCTCCAGAATATGGTTGAGTATCGTCCAGAATATGATTCTAGATCCTCCAGAATATGATTTTCGATCCTCCAGAATATGATTTTCGATCCTCCAGAATATGATTTTCGATCCTCCAGAATATGATTTTCAATCATCCAGAATATGATTTTCAATCATCCAGAATATGATTTTCGATCCTCCAGAATAAGATTTTCGATCCTCCAGAATATGATTTTGGATCCTCCACAATATGGTTTTGGTTCCTCCAGAATATGATTTTGGATCCTCCAGAATATGGTTTTGGATCCTCTAGAATATGGTTTTGGATCCTGCAGAATATGGTTTTGGATCCTCCAGAATATGGTTGTGGATCGTCCAGAATATGATTCTGGATCCTCCAGAATATGATTTTCGATCCTCCAGAATATGATTTTCGATCCTCCAGAATATGATTTTCGATGCTCCAGAATATGATTTTCGATCCTCCAGAATATGATTTTCAATCTTCCAGAATATGATTTTCGATCCTCCAGAATATGATTTTCGATCCTCCAGAATATGATTTTGGATGCCCCAGAATATGATTTTCGATCCTCCAGATTATGATTTTCGATCCTCCAGAATATGATTTTCGATACTCCAGAATATGGTTTTCGATCCTCCAGAATATGATTTTCGATCCTCCAGAATATGATTTTCGATCCTCCAGAATATGATTTTCGATTCTCCAGAATATGCTTTTTGGATCGTCCAGAATATTGTTTTCGATCCTCCAGAATATGATTTTGGATCCCACAGAATATGATTTTGGATCCTCCAGAATATGATTTTGGATCCTCCAGAATATGGTTTTGAATCGTCCAGAATATGGTTTTGTATCGTCCAGAATATGGTTTTGATCCTCCAGAATACGGTTTTGGATCCTCCAGGATATGGTTTTGGATCCTCCAGAATATGGTTTTGGATCCTCCAGAATATGGTTTTGGATCTTCCAGAATATGGTTTTGGATCCTCCAGAATATGGTTTTGGATCCTCCAGAATATGGTTTTGGATCCTCCAGAGTATGGTTTTGGATCTTCCAGAATATGGTTTTGGATCCTCCAGAATATGTTTTTGGATCCTCCAGGATATGGTTTTGGATCCTCCAGAATATGGTTTTGGATCCTCCAGAATATGGTTTTGGATCCTCCAGAATATGGTTTTGGATCCTCCACAATATGATTTTGGATCCTCCAGAATATGATTTTGGATCCTCCACAATATGGTTTTGGATCCTCCAGAATATGGTTTTGGATACTCCAGAATATGATTTTCGATCCTCCAGAATATGATTTTGGATCCTCCAGAATATGATTTTGGATACTCCAGAATATGATTTTTGATCCTCCAGAATAAGATTTTGGATCCTCCAGAATATGATTTTGGATACTCCAGAATATGATTTTTGATGCTCCAGAATAAGATTTTGGATACTCCAGAATATGATTTTCGATCCTCCAGAATATGGTTTTGGATCCTCCAGAATATGATTTTGGATACTCCAGAATATGATTTTTGATCCTCCAGAATAAGATTTTGGATACTCCAGAATATGATTTTGGATCCTCCACAATATGGTTTTGGATCCTCCACAATATGGTTTTGGATACTCCAGAATATGATTTTCGATCCTCCAGAATATGATTTTGGATCCTCCAGAATATGATTTTGGATACTCCAGAATATGATTTTTGATCCTCCAGAATAAGATTTTGGATCCTACAGAATATGGTTTTGGATCCTCTAGATTATGGTTTTGGATCCTCCAGAATATGATTTTGGATACTCCAGAATAAGATTTTGGATCCTCCAGAATATGATTTTGGATCCTCCAGAATATGATTTTGCATCCTCCAGAATATAATTTTGGATACTCCAGAATATCATTTTGGATACTCCAGAGTATGATTTTGGATACTCAAAAATGCATGTTCGGATACTTCAGAATATCATGGAATATTTCTATAATATATATAACCATAAACATCTTTATGTAAGATTCAGTTTGATGAAGTTAATTTGTTTTTATTGATTGATTTACCGGAACCATACTTCCAGACATCGATTGCTGAAGCATCGTATGGACTTACGGCTACGTTGGAGATTTCGGCCCCAACACCGCTATCCCGGGAGGACATTACTGACTGATCAGGAAGCTCGGCTCCCAAGCCTAAGGGAGAGGTTAGTCGGCCCCTAGACCGTAGATGATTAACCCCTTGCTATGACCAGCACACACGGTATGTCGTTTGAAGTGCTGATGCTTTTGTCGCTTTGGTTATATTTTTCCATGTGGGATGTGTTTAGAAAAACTCAGATGCGACGTATGCGCAGATCAGTGATTGTGTAAAAATCAGAACTGAGTTTTTATTGTTTTATCTCTTAAATACCGCTTTGCAAAGAGACATTTTTGGTGTTACAAGTGAGATATGTTTATGCACACGTACAAGGACTGCGCATGCGTATATAAGTATATTGATCATCAATAAAAAAACAACGCCCAAACAAATAAACAAACAAACAAACAAAAGGAAAACGATCTAAAGGTGCCGTTCAGATTTTCAGTCTCCTCACACGTAAACTTTAGGGCTCTGCAAAATCCGAGTTAAAGTTTATAATAAAGAATTAGAGAAATCTCAATCCCAGTAATGGCTAAATCCCAGTCCCAGGGCATAAAAACCTTTCAGCCCGGCCAAAAAAGGTGAATCCCACTTCCTATCATTTTACCCCTTCAGGACCATCTTTGAATCCTCCAGATTCTACGATTCACAAAATCAGTAGAGCTGTGACAGATTTTTGCACGTCGGCCCAAATCAGGCTTGAATCTCTTAACATAACGTATGATTTGCTTCTCGACACAATGTGGCATAGAATCGTGCCGACAGTCGAAGCGTGAAGACGGGCATTAAAGTAGCCGTCACAACCTAGAGAAATATCCATACCGGCACACTGGGTTGTAACTGTTATCATCCAAAATATGAACCAAGACGAGTGATATGTTGTATAGTTACAGTCAGCGAAGAAAAACTGAATAGCAGTGATCTGGTTTTAGCAAAAATCGAAATTTATTTTGCAAAAAGTATTTGAAGAATTATTCACGAAATAGAGAGGTTATATTTAAATTGGATATAGTAGTAAGTAAATAGTATGATAAGTCAATGTAACCACCTTCTTGTTAGACTCAGGCTACGGATCAGATAAAGGGGGAGGGTCAGAAAGGGGTTCCCCATGCACCACTCTTCTAGATATATATTAGCGAAATCCAAGAGGGATCTCGAGAGGCAATTCGTGAAAACTAGTGAACTTATTTCGCCTTTTCTTCAATTCATTTTGAACTCTAATTTTAAAAAGGCGTTCCAACATCCCTGATCTGTACGTTCATACAATCCACCTCATGTATATTCTTATTCTGATACGCCCATCCAATCCATCTCGTGTACATTCTTATTCTGATACACCCATCCAATCCATCTCGTGTACATTCTTCTTCTGATGCACCCATCCAATCCATCTCGTGTACATTATTCTTCTGATGCACCCATCCAATCCATCTCGAGTACATCCTAATCCTGATGCACCCATCCAATCCTTCTCGTGTACGTACATTCTTATTCTGATGCACCTATCCAATCCATCTCGTGTACATTCTTATTCTGATACACCCATCCAATCAATCTCGTGTACATTTTTATTCTGATGCACCCATCCAATCCATCTGGTGTACATTCTTATTCTGATACACCCATCCAATCCATCTGGTGTACAATCTTATTCTAACGCACCCATCCAGTCCATCTGGTGTTCATTCTTATTCTGATAGGCCCATCCAATCCATCTGGTGTATATTCTTATTCTGCCTTGAATACAAACCAATTTATCTGGATTACATATTAAAGGATACTGCAGAATATCGTGTTTGATGCTCCAAAAAATTGTCGGATACTTCAAAATGTGATTGAATATCCAAAAACATCATCGGATACTCCAGAATATGATTTTCGATCCTCCAGAATATGGTTTTCGATCCACCAGAATGTGATTTTGGATCCTCCAGAATATGGTTTTCGATCCTCCAGAATATGATTTTGGATCGTCGAGAATATGATTTTGGATACTCAAAAATGCATGTTCGGATACTTCAGAATATCATGGAATATTTCTATAATATATATAACCATAAACATCTTTATGTAAGATTCAGTTTGATGATGTTAATTTGTTTTTATTGATTGATTTACCGGAACCATACTTCCAGACATCGATTGCTGAAGCATCGTATGGACTTACGGCTACGCTGGAGATTTCGGCCCCAACACCGCTATCCCGGGAGGACATTACTGACTGATCAGGAAGCTCGGCTCCCAAGCCTAAGGGAGAGATTAGTCGGCCCCTAGACCGTAGATGATTAACCCCTTGCTATGACCAGCACACCCGGTATGTCGTTTGAAGTGCTGATGCTTTTGTCGCTTTGGTTATTTTTTTTCCATGTGGGATGTGTTTAGAAAAACTCAGATGCGACTTATGCGCAGATCAGTGATGGTGTAAAAATCAGAACTGAGTTTTTATTGTTTTATCTCTTAAATACCGCTTTGCAAAGAGACATTTTTGGTGTTACAAGTGAGATATGTTTATGCACACGTACAAGGACTGCGCATGCGTATATAAGTATATTGATCATCAATAAAAAAAACAACGCCCAAACAAATAAACAAACAAACAAACAAAAGGAAAACGATCTAAAGGTGCCGTTCAGATTTTCAGTCTCCTCACACGTAAACTTTAGGGCTCTGCAAAATCCGAGTTAAAGTTTATAATAAAGAATTAGAGAAATCTCAATCCCAGTAATGGCTAAATCCCAGTCCCAGGGCATAAAAACCTTTCAGCCCGGCCAAAAAAGGTGAATCCCACTTCCTATCATTTTACCCCTTCAGGACCATCTTTATGAGAGTCCTCTTTTAGAAACACAGCCTTTTGTGTAAAATCAACACTTTATTGGACCTCATTTGACTTACATAAAATGACCCTCGATAAGCATGTGGAAGCTTGCCAAGGACGTGGCTAGCAGTTCATGGTGGAATATCGTATACACACCTTCTATATATATATATAGACGGCTAGACTCTAAAATAATCAGCCGTAAAGAAAGCCTGAATCTTAAGCTTTAGTCGTGAAGAGGAATACCCCCATTGAAGCCCTCATTTCATGTCCTTTCTCATTCTTTACGTTCGTCCAATCTATCTCGTGTACATTCTTATTCTGATGCACCCATCCAATCCATCTCGTGTATATTCTTATTCTGATATACCCATCCAATCCATCCCGTAAATCTTCTAATTCTGAAGCACTAACCTAATCCATCACGTGTACATTCTTATTCTGATGCGTCCATATATATATACATATATATATATATTTAAAAAACTCATTAATATTCAATAGCCATTTTGTCCAATCCGATACTCATCAGTAGTCACGTGGAGAGCACTTTATACTCTATAAAGTACTATACAAATTTAAAGCGCGGGGAGGGATTTGAATTCAGCCCAGGGGAATAACGGGGTATAATACACAGACAATGGTTTTTAATGAGCTTTAATCTATATCTAAAGTTACATGTGTCTTTATATAAAGGTACGTGTGGAGATAGATAAAGAAATACAACGTTCTTATATTATAGTTTCACAGTATTTATATCATACGAATTGCAAATCATGCTATTTATCTCTGAACATAACTGTATTTGTTGGTAACCTAATTTCTTATCTTATTTATAACTATGCTTGACTATGTCAGTTCAAGTTCTATTAGCGAGTGAAATGAAATACGCAATTATTAAATATTCCACCGGGTGCTGACAATGTGCTTTCAGGATTAGCAGAGCTAGACGGTTCTGATATATTTGCAAGTATATCATCGGCAATATCTAAATCTAAATCAAATAAGGACTGAAAATCACCTTCTTTTCTTCCTCAGATGTTTTTGGTAGTCGAAATTTCCGTTCTGGTGGCATGTTCGTCGATCTTGCCAATGTGCAATGAATTGCTTTCTGCGCGACTGATTGCAATACTGAATATACTGAAGTACTGAATACATCACGATTGCCATTTCATTGTTATTGCTCAATAAAGCAAATTCCCAAGTGAAAACCACGCATCTCTTTTCATTTCAAAAGCATTTTTTAATCATTGTTTTCTATCGATATTGAACAAAATGGCTATTGAACATTAATGAGCTTTTTTAAGCCATATAAAAAACTCGTAGCACGTGTTTTATCAAGGATCAAAAACCCTCGCTGCGCTCGGGTTTTTATCCTTGATAAAACACTGCTACTCGTTTTTTATATACTACAAAGTGCTCTCCACTTGACTACTGACGAGTATCGGATTGGACAAAATGGCTATTGAACATTAATGAGTTTTTTAAATATATATATAGACGGCTAGACTCTAAAATAATCAGCCGTAAAGAAAGCCTGAATCTTAAGCTTTAGTCGTGAAGAGGAATACCCCATTGAAGCCCTCATTTCATGTCCTTTCTCATTCTTTACGTTCGTCCAATCTATCTCGTGTACATTCTTATTCTGATGCACCCATCCAATCCATCTCGTGTATATTCTTATTCTGATATACCCATCCAATCCATCCCGTAAATCTTCTAATTCTGAAGCACTAACCTAATCCATCACGTGTACATTCTTATTCTGATGCGTCCATCCAATCCATCTCGTGTACATTCTTATTCCGATACACCCATCCAATCCATCCCGTGAACATTCTTATCCTGATATACCCATCCAATCCATCTCGTGTACCTTCTTATTCTGTTGCGTCCATCCAATCCATCCCATGAACATTATAATTCTGAAGCACCAATCCAATCCATCTCGTGTACTTTCTTCTTCTGATACACCCATCCAATCTATCTCGTGTACATTCTTATTCTGATGTACCCATTCAATCCATCCCGTGATCATTCTAATTCTGAAGCACCAATCCAATCCATCTCGTGTACTTTCTTCTTCTGATACACCCATCCAATCCATCTCGTGTACATTCTTATTCTGATGCACCCATCCAATCCATCTCGTGTACATTTTTATTCTGATGCACCCATCCAATCCATCTGGTGTACATTCTTATTCTCATACACCCATCCAATCCATCTGGTGTACAATCTTATTCTAACGCACCCATCCAGTCTATCTGGTGTACATTCTTATTCTGATAGGCCCATCCAATACTGACGAGTATCGGATTGGACAAAATGGCTATTGAACATTAATGAGTTTTTTAAATATATATATAGACGGCTAGACTCTAAAATAATCAGCCGTAAAGAAAGCCTGAATCTTAAGCTTTAGTCGTGAAGAGGAATACCCCATTGAAGCCCTCATTTCATGTCCTTTCTCATTCTTTACGTTCGTCCAATCTATCTCGTGTACATTCTTATTCTGATGCACCCATCCAATCCATCTCGTGTATATTCTTATTCTGATATACCCATCCAATCCATCCCGTAAATCTTCTAATTCTGAAGCACTAACCTAATCCATCACGTGTACATTCTTATTCTGATGCGTCCATCCAATCCATCTCGTGTACATTCTTATTCCGATACACCCATCCAATCCATCCCGTGAACATTCTTATCCTGATATACCCATCCAATCCATCTCGTGTACCTTCTTATTCTGTTGCGTCCATCCAATCCATCCCATGAACATTATAATTCTGAAGCACCAATCCAATCCATCTCGTGTACTTTCTTCTTCTGATACACCCATCCAATCTATCTCGTGTACATTCTTATTCTGATGTACCCATTCAATCCATCCCGTGATCATTCTAATTCTGAAGCACCAATCCAATCCATCTCGTGTACTTTCTTCTTCTGATACACCCATCCAATCCATCTCGTGTACATTCTTATTCTGATGCACCCATCCAATCCATCTCGTGTACATTTTTATTCTGATGCACCCATCCAATCCATCTGGTGTACATTCTTATTCTCATACACCCATCCAATCCATCTGGTGTACAATCTTATTCTAACGCACCCATCCAGTCTATCTGGTGTACATTCTTATTCTGATAGGCCCATCCAATCCATCTGGTGTATATTCTTATTCTGCCTTGAATACAAACCAATTTATCTGGATTACATATTAAAGGATACTTTAGAATATCGTGTTTGATGCTCCAAAAAATTGTCGGATACTTCAAAATGTGATTGAATATCCAAAAATATCATCGGATACTCCAGAATATGGTTTTCGATCCTCCAGAACATGATTTTCGATCCTCCAGAATATGATTTTCGATACTCCAGAATATGGTTTTCGATCATCCAGAATATGGTTTTCGATCCTCCAGAACATGATTTTCGATCCTCCAGAATATGATTTTGGATCGTCCAGAATATGGTTCTGCATCGTCCAGAATATAATTTTGGATCGTTCCAGAATATGGTTTTGCATCGTGCAGAATATGATTTTGGATCCTGCAGAATATGATTTTGGATCCTACAGAATATGGTTTTGGATCCTCCAGAATATGGTTTTGCCTCGTCCAGAATATGATTTTGGATCCTCCAGAATATGGTTTTGCATCGTCCAGAATATGGTTTTGCATCGTCCAGAATATGATTTTGGATCCTGCAGAATATGATTTTGGATCCTCCAGAATATGGTTTTGGATCGTCCAGAATATTATTTTGGATCCTCCAGAATATGGTTTTGGATCGTCCAGAATATGGTTTTGGATCATCTAGAATAAGATTTTGGATCCTCCAGAATATGATTTTGGATCCTCCAGAATATGGCTTTATGATCCTCCAGAATATGGTTTTGGATCCTCTAGAATATGATTTTGGATCCTCCAGAATATGGTTTTATGATCCTCCAGAATATGGTTTTATGATCCTCCAGAATATGATTTTGGATCCTCCAGAATATGGTTTTATAATCCTCCAGAATATGGTTTTCGATCCTCCAGAATATGATTTTGGATCCTCCAGAATATGATTTTGGATCCTCCAGAATATGGTTTGATGATCCTCCAGAATATGATTTTGGATCCTCCAGAATATGGTTTTATGATCCTCCAGAATATGGTTTTGGATCCTCCAGAATATGATTTTGGATCCTCCAGAATATGGTTTTGCATAGTCCAGAACATGATTTTCGATCCTCCAGAATATGATTTTGGATCCTCCAGAATATGATTTTGGATCCTCCAGAATATGATTTTGGATACTCCAGAATATGGTTTTGGATCCTCCAGAATATGATTTTCGATCCTCCAGAATATGGTTTTCGATCGTCCAGAATATGATTTCTGATCGTAGAGAATATGATTTTGGATCGTCCAGAATATGGTTTTGCATCGTTCAGAATATGATTTTGGATCCTCCAGATTATGGTTTTGGATACTCCAGAATATGGTTTTGCCTCGTCCACAATATGATTTTGGATCCTCCAGAATATGGTTTTGCATAGTCCAGAACATGATTTTCGATCCTCCAGAATATGATTTTGGATCCCCCAGAATATGATTTTGGATCCTCCAGAATATGATTTTGGATCCTCCAGAATATGATTTTGGATCCTCCAGAATATGATTTTGGATCTTCCAGAATATGGTTTTGAATCGTCCATAATATGGTTTTGCATCGTCCAGAATATGGTTTTGTATCCTCCAGAATATGGTTTTGGATCCTCCAGATTATGGTTTTGGATCCTGCAGAATATGGTTTTGCATCGTCCAGAATATGGTTTTGCATAGGCCAGAATATGGTTTTGGATCCTCCAGAATATGATTTTGGATCCTCCAGAACATGGTTTTATGATCCTCCAGAATATGGTTTCATTATCCTCCAGAGTATGATTTTGAATCCTCCAGAATATGGTTTTATAATCCTCCAGAATATGGTTTTGGATCCTCCAGAATATGATTTTGGATCCTCCAGAATATGATTTTGGATCCTCCAGAATATTGTTTTATGATCCTCCAGAATATGATTTTTGATCCTCCAGAATATGGTTTCGGATCCTCCAGAATATGGTTTTGGATCCTCCAGATTATGGTTTTGGATCCTGCAGAATATGGTTTTCCATCGTCCAGAATATGGTTTTGCATAGTCCAGAATATGATTTTGGATTCTCCAGAATATGATTTTGGATACTCCAGAATATGGTTTTATGATCCTCCAGAATATGGTTTTATGATCCTCCAGAATATGATTTTGGATCCTCCAGAATATGGTTTTGCATCGTCCAGAATATGGTTTTGCATCGTCCAGAATATGATTTTGGATCCTGCAGAATATGATTTTGGATCCTCCAGAATATGGTTTTTGATAGTCCAGAATATTATTTTGGATCCTCCAGAATATGGTTTTGGATCGTCGAGAATATGGTTTTGGATCATCTAGAATAAGATTTTGGATTCTCCAGAATATGATTTTGGATCCTCCAGAATATGATTTTGGATCCTCCAGAATATGATTTTGGATCCTGCAGAATATGGTTTTGAATCGTCCATAATATGGTTTTGCATCGTCCAGAATATGGTTTTGTATCCTCCAGAATATGGTTTTGGATCCTGCAGATTATGGTTTTGGATCCTGCAGAATATGGTTTTGCATCGTCCAGAATATGGTTTTGCATAGTCCAGAATATGGTTTTGGATCTTCCAGAATATGATTTTGGATCCTCCAGAATATGGTTTTATGATCCTCCAGAATATGGTTTTATGATCCTCCAGAATATGATTTTGGATCCTCCAGAATATGGTTTTATAATCCTCCAGAATATGGTTTTGGATCCTCCAGAATATGATTTTGGATCCTGCAGAATATGATTTTGGATCCTCCAGAATATGGTTTTATGATCCTCCAGAATATGGTTTTGGATCCTCCAGAATATGGTTTTGGATCCTCCAGATTATGGTTTTGGATCCTGCAGAATATGGTTTTGCATCGTCCAGAATATGGTTTTGCATAGTCCAGAATATGGTTTTGGATTCTCCAGAATATGAATTTGGATCCTCCAGAATATGGTTTTATGATCCTCCAGAATATGGTTTTATGATCCTCCAGAATATGATTTTGGATCCTCCAGAATATGGTTTTTGATAATCCAGAATATTATTTTGGATCCTCCAGAATATGGTTTTGTATCGTCGAGAATATGGTTTTGGATTCTGCAGAATAGGATTTTGGATACTCCAGAATATGATTTTGGATACTCCAGAGTATGATTTTGGATACTCAAAAAATGCATGTTCGGATACTTCAGAATATCATGGAATATTTCTATAATATATATAACCATAATCATCTTTATGTAAGATTCAGTTTTATGGAGTTAATTTGTTTTTATTGATTGATTTACCGGGACCATACTTCCAGACATCGATTGCTGAAGCATCGTATGGACTTACGGCTACGCTGGAGATTTCGGCCCCAACACCGCTATCCCGGGAGGACATTACTGACTGATCAGGAAGCTCGGCCCCCAAGCCTAAGGGAGAGGTTAGTCGGCCGCTAGACCGTAGATGATTAACCCCTTGCTATGACCAGCACACCCGGTATATCGTTTGAAGAGCTGATGCTTTTGTCGCTTTGGTTATTTTTTTCCATGTGGGATGTGTTTAGAAAAACTCAGATGCGACGTATGCGCAGATCAGTGATGGTGTAAAAATCAGAACTGAGTTTTTATTGTTTTATCTCTTAAATACCGCTTTGCAAAGAGACATTTTTGGTGTTACAAGTGAGATATGTTTATGCACACGTACAAGGACTGCGCATGCGTATATAAGTATATTGATCATCAATAAAAAAAAAACAACGCCCAAACAAACAAATAAACAAACAAACAAAAGGAAAACGATCTAAAGGTGCCGTTCAGATTTTCAGTCTCCTCACATGTAAACTTTAGGGCTCTGCAAAATCCGAGTTAAAGTTTGTAATAAAGAATTAGAGAAATCTCAATCCCAGTAATGGCTAAATCCCAGTCCCAGGGCATAAAAACCTGTCAGCCCGGCCAAAAAAGGTGAATCCCACTTCCTATCATTTCACCCCTTCAGGACCATCTTTATGAGAGTCCTCTTTTAGAAACACAGCCTTTTGTGTAAAATCAACACTTTATTGGACCTCATTTGACTTACATAAAATGACCCTCGATAAGCATGTGGAAGCTTGCCAAGGACGTGGCTAGCAGTTCATGATGGAATATCGTATACACACCTTCTATATATATATATAGACGGCTAGACTCTAAAATAATCAGCCGTAAAGAAAGCCTGAATCTTAAGCTTTAGTCGTGAAGAGGAATACCCCCATTGAAGCCCTGATTTCATGTACATTCTCATTCTTTACGTTCGTCCAATCTATCTCGTGTACATTCTTATTCTGATGCACCCATCCAATCCATCTCGTGTATATTCTTATTCTGATATACCCATCCAATCCATCTCGTGTATATTCTTATTCTGATATACCCATCCAATCCATCCCGTAAATCTTCTAATTCTGAAGCACTAACCTAATCCATCACGTGTACATTCTTATTCTGATGCGTCCATCCAATCCATCTCGTGTACATTCTTATTCCGATACACCCATCCAATCCATCCCGTGAACATTCTTATCCTGATATACCCATCCAATCCATCTCGTGTACCTTCTTATTCTGTTGCGTCCATCCAATCCATCCCATGAACATTATAATTCTGAAGCACCAATCCAATCCATCTCGTGTACTTTCTTCTTCTGATACACCCATCCAATCCATCTCGTGTACATTCTTATTCTGATGTACCCATTCAATCCATCCCGTGATCATTCTAATTCTGAAGCACCAATCCAATCCATCTCGTGTACTTTCTTCTTCTGATACACCCATCCAATCCATCTCGTGTACATTCTTATTCTGATGCACCCATCCAATCCATCTCGTGTACATTTTTATTCTGATGCACCCATCCAATCCATCTGGTGTACATTCTTATTCTCATACACCCATCCAATCCATCTGGTGTACAATCTTATTCTAACGCACCCATCCAGTCTATCTGGTGTACATTCTTATTCTGATAGGCCCATCCAATCCATCTGGTGTATATTCTTATTCTGCCTTGAATACAAACCAATTTATCTGGATTACATATTAAAGGATACTTTAGAATATCGTGTTTGATGCTCCAAAAAATTGTCGGATACTTCAAAATGTGATTGAATATCCAAAAATATCATCGGATACTCCAGAATATGGTTTTCGATCCTCCAGAACATGATTTTCGATCCTCCAGAATATGATTTTCGATACTCCAGAATATGGTTTTCGATCATCCAGAATATGGTTTTCGATCCTCCAGAACATGATTTTCGATCCTCCAGAATATGATTTTGGATCGTCCAGAATATGGTTCTGCATCGTCCAGAATATAATTTTGGATCGTTCCAGAATATGGTTTTGCATCGTGCAGAATATGATTTTGGATCCTGCAGAATATGATTTTGGATCCTACAGAATATGGTTTTGGATCCTCCAGAATATGGTTTTCCCTCGTCCAGAATATGATTTTGGATCCTCCAGAATATGGTTTTGCATCGTCCAGAATATGGTTTTGCATCGTCCAGAATATGATTTTGGATCCTGCAGAATATGATTTTGGATCCTCCAGAATATGGTTTTGGATCGTCCAGAATATTATTTTGGATCCTCCAGAATATGGTTTTGGATCGTCCAGAATATGGTTTTGGATCATCTAGAATAAGATTTTGGATCCTCCAGAATATGATTTTCGATCCTCCAGAATATGGTTTTATGATCCTCCAGAATATGGTTTTGGATCCTCTAGAATATGATTTTGGATCCTCCAGAATATGGTTTTATGATCCTCCAGAATATGGTTTTATGATCCTCCAGAATATGATTTTGGATCCTCCAGAATATGGTTTTATAATCCTGCAGAATATGGCTTTCGATCCTCCAGAATATGATTTTGGATCCTCCAGAATATGATTTTGGATCCTCCAGAATATGGTTTTATGATCCTCCAGAATATGATTTTGGATCCTCCAGAATATGGTTTTATGATCCTCCAGAATATGGTTTTGGATCCTCCAGAATATGATTTTGGATCCTCCAGAATATGGTTTTGCATAGTCCAGAACATGATTTTCGATCCTCCAGAATATGATTTTAGATCCTCCAGAATATGATTTTGGATCCTCCAGAATATGATTTTGGATACTCCAGAATATGGTTTTGGATCCTCCAGAATGTGATTTTGGATCCTCCAGAATATGGTTTTGTATCGTCGAGAATATGGTTTTGGATTCTGCAGAATAGGATTTTGGATACTCCAGAATATGATTTTGGATTCTCCAGAGTATGATTTTGGATACTCAAAAAATGCATGTTCGGATACTTCAGAATATCATGGAATATTTCTATAATATATATAACCATAATCATCTTTATGTAAGATTCAGTTTTATGGAGTTAATTTGTTTTTATTGATTGATTTACCGGGACCATACTTCCAGATATCGATTGCTGAAGCATCGTATGGACTTACGGCTACGCTGGAGATTTCGGCCCCAACACCGCTATCCCGGGAGGACATTACTGACTGATCAGGAAGCTCGGCCCCCAAGCCTAAGGGAGAGGTTAGTCGGCCCCTAGACCGTAGATGATTAACCCCTTGCTATGACCAGCACACCCGGTATGTCGTTTGAAGAGCTGATGCTTTTGTCGCTTTGGTTATTTTTTTCCATGTGGGATGTGTTTAGAAAAACTCAGATGCGACGTATGCGCAGATCAGTGATGGTGTAAAAATCAGAACTGAGTTTTTATTGTTTTATCTCTTAAATACCGCTTTGCAAAGAGACATTTTTGGTGTTACAAGTGAGATATGTTTATGCACACGTACAAGGACTGCGCATGCGTATATAAGTATATTGATCATCAATAAAAAAAAAACAACGCCCAAACAAACAAATAAACAAACAAACAAAAGGAAAACGATCTAAAGGTGCCGTTCAGATTTTCAGTCTCCTCACATGTAAACTTTAGGGCTCTGCAAAATCCGAGTTAAAGTTTGTAATAAAGAATTAGAGAAATCTCAATCCCAGTAATGGCTAAATCCCAGTCCCAGGGCATAAAAACCTGTCAGCCCGGCCAAAAAAGGTGAATCCCACTTCCTATCATTTCACCCCTTCAGGACCATCTTTATGAGAGTCCTCTTTTAGAAACACAGCCTTTTGTGTAAAATCAACACTTTATTGGACCTCATTTGACTTACATAAAATGACCCTCGATAAGCATGTGGAAGCTTGCCAAGGACGTGGCTAGCAGTTCATGATGGAATATCGTATACACACCTTCTATATATATATATAGACGGCTAGACTCTAAAATAATCAGCCGTAAAGAAAGCCTGAATCTTAAGTTTTAGTCGTGAAGAGGAATACCCCCATTGAAGCCCTCATTTCATGTACATTCTCATTCTTTACGTTCGTCCAATCTATCTCGTGTACATTCTTATTCTGATGTACCCATCCAATCCATCCCGTGATCATTCTAATTCTGAAGCACCATTCAAATCCATCTCGTGTACTTTCTTCTTCTGATGCGTCAATCTAATCCATCTCATGTACATTCTTATTCTGATGCACCCATCCAATCCATCTCGTGTACATTTTCATTCTGATACACCCATCCAATCCATCTCGTGTACATTCTTATTCTGATGCGTCCATCCAATCCATCTCGTGTACATTTTCATTCTGATACACCCATCCAATCCATCTCGTGTACATTTTCATTCTGATACACCCATCCAATCCATCTCGTGTACATTTTCATTCTGATACACCCATCCAATCCATCTCGTGTACATTCTTATTCTGATACACCCATCTAATCCATCCCGTGAACATTCTTATCCTGATACACACATCTAATCCATCTCGTGTACCTTCTTATTCTGATACACCCATCCAATCCATCTCGTGTACATTCTTATTCTGATGCACCCATCCAATCCATCTCGTGTACATTCTTATTCTGATACACCCATCCAATCCATCTCGTGTACATTCTTATTCTGATGCACCCATCCAATCTATCTCGTGTACATTCTTATTCTGATGAACTCATCCAATCCATCGCGTGATCATTCTAATTCTGAAGCACCAATCCAATCCATCTCGTGTACATTCTTATTCTGATACAGCCATCCAATCCATCTCGTGTACATTCTTATTCTGATGCAACCATCCCAGGGCCGTAACCAGAACATTTACCGGGGGGGGGGGGGGGGGGGGGGGGTGCACATCAAGTAAAAATGGACCTAAGTGTAGTGTACCACAGGTAACCCAACACATTATTGGAAAAAAGAAACAAATGGAGAAAACTGGGAAATGATAGTGGTTTAATTTTTTGATTTACATTAAATCTGTATTTTTTTTTATTATTATTATTTTCAAGCAGTAATAATAATAATGAACTTTATCAACTTTAACAAACAAATGTTGATAAAAAGCGGACCTTTTGGTCTGATGGGGGGGGGGGGGGTGCACGTGCATCCTGTTCTCCCCCCTGGTTACGGGCCTGAATTTTGATCGATCTTTTTACAAAATTCAAGCGACGGCCTGGTATCTAGCAATTTGAGAATCGATGTTATTCTATATAAAATCGCGACCGTATGTTCGAGCCTTTTGAATGCCCCCGTGTTCCCTGATTCGATCCTTACACGGACTGCCTCTTAAAAGCAAAACTCTCTCTCTCTCTCTCTCTCTCTCTCTTGATTTATGTAATTTTTTTTACAGTCTGTAATATAATCAGTGTCACACTTTACCTCGATTGGGCTCCCTGTACCGGAACTTACCTCATGCAATGCATTTATTTCCGGTGTAGTTCTTCCCGTCATTCTCGCTGGGCGTACCGGTCTTTTACCTGTCATGGCGACAAGTGAGTGCAATTCAGCTGCAGCAATAGCCGTTGTTTAGGAAGAATGTGCTCTTAATCTCTCATTTAACAGTCTTTAAACTAACTGGATATGATCAAGAATAGATCTAACAGTGTGAGGACGTATGATGAAGAAGGTTATGTCCAAAGAGCTGGCTGCCTTTGCTTCAAAAGCGAAGAAGAACAAGAGGCGAGTGTCGTCATAGAGTAAACTGTTGTACGCGGGGGTCTCTATTTCCTAAACCTTTCTTTCTTCTCAATTTTAGGTCCTCCTGGTATCAAGCTCTAGACACCCAGATAGATGGGTCGTTCCTGCTGGAGGAATAGAACCAGGAGAGGACTCAAGAGAAACGGCAATCCGTGAAGTTCAAGAAGAAGTGAGTACGAAATTGAAAGTGCATGTTAATATTGTTTGATTTGGGTTTACGTTTAGTGATACTCCGTCACCTTTAGGCTGCGTCGTCGTTTATAGAAACAATCAATTATTTACATAGTCTATTTCATTATCATTCTCTAGGCTGGAGTTAAGGGAAATCTTGGAAGGTTTCTAGGAGTATTCCAAGTAAGTTTTTTACTGTAATGTAAAGTAATTAAATTAAATAGTCATGCTTTTGTACACAATTGCTAGATTGTATCGTGGCACTTCGTCCTTATTGTCTTATCAACTCTCATTGTTTACAGAACGACCTTAGTCGAACAAGAACTTGGGTATTCGTGCTTATTGTCACAGAACAGCTTGAAACGTGGGAAGAATCAAGAAAAGGTATATTTTGCACGAATTGTGTCTTCATCGAAGAAAGTTCATGAAAAAAATCGAAATACAACACGTGTCTTACAGTATAAAATCATAACCACACGTGCTCTGTTATACTTTACAAACAATTTAGCTTGCCAAGATATTACAATGAATTTAAACATGAAATATTTGTTTATATATTGTCATAAAAATTAGGAGTTTGACCTTGAACGATTTTTATCTTTTGGCCAAAGTCACTTGTATAATTTGTATGGACTGTAGTAAAGTTAGAATGGTTGTCAGTCATGAGGGTGACCTTTGGACCATTGCTTTACATTAGTCCTTTAAAAAATGTTTTTTTATGTGGCTTGAAGTTATAGTTTTATAATTCTAATAATGTAATTATCATAAGTGCACAAAGAAAACATTTAAACACTTAATTAAAATATTGGTTGAGTGTACTTCAACTCATTTTTTAACTCTTATGATTTCAGATAATTTAGACAAGCTTATTTCTAAACCATGACATCTAAGAATAACGTGACTTTATCTCAAAATTCTGCACAATCATGACTTTTTTTGCTTCCACTTGACCTTGACCTGATTCATTCATAAGATTATAAAAAGAACCTAACTTACAGTTCTACTTCTGTTTTGCCGAAATCAATGTTGCAAAAAGAAAGAGATCCTCATTTTGAACTCGATACTGCAGTTTTAGATTTGTCATGATTTGAACAATTTTTGGTGCCTTAATAAGTTGAAATTAATAGATCTTTAATCTATGTGTTGTAATATAATCTAGTAACTAATTTTTCATTACCTTCATTATTACTAAGTATCGCGATTCTCCTATAAGTTTGATCAGGAGAGAGCCGCCAATATGAACCTGTATTGTCTGCTAAGAATTACTATTTTTCGAAGTAACAATATTTCTCGAAGAGACAATATTTGTATAATGATCATCCGGGTGGATGTAGTCCTGAGAAGGACTGTTTGATGTGACTGACGTTTCGACAACCTGTGCGGAAGTCATCTTCAGAGTCTAGTGTCTTCTCAGGACTACATCCACCCGGATGATCATTATACAAATATTGTCTCTTCGAGAAATATTGTTACTTCGAAAAATATCCATTCACCTGGGTTCAGACCATTCTTTATGATAAGATTTACTGCACAATTATAGAAAAATTGTGATACAAAACTTATAGCGATTTTGAGCCACCAATACAGGTTATATTGACAGCGTGGAAGAAAATATATTCAGTATTGGTCTTCGTCTCTTTGTGACTATGGCCAATATGGAATATATTTTCTTCCAACTAGCCACCAATATAAACCTGTATTGTTGGCTCAAAATCGCAATAAGTTGTAAGTATTGATTTTCTTTATTTATATACAACAGTACCTCTATTAAGCAGATCCCTTATTAAGGAGGCTGCCAACAGTTTATTTTGTGCTCACCCCCTTAACGTTTTCTTATATGCAAGCATCTATCTTTTTGAAGTTCCATCCAACTACTATACTGTGGATTGTATTGATCCATTAAGAGATGTGCAAGAAACATTTTTTATTTATGCCACTTATAGCTAGCCAACTGACAGGTTTCAACAGCCATTCCATCTTGCAGATATGGTTTTATACAGAAAAGGAAAAATCAGGCCCATATGCCTGGGGTGGATGGGGGGGGGGGGGGGGGGTGGGGGGTATGGATGCATCTCCCCACTAGTATTTTTGTTGTTACCTTTTTTAAGGATTGTTGTGATAGTGAAATGCTGCTTTGCTCATAACAGAAGCCACTTATTCACGACTGCACACCACCCCACCCCCCCTCCTGCTTAAAGCACAATACAAGCCTGCAAATATATTCTTACAAAAAAGTTACTATCAAAATTTACTCAATATGGCTATCAAATTAGGAAATTTTACTAGCCAAAACAAAAAATCCACTTTTAGTCTTTTGTATACGAGACTACTACATTTCTTAAATGTAAGACCTAGCTCACAATTTGAATGATCCTCCATGGTCTCATTGTCTATACATATATGATTCTCCAGTCATGCTTCTCCTTGTCTATGCATCCATTTTCAAGCAAGCTACTTCGATAATATGTCTAGTGCGATCACTAGTAATCTCAGAAATTTCTTTTAAAACATCTTTGCACTTCTGTATTCTGATTATATACTACAGAATGCAGCCTGGATGAAAGCAGGTGATATGGAGTATGTGCACATTGTTTGTCATGGCTAAAATTTCAAATTATTTTCCATTATTTTCTACTGAGTAGTCTCAGTCCAAAAGATACAGCACTATAATATTATTGTAATTTTTATATAGAATAAATTATATTCATATTGTACTCTTTATATCACATTTTCGTAAATATACTGTAATTTTCCTCATAGGTACCATAGTAGTATTTTCCAACAAACCATTTATTATTATTATTAATATTTCTTGTCAAAACAAAATGTTTTTGAGCACCAATAACAAAATGTGCTTTTACTAAAGCTTTCAAGGGATAAGTTTTATTTTCGTTACAGCTAATTTACGTCAAGCGTGACCAATAAATACAAGACTTCAAATGTAGTTTTCAAGTCTTCATATTAACATTTCAAATCTCCTATCAATGCCTCCGATATTCAAAAAAAAAATCAGGTTTTAGACCTGCTATCGTGAATGATTGTGAAATATTTTCGAAAAGAATGAAAATTAAATAAAAACATTTTGAGTTGCCGGAGTTTTTATCACAGTTGGAGCTGAGATTTGGAATTTCAAAACGAAGCTGCTGAAACTCCAATCAAAACATTCAAGTTACTGGTCACGCATGACATAAATTAGCAGTAATTTGAATAAAGAGTTGTTTATCAAGCCAAAAACTTACATGGAACTAGGAAATATTGAGCTAAATCTTTGCTGATATAATAGGAATAGAATAATAGGAACAGGATTAAGCTGATGGAAAAGCATCTTGCAAAAAAAAGAATACTTCAATTTAATATTTGATTATTTACTATTGTTTCATTTTGAAACTTTTTTTAATAAACTTTGTTTTCATTATAGGTCGCAAGAGATCTTGGTTCCCAGTTGATAAAGCAAATGACATGCTTTCTGCTAAGCCTGTCCAGCAAAGATACCTCGTAAAAGCCAAAGATACCAGGTGACAAAAGTGTGTCTCTCCTGCTGCGGTGCCTGGAGATGGAATGAATATTGTTAATATATGAAAATAATAATTAGAGTATGTTGTTGATGTTCCAAGACATTACATATCGTAATGCAATGATTTATTTTTGACTGAAATGAAGTGACGATTTATTTAGGATTTGATTGAACATAAAGTTCAAGAAACCAGGCCCAAGAAAAGTCAAACTTTCTTGTTTATATGTTTCATTGACAACACTAAAAGGGACTGCAGTAGAAACAGGTAGACAGAAGGCATAGTTACAGAGAATATCAACGTCTATCAAAGAGAATAATTTACAGTGGGAAATGGTATTCAGAGTATAGAATGGTTTGGTTAACCCATGAAATAGTTAATAGACTAAGGCTATTCACACTGAGAATTAGTTCACATCAATCTAATTTTGAATCAATTCCTTTTACAGCACTTTTCATATTTCTGCAACCTACCTGACTCCAGATGTCTGGCATTTTGGCAATCAAATTTACAATGGGTTGATTTCATTCCGATCAAGTGATATAAGGAAATTCCCATGACTAGACAGCCATTTTCAATTTGGAATTTTTTGATCACTCGTGATCGGAATGAACTTGGTCCTTCATAAATTTGATTGACAAGCCAAAATGCTAGATGTCTGGAGTTGGTATTGTAGGTCACACTATTTCTTACACACTAAGTTTGGTTCAGATCCATTGCAATTGATTCAGATTGATTCATATATTGACACACTGGCAAGTTACCTGAGCCTTCATTTAAATATATTATGTCATTCATTGTTATTATATGGAAATGTATATGGAAATGTATCTATAGCAACAAGTATGTTAAAAATGGCAGACAAGTTTACTACAACTCTACAGTTCTATTGTGTTTGCTATCCTTTCAAGATCATTAAAAAGTCGAATTTAAATAACAGATGATTCCTTTTTCAAGAGAGAAGTTTAGATCACATTATTCACATTAACAGTTAGATTGATTGACTGATTGATTTACTCTAGATTAACCACCTCTCGTACCAGTATAATTTGAATCAACCGGAAATGATCTAAATTCAAGTGTGAATGGTCTAAACCAATTGCATTTGATTTGAACTGATCTAAAGTGTGCTAGTACAGTGTGAACACAGCCTTAGTAGATCTTTTTTTCATTATGTTTCAATCTATTTGACTATCACACATTAACAGCTAATTTTTGTTTCCAATGATTTGCAATATATGGTTGTGATAATGCTTTGTGTGTGTGTGTCAAGGAAAGGTTGGGGTCACCATTTAATATTGAACCACCACATTATGGGAAAGGATGGATATTCTCTGGAAGTACAATAGGTTCAATTATCCATTGCATGTTAATTGATTTGATAGTTGAGCAGATGCCTTAAGTTTTTATAGTACAGTACACGCATCAGCAAAAGTATAGTTTTGTAGCCATTACATTCACATACTTTACTGAAAACACAGCACAGAGTTGAACAGAAAACACTGGGATTATAGTGAAGTTTTTGTAAATTCCTTTCATTTATTTTGTCTGATTATGATTTAGAAATATCAAATTGAAAAGTGAGCTCATTATTTCCATTTTTGTTTGCCTGTTTATGGCTGTAGTAATAACTTATTGTGTTTTATATTGGCAGCTAGTTGGGAGAAATATATTCCATATTGTCAGTATAGTCACAAAGTGACAAAGGCCAATATGGAATATATTTTCTTGTAACATCACAATATAACCCTTATTGGCAGCTCAAAATCACAATGAGTTTTGTGTCGCGATTCTCCTATCGCGCAGTAATTCTGAGCCAACAATAAGGGTTTATATTGGCAGCTCTCTCCCAATTAAACTTAGTAGGGCTGAAGGCTGTAGGCCAATCAGAAGCGAGATAATGAGTAAAATGTATTATAATAAATATTCAAATGGACTCGGCCAATAGTGTGATTGATTGTCTGTGTGAAGACTGTTTGACAATTATTGTAACTATGCCAAAATTCCAATCATTTGGTCTTTCGATTTCTTTCTTTTGCAGCTTTTCCAAAAAAAAAATATGCTAGAACATGTATGAAAAATAGATTATTTAGTGCTTTATTTCTTTATTAGTTATTACAAGTGTGTGTGTGTGTGTGTGTGGGTGCATGTGTTTGGTGTGTTATATTTGAGAGCTATTATTTAATATTTTATTTGAAATATCCTGATTTTAAAAATATGCCGTCCATTGGTTCTGTACTGTGTAGGTTGTACTTTTGGTCCCTTATCGTAATCTTTTTTTGTTTTTCTCTAACTTACTCAAAAGTTTTCCTTTCATAGACCTCTTGCAAAAAGGTGTGTTCCTAATATTTGGCATAAATCAAAAATCTTTGTGAAGTGAATATTAAATACTTTGTTCAAATGATTTGCCAAGAAATATGAAATCAGTGCAGGCCATGTCTTGGCTTTGTTTCTTGAACAAATGCTTGTTAAAACGTTAAAACATTTCTGGTATTCATGCTCTGAAAAATTGCTCAATCACTAATGTTGGCATATCATTCAAATGCTGGTATGGTATGGAAACATATCCCTTGTCAGTGGCTTTTTGCAAAGGGTCTATAACAGACTAGCTACTTGTACAATTTCACATAACTTTTGTTTGTCTATATTGCACTGTGCTTAGCCGTGAGTTCTTCTACCATATGTGGAGGAAGGGAAATAAGCTGGTTTCCTTTTCTTCTTCATACAGGGCTTGAAATAATGGCCAGTCAGTCGCCAGTCATGATGACCAGCAATATTGATAATGATATTAGTTTTAGCTCGGTAAAACATTGTTTATTGGTCAATGTTACTGGTCAAAATGACCAGCAAAGAAAGATTTGACCAGACAAGTTTCAATCCTGGCCAGACATTGTCCGATGACTAGCCACTATTTCAAGTCCTGTTCATAAGAGACCTCCGAAAGGCAGGTAGCAATATTGTAATTTTGTAAAATGTTTTATGCTATATAGTATTATATTTAATGTTTGGATTTCCTGATAGACTTTTCAGCTTGGGCAGAGTGTTTTCCTATTTCAGACCAGCTGTCACTCTATGTGGAATAAGTTTCTTTAACTTGCATCTTTTTAAGTACTTACAGTATAAACAAAGAAATAGGCCTATTCTGATGCTAGCGTATTAATAAGCTTGTACTGCAACTAGCTAAAGCAAGACTATCACAATATTATGATATGAAAGCCATGGAATCTCACAAAGCATTTTTAAAAACTGGATTTTTAGATGCACTTCTGTTAAGATGAAAGGGAAAATTATCCTTCAAAATATAGAAACGTTTTTCATTGAAAATTAAATTATTCCAATTATTTTTGATACCCAAAAATTTTTATCATTACATTTTGAAGACTGTTGGATTACCGAAGGTCTGACAGTCACTAGTATAAATTCTGACACTGATTCAATTATCTGGAGAGACATCCAGTACGAGGTTAAAAGTTCCACCACTAGTAAATAATATTATATGAGTAAAGTAGTACTTCACATTTTGATTTGATGTAATGGGTAACTGTAGCATGATCTAAGATCATAGTATATAATTGAGTTTGGTTTGTATATTGAGTTGTATTATTGTTATTTATGAAAAACTAATAAAGTGTGGAAGCATATAATTATCAAGGGTATAATTATTGTATTGCTCAATATGAGCTTTTCTAAAACATAATCAGTGGCGTAGCGAGTGGTGGGTGGCTGCCCCCCCCCTAAAATTTTCGGGCCCAGCCTTTTTTTCTTTGATGTATGATGTCAATGCCACTGGGGTAGGTTGGGGGATGGGCACATGCCCCCCCCCCCAAGTTTTTTTGGTAAATTAGTTTTTATTCTAGTTGAACCCCCCCCAGATCCTCGGTCCTTGCTATGACACTGAGCATGATCATGGTAATTATGGCCTGCGTCACATCTGGACTTTCTTTCTGTTAAGTCAAGCTTAACAGAAAGGGGTATAATTATTGTATTGCTCAATATGAGTTTTTCTAAAACATAATCAGTGGCATAGCGAGTGGTGGGTGGCTGCCCCCCCCCCCCCCTAAAATTTTCGGGCCCAGCCTTTTTTTCTTTGATGTATGATGTCAATGCCACTAGGGTAGGTTGGGGGACAGGCACATGCCCCCCCCCCCCAAGTTTTTTTGGTAAAATAGTTTTTATTCTAGTTGAACTCCCCCCCCCCCCCCCCCCCCCCAGATCCTCGGTCCTTGCTATGACACTGAGCATGATCATGGTAATTATAGCCTGCGTCACATCTGGACTTTCTTTCTGTTAAGTCAAGCTTAACAGAAAGAAAGTCGGGATGTAATTATTACAGCCAGCAGGGCTGGAATGTGTTATGTTAAAGCCATTATTCTTGAGGGAAAAGCTGGGGAGAGTTCAAAGGGATTACCATAATTATATAGGCATGCACAAGTGATGTTTTCAATTACCGTATTTCATCTGAAGAAAATATGACCCATATAACCTAACACTGCTCTAAACCCCACTAAGGGAATATATGTAAGTGCTCAATTTTTAAATTTTATTGCACATGTCTGCTGATAATCAATGGCAAAGGGAATGCTATTACTATAGAGACCCATGGTTGGGGGTGGCCAATCTTTGACTTAGCTGAGTTCAGTGATGTTCTTGCATATCAACCTGATTCTTGAATATAAACCTGACCAATAAGTCATGACTAATTAAATGATGACATCGTTGTGAGTGGAGGACCTTGCCGTACTGTATGATATTTTTCTCCTACCCCCATCCTCTCTCACACACACACCCACTCATTTCTAAACAATGACAATGACCTTAGCTGATCCAGGATTCCCTCCTGATTTCTTAGAATTGTTTTGCACTGTCTTGACTGTGTTGGATGCATGGGGGATGTGAATGCATATCTGAGAAGTGTTCAAGTGGCACAAGCATGTCCCACTTCAAAATTGCTTCTGCAACCCAATTTTATCATGTCTGATACCATAAATGCCTCAACTCAACTTAGTATTGTAGAGAAAAATAATGCTGTTAACAGCCTAGGGGATAAGGGGAAGGAAGAAATTCAACAGCTGCAGATTTAGGATTTTCTTCAAGGAGGGGTGCTGCATTGGAAATGCACCCACATGAGAAAAAGACTACCAAAAATATTTCTTACATATTGGATATAGTATCCCCAAAGCTGCAGTAAGGGCACAAAGTTCACCCAGGGAGGGGGGTAACCCCTAAGAATGCACAACCCCTGCACCCCTCCACTGGATCTCCCCTATGTCTACCCTATTGGGAAATGAAACCCCTTCAGAATTCAGCCTATTGGGCTTGCACCCTCATGCACAATGTTGATGACAATGAAAAATAGCAATCAAGACTTAACACAGGCAAAAAGAGAAATATTTTAAATATTTGGCCATACTTTTTTTACCCACTTGCATTACCGCATAGCCGTGACTTGGGCTTCCTGTGGTATTTGTTTTCAGAGTACAATATTAATGTTTTTAATGGGGTCTTTGTTTTATAAACAATTTAATATTGTTTTAATCCTTTAACTAAGGTCTTTAAATTAAAAAGAACGACCTTTGCCAACCAAACAATATCATTTGATTGGTTATTATTGATTAATATTGATGCATTAATAATTGATTTATCGGCGTGCAATCGAGGCTATAATTGATTTACATTACACAACCATCAGGAGGAAATAAACAGTCTCTCTCAGGAAGAAGAAAATTGTTTTTCTTTCGATTCGAGTATGCCAGCTTAAAAAAATCTCGATCCAGGGGAAGTAAAGCACGAAATGCTCGAGACTAGCTGGAATTACATCTTAGATATTGCTTACGGTGGCGTAAATCACAGTTTGCCGGGTAATGGAGGACCCGAATGTGTCGAGTTCCTATCGCTGCGACAAAGAATCGTTGAAACGCTTTCCTATGTGACGTTCGCGATTTTTCTATTTTTAAAGACTTTGCCGCATTGTAAGACACCGCCAACCTTTCCTGCTCATAAACCAGGTTCTGGACTAGCAAAAAGGATTCTTTTAATATTGATGTGCATAACGTTTGGAATCGAAGTTGGGTTCAAAGTGGTCACGAAACAAATGATATATTTACTCAATCCATGCCACGTTTTATCGGCCCTACAGGTAAGCAAAGCGTTCATCTGTGACATTTGTCAAGTGTTAATCTAGCAATGAATGATATTCATCGCTTAAAAAAAAGAAATGAAAAAATCAAGCTATCATTTAAGATATCGGTTGTGTTGAAATGGAATATTGGAAGTCTTAGTGAATATAAGAACTTAATCTTATAAACTTGAGTTTAACTTTATGTAGCTTCTTGATATTCCAGTTGAGTGAGAATCCTATTTCTATTCGGCAAATTTTCGTAAATTTCATATATACCAAGATATCCATTTATAGCAATGTTGTTTTTATTTTCAGAAGACTTGAAAGAACGAAGTCGTTATGACGTTCTAAGCTTATAAAAAAATGTGTCTCAAATTGATCAAAAAAAAGAAAAAAAAGAAAACTACTGCATGGAAAACATTGTTTACCCTGTACTTAAATGCACTGGCTTTCTCCAATTTGAATACCGGGTGTATAAAACTTACTATAGAGAACGAGTAGCAATATCTCTAACTAACTGTGTTGGAATGAAATTATCTAAACTTCACTGGAATGTGAACAAGATGTTGAGTTTGAACATGTTCGGTCTTGTGATCATGTTCTATACTAATAATAGGATTAGGACATTTTTTAATCTTCAAATTTGATATGCATGTTAGGAAGAAAGGGAGAAGCTAGGGCTGTTGAGGCCTATTTATTTGACAACCAATGTTTGAATTTTCCAGTGATTTTAAAAAAGATAGCTGAAACAGCCTCATGACCACATGTCATTCAATACCGTTTGGTGGCAAAGTTGGCATGATGGCTTGCAGAAGGGTGGCACATTGTCTTTGATTCATTATCGGTACCTCCCTGTGCCACATGCACCCTGTTGCAGAAAAAAAATGTTGTGGTTTATCAGACAGCTTTTTTTTTCTACAAGCTAAGAGCAGATAAAAATATGAAAAAATCCGAAAATTTAGGTATTTGTAAGAATTAGTTGACTAGGGATTGTGGGACGTCCTTTCCATTAGATTCCTATCAGTACATCAAGTAAATCAGACCTGTAATCATATTGAAATGTTGGATCTCCTTAATATTACCCTACAGATATTTCAATTTTATATTCATGCTTCCATGACACTCACCTTATTGAATAGGAATGTGAATAAAAAATAGAAAAAGATGATCAATGTAAATTAGGAATTGTATTTGAATTTGTGTATGTGGGAGCTTAGCAGGGGTGGATCAGGGGGTACAGGGGTGCACACCCTCCCCGGCCCCTTAAAGCAACTCCCCCCTTGTTTTGAAGATACCCAATACGAAATAATTTTTTATTTCTTTGATTTTGAGGATTGCACCCCCTTAATGGGCTGACTTTGTGCCCTGTACCCCTTCCTGAACAAAATCCTGGATCTACCCCTGCTTAGAATGATAGAATTTATAAAACAAGCCTAGAATAATGACCCCATCCTTATAGAAGACAAGATTGAAGCCATGTATATTACTAATTATCTTACATAAATAATTATATTCAGAATATTGAAAACAAATTTTTTTTTTCATTTATTTTTACAGATTTATCTATTAATAGCTCCACCAAGCAAAGTGGTTTATAGTGTCTTCAGGTAATGTTTTATAGAAAATTAAATAATATATATATGTAACCAAATAGTTTATGAACAAGTAAAATATTCATTTTATTTTATTTATACAAAGAGTAGGGGCATTCACCTCATATAGTAAATTTCTGTGGTTTTCTACTCATTGTCGTGTGTAACCAGTTCAAGGGTACAAACCATACACAAATGTTCAAATCACAACAGCCGAAGCAATCAATTCAATTAATAATTATATTTTATTTTATTTTTTCAGGATACAAATTTACATTATCTTTGGAGCTTTACTGGCTGTTATTTTCCCAGTTGTGAATACTAGAACTGTAAGTTTGCAATAAGTTGAGCAGCAAATGAAAATTAGAGCAGGCGGTTCTTGATAGTTCGTTTGGTACAGTTTGTTCATTCATTGGTTGTGGTTATGGCCGCATAAAAACTGGAGCTAGAGCAAAAAGTCAAACTAGGGGGAGGGAAAAGGAGAGGAGAAAGAGAGTTTGTTTTTCTCCTCTCCCCACCCCCACCCCCACATTAAGAGGGGGGAAAAAACGCCAGCAATGCAGGATATATCTTGAAAGGTAGCCATGCCTTTGCATTGGAGTGAAATGAACAGTGACCTTGCAATATAATAGATACCTTAATCTACACCTTGGACAATTATTCACAGGTCTCTATCATTGCAAGCTTACCACTCATCTCACTTTAATGCAAAGACCCAGCTACCTTTCAAGATGGTGCATGGAACTGTGAAGGGGACTATTTGTTATCACTTAAAAGGAACTTAAAACAGTTTTCCATTTTAGATACTCTGATCTAAACACTTGGGATGTTGAGAGAACATGAATTATTAAGCTTATCCTACGCCTCTCTCGTGTTTATTCAACATCCTACCTGTTTAGATCAGAATAATGTACTATCTAAAATAAAAAACTGTTTTCATTATTCTTTAATTCAACTACAACACAACAGTAACTTGGAGTCATGGGAAAACATTTCATTGTGGGAGGGGGTGGTAGTTAGTTGGAAAGAAAGAGAAAAGGAATAACCAGAGCTCAAATATACCTGCATAACCAGAATACTTGAAGTTGGTCTTGAATTTGGAATGTATATATATAGGATATTACATGGTCGCGCAGAGATACAAATTTTATCTTCGAGTGTTGATATTATCTTTCACGAGTGAGCGCAGAAAATAAAATTTGTATCTCCAAGCAGCCATGTAATGTTCTTTTTATTATATGAAATCTTAAATGAAAAATAACGGAGAATTTGAGACTTGCTGAGCAAAAAGTCGAAATTTGACACCACCAGTGTTCATATAAATTGTATCCCCACTGACTACTGGTGGGAGTGGGGATATCAATTTTATCATTTTGATGTCACTCAATATCACACTCTATTTCATATAATAAATATATATATATATATATATATATATATATATATATATATATATATATATATATATATATATATATATATATATATATCAAATAACATACCAGCAGATATTCAGTAAAGTATTTATTATTACAATCAAGTGATTATTAAAAATGCTATCTTTTTTTAAGTTGCCTTGTGAAGTGGAAGTTTATTGGATCCAACATCTACTCATTCTTATCGTCGTGCCCTTCTTCCTAATATCATGTAAAGGTATGAGAATATTATTTTTATGCTAGTATCCAGCTGAGTTGATCTTCATGACAAACTCAAGGTCAAATAATCAGAAATGAGAATTCAGCATTGTATTTTGATTCTGTCAAGAGAACCTATGAAATGTGAGTTCTCTCTACTTCTGTAAATTGATAGCAAATACTAGTCAAGCACATGTCAGAATTCCATCTCAATCTATGAGAGAAGTCTACATTGTAATTAGAACTTGCACTAAAAATGCTAACCAAAATTAGAAAAAACCTACTAATGGTCTATCACCAATCGAGCCCTGTGATTGGCTGAGCTACTAGGGGTCTATTAGTGATAGACCTCTAGTAGCGAAAAGCGCCGGTTTTGAAAACCAAAAAATATATATTTAAAGCAAAATCCAAAACTTTTTGCATCCTTTTATTGGACCGATTAGTAGGTTTTTATTAAAACAATTAGACCTCTCGCCCTCATGGCCTACGAGTTAATAGCCCATTCGGCCTTCGGCCTATTCGTTAAATAGTTGACCCATACTTCTTTTTGGGGCATGAGATCAACTCAGCTGGATGGTATTATAAATCCAATTCCTTGGTTTGTGGGGAGAGAAGGAAGATTAACTCCTCCAAGCTAGTATGATATTTGATTTGTAAATATTTGCTGTCAAAATCTAGCCTCGTGATTTGAGCTACTATTATTTATATCATTTCAGTATCTAGAGTGCAAATTAAAAGCATGCAACTTAAATAGTGCTAAATTGTGCTAATTCTTATGTTTTCTATAATTGTTTAATCAGCCCTATTTAATATTAATTAAAGTACAATTTGTTGCATGGGTTTAGTGAGAGCACTTTAAGTCTGTATTAAGTACTTTAACCATAGTATTTTTGTGGCCCACAAAGCTAAATGGTGACTTAATTGTCAGAAATTAGCAGGCAGGAAAAGTCAATTAACTTTTGTAGCCCTGAAAGGGAGGGTCATGGAAAAATAGGCAGTAAAAACTGGAGAACAATTACCCAGGAAATGTATGGTTGTGTGATTCTATGGTTATATGAAATCAATAATATTTGAAACTCAGCAAATTTGTATTTATTTTTATCTTTGACAGGCCCATATGTTCTGGAAGACTTTTGGGATTTCAGCTGGGCAACACTTACTTACTCTCTTTATGCATTTTACATGTTTCTTATTTTACAACCACTTGGAATAGTAAGTACATCTGTAATCTATTTTTTTAATCTTCCTTATTCAGCTCATTAACATATAATTCATTCATAACGTTATGAACCAAGCTGTAAATACAGTGATTTGTATGGTGAAATCATATTATTCAAAACACCATATCTCTGTTGCTTTTGAACCAATTCCATAAAATTTGGCATGTTAATGTCTTTTACAACTGTACTGATGTTCTATCAAACTTGAAGATTAACATTATAATTTGCACCTGGGGCACTGAACTTGTGTTCTACCCAGCCTATACAGTCCTTATTTACTTGAATAAGCGGTGTGGCGCTTAAATTTTTCGCACTTCAAATGCTGCGCTTATTCAAGGGCAACTCTTATTTGAGGGCAGTGTTTATTTAAAAATTAAACGCAAAGAAATATTTTCCTTTAATTTTATGGTATATTTTCTATCTGTGTGAAAATTTAACGGGACCACAGCACTTATTTGGGGACGGCACTTATTCAAGTAAATATGGTAGTCTGTGATTAATATTTTAAGAAATTTCTCAACAAATATTATTATTATACATTTTACTCACTAGCTCGCTTCTGATTGGCCGAGAGCCCTCAGCCAATCCCTGATATTGTGTGAACTCAACAAGATTAATGTATTATCTGAGTTCAAAGGTCAAAATGGAAATAGAAATACGTTCCCTATTTTTTCGAAAGCAGAATTAAATCTTTATTTCTTAGTTTACAAAATGTATAATGAAATAATTATTAAATTCAGTTTTCGCATGATATCGTAAATATCAAGACCTTGGCCGTTTTATCCGCCTCAGCCTATGGCTTCAGCAGATAACACGGCCTTGGTCTTGATAATTTACGATATCATGCTCAACCTCATCCAATAATTGTTTATTATTATTAATAATATATTATTTTTAATTTGCAGTTGAGTGAAGTCAATTTAAACAGCACACTTTGTCCAGCTGTTAGTGATCCATTCAGTGGTCCATACTATCGGATGATTGCTTGCCTTTATATTCCAGCTCTGATCTATCTTGTTGGAAAAGGAGTATGTCTTGCTGGCAATTTGATGCTGAAAATTCTTTCTAAATTTGAAAAGGTTGATTAATTATCAAATATGATTTGAATTATTTATGCTCCTAATTAAGTAACGTATTTGATTATTTAAAACATTTATGATTGATTATATATTTAGAAACTATCAGTCTTATGCATGCTTTTGTTATTAATAATATATTGAGAAATTTAACAGATTATCAATTCAAGAGATCAAAGCATTATTATCAAATTGGTTCTATTTTGATCACTTGCCATAGCAACAGTAATAAAAAACAAGGCTCCGGGGGAAACACTGGAGGAGTCCTAATATATACTTTTTGTTTCCCTGGAGCCTCGCTTTGAATTGCTTTGTGCGTGACATGATCACTCAACTAGAATATTGAGAGCAGGCTATTAGCTATGTGTTGGTCAGACTACATATTCAATACTTACATGCCGATATATCACATGAGAATTTAGTTTATTTGATTTGTTAACTTCTCTCCCTTGCCATGCATGAGGGTCAGGCTAGGGAGATTTGGTAAGCACTCTACAGATAACATCAGATTGTAAAATAAAGAATTTATTTATCTATATATAAACCACAGTGATTAACATATACCTTGGTCTCTACTTTCGATTATATATAGCTCAAATATTTCCAAATTGTATTTCCTAGCCGATCATATTCTTTCTTATTGCTAAATTGACACATTTTAATATATGGCTTTGCTGTCATATTATACATATGTATCAAAATGTTGCTCTAGAAAAGTCCATGATATCTTCTCCACATATAGAGACTGCAGTAATCAGCACCCAAAAATGGCAGCAGGGATGTAGCCAGGGGGCCCACCCCACCCCCCACCACATCCTGTTGGTAGTTCTACTCAGTGGCTGTATCAAAGAAAACTATCATCACACTGTGGAAACCTTAAGATACCAATGCTCTGAAAATAGGCTTTGTCCCCCTTCCCCCTTCCCCCTTCCCCCTTCCCCCTTCCCCCTTCCCCCTTTCCCCAAGGAAAAATCCTGGCTATGCCCCTGTAGTATGGCTAAAAATGTAATGTCCAAGTTACTATAATTATCACTTCAAATTTCCCATATTGAAATATCAAATAATGCAAGACAAAAGCAGTGTGACCCACCCTCTGCAGTCCCTTCCCATGGAGTGAGATCACAATGGTCTATGGCATTAGGCTGCTTGTTTTGTAACTTATGTATGGATATACAATACAGGCCCAATACATGCCGAAACAGCTGTCCACGGTTTCTAGTTGAACTGGCTCATTTTTCAGTCGACTTGAAGTTGTCAAAGGCCTAACGGCAGTCTTCTTCAGTCGCTCACATTAAGGCTCGCAACTTATCCATTACTCATATTATTATCTCTGAGCCTATCCCACATGGCCTAGTGCCTTAACTCTCATCTATGTATGGATATTCTCTTTGCTGTTGCTTACATGTCCTTACACCTATTTCAAAAAAGGTTGTATCAGCTGAAAGCAACAACACAAGATGGCAAAGGACATCATTCTGTATTTTGCTCCTTATTTGTCTTTTAGATGCAATTATTTTAGTCGTTTTGTAATGGTAGGCTGCAACTGTTTCTATCCTTTTAAAAAGTGTCTTCCAAAATCTTCAGCTAATTATTAAAGCATCGTTTGCAGGTGGTCTTGGCTTGTTGCTTGTCACTTTCGGCTGCGATAACCTTTATTGAAATAGGTGTACTACATGTCCAAGACATGTCCATAACATATTTATTACAACAGTCTGAAAGGTGTTACCAAATATAACAGACCACTGTCAAAAGGTTTTCATAATAAGACATTGCAGGAAATTTTTTTAGTAGATTTTAAAAATTTCAATTTTAATAACTTCATTGAAATATTTGATTTTTTTTAAATTTTACTGCAGTGTTTTATCATAGAAAGTGACAAATCTTAATATAACTTAATTAACTTATAATTAACTATTAACTTATAATTAATATCCATTGCAGCACAATACACAAAAGCAAAGTTTACATTTATGAGTACATGCAAATTAAATATAATTGAAAGATGAAATTCATGTGTATAATCATTTACAAATTATCATTTTTTTTTCAAAAAAAGAGAAAGAAATTAAAAAAGCATGTCTTTTTCATGCATGCGGGAATTTCTTTAATTCAGGAAGTATATCCATATTAGAGTAAATGGTTTGAACCCAGGTGTAGTAGTTGAGTGAGTAACGTGATCGTCCGGGTGAGTGTACAGTGAGAGTACAGTGGTGAATGAAAGATGGTATACCATGTATACCATCTACTGTCTTTCATTCACCACTGTACTCTGAAGATGACTTCCGCTCAGGTTGTCGAAACGTCAGTCTCTACCAACAACAGTCTTTCTCAAGACTACACTCACCCGGACGATCACATTACTCACTCAAATATATCCGTATTATTTAGTTTTATGAAAATCAAAAAAAACGCATTGAACTTCATAGCAGCATGCATGCCCAGTAGTATTACTCAAACTCTCACTGCTGCTTTTTTGAAAGCTCAAAACGAACAAAGCCCATGCTCAACTTCACAGGTTCATGATTTATGCAGATGGACGATTTTGATCGTGGGTCATTCAGCAGTAGGTTGTTTTTTTTCCTGGAAGGGTCAGCTATGGAAAATGTCCCCAAAATAAAACAAGGTATAAGGGTATTGTTTACCATATGGTTTGCAGAAATATTGCATGATTTTCATGCCTGGGGGGGGGGGGGGGGGTACTCCCTATAATTGACTATACAGGGATGCTCCGCCCGAAAGGGGTACTTTTTTCAAGCCACACATATAGAAAAGGGGTGGAATTTTGTGAGTTTTGGTATAAAAAGGGGTAGATTTTCTTCAAAATTATATGAAAGGGGTACCTTTTCAGGCAAAAAGGTATAAAAAAGGGGTAATTTTTTGCAGAAATTTGGTATAGAAAAGGGTAAGGGGTCGAGAGTCCGGGCAGAGCATCCCCGTATGAAACGACCCGAAGTACCCCCCCCGGGGGCCTGGGGGGGGGGGGGGGGGGCAGAAAAAAATCACTTAGAACATCAGGGCTTCCAAAAATGTAACGATCATATCCCCTCATCTACATAAATTATGATATTTTGTGTTTACCATAAACATGGCATGACAACATATGAGTTTTCCTTAATTGTTCTTTCCTTCTCTCTTTTTTTTATAATTGAATTCAAATATATCAATAAAGGAATTTTGAATGCTGAATGTAGCTTATATTTTCTTTGAATAACTTTTTAAAAAATGTATTTAGATATCGTCTTGAAAACCTTGTTCATTTCTCGTTGAGAAAAAAAACAATTAAGTGCTGGGATCACGCACATGTTTTTAATGCCTTTTACTCAAAATACAAAAAAAATATACTTGAAGCAGAACCGAATCTGACTTAAAAAGACGCGATCAAAGTTTTATTATTTACCTTAGTCTAGTAGTTCCATAAAATATTGAGCCTTGTTTCAAACGACTATGCAAATCAGTTAGTCGCCGACAGGCGACCGGCACCAGCCAATCATGATATATGATCTATTCACGTGATCAATGTGATGGCGGGCTTCTCTGCCTCGTGTGTAATGTGGAAATTCAATTTTAGATCGTTTTGACAGCGTTCAAACTACTTTATTACGACTTTCTCAATACAAAATATCGTCTGAGGTACATTCATTTTTATTCTTATCTATAGTTGTGTATTTGAGTAAAAATATCAAAGAATAGAGTAGAGTTTGGAGGGGTTCAAGGAAACGTTATAAGAAATCGTCTTCAGATCCTCGCTTCCTGCTTGATTTTCAGGTCTTTCGACTCAGAGAAGAAGGCATGTCGTTTGAACAAGTTGACAGCGGAGATCTAGCTTCGTTTGCAGCAATAGCAGAATCGACCTTAGCAAGCAAAGAAGGTGAGTCAAAAACGACGCATTTTAGCTTTACTAAGTGCTAAGTAAACTCGAACCACGATTTCAAAATACGAGTCGACTCCAACAACAAGATGGCGTTTCTCTGATCGCCCTTGTGCGTCAGCAATGAGTCCAAACCTTGACTAACCTCTAGCCTAACCAAAGCGTTTAAGAACTAAAGATCTGCGGATGAAAATGAGTCAGTAAAGTTGTCTGTTGTGTTGTAGTTGAGCAAGATTTTCCGGTACCCAGTCTTTCGCCAAGTAGTTTGTCTTCCCCAGGTTCTTGTTGAAGGAACGAGCCGTTTGGCGTCGACCCAGTCTGGGCCCAGACCTCTTTTTTTCTCTACATTTTTATCCTGAAAACGCCTCGTATCTTCCCTTTATACTATTACTAACTCTCCTTTTTGGTTGTCTGCTTTTTAATGTGTTTTATAGTCGAGTTTTTCCCCTGAAACAGAGGTCTGGTTTATGTTGAGTCATAAAATGGCGGAACTTGGCGCCCATTTTCACTTGGTTGGTCTTTGTTGTTCTTGCTCAAACGGTCGATGTTTTTTGTGTTTTCTTATCATTTGAATGCTTTAGAATTATTTTTTACTGCCTCCACAGCTGTCTTAAAACTTTTTCCCATCCACAAATAGCATTTTAGCGCTTGTATTTTGAAGACTAAACTTCCAAGGGAGGAAGCATGTTTGTCGTTTTAATTTATGGAAATTAGGCGTTGGCGCCATGTTGGATCAAGTAACTTGTAGGACCTTGGAATTATCTCTTTTTTTAAAGAGTTAAAGGATTTTCCCCACTATTTTATCATTTCTAAGGTTATTGAAATCATATTTTTTTTAGGATATTCATCTGGTAACTTAAAATTATAGAAAAATTTTCATCCCTCCAATTTTCATTCAGTTGTACAGATACTTTCATGTGCCCCCCCCCCCCCTAAAAAAAATTCCTTTTTCTCTAATTAGTTTTATAAAAAAACAAATTAAAATTATATTTTTACATATGATAGATAATCTATGAAAAAAATAATTATGCATATTTCTATTTTTGATACCAAGAAATTTTCATTTTTTTTTCTTTTATATTATTGAGACAGTAAAGGAATGCTCAATGCTTAGTATGCATATGCCTATTTCAATTAATGTTGATAACGGGAGATCTGAAATGGTCAATCTGTGACCTATAGGAATTGTGGAAGGCTGAATGCTCATCTCATAAATATTGCAAATACATAGTTGTAATCACGCTTGAATGGTAGTGGATCATTATTTTTTGTCACTTATCACATTAATTCACAAAAAACCCATTTTGAACGTTAATTAAGGTGGCTTCCTATAGTATTTTTCAGACCATACCTTTCATTTTCCTTTGGCTTATTCATAGTCTTAACTTATACCTATATACTTGATTCTTGAACCAGTAATAGAGCTAAGATGAAATTTTAAAATGATGTTAATTTTAGCTTGAATGACGTTACCTTGGCAACGATAAACAAATATTGTTGAAATTGGTTTTTATCGAATAACTCTAAAACTCGATGAGACCTAGACAAGCGGTAAACGACATCATCAACTTCAAGCTATTGCAAAACGATTCCAACTATTTTAAAGAAAATCAATCTGTTAGATTTCAAGTAATTCGCCGAAATATTCTAAAGCCGTGATTTTCGTACATTGAAAGTTACGGCGGCCCCAGAAATACTCAGAAAAACCGAATTACTATTAAAATACTCCAAAACAAACCCTTTCTAATACACTACCTACTGGCTAAATACTAAAAGTTAATTCTCATTCAAACCAGAGATATATTTTTTTCCTTGCGTGAATATTTTGATAAAAACACTCCTACCAATTTGAACATGTTAGCCAGGTAAAATTTATCAAAATAATTACGCAAGGGAAAAAAAATCTCTGGTTTGAAAGAGAATTAACTTTTAGTATTTAGCCAGTAGGCAGTGTATTAGGAAGGGTTTGTTTTGGAGTATTTTAATAGTAATTTCTGAGTATCTCAAGGGCCGCCGTAACTTTCAATATGCGAAAATCACGGCTTTAGTATATTTCGGCGAATTACTTGAAATCTAACAGATTGATTTTCTTTAAAATAGTTGGAATCGTTTTGCAATAGCTTGAAGTTGATGATGTCGTTTACCGCTTGTTTAGGTCTCATCGAGTTTTAGAGTTATTCGATAAAAACCAATTTCAACAATATTTGTTTATCGTTGCCAAGGTAACGTCAATCAAGCTAAAATTAACATCATTTTAAAATTTCATCTTAGTTCTATAACTGGTCCAAAAATCAAGTATATAGGTATAAGTTAAGACTATGAATAAGCCAAATAAAAATGAAAGGTATGGTCTGAAAAATACTATAGGAAGCCACCTTAAAATGGGTGTATATCCAGTTCTGAAAGCATACAGGAGTGGTCCACGGGAGGTTGCTTACTACAAAAGAAGCGGAAGAGTTGCACAAGGCATACCATGTTTACTTGTTTAAGTGCTGCCCTCGATGAAGCACCGGATATGAGAACAAAATATTAAAGTACACCATCTAAAATAAGCACTTGGTTCATTTACAATAATGTGGCATTTAATCGAAGCATCATTATCCTGAACTGCTTAAGGAGAGAAACTATATGAAACAAATATGGGAAGAGTCAGTCTAAACATGCCCTAGAAACTTATTCTCTTGTATTACAATGTTTTTAGTCCAAAGTGGGCATATTTCATTGCACACCAATTGAGCTCCCTCCAGAAATTTAATTCTCCCTCAAAAAGTGTGCCTCCCCAGAATAAGCACCACAACGATACATCAAAAATTAGGTAAATTATTCAAAATGTCCATCACCAATGTCGTAAGCAAAAGCCAGAATGTTCTTGAAAAACATCAATGAATATTATTCATCAGAAATTTACAATAAAGAAATAATTAACCCATGTGCAGTGATTTTCAAAATGCTTTGTGTTCTGACAGGCAGTTTTTATGTTCAGAAAAAAGATGTGTCAAGAAACATTTGAAAATATTTTTTTTATGTCTGCATGGGTGAGCACACTCACCTCCATGCATGTCTCCATCCATTTTTCTTTTCATAGTAACCAGCCAATCAGAGTGCATGTTATATTGTGGCTATGTTATTAGGCTCTATACTTAAGCCCTCTCGTGCATCATAAGCCCATGGGGCTATGTTTTAATAATTGAATTGAGAATTGAGATTGAATTCAAAAAAAGTCTTGTCTGCAGCTAACAACATGCAAAACATGGTACATATTTTTTATCACAAATTGTTCCCCAAAAATGAGAACCCTTCCCCAAAGGTATCCCTGATAACAAATAACAGCCCTAATAATGAGTCTTGCCAAATTACCATGAGCAAATGTACCACCCTGAGGGCCACCATGATGAACTTAGTTTTATAGAAGTGTTTTTTCCCTCTTTTAAAAAATAAAGTTATTATCATGGTATCTTTATTATTTTCCTCTGTCATTTTCAATTACAATAACAAGAGGGGTCTTGCCTGGGCTTTGTTATTGAATATATAAATATTGCTAATTAGAGTCCTTTCTTAGGTTGAATACTCATAGAATTTCTTCACAATGTTCACATTCTGACTGACAATCCATTTCTGGCATCTCTGAATTAGGAAGGACACCTCTCTGTTGTCATTCCCAGTGATTGTCTCTAGTTCGTCTTTCAGTTTCTTGTGGTATCCTCCATTATTATTATTATTATTATTATTATTATTATTATTATTATTATTATTATTATTATTATTATTATTATTATCATTAATATTATTATTGTTATTACCACCCAGTGGTGATACTCCAACATAATCATTATGGCATTTTGCTGTGATGAATTTCCAAGAATTCAATATTTATCTAATGGTTTGATTCATCCTTAGATGAAACCAATCCACCACAAGAAGAGGGTGAAAAAGAAAAGCAAGATGAAAATACTGCAAAAGAACCAGATACTGAACAGGTGAATATGGAACAACAAGAACAAACCACACAAGATGATACTGCTGATACTACAACAGAAGAAACCAGCCAGGAGAATCCACCCGGGGAAGTCAGCCAGGAAGTTGAACAAGCTGTGTCTACTGCTACAACAGATGTAACCCAGGAGGCAGCAGCATCAGAATCACATATACAAGATGGACAGCAAGAGAGTACATATGCTAATCTTCAACCAATATTTTTAGCTATGGAAATGGGACAGGATGCAGTGCAAACACCACAACACGAAGAACAGCCTACTACAACTGCTGATATATCACAACAAACCCAAGCACTCCAAGTATCACAAGCCATTACTGAGCAAGGAAATCAAATGGTGTTCTCACAAGGATCTAGTGTGCTTCTCAATAACCTTGCAACCTCTGTTGCCGAAGGAAGCACCTCAGTTTCCCTGCAGTCCATCCTTCAGGATGTTGTCTCTGGTATCCCTACAACCTCAGGAACAGTACCTGCAGCTATCATTACAGATCCATCCTCTAGTACTGGTTCATACTTAATTGTGAATCAAAATGGAGTTCCTATTGTGAGGCCAGTATTGGTATCTAACATGCCAGAAAATGGTATGAATGGTTCAGAAACTCTGCAGGTGTTGGCCACTGGTGTTCATGGTATGGAGGGAGGGGATAGTCAAGAACCTGTTACTGTTGAGGTGTCAGCAAATACAGATGGTTCTGCTGGTAAGTGTCCAACAACCTTGCGACCTGTCTAACCGTGGCTGTCCAATTAATTTTAAACTCACTCAACTATTTCAATTTGGCATGTTTTTGGGCCTTTCTGTTGCAAAATTTGTGACTCTGACCTCATGTGAAAAAGTATGAATTCTTGTTGTAAAAATACTTGTTGTAAAAATACTTGTAAAAAAGTTACAGTATGGATAAAAAGTTAAATTTTACACCGTAAAAAATAAGAGAGATCACTTACTGACGTTTCGGACGCTAGTCCTTCGTCGGAGTAAAAGAGAGAATAAGAGTGGAAGGTAGTGTATATATGATAAAGATAGAAAATAGATAACCAATGAGAGCAAGGTAGGCAAGGTTACAAGAAAAAAACAATAAGAAATAATAAAAAGACAAAAGAATAGATTAATTAAAAGCGAAGCGTTTACGGTGTAAAATTTAACTTTTTATCCATACTGTTTCATTAGAAACACCGACGCAGCTCACACTAACTTACCGCTAGTTATCATCTCTTGTAAAAAAGTTAATTGGGTGGCCATGGTTAGGTGCATCACTCTATAAAAGAGAGGACAGTTTTCCTTTTATATAAATTTGTATTACTTCATGCCATGTTTAAACATTTTTTTTATAGAACTGACTCAGTCCAAATGCATTACGAAGAGAATGCAGCCATAGTGCGTTTCTCAATATTCTGCGAACTCGACAGTTGCGAGTTGGCCATTAGAATTTGGTTTTTTACTGCCACCAATCAAATATATAGAAGTTACCAACTGATTAGTTTGACGGCAGAGAAAAACCAATTTCACAACAAACTGTGGTAAGATCTGAGTTTGCAGAATATTGAGAATCACAGTATTTCCATCAACTTTGACAGAAACAAATAAACATTATTATGCATGAAAGCAGGGGCAATTTTGATCCATACTAACTTCCATTTAAAATTAACCTCATTCAGTATATTTATGAGATATTTTTTTAATTTAGGAGCATCAGGTATTGGTGATGTTGATCATGATTCCAACATAGATATGTCAACTGAAGGGATGAGCATGAGAGTACATCACCACAGTGGCAGTGGAGATGAAGGTATGGTCATGATGTCAGAAACCACAGAGCATAGTTTTGATTGTTGGGGCTAATCTGGGGGGGGGGGCAGGTTCCACCACAAAAAATTTGGAAATTGAGATTTTTTTTTGAAATTTATGCAATTTCCATTATAATACCACATCTATAAAAAATACTCGATTCTGATTGGCTGACGAACTGTGAAATTTTTCTTAATACTGTGCAATTAATCGTGCTACGCACTCGTGGTATTAATTCACTTTCATCAAATACGCGCGGTATTTTTCATTAATTCTTCTCGAACGGTGTAATTTCCTATACACATGGTTTTGAGGGGCAATTGCAACACATTTATTACATTAAAGTCAAAATTTAGAGAACAGATAATCATTTTTTGGTAAAACATGGGGGCTAAGCCCCTAAGCCCTCCTCACGGCGCCTGATACCAATCACATTTATGCTTACCTTTTCAATAGAGTTTGTCACTCTTGAATGTCAATGACATAGCATGATTGTTTCTTTCTGCTTGTGTTTCCAGAATCCACTCCATCTAGAATAACAGGAGGCAAAAGGAAGCTCAGTGATGGTCCTCGTATCTGTGAGCAGTGTAACAAAGCTTTCAAGTACCCATCAGACTTGAAAAAACACTTGCAGATCCACACCAGTAAGTATAAAACAAGTAACACCGACCTTTGGGATGTAGGGAATCAAGTGTGGCATATAATAGCAGTAGTGCACTCCCATCTTTCTTCTGCAGGGCTCAAAATAATGGCCAAGATGTCTGGCGTATGATATTCTTTTTTTTTTTTTTCAAATATGACCAGTCAACTTGTCCATTCAAAACAGTATTTGATCTGTCAAGTAAATTTGGCCAGACATTGACTGTTGACCAACCGTTATTTTAAGCCCTGCTCTGTGGTCTCTGGTTCAATTCCTGGACCTGACATCACATGTGAGAGGAGTTTAATGGATTTTTCTCTGGTTTCTCAGTTTTCCTCTTTCTGCAAACACCCAACATAACAAATTCCAATTTGATCTGTGAGATATCACATTCTGACATAGATCCGCTCAGAGATTGTTTCAGAGTTTGATAAAGATTCTGGTTGTTGTTGTTTGTTATGGCTATGTAAACATGGTTGTGACATTAGAGGTTTGAAATTTGTCCAATTTTTTTCTTTTTCAATAGAATGAAAAATATTATTCACCGTGGAAATGTAATAAAGAAATGATACTTATTCGTTTGTCTCACGATTGAGGGTCATTTGTAGAGGACCACAATGTTTTGACTGCAAGCTGCTAGTCTTCATCAGGCGATGGTGTAGACTGTTTTTTTTTTGGTCATTGTTTTTTTTACTTAACTTAAATTTTCCCAGCCTCCCCTTGTTTTGCTATCAGGGTATGTAAACACAGAAAACGTTTTCTTTTGCTTAAATATTAACTGGCCATAATTTGTTTAGATGTAAAGAAGTTCAAGTGTGATGATTGTGGTCGTTTCTTCCGTCGTCTTCATCAGCTCAATGTGCACATGCGTATCCATACTGGAGAAAAACCATACGTCTGTAATAGGTCAGTACCAGGATCCCATGCTGTCATATATGGTCATTCAGTTTCCATGGAAACTTGAGGTTATACATTTTTGCTATACCATTGGTATTTTAGGCAGGGTACTAAAGTTGCTTCTTGCCCCTTCCCCAAGGGGAAAAAGTTTGAAATAATCTCTCCCAACTTATACATGATCCTTGCAACAGGTCTCTGTTACAAGAGTAAGATTATCTTAGAGGACCCTCCTGAAAATCATCACCGATGAGTGTGGCTTCCTCGTTAAATATGATGATAATAATAGAAAAATAAAAAATTGCACTGAAGCCCCCTCCTTTGCTGTTAAATTGAAGTGTTGCAATGTTCCTAGCAGCAAACTTCTTGCAAAGCATAAAGTTTGTTATTTCTATTTTCCATTTGAATCACTGGAAAAATAAATATTACTACCATTTGCAAGCAGCCATGAAGCCGGCATGACATGCCAAACTTGTTTTCATATGTTATATCCAGATATTTGCAGCTTCAAACTTGCAAGTTTAAAATGAGAATCTTTATTGATGGTGCAGTTTAAACACATAAACAAAGTTCAATATTTGAAACTTGCAACTTTCACATTACCAGCAATTAGATATAACTTATGAAAATGCTTCATAGCTGCTTGCAAATGGTAGCATTGGAATCACTAGTAATTCTTTTTTTTTTTTCTTCTATTGTAATGGTGTTTTTTTTTCATTCCAGATGTGGTGTTTCATTCCGTCATGATTCTACCCTGACCATGCACATACGAACCCGTCATGATCATCTCAGACCCTTCAAGTGTGATGAATGTGGGAACACATTTGGTCGACTCTCCCATCTGCGCAAACACGTACGTAAAGTCTGTGGAAACAAGATGAACAAGGATCGACCTATTGCACAGTGCCGCTTCTGTGAGGAGAACTTCCCCACCAAGGGTGATCTAAGAAAGCACGTGCTAACATGTGAGAGAAAAGAAGCCAAAGTTAAAGCTAAGGAAGTGACGTTACACGTGTGTGACCAGTGCAGCAAGGATTTTGCCAGCCCATATAACCTTAGAAGACACCAACTGACCCACACCGATGAGAAACCATTCCAATGTGAGGTCTGTGCCAGGCAGTTCAAAGAGAAGTCATCCCTTTCAAAGCATATGAAACGCAAACATACAGGTGTTGATCAAGGAAGCCAGACTGACGAGACCGGGGAGACTGAGTACAACAGTGTAGACGTGATTGCTGAGTCAGCAGCAGCCAGCGGTGTTGCCATGGATAGCGATGATGAACAGGTTGGGGCAGACATGGTCAACGTATCCGAAGTGGCTTCATCAACGGTTGATGCTAGTACTCTGATTACAGATCCATCAGAAGCAGTTAGAGTACAAGGACCAGGGGATGTTGAGATGACGACTATTGAGCTTAGCTTACCCCCTGGTGCTGAGTCCCATGAAGCCACTGCTTTACAAGCAGCCGTAGAGGCTTTAGTTTCAGCCAGTCAACAACAGATGTCTGTGGAACACAGTATAGTAGTACCAACTGACCCATCAGCTGGCAAAGAGATCTACAGTAATGTAGCCGATGTACAAGATAACCAAGATGTCAGTATGGTTGATTCTACCACTGAACTAGTGACAACAGAGGTGAAGGCAGTTACACCAGAAGATAGTCATGTAGAGTATGTTGAAGCTAACGAAGCACCTCAAGCAGAAGCATGATCACCAGGTGTATTGATTATTAGTGACTGATATATAATATGTGATATGTGTATCCCTTGCTCGAACCAATGGTTGGCATTATTTCCACTTTTATTTTACCTAAGGGATATTGCACCTAGTGCTATGCCTTTTATTACTAGGTATGTTGAATACTCATGAAGTTGATACCCGTGTCATTAGTCCATCAGACACTTCATCACTGACACTTTTGCCACTGACAATATAGGGATGTGCTTTGTCTGGATTGAATGAGTAGAACCTGTAGCGATAACTCACTATGTTATACACTAGCGTATTATCTTACATAGGCACATACGATATCTGCGCTATTCTTAGCGTTCCTTACCATTCAGTCATTGCTTTATCAGCACACAAAACAACCGTCCTTGTTTTTACGAGGGGTACCACCTAATAGCCAGTGGCTTACAAACCTGTGGCCCTGGTGTCTGTATAGAAAGGCAATGATTTCGATCTGATAGGCCTTTTCGAGTTCGATAAACAGCCGAGATGCATTCTGGTCTAGCTTGGGTACAAACAAAAACACCATATGAGGCATGATGAAGAAAAGATGATTGTACTAAAACTAGACCACAATGCACCATGTTCACTACCTCGGAAAAGGTCTATGGCCACAGCCAGGAGGTGTCGATGTAGATAACTGTGTACATATTTTAAGTAATTCATGTAGCTAGCTTTTCAACTATCCCTTAGAATCGTCTGAGGGATATCTGATTTTTATTAGTTATCGCTTGAAAGCGAAAAAATGGAGGGATGGTTGTTGAATAGGCAGAATAGACACTACACAATCACCGTTTTCACGTTCCTATCGTTAATGTATGGTGTGATTTATGGCCCATATATATTGATATTGACTTGGTTCAATTTTAAAGTAGCTCAGTACTCTACTATGTAGCCCTTTCTTAATGTCTAATCTCTTTGAGAATCGTTGGTCCCTTGGTTTCTGTATTATCTGGTTTGCTTTAGATTACTGGCCTCTTTTGCGTCAGTTTTCACCTTGTAAGTCGTCAGTCCACTGACTAATCACTTGATCCAGTAATACAGAGACCAATAATAAAAAAATACAGAAAAAAATCTCAACAGTATTTTAGATAGAGCGGATTGGCATATGCCTGTAAGTTGTTATGCAGGCAGTGAGTAGGCACTGGGATAACTGAATGCACCTTTCCGTAGTCTTCCCACAATCCCTTATGATCCCAGCGCGAGCTCGAGGTCAGGGTAAAATTTGCATAATTTTTATACATTTTTATGCAAATTTTACCCTGACCTCGAGCTCGCGCTGGGATCATAAGGGATTGTGGGAAGACTATGGAAAGGTGCATAGAATATGTAAAGATCTCGAGTGATTTTTAACAATGCAAGTGTGTTAACTCACAGCTGTAATGTCATATTTTAGCTAGTAAAGAAATGAAAGTACCAAATCCACCTGTTAATATTCACTTGTCTTTACATCGTGCTACAACAAGTAGAATTCTCTGCTTTCACGATGCCAATAATACATTGCGATTGGGGGGGAAATCAAATTTCATGAGATGCATTTACAACATCTGATTAGTCTTCAGCATAATTTGTACGGTTTTTACCCTATTACCCCCCGCCCCTCCCAAAACGCAATGTATTACGGGCAATTTGAAAGTAGAGAATTGACCCCTTTCACGTGACGTCAAAGCAGCTCAATTTGGAGGACCGAACAAATGAATTTCAGTCTCCGAGAATTGGAACCCATTTTTTTGTCTTCCAAATTGAGCTGCATTCCGACGTGCTGCAAGGGGTCTATAGACCTTTCCGACATTCTCTTGAGAATAGGATTCCTTGTTTGAGTTGTATCCATTCACCACTTTCACATTCCCATAATACTTTGCGTTTTTGGGGGACAACAATAGCAAAAATTATTTGAAAATTTTCGTGGAGATGTTGAGTATATTTGCTATTATCATTGAAAAATCCAGCTTAATCAGAGTTAATTCCACACGCATGGGAGCCTGCGTCACATCCGGACAAACTACGGTTAAGTCCGTCGTAACCGTAGTTTGTCCGGATGTGACCCAGGCTACGCGCATGGGAGAATGAAATGTTTGGTGTTACAGACAATGTATGGACTTACCAAGAAATGTCATGACTTTTGCTAGTAAACCTGTTGGAATTTCTTTTTTTCTGGTTTTTGTGAATTCTGATTGATTCATAGATACATAAGTGTATTGTATGTTTTTTCTTCAATTCTTACTAATCTTCATGGTATTATTAACGATTCTGTCTCGTAGTGTTGCCCCCAAAAACGCAAAGCATTATGGGAATGTGAAAGCGGTGAATACTCGTGTTTTCTCACGCGCAACCGTTAAACAAAGAAATGACACTCTAGAGAATGACAGGTGGTCTGAGATGGGAAAATATTACCTCGAGCTGAAAAGGTCGTGAGATAACAAGAAATATAGTCGTTGCTCGCTTCTACAGTCTGTATATGATAAATATTGTGTGAGCACGGTAACATTGTAAGACGGATGCATTACCCATACTACCATTACCCCGCTTCGTCCTCACAATGAGATACACACTGTATGCCACGCCCGTAAGGTAGCGGGTTGAGTAAGTCAAATGGTATGAGCCTGGCAGTTTTTTGTTTTTTTTTTCAGCTATTTTTCCAGACAATCTGTTCTATATAATTGATTGGGCATCATGCTGATATGCAGCCACGTTACTACGAAATTATTTGACGGGGTCATAGAGGTCGGCTGGCTGGAAAAGTACAAAAGATATTGAAATATTTCCGGCTATTCAACCCTAGAGTGATTTTTTTTAGCCACTAGCTACTGAAAGAAAGATGACAATTTAGTTAGTACGAGTTAATAAAGAACACAAGAAAACAATGGATTTAGACAGGGTTTGTATTGGTTTTGGATAGTCTTCCAAGAAAGTTTTGGAAATTGATAATGGATTTTTCCAGGACCTGGAAAGTTTTGGAAAATTAATTTCTGGTCCACTAGGCTATGGAAAAGTTATGAATTTTTTGTAACTTGCCTGGCTTATACCTTGCAAAGAATTTTTTTTCGTTGTAAACGTATGTTGAATGCTTCAATTCTACGAATTTGGCTTTATTTTTGCACTACGTGTGGTTTTAGAAATTTGAGTCAAAGGTCTTTGGAAAGTTTTGAAAACGTTTTGGAAATTCTCACAGGGGATCCTCTACAAACGGGACAAGGAAAATCCCTCTAGCTCGATCAGTAGAGTGATTTTACTTTTTGTGTGTGTGTCTTTTTGACTATTAAACATTTACAAGTAGAAACACTCTAGTGCTTTTTTCCTGTTTACTACGCCGTAGTAATTAGGTTTAATTAATCGCGTGAGCAAGGAGAATAACCTGGAACAAAGTCAAACAGTTATTTAAAGCACCTATCAACACCAATATATTTCCGGTCATCTTGGTAGCTCAGACGTCAGTAATTTGTCCAGTCACGTAACCTTGTTCATCGGGACACGGCAGCCTAGTGTGTAACAGGAAATTAAAGTATAGAGAAACTATGTATAGCAGTTACTTGGTAATAACGAGATACCTAGAACGAGAATTAAGAGTGCAATTAGGATGGTAAATTAACAATGTTACCACATGGCCTGGTCATACGATGAGTAAGGGAAAAATTTAGGAAAACTAGGTACAGTTAACCGTACACCTTAGAGTGCCTATGACATATCTGACTATATTCTCAGTATAGATTCTACATGAGGTGAGCTGTTGTGTGGCCATAAAAAAATACAGTTTGAGTGATGCGTCTTGAAGTGATAAAGGTTTTTCCATACTTACCTCATGTAGAACATATACTGAGAATATTGTCAAATGTGTCATAGGCGTTTTAATTAAAAGTATAACGAACCGCCGACAGGTTTGTCTCCAAAGGAAAGCGACCATACAAGACGAACCCACTCTTTAGCCACAATTAACACCGGAATTTAATAAGACAAGAAAGGAAGAAGCGTGTTTCCTGTTCATGGCTAATTATTCGTTCCTGTTAGCCCCGCGGCAGTAACATCCACAAAGCTGTTGCCTTTCTCCCAGTGATCAAACTGGAATTTAGAAGTTGTTCAAGAAGGTTTTGTGGAGGGAGGAAACCCTAGAAGCATAGGAGGAAATCAATAAGCAACAGGCGACGCAAAGCAGCGCACACCACCCAGGTACCAGGTTTTATGGTATACCGGAGGATGCGCTCATGCTTGGTAATAGTATGATTAATGATGAAGGATGGACAACCTTGCGCAATCACGTCACGTGATCACTAACGTGTTTAATCCTTATAATGGTGCGCAACTGTATTGCGTGACCTTATAGGTGGTTAAGTAATTCATATACGGATGCGCAACTGTATTGCGTGACTTTATAAGTGGTAAAGTAATCTATATACGGATGCGCAACTGTATTGCGTGACTTTTTGGTGGTAAAGTAATCTATATACGGATGCGCAACTGTATTGCGTGACCTCTCACGAGATATAGTAATGTATATATGGATGCGCAACTGTATTGCATGACCTCTCACGAGATATAATAATCTATATATGGATGCGCAACTATATTACATGACCTCTTACGAGATATAATAATCTATATATGGATGCGCAACTGTATAAATGAGATTGTAGACGTAATACAGTAATGAGCAATGATGTCGGTAATTATACGGAGATTCTTTCTTTAAATTAATTGCACCCTGTGTGAAGGCTAAACCCTTTTATCTAGATTGGATCGGCACCCAGTAGTTTTAATCTTCCATGCTGTTGCCCATACAACCTTTATTTAGCTGGATCATTCGGATAACAGGTGTGTGCGCTGCGGTAGATTCGACATTGAATTACGTCTACCAATGCGAAGGTTTAGCGGTTAACTTTGCGTTGATTTTGGTTAGCATTCTTGTCATCACTTTCACACATGTTGTTACATTCGGAAAAAAAGCGGTTTGGCCCTTTTTAATTTGAGGAATTTACTGAAAGTTTAGTCAAGCCTCCGTTTGGCCTCATTGGGTAGCCAAGTCAGTCCATGATGAGGCAGATCGGTACTGGCAGCAAAAACCGGCCCTTTTCTCGTAATAGAAAGGAGAGTATGGATAGAATAATAGAATAATGTCATGTGATTTATCTCAGAAGGGAAATCAAACATATTTCCATTCACTCATGATAAATATGGTATATTCGCTTTTGTTTTTGTTTTTGTTTTGTTTTGTTTTGTTTTGTTTTGTTTTTCTTTTCTTATCTTTTCTTACTTGGATTTGATTTGATTTGATTTCCTTTTCTTTTTCCTTTCAAAGGTAATGCTGAGTTGTTCAACGGTTGTTTATACGAATACAATAAACCTGTTATTTACCTAAAACATAAGCATATCATACTCACACGGACAAAGTCAGATAGAATCGAGCTGCGTGGTTTCATAAAGCCTTTTTGACATGCAAATTCTTCAAACACCACTCCTATATCCCACAGATTTCAATAAAACTTCAAATTCTTGCAAAACATTTTCCGGATTTTTTTATTCTTTTAGAAAATAATTTGAGTGAAAGAACGCACGATCAAAATGACCATATGTGGAATGTATGGAATGTGTGACGTCATCTGGATACAAATACATCATATTGCGAATAACAGAGCAGGCAAACACAATGACTCAGTTACCCCCTCCCACAGGGGGTTTACGTTATGTTATTGACTACGTTAATAAAATCATTTCAATACGAAGGCTAACCATGCAATAACTGAATAACATTTTAATTTCTAATTTTCATGTCAAAATGCTTCGAATATCCTATGATCACTGGCGATCATTTAACGATTTTTTTTCGTCAATATCTTGGGATATAGTGGGATATGGTAGCGAATTCAAGAGATACATTATTGAGTCTTTTAATAAATCCTACAATGCTTTATTTTCCGCGTTTGATGTTAAATTTATTCTTTTGAAAAAAAAATTTTTTTTTTTTGAACGGAATTGAAAAGAATAAATTTGACGTCAAATGCAGAAAATAGAGCATTGTAGGATTTATTAAAATATTCTATACTATATATATAGTTATTATTATGATCGCTATTAACCCTACACATTTCATTATTTTCATAGATATGTCTTTTCTTTAACACAAAGATACAAATAAAACAGGGTCATTTCTGTGTTTTACGAAACTTGTTCATTTCCAGAGCGAGAGAAATATTAAGAACATTGCGGCATTTAGGGGTTTGTGCGCGATTATGCCGGTTTAGAAGCACGGAAGACAAGCGAAGAGCCGTGATGCGCGTCAACGTTAAATCAAAGTTAACGTTAGATGCTCGATGTAGTTTACTTTTTCGGGGTAATTTTACACCTGATTCGTCTCGTCGCTATTGATTAGTTCACTGTTTAGCGAGTATCATATTGGTACATATGATACCTGATGTCCTGTGCTGGTAAGGGGGTCTTAGTCGACAAACACATCGCATGTTTTCAATAACTTCCTTATCACGCATATTGCAACAAAAAGATCACGATTCACGTTATAAGAGTCAGCCTTTATAAAAGGGAAGTTCACGAATCACTTACTCCTACTTTTACTTTAGATCACCCATCACGCGAAATCTCTTGCCGTCACCCGCCAATCCTTGTCTTTCGGTTTTTCCTTGCCGTATAAATGGAATAAGAAACTTTTCCTTTTCCCAGCCTCATTCACAAACAACTCCAAATTTCTTACAACAACAGCTATTTATATTATTCCCATTAAGGCTTCAAAGAAAGTTCTAGTCTAATAACAAAAATATTTCTTAGAGATTACTTTCTTCGTTCTTTAGTTTTGAGCTGAAATTTAACGAATACGAATTAACGTGAACAAGTTGACGGTTATAGATCTAGCATCCCAGGTGATGTTGTGAAAAGTTTCCTGATAAGATGGCTTGTTATTGTTCAGTGTTTCAGATTCACAATTCAACAAAAGAATCCTCTCAAAACAGGACCGCGGATCGTCTTAACAGTCGGAGTTGAAATTTGTACCATTATGAGAAAACAACTACAATATTTGAGGTTATATATTGTATCAAATAATCAAGACATCCTCGCTCCATGATCTCGCCTGGCTTTGCGTGTGGTTTTGTAAATGTTGATCTTGTTTGATTGAACCTTCTACAACAGGATTGTTGCATGCACGGATTTGCATTTTTATATGAATCCCTGCTGGTTAGTCAATTGTCACCTTCTCCAAATCACGAATTCTTTTGAGTAGCGGTGCTTGATTTACGCTGTCAAATAAAGTCCTTTCCCAGCAGGCCTCAGAAACAATTGGGTTACAGCAAGGCACGACAGCTTGAGATACTGCTGTGCGATAGGAGATACACAAACTGCTTTGAAATCTTCTTTAGTTGCGTTCTGCGTTCACTCTCGAACATTGCGTCTGCTTCTGGTCTTCCCAAGGTAAGGTTGTACACATGTGCGCTAACTATACCTTCAAAAACATGTCATTATCCTCTAGATATGATTCTTAGTTTATATTGATCAGATTGGTGGTAGGAGTTTTCACGCTGTTCTTGCTTATATTTTCTTTTGGCTTCAAAATAGTATCTCATATCAGTTGTCATCATTGGATTGCAGCTTATTTTTCTGTGAAACATTTCACAAAGACGTTCAACCATCGTCTATTCCCTGAGGTAAGTTAACTTATCTTACTTATTACCTTTACCCAGTTCTGCTGGGCTGTTGGATACGTCTGACAGTTCAATCGATCGATAGCTCTAGTATTCTTACATAACCTGTGCAAATGTTTTTCTTTGCTCTTGATAACTAAATAGAAAAGATCCTACCGAAACGAGAATGATACTCTGCCAGTGGTTTTGTTTTATTCCCTCCAATATGACTCGTATCTATATTAGAAGTGAGTGCGCACATTTCCTCAGTCAGAACGCGCAATAAGAAGACACGATACGTTAGTTTTAGATAGCTACATCAACTAGATGAACCTTGATATCTTTAAGACCTGGGGAAAAATAAGTTTGATATTCCATACGACAGAATAAAGATTAACTTTTTTTTAATAAATATGCTTGGCAGTACAGGATATCTATGAACTGACCAGGACGGTTCAGACTAACCTAAAAGAAACAGTAGGACAGCTATCCTGAAATTCTATCAGCTTAACCTTTAACTGCAAATAACTCATTTATGAAGGCGTCTTTCACACACAATTTACACTAGAGTTATAGGCTTATGAAATCAGATGATGTTTATCGATGTCACTGACACAAATGTGATGTAAAAGAACTACTTTATTTGCCTGGTACAACGAGTTGAGTGTCTTTTGAGTGACATGTGAATCCATTATAACAGAACAGAATCCCTGTATCGAGAAACAGGACCTATATAACGTACATAGATTTTGTACACTTCAGACATTTGATTTTTTGAGTACACGGCTTCCTTCTGTTTCCTTAAACGAAAGAAAATAAATAGCGGAAGGAAAAAAAGCTGTTTTAGAGGATAGACAGCTACCAAGAATAGCTTGTCAGCCACAAACTCTGGATAAATGCTGGCCAAATCATCCACGGTGCAAATTCCAGTGAATTGTTAACAAATCCGGTTAGACTAGTAGGGGAGAAACCACAACCAATTCTGCATGACCACAAACCTCTGTAACCGCTAAATTAGGATTATTTCTTTAACATTAATTGTCGTATAACGGCTGGCTATTGATGGCTTGCACATGGTATAGGCGGCTCAGCGAATCCCTTATCCAATAAAACTGATGTGCCGAGTGTTCAAAATCTGGAGCACTTGACTGAAGCTGATTTGCAAAAAAAAAAAGCCGATTCTTACTGTGAAAATTATTGATTCAAAAGTAGATGAAAATTGATATAGTTAAGCTAGTTAGTCTTCTTTGCTATTAGTTATGCACTAAGCTGGTGAATATTGCCGACTGCGTCCATGAACACTGTACCAAATGCTGCTACTTAAGTCTTCTCCACCTTATAATTCACTTAGGTTTTCCTGATATTAATGGGCTTGTTTCTGGGCTGTGTGGTTAGGAAATCCTTTATAACTGCGCAGCTTTTGATTTGGAAAACAGTAAAGCTTGATATTTAGAAACTACTAAGATAAAGCGAAGACTTGCTTATTTGAGAATGTATTCGTGAGACTTAGTATGCTATACCCGAAGCCATATATACCAATAAAGGTTCCTGACTATGATTTTAGATATGAAATGTAACAAGCATTCTTCATGATACACAAAGTATGAGGCGATTCAGTCGTTAACCATCCATTAATGACCATTAATGATCCAGAAAAACAAGAAGTAGATATTGATTAAGACTTTTTGAAATGAAATGAAATGCAGGATTGAGCACCTACTTTTATTCACGGTTTTGGTTACCGTACTTCTGAGAGTTCATCACAAGAAAGTACTATATGTAATCCATGTAAAATGATCAGAAAACTCTAAGTATTGTCCACAATATCGTGACTGACGCTTTCGACGGTGTTCAACTAGAGACTAAGCCAGCTATCAGGCCAGTCAGATTGGGACACTGTCATATCAAAGATACCTGACCAGGCTTAGCCCACTGCAAGCATGTAAACAAAGATTGGCTGCTCTTTTACCGCCAAGGTGCCAAACAGGGTTGGACGTTAATCAGTGTGCACCACTAGTCTTTGGCAAAGAATTAAGCATTCCAGTGATATTCGAAAAGCCGATCAACTGTTTTGTTTTTACGCCAGTTGCTCCACTGCCCAAACCAATACGCGAACACGAGGACAAGTTTGATCTGACAGTATATCCCTACTGTCCACTAGATATTCATATAAATCTATAGTTTAAGTAAATGTAAGCTGAAAAAGATCATTTCTATACGTGCAAGTGTTTGCTTTTGTAAAACGATTAGATCACGGTAATCCTGGATTAGCTTGGATGAAAGAAAAGGACGAACCATTGGATGGGACGAACAGGGAATCCACTTGAACCGATCACCGCTCGAAAACAACACAATACTTCTGAATCTTTGCTGAGCTCCACCGAAATCCCCTTCTTTCTTAGCCGAGCGCTTTTTACCTATTAACCCTAGTTTATCGAATGTAAAGTAAATATTTTATTGACCCTAGCTACTAGCTGCATTGTCCAGTTTCTAGTGCGTTAGGAGCTTCGTGCTGTTAATTCTAAGATTTTGGTCCAAATGTTCTACATTTCTGGATTACGCTGGAAAGGAAATTTGAGATTGTAGTTGTGGGGTTAACATGGGTGTAGTCACTCCTTGTACCTGGCTTTATCGTCAAAAACCACGCCGGTTCTTAGCGATATTTCAAAGTCAAATGTCGAAAGAACTCAAGTTGAGTGTTTGAGAGTTTTCAAGTACACTTGAAAGGATAAGAAAAAATCTTCAGGATTGTTTCGTTGAAAAAAGAATCTAGGAAAACTGTCGCCAGATTTTTCCGGCTGAAAACAAAAATAGCTTGGAATGAAACTCTGTACAGGATATCAGTACTCGTACTCTTCTAATCGATTGTAACCCTTGCCTAGGAAAATACTTGTTGTTTTATTTGAGAAAATAAAGCTAAGATGATTCCACTGTTACAGTTTCGAAGTTGCTGAAAGATATCCTTGTTTTTTACATGCTTTGCCTGGTTTTTGGACAAAATATTTTTAAAAGAAAAGATCTTAAAAAAACATCTTAAGCAAATAATTCTTTTATAAGTACTTATTTCTGTTCTATTGCAAAAGGATCTCCGCAGTTAGTGTAGGAAGCGTGTGAACTGTGACCCATTAGGTAAAAACGTGCCACTTTCACCGACCCTCTTAACGACAAAACTAGACACGTTGAATCATTAGCAAAGGCTTATTTCCGAGAGTCTTGGTCCTATCTTACTGACATTAACAACAAGAGGCGGCTGTTTGCCGATTTCATCAGTGTATTAATTCTCCCTTCGCACGCGATGAAAAATTTGAACGAAGCTCCCAAAAAACCTGGACAGGTTGTTGATCTAGTCGTTCTGGTTGCCTGGCGAAGTGCCCTTTTGAATTAAGTGGTCTATCTAGGAAAAATTAAAGTGGAGGCTTGAAATTGCTGCAATTGCTTACAACAAATATATACGTCTGACGCAAGTTGGTCTGAAGGACCTCGTGTACTGGGATTCGTTTGTGTCACATCAAACGCTGCAAATGTTGTCAGCACATAGTGTAACCCGTTTAGCGGTGAAATGGTAATAAAACGCTCTTGCCTGCCAAAGTGGTGGAGTTTGCCTGTGAACTGCGACATCAACACTACTAATCCTTTGCTACATCAACCTTCTTACTCTCAAGTCTCAACCATTTTGGTTTTTGGTGCTTGCATGCTGTGCTGAATAGCTTAGAATTGGTTCAAATAAGCGGATTGTGTATTCTCTGTGCCTACAGAGTTAATCTCCATCCATATATAATAGATCTAGACGAGTTTGATTCTTGACTTGGCTCATTGGACTTTGGCTGGGAACAGGGTAAGTCAACAGTTTTACTTTCTTTGCCGTCTAATCACTGCTTAAAATGTCTTACTACCCAATCACAAGTAGAATGAAAGGGCTTGCTTTGCATTTATGATAGATTTATTCGTAAGCCGATTTTCCTTGAGTTCTTGATGCGCGCTTTTAGCATCAGTGAACATCAATGAACACATGACCATCGGAAGGCTTATCCTTCTGTTTTGCTTAAGCGCACTTTCTCGATCTTATACTCCTTAAAGTAAGAAGTCGTAAGTCCGTCATTTCATCTTTCTTTGGCTGTTACTGAAACGATTATCTTTAACTTCGTATTGCGAACAGTACTGAAAGGTTCCGAAGCGTTTTTGCTGACTAGAACGGCAGTATTCGTCTTTGCCTTTTTCCACGAAAGATAGGCCTACGCGCAAAGATGCGCAATAATAAATGAAAATCCTTGCATATCAATGCCTCTGGAAGGATCCCAATAAGGATTTACATGCTCAGAGCATTTGAAATAAATGAGTTTCCGAGTGATCACAGTAATAGAAAGTTGGATCAATTTTGAATACCAATACTTTTTATCTATTGAGGTTTTCGGTTTGGATTTTGGGTCGACAAGGCCTGTCAGTCTGCAGTTCGTTCGACCACCGCAGTATACTTTCTGACTGTTTAAATAAAGTCTTGTAGTTAATTTTTAGTTCTATAAATAGCATGAAATGCTGTTGTCTTTTCTCGAGATGACAAGACATCTAGCAAGACGTCTTTAGTCATCTTTTTTTTTTCAAACAAATACTTAACATGGCAAATATCAAGTTAACTGACTCGACACAATTAACCTCTTTTCTTTCTTCACTCGTTATTACAGTATACATATGACCGTCGCTTTTTCTCTGCAAAGTATTTATGTTCTATTAAAGAAACGTACCTTGAAGATGCGGTGTGCGGGCTTCCAACACTAGGTTTTCAGTTAATGAATTAAGGAGGCACTTTGATAGTTTTTACTTTTGAGAAACTATATAATTTTTTTCTTTCGTCATCCGTATTGGCGTTTAGCGTTCTTTTTTCTTTATAAAAAAGTAAGAAGCTAGTTTTAAATATTTTCTGTTTATCATATGTATTGTTTCACAGTTATACGATAATAATTTCTACTTATTAACAGTTTACAATTTAATGGATACAAATATCTAATTGAGGGCATAGTTAACAGGACAAGAGTCCCATGTAAAGACTAGCCTAAAAGACTAGCCTAAGTCTCTACATTATTTCAGTAGTAGTTTCTCGTCAGCTAACTGTAGTACACTGTAGAGGGTCCTGAAGGGGTAAAATGGCAGCTGAGATTCGCCTTTTTGGGGGGGATGGGAAAATGGGATTCCATGCACTGGAACTGGGATGGGGATTTTGTAAGATCTCTAACTCTAACCCTATATCTTGGACTGAAATTTTCCATGACTGGTACTGGGATTTTGCAAAAATTTGGGCTGGGAAATGAGATTAGGACTCCCCCCACCTCCTTCAGGACCCTCACTGTACAGTGTTCATTTCTGCGAAGCATGCACGATGACATCTTGTTGAACCGGTCAAAAGAGCAAAGTATTTCTTTATTCTTTAATAAACCACTTATTTTCTCATGTTTATTCATCATAGTTCTATTAGGCATTTATCCCTTAGCCTACAGTGATATATATAGTTGTGTTTTGTGGTTAACCGGAAACATGGGGTGGGATTCACCTTTCATTACCTGAGTACTTACTTAGTCATGCTCTGCTATGCTCTGCTTTTGTTTATCGTATTCTAGCTTCTAAACTACTGGGTTTGATTCAAAAGAATCAGTGATTCAGTTTGCGGTTAAGTTGCCTTTAGTCGAATCCAGCTGGTGTTGTTATACTTGGATAAGTACGAGGGTGTTTAATACTCTGTAATTAAATTATACGAGGATAAATGTTGTACAAATGAACCGTACGGACACCGGAAAGAGGTGTGAAATACAGAAGAAGGGTACTTTTGACTTAAAGAAGGATTTACAGGACAAATTATTCCGACTATCAAACAAGGGTTTGTGATGCGGCTTGTATGATGATCCATCGCTCAGCAGTGCTTAATGCATTGAATGTCCTTGTAATACACCCTGTTGTTCAATGGATCTTTCTAGACTGATTCTGGCATCAGTTTGATTTCTTTTGCCTAAAACAACAGCTATTTGAGCTCTTGGTGCCTGTTTATTTGGCAAAATGTGACAATCACGCAAACACTTCTGTTCACTAAGAGGCTTTAAATCCGCAAATTATGGGCTGTTGTTCAAGGTTACAGTCGAAGTTTATAATATATATAGGAAGTATTTGAAGCAAGCACATTCAGAATTAATAGAGTGTAATAATAGAACTTGAAAACGCAATAGACTGCATGTTGAGCTGCTTCAATAGAAGCAAACAAACAGCTTCTCCAACAGTTTATTTCCCATGACAAGATTATTATTTCCTGTCATGGTGGATAAAAACACTGTTTTATCAGCCAATTGCAGATAAGAGGCAATCTTTTCTTAAAGTCTTACCTTTAATCTTTTGCTATTATCTTAATGACGCATCAACAATAAAAGATATCTCGACCATATAAACATACCAGCCTACTAACCACAGAGAGAAGTTAGCTTTGCTCCATCAAGAATCTAGGTTTTTGAAGTGCTTTGTATTTGACAATGTCTTTGTGAAAAGAAATATTGGATGTGCTCGATATACCGTTTGCGTGGCCACCTCTGGTGTACTTAAAGCTTTAAGTTCATCATGTTAAACAGCATTTACTTGTTTCCGTCGATAATGACAGATGAAAGATTGGTTTATTAAACACCGATTAACTTTGTGTTTTGTATGCTCGGCATTGCTTGTCGGTGTTGATTCTCGCTATTGTAATAATAATAATAATAATAATGATGATGATGATGATGATGATGATGATGATGATGATGATGATGATGATGATGATGATGATGATGATGATGATGATGATGATGATGATGATGATGATGATAATAATAATAAAAGCTTTATTTCATGAAGGTTTACTTTCAGCCAGAGGCTGGTTTACGAAGTGCCCTCGGATCATAAAAATTACAAATGTATTCAAATCAGTTTTTCCATTTTTATTAGATCTTTGCATGAATGTTAAAGTAGAGTACACCAGGCTACTCTTCCAAGATTGTTTGTGTTTAGGGAGAAAGAAGAGAGGGAGTTAGGCTAGATATTAGGTGCATGGGTAATGACTGACCCCCTCTCCTCACGGGAAATACATTGAATAATGACGGCCTTAAACGACACTGATTTATTAGTGGTTTTTATTAGCTTCCTTATCTTATTTAGTTACAATTTCAGTTTACAAAAGAAGGAAGGAGAAATAGGAACAAAATGAAAATAAGGAAATACGAACAAAGAAAAAATGCTGAAAAAGAGAAAGATAAAAAAAGATCGGAACGAATTCGTTGGCAAAGAGAGATAACATTGAAATCGTTTCTCCAGCTAGAAATAACAAGAGGCGGGGGTACGTGCCTATATAAATGATATCCCAAAAAGTGACCAAAAAGCTCACGCTTGTATTTTAAGATCGATTCAACTGTTTTGTAAACACCGTTTCGGTTTAATAGCCATCCCTCTGCAGGTTCTCTGCATGATCTCTCCCTGCGTCTAATGCCAGATCACGCAACCATCCTTGGACCATGTTTCCTTAATAGACCAATTTCGAATTCGGCTGTGATCATTGATTACAGACTCCTTTGCTCAGGGATAGCCTTATTTCAGTGTCATAACATTCACAAATACCAACAGTAAAGTAAAGAATGTACAACTTCAACAATACAAACATGTTGAAATTCCACGAATCTTCACTCGAACATGTGGATATTCTACACAAAATCGAGGCTAATCCTTTAAGGATTAACTGACAACAGAGAACTCGAAACTGCAGAGCATATCCAATGAAAGCTGTTATCAAATGATATGATGATTAAAACCTTCGATCGCCCGGTTGATCTGCGCTTTTGAACTTTTGAACCAGCGGTGTAAAAAACACACACAACAACAACAACAACAACTCAATCTATTTCTAGAAACTTTATTTAACCTAAAAGATCTTGCTTGATCAGATTGGTCACCCTGATGGCGTTACTGACCGTGAAGGACTAGGAAGCACCTGTAATCATTCGCAGCCAACGCTAATCTTTTTTCATTTTGTTCGCCTTATTTGGTAAAGCAAGATTTAAAAAAGCTGGTATGTCTGGAACGATATGTGGTATTTGGATCCCGGATTTCAAATATCCACTTCTTGTTATAGATTAGAAATCATTGATGTTAGATTCCTTAGCCCCGGGTTCCATACTCAGTGAATTCATACACTGACCATTTACGATACAATACGATAATCTTTATTGAACGAGGAAAAATGCATGAGAACCATAAGATAGAAATTATTGATTTATCGAAACCGTTGACTGGGATCCCTGTGTGTTGTAGAAGCACTACAATAATTCGATAAGTTCAATATTTTTATTGTCTTGGCATAGACATCAAACGCGACAAACGCGCCCACCCACGTACTGAATAGCAAAATATCAAACGTCACTTCTCATCTTATCGTCAGTTGTATCATATCAGAATTATTTATGTATCAAAAAATCATTGACTTAGAATTTCCCCTAGAGATGTTTCCAGTCAAGGGAGTAATAATCAACAAGGAATGACGTATGGGTGGTTTTATTGGACTATCAGTTGGTTTCCACTCCAAAGCTATGACGTAGAAATGGTTTTCTTTAGTTCCTGGATTACGAATGGTTTTCCCAAATATGTAACATGGTTTTCTCCATGACTTAGTAGGTGACTTATAAATGAGTTCCTGATCAGCCCTAAATGATAATATCACATTAAATTCACAATTGATTGATGTCTCACATTCGCAAATTACGAATGGATTGTTCAAATTCCTAATTCAGAAATGGCTTCCTCAGATTCGCGAAATACTATTAAATGGCTTTCTCTGGAGTTCATGCCTGACAAAAGAATTTCCAGACACTGAAAGGGTTTCCTTAATTCAATTGTCTTTTTCAACTGAGAAATTATAAAACCATAAAATAAATGTATTCGATGAAATTTAAATGCTCTAACACATGCCCTTTGGCTTATAATGGGCTTCATTCAAGTTTTCAATTCTGGTGCTGATAGAATGATTGTCTAGGAAGCCTATAAAGTGCCGGGCCTCAGAGCATTGAATACAAATTAAGTCAAGACAGTCTCTCTCAGCTTGAAACGAAGGAGTGTCTCAGTGGGCGTTGGTTTGCATTTTGTCAACTCGAAACATTTTTTTCCAGTTAGCGTGATGATAAGTAATCTGTGGGATAAATCATCGTCATATTGTGAAGAAACCCTTTGATTGCACCAACGGTCATTGACGGAGGGGTCATAGAGGCGGATTTCCGTAATGTGATGTACGTAACTCACGCCTAGTTATTAGTTCATTTGTAATATATACTGTATGTAAGAGTGATTACAGACAGCTAAACATACTGCATGTAGATTTGTACACAATGACTTTTGAAGTGGAGATATATATTATTAGCCTTTCCCTTTAGACACCCGTGAAACATTAGATAACAGATAGATGTCTTGTCGGTACTCAGTGGATCTCTGGCTGAGATGAAGGCATTGAAAACATTTTATATCAGGGAGAGACTAAGGGAGAGTCATCTTCACATCTCACAAGAAGAACACTACTGAGTCGTATTTGACTTGACTGTCTCCCAGATTGAAAACTATTGCAAGGGGTCAGCTTAACAAAGTCATTAAACACATTTAACACAATTTGAACTTGAACTTGTGTTACCATAGTAACAAGTCATAAACTTCCTTTAGATTAAGTTGTGTTACCATAGTAACAAGTCATAAACTTTAGATTAACTTGATGTTGCCATAGTAACAAGCATATCAACCAGTGACACTCCCTAATCGTTGATGATATTTTAGTTATATAACCAAAGGCATTTCCAAGGCAGAAACTGCTTTATATGAGATGACCTCAACAGTATAGGTATCTCCATCAGCAACAGCCATCAGCATGAGTTAGGTTAAATCCTCATCCCAAATACTTGAGGTTTGTCACTATTTTTAGATCGTGGACTAGATTCCATAGAGATCTCAGTCATTTATTCACTCAGTTGTCCTATACTGACATGACTGAGAGATACTGTCAACTAAAGGATGCTTGGGTCAATCGAACTTTGCCCAGGAACTGCGTACAAAATGATTTCATCCCATGATCACTGTACACAGAGAGATCTGCCAGAATACAGTAAGGTCTTTCTTGTCAGAGAGGAATTCTTTTTCTGGTATTTTTAAGGAAACTTCTCTTGGCACGTGCGTAAGTCGGATGTTTTTCGATCGTCGCTCGGAAATTACGGTGTCCACCGAACGCCTTCGTGTCTAAAACAACAAAGTAATCGGAAACAACGAAAAGCTTCGCAGACAATCAAATATCATGGTGTCTTGACGCGAGTAGTAATCGGAAATAAGGAACAGCACGCTCACGCATTGCTTCTAACCATGATTATTTTTTAATTTATTTCAAAACAAAAACAGTTTTGAGACGAAAGGATGTTGTTCCTTTGTAGAGAATTATTCATAAAAGACCCGAGTGCGCAGGGAGTTTCCGAAACGATCTGGATAACTCTCAGTGAAACGAGAAGTTAACCGAGTGTGGACGCATTCTGACTGCATAGGATAGCAATGTCAGCTAGGGGATGTGGTGACGGCCAACGAGAAAAACACCCAAAATTTCTGGTTAATTTGGATCATCTAATTTTGATGACGAACAGAAATATTGAGGCGACAGGCGGGATGTTCGTGAAATGTCCGTTAACTTGCGTGAAGGAATGAAATGGTTAGAAACTATTTAACTTTGTGACCTCCGTACAATAGTACACTACTGTACACATTTTGAAAAACTTTAGTGTTCACGACATATAAAGGTAAAAGACAAAACTATGAACAAAAATGAAGATTAAAATTGAGGAAGAATATCAACAGGTTGCATCGAATAATCATTTTTCTTGAATCTTTATTTCGGTTTCATTAACGAAATGGAATGTAGAGTAATGACATAGTATGGGATGGGAAGATTCGTGTCTCACCCACGTTGAAGCTGGGTACGGCTACGTAACAGTAGATTTCCTGTCTATGGTAAATGATAATCAACAAATAGCCATGTGCAAACAATCCATCAAACAAGGAAGCTATATTGATAGCGATACACATATAAAAGGTCTGTCACGGAACACAAGTTTAAAACTGAGTCAGTTAACGATAGTAATATATCCTTAAGAGACAACACCACTAACTACACGTACGGATCACTAGTGTATAACACAAGTGCTGTCATCAACAAAGGTCAGTGAGTTGATTTGTGTATATTATCATACTACCTATATATAATATACGATGTCATATATCTTAACCTTTGAGTTCATTTTAAGGCTCTAATTTGATCTAAAATTTCATGTAAAAAGTATTGATATTTCTAGAACAGCTTAGACCGACTAACCTTTTGATAACATGGGCAGTTCAAACTAGTTTTCAATCTTCTTGATACTTATAACTTGGGAGTCAACGATGGATGTCGTTCTTGAGCACTATTCTTATTAATTCGCTTGATTGACAAATACCTTAGCTAAACACTTAATGTTTTGTTATTATTATAAATTTTTTGTTCAGTTTCCAAAGACGACAGTATTAGTTTTTTTAACACCCTTTACTTAAGTCCAAAAGATATTTCATCGCGGGGCGAGAACTCTGACCCACCGCGGTCTGTGAATTGATGGTAAAATGCTTCTTGATAGCCCGAGTTATTTACTTTGATTTTAAATGGCAGAGTCTCTTTTGCAGATAGTCTTATTCTTTCGGGGGGAAATGTGGTCATCTAGTAAAGGCTCTATAATATGTTACCAGAGTTCCAGGGGAATTCAACCTCAAACAGGCGAATAATTTGTTTTTAATCTTTTTAGAACGTTTCTTGTTTAGTGGTATCAGTTTTTCTTCATCCTTTTTGTTTAACCATTTCTCCAGAGGGATTATTGTTTTCTCAGTTGCTTGGACGCTCATTACATCAGTCTAGTTTTGTTCACTGCTTATTAACGGCTTTAGTTTAATCAACCACCTCCTTGGTATAATTGGCGGCAATACTTTAGGATCAGCCGAAAAGCCATAAAAAAAATTCCATAAAAAGTCCATAAAAATTGTTTTTAGCTTTCTAAGGTTATGACTGATATGGAAAATAGCCGTTTCTCGTAGGTTAATCGTCAAACGGCATCTAGCTACTTCAGGTTCCTCGAGAGCCTTTTTAAATAGGTACTTCATAGCAACCAGAATAATCCAGGCCATACTATTTTCACTACTAATAGGTATATTTAGAAAAAGTTTCATCCTTTGAACGAAAGACGGCTTTTTAAGTACTCACTCAAGATAACCTCAGCCGTGCTACACTGAAATTCCTCGGCTCGACTCAAGGAATTTGTTTACTAATATATCCATTCAATCATATCGAACGGATGCAAGATGGTTCTGGATTTGAAAAAGATTACTTGACTGAAACGAAGTCACGAAGACCCTAACTCGCTTGTTTGACAAGGAGAATTTTCGGTCAAATCTAGTAAAATTCTCGGCCGAAAAAGACGATATTGTGAAATGATAAGGTCTAGCAGAAGAAGAGCCTTGGTGTTTTGAATATCTTCACAACCTGCCCCAAGATAAGGTGTGATTTGTATCTAAAAGTAGGACTGCGGAAAACAGTAGTCGACACAGGTAGGCGTGCTTCTGCCCAGCCCATCCTTACCGTTCCTCTTTTTCAACAGTGATTCAAAACTAAGTACTTTACTAAGCTTTTTTATAATTAAGCCACCAACCTTTCATTGTTCTTAAGTCGAAACAGTTAAACTTGGTGCTACATTTAGAAACACCAGAGAACACGAGTTGCGGAGGTGTTTGCATAATCGCAGGACACTTAGGAACACTGGCCAGTGAGATTTAGACTAAACAGGAAAGCCACCGACACTAGAATGACTTCAGAAGATGACAGAAGAAAACAAAGGGAGGGGTGGAAAGAAAGATTGTGTTGCGTTCAGCGAGTAACATGGATACGTTTGATGAGCGCGCTCATGCTATACCCCGGGGGATCCTGCACATCTGGTGCCAAGAAGAACCCTTTTCAAGATAATATCATTATATTGTATCGTTGTGTATTTCGTCAAACCATTCATAGAATAGCGGAATAGTATCTTATTACTAGCCTATTAGACGTCATTAAGGGACCGTTCATTCATGTCAACAGTCAACAGACAGATAAACTTTCATCGGTGCAGTGGTTCCAAGCCCCCGGGACGAGGACTTTATGAAGGTCTGATTTCGGTTCTCTCTGACATAGTCATTCGTCTGTTAACGCTGTCCAGAGCGTTGTGATTTTATCTCAAAGGAATGGTGGCAAGATTATTTTAAAAGTAGTTACACAAAACGATCCGCATTTTGATATCATCAAAGAACTGACGAGGATAGGACCAGAGATCGTCACTGAGGCTATCGAGGTTTATTGGGTTTAGCGAGGACCTTGTACCTGCTTAACCGGATTGCACTTTCCAGTAGATTCCTCAATCGCATGTTTCATGATGTGGCACCAGATCTAAGGTAGTTGATTTACTCTACAGATTACACTTATCAAAGTTCTCTTTGTTTGTCAATTCTGTAGGATTCCATAGACTTTGAGTCGGCCGCGCACGAAAAAACTGGGTGTTTGACTCATCGCTCCCAGGTTTCAAAACCCTTGGGCTAATCTCTATCTAATCTTATGAATCCTTTGAAATGTTGCTAATTTAAAGAGCGTCTTTCTATAGATTTCCTACTTAATATACAAAAACCGCCGACAATATTAGAAAATCGGTGAACTTGATAGAACAAGAAGAAGCCTAAAACTATGCATGTATAGTAAAAGCCTTGGGATGGGAGGTGAGGGGAACTGAGGTCTGGTTTTGTAATCATTTGGACAAAAATTTGTATTGAAAAACATATTTAAGCATTCATTCTGATATTCTGATGAACCCAGCCACCAGTGCGGCCAAAACGTCAAGCTCAAGTTATTTATACAAACGAAAACCGAAAACAAACTAATATATTATCTTTAGACTGGATTCCAAAAAAAATTCTTATTCTGTCAATGTTAGATGTCTTGTTAGTAAGCCAGTGGTGTTGCGGTTTCGTGGAATGCCAAGGACACTGTTTTCAGACCCCAAGGAAAAAGAGAGATAGAAGAATTAAACGTGGCTGTAAACTAAGTTAATTAGCCCTTTCGTGCATCTAATTGCCCTGCAAGTCTCTCTTCACCGACAGCCTGCCTGCAGCTAGCGATTTTGCGATTATTGTAAACAGTTCAATAGGATATATTATCTGTGTACGTCCTACGGTCATGTCACGATATCTATAAAACAACGTTCCACGAGGTTCTGGTACAAGCAAGTCACGTTCACATAAACCAAGTTTGTAGGTTGTGCACTCAGTTGGAAAACACTAGACTCAGTTATTATTATGATTATTGTTATTTGACTGGAGGTTGTAGACAAAATCTACTTGACAAATAAGGATATTAAAAATCGATTTTGTAGTGTCAAAAGGCTTTTGCCCTTTCTATTGTTTCAAACATTGTTTATTTTTTACAAATCATAATTAAGTTTTATTTTTAGAAAAATATTTTTTTTCTTTTTGTTCTTGTCCATAGTTTTGAATAACCGCGGAAATTTGCATGCTATTCATAGCTTTAGCCCTGGAGCATTTTTCCCATCTGTGAAGTGCTTGCAATCATTATTATCGATTTATTTCATGGTCATTTAGTTTCGCCATGCTTGGTTGTTTCTCTGTTTTCAACCCTTGGGTCTTTCATTGTCTTAGGCCGCAAGAGGTATTCTTACAAATCATACATGAGATTCTATCAAGTCTTATAGACTCTGAAGTTGCAGAGTGATTGTGGTCTTCACCAAAACTGCCAACGAGAAAAAAAATTGAAAATATTTAGGACTGATTTTGAAGTAACTTTTCTCAAAATAGATATCATTCTTGCCTTTTGAATCTTCGTTAAACGGTTTAATTTGTTTCCAATTAACAGTCCTCGGCCTTGAGAAAGGTGAGTGTGTGTTGGAACACGCAGGCGAGTGGGTTCGCGGCCTATGTTACTTCACCATGCTTTCGTCACTTTCAAGTCGTGCCCTGTGGTTTTGACCCACTTTAAGTTCATCTGTAGTTTTACCTCCTCCTCTTTCATCAACATCTCTTTCAAACACCACCTGAGGCAGGTCTACGACTATGTCCTTGATAGGACACACTATTTGTATTGTAATCCTGTCTCACGTCTCTTCTAGTCAAATCAACAACGTCTACATGGAATGACTGCCTCTTGTACTTGTCTCCCAAACTCCAAAGGTGATGGAACGAGATAGGAGCCAGAATCCTTGATGAACGTCATATATCCGTTAACTTCTTTTATCGATTCATAATATACATTGCTGGCCGGCTGCGGTACTATATTAATTTGGCCATTAAAACAAAACGTGCCATACTTTCCCTCTTGCTTTCCTAAAATTGCTGGCGGTATGAATACGAGGCTTGTCATGGTAAATTGGCAAAGTAGGCGTGTCTAAATATAGCAAACTATAGAATCTTAGTACTAAGTAAATTACTCCACTCGACGGTTCAGTGAGCGTCGGTCAGGGACGTATTAGAGCTGACCAATTCGTTTACCAGTACTATTGACATTGCACGTGGTAAACAAAAAGCAAGTCCATTGACTTTGTAAAGTAGAGTTCTGTTTTGATTCAGTTATGGTCATGTTTTCATGATATCCAATCTTCTAGTATTGTATGTTTGACTTGATCTTTTTAATAATAATTTAGTTCTGGGTGAGTGCGGGTTTTATCCAACATGTTTCTCGAGCGAACTAAATGACATGTTTGAAATACTAAACCCAATATCGCTATTTGCAGGTCTGGAAGAAAGAAAAGTGATTAAGCAGTCTAGCTCCAAGGAAAAAGGATTTTTCAAGTCGTTCTCAAGAGTGTATTGTTTTGGAAGATGTCCTTACATATCGCTGTACATCTAGTATGGATTTGCTTGTTGATTCACTCCACCGAAGCTATCCGATGGCTGTAAGTAGTTCTCACCATCATCAAAACAAACACTTTTCCTGTTACCTTATATAAAACAAACATATTTTTTATGTACAATTATTCGATATTGTTTATGGTATTTATTGGGTGTTTATAAGGCAGTGTGTGACTAACTCAAGTCTAGATTACAGCTCATAATTAACGATAAATGGTTCTTCCGTTCACCATAGGGCAATCAGCCATGACTTTAACCACGCGTGGGTTAAGAAAGACTGCCATAAAAGTCAGGGCTTCATTGGAAAACAGTACAGTGTATGTCGTAAAAATCTCCCTATCATGAAATACGTGTCTGAAGCCGTGGAAATGACACGAGAACACTGCAAGGATCAATTAAAAGACCATCGATGGAATTGTTCAAGTATCTCCAGAGCGCCAAAGTTCCTAGCAGACCTTAAGCGAGGTTTGTATACGATTAAATATACTAATTATTTTATTGAATGTCTCCACGGGTCTGTCATATCCTAACACTACACGTGTAAAAGTACTTAAATACAACATTTGAAGTAGTGTCATGAGGTATGCGACTCTATCGGATGTTCATCACGACTCCATCAAGAATACCTTAAAATAATCGTAAAACAAACAAAAACAATAAGGGCTATTTAATTCTGATGTTATCCAGATCGTCTTATTTTTTTTAACGGTTAGTCGAAATTTAACAATTGTATTATATTCTGTCGATTCAATGCTCTCGCGTAGAAACAATGGGATTTATTTTTTGAAATTTGGCTGATATTTGATTTTGGATTACCCCATTCTTATGACGTGTTCTACGAATTCTTCTCAATGAAGTTTTCGTTTCAAAAGATAAAGCCCTGACAGTATCTGACTCGATTTTCCATCACATCCATCTGTTTCTATTTCTTGTCAAGGTTCTATGGTATCTAATCAGCGTCGATCAACGCTCGAGAATCTTAAACTCGAGCAGCCAAATGCCTCTAAGCTGTAAAAAAAAACTCTAAAAAGACACAAAAGAAGCTTTGGAAGTGATCATACTAAGTCGGCAGCAAAGCCAGATTTGACTAACCAATTAAGGATCTATGTTGTTTTTATAGTAAGACAATGTTGATGTCTGACTCGAGATGTCAAGTAGATATTTAAGTTATCAATTAGGAAGTTTGCTTTCTTTGATTGAACGAGTAATTATGCCCCGCGATTCAATAAATAATGCTTTGTTTATCGAGTAGAAAAGCTGTTCTTTTCGTCGGATGCTTGTATTTCCTTCATGACATGGAAACTCAGCTATCCAATCCTTCCAGAGGAAACTGACACGCACGTAAATTATTTCCTAAAATGTTTTTCTTGAGTCAGTTGTTAAGAAATTCGAGATTCACCTGACAAACAGTGGTGGATGTTGGGCGCTTACCAACGAAGATTGCTTTCCGTTTGAAATTGCTTTTTACCGCGAGGAATTCACTGGTTTTGACCGCTTAATTAAGATAAAGAAGCTCAAAATAGTGCAGTGTAGAATTATGGAGTCTACGCTTGATTGACTTGTGATAACCATCGATCTATGGCACATTTTGTGACGTTTACAATCGAACTTTATTATCGCAAAGCAAACAAAATCTTTTCTAAAGTACGTAATGTGAGGAGTTATACGCGGAGGTCCAGGGTTGCGGTAGATTAGGATTGTGATCAAAATACATGAAAATGCCTTGATGGAAGGGAAAAGCCCCCGGCTGGAAAAACTAAATCTGAATCTATATTTCAAGAATAATAAGAAGGAAAAAAAATTCCACTTTTTTTCAAAACTCAAATAATTGCAAATATAACTTTCTAAGACAATTAAATTATATTTATGAAATAATTACAAATTCATTTGAAAAACGAATACGAACCATACCTAGAAATAATGGCCGAAGGAAAAATACTGTCGTCTGGAAAACAATGGCGAATATAGCACACGTGTCTGGCACACGTCCTTTGAACCGATAACATTTGGTTCAGTGGAAAATAGAAAATATAGTATTTGAATAATATGAATATTATGATGTACGGTGATATCATTTCTGTTTTTATTATCTTCGTTTATCGTATAATTTGTCACATTTTTGAAATATTATTTCGTAAACATGTTAGAATCTCGTGAAACATAAGCAAGATGATATTAGACCTTTTTGCGCTATCACTATTTTCGACTTCGTGCGCTTCAATAACAATAGGTGCATCAAAGATTGTACGAAATTTGAACATCTTTAGAATTTGAACAAAAGATACTCGTATTTAATTGTTGTTGAACAATAGTTGTAGTCAACTCATAATTTCAGCATACGTAAGTGTTGTGCATTGGTATGGCCCCACTCGTTGTTAATCACAACAATGAAATACGAGCATCTTTTGTTCAAATTCTAAAGATGTTCAAATTTCGTACAATCTTTGATCTCACCTATTGTTCTTAAAGCGCACGAAGTCGAAAATAGTGATAGAGCAAAAAGGTCTATTCTGTTTTGAAATTAAACACTTTAACCTTTTTTTCACATGTGGTGCCAACCTGTTTCCAAGGCAACGAGGCACATTCTCCAGAGTACATTCACTGAACATCCCGCTAAGCTAGTATTCCCCCTGAAGGACACCCGCGAAGTATTAGTTCTGAAAATGGTATTCATTAGTGATGAACCCTGAACAGTCGATTCTACTCATGGCAGAGTTTAAATATAAATTATTATTTTACTATTTGCTTCGTCGTTTGTCTTTGGCCACAACATATGGAACAGCCGTGAGGAGTGACTTCATTACGAAATAATGTAATAAAGGACCCGAGCCCTCGACAGTGGTTGCAACCATTTTTCTAAATTTACAATTTATTTTTTTTTTTACTTACATTAAGTATTATCGTTGCAGGGACGAAAGAGGCAGCATTTGTGTATGCACTCTCTTCAGCAGCGGTATCCTACACAGTAACTCGAGCTTGCAGCACAGGAAAACTAGAGGCCTGTAGCTGTGGACGTGAACCGAGATTAAAGCTGAAAAAATCCAATTGGAGATGGGGTGGATGCAGTGATAATATAGCATATGGGACGAGATTTAGCAAGCGGTTCACTATGACAATAGAACGAGCGAGGATGAGGAAGTACCCCGGCAAAGGGACTGATCAAGCATTAATGAATATTCACAATACAGATGTAGGAATAAGGGTGAGTATTCTTTGTTGTATTCTTTATCATATTTAGTAAGAGAAGACAAACTCTTTTGGGCAATTTTTACTCATTACAGCACGTTTGACATACTCTTGATTATTGTTCTTTTCATTCTGGGCGAATTTTTTTGTGCGAAGCAATATAACCTTTCTTAAGTTTGCGATAAAATGTTTTTTTCCTTACTAAGAATAGCATGCATTAAACCGGCAAGTCAAGAAACAAGGATAGAACTTTTATAGTTTGGGCGTTTGTTTTGACTATTTCAAACCACGTATCATTCGTTTGAGAATAGGATTCTTTGTTTCATTTGCATCCAAACAAAGAAATGATACTCAAGGGAATGACACGTGGTCTGGAATGGGTAAAATATCACACCCAATTTAATAGGTCTATTTCAAGACACTTCGCTTGAGGTGCAGTTGTTTTACTCAGTAAGCCAAGTTCAAATGTCGAAGTAACGGTAGCTGTAATTAGTTCATCTTTGAACATACGACACGATCAAGACATTTGAACTGCTGGGCCGCCTTCAATATCAGTCGCGCAGTCTTTTAAAGTATAATTTTAAGCTTCAAAACCGTGGTGACCTTGAGCATTCCATTCTGTGAAATGCGTGAACGACTTGTTATCTCTCTCATGTGGGTGATAAGAGGCTACTTCCGGTCCAGTTTCAGATAGTACTGGTTGCCTAAAGGCACCTTATAGTGCTAGTGCTAAAAGACCTATAAATAAAGTGACGTGGCTGGGAGTGTGTTAAACAATTATTATGCAGTGAATAGCTCTAATTGTTCAGGGGGAAAAATACAGAAATGTGCGAAAAAAATAACTGGATTGGTAACGGCAATCACCTGATGATCCGACTGCCATAAGTGCAGGTTTCTGCAGATTCCTTGCAGGAATCACTCACTCTGTAGAATGACAGTGTTTGTAGCGATATTCTGATTCAACGAGTTGCTACCATGAGTGGATAGCCATGTTACTATGTTCTACTGTCCACCCTTTTTGTCCAATCAAATCACAACACGTTTTAAATGTAGAAATTAATTTATACGTTACTAAGGTGCAGGTTTCATTATATAAAAGGATATAGGGTTTCGTGTTGAGCCACGTGTCTATGCAGTGGTTAAAAAAATACTTGGGATAGGAAAGCATCCGGCTATGCCCTTCAGTAGTCTTGACATTGGTATTGAGCTGTTTATTACTGCCTTTTACTAAATGTCTCTTTGAGAGAAGAAGTTAATGGTTACTCAAGGCCGTTCACAGAAAGATTGGTTCACATTACTTTGTTTTTGAGAGTTGAGCATTTTATCTACATCTCCAAGAACACATGATCGTGTTGCTGTAAGCTAGATAACAACAACACATGATTATCATGAAGCTCAGTGTAAGCACTTACAGATCGTCAAGTTTGACAAATCTAGATTATCAAGGGTGTTTGTCAGGGACCACCTCGGTTGAGGTTTAAGAATCTGATTATGTTGTATACAGAAAAGAAATGAAAAAAGTTAGTGAAAATACAGGGAAAAGGAAGAGAAAAAATGCAATTGAAAGAAACGGACGGAAAAGGAAAAGGTTGGAAACGGAAAGGAAAGAAAAAAACAGAAACAAAAACAAAAACAGAAATGAATAAAAAAGAAAAGAAAAGAAAAGAAAAAGAAAAAAAAAAAAAAAAAGGAAAAAAAAAAAAAAAGAAAAGAAAAGAAAGAAACAACAAAAAAGAGAATGTGTATGTTAAACTCAAAACAAGATGAGGGAACATGTAAATAAGAGAGAGAAAGCAAACAATTAGTTTTAGTCTTCGAAATTGATATTCAGAACATGATGAAATTTGCCATTTACAAAGTGTACGTTATCAAATTTAATATCTTCAAAAGACAGCGCTCGGCTGTAAGTGATACCCTTTACTATGATAGTGTTGTGGCTTTAGTTATTAGTTCACTTGACAACCATTTCTTCATAGATCCGAAGGAGCATAGTTCTTGATTCGGTAAGATAATACAAACAGTATCTTGCATTGTTTAAAAGAAATCTCTTGAGTTTATCTAAATTGGCAAAATATTGTACAGTGACCGCAGTTTATTTAAAGAATTTTGCTCACCAAGTCACTACATGTGGAGATGCAATCTCTTGAGATAAACCGCAATTTTTTTGGAATGCATTGTAGTGAATTGAACACAATAACACCGCTTATATGTATAGGAAATTGTTGATAAAACAAAACGATTCTATTGCTTGCATTTTTAGATTAAATTTGGGCCATTTTATCGAAATTTTAGTTGGCCCGGATTTCCCGTGGAATTCGAAGTACAGTGACCCCTACTGCTCTTCCCCTTTGGGTGAAATTATCACAACGATGTACTAAATATGATCTTTTTTTAAGTTCAATTGTAGACCACAATTTCCTTCATTCTGTTGGTTATCTGTTGTCAGTCATTGTAATTCAAAGTACTCCATGATAACTAAGATTTTCCTTTTCCTTTTCAATGAAGTAGTTTTTTGAATAAATGCTAAGTTTTCCTATAATTTGTTCAATCTATTATTTTAACTGTCCGAATTTTGTGTGCATTTGGAAGTGTCTAATACACTCTAGAAGCTACAGACGGAAATATCTGGGACGGAGCCCGTGTCTAGATCGACATATATCACCGAATTACTCAGTAAAATAAAATAAATGATCTGTCAGTCTCTTCTGCCGAGCGAAGCTAAAATTCATCTGTCTTTTCCTTACTCAGTGTATTGTTAAATGATTGGATGGTAATTGGTCTGCAATTTCTCTCCTCGTGTGGGTTTAGTCCAACCTCGATATGCCCCCAGTACAGAAAGGGTTTTACACCCCTAGACACTGACCATCCGGTGGTCGGGTATGTGCCCCACCCCAAATAACAAAACTCCTCAAATGCTTGGCTGAATATTTGGCATAAAATAGGCAAAAAAGGATATTTAACTAGTCATTGATATCACTCAGAAAAAAGTGTCGCTTGTTCTAGAAATAAATTAAATTTGGCCTTGTCTAAGCTCCGTGACTTGGAAGGCTAGTGGACGTAGATTATAGTTTTATTGTTCGTAAATGAGATCTCCATGTCAGCTTATCAGATAGATGTTGTCAGTGATAAGAGGCCGGATCTTGAGACATTAGACTGGGATCATTACCTCGACACACTTGAAGGGAACCAGCTGCCTGACGCTATCTACAAACTTGTCCAACATGACGGGACATGTATGACACACCGGTTTCTCATTTCCTCACAACCATTTCATCACAAATAGGTTCAGTTTTTAAAAGGTTTTGTAATTTAATTGCAGTCGTCAGTCATAAAATATATAGCACCACAAAGGCATGACAGCCATGTTGGATGCCGTAAAGCCAACATCATCCAACATGGCCGCCTTCGAGCTGGAAGGAGCTTCTTTTGCCCAATTTCAAAACCTTCAATATTTGCATATTTGGCGACATTTATAGGCTACTGTGAAGCACGTTTCATCATCTACTTACTTACAGTTGTTTGAGTTTCCCAGTTCGGCCGGACGGACGGATTACCAAAATGTATTGGATTTACGAGAAGAAGGATTAACTCTTTCACAGGTAATCCGCCCGCCAAAAATACACCGTTAACTAGTGAAAACTCTTTGTTGCTTCCTGCTAACGATAGCACCGTTAAAAAAGAGAAATAAATTACATGTGCAGTTACTCTGAGATTTAGGGTAACGTTGTTGGTCTCGTAGAACAATCGTAGCACAGTGTTAGACTTAACTTATCAAACGTGTTTCAGTCTTATTTTGTCCAATGCCAATAATGATCTCTTTGAATTACAAGATTATTAATACAAGATTATCAAAAAGAAATCCGGAAACAATACTAGGAATTATCTATAGAATGTTGGTATTAACAATACTTCAATTCGACTACCAAAAGACCCCAGTCTCGTCTAGGATTGCTTATCGTGTGTATGCTGAAGTGAAAAGTCACATCTTGGCCTTCAGTCTTTAGGTGTGGAGATTTGAGGAAAAGGGAGAGGGGGCTGTATTGTTTCCTGTCATTCTACTGAGCGTAAAGAACATGATCAGCTTCATAAGATCTCAAGAAGGGGGTTCCGTGGAAGCCAGTGAGCTATCCCTGGATCCGCCATTGAATATTCACCAACAATTTTACACTATTATCTTTTCCTGGACGTTTTACGGGCCTCATGATGTAGGCCGACGTAAGCCAAAACATATGTCGGCTCGTGTTTGTTCATAATCTATCATATGGTCACGTTCAAGGATATCGAATGGATGCGTCAGGCAGGTTGATCAAACGCGATGCAGTTATTGACCATTTCAACAGTCTATTCTTTCAAATATGTGATATCAATGACCATGATACCTTGGGACCCTACACCACAGGGGGCCCATTACAGACTCTTCCGGACAATGTCAGTATAATCTATCATTTCTTTGATCAACATAAACAGCCGTTTTAATTATCCAGTGCTCGATTAATGAGACTAGCAGACTGTTGTTACTAGATAAATCCATGACAAATCTAACTTAGAATACTTCTGTAGACTTGCTATCGAATATTTGCAGACATTGCAATCTAATTTATGAACTCGTTTCTCCCCAACATCTGTTAATATCATTAAATTGAATAACTAAGGCATATTAATAGTGAAAGAGAGTGCCGGCGAGGTCGTGCCGAAGGTCTTCCATTGATGTTTTTTTCTACTAGGGGATTTCAGAAATTTTTCTCTCCTTATATGTCCAGATGCCGACGCTTTCTCATGTCGACTACATTTCATTAACTACTGTGTTGTATATTTATTTTGCTTCAATTGTAAAATGTTCTTAGTGATTCTAGCCGCAATATGTTAGTACTAAAGGGACAGGAGCAACGACTTCCCTGTGGGGAGGGGGCTTAGTTGAATGCTACCATAAACCCCTCCCTCCCCCAATACACACCATGCTACCAAGAAGGCATGGCAGGTATTTCCCCTCCAAGCATCTGTTAGGTTGGAATCACGAGAAGCGTTGTCGTCTGAGTCCACAGTCGTCGGATAGGTCGATTACGCTATTAACACTCAATACGACCCCGAGTTAGAGGCGTTTGGCGTTTATCGCTCGTAATCTCTTGATGGCTTTGAGAATGAAGGTGAAATCAGGTCAAGAAACTCCTTCAGATTATGGCAGTTCGCCATCTTTTTTTCTACTGTATAGTTTGCTTTTTACACGGGTGTTATTTATGCCAACAAACAGCGAGGTTCTCCAGTTACCATCTTGTGTTGTGTAATCCAAACTGTTAAAGCCCGTTTAGTGTGGGTTTTTCAGTTTGTTACCGCGTATTCTGTGTTTTGTAGTCAGTCGTTGATGTCGAAGGAAACACAAAATGAAATATTTGATGTTTTTTAAGACGCATAAATTTGGGTACAAATAAAATTGATAATACTAACAAGAATATCGACAACAAATAAGCCAGAAACACTTGATTGTGAGCATTTTTGAAGGCTATTAAAGGGAAAACACACGTCATCGTTCGTGGCACGCACGAAAGACTCAGCTTGACTGGTCAATGTCGACCCTACCTCAATCCAGTTAATTATTTCCTTAATTCAAAAATGCTTTCAAATCCTGGGATCATTCAAAAGTCCCTTGCAAAGCAAATTACGTGCAAACTGACTGTGTTCACGGGTGTTAGGGTCGATATTTATGAGGATTTGTTCAATCTAAATGGAAATCGTTTGTAGCGGTGCACTTTAAATTAGATGGTAATGACTCTATAAAGAACTAATGCCTTGATGTGTGCCTGAGATAAGATGGACCACACTAAGAAATAAGCCGGTATACATTCCATCTCCTCATCTTAGCTGCGAGGATTATCTAAGGTGCTTTTAGCGGGCTAGCCTGGCTGAGTTAACTTTAGTGGCGTAAGAGGGATTTTTCAGTCAAGATAATAATCTTTTCAGTCGGGGAAGGATTGAGAATATAGGTTGTATTTCAAAATTGGACGGTGCAAACATGGCTTAAAATATGTGAACTTCTTTCGACCTTTCAATTTTAGTGGTGCAAGCATGGCAAGACGTACAGAGCAGTTTCTAGAACCTTCCTTTCTATAGTTCATCATTCGATAAGGCGACTGTCTTAATTTTTCTTCGAGGATCGTAAAGGAAAAAAAAAAGTTTTCGATTCACTCAAACCACAATTTCTCATGATTTAGTGGGTGCACTAATGGATACTCAACATGAACTTTATCTCCCAATTTATCTTTATCCTATAATCCACTGATGACAACGAACAAGTGGTACTTAAGATATGTATCTGATGGCTTTTCCAGCTTGTAAATCTTCCACTCATCATTTCGTGTTGAGGAACATTTGTTTCTGTTTTTGATTCCCGAATGTTCCACTGCGGTATCTTCAATGGGGAAATATATTTACGCGCTATTCATAAATATGGCGCACAAATGTTCGTCAAGTGAAAAGTGATATCTAGACAACACATCGTTAGGGATGACCTAAGTATTGTCATACTCCGTTTTCATGTCTATATGAACCTTGTGTCTGCATGATAATATTATTCCTTTCTTTACTAGTTGCAACGGCTTGAGATATAGACCCTAGCTTGCAGTACGTCAGAATGCAGCTCAATTTGGAGGGCAAAACAATAGGTTCCAATATTCTCAGGAGATTAAAATTCTATTGTTTTGTCCTCCAAATTGAGCTGCTCTGACGTCACGTGAAAGGGGTCTATATGAAAGATACTCAAACAATGAATGATATTCAATTTGGGAATGTACTATTTCATAGCGATTTTTCATTCGAGTTTGTCTTCTCTTACCTTATAAGGTTGCATGCATCCCATTCCCTGGCTTGGCCGCCATTTTGGTTGACATAACGAAACAAACCATTAGCAGATCTTCTCATCTAGTCAACCAACATGGCGGCTATGACGTCACATGAAACCCATGAATACACCTGTGCGTAATTTAGCATGATAGAAACTCGAACCTAGTGTTTTCAAAATCTGAGCGGTTAGTGAGTTAATAAACTGTGCTAATGAGAATTTCTTTCATTTCCAGGCTGTGCGCGATAAAATGGAGATAATCTGCAAGTGTCTTGGAGTTTCAGGGTCCTGCCAAACCAAGATTTGCTTTCGTCGCTTGAGTGATTTCGTAAAAGTTGCAAAACACCTGAGAAAAAGATACGAGAAAAGTATTCTGGTCGTCAACAAAAACAAAAAAGACAAGGCAAATCGCAATAAGAGAATCTTGAAGCCCAAAAGGGGCCGACAACGCTACTCTACAAGGGATCTTATAGCACTGATAAATTCTCCAAAGTACTGCGTCAAAAACATAAGAAAAGGATCTTACGGAACCAAGGGAAGAATATGTAACCCCAAGAAACGTCGTGGAAAAGGAAGCTGTAAATATCTTTGCTGCGATCGTGGTTACAGGACAAAGACAGTGGTCAAGAAGCAGCGGTGTGGATGTCAGTACGTTTGGTGCTGTTACGTCAAGTGTAAGACGTGTACTGTTAGCGAGAGAGTCAGCAGATGTAAATAATGTCAGCATATGTACGAGACTAACCCTTTGGAAGCAAGTACTGGTGTCAGTTTATTATTGAGATTCAATGGTGTACATAGGTCTTGCGCATCACTAGCCGAAGTTTTGGCACAAATTTAGACGTCGTGTTTGAAAGACGAAACAGAGATTATCATGTGATCACGTCGCACACTCCATCCTGGACAATATACGTTCTTTTGTTGAAGATGCATGGCAAGTTTTGGACAACCATTTACACGTTTGCTCACAGACTGCTGTGGGCACAAAACAAGTGCTGATTACAGCATCGAAAGCAGAATGCACTAAAAGGTTTGGATATGCAAACGACGTTAATGGAACTAACAAGCCAAGAGGAAGGAACCAGTCAATTAACTTAAAGATATCAAACAGCAAGTGAAAATAGCGGGAAAACGTTTGCGGATCAGTTGAATATATTAAGATATTATTCACAGGTTTGATGGATCACCGATCATCACCAATTGCATGTATCATAGACATGATCATTGCTTATCATTAGTTCTAGTGTATAAAGAACATTATGAAAAAATCGTTTTTCTTTTTCATACTGCACATTCTTGCCAAATGCTTATTAATGCTTTGGCCTTTTTTATTCGCTGTCAGTTCTAAACACAATTTCACTTTTTGTCCACTTTTTTATTGCTTCATTTTTCACTTTTCACGAGATTTTTTAAATTTTGTAAGAGTAGTAATTTATCTTCAAACAATAGACGAACGTCGTCCATTCGGCTCTTACCATATGCTGTAAGACGCTTTGACCAGGGCAAAACAGACACTTCCGTGTATTCCTAGCATTAAGGTGACATCATTGCTGCCGCCATGTTGGATGACATTACCAAAAGATTTCCGGTAGATTTCGTTTGGTCATGTCACCCAAGATGGCAGCCATTTTTGTTTTTTGGATTGAATTGTCCTGGACAAAGTTGTTTTAAAGCATATATGCATCCACAATTCTTGATATATTATTTATTTATTACGCTACAAGACAAATGCATTTATGCATGTTGTCCGACTAACTTATCTTATTCGAAGAAATACCTAGTTACTTAATTTGTTGAAATAAAATGAGATGACAAAAGTAAGACTTTTTTTATTGACTAAAATACTGTATTGACCAGTGACGTCATGAGCAAGAGTTCGGGAGTGTGGGGAGGGGAGTAGGCGCAAAACTTCCCGACAAAACCACAGGAACTCCATCAGAACAAGCCATCCAGAGAGCCAAAATATACAAAGGTTTTCTCAGTGCTCTCCCGACGTCCAGCACTATCGAAGAATAAGATTGAAGAATGTAAATGTAATGTAAAATGGAAGCCTGACCAGGTGTCCGGAGCACGCACGAACCGTCCAATCACAGCGCGCTTCGATGCTTAGCCAAGCGGCCCTTGCTCCAAGTCTCTTCCCAATACAAAAACACGCGTTTCAAAGAATTTAGAAAACAAAAGTTGAAGTATACGTGTTGTTTAAAAAATTAAAGTAAATCTTTGCGATCCATCTCCTCAAATTCTGTGAGAGATAAGACTCGGGCGAGGGCCGCTTGAATTATAACAACAATCCTTTTCGCGCTTAGTTTTTCGTACAGCTGGGAAGTTTGCATCTCTTTCTTTTCGTACGCCAATGATATTCACACCCATTGATTACTAAGGTCAACTCAGTTTGGAGGAAAAAAATATAGTGCTAAAGATCTTTATGTTTGTCCTTCAAATTGAACCAATTCAGGGATTACTGATCTGTTAGATCCATATTGTCATGAGGGGTCCCCTGGGGATTACTGCAAGAGTGCTATAGGCCCAGATCTGTTAGATCCTATATTGTCATGAGGGGTCCCCTGGGGATTACTGCAAGAGTGTTATTATAGACCCAGATCTGTTAGATTCCATATTGTCATGGGGGGCTCCCTGGGGATTACTGCAAGAGTGTTATTATAGACCCAGATCTGTTAGATTCCATATTGTCATGGGGGACTCCCTGGGGATTACTGCAAGAGTGCCATAGCCATAGTTCTCTTAGATCCCTAATATCATGAAGGTCCCCCATGAAGAAATAGAAAGAAAACATCCCTCAGTCTCAGTTTACATGATTTGATCCTTAATGTTCACATTAAGTTCTCAACTAAGAGCCTCCGTGGCGCAATGGATTAGCGCGTTGGACTTCTAATTCAAAGGTTGTGGGTTCGAGTCCCACCGGAGGTGTTTTTTGAAATATTTTTTTATTTTGGAACAAGGCACGTTTGATGAATAATTTTCCATATTTGACAGTACAAGGCATAGTCTCCCTGACTATCTACTCAACTGAACAAGGCGACGATAGCCTGTTTAACGGTAGGTTATATGTGGATTATCTATTGAGGACTTTAGACCGATGGACGTTCTTATTGTTGGTTTTAGGTAAACCTGGTTTGAACCAATGTGAAAACTAAACCGATTTTTCAACCAGATTGGTTGGTTTCTTGAAACATGCGCACAATTAGCGTGGAGAACTTGTACTCTGCTGTTGATCCTAGCCTGAGTATCAGGCCTTCGGAGCTGGGGCCTGGGGAGAGGGGAAAGAGGGAAAGGAAGGTCTCCTCTCTCTCTCCCCTTCTTACCCTCCCCCTCCCCCTCCCCCTCCCCCTCCCCCTCCCCCTCCCCCTCCCCCTCCCCCTCCCCCTCCCCCTCCCCCTCCCCCCTCTCCCCTCTGAGAGCCTGATACTCAGGCTACTGTTGATCCAGGCTCCAACATTTCTGGCCATGCAACCTGATCTCAGTGACTTGCAACAACTTATGCTTAAAAATTGCGAGAAAAGTTGTTGGAGGGGTGATACACTGTGCAATGGCGTTGCCAGCTAGTGTTGCAATCTGTTGCGAAAAGTAGAAATGAGTTATACTTCGCTACGCGCAAAAAAACAAAAAACAAAAAAAAAAACAAAAAAAAAACAACAAAAAAACAACAACAAACAAAAAAGCAAAAAACAAGCAAAAAATTGCGGAACAACCCGTCTCGGTTATACTTTGCGATTCTCCAGCAACTGAAATTGACGTGCATTTCAGATATTGCAAGGGATTAGCTGTAGGTATGGTGTGGTGCCTTCGTGCTAGAACATGATGCCGCGCTTATTTTGATGCCGGAATTTTAAGTTATTATTGTTAATCAAGTTAAGATTTTCAACCTCACTCTTTTTTTATTTTGTCTTTAAATTCTTTATTGAATTACTATTCTTCACGCATTTTGCTACATTCAGGTATTAACAGTTTTTCAAAAGCAATCTTAATCCGAAAAATCGAACTGTGATTCAATGGTTCAAAATGCTGCTTTGGAAAGTTTACCGAGAAAAGCTTTCCCTTCATTTGGTTTTTCAGTATTTATTCTCTATAGCTGTAATATCTGTTTATGTATGGTACTGTCACTACTGTCTACCCAAAGAGGTGTTTCCCACTCCTCGCGTCACAAAAAAGTGTCCATTGTGCAATGGACTACTTGGACGATACGGCGGCCATCTTGGTAGGGGGCAAATATGCAAAATTTTAATTTGTTACAGTAATGGCGCCGGAAAAAAAAAGCCGAAAAGACAAATAAACAAAACTCTATATATTATCCGCCATTTTTGTTTTGTTTTGCCCCCTGGACGCCCCATAATGCCTTGCGATTCAAGATGGCCGCCGTATCGTCGAAGTGGACCATTCTTACTGTTCGTGAAGGGCTATTTACAAATTAAGGCCCGAGTCTAAATATTTTAGAGAAAAATTGCATTAAAGCACTCATTTGTATTAATGATGGTGTCTATTGGCCTAATGCATGGTTTACATATTGATGATGGTGTCTATTGGCCTAATGCATGGTTTACATATTGATGATGGTGTCTATTGGCCTAATGCATGGTTTACATATTGATGATGGTGTCTATTGGCCTAATGCATGGTTTACATATTGATGATGGTGTCTATTGGCCTAATGCATGGTTTACATATTGATGATGGTGTCTATTGGCCTAATGCATGGTTTACATTGAAAAGGACATCATAGATCTATCGACCCTCTGCGTCCTGGACATCACATTATTATTTAATCTTTATAACATTTTTTTGCCATCCTATGTAAAACTTTCAATGTTTAGTCAACAAACATTTTCTCAATGTTTCTGTGTATCTAGTCGTGACGGGCCAAAGATCACATCAAGTGTTGGACTCACGTTGCAAGGAATAGGTACCTTATTACATGACATTTTCGCGACACGTTAATTTCGCGATTTCGAAGGTCGCATATTTCGCGACACGTTAATTTCGCGATTTCGAAGGTCGCATATTTCGCGACACTTTAATTTCGCGATTTCGAAGGTCGCATATTTCGCGACTCGTTAATTTCGCGATTTCGAAGGTCGCATATTTCGCGACACGTTAATTTCGCGATTTTGAGAAAAATCATATTCGTGGTCACTTTAACTTTTCGTGATTTCATTGAATAAATTATTCATAATTTGTTTCCAAATACGCACAAATTCCTGTAGAAAACCCATTCGTTCCTTGGTTTTGACTTTAGCATATTCAATACTTGTTCCAATCATTCATTGTTGATCAGGATCAATAGGAGCTAGTATTAGAAATTAAAATTCTTTGCTTTCTCAAAAATCGAGGGTCATTTAATTTTTGCGTCATTATATTTTTGGACACTTTAATTTCGTGATTTGTTTTGAAAGTGTCGCAAAAATTTCATGTAATAAGGTATTGCAAAAACAACCGGATATCGAGGGAACACGACCAATTCTATATAATCTTATGTTATTTTGTTTTTTAGAGGAAACGAATATCTTTCTATTTTTATTGCAAAATTCCCTAATTTTTTTGGGTTCTAATTCCAATAGTCCCATTCTGGAGACTTGCATGACCTGAGGTAGTGGCCTGTCCAGGTTCTGGTTTTCGATAAGATGAGCTTGCACCCTTGAGTGAGAAACAGTCTGTAAATAGCATCTGAGCTATTTGCATGGATTTTTTGCTTTCTTACTCGTTATCAGGACTATAAACTTTAGCTCTATAACCTTTTATATCATTCTTAAGCTTACATTCTAATATTTTAAGTTATGGCAAAAATGACATTAAAATTGAATTGATTTCTAACTCGCATTAGCATGCTATGTCTGAGTCTAATCACAGATTATCGTCATTTATCCCCAGTTTCTGGGCCAAGCCAAACTAATCTCATTAATCACCCGGCTAACTTCAAACAGGTTTTTTAAAATTTTATCTTCGCAATAATAATCTTAGAAGCTTTTCTTGAGAATGGATTAAAATCGAGATAATCTATCGTAAATTTGGAAGGCGAGAGATTTGTGAAGTGAGGAGATGATGGTTTTTAATGTTCCCGGGAAATCAAATATCATAGAATTAACCGAAAGGATTAAAGTAGGGGAAGATGATCCATTTGCAGGATAATCCTTGCTCCAATACAACAGTCAGACCGTCAGTACTGTGATTTCAAATAAATGGTTTTAAATTAGAAGAGAACATCATCTATGCACTAGTTGATAAACATGGGAAATATTGCGATATTGTGATGGCGATTCTGTCTATCATCTCCCCCGATATGCTCAGCTTGCAATATAGACCTATTTTGTTTGCAGCACGTCGGAATGCAGCTGAATTTGGAGGATAAAATTCCAATTCTCAGAAGATTGAATGTTTTTGTTTTGTCCTCCAAATTGAAATGTTTCAACGTCACGTGAAAGGGGTTTCTACTTTACGTAATACTTTAGCGCTGACAGAAAGATAACTTCATTTTCTTCCTTCTTTTCTCCATTTTCATTATTTTTGATTTATTGATGAAGTCATTTTCTTTACTCAGCTTCCACTTTTCAAGGTTTTCATTCTTTGTTCCTCAAGTGACGTCACTCAACTGAACGATTCTCAACTAAACCTTTTCTCAACCGCATGATTTAGAACCAGGTTCATTTTTCATCTGTCTCTTACAATATTCCCATTTCTTTATTACTGTTGGTTCCTCCAAATCCTTACAAAAGATAAATTCACCTCATTCTTGTGGCCCACAATATCACTGCACAGAGAAGTCTGTCTGTCCTGATAAATTCACCTCAGTCTTGTGGCCCACAATATTACTGCAGAGATGTCTGTCTGTCCTGATAAATTAACCTCATTCTTGTGGCCCACAATATCACTACACAGAGATGTCTGTCTGTCCTGATAAATTCACCTCATTCTTGTGGCCCCCAATATCACTGCACAGAGAAGTCTGTCTGTCCTGATAAATTCACCTCATTCTTGTGGCCCATAATATCACTACACAGAGAGGTCTGTCTGTCCTGTTCGTGGAATTGACTTGAGTCCTTTTGACATTTTACTCCTCGAATCATTAGTTTACACCAACACTCATCTGTCTTTCGAGTCGCAGATAATCAGCTCAAAAAACATGCCATTTTCGGATTTGCTTCAAACTGTTTGCTGTGTCAAACGACGTGTCAGACCAGCGGCTTTGCGCGCGATACGTCATTATCCCGGAAGTGTCGTCCAAGACTCTTTCTTATAAGCAAAAGGACTGATGCTGTTGATATAGTTAATGGCTAGTAGAATTGCATGACTGTCCAACACTAATACTGTCCTTTACTGATGGTGATAGGATGTTGTTCTTTGTTTATCATGCCTTACAGGTACGGTATATACAAACGTGGCTATTTTCTAAAACAATTGAAAGTTCCACTTCAAAATTTATCAAAAATTCGAAAACGTCGAGAATCAAAACCCTTCCGCCTGACTTTCAAGTATTAAAGCCAAGGTTTTGTCCTTTTTTGCTCCTTCTAGGAATTCTTCCAGAGAGAGCAGTCCGTCCCGATTCGTATCAAAGGTTCGAAAGACTTTGAGAGTACGTTCTTCTGGGGTGAGTTCGTCCCACTGGGAGACAAGGCTTGCATTTGTGTTGGGGTTATCACCTGCAGATTTATAAAGAGCATCAACTATCCGGTACATTTCTTGTTTAGTGATAAAACCATCACCATTGATGTCGTATATGCTAAAGGCCCAGCGAAGCTTTTGTTCCATTGTCCCACGTGTGGAAACGTATAAAGAGCACATGAATTCCCTGAAGTCTGAGGAGAAGAAATGTGGATGAATGTAGTTAGAAAGTTGGAAAGGGAAGAGAAGGGAATGGAAATGGATGGGAAAAAGAAGGGAGGGAAAGGAAAGGAAAAATAGAAGAAAGGATAGAAGAAGATAGCATTGTAGAGGTTCACTAATTAAACCTTGTACCCTTGTCATAAGTAATAAGCCATTTGGTAAGTGATCTCTGGCTCCTCACCAATTACAGGATTGGAATGCCAAGCAATACATATATTTACATTAATTTGAAATAAAAAGTAAACATACAGTGATTTGCTCTCTATATGTAGCTAGTATATTGTTTCGGATGAAATGCACTAAAATAAAATAAATAATTATCATTTATTTTACTTTAGACAATATTACATGACCCAAAGGTCTTGCAATGCACTATTCAGTATGCAGTATTCATTATTCAATAGACCTCGCGTTCTGAGGGTTACACAACACAACACGTGCGCACACTTTCTATTCCGTCATTCATGTCCAAAATAACGGCCAATCTAATAAGTATTTTTTAAACAAATAGAACAGTTGTCGTTGCTGTGCTGTGCAGTGTGCCTCTATAAAGCACTTGGAGATTGGCAGAACACGAGAGAAGTGTTGAGAACACACCGCTACACGTCATGCTTCTCCTAACACCTCTCATGCATGTTCTACCATACCCACGTGCTCTATAACTGCACACAGCTGAGCATGCGCGCACGTTTTCTATTTCTTCAATTTGTCATTTTTTGATTTATCAATAATTTGGAACAGCAGAGTGTTTGCTGATCTTTTCCCTTCGTATTAAATCACGTGATCCCTCCCATTTGTATCAGCCTAGCCCCCCGTCTTTTAACCTTTGTTATTCACTATAATGGTGTACCAAATGATAATCGTCGTCCTATAGTGTTGGCATATATGGGGTAATATAAACCACGCGTACTTGTCAGTCCTGCAGCTCAATCCTAAGCCACACGCTGCTAAAAGGTCTTATTCAATAAGATTGGGCAAAAACCAAATACCAAACAAGATAAGACAGAATCAATACTGATCACCTCTTACCAACAGGAGGCGTCATTTACATCACGGCAGTATACATAGGTATATTTTGACAATATCTGGTATTTTTGACTCCATCAGAAGATCATTTTTGTGTGGTCCATCTTAATTCTAAGCCTTACTTTATCTCCGAGTTCAATATACACAACGTCTTTAGATTGCTCGTGGACAAGTAATCTCTGTTAGTTGGATTGTTTCCAGTTGTAAGCGGTAAAACATGATTTTAAATGCATTGAAAATTGGATTTCACTCAACCGCATTCATAATTGATCAAGGTAAAAGGCCTGCTAGTCAAAACAATTCACTCGTTCCGATCACGATTGTACTTTTATCGAAAGGTCGAATAAAAAATATTGTTTGAAATGCAGACATTTTTGAAGAATAAACAAACGAGGCAAGAATGTTACTCGATGAACACAAAATTTGAATTTCGATCTGTGTTATAGTCAGTATTTTATTGATTCAATGCTTTTTGTTCCTATACTGTATCGGGTATTCCTATTCACGTATTTATTCTCGCCCCTCGAACAACACCATGATAATAATAATCATTATCATTACTCAATCCCATCATTATTATCATTTCCGTATTACGATATCTTCATCAACATCACCACAATACTTCCATACTATACTTCTTTCAGTAAGCGTAGTGCTCTACTACAAAACAGTTGCAATTTCCTCTCATATCCACGCAAAAAAACTAAATTGACTTCCACTTTCAGATGATTAAAAAACTAGCCAACCCTAATAACCAGACAGCAAGAATTAAGAATATAGCCTATTAGGATCGGCTATAAAACCAGCACTAAAGAACAGGAAAGTGGCGAGTGTTTTTTTATTGGTGACCGTTTCAAGCTGATATAACTCACAAGGTTTAATTGGAAGCGTGTGATCGTTGCCATGGAAACACATCATAAGAAAGCCGATGCAGGATGTGGAGCACGGTCAATAATGGCGATACAACGTCTGGTTAAACAAAGACTTTCGAAAAAACCTTTTAAGATTTTAGTAACTGAAAGACAAAAAAGCCGCGATGAACTTTCAGAGCAAAATATTCCTATCATTTGTATGCTTTTCTTGGCTTATAACAGACACATCTAGATAGGGTGAAGTGTGTCTTCTACTTAAGCACGTCCCATTACCTACAGTGTCATTTCTTTCTCTACCGGTTTAACAGAAAAAGCTCACGAACGTTCGAAATAATTATGCATTAACATGTATCATGTATTATTTTAGAACTTTCCGGTGCAGGCGTAATGTTTCTTCATTAGTCAATCCCTAGAGTTCTTTTTTTCTTTATGACAAACCCCTGAAGAGATACGTGATATGGATGCAATTCCAAAACGACTCCCAAAACGACCTATTACTGGATGACAGATCTGAAAACATTCTCCACAAGCTAAATTGAAAAGGTCGTATCCTGCGAAGACGAGTTTCTAGCAGACCAAAGAAGGAATTATCAGAACGTTTAAATATATGGGAAAATACAAAATAATGACTGATTATTCAAGGTGTCGGCAGAACCTTGGCCTTTCTAAGTTGCATACCAATTTGGATTCAATTTAAGCTTTATTGATTGTGAATAACTAAACTGTAGAAACTGCTCGAATGTGTTCTGAACATCTGTACTAAATAGCTTCCTAAGATAGCACAAAACAAACAAGAAAATAGAAAAAGAAATAGATGGATGGATAGGGTGGATGAGAGTGGATGGATAGATGGATGTGATGGGATGGGATAGAACGGATGGATGGATAGGGTGGATGAGAGTGGATGGATAGATGGATGGGATGAGATAGAACGGATGGATAGATAGGCCAAGAGGTGGATGAGAGTAGATGGGTAGATGTATGGGATGAGATAGAACGGATGGATGGATAGGCCAAGAGATGGATGAGAGTAGATGGATAGATGGATGGGATTGGATAGAACGGATGGATGAATAGGCCAAGAGGTGGATGAGAGTAGATGGATAGATGGATGGGATTGGATAGAACGGATGGATGCCGGATGGATGAACAAACAGATAAAAAATATATTTTGGCTTGGGTCCAATATTTCCCCCATGTCATTCCCTAGAGTATCATTTCTTTGTTTAACAGATGCGCCTGAAAAGATACATGAATATGGATACGCCTCAAACAAAGAATCTTATTCCCAAGAGAATGACAAGTGGTCTGAAATGAAATGAAATACACTCCTAAGGTAAAGAGGTCTATTAAACCGAGAACGAAATGTAAAAAAAAAATTATCATCCCTCGAATTTCCTAATTTATTTTTTAAATGTAAGATTGATTATATCCATATAAGCCAGTTCAAGGTTTAAGAATCGTTTTCAGTGCGCATGCGATTTTATCCCGAATTTCTTACCTTCTTTTCTTAATTAAAAACAAAAGAAGGTTTAAACAAAAGGTGAGAAATTCGGGATAAAATCGTATACGCACTGAAAACGATTCTTCAACTTTGAACTTGCTTCTAGAAAGGGCGCTATATAAATCATAAATCAACGATAAATCATATTGGAATGTATACATTTCCCCAGGAAAACCCCGATGGCAAATGATTAGTATGTATCATAGTGTAGTCTAGCCTCTACAGACAAACTGGTTTAGGATGTTCTAGATCATCACACTGAAGGCAAAACTTGTCTTATCAAGGAAGCAACTCGATGCTAAGGTAAATTTGGATGAAGATTGAAAAGGAAACACTGACGGTCTAATTTCCGGCTTTTGGCAAATCAAACGAATCTTTCTGGCTTTTTTTTTTTTTTTAGAAAAGAATCACCGAATCAAAAAAGTCACTGCTTTATAAGATCACGAATCTAATCCATTTTTCACAAGTGCATCAAACAGAATTCTAAATTTTAATTAATGGTAAATAAAGTAATTCAACAAAATGGACAATGTATCTATATTTTTCCGACACTTTATTACACAGCTGTTTCATTTCGGATTCTACTTAGTAAACCCTTTATTCCGCAGCACTTTTTTTTACCATAGCTTACTTAAACCGAGCTAAATATAGTAACACGAGATGATGTGGGGGGAATCTCGCCAATATTAATCAAAGAATGGATTAATTGGAATTTTTTTTCTTCTCATAAGAACAATGTAGTAAAGAATACTGAGGAAAGCTGAAAAAGAATGGGGGTCTTTTCATGCGATGGGAACTCATTTGCGTATGTCATAGCTGTGGGGGGAATATGTTTTTCAAAGGCATCTGTCTAAGATGTGAAACCATTTCTCGGCGAGACTAGTTGATCAGTTGTATCCGACAAACCTAATAATAGTGGTCACGTGATCAAGGGAACAGCGGCTATTGGCTGATGGGATTTTCTTTGGACCTCTACAAAGAGGGCTATGGCTGATGAAGAAAAAACATTCAAAGCAGTCCTTAAACTTGTTATATGGACAATCTTAATTAAGCACTTTTCCATTAAAATTATGTATCCTTCCTTGACCCGTGAAGACTGACTGGAAGTTAGTCTAGTGGCTCACAATAAATCGTCCTCATCACTTAACGCTTTTGAATATTATACAAAAACAATAGAAAAAAGCAGAAACGGTACGTTATATACAGATGTATAAACAAAAATGCCCGGGGTAAAGGTCAAGTCAGAGGTCATTAGAAACCTTGACAATAATACAGAGATATCTATGATCAGAGAGGGAGCCGGTTATGTTCAAAATTTTCTAGCTAGCTCTTGCTGTCATACTCATAATTCTGCCGTTATCTCTTCTCAATAAGTCGACCATCCCAAATGCAGGTATAACTACTATCAACCACACCGACCTGGTGTCCAATAACCCTTTCAATATTAGGGTCAGTTGATATTTGTGGTTTGCAATCATCTCAATAGATATGAAAAAACAACAGACATCGCAGCCATGTTGGAAGACAAATAAAAGGATAGCAATGAGCCTAGCCGGCAACATACTGTTCACCACGCATTATATATTTGACATATACCAATATGGATAATAACCTTTGTTTTACGGTTATCATTGCTGTAAACATTCTCGATTTTTGAGTATCGTTTCCACAAACTCCGTCTCCTTCACTCATCAAGATTAGCAGATTTTCCTGCCAGGGAAACGGGTTCTACAACAGATTGACATTATTGGTTGATGGTTGATCATGGTTGGTTGTTATACCGGCTGAAAGTAATGTGCTTTGAATATTAATTTTCTTAATTTTCAAGAAGTAGAATAAGTTTGAGAGCGACAGGGAGAGGGAGTTAATGAATAAATATAATTTTTGCATAAGAAAAAAGAAGAAAAAAAAAAAGAAAAGAAAAGAAAAGAGAAAAGATGATAAAGAAAGTTTGGTTGGTTGTTCACCAAATTTATGCCAATCTCCAAAGCCATAAAATTTTCATAAGCTTCCACAAAATCAAATGCTAAATAGTAATAAGGTGTCCAAGAAATGTTGTTTAACAATTTTCTCGAAGTAATGAATCATCAAAGGCAAGAGTACGAAGGCGATAGGAACGTATTGTTTGGCACACAGGGTCTTTTCTCATTCATTTCCAGTAGCGGGGGGTGTTGGGTTGTAATTAAGCTCTCACCAGATGGCCATTCATATGTGACCTCTTTGCAGAAATCCTTGCAATTACAATAAACTTTTTCATAAAACTGAGTTGATCACGCTTTCACCTCAATGAATAACTACAAACCATCAATATTGGTCTTGATATTCAACCGAGTGAAGCTTAAAAGGCAGTATGACAAGTGGTTATTCTGACTCATGATGGTAGTGGATATTTTACTGACTACCAGAACTGATAAGTCAAGGTGAAAATGGAGTAAAGTTAACACTAGATTCGTTTCTTGTTAGTAATATTAATAAAATATGACCAAAGTAATAACTAAATATCCTAGCTCATGTCTAGTGAGGTGTAGTGCATTTGTTTTGGTTCGGTACATGTATATCTATATATATATAAAGGATTTTTTCGCGCCAAAATCCCATCAGTATCCAGGAACCACGACTAGTTAGTTAGCCGAGATATATACACATTACAAGAACATTAACTTGGCTAATTTTGCTACCGGTCGTAAAATCGTGAGTCATCTTCAACGAGAAAACAATTATAGGCAAAGTAATTACCATTCAAAGTCGAAAAGAAATTCTCATAAAAAAATTGATTATGGAGGCTTTTGTTCCGATCTTTTTTATCAGTTGGACTCGAAAACCAATGATCGAGGTTGTAATGCTTGATAAAACTGCCGCTCTCTTGGGTGTTATTTTTTTATTTCAAGATCAAAAAGTTAAACGTACAAGAAAGATAAACAGTTCGTCGTTTTTAATCTTCGTATTTTTATTTTCCCTGAGATGTTTTCCTCTGGTTTGACTCGCTTGTCAAATTATGTCATCTCACTGCAGATGTAAACACCTCTGTTTGAATCATTTTGAGGAAAGTCGGCGTCGCGGGTTTTTAGAGATTTAACCTCGTTGATATTCGCTTTTCTATTCCAAAAAAAGCCAACAGATACTAACATGATCTCTAGAACGGAGCCATTCCACTACGATTTAAGAGCGTTTCTAAATAATTCATACATTTGAACAAGATCGTTTGCATCTCGTGTACTGATCGCTTACTTATCATAAAAGAAACTTGACAATGCAGACTGTCGTGGTAGTAATATCTGTTCGTATAAAACACCGAGAATGGCCAAGTGTATGAAATATGTCTTAACGCTTTTGTATTCAAGGACGAATATATTTTTGTAGTGCGTCTAAGATCGATAATGTGATAGTTTTTATCAAAAGTTGACGGATAAAATGCCTAGGAAAAATTAGAATGAATTATAGAAGCTAGTCAAGGAAATATAACAAACCTTATCGCGCGACGAGCCGGAAGAAAAAGATCCTGAAAAAACCCGTAGACGATTTGGTTTTTACTCAGTATAATATATAAAATAACACGAAAAAATAACTTCGATTTAGATTTAGTTATGGAAATGTACAAAGTGTCAGGCAGTATTATTGGTTGGTAAGATCCAGTGAATTGAGAATTGCATCTGGCGATCTCGATTGTCAAATGTGCTTTTCTTCTGTTTGACTTCCGTTAAGCATCTCGACTGGCCGACTTGCGTACATATTCTATATCTATACTCAACCACTGAACTTACCTATTTTTCCATCTTGATTTACGTCGAATCGGCGAAACACACAGGCGGCTAGCTTGGTCGCATCGCCCTGGCGAAATACCTTCTTGTACATTTCGATAAATTGGTCTTTAGCGAGGTAGCCACTCGGGCAGTCTTTGAGAAAACCTTTGTACCAGGATTTCAGTTCCTTCTCGTCAAAGTTAGTGCGTCTCATAAGATCGTTAAGTAGATGAGGATCCAGCTTACTTTGCTTTTTCCCCATAACGACTCAAATTCTCACGCTAAACAATAAAAAATAAAACAGTTGTGAGCTGCGACAAATCCCTCAATAATTCCAAATATTTATCCGTGTTTCAGATGTCACAATCAAATGTCTTCTGGTAAAATTTAACTCGGCTCTTAGTGTGAGCAATCAACCGTCTTAAAGTCGCTCGATCACTTGTGTTATTCAACCAGATACTCTCTATCACCTGTCTATAGTAACTATGGAACCAAAGATGCCCCTTGGGTCCCCTACTGGGGAACAAAGTAATTTTGATTACGTCGAGGAAGAGAGGCTTCATTTCGCATATATTAGTAGGATTCTAGCGGTATATTTACAAAACATGTTCGGTGCTTTAGCGTTTTTTTAGATTTGTGGCTAACTGCTCGTTTGACCTTGTAAAACCGACTAAAAAAATCGCAGATATATTTTGGCTGGATTCCCAAACTTTGCTTTTCGTTTTTATTCCTTTAGTCTCTTTACATTCTGTGGTATTTGTGGTGTGGCAATAGATTGTTAATTTGCAAGGCGTCAAAGAACAACTTTATGCAATAACCAATGGACGATCTTAGGCAAAGCGATCATGGAATCAGTGATTTGCTACTGCATTAAGTACCTCACAACCAGAACAGAACGCGATCTAAAATTTCTCAGTTATGAATTTGAAAAATACTCCATTATCACTCAAAGCAACTAGAATAATCTCCAATTAATCTGTTTTTAATTTCTCTACTAGCCAATCACGATCTCGAAAATATCTCACCTAATGATTTTCAAAGTGAACTGAGTGTTTTTATCTTTGATCCATCCATTCATTTTCGCCATTTTTTATCAATCGCTTTAGCACTCCAATAATAAAGAACCGATGACGTCAACCACAGTTTTTTCTAAACAGTGAGATCTTTAATCTCTAACACTAAGCTAAATATAGCTTGCAATAAAATGGCTTTCTTGCTTAAAATATTCGCTCTCTAAAAAAAGATGAGGCAACAGTGATAATAATCCTACGGGAAAAAAAACAATTTTTATCGCTTTGGGCGTATAGATTTATTATTTTTTTGATTTAAAGGCCCGAGAAAGAACTGCTTCTATACTAATAAAACCAAGAACAAAGATCTCTGTATCACTCCTTGAACTCGAGCAAGATTTATATATCTGAAATATTCTATTCCTGCATTTTTGAAAGGTGCCAGTTGCAATTTGTGGCTCTTTCTTGCTATAAAACTGTATATGTTTGTACTTTCCTCAGATAATCCAAAAATCAAAAACAACCATTTTACCTTATCTTCAGAAGAGCTGGATGTTTTTCAGGTACAGGACTAGAGAATTAAGCCGTGGTTTTAAGTACAAGAATTCCTTGTCCAAGTTCTTATATGCTCTCAGCATATCTACCACACAAAGTAGGATTGTCTTAGACTCAACTCAATTATCCAAATGATCAATAGGTTTCATTGTTCTACAGCTGCTAGGTAAATACGTCAAACACCAGTAGAATAAAGCAATTGGACGGCTTATTCCTCTATCACTCGCCGTCGTCAGGGGCAATAATTCATTACTTGTATTTTGGCGGCTTTTCCCAAGTCAACATCAGTATTCATTCTCGTGGTCTGGAGCATTAACCATCAAAGTTAAACTATGCATAACTTAGAAAATCATCATCATTATCATGACCGCCTTTCATTTGGCATGATAATAGTTCAGCCAAGCACGCCTAGCAGAAGTGATAATAATGTTCCCGATGTTATGTACTACTAATGAGGGATTTCCCCAAATGCTTTTTCGAGCCGAAGTCTGATCACCTTTGGTTTCTTTATCGAAGAAGCCGGGACTACGACTCCTCGGCAATGAATACTAACAAGCGATATTTATGCGATTAATTAAAATACTTTTTTAGTATAAATCAACTCATTGAAATAGAGAGGAAAATGAAGACAAAATACAGAGACAAACAAAACTAGCAAGGTTTGAAATAAGAAATACTAAGGTAATTGAAAAAAGTAAAATATTGAAAATGAATGAAGAAATTAATCTTGATACTGAAATTCATGAGAACTATTATCTTTCTAGATCCCATTTTTTCACACTCCTCGGTATCAAATGGCTTATTTAATATTATGCACCATGCAAGAAAAACCCAGCATTAAGTCTAACTTCTGTCTGTGTCTTTCTCCGTTTACTCTTACTGATCGCGCTCTTCTTTCCCTCGTTCTCTCTTTCATCTTTCCTTTCTCTCTTCTTTTTCAAACAAAAATGGTCCAAAATCAGCATTACTTAAAGACCATACCTTTTTTCTCTTTCAATATCAAACTGGCAGTAACTTCCGTCTCTTACATCCAAGTGTCTTGAAGTCAGTCCCTGACAACTTGCAGACTTGCTTTTATATGGTTGCCAGGGAAACAAATGAAGCCACAATATTTACAGAGGATAGTTTTGATGAGGTTATCGTTTGGTTGGTTGGCTTAAATAACATTGAGTCTTGCCGCATCATTAGAAATGCAATGTTTTTTCAGGCCATTACATTCAGATCGACCGAGATAGCAAACTGCGTAAACTTTGTTGAATTTTTTGGAGGTAATGTAATGTAAATATAGAGAAGGGAAATCAGACAAAAGAGACTGGAGAATTGTGTGAAGTAGTGAATGGAAAATGAACCGATAAACTGCTAATTTTTAGAGCGCAGCGAATCCACATGTGGAAAGAAAAAAGAAGAGAACGCCAACACAAAGAGTTTTAATCTAAAATAAACTAAACCCAATTGTAAAAAAATAAAATAAATAAAACGAAACAGCTAGGAATGAAAAAGAAAAAGAAATGAGTTCCAAATTAACCTATGATTTGGATGTGTAAGAAATATCTTACGGTGACGTTTGTTAAGAAAAGAACAGAAAAACAAGAAAAAAGAGAAAAAGAAAAAAAAATATCGGCAAGAAAAAGATAAGTGAAAAAGAATTCTTGAAATTGATCGTAAGAAAGATCTTATTAGCTCTATTTTCCGTGCGCATTGTGACATTTTTTGTACATATTTGTTCAATAATTCAGATCCTTTCAAATAACTAAGTACAGCTTGTCATGATAATGAGTATTCTTGTTACACAGAGAATTGTTTCGCCCAAACTGCACCGATGAACAAATATACAAATTAAACGATGAATATTTTTCGTCAAGTATAAAATAAAAAAAAAAATAAAAAAATGATATATATATATCGTTGGATTGTCCTCCCTTCTGAAATTTATTTCAGCAATTCTAAACCATCTGGATTATGTGTGTTGTTCTCGTTTTTGCGACTTTGTATTGATGAATCAAAAATAGCTACATCATGAATACGCGGCTGAAGATGATTTTTAACTAGTTTTATGCCTTTTAGCATGTTTGGCAGGCAAGGCAAGCAGAAAGAAAGAATATCTCATTATTCGTAAAATAATGATTGATAAACAATCATCAAAACTGAGTTCATAGGTTTTTACTGATACACGTTGTAGATCATTGAAGAAAAATGATATCTAAAAATGTATATACAAGTATATCAAAAGTATATCAAAATTATATCAGAAATCATGGGCTATTTCCCTGAATTTTTTCCCCCAGAAAGCCCTAATTAACGATATACAACTTGGAAAAAAATATCAGTGATGATATCCCATAATTTCTGATATACTTTTGATATACTTGTATATACATTCAAAACGCCAATATTTTTTTTTGCAAATGATTGTAAATGCTTACATGTCAAATAAGAACTTTTTCTGAATTTTCTGAATTTTTCTTCAATAATATTTTGTACTGCATCAATAATTACTATCTCACGATATTTTAATAATTCACATTCATCTAGATTAATGACCACAAGTTCATTTATTCTTCAAACTTCAAAAGATCTATTAAACGCCCTTCTGCCAAATGATACGAGGAATGAATATTTAATATCAGCAAGCAGAATAAGAAAAATTGCAATAATAAAAAACAATCAATGTTTTCATGAAAGCATAGCCAAAACGCCCGCAGAAATGAAATATAGATGTCAATTAGAGGTTAAACAGTTAAGGACGTGAAAGGTTTGTACATGTTGGGGATGAAAAAAATGTTCAGGTGAAATGACCGTAAGCCACGTAATTAACTAGTGTCCCTTGAATTGTTGAAGTGAAACAGTCTGTCTCGTTTTCATATAATAGTTTTCTTTTAATTTCTTGTATTTCCCTGTCAGTTCTGTTTTCTTTCATTTTTTCCCTTCCCTTCCCTTCCCTTCCTTATTCACGGTTCTGTTTGATCCTGTTTAAGGAAAGCCTAGTACTCCTATAAACAAAATGGGTTGGTTAAAATGTCTTCTTGTTTGGATTTACGTGGGAAGTAATTAAATAAAACACAAAGAAAACCCAGATAATCCTATCGTGGTTTGTGATCCCTTAGCGGTGCAATTACTCAGAATAAGGCTCCCTTTTTTACAGATGCGGGAAAAACCGAAGAAAAACCACCCAACTATCCTCACGCAAGGTCGCGTGTGCCGCGACTCAACCCGATGTTTATATTGTGATAATTTATCCTATCCTCCATGTGAAGCTTAGTTTAGGATATTTTCTGGCGAGGACCGAGTATATGAAAAGTGTTATTACTCATGAACTTTGGAAGAATGTTTGTTATAGTTCCATATTCTAATACTGCTATCTTGTGGCCGGATCTCCTTGTAGTGATAAGTACATTACTCATTCAAATGTAAACACACACTAAAGATGCAAACTTCTTTATTATAAAAATAAAACATGAATTACTTGACATTGAATATATGCTCTCAATATCTTTAACTTTGACGTTGAATAAGTACGTTTAAAATTCAAAACTTAAGAATTAATGCCTAAAACTGGAATTATTAGATTTACTAAATGGTATAATGTATTACGGTTTGGTTTGCTCGCTGGTTTATTTCCTCAAACACCCTGGAATTCCTGATTGAACCAAAAATTATATAACAGAAAGTAATAATAATGGTTTTAAATTGCTTGATAACGATTACTATGATTATACGTAAGGATATCATGATGACCATAATCACATGGATGCCCAAGATTTCAGAGGCTCGCTCGCATCTTTTGGTTCTCGGTCGAGTGGTCTCATTGGAGACTGGAGCCAGAGGACCTCGTAAACCTATGGTAAATCTTTCATTGATAGTGGAATAAAACGCGTACAAATATATTCTTAAAAGAGATCACTTGACATGAGTATGCATGAATTTCAGAATAATAATGAATTCGTTTTGAATTATTAATTATTAATGAGCGTATTTTGAACAAGATAAGAATGCCTATCACAGGTTTGGTTCCAAGGGTGGGACTCGCATGACCACAACAGAAAAGAATACAAAGCACATTAATATGTATTCAGTTACTCGGGATTTATCACAGTATAGCTGATCTAGGTGGTTAAACTACCATTAGATGAACCTATTTACTGGCATATACTGAATGATTCACTTCCTTTCCTCGAGTAACATTACCAATTACTCAGTTTAGTCTCGTTATTGCTGCGCAAAACCGTTTCTCTCTCGAAGAGGTTCACGTATCAAAGCTTAACCCTTTACTAGCCGTGAATTAACATCTAATTGCAAACGATTACTATGGTGGCAGACAGCTGATCATACGTACTATAGATATACTACCCATTTAAAATTTGAATAATATTTGAAATTGTTATCAAAAAGCTAACTTGTTGATTAAATTCGAGTTGCCTGACACTAAATGCGAGCCTTCGTGACTGCACAAGACATTTAAATGGTGTGTCTGTTGATCAGTGAAATGCTTTCTAAATGTTGTCGTCAGTATTTGGTTCAGTAAGGATACGTTAGTTCTATTATGTGTGTATGTGTATGACTTCGTATAGCAAGAGTATGATTAGTATACATGTGTGACTGATCAATGCTGCCTGTGTGATGTGGAGTGTGCGTTTGAATGTAAAAAGTGTGTATACACCAAATGGAAAAACGTTGTCAGTTGTAAAAGATTCAATCATCATCGAAGATAAAACCGAAGGATGTTCTGGGTAAGCAGTTACTGAGGCTAATATTATGTATATTGCAGTTTTGCAGCTCCCGAATATTGCCAGTGATTGAGGATACCGAATAAAGCATTTTGTAATTCTTCATGCATGTGTCTGTGTGCAAACACTCTCCAAATGCCCAGTATATCAACTACCCAGCATACTTCTTTGTCTTAGCTTCTATGATTGAACTTTTTCAATTTGTTGTAGTGTATGTATGCGTAAGCTTGTGGCAACATTTACTTAGTATTCATCGACCACGCATTGTGTTTCAATGTATGATGATTACTCATGCTCCGCCCGATGATTCTTAACTGAACTTCGCCACTAACGACTAGAAACTTGGCGTGCAGCAAGTTGGTAAAGATCGAATAGAACGCTTTGGAACTCAAACACAATGACGTCACATCAAATCAGGTATTAAACAGTCCTTCCTTGGAAAAATATGAATTACATGAATTTAAGACTTTCGTCATGAATTTGATATACCAAAATGCTTTTTTTGACCTGTTTCGGAAAGTGACGGCATTGTATTTATTTATATCTATTACATTGAATGAAATCAAATTAATAAACTAAGATTATCAGTCAAATTTAGAGCAAAAAAAACCTATTCGAATTTGTGTTTTATTAAGTGGTTCCAGTATGGAACAGGCTTACTGCTGTTTGCATTGTTCCTTGTCCTTAGCTGAGCGTCCTGAGCTGCTTCTTCTGTCATCTTTTGAATCACGACCTGAAGATCGTCCACGGTCTTCGTATTTTGTACTGCTCATAGGTGCATCATCATCAAAGCTGATTTCTGATTCTGCGGTATTTGCTTCCGATGCCTGGACATTTTCATCAACTTTGTCCTTGGAGTATCGTGGACCGTTGCGCTTTCTCTGATATCTATCTTCGTCGAATGGAATCTCTATCCCTTCTCTTATTCTTCCTGTTGTCTTTCGAGGTGGGGACTGGACCTTGGGGTTTTTGGAGACTGTCATTTCGAAAGGATCTTCACTCACTGGCCCATTTCTTTCTGGGGCAGGTCTGTCGATACCAGATCCTTCAGAGCTTAGCCTATAGAGGCTTCTATTCTCTGGTTGGACATTTTCTGTGTATGACACGTATCTTGAAGCCGGGGCTCTTCCTCTTCTGTCAACGTCAAATATCAGTGTTGTAGACGAAGAAGGGTCAATGGTTGCCTGGCTCTCTCGCAGCTCCTGGATTTGTTTTTCGTATTTTCTCAGTAGATCTTCCAGGCTTTTGATTTTATTATTCCTTATCTCATTGTCATTTTCAAGCTCAGCCAGTCTCATTTTGTAGTTGTTGGTAAGCTCGATGATTTTGTTTTCCAGGTTGTTTTTCTCTTCATTAAGCTCGTTGTTGTTCCCTTCCTTTATGTTAAGGTCATTTTCATTTTCAGCTAATTCTGCCTTGATGGAATCTAACTCTGCTTGCAGGTTCTGGATATCGATCTCATCTTGTAACTTTTCAGCGCGAAGTTTTTCAATGTGGTTAGCCTTGTCAAGAGCATCTTTTCGGTATACCTCACTCTTGTCACCCATGTTTTTCAGATGAATTTCGAGGTCACCTGTTCCTTTCTCTAACCTTTCTCTGTATTCCTCAAGTTGCTCTAGAAGACGAGCAATTTCTTTGTCTTTAAAGGCATTCTGGTCTTCCAGTTTCCTGTTTTTCTTCTTCAATGCATCCAGATCAGCTTCAATTTCAGACAAATTCCTCCCACCAGCGCGACTAGTGTTGGCCGAATCTCCAAGTTTAAGCATCAGCTCTTTTATCTCATCTTCTTGATCTCGGACAGTGTCTTGTTCTTTTTTAAGATTCAGCTCCAGTTTAGAAATAGTTGCCTGAAAGTTGATCATTTCATCACGAAGCATTGCATTGCGCCTTTCTGCATCTGCCTTCGCATCTTCAGCTTCGTTTACCTTGTCTTCTGCAGACTTCAAACGATGATCAGCATCAGCAAGCTTCCTCTGGACATCTACAAGTTCCTTTTGGAGCTCGTTTTCGCGGTCCTGGTATCTTCTTTTCAAGTTGTCAGCTGATCCATCTCGTTGGTCTACCTTTGCCAGCTGTCTCTCCAAGTCTGCTCGTTTCTTTCTAATTGCTTGTAACTCCTTGTCTTTCTGAGCTAACTCTTGTTTAAGATCGTTTATTTCAATGGCAAGGGATTCTTTTTCTTGTCTTAGTGATTCATTGTCCGTTCGTTGTTCAATGAACTTCTGATTGGCGAGATCACGCTCATAGAGTGCTTTGTCTTTCGCGGTTTCAAGATTCTTGTTGTCCATCTCAAGTTTTGCAAGGTGTTTCTTCAGGTCATTAAGGCTTTCTTCTGCTTTTTCCTTTTGAAGGTGTTTTGCATGCAAATCTTGTTCGAAATCTTTAAGCCTTTTTTCTGCGGCGTCTTTCTCTAATTGAAGCTGGTCTCGATCTCTCTTTGCTCCATCTAGCTCATCAAAGTCAAAAGGACTACTCTCAACAGATTCTACTGTAGCAACCTGTATTGGAGCCACTTGGTTTTCAAGCTGGCTTTTTAGACGTATGATCTCGTCTCTTGCCTGCTGTAGATCTCTTCTCAGACTTTCATTTTCTTCTCTCAAGTCTTCATTTTCGTTATTCAATGCGTCATACTGTGCCTGCAACTTGTGAAGTTGAACCTTCAGATCACTCTTCTCCACATTTACCTTCTCTTTTTGAGCTCTTAAATCAGAAAGTTCTCGACGAAGCATCTTGATTTCGTTTTCAAGATCATCGCGTTCTTTCTCTGAAAGTTCCATTTTGTATTTGTGGTCACTCAGCTCTTTGTTGATGGTGTCGTAATTCTGGCTTGAATCATAGGAGTGCCTCTTGAGGTCTGCCAGTTCCTTCTTCAGTTTGTCATTGAGTTTGTTAGTTTCGTCAAGGAGGTTCTGCAATTGATCCAGCTTCAACTGAGTCATCTTTACATCATCTTCAAGATCCCATACTTTGCTCTTTAACTTTTGATTTTCTTTTTCCGCTTGAGATTTTGCTTGGAGTGCCGCTTTGAGTGCCGCTTCAAGCTCAGATACCTTACTCTCAGCCACAAGGTAATCCTTGTACTTTGAATCTGGCCCATCTTGGTCTGCAAGTGCTTGTTCCAAAACTTCAATTCTATTATTTGCTTCAGCAAGATCATCAGTCAAGTCATCAATCTTCTGTTCTGACAGCTTGTTTTGATTATTCAGGCGAGTTATCGTATTTTTCAGAGATTTCAGCTCTTGTTCAACAGCAGCATATTTCTTACGCCATTGAAGAAGCTCCTCTTTGTCTGCTTTGTGATTATCTTGAGCGCTCTTGAGACTATTTTCGAGCTCAGTGATCCTGTTATCACGACAGTTCAAGCTGTGCTCCAGCGAGTCCTTGTCTCGTTGGTACTCGCCTATTTCACTTTCTAGTTTTCCGATTTTCTGCTTCAAGATAAACAGGTCACTCTTTGCATCTTCTTTTTCTCTTAGAGCATTGTGGAACGACGATTCAAGCTCACTAATCTTCTTTTGCGATACAAGGTCCTTTCCTTTCTTGGACTTTCTTGCATCTGCGTTGGCAAGCTGCTGTTGAAGACCATCGTACTTCTTTTGTAGAATAGCAAGATCATTTTTCAATTTGTTGTTTTCATGTCTTAGTGAATCCAACTGGATCTTCAAGTTTGAGATTTCCTTTAGATGTGCAGCGTGTTCTTTTTTCAGACGGTCCCTCTCTGCTTCTAGGGCCTCGTTTCGTGCTTCAGCCTGGTGGAACTTTTGAGAGGACGTCATAAGCTCGAGCTGTAATTTCTCGATCTCTCTTTGAGCATTTTGGTAGTTGTTCTTTAAGTCGCTAATAGTGCTCTGTAAAGTCAGGATGTCGTTCTTAAGCTTGTCATTGTCATTCTTGTATGCGACCAGAGTATTGCCCCTCGGTGTTACGTTGTCCGCTCTCTCCCTCAAAAGAAGTTGAAGTCGTGCAACTTCATCTTGACTCTTTTGGTAATCATCTCGATATTTGGCCACTTTCTTTTTCAAGGCTGATATTTCATCCCCCACGTTATTAGTGCCAGATCTCAGGTGATCAATTATAGTGTCTCTGTCCATAAGATCTTTCTTAAGAGCGTCAATCAAAGCCTGTAATTCTGCTACTTTGTTTTGAAGCATGTTTTTCTCTTCCTTTGCTCTTCTGAGTTCTATTTTGGCGTCGTCTAAACTCGACCTCATCTGTGCGTTGTTCTTTTTAGCATTCTGAAGGTCACGTTCAAGCTCTGCAATTCTTTCTTGAGCGTCTTGAAGATGTTCATTAAGGAAATCATTGTCTTGAATTTTCGCCTTAATCGTCATCTCATCATCAGCCAAGTGTTGTTTGGCCACAAAAAGTGCTTTGTCTAACTCGTCCCTCTTTAGATGGCATTTGTCTAACGAGTTATTGGCTGACACAACATTATCTCTAAGTTTTCTGATCTCTCTTTCCTGTGCTTCTATCTCCTTCTTCAAATTTTCGATGAGTTCATCCTTTACATTCGAATCTTGTCCTCCGTTTTCTAATATTTTCATATACTCTTGGACTTTTCGTTGAACTTTGTTGAGTTCTTCCTCTTTGGCATGAAGATCTTCGAGCGCATCTTCCAGTTCTCCTTGTAGCTGCTTTCGCTTATTAGTCTCGGTGTCAAGCTGGACCTCTACGTCACTAAGTCGACTGTTAGCGTCATCAGCACTCTTTCTCAAGATATCGAGCTCTCTGACTGCTTCGTCGTATTGATTTCTCAAGGGTTCATAGTCTCGCTTTATTGCTTCCAGTTCTTTTTCAAGAGTAATGTTTCTACTGTTAGTATGGTCCAGTGAGGACTCAAGCTTAGACTTTTGTCCGTGCGAGTCAACGAGCTGGTTATTCAAAGATCGCTTTTTGTCATCGAGAAGTCTGTGGTCTGCTTCAAGCTCTTTGAGTCTTCGCTTTAAGTCCTGATTTTCTCCTTGAAGACGTTTCATTTCATCAGCATCGCCAAAGTCGAAGGTAGGGTTCGACTCGTATGTCGCTTGGACCTGTTCGACTTGAAGTGGTTGGATTACAGGTAGTTTATCCATGGACGCTAATTGTGCTTTAAGGTCAGCAATCTCTGATTCTAGAGCTTTCTTGTTGTCTCTAAGGTCATCTATATCTTTTTCATTTTTCTCTAGTTCGTCTTCAAGAGCATGCAGTTTATCCTGCAAGTTGTTGTAGAGACGTTTACTCTCGGCAAGTTCATCTTGTAGCCTCCTTATTTCGGCCTCAAGGTCGTCATTTTCCTGCTCTGCTTGTTTTCTCTTTGCAATTGCTTCTTCCAATCGATATTCAAGGTCTTTTATTTTATCAAAAGCATCTTTAGCATCTTCAACTGCACGTTCTCTTTCAGAGGCAAGCTTCTGATTTGCAGCTTTTAGTTGATTGATCGTGTTCTTCAAAGACATGATGTCTTCTAACATCTTTGACTGTTCAGCTTTCAAGTCATCATTGGAATCTCTAGCTGTTTCCAAACTCGCCTTCAACGATTCAACTTGGTCTTCTAGATACTCCTTTGCAGCTTTTAGCTTTTGGATCAAAGATTCGCGATGATTTTTTTCTTGGTTGTGCTTGTCTACGGTTAATCTATGCTCCACCAGCTCCTGGTCCAAGTTCAGCAGTTCATCTTGGTGCTTGGTCACTCTGTCACTAACATTACGCAGCTGATTTTTAAGGGACCTTATTTCAGCTTCATCTGATTCGGTTCGTGTTTCAATTGCGGACAATTTACTGGTCTTCTCAGCAAGGTCTTTTTTCAGATCATCGTTCTCTCTGTTCAACCGACTCAGAGCCTGCTCTGCTTCTCTAAGCTTCCTTTGCAGTGCAGCATTTTCGTGTTGAAGCTCTACCAGTTGTTCATGAATGTGCTTGTTCTCAGCTTCGGATCTGTTAAACTTGCCGCGGTAATTTTCAACTTCTTTTCTGAGAGCGTTTTCACGATCTTCTCCCGATTTTATCAAGGCCTCTAGTTCGTAAACTCTGTCGTCGTCTGGTGCTGACTGAAGGTTGTCCTCGAAGCTCATAGCAATAGATGACTCCACCACGTTTACGCTGACGGGAGTTACTGCATTCATTGAAGCTCGCTCTAACTGTGCTAGGAGCTCCTGAATCTTTTCCTTATTGATATCATTTGCATGCTTGCTGGCTTCCAGCTGTTTGCGCAGAGAATTAATCTCATCTTCCAGAGCCTTCTTTTGCCTCTTCAAAGCATGATTGCTGGCTTCTTTATCTTTAAGATCCGCAGTGAGATCTTCACATAGTCGATCTTTGTCTTTCAGTTGGTTTTGCGCTTGTACCAGGTCGTTTTTCATTTTACGGCTTTTGGTCTGCAACTCCTCACTTTCATGCTGGTAATAGGCTTTCTCTTTCTCGAGATTCCTAACCTTTGTTTCAAGATTACTAAGCTTGTAGGTCAGGGAACTGACATCTTGTTCCAGTAATTCTCTTGTATCCTTGAGGTCGTGAATGATTGCTTCAAGCTCAGCTATTCTGTTTCGTGCGTCAGCAAGCTTTTTGGCGGAGTCTTTCTTTTCTTGAACGAGAGAGTCATTCTTGGCGTTGGTCGAAACAAGTTCACGGCGAAGTGCTTCTAAGTCAGATTCAGCAGCTCTAAGTTTGGAGCTAAGGTCTTCCATAGACCCTTCGTGCTTTCTAACTATTTTTCCAAGACTGTTATTGGCCTTCTCTTGATGCGATGCTTTCATGTCTGACTTGTTTTTGCCTTCTTTCAGATCAATGATGGTCCTGTTGGCATCACCCAGACTGTTTTTGAGATCATCTCTTTGCCTTGTCAGAGAGTCGACGGTTTCTTGGAGTTTACCAACTTTCGGTCTCAAGTCAGCCAAAAGCTCAGCTAGTTCGCTTTTGTCATCAGCAAGCTCATCGTTTTCCTTTTCCAGAGCTGCACATTTTTTCTTGAGATTGATGAGTTCTTTTTTGATATCTGTGCTATCCTCGTCTTTTCCTTCCAATTCCCGCATCAGTGAATCAATCTTGTCGTTCTTGTCTTTGATTTCGCTGTCCAGCAAAGCGTTATTTTTGTTCAAAACATCATTGTCTTTTTCAAGCTTATAAACCTTCTGTCGCAGAGCAGATAAGTCCTTCTCCAGTTCTTGAACCTTAAAGATGTTAATGTCGATGGTTTTGGGTGCTCTGTCTCCTTTGATTTCCCTTCTCATACCTTCAAGGTTCTTCAACTTTTCTAAGAGTCCGGCTACCTGCACCTCTGCATCATTTCTTTCCTTGGTAGTGCGATCAAGCATTGCATTCAGTCTATCGATCTCAGCATCTTTCTCATCACATTTCCTTTCAAGATGTTTGATATCTTCTTCCTTTGCCTCGCACTGTGCCTGCGTTTCGGAAAGGTCTGCTTTGCAGTCGTCGATATCCTCGTTCAGATCTCGCACCTTATTTCTCAGATGGTCAATGGTTTCGTCTTTGTCGGCTATTTCTTTCTTCAAACTATCGATGATTCCTTGGTACTCCATTGCTTGCTTCTTTGAATTTGCGGCAGTGTCTCGTAACTTGTTGGAGCTCATTGACAAATCATTGGCTTCACTCTCATATACAGCTCTCTCTTTGTGTGTTTTGTCGAGCTCGTCTTCGAGAACATTCAACTTCTGCTGCAAAGCCAATACTTGTGCTTGCAATTCGTTACGGGCTTTTTCGGACTCTGCTAACTTCGATTCAAGCTCTGAAACCTGTTGAAAGAAAGTTTGTCCAATATAAATGATATGAATTGCGTTTTAGATCAGTATACGCCATTTACTGGGCTGCCTATAAAGAAGTAACTTCTCATCCCAGTCTCAATAATGTTACTTAAAGATTGGGCGCAAGCTGATCAATCAGTTGTCACACTTAGCTTGCCTGCTCTTGCGAGGCGACCAATCAGTTCAGGCATACTAGTGTAAGCCATTTTAAATATATCTAAAAGCTATACACTGACCCAGAATAGCTAGCCGCAGAAAACAGCTCGTCAGTGTAACAGTAACAATAGCAATGGTTTGCCTTTTAGAAGTAGGTACGAGCGTATGTAGTTTTTCTTTCAGTTTCCTAAAAAGTGTTACCTAATCTAAATCTTTTAAACAAGGTTTTTATGTTAAGTACCTTGCGAGAATGGTTTTTCAGTTCATAGTGAGCGTTGTCTTTTTCATCAACAGCATTGCTGTGGTCACTCTCCAAGTCACCGATTGCCTTCTTCAGGTCCAGGCATTCATCGTGCAGTTTTTCATTCTCAAGATTGAGTGCCTCAAGTTTTCCTTCGAGCTTGTAAATCTCTTCGTTACGGTCATCCAATGTCTGCAAAGCAACCGATACCCTTATTATATATATTTCCACAAATATTTAGTCTTCTCACGCTTTTTTAAACCAAAAATACTGATTAAATGTTAGTTATGATTACTCTTCCAAATATATATACCGTGTATTTTAACTGACCATGCTTAATTGAATTGATTATATATTATCCGTTTCTTCACTCGCAACATAGACAAGTGCAATGCTTTTCAATGTAGCTCAAAAAAAAAAGAAAAAAAAAATGAAAAAGAAAACCATTAAAAAAAAAAAATTCTCAAATTGTTAGAAATGTGATAAACAATAAGTTACAACGGACATAGTCTACTTTTTCCTGGAGAGCCAAAATGTACCTTTTGCAAGTCAGCAATCTTGGCCTTCAAATCTTCAATCTGCTTGGTCTTTTTGGCGCATTCCTTCGTCTTTTGTTCAAGTGCCTTCTCCGTGTCAGAAAGTTTTTGTTGTAGACTTGTGAGGTCATTTTTCAATTTTGCATACTTTCCTTTCTCATTCTCGAGTTCAGCAAGAATCTCGCTCTTCTGCCTTCCAAAGCTTTCTACTTGGCATTCTAATTTTGTCACTTGACCTTTAGCATGACTGTAGTTATTTTGGAGCTCAGCGTTTTCGTACTCTAAGCGATGCAACAGACTCTCCAACTCAGCAACCTTCATAGAAAAGCAAAGCGAGTTAGTGGTGGGAATACTGTTTATGTTTCTTGAGGGCAAAGTTCACTAACCTTTTGATTCAACACCATCTTGTCCTGATTTGCCTGCTCAAGTTCTTCCGAATCAAATCCAAAGCCGTCCGGCGGGCCAGATTCAACTGATTGAACGTTTTCGATGGTAATAACATCAAGTTTACTTTCAACAGGCTGGGACCTTGCAAGCTCGAGCTCATTTTCAAGCTGCTTATTCCTGCTTCTCGATGCTGCAAGTTCAGCCTCAAGGTCACTAATCTTCTGCTTCAAAGTTCTTTCATTCTGAAGCAAGTTGGTGATTTTGTCCTGAGACTTTTCGTAGGAATCTTCTGAACTGCGAAGCTTGCGTTGAAGAAGGAAGACCTACCGCAATGATATTTTTTTTATTAGAAGGTTAATATTAATCTTGATCAAAAGGCGACATGTATTAATTTTGCTGCTCATGTCTGCTCTCAGCAATTATTTTCTTTACCGAATACCAGTATTTTCTTCGTGTTTCTACACCGTGATTCTATCAGCACTGATATGACGTATACCGGCATAACATTTTCGACTATGTTTCGTCCGAGAAAGTTTCAACTGTGAATTTGGAACTTCATTTCATTGTAGTTAAAACCTTATTTAGCTGGCAACCAACAAACTGAGTGAGTAGAATAATAAACTGTGTTGGAAAAAACCTACTAATGGTTTATCACCAATCGAGCCCTGTGATTGGCTGAGCTACTAGGGGTCTATTAGTGATAGACCTCTAGTAGCGAAAAGTGCCGGTTTTGAAAACCAAAAAATATATTTAAAGCAAAATCCAAAACTTTTTGCATCCTTTTATTGGACCGATTAGTAGGTTTTTACTAAAACAATTAGACCTCTCGCCCTCATGGTCCACGAGTCAATAGCCCATTTGGCCTTCGGCCTCATGGGCTATTGACTCATAGACCATTCGGACTCAAGGACTAATTGTTAAGTGTTGGAGCGAGAAACCTCTTGAAAAAAAATTATACTCTAAAAAGTACCTGGTTCTGAAGGTTGTCTCTCTCTGTCTTCATTCCATCAAGACTCTCCTGAAGATCGTCGTTGCTCTTCTGTAGAGAAACCAACTCATGGTGAAAGTTTTCTTTCTGCTTTTGAGAGATTTCCAATGCAGTTTGGCTTTTTGACAATTCCTGTCGGAGTCCGTCAACTTTTCCTTCTAAAGAGATGATTCTGTTTTCCATTTTTCCAATTTGGTTATTTTTTGAAATTAGCTCTTCTTTCCTGGCATCTGCTCTCTTCTGGCTCTCGATCAAATCTCTTTGAGAGTTGCCGTACATCTCCTTTAACTTCTTCAGCTCAAGACGAAGTTTTTCCACCTTGTCTTTCAGCTCATTCTTTTGCTTGTTCAAGTTGTCAACCTGGAATGAAATGATGGAGGTGATCAGGTGGAGGGGGCACCAAGGATAAAAAATGAAGAAAAAAAAAGTTGAAAAAAACCCACAAACAAACAATTATCTAATCAGTTCCCCCACAAAAAAATTCGGGGGGGGGGGGGGGGGGGGGCATGTGCCCGTCATCTCCCTACGCCATTGGCATTGACACCATCCATCAAACAAAAATGACTCGATCCGAATATATGTCTCCCTCACTACGCCACTGCTTGCAAGACGGTTTTTGGTGTTATCCCCGACACTTTTCCCACCACTATGCTCATGCTTCTTGATGTTTATAGCATTGCAAAATCACCAAGTTTCTAAGGACTGTACCTGAGCTTCATATTTAGCTGTCTTCAGCTGATTAGTTTTCTTTTGCGTTTCCAGCTCTTTCTGCAACCTTTCATTCTCAGCTAGAAGTTCCTCAAGCTTGGCTTGTAGCTCGATGTAATCAGTGTGGAGCTCTTCTTTTTCAGCGGACATCTGATTATAGCTGGCCTCGACTTTGAGCATCTCGTCACGTGTGACGGTGTATTCATCATCGCCATGGCCTTGTAAAGTCCTGATGTCGAACTTAGCTTGATGGGAATTCAGTTCATGCCTAAAATGAAAAAAAAAAAAAAAAAGGGTTTATCTGATGCTCCTTTGGTTCCGGCTTAGAGTGTCCTATTATCACCAGTGCGAACAAGGGACCCATTGTTCGGTGACCTTAGAAAAAGGTGCTTGGGATCGATATCATTCGCATTATAAAGTTACGATATAACCAGACATATTTACTGTCAGTACTACTCACCTCAGGTCGTCTATCTCTCTTTCAAGAGTTAGTTTATCCTTTCTGAGTTGCGAAATGACCCTGTCTTTGCTTTCCATTTCCCTGGTTTGTGCTTCGAGCCTCCAGTCTCTCTCAACAATTAGTCTTTTGGAGGAAGCGTTCTCCTCTTGAAACTTCCTGCCTTCTCGTTTGGACGTCCGACACTTGTCGTCTAAGCTGTTCTTTTGTCGCAAGAGTTCCTCGATTTGAAGCTGTAGATTTCGAACCTGCAATGTCGGAAAATTAGCTTTAATATGACATTTTAAAGCTTGAATAAAAAATTTAATAACTGAAATTGCGGTTGTTTTTTTAGAATTGGCGGGAAAACTTACAAAGAGTTTCTTGACTTTTAGATGAGTCTTATCGAAGCGTACAATTTAACCAATTAAAATTTCAGAATGATAGTGAAGATTCTCGACTTTTTGCATAATTTACGAAAACCAGCACTCATAAATTAGTCTTGACTTTTAAAGCCTGCACGTATCTTACTGTAACATTGACAGCTCACAGACAGCTCTTATGCAGCTTTTACACAGTGCAGTGCACCTCCAATGACATTCACGCTTAAAGTAGATTGATGACGTCATATTATTTGTTCACGCTAAACGAGCTTCATTCTGTGACGATGCTAACACGAAAAACAACAGAATACCACACATTCCTATGTGGAAACTAAAAACTGTTCCAGCAAGACATTTTTATTCGATAAGCAGTGATGTTATCCATAGGTCGATATTGTCGTAAACATGACTTAAATTGACATCAATCATTTGACCGGTAAGAATTAATTTCTATAGTAAATTTTATTTTGCAGAACCCCTGAAAACTTTTTTTAAATGTGAAAAAGGGATACAACAATTGCGCAACACAGAGGTCAAACACTGGTGAAATATGTTAAGCTGAGAAAATACTAGCTAGTTTTCTCTTTAAAAGACATGATATAATATAACAGCAGCTGGTTTTTTTTTTCAAAGTTCGCGCTCATTTTCGAAATATTTTTTAAAAAGGAATTTATAAATTTTGTCGTGGTTTTATGATTACCAAAAAAACATGTATAAAAAAATAAGACTTATTCCTTAAGAATGTGACGATAGATAGTGTGCACGCTTCATTAAGTTCCTCAGCGTTTTTGCATGGATAAAAATTATTTGTTAAGTCATGCATTGTGAATGAATTCCTAAAACGTTAAACATATCAACTACAAATATTTTCTCCAAAAAAGATTCAGTGTAAAAAAAAAGGTCATCGCTACATAAATGCAAATAAGAAAATTTATAAGTAATAAAAGTCTAGTAACTTTCATTCTTTTTATAGGGAACCCTATCAATTTATAAAACTTTATAATACTTTATAATACAGTACTGTGTTTAGTGTCTTGTTCAAGCAATGCAAAAATTAAAGGAATCGTAAGTAAGGGAGTTCAGTTCCTCTCTGTGATTTTTTGTTGACAAATGTGGTGGTCAAAGTTTCATCTGCTTTCTAAGTATTCTCCTCTATTACTTTGATAACACACTTGTTTCAGCCTCTCTCTAATCCATTCATCTTTTGTTTTTCATACTCCTAACTGAAGCATAGTACTAATGGAGAGATTTAGAGGGGTAAATGATGCACTAAAAGGCAAGCAACTAGCTGAAGGTGATACTGATAGTACTCATTGCAGACCTTTTATTGGTCTTGCCAGTATGGAAGACACAAGAAGCCTAGCTCTTACACTACAGTACCAAGAGTGACTTTGTCAATAAAGTAGCTCATAACTAAAGTGCGATCAAATTAAGTACGATTAAAAATCATTTGCCATAAATCCACACCTATTGTTTTGATTGAAGAAAATGCATTTAGTAGTAATTTACTAAACGCTAATCAAAAGCTAAGCATATTAGAGCTGAATCAAGCTTACAAGATCCACGACAAGCTATATAGGAAAAGAGAATGCTCGTCATTGCCTTGATGAAATAAATCAAAAAAAAAAATCATTCAAAAGTGATTGAGAAATGATTATCCCTCACTTAATACTAGTAGATTTAACGCAAAAATCTTAAAATGTCTTTTAGACTTCTTAGAATATTTTTCAAGCAAAGAAATTTGTTGGCTTTATAACACAACACCAGAAAAAAAATTCAATTCTACGAGTTGATGTACTCGAGTTATGCAGGGTTAGAAATCATAATGCATTCCTTAGATGATAACTACAAAACGTACAACAATGACATATTCGTACTATTATTCTTTGGTCAAAATGCACATCATAAATACCGCTTATTAGGGGCATTATCAATTAACACGTACGGGTTCGATGTTTGGAAGAAGTCGCTGCAGGCAGTCTGAACTCTTTTACAAATTTTCCTGAAGTAATTTTTCTCAATTTAAATATCTATAGTTACAAATTCAGCAAACCGAGACGAACAAACAGATTTAATATTAAACAACGTTAATTTGCTTTGTTTGAGATTAAAAACATACATAGTATACCTTTATCGTTAGCAACGAGTGTGAAAAAAATGTTGGCAGCGCTCGTGAACTGTTTTGAGCAAGTAAATAGAGCGATATATTTGAGTTAGCTTGTCTTAAATTATGCTAATAGTCATGCATGCCAGTCATCTCTCTTAGGAATAAAACCTGACCTTATTTCTGCAATTTGCGTTAATTTTTATAGGATTTAAGCGAATGAGATTAACCGACAAGCAAGCATTATTGCAGTCATAACTTTTCACACGAACATTTGTCGCTAACAAGGAAACTATGTTTACAAGGATGTTTGCGTGCTAATATTGTTTACATATATACAAACATTTTCCTAAAGCTACTTCAGATAAGACTATTTATCAGCAATGCTTAAAGATTAAGGAATGAGATAGATCGATACGAATTGATAAATACATATTGTTATTAGGCCGTACTATGGACACTCAAGTCGCTATTTATCACTTTAGCCCTTGTAGCAGATATTTTGACAAGTAGACGTATTTCGTTACAGCTTGTAGCAACTTGACTTTTTTTGGAGCTCAAATTTAAATAATGATTTGACGGATTTAATATTTATCTAAACTAGGAACAGTACCAGAGCTGAAATCTGTTTTCTTGCCTTTTTGTGTGAGAAAAATGAACTGCGCTTCCACGCCCCTATTGCAAAATCCAAGACTTTGATTGAATTGTTTTCGCAAACATAACGTAAGATCAACATAAAATTCTAAGGGAGACTCACCTGGAGATATAAACGGTTTCAATTGCTTTGAAAAGTCGTGGTCAGAACAAAAGAAGGAATGTTCTACCGAGTTCTAACCAGAGAGAAGATGTCACAGATGTCTGTCGACTCCAGAGATGAGCTCGGAATGAACACAACCTCTGTTTGACAACGCAAACTCCAAATTAATATAGAGGGATACGCATGAGAAAATGACCAATGACCTTAAAGATTTAATACGAAACAAGACAAAGAGCTAGCAATAATTATACATAGTTTTGTCCAATAGGATTTGAGTAGATTGACCCTGTATATTTGTCCTTTATGTCATACTTTGCATAGTTTAGAATTTTGAATATGTGAACCAGACGAGAATCCGAAAAAGTTCTTAGTGATTAAAAATCTTTAAAAACAAGGTCACTTTAAAAAAACATTTTTTTGGTTCACACAACTATTATTTCAACTTTTTTGTCACCTTGATCGTGCTGGAAACTTGCAAATTTTTTTTGGAGTCTTGCTTCAGGCAGTATTCATATGTTTACTTAACTCTAGGCTGTTATTCTTGTCAAGTGTTTTCTTATCTTTATCACATCGTATTTTGCTTTTATTGACTGTTTAATCGTTTTATTACTATAAATTTTGATCATTAAAAACCCGATTGAACAAAAATTAATCCAAATCAAAGACTGCATTCTTAAAATGCTCAATGCTCTAGAGTGAAGTCATCCGATAACCAGTGAATTAATGGGCCAAGGACACGTAAACCAAGCCAGTGAGGTTTATCAGCCATCAGTCTCATTAAAATATCACAGATTATTACTCGACAACCGCCCGCCGAGATACATTTTTAATTAAAACTATAACTTTTGAGGGAAATTATACACAGCGACAGTTTGTGAAGGTTTTCTTCAGCAACAAGGAAAAAATATTTCGTACAAGTTTCTATTTTGGAAAATGCAAATTATGGTTTGACTCCGATGTATTTACACGATTGGATGGATTCTAGAACATTTCGAAAGGAATGCACTTTGCACTTTCCTTTATTTTAAGTTAACTTACGTTTTATAGGTGCTTTTACGTTCTAAGAATTATGTAAGTAGCCTTGAAAAAATTGAATAAGATTGAAATCTACTAAAATCACGAAAACGGGAATGTTAAAGATCCTTAAATCACTTTGATCAAAATATATGCTATATGCATGAAGAATAGAACTTGTGCAGGAGAGCGATACCAGCACTTGGTTGATATCAATATCTACAAATGCTAAAAAAAATCTTAGGTGACCAGAACAAGAGGAAAGATGATGATTGGCTGACTGTCGCTACATTTTAAAAGTTGCAAAAGAGTTTGCCAAAAGCATCAAATTTGAAATTATTCTCATTTTAAACTATTCTTAGACTTACCACTCAGCTCAAAGAGAGCAAAAGATTTACGGCTTTTTTTCTTGGCAAATCAACCCAGATCAATCGTCTTTATGGCATTAAATATGGCAATAGTTCAAAAGAGTTGAATAGAAAATAAGATTATTATCTATCTTCGGAAAGAAGCTCCATTAGCCAATATCATCATTCTTTGTGACGCTTCTTGGTGACTGCTAAAGATTGTCAAACAAAACGAACTAGTGAAGCAATAAAGCGAAGAAGATTTGAGACTCTGCTTAAACACACATCAGGAGATAACATACCTTAATAATGAGTCGGAAATAACGCAAGGTGGAATGAACGGTGACTAAGTGAAGGACTGAACTACGTCTGGCAGATTATTGTCCATATTTAGACTCGTAAAGTTATACACAATACTTGACTTCTTACGAAAGTGCTTTATTTTAGTACATCTAAGCTGTTCCACGATCACTAACTAAATTGTGAAAAAATATTTGGTAAATTTTATTTTCCCCCCTACTTTACAATTGTTTTGCAAGAATAAAAGCTGGTTTCGAACTGTGCCATTTTAGTTTCGATAACATCTCTAAAGGAATGAAAACAACTTGTTCATTTATGATAAGACACAATTAATTCAACATTAATATCAAATAAAACGGCTCTTAACATTATTAAAAAAATCTTTCGATAAAAAGGTTTAAGAGAAAAATAATATATCACAAAATAGGACACTTGTTTTACAGAACGAAAAAACTTTTACTCAAGTACAGTATTGTATGTAGAAAGGTAAATCAAACAAGTTGTTTCAATTGTTTGCCAAAGTCAGAGCATCACGCTCCGTTTCGGTGAATTAATTGACGATGGAATTCAAATTAACACTCAAATATTGTGCTTTATATCTTGGTGTGAAAACTTGAGTTTGACAGAAGTGAGATCTTTGTCAATATTGCACAAATTTGTGGACAAAATTTATGAAATTGCGAAGAATGTATGACATTTTTGCTCATTTTCAATAACTTTCTAGATAGTTAAATATTGATGCAAATTTCAGACTAAGTCTGAAGTTGTTATGAGTTCAAGGAAGTTCAGGTCAATTAAAAGAACAAGTATATTGAAACGACCTGCGTGAGCATTCATTAGAAGAAACTAGAAAAAACAAGAAATCTGAGTCAGAGCCTACCTTATGTTGTACAAAGGTGTCCTTTTCTTCTAAGAATGCCGAAGGATTTAATAGAATTGATTTACATCACAATTTGTTTGTTTTATAGTTGGTGTAATGTTTTGATAGCGATTATAGGTAAGCTGTGAATGGCTAAGTCTCATTCTTGTGTGTAATACATTTATTAGAAATACTTTATGTCTTAGGGTTGTTATTAGAAAAGCACAGTGAGCTCACTGTCTACCACATACCTTCCTAGGTTTGCATACTTTACAATCCTTACCTCTATATTGTGTTTATCGGTTAATGACTCCAAGACGTCCTTAAAATGTTTGTAGGCAGTATCACCTATTCCAGTTAACGAGTCCCTAGCCTTCTCCAAACGCTTGTCGGCTTCTAGATCAGAATAGTAAAATTGAGATGATCGAATAGGAGTCGAGCGGTAATGTTTTCGTCGAGTGACAGCAGGCTTTGAAGTAACGTCGTGATCTTGATCACTGCCATTCATCTTAGGTTCCAGGTTTTCCTCCGCCATTTTGTTGGAACTATTGATTACGCCAAAAAGGCTTTAGACGTTTATTTTAAAGTGTGGTTGACTTTGCCAGTGAGGCCTTTATCGATCTTTTAGCGCCCTTTCTCGTTCAAGATAAACAAAACCAATGATGACAGAGCCCGTTACAATGTTGGTAAATCTGTCGTGACATTATTCGCATCGTTAAACATATTACTGAAGTACGTTAATCAGCTTTGATCACATAAATCAATCCGTGTGGCAGGGTGTGTCATGAAAACCACTATCATTATGATTAAAGGCCTTCATATCTTACAACAATATCATTATAATATGCTAACGGCGATAGAGAATCATATCATCAACAATCTCTGCTATATATAATAACTCTGATGTTGGAATGATAATACTTGAAGATACCCAGATTAGTTATGAAAAAGAAAGCCAACATACTTCAACAGCCGGACAGCAAACACAGCAGAAGTCAAAGTTATGTTATGATAGCAACCCAGGAACAAAGTTATAACATTTTAAGATGTAATAGGTATGGTTTTCATTCATTACTACAAGCAACTATCGACACACGACTATCGGTTCACCGATAGAAACCTTTGCCAATTTGCCTAGTGTTCTCAAAATATGAGCGTTTAAAAACGTGATGCTGAAGTAGTAGGAAATAAAAAGAACAACGGAGAAGAAAGACATAAGAAAAAATCAGGAGAAAGAGTAGAAGAAGAAGAGGAAGAAGAAAAATAACAACAACAACAACAACAGCCACCATACAAAAAATGAAAACAGGAGAAACTATGACTACAACTCTGGAAAATTGCATGGGAAATTGCCAAAGAAAAACTGCAACAACTATAGATATCGTATCATTTGAATGGTAGTAATACCTACTTTTCGCCCTGAAGATGTACTAGAAGTGCGAAAGCTCGGCAACTAAATAAATATTCGTGGAAGAAACAAACGTACAAATTATATAGATATATATATATATATATATTTCGTTTATGGGAAGCACGAGTGGTATATATTGCGGTGAGAGCGCTGGCCTCTCACCAATGCGACCGGGATCGATTCGTGAGTAGAGTTTCTAGTTTGTTCTCTCATGTACTTCGAGGGTTTTTCTCCTGGTTCTTCAGTTCTCCTCCATCCACAAAAATAAATTTTTCAATTCCAGTTCGATTATGGAAGAAGAGCCACAGGTTTGTTCGCCACTTTATGGCTTTGAAATGCTACCCGTGTAAAACAACTCAGGAGGAATTTTTCGATCTGATTCATTCTTATCCGTTACAAGTGGATGTTTTTACAATTACATAGTAAATTAACAATTACAGTAGACAAAATACGTAAAGGGCTTACCTAGATAAAGTAAGAGCTCTTTAATGTCCACTACAAAACATTAAATAAAAATAGATTTTCCCGTGTGAAAGGATATAGCTGGTGTCAAATCAGTTGTTAAATGATAATGATAATAAGGTTGTTACGACGTGCCATCCGTACGGTCCTTACTTTATGCAAATCGTCAAGGTTACCCAAATGCAGCCAGTGGATGTTTTTGAGGACTTAAGAAAGAGCAAAGGATAGTAAGTGGTCCAATCGTTCCTACGTTTTCTTTTTGATGGTGTATTTGCACCTTATTGCAAGAACTTTGTCATATGAAAATAAGGAATAACAAATAGGAATTAATCATTTTTGGAAGACAAGTGTAATTATTTCACTGTTTTGAAGGTATTGAGGTTTTTCATGTGGCGTCATAATGTAGAGAAATTTCTGAAAAATCTGAAAAAGGAGTTGATATTCAAAGTTTTCATACAGACATTAGTGAAACTGCGAAGTTTCGTGAAGATCGCGGGTAAACTATCGAAATTATGAATTTTCGAAAACAAAATTTGCCTGCCAACATACATTTCTTTGTAAAAGTTGTCAAATTCAAAAATTGAATCATTCTCTAGATTATGGACAATCTTCACGAGACTTTACAATTTTACTAATATCTACATGAAAAATTTGATTGTGAACTTCTTTTCCTGATTGAACAAAAATAATAGACTGATATTTTTGAACTTATCTTGTTGGTATTTACTAAATCGGATGTTCTTGTCAATGTAGATGGCTTTAGAGTCAAGACAAGAATAAAAATATTTCTAAATAATTCCTATTTTTATTTTTTTATTTTCCTATGACAACGTGCTTGCAATAGACCTTTTCAGCTTCGTTGTTTGTTGTGCTCATTTCAGACCACGTGATGCCACTCTTGGGAGTTGATTCTTTCAGGTGTAGATATTTTAACAAAAGAAGATTTCTAAAGGGAATGTCATTTGGTCTGAAATGGGCAATTTGCATAAGAAACTATGTGTAAAAAAGTGTAAATATTTTCTTGATATTCTACATACAATAAAGCATACATCATATTTGATTTAGGTATAATTTTCTGGTATCGTAACAAAGAGTGTTCTAGAAACTTTGAAAAATGAGTGCGTTTGAACTATCCTGTGGACTAAAGGCATAAAAGTATACTTATGGGGACCGTAGAGGAGAGAAATTGTGACTTGACTCTTGACCGACCCGGGGGTGATCGATAGGTCCCGTTTCAGACCCCGTATGGTAAACCCTAACGAGCTTAAGCGAAAAATAAAAGTTTTCTTTCATGGATACCCCCAATAATTCATCATTGTAGATGTATTGACAACCAGTAAACTATAAAATGCCCTATAAATTTTTGTATCGAGCAGTCACGTACTGATAAACACTTTGGTAAATAATGAATTCAGCCTAGTCCCTTGGGGAAGGCGGCTCCGGATGTCAATTAAAGACAAATTTTCAAATGTTTAGGAAAAAAACAGTATTTCAGAAATCAAGTTCCTCATGACATTATCATTCAGAGGTATTGGAAAAATAAGGTTGGGGGAATGTTATACCATTCACTTAGGAGCTCCTGAATACTCAAGTTTCGAGTTCTCTATTGCTCAGAGTTAGCCTCGATTTTGTGTAGAATATTCACGTGTTCCGTGAAGGTTCGTGGAATTTCAGACAAAGTTTGTATTGTTGAAGTTGTGCATTCTTTATTTTACCGTTGGTATTTGTGAATATTCTGACTAGACTTTTTTGCTTTACCACTATTTTCGACTTTGTACACTTTAAAACAATAGGTGAGATCAAAGATTGTGTGGAATTTGAACATCTTTAAAATTCGAACAAAAGTTGCTTGTATTTTATTGTTCAGTGACATTAACAACGATTTGGGCCATACCATTAATCAGTGCAGAATACTTAGGTATGTCGAAATCATAACCTAATTAAAACTATTGTACTACAATGTAATACAAGCATCTTTTGTTGAATTTCAAAGGTATTCAAATTCCGAACAATCTCAGTTTGAGCTTACAAAGTCGAAAATAAGGATAAAGCAAATTTAAGATCTCCTGAAATAAAGCTAACCCTGAATATGAACGAGAATGTAATCAGGGAACACAACGGTATTGATATTCGAGAATGGTGTAATGCAATGGTTCTTTCTATGGCATGGCCTCAGTAGCGTAGAGAGGGGGACACGGAGCCGGAGGCACGTGCCCCCCAAAAAATTTTGGGATTAGGTAATTGTGTGTTTGATTACCTATTTTTTAAACTATTTTCAAAATTATTTTAACTTTTTTTTGTACATGGTGCTTCCCCACTTTTTGTAGAGAAAGTTTTATTCCCCATTTCGTCGCAAATATCGTTTTTTTTTGCTTCGGCGGAGGGGCACCCCTAGAACCTAGGTCCTCGCTACGCCCCTGCATGGCCTGTACTATAATAAAGTTGTTATCGTTTTAAGGTCTAATCCCTTGTATTGTCGAGAAAACAATATTAGGGGTTCTTGGATGAATACTGTGGTCTACTAGTGTTTCACCATGGGAAAATCTTAAACTGGACATTCTGCTTTCAGGTCACAATTCACCTTGCAAGTAAGGAAAGATTAGGTTTCGTTTTGGGATTTACGTAAAATATATTTAAGTGATATAAAGATTGAAAAATTCGATCCCCTCCAAATAATTTACGTTATAATAGCATAAGTAGGTATAAGCTCCTTAATTTGTATTTTTCCACTTTGCTGAATTAGTTCTTTTGGTATACAGTAATACCTAGGGGACTCGATGGGGATTACCTTTTGATCAATATTTCGTTTGTTCACATCTTTAAAATGAGTTCACTTTGTTTGTGTTTGAAACTTCAGTGTTTGTTTATGTTGTTTTCATTGTTTTCTGCGTATCGTAGATGTGCTTAGGAGTTAATGAGAAATGTACAGGTCGTTTGCCTTAATCCCCTTCAAATGTTCCATTGTTGATCAAGACATGCGGTAACAACTTTAGTTATCTTTAAAAAAATGATCAGATATGCAAGATCGGTAGTTTTCTTTTCAAATAGCATCATTAAATGTTAGAGGAATGAGAAGCTATAAAAGCTTAAAAAAGAGGGGCCGCTTAATAAATTTCTTCCTTAAAAAAGGGGAACGCTAGGCTTATTAGAGAGGGGGGCTTATTTGAGAGGGGGGCTTATTAGAGAGGGGGCTTATTAGAGAGGGGGCTTATTTGAGAGGGGGCTTAATAGAGATAGAGAATTTATGGTATTTGCAGATGATACCACCTTCTTTCTGAAGGATCTAGAAAAGGATCGGAAATAGGATGGATAGAACCATAAAAGTCGAATATGAGCACAGTTTAAATCCCACTAGCACATAAACAGTTAAAGTTAGTAACTTTTCATGAAACAGATGTCAAGATATTGGAAATGCATTTTTCGCATAACAGAAATTACCTCTATAGAAATAACTTTGAGAGTACTTTTGAAAAAAATTAAAACCACTCTTGCTATTTGGAAATCGAGGACATTAACACTCTCATAGGAAAGACTCAGGTGTTAAGATCTTTAGGATTATCAAAAATTTATTTCCTTTGTTCAAAAATAGAAGTAAATGACAATTTTATAAAGTGTATATTTGAACAAAGATTTAGTTAGATTTAAACTGAAAGAAGACTCTTATGAAACAATAAAGCATATTTGTTCATAGAAAAAAGTGTGTGTTACAAACATGTGATATGTATTTAACTGAATTAAATCTTAAAGTAATAATAACAGGGTATAATTCAGGTGAGAGACAGAAATAGATGTAATCCAAGTGTTGGGACCGACGACAGCTTACGAACGCTTTACGAACTCAGCTTTAATGTCCTCTTCGTTGCTTTACAAAATCATGTTGGAACGGATGTACAAAAAGTTCCTGACAGGGGTAGGGACCGTCACTTTACATAAGAAAACTCCCAACCAGGGATAGGGATCCTTATACGCTAAATCTTTGTGGAATTTTTATTCTTCTTCCACTTCGAGTGAGGTGGGTCCTAACACTGATCTTTCCCCACCTTGTCCTCCCTTCTGTGGGACAACACTAGAGTCGCTAATGGTATCAAAACTTTGTTCAACTTCAACAACGGTTTCCCCACCATTAGGGGAAAAGTCCCTTTTTTCCGATGAGAACTTGGCTCTACTTCCAACTTACCTACATGCTATATCGGTCTACTGAAGAGGCTCTTTAATACTGGGATTTGAGTAATCTGCAGCTTCTAATTGATTCCAGAAGTTCTGGAACTTTAACAGCTCCCCATCGTATATGGGTAGTTCAAGTTTAGGCAATTTCAGGCTTTGGCAGTTTTCTTTGGACGATCATGACACTTTCAGCAGAATTACGAGTTGCTGACTATCGTACTTTAAACCTTAAGGGGGGGACTTACCTATTTACCAGTCACGGTTGCTATGGAAAGTATTTAAATCTTTAAAAGGTTTTTCTTATATTATAACTTCATAGATAAAATCAATTTGTGAAATGGATCATTTTCTAATATGTGCGATGACGTCATCACTCTTACGCAATTTATGACGTCATAGTTCATTAAAAATTAAAAACAAGTGTGCATTTGGTCGGATTGACTCACAAATTAGCAAAATCATAGCTGACAGGAATTGAAACAAAGTTAAGCATTATTTTTGAAAACGGTGAAAAGGCCAGGCTACCAAGCAATGTTGAAATTTTAAAATCCAAATATTTTCTCACTCGCTTAACGTAGAGTACAATCCATGCTTAACTTTGTTCCAATTCATGTCAGCTATAATTTCGTTTATTTTAGGGTCAAATTGACCAATTGCACGCTTGTTTTTTAACTTTTTATGAAATATGACGTCATGAATGACGCAAGAGTGATGACGTCATCACACATATTAAAAATGGTCCATTTCACAAATTGATCTTACTTATGAAGTTATAATATAAGAAAAACCTCTTAGACATTTTTAAATACTTTCCATAGCAACTGTGGCTGGTAAATAGGTAAGTCCCCCCTTAAGAATAAACGGCTTGAGAACTCCCATTAAATGCAATGCAAAATTGACCCAATCTTCAATTTTTTGGCCCCAAACTTTATTTTAGTTAACGAAAAACGTATCGGCCATAGTTAATCAATGCTCTTTAATGATATTATAAATTCACACTGATCAACAAATCCTTATATAACTAAACAATTCATTTTATCTAAAATTATTATAATTTATTTTATCTGATTTGATTTCCTATTCAGTCTATTAACTTATTATTATACCCTAGTCAGGTCAGCTATCTGACACTATACTTCATGATTACTAACAGGTTTTTTTTCTATCAAGTCTTTTTTTCACGCATCCAAAGTAACAAAAAGGCCAAAATAGAAACTTGTTATTATTGAATAACATATTCTATTCTAAAAATATATATTTTTTATTATCTTCAAATTATGGGTCGTGGGACAGAATTTGGGTCCAAATCAAAATGGCTCCGCGATCTATATAAACATCACTGAGCATGCGTTTCAGAAAAGCAACCCCAGTGTCCTGTTTCAATTCCATTGTCTGTTCTTTTAGCGCGCGCCATGCCTGGAAATATCCTTTGCGCGATTAATTTTACGTTTCTAATTGAATTAGAGTTATATTGATTTCCTTATTTGAAATTTTAGCAAAACCTATTAATTTTAACCTATTTGTTCATTCGTAAGAAAATCTCCTTGAACGAGTTTTTTGGGTAACCGCTGTTTACTCTTATTCCTTGTTTGCTGGTACGACAAATTTTTAAATTATTTACTTACCTAGCTGAATACAACTGTTTGATTCAAAAGGATACTTTCATACTCAAGCTCTGAGTACATTTAGAATCAGGTATGTTCCAAGTAACTGAAAATTTGTTTCCATTCGATATACCATATGAATATACCATGGCATAGTTATGAACTAGTTATGAACTATCATACATCCAAGATTCAATTGAAGTCATTAAATGTACGACTTCCTAACTAGGTTTCATGAAGGACACACAATAAAGGCCACCTTGTAGAATATATATCTTGTTCTATCTGTAGCATTGGAAAATGTATATATAATAGAAATTAAATATATCCCATCCATAGAATGAGGATACACTCAATCTACTACTGGGACAGCGTACAAGCATTGGATGTTCTTCATGATACAATTTGATTAATAATATACGCACTATTCGTATTAACTAGTGAATCTAATGACAGATTTCACGGATTTAATATTATTTTTACATTGGCGCGGAATCTCTACCGAGAGATGACCCTTTAGTGTACTTCTTTACTCGTGTCACTTGGGTAACCGTCTCTGCTGAGCTCCGACCATCTGAGGAAAAAGGACGAGCAATTTTAATATTTATATTAGCGAAAATATAAAAGACCGAAGCAAAGATTCTTTCGTTCAGGAAAGGAAAGGAAAGGAAAGGAAAGGAAAGGAAAGGAAAGGAAAGGAAAGGAAAGGAAAGGAAAGGAAAGGAAAGAGAAGAGAAGAGAAGAGAAGAGAAGAGAAGAGAAGAGAAGAGAAGAGAAAGAGAAAGAGAAAGAGAAAGAGAAAGAGAAAGAGAAAGAGAAAGAGAAAGAGAAAGAGAAAGAGAAAGAGAAAGAGAAAGAGAAAGAGAAAGAGAAAGAGAAAGAGAAAGAGAAAGAGAAAGAGAAAGAGAAAGAAAAGATTAATAGATTAGAAGAAAAAAGAAGAAAAAAGAACACGTAGTAATGTTTACCTCTGACAGGTTCAAATGCATACTTGCTGCTGCCAGCAGAATCGACAGTAATCTTGTAAGGTGTAATTTCCTGGAATGCAGAACCACTCCTCTGCTCCGTCACAGTTGTGGTTGGCGAGTCAATCCTGACTTTCACGTTTCCAGGGCTTTCACTTCGGTATGTTTTCGTGACCTTTTTCGTAATAATCCTCTGACCGTTGCCTGTAGTGGAAGTAGCAGTCATGGATTCTTCAGTTGGATCTACTTTGACTTTGATCATTGGGCTGCCACTTCTTTGGATTCGGGTGTAAGACACATGAGAAGACGCCCCCTGATCTTCATCTTTTCTCTCGAATGGCGATCTCACTGTTACCAACCTCTTGGGACTCATCTCATAGCGGGACACCTCTGTTGTGGATATTGATGGATCCGTAACAATCACCTCGTGCTCCACTTTCTTCTCTTTCTGTCCGATAACGAATTCCGTATGATAGCGATTAGGATCCGTGTCGATTAGACCTTTCAGTCTAAATATCTCTTGGTTAAGTAATTCTATCTCAGTGATGTAGCCTTGACACTCATCGTGCTGTGTCTTCACTTGGCGCTTCAATTTTTCAATGTCTGCTTCTAAGTTTGTGATAATTACTTTGTACTGGCTGTCGGTATTTTTCTTGTAGCTGTCAATCTGGCCCTCCAGTCTTATGACCATACTATTTCGATGATTCAACTCAACGTCTAGTTCAGCCTTTTCGTTATTGAGTTTCTGGATCTCGATGATATAACCCTTGCATTCTGTCATGCAGTTTTCATGATCTCGTTTGAGTTTTTCCACTTCCTGTTCGTTGGAATTGTTCAGGATTCTCAGTCTCTCAATCAGGGTCTCCTTTTCTATGATTTCAGTTTTGTATGTCTCGACTCTTGTCTCGATCTCGGAGAGTTTGTCAATCAGAAGCCTTGCCTCACCTTCTGTCAGTTCGGTGTCAGCTTTGGATTCATCCAATTGTTTAATGACAATGTTGTACTCGTTGCGAACTGTGGAAATCTCCGCCTGAAGGTCATACCTAAAAATGAAGAATACGGTTGTCTTAAATTCCATATCGCACGGATACTTCAGTTAACAAACATCATGGAAAAGGATTATCTCTAGCTAAACAAGAGGAAAGTTTTTTGACAAATGAAAGTATCTATCAATTCTTCAGTCCTCCCTTTCTTTTCTGCTCAGTTGTCTGGCTGCCTCTTTACTCAATGCTTCTTCACTCCCTCCTTCCCTCCCTCCCCCGTTCATATCCTTTGTTCCCTCAAATTTTATAATATTAAAATATTTATTTATTTAAGTACCTTTCTTGATTCAACTTCTCAATCTCAATGATATATCCATCACATTCAGCTTCTTTTGTTTCCAGTTCTCGTCTTAGCCGATCTAATTCAGCATCGTTATTAGACACCATCATTTTTAGACGCTCAATCACTGTTTCTTTTTCGATGACCTCAGTACGGTATTCTTCGATCCTTGTCTGTATCTCGATGATCTGCTCGTTAAGGACACTGGATTCACTGTCGCCTCTGCTTCTCAGGTCCTCAGCTTGAGCAACAACTATCTCTTTGTCTCTTCTCAGATCGTCTAACTGCCTTTCAAGTTTATTGATTTTGTTTTTCAGCTGCTCAATCACGATTTCTTCTTCCGACTTCTCATTGTTTAGTTTTTCAATCTCACGAATGTAACCCTCACATTCGTTCTTCTTGCTCGAGAAGTCTCGCTTTAATTTATCAATCTCTTTTTCGTAAGCGTTGACATGGAACTTCAATTTTTCAATGACGGTATCTTTTTCAACGACTTCTTTCTTCAGACTATCCACTCGGACGTTGACATCGGTCAGCTCCCTGTTCATGACTTCACTGTCACTATCTCCTTTCCTTCTCATGTCAAGAACCGAATGCTGAAGACTTTCCTTTTCTATTCTTTCTTTCTGAACTTCACCCTCGAGGAAGATTACCTTTTCACGCAAGTCCATTATTTCTATAGTTAGCTCTGTCTTTTCATTCTGGATTTTCTCAATCTTTTCAACTGTACTAGTGCATTCAGCTTGTTTCGTATACAAATCGCGTCTAATCAGCTCGGACTCACTCTTCAAATGCTCAATTTCCTCTTCTCTTGAGGCCATATCTTTCTTTGTCCCTTCTAGATTTGTTTGGAGCTCACTCACAAAAGTCACATGGTGTTCAGATTCTTTTTCTCCATGTGTCTTGGACTCCACGAGTTGGATCTGAAGACTGGAAACCTCCTTCTTAGCAGACTCAACTTTAACTTCCAATGTAGCCACTTTGTTCTTTAGGGATCCGACTTCAATTTCGAGTTCCGATCGGTAGCGTTTGCTTTCTTCGACAACTTTAGCAAGGTGAATATTATCCTCTTCCGTCCTGACGAGTTCTTTTTTCACTGTATTAAGTTCATGCTCAACTGTTTGTAGCTTATCTGTTACTTCTCTTATTTTTGTTTCCTTTACAACAATATCTTTGCGGTAGCCTTCAATCTGGACTTTCAACTCGCTGACATGAGTAGTATGCTCACGTTTTTCGTTATCGGTCTTTCTCCTGTGGTCTTCAAGTTGAACTGACAACTCTGACTTGTCTTTCCCTCCTTCTTCAATCAATAGCTCGAAGCTTCGAACTTGACCTCTAAGTCCATTGACTTGAACTTCCAACTCTGATCTTTCCTTGTTGGAATTCTCGAGATCTCGACTGTGCTCTGCACATTCCAGTTGCTGGTTATTGATGTCTCGTTTTAGTTTGGAAATATCACTTTCGAGGTCTACTTGCTTTGCTTGGAGTGTCGAAATGACTCGATCTTTTTCAGCAATCTCTGTTCGATAGGTTTCCATCTCCGTTTGAATCTCGGTTACCCTTGTTCCAAAATCTTTCGACTGGTCTTCCCCTCTTCTCTTGTACTCGTCTATCTGAGTTTTCAGTGATTCTTTTGCTCTTCTTTCGTCGTCAACAGAAATGTCTAGCTTCTTCATTTTATTTCTGAGGGAAATGATTTCATTTTCCAGATCTGTTTTACTCTGTTGAGTAAGTTCGTTGGACTTCTTCAGGTCCTTGATTTTGTCTTCCAATTCGGTTATTTCATCCTGCAGATCTTTAGCTTTGTCCTTACCGATTTCGCTGTCTGCTTCTAGTCTAGAAATCTTCTCTTGATATGTCACTATTTCTTTCCTCAGTATTGCTATCTGATCCTCCAGCTGCCTATTCGAATCAGTTGCGCCACCGGAGCGATCTCGCTCTGCTTTAAGATCATGCTCGAGTTGAGAAACTTTCTTGAGCGCTGCTAGAAGCTCAACCTGTAGCTCAGCCTCCCGATCTTGCAGTTTCTTGTAATCTGCCTCAATTACAGAAAATATTTGCTCAGATGATACTTCAGCTTGTTTAGACTTCTGACTTTCGATGACAAGGTCATGCAGCTTGCGTTCCATAGTGTCAAGCTCCTTCAACAGGGCCTCTCGTTCCTCAAGCAGCTCGGCTTGCTCCTGATTCATGTCAGCTAGTTTTCTTTCAAGGGTTTCAACGGTTACGGTTAGTTTATTCTTTTCTCCGCTCATCGTTTGTAACTCAAGGGCTTTGTCAGATACTGCCTTTTGGAGCTCTAAGATCCTGTCTTGTAGTTTCTTTCTTTCTTCTTTCAAAACGTCTATTGTGTTTTCGAATGAATCAACCTTGCCTTTCAATGCAGAGTTCTCACTTGTTAGTCGATCGAGATCAAGCTTCATATATTCATAATCTTCAGGCATCTCAGGCATTGACTCAACTTCTTCCGCACTCGACGATTTGATGATCACGCTCTCCTCGTAGGTTACTCTAAGCTCATTATACAGCCTCTTGACAGATTCAAGTTCAACTTTAAGCTTCTCGTTTTCATCTCTCAGAAGACGAATAGTGCTCTCAAGCTCTGTATACTGGATCTGGAGCTTCTGTAGTTCATAACGAGCCTCTCGTAGTTCTTGGGTAGCCTCATCTGCTTCAAGACGGACCGTTTCCAGTTCTTTCTTCAGGGTGTCGTTTTCACTTTCTAAAGAATGGTTGTCATCTCGAAGTCTACCAATAATTGCTCTCATTTCTGTCAAATCTTTTAGTTGGTCTTCATAATACTTCTGTTGGTCAACAAGCCTCTTTTGCAACTTGGCGACGTCTTCCTTCAACTTGTCATTTCGTATTTTGGTTTGTTCAAGGATTCCTTTCAACTGAGCTTGCTGCTTCAGTTCTACTTGCAGCTCGTCTTCCAAAGTGGTAATCTTGTTTTGGCATTCCTGGATGGTACGCTTTAACTCATTCTTAGCATTATTAAGAGCTTGATTTGATGTTTCTAGATCAGAATTCTTTTTCTTGAGGTCCATTAATTCTTTCTTTAAGATGTTTATTTCCTCATAGGTTTCTTGAAGAGTGTTATCTGCCTGAGCTGCACGTTGTTGAGCTGCCACCAGGTCCTCCTGCATCTTTTGGAATTTTTCTTCGTACGACGTTTTGTAAGCCTCCAAACGGTAGATCTTGTTATTAGCACCTTGCAACTCTTGCTCAAGGTTTACGACCTTTTTCCTTAGATTCTTGTAGTCACTAGAATCAACAACGTCCTTTCCTTGAAGAAGTGATAGAGTATCTTGAAGCTCGTCTATTCTCTTTACTTTGAGACTAAGATCGTGGTTTAGAGAGTCTATTGTTCTCCCACAGTCTCCATGCTCTAGTTCCAGTTTAGAGAACTGCCGGCTGATTTCGAGGTACTTTCTTTCAGCATCTTCTTTATCTTTCAGTGTCTTGTGATATGTGTCTTGTAAGTCATTATATTTCTTTTGCAGATTGGGATCTGGCTTTTTCTTGTCTCGTTTGTCATCATATGAACTTCGAATCTCTGTGTATTTCTTTTGGACAACGGTGATCTCGTTTTGGAGCCTGTTCTTCTCACCCAACAAAGCTTCAATCCTTGCTCTTAACTCAGCGTTTTCCTTCTTAACGTTGGCTAGTTCTTTCTTTATGCGATCTTTGTCCGCCTCAAGACTATTGTTACGTGTTTCCAGATAAACTACTTTTCTGTTCAAAGAAGTGACCTCATTTTGAAGGCGGTCGACATCTTTCTTGGCGGTGTTGTAATTATTCTTGTATTCATTCATTGACGATGTTATGGAGATGTTTTCTTGTCGAAGCTTGCTCTTTTCTCCTTCTAAGGTTTCTACTTGATGCATGAGGTCGGCGATTTTAGACTCTAGCTCTTGAACCTTCATGTTCAGGGCAGTGTTATCTTGCATGAGCCTATCCGACTCGGTTCTGTAATTCGCAAGTTTTTTCTTCAGATTTACAATGTCATCTTCCAGGGTTTTGTGAGCATTGCGATACCACTCTATCTGGTTGTTGTCATCTTCGATCGTCCGCTCCATAGCATCAACTTTAGATCTTAACTCCATGATCTGTCGTTCCATATTCAAATTGATTTCTTTTTGCTTATCAAGTTTGCTTCGTGCGTCATCGAGCTCATCTTTGAGGTTGCTCTTTTCGGTGACAAGACGATGGATTTGCTCTTCAAAATCAGACAGCTTTTTCTGATTCTTGATCAGCTCTCGGTTAAGATCTTCATTTTCTTGTTCCAGGCTTTTGATTTTCTGCACATAGTCAGCGACTTGTCTTCTTAAAGTAAAGGCCTCCTTTTCAAGATCATCTTTCTTCATCAGTGTAGTATTTAGTGTCGACTTCACTGTTGTTAACTCTTCTTTGAGCGTTTGAACATTCCTACTGAGTGCGTCTCTTTCCTTTTTCACAGTTTCTAAAGCATCAGCTGCGTCAGTACTGTCTTTACTCAAGAGAACTTCTTGCAGTTCCCGTTCAGCATTCATGAGCTGCGTCTCATTTGATTGAATACTTCCTATACTCTCTTCCAGCTGAACCTCAAGTGCTTTCTTCTCTTTACTCGTATCATCTAGCTGTCTTTCCAGTTTCTTCAAATACGTTTTGGTTTGCTCGTACTCTTCGGTTATGCTTTCATAATTGTGCACAGCCCGATCACGATCTTCATACAGAGGTTTCAGTTCATCGTTGGCTGCCTTCAAGTCGTGTTCTAACTCCATGATGCGCTCATTGTTTATCTGATTGGTAGACTCCAGCCTTGAAATTTCGCTTTCATAGATAACGACCTTTTCTCGCATTTCCTTGTCTTTGTCGCTCAATACTTTATTGGTGTTTTCTATGTCTTGGAAACGTCTCCTCAGTCCCACCACTTCGTCTTTCAGATCGTTGCTTTCACTTTTACCATTTTCGAAGCTGTTCTCAATGAAGACATATTTTTCTTCGATAATCTTGTAATTCTTTTCAATCTCCCCCTTTTCTTTGACCATCCTGTCATGTTCAGCTTCAATACGTCTAAAATCTTTTTTCATGTTGTCAAAATCTCTTGCCAGGTTATCTCGCTCATTTTTCAGATCCTCTATAGTTTGATCCTTCTTCTCTAAGTCTACGATGTAGACATCAACCTTACTTTGTAGCTCGTTGAGGTTTTTCTCCATTGCCATTCTCTCATCTCTGTGACTGTTAAGTAGGTTCCTGAGCTCATTAGCCTTATCCTTGTTCCCTTCTTCATTTCGAGAGAGGATAACAATATGCTCTTCAAGAGTTGTGATCTTCTTTACGCTTGCATCATAATCAGTTTTAAGTCGATCTCGCTCCATTGTCAGACGACGTATTTCTCCTTGAATTTCTTGGATTGACCTGCTAAGCTCTATATTGTCTTCTTTCAACTGATCTATTTCGTCTTTCAGCTTGTCTCTCTCCTTCTCAGTGGTTGAAATCGTGAGCTTATAATTCTCGATCTCATCTATCAGGTGATTTTTGGACGATTCCAGTTGGTGAATAATGTTGTCTTTTTCGTTCAGCTTTTCCTGTGCCGAGTCTGCAATAAGCCTCATTTCAATCAACTGCTGCTCCAGGCGCAAGAATTCTTCACGGCTTGCTGCACTTCTGTCCAGAGCATCTTGAAGCTGCTTTTTCAGTGATGCTATTTCCTTATCGTCGTACTCTGTCTTGAGCTCAAGTTCTGTGATCTTTGAATTGGCAGAAACCATGGAGTCCTTTAGGTCTTTCTTGTCTCGAGTCAGCCTTTCATTGACGCCCTCTAAATCAGTAACTTTTCTCTCCAGCTGCGACACTTGGTGCTGCAACTCAATTATGCGTTTCTGCGACTTTTTGTACTCTGCGTCTATCTGACTCAGTTTTGCCTTGAGAGCATGTACCTCGTTCTTAAGATCTGCTTCTCTGTCTTGACTAGCTCTATACAGGTTTTCTAGATCAAAGTTCTTGCTTTCAAAGTCTTTTCGCTCTTTTTGGTGGAGATCCTTCTCGCGCACTGACGTGGATAGCACGGTTTCGTATTTGGAGACATTCAGGGACACACTGTTTAGCCTGTCCTGAAGTTCCCTGATTTTCTCTTGGCTATTGTATCGCACTGTTTCTAGCTCTGTCTTCAGGTTTGCGATTTCTTCATTCAAAACCACTTTTGAACTTTTTAGATTTTCGATGGTCTTGAGGTTTTCCTTGATTTGTTTGTTGAGGGTACTGATTGTCCTGTCGCGGTCGTTGACCATATTCTGCGCAGTCAACAAGGTTTCCTTAACATGCTTGTAATCTTGTCTTACGCTGTTGATTTCGTCTTTCAGTTGGTCGCGCTCTTTTTTCAGAGGTGGTATTTGCATTTCGAGCTTTTGGATCTCGTGATCTTTGGAATGCAAATCATGCTCAAGGTTGTTGCGTTTTTCTTTCAGACCTCTGATATCGTCTTCTAGATCCCTCGTTTTGTTGATGGAATTTTTTAGTTTATTCTCTAGCTCTTCTTTTGCAACTGTCAAGCTTTCATTATCACCATTTGCCTTACTCAGCTGTCGTTTGATTTTGTCCAACTCGTCTTGCAATACACGATTTTTATTGTTTAGCTCTTGGATGGTCTTGTCCTTTCTGCTTATCACCGTGTTTAGAGTTTCGCTAAATTTCTCACTCTGAACAGACTTGCTCTCAATCTGCATGAGCCTTTCCTTGTACTCTAGAAGTTGAGCATTCAAATTATTGAGTTGTTCCCTCAGTTGCGCCACTAGCTTTTTACTCGTTTCTAACTGTGTCTCAAGCTTGGAAGTCTTTGTCTGCAGATCGTACAAGTCTTTCTCAGCTGTTTCTTTCTCACTTCGGGTTGTTTCAAGTTCTTTCTCGATTTCTGCAAGCCTGGCTTCAGCAGAGATGAGACGATTGTACTCTAATGCTCTTTCATTTGTCATCTTTTCAATTTCAAGGTTCAAAGAAATGATCTTTTCCTCAGCCACGTCCATGTCGTTTTCAAGCTTGTCGACATCTCTTTGGCGATGACTGAGTTGATCTGTCAAATTAGCTACGGTCTTTTTCAGTTCTTCAATATCCATTTCCAAAAACCTGTTCTTTTCTTGTTCTTCCTCTAGTTGAGATGCTACGTCTTTTTCTCTCTGCATGCTATCCATATATGACGATTCTACTTCGCTAACCTTCATCTGTACAACAGTTGCCTCGCTGACAAGTTGGTCTTTGTTTTGTGTTGTACTGTCGTACAAAGCTGTCAGCCTGTCGATTTCATCATTTGCAGCATCTAATTTGTCATGCAGTCCCTTGTTCTCATCTTCGATGGTCTTAAAAAGAGCTTTTAGAGATGTCATCTCGTCGGTAACAGCTTCATTTTCATTGGTTAGTTTGTTAATCTTTGCCTTCAAATCATCTATTGTGATGTCCCTCTGCTCAATCTCTTTCTGTAACGACTCACAAAGCCTCTTTTGATCCCTAAGCTGTTTCTGAAGTGAGTCAATTTCATGAGTGGCATTCTCTTTCCAGGTTGTAAGGTCTTTAGCCTCTGCTTCCAACACTGCATTATCTTTTCTAACTTTGTCAAGGTCATCCTCCAGTCTTCCCACCTTTTGCGTCAGAACGATAACCTTCTGCTCGTAGTCATTCTTTTGCTCTTCACAGACATTGTACTTAGACTGTAGGTCAGCGATTTGTTTGTAGCAGCTTTGCAATTCACTATTGATTCGGTCCCGATCGGTGGACACCACTCTATAGTTGGACTCTACATCTTGCAGGTGCTTTTGCATCTCCAACAACTGCTCATGAAGATCTTCTTTCTCATGTTCCAAAAATTCAATCTTCTTCTCGAGGCCCTCTGCTTCCTCTCGATAACTATCAACTTTATCTTCCAGTGTTGCTATCTTTGACTTCAATTCTTCTATGATCTTGTTCTTTTTAGCTATCTCTGCTTTAAGGCGATCTGCATTTCGTTTGGCTTCTGCTAGTTCGTTTTCAACTCTCAGAAGGTCTTTCTTGATCTCTCCGGACCTAGTTCTTTCACTTTCAAAATCTTTCTTCAGCTTGTCTCGAAGATTTGTCAGTGTTTGGATTTGGCTTTCAAGTCGTGAAAGCTTGTTCTTGTAGTCATTAACCATTCTTTCCAGATCAATCTTCTCCGTCTCTCGTGTTCGTATTGTTTCTTGCATACTCGAAATCTTTACTGTCAGTCCGTCTAATTCCTTTCTAAGGTCGTTTCTTTCCCTTATGATCAAGTCATACTCAGATCTCAGTTCGTTGATGGTTTTTGCCGATTCGTCAAGCTGTGCTTGCAGTTCACGTACACGATTGATCACCTCGCCGTCCACTTGGTCTGATAACTTCTCCTTGGTGGTTTCCAGCTCGGACGAAAGATCTCCTATCTGTTTTTTCAGCATCACTTCCACAGACTCCCATTCGTGTACTCGATCTTTCCATTTCAGGTTGGACTTCTCAAATTCACCCACTTTTATGTTTGCTATAGCAAGATCGCTCTCAAACGAATCTCGCTCTGACTGAAGCCTTGCTAGTGTCTCCTCGAGGTCATGCAGTTTTCTCTCGTAACTCTTAAACATATCTTCTCTAGTGGATGACTGCCTGCGTAGGAACTCTAGCTCCGCCTCGGTCTTCGAGAGCTGCGATCTCAACTTGTCCAATTTATCTTGAAGCTCAACATTGGTTGTATTTAAGGTGTCTATCTTGTGAGCTTTCATGGAATTGTCCTCTTTGAGTTTGTTCGTAATGATTTGGTTTTCCATTGCTTCGGCCTCCATTCTAGCGATGGTTTCGCGACATCGTTTCAGCTCTTCCTTCAAGTTGTCGTACTGGCCACGAAGAATGTCCCTCTTTTTGTTGAAGTTTTGGATCTAAACAAAAATGTTTATACAGATGTCAATATGACAAGAGGGTCTGGAAGGTCTCGAGGTACACCTACTAACCTTATACATTATATTTAGATCTCTTAAATCAGGACACTGGGAACTATTACCACCGAAATTAGAAACTAGACATGTGACTTGCCGAAACTATAGCGTTTTATCAAAGGTCCACGATCTATGATTTATTGTCGCAGTTGTAGAAAATTCTTTTTCTGTTTAGGGATCTTAGTCACCCACTTGTCACAAGGGTTTAAATAGCCGGTTATATTCATGTGCGCACTTCCTAAAGACTCACTGGCATACTTTGATATTTCAGGACCATTGGGATTATATGAAGAATTCAAAATTCCTATTAATTTTTGCATACCTGAACCTCGTACTTCGAAATAATCTGGGTCTCATTCTTTCCAGAAGACTGGGCCTGCCTTTTATACTTGTCGACGTCACTCTCTAAGCCTGAGACCTTTGACTGCAAGACCGCTAAGTCATTCAGCAAATTGTCTCTCTCATCCACTATTAAGTTGTAGTCACTCTCCCATTGCGTTACTTGGTCCTGTAGCATATAAAATTCCGTTTCATCGATCGCTGACTCAACTACGGGGGCCTGCAGGACCTGCGTTGACATCTCATCTCGTAGTGTGTTCAGCTCAAGCTCAAGAGCAACTTTCTCTGATCTGATTTTCTCGATGGTATTATCTCGGAAGCTGAGGTCTCTCTTGAGCGACTCGATTTCCCAGTCCTTGTCTCGCAGTTTACGGTTCGCAACCATGAGCTCCTCCTGATGCTTCTTGCTCTCATACTTAAAAGTAGTTATCTGCTCGTTGAGTTTTTTATTCTGCTCTGTAAGCGACTCAATACGAAAATTGAGTTTGCCAACCTGAAAATGATAAATTTATATGAATTTAAAAGATCATCCTATATTACGCATTTCAAACCCCACTCTGTAACTATAGTAACATAAAGTACTTGATAAAAGCGCGATGATTGGTTAGCTACCGACTAGGGAAAAGATCGCACACATATGTCAGATATTTGTTGCAGTAACTCTTTTAGGCTGGTCTTAGCATGGGACTTCTGTCCTGTTGATCATGCCTTCAACTGGTTTCAAATCAAAGTTGTAAAGCAGATAAATAAAATAAAATAAAATAATATTATACTAAACTGAAAGCAATTAAAAACATTTTTTTTTGTCTCTTTATACTTTGATACGAACCGCTCTGGGAACTTTATAATTCTCAGGGCTGGTCTCGGGTTCCTAAGGTATTTATTTCCTTGTTTACTACTGTACAGTGCAAAGACTTTCAAAAGATCAAAAAGTCATCTGCCCCTCCCTCCCTTTTACTGGCGGGACTGACGATTTTTCATCTTTGCTTCACGCCAAATTTACCGACAGGTTTTTCGGTGACGCAGACAATCAGTCGAAGTTAGCGAACCTTTTGGCGCGAAACGAAACTCGAATCCCTGCAGAGAGAAATGTTTTTTTACTTTCCAATTGTTTTTCCTCCCCCCCCCCCACTCCCTTCTTCATTTCCAGTTGGCTTCCGTTTTTTGGAACAACATTGATCGTGGGATGAATCAATAAGTGCGCTTTGTCTGGAAGCAATTTGTCCAGGATTGTAGATACCCACTGACTACAGTAGTGCCCACGCTGTCTCAAGGTCATTCAAGGTAATTCTATTAATAGAACAATAACATGGTTTTTGGAGGGCATATTGTTTATTTGTGTCCCAAGTAGCATCATTTTTGCAGCGCAGCGAGGGTGCAAACGATGCTACAAGGGCCACAAATAAACAATATGCACAAAAAGGTCATGTCATTATCATTATCATTAATATACAAGACCAAATTATACAATCGAAAGTTAAAACATTTTCATTCAAAAATAAAGTTGGTATACATACAAAACAAGAAAACATCAAACGCACACGCTTTGAAATGGTTTCCTTAAGATCTGATTGGCTGACAGCGTCGCAAGACATTCTCTCACCAATGAGATCGAAGCAGGGCGATAAATGGATTTGCAGCCCGCCCCCTTGGCGCTTGGCCCGCTAGACAGTGAATGTTTTAGTGAGGGCAGTTAAATATTTGGCCTTGTACATTGATGATTATTCTAATTTCTGAACGTTAATGCTAGGAAATACGCTTCAGTTTTTCTGGCTACTATGATTCCTCGTAGGGTTATCTGATTTTTGAACATCAAGCGAAATAATGTACTAGTCAATCAAATACTTTCTGGCAGTTGTCGAGCATGCGCAGTACTAAGGGCCAAGTCCTCAGAGTTGAAGACGCAAATCTAAAAAGTTAGAAATATAAATTTCGAAAATTCGTTTATATTAAGCTGTTCCAAGTCGTTCCAGATTCAGAAAAAAAAAATGGTTTTGCAATCAGGAGACAATATTCCGATTCTAAGCCACATACTGATGAACTAATGAGAAGTGACCCAACCTGCAAGTACTTGGGCGATAGTCATGAAAACATGGCTAATAAATCAAGAATAAAGGAAATGCATAACAAAGTCTTTTAGACTTATCTTGATATCAAATACTGAGAAATCTTTGAAATAACCGGTTGCATCGGAAAAAAGCGTTCAGCTCTTTGTTTTGATCTTTATTACAATCTAAAGCCGCTCTGGTATCTATAAAGACGTGTTTTAATTACGAAACTTTTTTTCTGGAGGCTTCTAACACTGTGCGACTTCAAAGGAGGGCAAGACGCGCCTTTCATCTGATTGTTACTAATGTTAATGACTAAAACAACACAAAACAACACAAATTAACGACTGGAAAGGCTTGTAATTTGAATAATAATATGTTAACTAACTGCATCATTCCAAATACTATTTCTATATAGGAGGATAAAGTAAAAAAAGTTTAGAACGCGTTTAACTCATTCCTATTCTTATGAAGACACGCGGTAGTTCCTGAATCAGTCATGTAAAGTGCTATGCAGCGCGGAGTCATCTTTTGGTTTTCATCAATACATAACAGTCTTGAATTTTGCATGTGTTTCAGACGCTGTTTTAATCATAAGGTCACCAATAAAGCAGAAAGCAAAGATAAATAAAAGACTTATTATGTTGTTCAGTCAAAATATAGTGAATATTCCAGACAGAATATCGCACAAAAAACCAGACATAAACTAATATAACCGGCTTTATCCCGCAGCGCTACATGACTCAACCATCGCAAAATACAGCTGCTCAAAAAAATTGGCAGTTTTTTCCAGCATTATTGATTATATCAACTTTGATGGTTATATCTGTACTGTAAGACGAATAAGAAGTTGAGTGAGCAGTATTCAGGATTAGACGAAAGTTCTAGGTTTGCCATTGCGGTACATTTGTCTCAGCAGGTAGACTCAGATTTAATATGACTGCCAATGAGCAGCATATCCCACTACTATATTTATGTTTGTGTTTTGACAAAAAATTCAATAAGCACAAAAACAGTAGGCTAAGCACATGTAACAAACCCTGATGGTGCAGCTAGTATATTCTCTATGGTAACGCCCACCCAATCAGGTGTAGCCGTTACTATGGTGATCTTTGAATTTAGAGGTGGGACAGGAATCCATCCATTTGTGAAATTTATACGCGTTGAGTTTCTTGTGCGTCGATTTGAATCCTTTACTTATGTGATATTTTGTGCGGTACACTTTATTTGAACTAACCTTTTTACTAAGTGCAACTCTTAAAAAAGAAAAAAAAAGGGGTAATCTCTCGGGGTTGAAATCACCAAAATTCTGCTAGAAATGTCACTCCGGTAAGTGTTGCGGCAGATCTCTGAACAGAATTGTAAAGAATAGAACAGTATTGTAAAGAATAAACCCATTATCTGTAAAAGCAAGCTGACAGTGTGACCTCATTTAACAAGCGTTCTAGAAGAACGAAGAAACTTAAGCACAATGAGATGCATGCATGCATTAAGGTCTTTCTTCGAGTCTAGAAAGAAGATGATGAATGAGCGATGGTTACAAAGCGCCGACTTTAATCAGAGAAACTGGATTAAATTGTAAAAGCTGAGGTCAATTACTCCGCTAGTTCAATTTCAGTTTCGAACCCAACAAGCTGTTTACTATGATATGCTTAATAAGAGCGAGGGAAAATGCCCCATGTTGAGATGCCCAGTTGGTGACTTTTCTCGTTTAACTGAAGATAGCAGGTGGTCGTGTTTATTGATTGACTGTGTGGGATGCAATTGGAAGCCGCACCTTAAAGGTCCTACTTCTTAAGCTATTCATTCGCAATTTATACAAAACAAATATCTATGTTATCAAAATATTCATTTGCAAGGAGCCTAAAGGGTACCGCATCAGGAAACTACGCATGCGCCTAGACACCTCATGTGGTCAGAAGCGACGTTTACGTATTATTTTTCCTTAAAGAACCTGCAACAAACGAATGATGACCTGCGATGGCTAGGATTTGATTAACATATGTTTATCAAAGCCTGCTGGCGCTCTATCGAAACAGTATCTAACAGACTATGCTAGGCTTTGGGGTATGTGCCTCGTCCTATCCTGTCTGTATTTCTAATAATAGATACCAAGCCCAGATACAAACTAAAGTGCAAAAATTAGTTTCGCGACCTGAAATCCGGTTAAGAAAATGTCATCAATGTCAAATAATTATCGTACGACAGCATTTTTGTGCGTTTTCTCAAAGCTATTTTTCCTGAAAATCTAGACCAATATGATTATAAATGATAGTCTATTTGCGTCTCTGTTTTACAGTATATGGTTGCCATGGATGGTTTGGCACATCAAAATTGTCACACGTAGTGTCTTCATAGCAAAGGGATCCCGAAACAAGCATCGAAAAGGAGTGGCAGCTGTCAATTACTCTTGTAACGTGTTTCACGGGCTGATTGATTTCATGCAGAAAGCTTCACTCTCACTAAAACAAAAGCTTCTATTTTTGGTTATTCCTTCAGGTTATGGATATTTATGTTTGACTTCAACTTTGTAAAGTACAACTGCACTAATATTGCGCACTATACCTTAAATAGTAAACTTTTCAACGGGGACTTGACGATACAAGTGTTAACATAAACAGTACAGGTCCATATATGGAAATCAAGGTCTAAATTCTGATAAACCCATCTAAATTAGGCTACATTGAGTCTGTCTGTCGTGCGTGACACAAGTACCAAGTACCAAGTACCAAGTACCGATTATTGAGACAAGCTCAAGTTTGGATAACACTCTGGACAATATCAGCGGTATTGAAATCTTCTTGCACTGCGATCATGATTTGCATGCAAACTTTTATACAATGTTAGCAATATGCTATTTTACAATGCTATATTTTACGAGTAAGTAGATTGCGTACGGTAATAGTAAGGCGGAACAAGTAGCTAAAGAGACCCGAAGATCGTATTGTTCTGCAATCTCCGTTGTTATGGGAACCGTTTTTGGAGCGTTGGGCTCTCGTTTTTCTTTTGCACGCATAGGAATGCTTTTTTATCAAAAAATGTTTTGTTTTATCAATATGACCTCACAACGTTTGATTGCCACACTGAATGCAAAGCTAATTTGCTGTTTAGGAAAGGATGTTCGTGTCAACAGCACAGCCAACGCGACGCGGAGAAAATGATACCCACTTATTTAGGTTAAAGAGGTCACAACAAACTACCAGATTTTTCTTGGTCTTTCTTAGGTTGTTTATTAGACAAAGATTTATGATCAATAATCTAAAGACTTGAAACTCTGCTAATTGTTTATAAATTATTGCAAATAAGCAAGCAAAATACAGTGCAGATGTCAGCGGTAAGCTCAGTGAAATCGAAAAACGTATCCAACGAGTTTGTGTCTACTTCCACCTAGTGTTCCCTCATGAATGGTCTATTGTCGTTGCTTCATTCAAGCATCTTTCCCATAAAAAATTCCCGGGGTTAAGTTCACTATGATTTTAACAGCTTCGTATAAAATATCCGTCAAGATTGAAAGATAAAAAATTAATAAAAGGAAAATGAAAAAAATCATTGTAAAAAATCTTATGGAATTAAAAACTAAATTAAATTGCTACTGAGCAGAAAGGAAAGAGATTATTTCTAAAATTATATACATCCCAAGTACTGAAAGGGCTTTTGAGCAGTTTGCATGCATTCAAACTAATCATGTTAATTCCCATCGAGCCAGTTGGCGCCATAACAAAATCGAATAGAAACAACATTGGAAAGCTCCTGCTATATTTATGTAACAGATTAAAGCGTGTTTTACTTTTGAGAAAATGTTGAATATAAAAACAACGAATACACGAAGCAGCAAAAATTTGTTTTTTTTTGGTCATTTTAATTCAAAATACTGGATATAGTTCTAGCTGGGAAAATATTGAATATGATTGTGTATTATTTTTTCAACTCTATTTGAATTAATTTTGTCTATTTTATCATTCCCAATTCCTCCAGCATTTCAATTTTTCGTGATAAAGAAAGATTAAACGTGTATGTCATATCCGTGTCCATTAGTGTAATGTACAATATGAAAAACAGCCCCAACATTCGCCAGTAAGGTGTTTTTATTGGTCCAGAGGAAATTCGTTTTTTTTAAAAAAAATATTGTCACATAATCTCACTAAATGTCTATGATATCAGTCTTTTATAAGAAGATTACAAATGGAATCTTTTGGACAGGCAGCTTAAGAGTTAAGTACTACGCTGAAATCATAAATATTCTAAAAGGTTTCTTCGTTTCTTTTCTAGAATGATCTAGGTCATTTATATGATACTTAAGTATTCATGATAAAATACGAGATATCTCTACCACAAACTTGAAAAGTACTAAACTTTATATACTGGCACTAAAAACCGACCCTAAAAACAGCGAGCAATAATTAATTATTGTTTTACTTTTACTACGAATTTTTTTTTCTATTACTGATATGATGTTCTACTTTAATGATTTCCGTTTCAATTCCAAACAAACGGCGTGTTTGATGTATATCCAGAACTTACTAACGCCAGAGAGCAAGTCAGAATATCTTGACCTAACGCTGCTGGCCTCAAGAATTATTACACAACAGTGTTTATGAATAAGAAGCTATTTTTCTCAGTTGTTTAATCATAATATATTTTAACTGCTGTCACTCTCCAGGAACAGGGATTGATTCCTTCTTCCAGAGCGAACATTTATGCTTAGGAAATGAAATACGAGTTTTTGTATATTTGTTGCATTGTGAAAAAATTGAAGAAATGTTCTCGATAAAAGAATATGTATTGAAACTCGTGCAACGGATGAAGAAATATGCACAAAAGAGCATGACAATAAGTTTGATCATCGATTTTTACTAATACAATATTGTATCGATGTACAATACTGGTGCATTTAACTAAGCAGGCAGATCGAAATAAGGATTCAGCCAAAAATCAAACAAAAATGATAGAAAATAAAGAAAATGTTGTCAGTTGAGAAAGAGTGATGTTTCATTTGAATGAACATATTAATAATACTTAAAGTATTATGACATTATTGGTCAGTGGAAGTCACACCACTAATTAACTCGATTTATAATTTTAATAAATGGACTAAAATACAATAAATAATTTAAAAATGCCCTTAACTCTGAACCAACGATAAAATGAGAAAGTAATGTTTTGCTATGTACTCGCCAAAATGCATTTTAATCTATTTTTAACGAATACATTAAATAAATAAATCAAATCATTGAAGGTACAAAATAGTTATTGACACAGGAGCTCGCTGGGGAGGTTAAGTCGCCTACATTTTATAAAAAAAAATTAGTCATTAGTTGTATTAATAGGAGGCTTTTTTATAAGCCAGCAACTCGCGTCCTTCCTGCAGGATTCCTTACGTGACTGACGCCGTTTGATCATAACGCACCTTTGTCGAACAGACCACGCCACGATAGTCTAGGTCAACATAATTAATTTGTCTTCAAATTCCTATACATATCAATTGAGTTTCAAGAAAAGAAATCAGAGAGAAAAGAACCAAACATGTTCAAAAAAATTGTATCATTTGGACCTATACGTTTAATAGCTTAGTCTTGAACATAAAAAAATATCTTAGATCTTTTACAGAATGAATGGCTCGGAATTCGTGACAGAATGAAATATGCGGAGTGATGTTTCAGATAAGGAGGTTATTTTAAGTAATCAAATAAAACAAATAGTTTGGTTGCCAAGAAAAGTGCTTAGAGTGCTGAGAATCACAGGAAATCAATGTTGTTACTCAATATATCCAAGTCAAGTGATTTTCTGCCGTGAGAAGCTTAATTCACTATACTACAAATCGTCGTAATACTTCATCCATTACGAGATTACTCTAGGAAATACGGTATTTTTGCTCAGCGCTTTTATGCCGTGGTTTTTAAGTGGTTGCCAACTATTATAGAGAACATGAAAACACTAAAACCAAGTTTATGAAGCATTTTGATTGGGTTAAGCCATTGTTAAATTGCGTGGTTCACTTGGGTCCACTTGTATATTATTGTACGTTACCTCGATTCTACGGCTGTCTCTTTCAGCTTGCAGCTGAAGCTGGAATCTCTTGTACGCCGCTTCCAGATCAATAAAAGTATCCTTGGCAGAGTCGTATCTTTTGAGCGTCAAATCAGAATCGTCAAACAACCCTCTAGTAGTTCTCTGTACTCTTGTGTACGCTACTGTATCGTCGCCCATCGTGTCTTTACTTCGTGCATCAGAAATCCCACTCTGGTACAATTGAAACGACGAGCCAGAAGACTCTTGTTGGACTGTATTTTCACTCATGGTCGTTCTCTTAGTTTTTTAACGAGAGTTTTTTTTAATTAATAGTAATAGTGAACGGATCTACGACCCACGGTCGAACCAACCCTGAAAAAACATTACAAGATTTTGTAGAGTTCAACCTTGCAGATAATTTATTCGTCAACATAGTCGCTTTTGGTCAAGATCAAATGTATATCGAGATATGCAAATTAACGTGCTGTCAATACAGAGTTCGCATGGTTGATCCTAGTGGGTTTGGTAGCCTTTTCTGGCTATAATTCAAAAAATGAAGCCATATTCAGCCAATCAAATCTTGTTTATAATGAACCTTAAGAGCAGCTATTAGCTTTGCTTCATTTACTAACTTGCCAACGCCCTTCTTGTTATTTCTGCTCTGCATGGAGGTTCTAATTTGTACCTTGTTTAAGCTTTGAAAGCAGGAAAAAAATAACTTACCTTGCCTTGTTCAAAAGAAGAATGAGGTCATTAATGTTCAGAATGATAACCTCGTCACGATTTTATCATTCCTGGTATCTGTTTTCATTAGCCAGGCACCAGGGGACGGCAGCCTTTGAAAAAAATGGTGACAAAATTAAATTCACATCCATATTTTTTATTTCGGGATCAAATGTATACCACTCACGAGATGGTTAAGAGACGTGCCTTCGACGCGACTCTTTCATAGTTGCTTGATTGCAAGCATAGTGCATGGAACAGGGAATATTTTCAAATATATTGGTTCCTCCTCCTCCTCCTCCTCCTCGGGGTCAGATATTGGGTGTGCAGGCTACGGAGCTATGGCTTGTATAGAAATTGGCTTCAGCTAGCAGAATTGTTTCAACAGAATAGCATTCCCACGATTGAACAGTTTTCAAAGTGTTTACAATAGGTTATATTGAGAACATCTATGTTAGAGTTCTGTATAAGAATCATGCTAGAATTCCTAGACATAACAAAGGTTACTCCCTTATTTTTTATCACCTCGTACAAAATTGCATATATTTTTGTGTTGAGTCGAGCCTATTAAGAAACATAATACGAAGAAGAAACTTTATCGAAAAAATCTAAGTAAACTTGCAAGTTTATAGAATAGACATATCAAAGTGAGAGCTTATAAGACCCAAGACTTGGAATTCTAATTTATCAATAAAAGGTATCAGTGAAGAATACTCCGTTGACAGATAGCAAGTAAAGTTGATTGCTGCTGGTAAATGTGATTCGTGTTGCTTTTAACAAGTATTAAACACTGATAAATTTCATTCCTCGTAGTGATTGATTTATTTCTTACTTTCAAAATTTAGATATATATTTTTCTATGACTGAAATGAGATAAGAAAGATCTCAGAATGATTAATGGCTGCCCTTGCATTTCAGACCAAATATATAACCTTTAATTGACTTAATTCAGCAAGAATAAACCTTTGTAAAGAAGAACAATAATCTCCTTGTCCACGATAAATGGTACTTATTCATCAGTACAAGTAGTTCATGATTATTTCCAAATCTAGGCAAAATTTTAACTTGAAATAGAGAACGTTTTGGCTATTTTAGGAGATATACGTTTGACAGTTGAGGAATTAAAAACCCACCATCCCAAGTTGAAGCTAAAATTGGATAAAATGTTAACCCTTCAGACTCTATTAAGCTGAAGCTCATTAAAAAAGCACTGTTAAGCCATGATTATGACATTCTAGCCAGCACACGAACAGTCAGGTACCATGAAAAATTATACTTGCAAATCCTGACCTGTCTTATTTTTTTTGAACTTTATGGCACCATTTCTTACTCACAATAAAATCATACTATAAATACACTCAAATTACCAATTATCACACAAAAGCCTAATAAGTTATTACTGATTGAAAGATTAGGTAATAATTATTATTTAAAAAATCCCCCAAAAAATACTCGTCACATGAATGTATTTTTCAAATTCTAAGAACTAGTTTTGTGATGTAATCTAGAAATGTGAAAACTTGAAATAACAGCATATATAAATAGCCAAAGACTGGAGTTGAAATACTTGAAAATGACTAAATGCACTTCGATCTTTCCTTCATCATTTGTTCCATTGGATGGCGAAATAATGAATGCATTAATAGCAAAGATATATCAACTTTTAAGGACTAGTTTTGGAGTTTAAAGTGATGCAATTAACGTAATGATTTATTACCTGCCTTAGGTCAATCCATCACGATTATATATTATCTTATTATTAAAATATATGGATTAATAAATGCATTAAAATGAGAGTCATTAGGCAAAAAGGTCCCTTAAAAAGTGAAATTATTGGTAAAATCCTATTATGGGCTTTGCTGCATGACTATGTTCCTGATTGTTCCCCCACCACTTGATTATTATCTATTGAAGTCATTAACTCGCTAATTTTTTTCTTTCAAAAGACTTGTAAGGCTCTGACTGTGGTTGGAGCTCCAAGAGCTTATGTAGGCCTTTGGGACAAACCAACAACAATTAAATATATCTAGTTCTTTCAAGAAAATCAAGATATTGATTGTAATATTGAGTAATATTTGAGCAATTAAATGATAATATTGGGTAACTTCGGACGCACAAATAAGATCTTCAGCAGTTTAGACCCCTTACTGACCAACAATTACTGTATGAAACAAGACATAAAATGATTGATCTAAGATTAATCTCATTAGCTTTAATTGAGAAAATTCAAAAACCATTAATTATATTGACAATATTATATTCATATTAATTTCCAAAGGACTCATTTTTTATGATGTGACAGCAATACAAAAACTGATTAAAACTTCAACTAATTTTGTTTTTAGACTTCATAGCCTTTAATTTAAGAGCAGATTTTTAAATTTGTCTGTGGTTGTGTTTTGTTCATTACTTTATCGCTTTTATTTTGAAAACGTTTTTGCAAGATGTTATATTATGTACTCGAGAAAATTAAGAGATGAAGTTTCGAAACTAAATGATGTATGACATTTTAAACGATCCTTTAACGAGCTGTCAAAAAAACCAAAAATATGACTTTTGATAGTGGACGCCTTAAAAGAAAGAAAAATTACCAGACAAGATTGCAAGATAGTTATATTAATTTTAGCTAGCGTGAGTACTATTTAATTTTATCCTAGAACAAGGTTTCTTTGTGTGAAAGACATCTAACTGGGAAAACTATTAGAGTGTGGTGTTTTGTTTTGCTGATATCAAAGCATTTTGCTCAAGGAATGAAAATTGGGTATGCAACTTGAAGGTATTACATAGTGAGTTGGCACATATTGCAAGAAATCAAGTATGCAGCATCGCCAATATATTTAGATCACGTCAAAATGATTAATTTTGAGTGCATGAAGAGTTTGACAAGGTTGGAAATGTCCGTGTGTCGACTGACTCAATTGTTGATTTATGACAAACTCTCATGCTAGTTTCTTTCTCATGCATATAAAATCACTCCCAAGTAACGCAATGTAATGCTGAGCCTTGATAGACATTCTAGACAAAACAAACTTTTGTATTGTCTCAAAATTAACGTTTTTTTTTACAAAATGTATATAATTAGCTTACACAACTTTCTGCCTCACCCTAAATTTTACAAATTATCACTGGTTTGAAGTTTGCCAGCTAGCTTTGATCTCGATGAGAGACAATAAAAAAAACGTTTAAGCGTTTTTAAACCCTTGAGCCAGCTAGCAATCATTTACAGGTCGGTGTGACGTCACGCGTTCGCTTCAGTTGTGCAGCCAATCAATGTTTACTAAATTATTTTGGTATAATCTTTGCAAGATAAATTCCAGCCATCAAGTCTTGGGCTTCGACACCATTAATCACAAGATAGTTAAAAGTATTGCAGAAGAGTTTGTTTCTTTAACTGCTAAATATGGTGTGGCGTCGAGTCTGGGATTAGTTGTCGCTTCACTGGACATCAGTCCTGTGCGTGCGTGACGCAAAGTTGGCTTTACTCAACTTATATTGACTTTTTAAAATTAAAGTACATAATGAACTAATAATGCTAGATAAATTTAAAATGAAAGAAAGTTGTATTTAAAAAAATGATTCAATGTAAGTTAATTCTTTTTTTGTTTTTCTTTTTTATGTCATTGTGGTGAAACATAATGGCAACCAATCACTAAATAAAGGGTTAGAAAATGACAAAATAAGGGTCGACAAGGTGTTCTAACTTTTTACTCGAGCTTTAGCTACTAGATTCAGAATAAAATATTTCAATCGATAAGCTTTTCCTTTTCCTACTTTAGATGGTTATGGCGCAATCCCTAGCAAACAACGTTTCGGTTGATTCACTTTCGAAAACATTTACAGATGGCAAATGATCCATGGATGCTAATTGCCAATGCAATGGTGACGTGTACCTCCGCTAGTTGAACTACAAAAACAGTTTATCGTACTATCTAATTTGTAACAAAACATTCGAAATTTAGCTCAGCATCCTTAGACTTGTTACCTACTGAGATAGATACTTCCAACAGAGAAAATTCATTACCGGATATCAAACTTTTCTAAGTTTAGGAAACTTTTGACTTACTTTGCACAGTACAAGTATGTTCGTGACTCAGCTTAAACTAAACCAACATCAGTACTTCGAAAAATTCACGCAAAGATTTATAGCACAAATATAAAAATTTCTACCTATAAGGAAATATTTTATTGTAAGCATCTTTTTTGGAAAAAAGTAAATAAAGGACGCTTTTAGTTTGAGTGTGGTGACCACTTAAATAGCTTCCATATTTAGATATAATTGTCTTCTTATTAATTAAATTGAAATACGGCAATATCAGTGGAAGTTTTTAGAATCTGCCGTATGAGATTCTATCAAATACTATCACTATATTTTATTCATTTAGATTTTCCACAGGATTCAAGCTTTGCCTAGAATATTCGAAATTAGTATTTGTAGGAAGTTTGCAAAAAATCACCCAACCAGTTCTAAAAAGTAATTGTATGAAAGTAACACAACCTAAGAGCTTATGATCTAGATTGCTTCGAAGAAGTTTCTTTCCTAGTTCTTGCGAAAAAAGATTGGAAAAAATATATAACTTAGTGTCAAAAAATACGCTTGCATTACCTAAGTCTAAGTTTGAAATCTAGCTTTATGCGTATTGATTTCGTGCAGGATAAAAGTTGTACAGTTCAGTTTCCCACGGTCTTTAATCTAGCGGAACTTTCAGTAAACAAACCCTAAGTTCCCTTCAGGACCTTTGGTTCTTTTTATTTACCAATTTATCAAAATATTTGTTTCTGTGACTTATGCAAAATACTCAGTACTAAATGACCTTTCAAAACACACTTAATATCGTATATCCATAAAAGTGTTTAGTGCACGAGTTTTTATATCATTTTTTGTAGCTTTTAGTACTTTTTCTCATTAATCAGAATTTGATACAGAGATGATCAATTTTCGCCCGCGTCAAGGAGGCGAGTCTGCTTAGGCGTTTTGACATGTAGCAAGGAGAGAGAGAGAAAATAGTTTTTCCTTGAGTTTTTGAATCAAAAGATTGATCAAAATCTACTAAGCTTTCTCGAATCTCGCTTTCAAAGAAGGGATTTACTACAATATAGGATTAATGCTCTAGAACGCACTAGAGCCCATCTCATTTTAACTTATCCTATGTTTACAATTTACGTCAGTTCTTGACTGTCTAAATTTGCATATCAATGTCACACCATCCGTCTTGAATATTCGTTGTGTTGGGTCAAGCAAATTGAATTTTCACCCAGACGCATAGCAAAATCTAGGCGCTGTCAGCGTAGAATACGAGTTTCTGGTGTTTATCCTATTAAGGACCTCTCTCAAACCCTAGTTCGTCTTTCTGATGATACACGAAGTCAATATATCTATAGATTTTACGAGAAAAGCCTTGCTTTTCAAATGAATTCGTACACAAACTGGTGTCCCTCCTGTAAGCATTGTTAATTTATATCACCCGGGGTGCAGAAAATACAAGACCATAAACGCTGGTCTTCTAAGGCTTGCTATATAAATCTCCTAAAAACACACATGATAGTTGTTTAGAGCTTTATTGGGACAACAAGGAGTCCACCTAGCGAACACTCACTTACCGTTACGTGAAATCGCTTTGGTTTGGTAGAAGAAGGTTGCGGAGCTTGACCGTATCGAAGAAGGAATTTTATGCCGACAAGAGGAGCGTGAACCCTATAATTTATGATAAGGACGCGACCTAATAACTCAAGCCTAACAAAAGACAATATACATAGGATCAGTGTGGTCGATACTAATACGGAAATTTCTGGACCGGGTCAGTGAACATGTGTGCGTGTCAGAATCTTGATGACTAGGGCGTGCTTTCATAGGCGGTCCTAACTATGTAAATGACAGTATCCCTACAAAAACCCTTGGTTCGATAAGACTAATGCTAGTCCCTTGGGTCTTTTTCACAGAAAAGTTCTCTGCAGACTCGTAGAAGGTTACGAAGGGTGTGTAGATCGAGCAACATCAGAATATTTGCCAGATACAGTTTCAGAAATTCAATTGTGATTTGAAGACCGCGTCCCAACGTTGGAAATCTGAAAACAGATCGACGAGGTTGCATGCAAGGAATCAACCATGAGTGATTCTACGGTATCGAGCAGTAAGTCTAAGTCATCTTCTCGGATGGAAACTTCATCCTCCAGCTACGTACCTTCATCGGGTTCAAACTCGTTCTACAAGTCCGTCAAATCGTACTCGAGCAAGGGTGGTCATGGAGCTGGTGACATTACACTCCAGCAAATTTCCGAAGCCAAGGAAGTTTTTGGAGATATGGAGGCAGCTTACAGACGCTTTAAATACGAAATCGAAGAAGTGAGGAAGGAACATGCCATCGAGGTAAGTCAAATCTGGTTTTATTTAAATACCTTCAAATAATATTTCTAAATTCTTTAGTATTTATTTGGCTTTCGTTACTGGTAGATTATTTACGCACGCACTGTATTGATTTGTACATAGAACTCGATAGGTTCTGTGTAGGGTTACCACTACTACTACTACTACCGAGTATACGCCCATATCAACACTGCACGCTTGCCTGCTTCTGTAAAGCTTACCGATCATTTTTATATTTTTCCTTCTTTGGTCGACGAGATGTACATCGTCCCAAACTGAATTCATCGCTTTAATTAATTAAATTTCATACATTCATATTTTCCACCTTATTTCTGACAAATATGGAACTTATACAGAATTTTCCAATTGTTTTGCAATTCGTGACAAGTTTGACACTAGCCGAAAAAATATTCGCCTTGGAATATGATTTTACTACAATTTCTTTTTCGCACAGCAATAAATGCATCGCTCTTTAAATACCCAATGATCTACACTTAATATTCAAAACAGTATTTTTAATTACTCATTAAGAAATTAGCTTACAAACGATTCGGTTTTCTAGCTTGCTACTCACTGGAAATCGAATCCAAGCGATGAATTTTATAGCAGCTTCTCTAAGCGCTGCATCCCTCATCTTTGGCAAGACAAACATTAGCAATTTGGGGTGGATTCCCACGGTCTCAACTTCACCAAATCTTAGAGCTTCATTATCATTAAAAACAAAGGAAGCTGTGGCTGTTTTGTCTGTAAAAAAATGAATCAATCTCATACTAGCTGAACTAAAAAGTCGGATGTATTTAATTCCTTCATCGAAGCGAAATTATTCAAAGGAATTTTTTTAAGCATTTGGACTTTGAACAAAGTTTCTGAGCTGATCATGAGAGGTTTGCAAAGATTGCTTCTGTGATCTCAATCTGCAAGCATACATTTCAAACGAAGCGTAACTAAGCCTTAGCGTCGTTCGGAGATAATTTGCATATCCGACGATAAAATCAAATTGAGGTCAACGATAGGTCATTTTAAAGAAATATTTTTGGGATCTAGATCATGCTCGGTTGTATCCGTTTGTTGGAACGGGGAAAAAATAATATAATATTGTTTTTTATAAACTCATTGTGTCAATCGAAGAACATAGCCTTGCGATCCTAATAAATGGTCATATGAATAAATCAACACCAAAGGTGTTGGCTTGTTTGTTTTTGCATTCAACTGAACTGATGAAATACTGAGTTCTTTAGAACAACAATTCCTGGCAAGCCGGTCGTGGGCTGGAGCTTACCTTGCTATTTTCTAATCAACTATCAGGTTCAGAAAAAAACTGTTGGCAGAAACATTTATGTACCGAATTATTACTAACCAAAACCCAAACCAGCTAAACACAAACAATTCTGAAGAGGCTTTAAAAAGGTTTCAAATATCGCTAAAGACGCTGAAAACTGCACAGTTAAAGACAGAATAAGTAACGCTGAAAATCAGTTCTCGGCTCCAAGCTATGTTATCTATTTGAATTTTTCCATAGACGCCCTCTAGAGTTTGGGCAAATGAAATTCAAGACTGCATAAAGCGACTGAATCATCAGTCACGCTAAAATGATCTGGATAATTTGTTATTTAGACAGTTATTTGAAGATCATCTGAGGCCTTGAATGGAACAATATTTCCATAACAACACCGGCCCCAAAAATTATTCAAAGTTCAGAATTAATCTTTCGTGAAATCTAAGAAGGAGCATGTTTTTGTACAAAATGATAATAAAGATTCACTGGCTGGACGTACGCGGCTTAAGAAAGATTTACCAATATATTCTGTCATATTAGTAAAAATGCTACACTTTTTCCCCAAACATTTTCGGCCTTTAATTTGTGCGGTTGTCACAGATTGCTTTATGATTATTTATTTTGTCTGGAAACAAAATCAAAAGAGCCAAGTGAACTTATTCTTATCTTTTTTCATTTTCGAAATGACTATAAAAGCTTTGGCTTATAATCTAATTTTTGGTCTTTGGTACTGAAGCGTACAAATTGCAATTCATTTTTTATCTTATATTATTCAAAATATTTTTCTTTTCAAATCATGCCATAGCTAAAGGTCAACCTGTCCAAGCCAAGAGTAATGAAAAACACATTTTGTCTGTGAATCATATTTCGAGCTTGAAAAAAAAAAAAAAAGTAATTGTCGGTGACATTTCTAGACAGCGTCTCCTTTTTCAGTTCTTTCGCTAAGACGTTTCTTGGGATTATAATCTAGTTATTTACAGAACCTGTACCCATTTCAATGCAATTCAAGACTGCTCTTATATCAGTAATCGGATTTTTATTATTCATTTTTCAGTCTATGGCTAAAAGGTTTCCGGAAACATCTTAAGTTACGTCGATCTCTTTTCCAAGAAAATGTCACACAAATCTTGAATTTATTTTTCGAAAGATGCAAGCACCATGCAGCAGGAATTTCCCTTTTTTTCTTTTTGACAATTAAGACATTTGTACTTGCGTCAGAGCCTCTTATCTAAGCTGGGATCCTATTATTATTCACCTCATCGATATCAGTTTTTGCCCAAGCCGGACAAATTACAGCCGTCTGCTAAGCTTAATATAGGGTCATAGGAAGTATTTGACCACAAAACCAAAGACGCTGAAACAAAATACGAAAGTTGAAGGATTCAGTGTTCCATAAATAACCTTCGGCATGTGTACTTTAAAATGGAATTTTCGGAATAAAAATGCATTAAAATCTGTTAAAAGATAAGGCATATTTCTGTCATTCAAAAATAGAAGAAGAGACTCATGAGAAATTTGAGTCAAATGCGCTGTTGTTCGTTTTGTTTTGCATTGAAAAGGATAGGTGAAGTTCCCAGCCGGAGAAAATTCCTTTTTCTTCGCTTATTGTTCTCTGATTTGACTTCTGAAATGCTGTTTAGTAAAATCCTAAAGTGATACAGTCAGTTGAGTGGCATTTCATGCAGTACAATATCAATATCTTAAATTTCATACATAAAAAAACATGCAATGCGAATCCAGTTGGACAGACAGACCGAAGGATCAGAGAGAACTTTTATTAGACGAACACTGAGGACAGACAGACAGACAGACAGACGGACGGACGGACGGACGGACGGACGGACGGACGGACGGACGGACGGACGGACGGACGGACAGACAGACAGACAGACAGACAGACATGAAGTTCACTTCTCATTATTGTCTTTCATTTCGTTCTCTCCCAGTAATTTATTCGGAAGAAAATATTTGTCATGTCTGTTATGATACTACTTAGCCCGGTATTATTGCAGTTTCAGTTATTAATGCATTTCAGTTTTTTAGTTATGATTGTTGAAATTTTACCTACAGGTGCGCAAATTGCAGTTGGAAATTGAAAACCTCAGAAGGCAAAAGCGCACTCTTGAAGACCAGTTGCGTGAGTCCAAAGGGGATAACAAGAAACTGAGTGATGAACTGGCCATGGTTCGGCGCAGGCTCATGGACAAGGAAACCGAGAACGAAATGCTTAAGCGGGAGCTAAGCAAAAAGAACAACGAAATTACTAGTCTCCGAGCTGATAAGCTTGATCTCCAAAAGAGAATTGAAAGCATGAGTCAAGAAATGATAATCAGCAGCGATTCAACAACCATTGTTCAATCTGCACCAGATCAGGATGATTTGTTCCTTGCTCATCAGGAGATTTCAGCGTTCGAAACAACAATCAAGAGTTCAAGCGAAGAGAAAGAGACACTGCGCGATGAGATTGCGTCACTTTCAGCAAGGCTTTCTCGGCTCCAGGGAGATTATGACAAGGCCATGAGAGACCTAGAGGCATCAAAGAGGGATTCTGACTTGAAGGCGAGAAAGTACGAAGCTTCTCTTCTGAACGCACAAAGACAGCGTGACGATTTGAAGGACAAGCTTGAAAGACTGAGAGATGAGCTGAAGAGGACCAAGGAATCTATCAACGAATATCGTACTGACGCTTTGAACAACAAGAAGGCGGCTGACAGACTCCGTGACGAGGTTGGAACTAAGGACAAGCAGATACGATCCCTGGAGAAGAAGAATTCAGATCTAGAGGACCGGCTTGAGCAGCTTCGGCAGGAATTGAGTCAAGCTCAAATGAAGGCTGAGATAGAAACGAAGACGAGGCAGAATATGGAGCGTGATCTTCGAAATGCCGAAAAGAAAGTTGCAGAACTGGAAACCACTGTTGAAAGCTTGAAGACGGAGAACGGGGACTTGCAGCGTGAACTTTCAATCACTTTGAAGAAACTCTCAGCAGCAGAGAACGAGCTCTCTAAAGCAAGCAGCAGAATAAAGCAGCTGGAGACTGAAGTAAGCCGTTATCGATCGCGCATTCGTGAGATTGAGACAGAGCTTGAAAATCTCAGCAGCACGCACGTGCAGCTTCAATCGACTTACGAGTCGTCTGTCTCTGAAGTTGACGGTCTTCTTTCTAGGCTGGGTGGTACGTCAGGAAAAGTTAATGACTTGGAGTCGTTGTACGAGATAACAGCCAAAGAAAGAGACGAACTGAAGCAGAACCTTGCACCTTTGGAAAAGAGAATTTCAGACCTGAAAATTTCCCTGGAAAGAAGCGAGAACTCGAGAGACGATCTGGAAAGACAAGTGGACGCACTGAGAAGCAAAAACGCAAACCTCGAGGCACTGCTTGATGCAGCCCAAAAAGCCAAGGTTCAGCTTAAATCTGACCTTGATGCCGAAAAGGATCGAGTGTCCAAGCTAAGAAAAGAAATCGTGGCTCTTCAAGCTGCTCTTGCTGATGCCCAGAGGACTGCTGAAAAGTACAAGAACGACAACAACCGTAAGCAGAAAACCATTGATGACCTCAAAAACACCATCCGTCAACTCGAAGACAGGATCAATGTTCTTGATAATGAGGTCCAAGAAGTAAACACTAAGAATGACATTCTTGAAGAACAGGCAAAAGAAATGCAGAGTGACTTGAATGATGCAAACAAGAGAGCTCAAGTGGCCGAAGATGAAGCCCAACACTTAGAAGATGAAATCGAACGTCTCAACAAAGAACTTCAGGATAGAGACAAGCAGATTTCAGAACTTGAGTCCGCCTACGACACTGCTGAAAAAGAGAAACGGGACTTTGAACAGCAAGTGTTGGCTCTCAACCAGAAAGTTAACCGCCTTGAAAAAGAACTTCAAGATGCTCTCAATAGGAACGCTGTTCTTGAGGAGGATTCTAAGAATCACCAGGCTGTGGTCGACAAGCTTCAAGACGAGGTCGATCGTTTGAAAAACAAACTGAATGACGCAGTCCGCCGAGCTGATGAGGCCACGAAAGATTCCCAAGAAAAGGATGCAGTCATCGAAGACCTGAAAAATCAAATCAGTACCCTTGAAAGAGATATAGAAGAACTTAGAGCTGATCTGTTACATACAAAGTCATTGCTTCAATCCAGTGAAGACGAGAAAAGGAAGTTGTTGATACAACTGAAGAACAAAGAGGAAGAATGTAACCGTTTGGTAGTTGACATAGAAAAACACACCCAGAGGATCAACGTTCTTGAAGGGGAATGCATGGTCGTGAACACCCAGATCTCAAATGTCCAAAGTAGTTACAGTGATTTCATGGATTCATCGTCTGGAAAGGATGGCCTCTTGGAAAGTGAAAAAGAAAAGGTGGCGCAGTTGGAGAAAGAGCTCTTGGTACTCAGGAACAAAGTTAAAGGCTTTGATGAACGGGACACTCTCAAGCAAAAGGAAATCGATAGACTCAAAGCCGAACTGGAAGCAGCCGATGAGAAGGTTACCGACCTCATGAAAGAAGTTCAGCGTCTTGAAGGAGAAAAAGACGAAATCAACAGAGACTTGCTTGTTGCTCAAAGCAAGGTTAACGAGCTCGAAAGCGACCTTGAAGCTGCAGTGGCTGACAGAAAGAAAGCAGAGGATGACTTGTATGATTTGCAGGCAAAGGTCGGTAAGCTGGACAATCAGATAGAAACATTAAGAAAACAAAACCAACTGCTCAAAGATCAACTGAAAGATGCCAACAATAAGCTTGTTCCAGCAAAGGAACGTATCGCCGCTTTGGAAGCAGAAAATACTCAGCAAAAGAAGCAGAATGATGCCTTGAATAAGGTCATCGCCAAGAAAGACAAAGTCATCAGTGAGTTAAACAACAAAATCAAGAAGCTCCAGAAGGATTTGGAGGACGCCAAACGCGATGTCTTAGCTGCCAATGTAGCTGCAGACGCAGCCATAGAAGACAAGAAGGAACTCGAGCGCAAGAACAAAGTTCTAACTGACCGTATTCTGCAATTAGAAAAGGAAATTAAAGATCTGAAGGAACAAAGAAATGCTCTTGACAATGAACTCAGCAGCAAGAACCACAAGTTAGCTCTTTTGGAGGGACAGCTTGCAAGCGTCAGGAAAGAGCGAGATAACCTCAAGATCGAGCTTGACAACTTGAATGCAGATTTCCGAAAGCTGAAGGAAGAATATCTCATTATATTAAGTGACTTGAAGACAAGAGAAAGAGAACTGGAATCCAAGGACAAGATCATAAGAGATAAAGACGCAATGATTGAAAGACTCAGAAATGGAAAAGCAGCTGCTGATGAAGAACTTGCAAGAATTAGAAAAGAATTGATGAACACCAAAAACGAATTGGAAAGCACCTTGAGCAAGCTGAAAACATTGGAGGAAACCTACAAGAACACCAACCTCAATCTAAGCAAACTTGAAATCACAATCAGCAACTTGAACCAGGAAAGGGAGGAAAGAGTTTCTGCAAGCTCTACCCACGACACTCGCTATTATGAAATCGAGACTCTTTATAAGGCAAGCCAGGACCGTGAGAACAGATTCAAGCAGGAGCTCCAATCGTACAAAAACCGCTATGAGAGGTTGGAAGCTGACTATCGAAAGCTGCAAAAAGAAAATGTTGACCTTCGAGCCATGGTCAACTCTCTCAACAAGAAGATACGAGACCTTGAAGCTTACAAAAATCGCATCGAAAAGGAGAAGCAAGCCCTGAAAGCAGAATTAGTGAAGGTGAATAATGAACTTGCTGACATAGAGGTGCAAATGGAGTCCACTATGAAAGAAAACGAATCCCTGACAAATCAGCTCCAGGATTCTCAAGACAGGTTAGAGAAAGCTAGAAATGACAATCTTGACTTGCAGCAGAAGATTGTAGAGCTTAAGATGGATGTCGAGGCCTTGGAAAGAGAAGCAACTGAAAAAGACAACACCATCAACAGTCTTACCGCTAGCAAAGAGTACATTGAGGGACAGTTAGATAGTGTCAAGAAACAGCTGGCTGCCATGAAGGATGAGAACGACACCCTGAAAGAAGAAAATGTAAGTCTCCAGCAAGAAATTCTTGACTTGACAAATAAGATCAATGAGCTTGAAAATCTTCTTGCTAGAATTACTGGGGAAAGAGATCGCCTACTTGAGGATCTTAGAACCAGCGCCAACAAGATCAGTATTCTTGAACAACAAATCCGTGATCTCCAAAAGGAAAAGGAGGGATTAAATGTCAAGATAGAGGAATTGAAGAGGCAGCTCAATGGCCTTAGAGAAGAGAAGAACCTTATTGAGCGAGAGTTGAACGATCTAAAGAGCAAAATTGATTATTACATCAATGAGATCGATGGCAGGGATCGCACAATTGAGGAGCTGAAAAACAAGAACGATGAGCTAGAGAGGGAACTTGATTCCTTGAAGAAGAATATGCGACGCTTGGAAGCAGACTACGAGGCTGCGCAACAGAAGATTCGTGATCTCGAAAAAAGTCATTCTTCAGTTACTGATCGCCTCACAATCATCGAAAATGCAGGTGATGGTCATCGTGATAAGGCTAGGCGCCTCGAAGAGGAAAACGTCAACCTTAAGAGAAGAGTTACCGAATTGGACATTGCCAGCAAGGTGAGCAGCGAAAAAGAATTCGATCTGAGCCAAAAACTGAACCAAGCAAATGAACAAATCCTCAGCATAGAAAGCCAAAGACCTGTTGAATCAGGAATCACAATGGAGACAGACATCGTTGTGCAATCTTCTCAAGACGATATGGAAGTAGAGATGCTGAGATCTGACCTTGAATCTCTCAAGACTAAGTTCAACAAACTTGAGAGACAAAACAGGAGCCTAACAGATGCTAATGGCAAGCTACAAGCAGAACTGGGTAACAGAGACAAGAGAATAAAGGACCTAGAAGACGAGATCTTAGAACTCAAGCGGGTGATCCAAGAACTGAAAACCAAACTGACCCAGATGGGAGATCAAACAGATGCTCCTGGAATCATAGCCTCCTTGAGAACCCAGAAGAATAACCTAGAGCGTGACAACAATATGCTTATTCAAGAATTGACCTCATTACGCTCACAGTTAATTGATTCCAAGAAGCGAAAAGATGATCTTGAAGCCGAACTTCACAAGCTCAGGAGAGAATTGGGGGATGTCAAACTTAAACTTCAAATCACAATAACCGAGAATGATAACCTCAACGCCGAGTTGATAAATGCACAGAAAAGGATAGCTAGCTTGGAGGAAGACTACAACAGGTCGATGCAAGAAATTGCCAAACTCCGTGGTGAGCTAGATGAGACTCGTGCTCAACTTGCAAGGGCCAAGGAAGACATGTTTGAAGCGCAACGAGCTGCAAGTGACTTGGCTTTACAAGTTGATGGATTAAAGAGGGAGATTGCTGACAAAGACAACCAAATTCACTGGCATGAAAACAACGAGAAGCAGCTACAGAACGAAATATTTGAATTGAAACAAAAGATTGCCAAACTTCAAGACAGAATTGATGATTATAATAACCAAGTGACTAACCTCAACAACAAAGTCCATGAAAAAGAGACCAGGATCGCTGAACTTGAGCATTTCCTTAATCTTGCTCGTGATGACAACGATCGACTTAGAAAGGAGTTGGCTACAGCCAATGCAAATGCCACAGATTTCAAGAACAAATACCTAAATGCTCTGAAGGACATTGAGAGGCTACAGAACGAGCTTACTGCCAAGAACCAGAAAATATTCTACTTGGAGAACCGCGTGAAGGCACTCGAAGCTGACAAGAACCGCTTGAAGATGGAGATCAACAGTCTCAAGAAAACAATTTCCCAACTGAGAATCGAGATCGAAACCCACCGCCAAGAGAAAGACAGACTTCAAGGTGATTTGGTGATTGTAGCTAACCAAGTCAGTGAAGTACAATCAGCACCATCTTCAGGCATGTCTATCGACATCGACATCTCATCCTCCAAGAGATACAAAGATTTGGATGGTTCCTACAAGAAGTTAAGAATGGAAAAGGAACTTTTGGATAATGAAATGTCTTCACTGCGCATCAGACTTACAAAGACTGAAAACGAGCTATCAAATACCAACCGCGAAAAGAACATCCTTGATGGCCAGAGTGCCTGGAAAGACAAGAGAATCAAAGAAATGGAAGAAGCTCTGAATGAATTGCAATCCAAGGATAGGGTATGTATAACTGTTATTCTTTCATGTTTTTTGGGGGGGAGGTTTCTACTTTCCGTTTGTTTGCCATTCCTTTTGTTTGTATTTTCGATTTACTTAAACATTTTCTTCTTGTATTAAAAGGTTGATGCTGATGAGGCTTTGGAATGGAAGAAGAGGAATGCCCAACTAGAACAGGAGGTGCAAAATCTGAAGAACAAAGTGACACGTTTGGAGACCTACAACCAGACCTTTGAAAACAAAATTAAAGATCTGACTGATGAAATTGTGAACGCCAGGCACAAAATAGCACAGCTTGAAGCCCAGAATGACGAGGCTCAGCGAAACATCGAAGCCCAGCAAAAGGAGGTACGAATTAGACATAGATTTTTAAATTTCTGCATATCTTCTAATCTTATAACCCTATGTGCATTCGTATACCTGTTCTCTAAGCAAAGAATTTCGCCCCATAAATTTACCATAGCCGGCTGGAGTACAATCTTGACCGCCCCCTCCCTTTCTCTCTTAAAAAAACCAAAGCTCCTTTATTCTTTTCGAGTTAATGGAATTACAATATCCATGCCATTTTTTTCACCAACAGCTTTTGGATGCTTACAAGAAGATAGCTGAACTTGAAGCTGCATTGCAGAGTGCCCAAAATGCCAAGGGCGAACTTCAACGTGATAAGCAAAATCTGCAGAACAAGATCAATGCTCTGGAGGATGAACTTCAAAATGAAGCTAAGACTCAAGCTCAGCTCCGTGGAATCCTTGAGCAGAATAAAACTAGAAATGAAGCCCTGAAGGCTGAAATTGCCAAACTCCAACAGAAACTTCGTGACCTACAGCAAAACTTTGATGCTCAAATTGCTGAACACGCTGAAAGAAAATACACTGTTGATCGCTTGGAAGATGAAATCAAGAATCTCTTAGGCGACAACGACAAGCTGAGGAAAGAAATAGCGATGCTAAGGAACGAATTGGAAAATCTAATGTCTGAAAAACGTGACTTGCAGAGTGATTTGCTAAGAGCTGAACCACAGTTAGCTGACCTTAGTTCTCAGTTGCAGAACTCCCGCGACGAAAACTCAAAATTGAAAATCGAGATAGAGTCACTGAGAAATCAGCTACAAGATGCAAAGAGCCGCTACGAGAGAGTAGAGACCGAAACTGTCATCCGTGAGTCTGCCGGCGGTGGACAGCTTGAATCTGGAGTGGACATGTTCGCCAGCATGGGCGATGATGTAGATGGATTACGTGCTGAGAAGGATCGTCTAGCTTCTGATGCAACTTCCTGGCAGAACAAGTACAACACTCTGCAGAAGAACTTTGATGACATCAGCTTAGAGAAGCAAAGATTAGAGGAAAGACTTGCCACCATGCAGAAGACTATCAACCACCTTGAAAACTCCAACCAAGGTCTTTCTAATGACAAGAGCAAGCTGTTCCACGACTTTGAAACTGCAAAGAGAAAGATTCACGACTTACAGAACGACCTTGATAACTGCCGACTTGGCAAGGATAATCTTCAGGCTGAAAACGATGTGCTTCTAAAGCGTGTAGCACAACTGGAAGCGGAAATCGAAATCCAGAACAAATCAAACATTGAAGACTACGATGACTCCTCGTCGTATGCCGTTCTCCAAGCTGCTTACAAGCGCTCTCAAGAACGAGAGAATGAACTTCAAGCTGAGCTCCTGAATGCCTACAAGATGAACGCCAAACTAGACAACGAGAACAAGGCATTGCTTGAGAAGTTTGCTGCACTCGAAATCAAAAACAAGAATCTGATCTTAAAGAGTGATGCATTGAAGGATGAAATCATCACTTTGCAGAAGAAGATATCCGAAATGGAAGAGAAGTACGACCTTACTCGAGAGAGAAACGAAGAGCTTGAGGATGAGCTTACAGTTTTGCAACACCGCATGAGCGAGATTGACAACGACAACAAGTTCAACCAACAAGGCAAAGCGGAGTATCAAGTTGAAATCACAAAACTGCAAAACAAGTAAGTATCATCTTGCGCAAGTATTCATAAAACTGACAGTAAGAAAAGAACCCTTTTTATGTCTATCTCCAGGAGCCCATTACCCGGAGCGTACAACTGGTACCCCTATCTCGAGTTTTCTCAGACTGGTTATTCTTATATTCATATTTCCCGCGTAAAATGAAGTGCCCCAACAAAAAACTTATTTATGCAATAGTACGATGCTACCAAAAATACAAAAGGTTTCAAATGAATTGCGCACATTATGGGCAATGTTAATATTAAGTAAAGAATAACAGGAAGAAAAGAAAGAGATTATTTTAACCTTAAAAAAATCCATTTTGGTTCCCTACACAATTAATTTCTACTGACTGAATTACTAATATCGGTATTAATGATGTATAGGAAATTACACCGTTCGAGAAGAATTAATGAAAAATACCGCGCGTATTTGATGAAAGTGAATTAATACCACGAGTGCGTAGCACGAGTGGTATTAATTCACTTTCATCAAATACAAGCGGTATTTTTCATTAATTCTTCGAGAACATAGGTGTAATTTCCTGTTAATACCAAATCTATAAAAAAATACGAGTTTCTGAGAATAAAATACTGAAGTTTGTTTTTGTTCTTGAATGGATGTCAAGCATTCCGAAAGCAAAGTTCCCGGATGTGTGTAATTAATTACGCGCGAAGTTCCCGGATGTGTGCAATTAATTAATTGCACAGTATTAAGAAAAATTTCACAGTTCGTCAGCCAATCAGAATCGAGTATTTTTTATAGATGTGGTATTAAACTATTAATCAAACCTTTTCAGACTGGGCCGCGTGGAAACAGCTCTTGAAGACTGCAACCGTGGCAAGGAATCCCAGCTTTCTCAGATATCAATTCTCAGAAGTAAAGCCGACGCCCAAGCGGAAGACCTTTTGAACCAATTGAAAGACTGCAAGAGTCGCTGTGAAACTTACCGCTATCAAGTGGATAATCTCCAACGACAGTTGACCATGTCCAGTATCCAGTCATCCAGTATGAGTACCACGATGAGTTCCCCTCAAATGAAAATCACAAGACGAAAGTACGTCACAGATTCCAGTGGTGGATCGCCTTCTAGATCAACTGTTAGGATGGAAACCAAGACTTCGGGATCAGGATCAGTAGGAGGTAATGTAAGCAGCTCAACAGAGAAATCCCTGCAAGATTTCTTTAGCAGTGACTCCCCAAAAGGAGAATCTACTGGCTTGGAATTTGATGATGATGACGACGACGAGCCTGAGGTGACTACAAAGAGAGTGGTGGTCAAGTCAGCAAGTCGCGCTAAGAAGTAAACCCACTTGCAAGCTAAAAAGAATATAATGTAATGAACACTGTTTGTAGTTAAATAGTTTAACGTTTGGACAATATTAACAGAATTAGCAATTAATTGCGTGAAAATAGCACCAAGTGCAGTATACGATGGGCTTTCAAATGCAATTTATCTCCATGGTAACGCACCATAATTCCTTGAATACCCTTAAAAAATATTTAAATTTCAAATCTTACTCCCCCAAGAAACCTCCTTTTTGTAGACGAAATTTAGATCACGGCACATCGGGTTTTGTTACTTGTTGCTTCTAAACAAAATAAGTTTAGGACAATTTAATTTGAAAAATTAATTTTTGCAGTAATTTTCTTCTTTTTTTGAATTGTTTTTTTTAAAGAAAAAAATAGAATGAGATTTTGAATAGCGTTAATGATCTTGATAAGACCAAGCTGCATTGTTTAAATGCAACAGATATGGTCAGATATTTTTGAAATAGTATTTTGGACTGAGATGTGCACTGATAATACATGTTTGCTTTAACGATTATTTTTTCAATAATAATTTAGGCAGTTTTCCAGTAGTTTTTTCTTGGGTATATTGTCACTGAAGGCTCGAAGAGACGTCGATTCTTTTTGGAAATAAAGAGAATCCCATGAATGGAATATTTCAAGAAAAACCTTGCTAATATCAATCAACAAAGATGTGACATTGTCTCCAAGAAAAATATTACACAGCAATAAAAATACGATAATAAGGTTTGGAGAGGCATCATATAGTAAACTAAGTCTTAAAAAACATCAGTTATATGTAGGTCCATTGCCCGATTATGATAGTTAACAAAACCTTAAAACCAAGGGACTAGGTTTAAGTTTTTTTAGCAGCGGATCTCGTATTAGGATGTTGTATTTAAGTTTTGCATAATGACAAATGCCAACCATTCAAATTAAAGATTCTTGCGAGTCATACTTTTTGTTCTTGTTGTTATTGTTTGTGATGATGATGATCTTAAATTCAAAAGGCTGGTAATTCGCTGATATACTGCGGTAATGTCACTGATGTAGGAGTATAGGGGTAGGGTAGGGTAGGGGAAGGGATAGGGTTAAAAGTAGGGCTAGGGGTAGGGGAAATGAGTCCATGATGCGCGCGCGCACAACTGAAACCCCTCAAAACAGCTAAATTAATAACCTTCGAACTTTTATTGAGGAACCATATATAGTGTTTTGAACTTCAACAAGGCAAAATCCTCAAATTTTGCACGGGACTCCAAAAGATTACATTAAAAAATATTTTGACAAAGTTTTGAAAAAAATGGCGTGGTTTCTACTCATGGAAAAAGTGGTAAGTGTACATTTCTTTGCACTCGTTTGGGACAAAAATTGTCAAGGGCAAGACGAATAAAAAATATATTTTTTACTTTATTTCTCAACATTTTCCAAATCGTTTGATTTATATTCGTAAAACTATGTATATCATTTAGGTTTCCTGAAAAATTAACTTCAAAAGCTTGATTATCGTGGTGACGTTTGTTGTTTTCTTCAAATATGTTGTTGATACACTCATGTTTAATCGCAAATGTCTCGAAAATGACGCCGAACACCACTTCAGTTTCCTGTCCAGATATGAAGTTGATTTAATAATGAAAATTTAAGGTAGCAGATAACAACGTTTCGGTTTCAATCTTAATCCATCGTTAGGTACAGATAATTATGCGCATACATGCGCTTAAACCGAAACGTATTCTGCTACCTTTAATTTTCATTATTAATACAAATCACAGTCTTTGTTGATTAGATTTGAAATCAGCAATAAATTTGGATTTTAAAAATTATTGTTCAAAAAAACTTTTTATGGATTTTTCCTACTAGTAAGCAGCCTCCGCAAGGAACTTTCGAAGCAAACTGCACGTTCCTCGATAACAGACTATTTACTCATGCAGGGTTAACCATATTCTAAATTGAAAACAATGAGTGTGCGCGCTAATTACAAATACCAACAGTAAAGTAAAGAATGCACAACTATACAAGGCTTTTGATTTTTCACGGACCTTCATCGGAACATTTACCTGATTTGGTGAGGCCCTAGCACAGAGAGTCCTAAACAGAAGTATGTTCATACTCACCTGTGTTATTAACACTTTTTAAGCAAATCTTACGCCTCATTGATAAGGAAACAATACGTTAATTCCTGGTCAATTTTAGCAATTTTTTTTATTCTTTGAAAACTATTATTACATCATTAGTAAGTAAGACCTTAATGAGACTTTTGTTTATAGAAAGTCTCGAAGTTTGCTTATATATATTTATCACATCACAGGTTACTAGGATTGAAGAAAAAGCAACACTAGTATTGGTAGGTTGGGGCTGGACAGTTTGTGAATGAATCAAGAGCTAGAGTCATTAACACCAGTTTCTGGTTCATTTTTGGTTGAATTGCCAAAAATGATAAATGGTTAATTAGTATTTGAAATGTTTTGTATGGTTTGAATGAATAGGATCCAGTAGAGCGTGAAATAAGCGTTTTGTGTTGTGTCGTTATGCTTTTATAACCAGGACTACCAAACAAACTTGACAGCGTGGTGAGTGGAAGCTGCAACAGAATCACTTGCTTTTAAGGTAAAGATTTTTAAGCACAAGCCATGGAAACCATTAAAGAAAGTACAAGTAGTCGAGCTAGCGTTAGAAAGACACTAGAGCGAGTCAGTGAAACGTTAAGGGAAATAAGGATGGCAAAAACTCAGAAAGGCCAAGATCTAGAGCAGGAGACGACACTTAAACACAAGATAAAGGTAAACGATGAGGATGGCGACGATGCAAGCGAGCCGGATGACAGCGACAGTGGTTGGGATACAGACCTTGAGTGTCCTTCTGAGATAGAAGAAAAGCAGAGACCAAGACGACAAAGCTTTGATTTGGCGGGAAAAGCCGCGTATCTTCGAGCCTGTCGAAAACTGAATGTTACGCCAATCTCTTCCTTGCTTCAAAATATCGAAAACAAGGAAATTTTTCTAGCTCATCATGGTATTGGACCACAAGGGGCGAAAGCTTTGGCGAGGGCATTAGCAAAGAGCACTACGGTCGAGAAGCTGGACTTAGAAGAGAATGGCATTCAGGATCAGGGAGCAGAATATTTTGCTGAGATGTTAAAAGAAAACTGTTACATAACCGAGCTGAACTTGGCGGGAAACGCACTCAATTCTCGTGGTGCGGTTGCCATGAGTGATGTAATGACAGACAACATCTACCTGCGAAGACTAGATTTGTCTTTTAACAACTTCAACGACAGAGACGCGGCTCCATTAGCTTTTGGACTTAAGAAAACTGCAACCCTAAAACATCTAAGGCTTAGTCACAATTCCTTTTGTGAAGCTGGAGGAGAAATCTTAGCTAAAGGAATTGAAGACAATGACTCAGTCGTAACTCTGGATTTGAGTTGGAATCATTTAAGACTTAAAGGTGCGATTGCTATTTGCAAGGCAATTGGAGAAAACATATCCATAGTATCTCTAGATTTGTCATGGAATGGCTTCGCAGATGAAGGTGCTGCTGCTATGGGACAAGCTCTTAAGAAAAACAACACCCTCACTGAACTTGATCTCAGTCACAATCGAATTACTAAACGAGGAGCCCTAGAACTCGCCAAGGGATTGGAGAAAAATAGCACTCTTCGTGTTATTAGAATTGGTTTTAATTTTCTAGAAAGAGCTGGAACTTTTGCTTTGCTTCGCGCAATGAAAAACAACGCTGAAACAGAAAACGAAGAACTGCACATAAACAACGTTATTATTGGAAACGACCCTACAGATTTACCTGAAGACTTTGAGATCAACAATCAGGGCTTTCAGATAACCTTTGAGAATACTCCCTTAGAACAAAGCCTCCGAGGAATAGACAATGGAGAAGACAAGAAAAAGAAAACAAAACACACGTTGCTTAAAATCGTGAAGAATTATTTAATAGAAAAACGCCTCAGAGCCGTCGACTTGTTCAACTGTTTGGACAAAGACAAATCAAAAGCAATCGAGCAAGGTGAGATGTTCAAGGGTTTGAAGCAAGCCCAAGTGCCACTGAGTGATGCACAGATACACAAGCTGATTGATCTGCTGGACAAAAACTGCAATGGTGAAATAGATTATCAAGAATTTGCTGCAGTAAATTTAAGTAGTGATTAGTTTTTCCTCAGTTGATTTAACTTTTGACGTCCTTGTCGTCAGTCGCGACCAAATATCTCGAAAATTTTTCTTTTGGAATTTGAACAAGAACACCTGTTACACGGAGCACGAATCGCACAGGATTATTGGCCAGGATATATTTTTTTTGACCCCACCTATAAACGCCTTGTACCATCACGTGACCAGCCATGACCAGCCATGACAGGAGGCAGGAACAATCGAATCTGGTCTAATCTGATTTACATTAGAAAGAATTCAGTTTCCCAGGGGGAAAAACTTTTATTTATTGTTTCTGTCATGGCTGCAATACGTGCTGATGCAAAGCCTCTATACTCTCTACATTCTTTTGTTTGATTAAGAAAGTTTAAACAAAACAAGGTGAGAAATTCGGGATAAAATCGCATGCGCACTGAAAACGATTCTTAAACTTTGAACTGGCTTATATGTAAGACTGGACACTCAGGTCATAATTCAAAATTCCATAAGACAATCTAAGAACGATTTTTGCTTTAAAAAGGGTGAGACCTTTCTAATTGTAATTTCGGAGTCTTGGTCTGTGCAAAAAATAGAGTTTTCTTACTACGGTTGTAGAGTACAATATGATTTTATTAGTACCATGCGATGAATGCATATACCAATTAAGATATATTGGGATAGATTGGCCTCGTGTTGTATAGCTTTTCCATGTTTGCCGTACCCTTTTCTCTTGAACAAGACTAGAAGTCGAAAACAAGCTAATGTATGCACTTAGCCTGAGAAAACAGACGTCCTTTCACTCCTCGTCCTCCCCACCCCCCCCCCCCCCCCCCCCCCACGAAAGCTTTTGCGAGGAGCGAAAGCACGTCCGTTTGCACTGCACTGACAGTGAGAATCGTGACGAGTAAGCGAGTTACCTTCTCACCTCTAGTGTAAAATGGGTCAAACATCAAAATTAATCTTGAAGGAAAGAATGAACAGAAATTGGAAATAACAAAGCAGAAATACAAATCATCAAAGAAAAACATACTTTAAAGACTGAGATTGGCAGAAAAAGAAGGAAAAAAAATGTGTAGAAGTCTAAACGTCTCAAGAACTGATATACATAATTTTCTTTTTCTTTTTCGCAAACGGTTTATGATAAATGTTTTTTTTTCTATGAACTGACAAAGGCTATTAACTAGACCCAAGTGAAGGGAGATTATTTTTTCACACAACAGCTGACATTAGATAGCGAATATTTGGGAACAAATACTGTTTATACATGCCACGAAAAAAAAAGAAAAAAAAAAAAAAAAAAAGAAAAAACCGCGAGAGCAAGAGATCAATAACTTTGATAGAAACCAATATCAAGTTGATATTGGTTGCTGACCTAAAACGAAATAGAAAACCTCAACAGCATCAAAGCTGTACTTAGATATATTTACTTTAGCCGACACGAAAAATACCTTATGATCTCCGTTGGCATGGGAACAGTTGAACATTAATTTACCCAACATGCAAAGATGTAGATTTAATAGTCTTTTAGGTCATGCTTTGTGTGTTGATATCCTTGAGGATGAATTATTCAGAAGCTTTTTTATCCCTAAGGATTATCCATTAGGGAAACAAATCATACCAAGTCCAGCTAAGAAGAAAAGCTTTTTAGGTAAGTGAATTTGAACACTTTACGAACGGATCAGGTTAGATGGCCAAAGGCACTCGGAAACCGGTACTGATAAACCGATGAAAGTGTTGTTCGATTGATTCCCCAAACACACTCACATATGGATTATAGCAATCGGTGTTTCTTATTCTATTCCACTCCTTAATTTCAATACATTTTGAAGCTTTTACTTGATCAGATGAACATTATCTTGTTATCAATACCAGTAATCAAACATCCCCGCTTAAAAAGCTAGACTTTAGCTAGGAGAATGAATAATTTTGGTCTGATTGTTTGCCATGTAGACCATGTTTACAAGGCATTTGACAAAGACTGCCAAATATTACACATAGAAATTTACCCATAATTTTGATGAAATTCTATTTTTTTTGCTTTCTACTCGTGAATTTGTGAGTGAGTCGAATATTAGGATTGGAGGTTTTCCGTGATTTGAAATGCTATCCTGAAATATTCGTTAGGTTCTAGTCTTGACAACTCATGCTATTCGAATTATTGTCAAAGGTCAAGTCAAGATTGTGATGGGATTCCATTCACATGTTGAAAGCAGTCATTAAATTTTTCCTTAGAAACCAGTCTTGAATATTCAAATTTCCTTCAGCGAAACTCAATGCAATATTCTTCCTTTTTTCACCTTCAAACAAGCAGAACCTAAATCTATGGAAAATATTAGATTGAAAAAAATTTAGAACGTAAGAAAAAAAATAAAAAGAATAAAAAATAAAAAATAGAAAAAATAAAAAAAGTAAAATGGTTGATGGTTGATGGATAACCAGGCTATTTGAAGGTACATCACTAGCGTTTTCGACAAAAAAATTGAATTTCAACTTTCTAAATGCTTTTTATCATAGTTAACTGTGTTGTCATATAAGGTCAGTGAAACTGTGCGGTCCACAACTAAACCAGGCGTGACAAAGTTGCAAACTGAACCAATATTGCAGGTTTTGGTTATGAATAGTTTTTCTCGAAAATTCTTGTTTTTTTGTTGCATGATTACTTTGTGGCAAGAAGAACATCAGATACATACCACGGTTTATACGTATAAATTGTTTTAATTACATAGTACATAGACTTCATAGACGGATATCAAACAAAAGTAAATCATATTTGCGTTCTTTGTCCAACTTGGTTTGTGTTACTAGTGGTTAGAGATTAGAGGGCCTTATATTTCTTAATCTGATAGGATTGGGGCTCAGATTAAACATGAAGGAAAACACCCTCTGTTAGAGTGGTTGGTACCTGATTGAATGATAATTTCTGCATTGTTGGTTTGTTCAAACTTTTTCAGATATTAGTTGCAGCAGACGTAATGGCAGTAAGCACTCCAAAGAGCAACATTTCTCGAGAAAGGAGCCATACTATCAAACGCGTTGACAAAACTCTACGGGTTTTAAACTCAGGGAGTTTGAGAGGACATATTGGACGAGGATCATTGTCCTCTAGTGTATCCCGCGGGTCTGATAGTGACAGCAGTGATGATGGATGGGACACTGATTTAGAGAGCGAAGGGGTAAGCAAAACATCACTGAATTGTTTTATATCTTGGAAAGATTTCCTTATATATATTTGGCATAAGAAAACGAGGTCAGTTGCAGGGGCGTAGCCGGGGGGGGGGGGGGGGGGGGGGAGGCAGGGGCCCGGGCCCCCTCTTCCATCGTGTTTGCCGATTTTTTTGGTTGGCGGTTTTTTTTGTTTTGTTTACGCCCCTGAGTTGGCAAGAATATGGTTCATGATACACCCTTTTTAAACATTAGTGCAAAATTATACTTAGAATTTAATGGAATTGTAAGAAATATAGTTATGCTTTCAATAATATTTTGTGATTGCAGCTCAAGAACCTAGAATTCAATAGATTAAAAAAATATTTTGTGTTTGCAGCCCAAGAACGAATACGACACAACAGGAAGAACGATGTACTTGAGAGCCTGCGATAAATTGGGAATCGTACCAGCGTCCTACTTTGTGCGTCACATGACCCGACCTGATATGACCATGATGCATCACGGCCTTGGTCCTGCAGGAATCCACGCTATTTCACTGGCACTGGTGTACAACACCACTATAACCAGCCTTAACATTCGCGATAACGGAATAGGAGATGCTGGTGGGGAAACGATTGCAAAATTACTACGAGAAAACTATTATATAACAGAACTGGATATATCTGAGAACCAGATAGGGCTTAGTGGATGTTACGAGATGGCCGAGACGCTGAGAATCAATGATACTCTCACGAAACTCAGCATGTCTGGTAACAACTTACAAGACAAGGAAGCCGAGATTCTGTTACAAGCTCTGAAGGGTAATTCAACCATTACGTTCCTTGATTTAAGCAACAACAAACTCTCAAACAAGTCATGTGAATATTTTGGGAAACTTTTAGATGAAAACTGTACTATCTCGTATATTGATTTGAGTTGGAATCATATTCAGGTGACGGGCGCGCAGTTGCTTTCCCGAGGCGTGGCGGGTAATATGATGCTAAAGACGTTAAAGCTGGCATGGAATGGCATCATCGATGAAGGTGCAATAGCTTTTTCTAAAGCTTTAATGGACAATAGAGTATTAACAGAACTAGACTTGGGCAGCAACAGAATCACTGATCATGGTGCTAAAGCTCTCGTACGGACACTTCTAGTTAATAATTCACTAGAGATTTTAAATCTTGGAAAAAATAACATACGAGAAGATGGCGCATGCGCTCTTCTTCGTGCAGTATTGAACAGTTCGGGTTCAAAAATCAGCAAATTAGACCTGACCGGTGCGCGGATGAACGAAGAATTTCACCATATCTTAGAAGAGCTTCAAAACCAAGAGCGCGATGTTACTATAGTAACCGATCATGCCCCAGAATCTCGACCAAGAACAGAAACACCTGACCCGAGTACTCTTCTAAAAAACTATCTTGCTAAAGAACATGTACGGATAGTGGACTTGTTTAGGAAGCTTGACCGTGATCAGAGTATGCAGGTTAGTGTTCGGGAGTTCGTGGAAGGTTTGAGGAACTCTGATGTTGGGCTCACTACGTTTGAAGTAGAGAAAATGATTGAAGCTTTAGATGTTGACGATGATGGCGAGATTGATTATAGTGAGTTTGTCTCGATACAAGGAATGTGGCAAAAACCAGAAACGAAGCATAAAAATGATCGCAGAATGTCCAAAAAGGTTTAGGTTTGAGCAAAACTAGTGCATGATGTAGCTAATAGCAAATAGAGGTTTTGCACGATCACGTGCAAAATGAAAGAATTTCAACAGACGAAAATGACAGAGTAATTTATTTCTGATATTTCCTTTGATTTCTCTGTTCAATTTTTACAGGACTCAGTTTTCCAGGGTACTTTTTGTGCTTTGAACAGTGCCTATACGAAAAAAATGTTTCATTCCCTTAATTCTGAGGGTTGCACCCCCATCCCCCCTGGGCTGACTTTGTGCCCTACACCTCCGTGAACAAAATCCTAGATCCGCCCCTGGACTAAGGGAAGCTACATGTGCATTATCAACGAGAAGAGTAGATAATACTAGCAAACATTAGATATTAGATCTGTTCGTTAAAATAGAATCAAGCTTGAAGAGAATCAACAGTTCCTAGATTGACTTATGCACTTAGTTATTAAACAAACACCATTACGTCATAAATCACATGATATTCGGTCTATTTTAGAAATAGGAATTTATTGGGACAAAACGTTAATTGTTATATACATCAGTAATGGTGACTGCTATTAACCTCAATTTAATAATAGAATATTAGACATAGGATATAGGGTTTTGTAATACTTTCGATAAGACCCATGCTGGGATATTTATGCCAGTTGATTATAACTGTAAACTAACAAATTAGATAATGGAGACATCTGCAATAAATTACTAGTGATCACAAATTATAGACGCCTTTCACGTAACGTAAAAGCAGCTCGACAAAACAAAAGAATTTCAATCTCCTGAGAATTGGAACCTATTGATCTGAGCTCCAAATTGAGCTGCATTCCGACGTGCTGCAAGGGGTCTATACTGAAACTGAGGTCAAAAAACATACCAGTGAACCGACTCCCAGTTGTTTTCCCTTGTACACTCAGATCACTCTCTTGTCTGCCTATCTGTCTGTCTGTCTGTCTATAACACAATTCCAAAACACCTCGTTGATCGCCAAGTAACGCATTTTTTCAAAAAACTTGTTTTATCTGTATCTTTCATAAATACACTGTTCTGCTGGTCTCCACATTCATTTATATCAAATCAAATGATCCCGTCTTGTTGTCTATTTATATGTTCATTTTGTTTGCGCATGCAGTTCCTTTCAATGTGCCATCTGAATATTTCCACTGATAATCCATTCAACAGTATCTTGCAGGAGTGTCATGTTGTAGTGTCTGTAGGTTTAATAATAGGAAAGAATCAATACATGTTATATTCAGGATAAGAACACTTCCGATGGGTTGTGCCAAAAAACAATACCACGTGGATGCACTATCAGATTTATTAAAGTAATGGTTGCTGTTATGCAGCTGTTGATGATGATGACGATTAAAATGTTGATGATGATGACGTTACAGCGCGACGCGCAAAAATATGACCACTTTTAATGTATTCGCATACTTCTATGCACGGGCTTTTTGCTCCAAACGAGCTTTTACACACCTTATTTGGTAAAACCAGACAGCTTCGCATCAATTGTGTCGGTACAAAAGTACAAAATCCCGTGCATCCCATGCGAATACATTAAATGTGGTCATACTTTTGAGCGTCGCGCTGTAAACCAGCCATTCAGCAATAGACCTCTTTACATTGGGTGCAATGTTTTCCCATTTCAGATCACGTTGTCATTCCCTAGAGTATTATTTCTTTGGTTATGCATGAGAAGACACATGAATATGGATACATCTTAAAAACAGAATCTTATTCTCAAGAGAATGACACTTGGTCTGAAATGGAAAAACATTTCGCCCAAGCTAAATAGGTCACTTCAACCAACTTCGAAATCTGGGAAGATGACTCCAAGGTGTTGTTGAGCCCTACCCATCATCCATATGATCATTACCTTGCTATGTTCTTGAAGGTCTTCATTTTCTCAGTAAATTCAGAATAAGGCAAAGTTAAGGAAAATCCTCCAGCACATTTACAATATTTCGACATATTGGCGTCTTTTATCTAAAATGAGAAATGACAAAGAGAAGGCGATATTGTAATAGCTAGTAGTACTTGAAGTGACTGCGGCATTTTATCAAACTGTTGGTTAGAATCCCATTAGGTACAGTGTACTTACCCCTTTGCACTTGGCGCACTTAAGGTCTTGTAACACGTACGCCATTGATCTTTTCTGTACTGCAGAGATCAACTGATGCTCAATAGCGTCCATGTCATATTCATTTTGACAGTTTGGACAGTGACATGAGGCTCTAAAAAACAACAAAATAGACATCTCAGCATTTTCGTGACAGTTCCGAGCAAGAAACAGCATGGAAATAAAAAGTGCACTGCTTCTTTCCCATTAAGTCAGGGAGTGGTTTGGAGTAGAATAACAGATAAATTTTAAAAACATATTTTATTTCGCCCCAAAAAAGTTTTATAACCATTTTCTCTGTGCTTCAACGGTATTTTGATTAAATCAGTAGCGATATCTCGCATTCTGTGATTGGTTGAAAGGAAGTCGGTTAATTCTGTACAGTGATGGTGCTTTATGAAGTCACAGTCATGCCAAATCTATTCTCGGGGGAGGGGTGGGGGTTTGGAAGGCGTGGTTGACGAATCCCAAGTGAAAGTTACGCATATTGTCACTCTAAAAATCAGTTTGCAAACTCATTTTAATGTCAACAGCGAGTATGTTGATTCATTGTGGTTGCCAGTAATACTATACTCACGAGTTATTTCCATCGGCTGGTACGATATACGGATCCCGACACAGGTCCAGGTCACGACAAGCATTGCAAAACTGGCAGATCACCTGTAACAAACCAAACACAATGCTAGTTAATTGATTGGTTGCAGTCAGGATTCATTGATCGTAAACATTATTAATAGAATGATTAGTCGAGGACAAAACTGAGTCGAATTGGAATTGCATGGAGATGGCATCCATTTTGTCCCCTAAAACAGTCCCCCGATGCACTGCCAACCTCGACCAAGTTTTTTTTTGTCTTTGACTAACATTTACAGACGTTTCAGGTAATTCTTTAGCCTTCATAGATGGAAGTTGAAATAACGTTAGCTGCACGAGGAAAATAGTTCGAAAAATATTATTATTTCAACTTTCACTGAACAGCTGATGAAGGCTTAAAAATTATGCGAAACGTCTCAATAAACCTCTTAGTTATTTAAAAAAAAATTGTATATTTGCAAGATCTTATCTTAAATAGTACTTATGTACATTTGACTTGACAAAGAAGTCGCAGGAGGGAAGATTGGGGATCGTAACTGAAATCACACGTGTAAAATATGGGATAATGTGATGTGTGTTCAGTGGATGATAGAGTATGGTTGGCTTTAGACTCCGCAGTATACATGGTGGAGTTGAAGCTGTTTCTTAAAGGCGTGGAAATACGAGCAAAAAAGATCGTGCAACTTGTCGCGCAGCATTGTTGCGTTGCAAGTAAATTTGGCTTGTACTGCCACCCCGTGCAATAAAGCGTTTATTTACACTTCTGCAACAAAGTCACGTAACATTTTTTTATTGCACGGGGTGGCAGAAAATTGATTGTGCGCGCAGCTTAAGTGTTCCGCGTCCCTCCACGGCTGGCTTAACAAAACGCCGATTTTAAAAACTCCAATCTGATCATGGAATGAAGGCCGAAAGAAAGATTCCCTCGTAAACCCAAAACAGTATATTTTTAAATCTTGTTGAAAAAAGAAAAACGAGTTAGTAAAGGGCGGATAACGTAGAAAATATTTACGAAGAAATACCCTTTTGAATATGTTTGAATAAGGATATTTTCTCATTTTGGTATCACATGTAGGTGTATTTGATGTCAAGAAAGGTAAAATTAGTCATCATCTTACAAAACAGAATTCACTTTCACCGTGAAAAGAAACTCTATTGAAATACAAAATTGTTATTTGTACGTGATTGATTCAATTTCAGGAAACTAATCAGTTTGACATTATTACTTTTTTGATCATTCAAGAAATGACATTTAAGTGTAATTTGTCCTTAGCAAGATTGAAGATATAGATAGATCCTAAATAACCACGACTCATGCTAGCAAACACAGATGAAGTATCAAATAATCAGCAATAATCTTTCCTTGTAGTAAGATAGCAGTAAAATGATCAGCCGGTTCCTGTTATTCTAAGACTGTATGACACAATAACAATCATACCCAATACTCCTACTCCTAATTATACTAACAAGAACAGCCGATCTTCAGAGCAGCTAAAGAAATAATTAACTAAGTCTAATACTGTGTAAAAAGTTATTTTTTACAAAAGAATAATTTGGCTTTGAGCTTCAAAATCAATTAAATAACTTATTTTTTCTGTTTATTTTGTAGTGTCAGTTTGGTCTGGGTTTTGTCTTCGGTACATTAGTAACTGACAGCATGATATTTCAGCTGTTTCACATCTCTACACCTCAGACCACCTTGCCTCAGTATCCAATACTTATGAGAAAAAAGCCATCAAAAAACATGGTTTAAAACAAATTTAGTAGTAATAGAGCTGTCTCGGAGGAAATCTTCCTCAAGATTAGAAAATACTGCATTTGATGGCATATGAGCCTCTAAAAACCTTCTGTGTTTAAATTGTCTAAAACCTGAAACACCTGTACAAGGAGTAGGTTAAAGGCCGATAACACTACTGTATCGAGTGTTACAAAGTCAGGAGCCGATTCGAGCAAGATTAGTTACATCATCCTGTTTGGGCTCTAGCATAGTGATTGGGGATTTCCTTCGATGTCTGCAAGGTTTGGGAAATAGCCGACCTATCTACCAGTTTTTACGATATTACATTACTAAGATATTGATGAAAGGAAGGATTCATTGCTCATAGAACGGATGGTATTATCGAGTAGGGAGGAGGAAGCGCAGTGCACTAAATCGTGAAGACGTTTTTTTAAGATAAGACTCTTCTTAGATCTCCTGGTAGTTAATCAAAGCGCTGTCTATAAGAGGTAAGATCAAGTTGAAACAATACTCATAAACAACAACAATCTTACTATGTATTTTAAATTTAATGTTTCCCCCACAAATACCATGACTCTTCGTGGACACGACATGCACATTAAATCAAGAAAAAAATGAGATAGTAAGCGCTACGAAGGTGACTCGTTTCATGATCGAATTACGATTTAGTTTTGGAAGAAAGAAAATCGGAAAATCCGAAGAAAAACCCTTAAGCAGGGAAACTAAAACACAAAAACCTATTTAAAAAAAAAAAAAAAACCCTGCTCGGATAGCGGAACTCCAGTTCAATATGTTATTAAGAAACAATGTTACAAAAGACCAAAAACAAAAACATCATGTGTTTGAATTTCCGCCGTCCTAGACCATCCACTTAGAAAATATGAAAATAAAGTACACTGTTAAAATTTAGGATAATCAAGTTACGATAATCAAGTTACGATATATGAAAGTTCAATTGAAGCGATAGTTTTGCGAGAGAATCTAGTAGAGTTGAGCAAAATTCGCTCTGAATTAGTTGGGATCCACCTGAAGATGGCTCAATCTAAATAAACAGCGCGTCAGTCTAATGTGCATTGTTAAACTCTCCTAGAACTGTCAATTCTTTTGCCATTGCTTTGAATCTTGGAACAAGTTGTGTTGAGAATTGAACTTGATTGTCGAAAGATTGTACGGTTTCATTTTCTATGATCTCGAAGAAAGTGGATTTTGCCATTTTGTGAAATTTTGGAGCAAAAAAAAAAACCGCAATTCATACCAACGGACACAACCCAAGATGATACTTGGCAGTTACTTTGACAAAATACTGACAATTCTTTCGGTGAAATTTGGTGGTATGAAAGCCAAAAATTGGATTACGCAAATGTAGTCCGCCAAACTTCGAAGTCCTAACTTCTTAACGTTTCCCAGTTGTTAGATCAGGTTAATGATACATGATACATAAAATTTGGTTAAAATCTTAGCGCTCACTTTCGTTTAAATTGCAATTTTATGTAAAAGAGGTCCAAGTTTTTGCAAATTTGTGCATAATTCGCGTAAAATGTAACTTATAGCTCTAAGATGAACTTTAAGCAGCTTTAAGGAAGCCATAAATGAGCTGAAATCCATCTTTTCATGCTGTGATATACTGGACATACAGTTAGCATAGAACGATTGAACAAACGTCCTTGGCCTGTATAAGGGCATCGATGATAAAAAAAAAGCACTCCTTAACTGCACTGCACGGTAGCTCTTAGGCCCAGTTCAAATGACGAACTTCACATGAGCCGAACGTTTTGAAAACTCACGAGAAGTAAGTTAGTTTATAAGTAAGTAAGTTTATTTAATCACGTAGACACAAAGTAGCTTACAATAAAACTCGTTAGAACGTGCACGTGCGAAGATGGACATTTGAACCGGGCCTAAGCGACATTACAAGCAGTATATATATATTTTATATTGTAGATCTATCGGCTCCTGCTCCAAAGCTAGATAAATCAGCTGCCTCATTTCAACAGGGACACTTTCTACAGAGACATGCGATTGCATGACAACTGATGTGCAAGTACTTATTCTGATGAATGGTTATTGACCAGGTAAGCGGATTATAATTCAACTCGACCAAGAACCCAGTTTTTTTTCCACTTCTGTTACAAACTATCCTTATTAAAAAAATGTTTTTTAACAAGTAAAAGAAAAATCGAGAATCACTTTTTTTAAATTTCTTTCATTATATATTTTATGCCAGAATATGAAGTGTTTTACTCGTCGGCCGGTCGCTATTAAGTGACCTAGATGTCAAACACTGTCTCGAACCACTTTCTAAATTTAATTCTTATTCAAAACAGAGCCAATTCTTGACTGACAAGAACGCTGAACACCTGGTTTCAGAGCTAAAAGCAATAAAATATAAAGACCCGCTAGTTTGATCCAACACTGTGGCAAGATGACAAACACAAGCCATAGAAATCAAACAGATTGCATTACATGCTCTCCTGTGTGTTTCCTGCCATCTATCCAAGGATACAGCCTGGTGACCGTTACTGGCATTCTGGCAATAGTTGGATCAGTAGCAAATGCACTTGTGTGTGCTACCATTTTGAGAAACCCGAGCTTAAGGAAGAGGCCAAACTACTTGATATTGAACCTTGCTATAGGAGATTTGGTGCTGACAGTAGTAGGCATGCCTCTCTATGCAGTCTATACCGTGGGGGAGATGGAAAAGTCTTGTGTCAACATTATATCGAGGCTCAAAGGCTTCAACCTTAACTTCTCAATAGTTGTATCTTTGATGACATTATGTGCAATAAGCATCGAGAGGCTTGCTGTTATTGTATGGCCACTCAAATACAGAAATATCATCAATAGGCAACGACTTTGCGTTGCTATAGCATTATCTTGGATGATATCGAGTATTTATGGTATTGTTATAGCTACAGACGTCCATACTCATTCATATCTCGCATACAGGGTATTTACTCTCGCATCTTTGACCGGAATGGCGCTCTGTTATATCATCATTGTCCTATGCTATGTGATTATTCTTATTAAATCAATTAGAATGACGTACAATAGACGAGCCCTTGCGCCCAGCCATCAAGACAATACAGACAGACGTGTGGCTTTGACTGTGGCAATGATCATCGGTCTTTTCACAATCACTTGGAGTCCCTTTGTTTTCTTTCGCTTTTTCGCGGGAAATCATTATCAACTGTGGATGAAAGTTTCTGAACTTCTTGCTCTTTCAAGCTCAGCTTTTAATTCAATAATCTATTTTTATCGCACCAAAGAGTACAGAGTTGCACTCAGGCATCTGGTTCGTGGATCGGCTCGAGTCCATACGGTTTCACGAGAGAATTATCGAAGGACAGTAGACAAATTTGAACTCACAAACAGACCAACTTAGCCGGTGAAAATCATTAAAAAACACAATAACTATGAGAACCTGAGAACCTTTGGAACAAGTAGCTAGCTAGAAGCGTTTGACTTACCTCTGGTAAAACAAAGGAGAGGCAAGGATCTTTGAAGGCGGCTTCCTCGGAGAATTCCCCGACACCAATCAACTTGAGTAGATCACGCCTTTTCAAAAACATCAAATAGCCATTAAAATCAACAAAATGAAAAATAACAATAATAATAATTTCGACTGTATCACCAATACCGAATACCGAATTCTGTAGGGTCTGATTTAGTTAACTTTTAAGCATTGGTTTGAGACTAAACGTTTTGCAAAGCCTGACACGTACCTCAGTTTATTGACTTGATGTAGTGTATTGGAATCTAACGATAGTACCTATAATGGGGGAAAAACATGAACAGTTACTACAAAATCACGATTAGGTAAACAATATATTGTTTGTACAGAAAGACAATGTGTGTACTGGAAATATCTGGCAACAGCGATTCTATCCATTACATCAACCAATATGGCTGTCAATCCAGAATTTTGTCATTTCATTTTCTGGATTGTTCATGAACCTGGATCGACTATTACTGTATCCTGAACCAATAAGATCAGTAGCTAAATATATTCTGTAATAAAACGATGACAAAGCCTTACGCCACATGAAGCATTGCTATATTCAACAAATATAAATGCAAATAATAATAATAATAATAATAATAATAATAATCCATTGATAAAACTTATTAATAACAAATTACACAATCTATAACTATATTCGTATCTCTAAAAGTAGCAAAAGAAACAGTACTGATAAACATCAAAACGAGGTTAGTAGTCCTTGGCGAAAATATACCACTAGTTTCATCAAAACCTTATGCTTTAGATATAATAATAATAATGATAATGATAATGATAATGATAATGATAATGATAATGATCATGATCATGATCATGATCATGATCATGATGATGATGATGATGATGATGATGATGATGATGATGATGATGATGATGATGATGATGATGATGATGATGATGATGATGATGATAATAATAATAATAAATAATTTTCATTGTGTAAATAATAGCTTGTACTTACCTTACAAATGTACTTGACAAACTCAAGTGCTGGGTTATTTAGAGGTAAATAAGACCCAGGTAAAACAGGGAACTCTGAACTAGGGTCCTTATTAGATGATCTGTCTCCAGATAAGGTATGCTGGATCTTCTGAGTTATCCTGTAAAAAAAACAGATAAACACATATACATATCATATTTCATCACCATACGCAAACCAACATTATCATGTATTTTCCTTAGACATTTCTGTGATTGTAGCTTATACAGTACGTTTGTCACAATTAAACCCACATTGACGACCTACTCGCCATTAGAGTCTCCAGCAGCTCATTGTTAGAGCGTCCGACTAGCATACGGAGGGTCGTGGGTTCGATTCCCATCTGGGGCTCAGAATTTTTTCTGAGTCCATTCAGTATGGTACGATCACATATAAATTTCATATTCCATCACCATACGCAAACCAACATTATCAAACAGATAAACAATAAATTATTAATATGTACAAGGTGTACTGTTTATGTGTCACTACGTATATCGATAATTGGGAACATGATAATAGGGGTTCTAATGATAGATCGAGAGAGAGTTTGCTCTTAATAAACTTGATAATCCCATATCCACTTAACATTACAAATAAATGTGCTACTATACTACAAGTCACAAGCAAGGAGCCCTACTTACGAGAAGAGTTGTTGTGTTAGATCCCCCTGTATTCGTTCCTGTGCAAACGTGACGAGACTAGGCGTGGCAGACGACTGTACAGTTTTCTGAGATTGACTGCTTCCTCCTCTTCGACGTACTGGTGTGGTTCCTGGCTGAACTGTACGGCGTTCTTCTGATGAATGCTTATACATGGCATGGATATGACCAGCTATAACAATCTAAACAAAACAAAATGGAACGTTAAGTATGACAAAACAGAATCCTTGCAGCACTTCCCACTCAACTACCACAGGGAGCCCATAAGCAGAAACTGTGTTTAGAATAAAATCTATCATGCATTTATGCTAAGTCACGCGTTTACTTGTTTTTAAAAGTACGATACACTGACTGTTTCTACCAGTGACTGTGGGGTCTCTGTGGAACTGCAGCTGAGCTTGGATGATGTAGGGTAGCATAGATAGCGTACGCTGCTAACGCGTCGTCTTTTTAGAATATTGAATTCAGCAGTAGTGTGTGTAAGTGTCCAGGGTTAGTACGAAAGCGCTAGAACGACTAGACACTTAAATAATTTTTTTTAACACTGAATTTCGCCTAATTTTTAGAAGCATAAGATTCTAATGTTTTGAGCTACACTGGGAATATGCCTGCTTGCATGGAGTCTATATCAAGAAAAAAGCCCTACTCATCTACTAATAGTACTGACAGTTTTTGGTAAAAATTAGGAAGGGAGGGGGGGGGGGGAGGAAATTATTTTCTTCGTAGTAATAAAGATTGCTGCATTACCTGGAAGAAATTCTGACAAGATGCACCAGAAGGAAGGTATTTACCGATGTTCCAGTTCATTTCAATCTGAGGCTGAAATGAGGAAAAATAAATAAATGAATAAATAAATATGAAGCATACAATATCATATGTATTCATAATGGGAGGTATCCAGGATTATCCACGCAGGGTTACTTTCTACCCCCCCCCCCCCCCCCCCCAAATAAAAAAATAAATAAAAAAAAAAAACCCCAAAAAAACCCCAAACTATCCCCCCCAAGAAGTGTGGGGATGGGAGGGAGGGAGGGATTAAACTGCCGATGGGAAGGGAGATGACAGGTATAGGCAGCTAGAACTGCCTGGCAAACCCCTGTATGCATCAGCAACACTCCAGCTCCCCCTCTCCCCCAAATAACCTTAATATATTTGAAATGTGAGTGACACACAATGCTTTACAAGTTTTGTTTTATCATGGGAACTTAAAATTGCACTCTAGTTTCACCCTACGTATCTCTCCCTACCCTCCCTACCCACCCTACCTCTCCATCACCATTGTTGTTTTCAGGAGTTCCTAGTATCTCATCTTCACTATCACCACCTGTCTCACCATTCTCCTCTAGTGCTGTTGGTAGTTTACCACGCACCCCTCCATGATTAGCCTACGAGAAATATAGCAATCAGTACTTCATATTTGTAGTTACCAATTGAACCAACCATGGTTAGCTTACTATAAATACAATAATTCTTGGGGGATTCTTGGGGTGCAAATGCTGTGTATATGATAATATGATAAATATGGAAATACCACAGGTAGCCCAAGAGTTTAATAAACATTAAATACCTGATCGAGCCACATGAGAAACTCCCAACATGACGTAGGTACGATGTCAATACTATGGAACAAGTCTTTAGATTGGATACTCTTGAGGATGAAGTCAACGTAGGCAAGAGCATCAGAAACACTGAAAAAATGACCACAAGAAACTGTTATAACATATTGCCAACTGGCCCCACTCCCCAAACAAGGATTTTAGAATGAATGACCTCATATTGACTACTTCGGCGATACGGTGGTCATCTTGAGTCGCAAGGCATTATGGGGCGTCCAGGGGGCAAAACAAAACAAAAATGTTGGATTATATATAGCTTCGTATGTTTGTCTTTCTTTCAAGTCCATCTTCTTAATTCATCTCTTGTCAAATTATCTCGTGGTGAAATGTCGATAATGTAACGTGAAATCGGTATATTTGCCCCTTACCAAGATTGCCGCCGTATTGTCGAAGTAGTCCATGATTGAACCAACTTACAAAACAATGGTAAAACAGAAATATTCTTTTAAAAGTCCTACCTCCTCTTTTTGGTACAAATAATGATCTTGCTGAAGCTAGCGTACACCATGGTAGAACCAAGACGTTTAAATTCACCAACCAGCTAAAAGGTAGTTTGTTTGTCAGGCAGTGTTATATCAAAACTGTTATCTAACTAAATGCTAAAATATAGGCCTACAGTCGTAATCTAGATAAGAATAGAAGATGTAGCATTCCCATCAATATAACCATGTATACTCGGTTTACCTGTAAGAAAAGTTTTTTCATCATTCTCTGGACCATTCGACATAGAGCAGGGTCGTAAAGAAGTGAGGAAGGAGAAGAAAGCCATCTGTAAGCACAGCAAAATAAAGTTAAGCATGGGTTACTTTGTAAGGCTCTAACGACCAAAATCATGATTCTTGCGATTATGCATATGTGAATCATACTTTTAAGTGACTACTGACCTGTAGAAGTGCATCAACTGTGCATCAGCGTATTGGTTCTGGTACGCAGACACTTCATGAAGCCAGCTATGGATCATTCCTTTCAGAATCCTAGAAAAAAGGTATACGTTAACATGTTTGGGAACAGTATTGTCACGAAACTACTGTCATGGAATGTTATAGGAATGATGGGTAGTGCTCTCACCGCTTCGCTACCCATGCTTCCCGTCTGCAAAACCTAACACGCTAAATTCCAATTCGAGCATACCCTGACTGACATCACGTCAGACGTTGTCTCAGTGTTCGATAACACTGATTGATATCTATTTTACAGTTTTGCAAGAGAAAAATTTTGTTTTAGATTTATGGTTAGTGGAGAGAGATGGAATAGGAGTTTGATTGCTGGTCAAATGTGCGCATTGAACTGACAACAACCTTCCTTAGCATAAATGATATTGTTTTCAGTGCAAATATGAATTATGCATACTAAATTGCAACTCAAGCCTTGAGCTACGGACATGCGCAATGTCACATGACGCAATTTGTTGTACGCAATCTTGCTGAAGTAGAAAACCATCCTACTTCTGTCATCAACGTTGCCTGCGATATTGCGCGCGATGTTGCATCGTGTGCCCGCGCCTTTAGAAGCCCAAAACTAATTTTCATCCTACAAATCCTACCTAAAAGCACTTGAACACAGAGCAGCTTCATCGTACGTCGTTAGCCCAGCAGCTGACTGACCTCCTTGTACCAGCTCCTCCAATGAAGCCTACACAAGATATGTTATGGGGTTGAAAGCACAGTTAGTTCTCTAGCAGGGGTAATGATGAATGTCAAATGGCAAAAGAAAACCTACCTGTGGGATGTTATCGAAACTTATTCCTGTACCAGACGCACCCTCAAAATCATTGATATGTGCAGACTACGATCAAACAAATAAAAATGTCAGGAAAGCACAAACAGCTTATTTACCGATGAAAACCAATGGTATTTACCTGTAAGATGGTATTGACAGCCAGACCGTCAATAGACAGTTCTACGCACACCGTAGGGTAACATCCTGGACTGTTGAATTCCATGGATCCTGCTTCGTCGGTTAGGAGACTGAGTCTAGAAGATAAAAATTGACGGAAAAGAATCTAAAATCTGTGGTCAGTTTGGCTTTTCGCAAAATCCTTCGTCTCCGTATTAGTTCGCGCCCGCTAGACCTCTCTCAACTACAACGTTTGCTCTTTTTCCAACTTCGTTCGCTAGCAACTCTGACAGAGTCTCAGAGAAGTTGGCTTGGAGCAAGTCTAGCAACTTAGTAACACTGCTTGCTTTTATCTCCCCCTTCTTTCCTCCTTTCAGTTCGCTCCATTCTTCTCTCGCCATCTCGCCATCTCTCCATCTACTTGCTCTTCAGTAATGTTTTGTAAGCCCTTGTTTTTCCCCATTAGCGTGTACATTATTCACTGACGTACCTGTTATCGTCTTCTTCTTTACCTCCTAAGTCTGGTCTGTCTGTCGGAGACATCCATAACAAGTGGCCATGTTTCTGTAAGTGACGCGCGTAAAACAAATCCGCGGCAAACAGAGTGGCGTCCATCGGAATGTTGCCAACTGGAACGTGGAAGTATCGTGCGTTCTCCAACTGAGCCTGAAAAATATGATACACTTATGCTAAAGACTGTTTTTATTCTTGAACATGCGACTTAAAAAAATGAGGCTATACAAGGAGTCGCTCTTGTTCCTCAGTTCCTTCTGGCTTGGGTTTGGCAGAGGGATCATACCTAGTCTTATTATTCCAGAATCTCCATGGCGCAAACGAGAAGAGTGACATGATGACATTTGCCTTTTCTGAAAAGTGCTGCATGCTATTCTCACTTGGATACAAAGAATCTTTTTTCAGGCGAAGCTCATTTGGATAGAGCGCAGCATTCGGAGCCAGAGGTTCAAACATGGTTCGATTCTCAGGATCTCCACTTCTTTTTCTACCTCTGTTCTGAGTGCCTTTTTAAATAGCAGTAATAAGGAGCACTGATAGCTTGAGGGGTAAAGAGCGCACCTTTGAGCGCTAATCTATATGAGCCCCTTGCAGGGTAGAATTGGGCAAACACTTCCTACGTGATTGAAGTAAAATATATTATCTTTACCATTCATCATGCATGCACTTTGTTCATGGTGCACTTTGTTTACCGGTCGAACCCAGAAAAGGAGTTACTTTGTGTTTTGGCATGATCAGAACAAAGGGAATATACCAACCTGGAAGAACAGATCCACTTCTAAGTAATGCTTGATCATTCGCCTTGATGCATGTCGCTGCCAGTCAAGAACATTGTAATGTGTATCACTATGGAAACCAATAAAGAAATGACGTCAAGGATATCAATGTAATAATGACCTAGCAACTTGGTAATGGATTACACCACAATACCTGTCACTATAAGGCAGAGGAACCAATGGAAAGTCATTCAAGATGGGAATGGACGATGTAAGGTGATTTAAATCTGTTGAATAAAAAACAAATTTGTTTAGCACAATGAAGTTGTCTAGCAGATGAGGAACACTTAGACTAGGTGAATAAGCTGCCATAGGCCCTGGAGATGGAGTCACACGATGCCAAAGTTGAGCATGGATCAGAATGTTATTACACGAATAAAAATACTACTAAGTGTGAAGCTGAGATGCCAAACCGTTGCCACTCTAAGTATTGGAGATCAATAAGTATACTGATAGGTAATAGGACTACGTGCTGTCCAATTTGGAAATAATTGGTTGAAAAAAATTCCGAGAAATCTTTAATTTGGATAGGATGAAAAATTGAAAATAATACCGTAGTTGCTTATATGGGATTTTAGAGTGATAATATGATTAAAACAATAATAGCAGTCAGAACGAAATCCAAGGTTGTATTAGCTTGGTGTTATTGAGCTGACGCTGGGTGATCACATGCAAGCGTCGATTGTGGTCAAATATTCTCTTACCCATCGATGACTGAACTAGAATCATAGTTGGACCACTTTTTTCTTCTTTGTATCCAACCAACAGACGCTGTACAGCTCTGTAAGTCTACGAAAGAAAAGACATTTTTCAGAATGTACGTCTATGGAAATTTAGAGCATTAGTCATTACAGTCAATCATTTTCAATTGTAGCATTTTAGTCGTCAAAAGGATTCTTAATATGTCATCAAACCCGATACAACCGCCACCCGGTTGGCTCAGTTGGTTGTGCACCGGACTTTCGTGCGGGAGGTCATGGTTCGAGTCCCGGCCGGACCAACCCTTATTTTAAGGGTCTTAAAATAACTGAGGAGAAAGTGCTGCCTTTGTAATTACATCTGCAAACGGGTTAGACTTTCAAGTGGCTCGGATGACCACTTTAAATGGCGGTCCCGTCTCTCCACACTTCATCACTAACCAATATCGGAGGGACGTAAAAGAACCACTGAGGACGTAAAGAAACCCTGGCAGTGACCACCCTCAGTGTCTACCTCATACTAACCACCTCTCATGATATAAGGCTGGTCTTAGCATGGGACTTTTTGTCCTGTTGATCATGCCTTAAACTGGTTCAAAGTTGTAAAGCAGATAAATAAATAAATAAATAAATAAGACTACAACAAACTATTCTTTACCTGTCTGGGGATGGTGTCGACTCGTATCTCGAAGGTGTGGTTCTCTGGAGGTAACGAGATGGGTTCCCCTTCTTCAGCATTCTTCTCCCTGTTCCAAAATAAGTATTAGCAAAATCAACTGATTGTTGTCATCGACAACCCACAACCCTGTAGAGTAGTCAGTTCTGATCATACTTAATTCTCTATTAATAATTAATTAATAAGTTTAACGATAACGAATGAGTGTTGTTGACTTACTTTGCAGATCTTTCAATATTGTACATGGATGATAGATTTGGCATTTGATTGTTACGAACTGTGTCCAGTACGAAAACAGATGCCTGGAAAATGAAAAAAAGAAAAGAAAAGGTTTTAACCCACAATTTAATAATAAAACTCGATATCAAAGCCAGTGTTTTCTTTTAATACAGATAGATTTTCCAGCATTTATAAACATTACAAGTATTATTAGAATAAGGAGGAGGAAGAGGAAACGATGTTTTACCTTCTTGGAAGTTGGGATAAAGATTCCAATGATGGCTCGGTTGTCACTGCAGGGAATTAATAATTAAATAAATTCTTATTAAATTCTTATTTCACTCATGTAATCAGTGTCAAATTTTGTAATATCTATAGATCTCTTGGGACACAACAACGGTGACTAGGCTGGGGAGGGAGTCGGAACCAACTTACGATTGACTTTGGTAGAGGTAGATAGTCTTCAGGTTATAGTTCTCAAGGTATGAGCACTCTGCTAGGGTCTTGAACTCAAGCTGGTCCAGCTCGAACACGTCTAAGTCCTTTGTAAGAAAAAACCAGAAGCAAACATGAGAACTAATATACATGTAACACTTGTGAGATAAGGACTTTCACGAGGGTCCTGAAGGGGGTTCTAATCCCATTTCTCAGCCCAAAATTTTGCAAAATCCCAGTCCCAGTCATGCCAAATTTAAGTAGAATTGAGCCCTGTATTGAAGGCAGTAGTGATCCTTATCTGCCATGTTTCTTGTTGGCTAAGGCAGAGGGAGACCCACCAAGGGGTCAGTCAAAAATCAAAGTCCGAGTTATAGAGTAAGTGTTAGAGATCCTGCAAAATCCCCATCCCAGTAATAGCTAAATATCAGTCCCAGTGCATGAAACTCCCATTTTCCCAGACCAAAAAAGGCAAATCCCAGTTCCCATTTTACCCTTTCAGGACTCTCTTTTAAGTCATGTTATCTAATCAGCCGCATCAGTCGCATGTCCATGAATCTATTAGTATCTTACCCGTCCATCGCTGATCCTAGCGATTGTTTTATTTACAGCACTCACACAACCAAGCTTTATCAAAGCTCTTGTAACCAAAGGAACCTACAAATCAAATATTCATATAGTCAACATTATATATTTTCATTACGATAATTTTAAGAATCAAAATGTATTGAAAAACATGATAATATTAGGAGAAGTGAAGGCCAAAAACGAGGATGGAGTGTCAATCATTCTAAGAATTGCTCCTTACAGGAAAACATGAGATAACGTAATCAATACCTGTGATTCGTAGATCCCTTCGATGTCTGGAGAAGACAAATCTGTAAAAAGTTCGCTAATACAAATACAAGAAAAATATATCAATAAATGCCGCCTTTAAAAAATATATAAATAATCATAATAATAATAATAAAACAAAAATGGAGTAAAATTGTTGTTTTTTTTTTTTTTGTAGCTTTAGCTTTAAATACCCGTGATAAGGAGTACTGATAGATTTAGGGGGTAAAGTGCGCACCTTCGAACGCTTGATACATTAGCCCCTGGCTCGGGAGAATTGAGAGGGTGCGTTCAAATACCGCAAAACCGCACAGACAAAGTAAAAGACCACGACACCGTAACACTTGCCTTGGACTTGCATTAACTAAAACAGAATACGGAGATTTTTTTTCACCGATTACCGCGGCCTAAGATTGATTATAACCGCAAACCATGTAGTCTTGTAAAACCGCTATACCGCAGGTTAAGATAAACATTACCGTAAAACCGCACCAAAAATATGGCAATACCACATCACCGCGAACCCTTATGTCCCCCTCTATTGGGTAACCACTCTCCGCGGTTTCGAAGTAAAATATTGGCTTTACCTTTACCAACCAACAGAATATTAATTTGTTCAGTATTATCTTACCTTGAATGCTCTCTATAAATCTCTTCTGCTACCAAATACCGGTACAGGTTGATTCCAGCATGAGACCTGGGTAAGGTCTTGGACACACGACGCCAGACTACAAAACAATTAGGGTGAGCATTTATATACAATGGAAACTGGTAGAGATAGATAATGATTAGGAGAGTTGTTTCTGTAGATATTATGGCCAAACACGGCATTATAAACAATGATATCACCAAACTATAGAAATAATTCGCTGTTATATAATTAATGGTTTTGCTAATACGTGTATACCACGACAATGCAAGACACAAATTTTAGCAAAAAGATTTACGCTTAACTTGTCACTCTTGTGAAAGGTTCCTCACAAGAAAGTTTCACCACAAGAAAGTTTCACAAGGAATTTCGTCGAGAAAACCCCTCCCGAAACTTGTCTCGCAAAGCTACAGAGAGTAACTCTCAGCCTGTTGAAAGTATTGAACAAAGCCGGGTAAACATTATCCGATGTTGCCTTCGTTTTGAACCACAGATCAAATTTTCAAGGCAGTTTTTTTCTACTTACTAGTTCCCTCTTCTTCTTCCTTTGCACATCTACTGTTCACATAAAATATCCTGGGTATGTTGACTTTAACAGTGTGAAGGTCTGAACCAATCAGAGCCCAAACCTTGAACACACCAGGAGATGAAGTTTCTGCAATCTAATGGAATCAAAAACAATATTAAGAAGGTAGTTAATCATTATTTGAAAAGTAGTTGTCTTGTTGTGAGATCTTAGGAGCACAAACGAAGCCAAGGTAAGCTTATTCAAGGGACCTTTTCAGTATTTTATAATTTTGAATATAACCAGGAGCGTATAGTTAGGTAAAGGAAGAATCTTCGATCTAGCCTTCTTACAAATACCGGCAGCTATTTCAAAAAGGTTGGTGAGGGTTTTGTTGCATGTTGCATGTTGCATGTTGCATGTTGCATGTTGTTGCATGTTGCATGTTGCATGTTGCTTGATGCATGATGCTTGTTGCATGTTGCATGTTGCATGTTGTTGCATGTTGCATGATGCTTGTTGCATGTTGCTTACCAAACTTGAAATGTATTATATTCATATGTAAATGTAAATGTCAGCACAGAAGAAAATATGATGGAAAAAGCTGCAGACAAAGTTTGGTAAAATTCTATATCGTTGTAACCTTTCGCTGATTGGATTCAAATCACCCATATTTTGCATTTCGGATTTGGTATGCAACATGCAACAAAACCTTCACCTTCCCTGTTGCTAACTCCTTCCTTGATATGATGAATCACACCCAGTAAGATAGACTACGCAAGTAGGGGATTCTGAGGTTTACCTGTACAATCTGCCATGGAGTATTCAAAAGTGACCTGGCTTGCTGTCTGATGAATGACGTCATTCCTGTTTTGGACCCTCCTCGTACACCTAATGACATTCCCATACTGTTGGCTTCCTGACGTAATCGTTTCCGCTCTGCTCTTTGCTTCGCTTGATATTCCCATTTCTTCTTGTGGAAGGACACCCAATCATCTTTTTCTTCCTAAAAATTAAAACTTCTATAATTAATTATGTTACAAGATTTGATGCAATTTTTTTTCAAAACCCTAGAGACTGTAAGTTTAAAACTCTGGGGTGTTATGATGGTGAAACGACTGCTTTTTTGTTGTTGTTGTTCGGAGTCTTCAAATTAAATACCTAGCGAATAATTTCCTTGCTCAAGACGTAGGCTTCGAAGTATTTCAGGTATGTGGAGAATGACGGTCGAAATTCATTTGGCAACCTGGTGTGGAGTTTTAGGACAGAGGGCCCTAAAACCATACATTATCTCTTATTTTTACGTTTTGTTTATTACCTCCTAATGAGTCAGTATTTGCCAAAACTTTCTGATACTTGGTAAACTTTAGACTGCTCTTTCATGAGATAAGCCGTTTTTAAAAAAAAATAAGATTAATATTTTGACACTCGTTCCCAGTCCCTTTCTCATTTCTGGAAAGGCCAATTAAAAAACGTCGATCTCATTTAACCACAGCAATGAATACGGTGTATGGTGTACGAACCTTGGATGGTCCCCACTCGGGTTGATCACCAAGAACCTCCTTCCATGATTTGCTCAGATCCACCGCATCATTCTTCTTTTTTGATGTAGACTGACTCTTGCTGGAAACAACCTCCGCCTCCATTTCACTACGTTTTCGCTTGGTGGCCATTGGTCTTAATGAACCATTGGGTCTAGAGCTAGACCCCATGTCTTCTATGTCTCGTATCTGATCACCTGGACTGGGTGTGGGACTGGATCCATCATCTATCTGATCGTACTGCTGTTCCTTGGGGAAAAAAAGAAAAGAAAAATGCATCTGAGTCTTTCTTTATGAGTTTCCGTGTCCATGTCCATCAATATCTATTTGTTTAAAGCAATTTTCCGTATGACCATGTTAAACGTACGGCACGGACCGCACCTTGTATGCCGTGTATGAAAACTTCGACATTAAGTGGCGTGTCCGCGCCGTGCCGTGCCGTGCTAATACGAAATCTGCTCTATCTCTTTCGCTATGTTTACCCAGGCTACGTCTATTTGTATTATCTTGGCTCTGCCCTCTGTACGACACTTAACCAATTCTATAATCATTGCAATAAAACACTGACTGTAATACCAAAAAGATCGATATTTGCTGTTTACCTTCTGCTTGGGGAGCCTGGTGAACATTTCACTGATCTTCTGTTGCTTGAAGACATCATTCTTTTCCAATAATCTCTTGTGTAGCCAAGGAGGGTGAGCACAACGAGGAACTGGATTACTAACCTGAAAAACACCAATCAAAACACAACTATTCAGCATTAATAGTTTTGAACCTTTAGCTATTATCTTTTCCAGCACTTCCAAGGAAATAATAATTAACAAAGTTTCGTATGTAAATAGAATTGCCTGTTGGTTCTCTCCTGTGCTTCAAGGGTTTTTCTCCGGTTTTTCCTCCCTCCGCAAAAATCAACTTCTAAATTCCAACTGGAATTTCAGTGGACGAATTGCCACTGCTAAATCCAATTTATTATTATTGATGGCTGACAAGCAGACATTCTACACTCTAATACATATTTTAGCTAGATTTTTGTTGTTGCGTTCTTTCATCTCACAAAAAAGCAGATACATCTACAGATCAAGTGAACAGTCGCTTTAACTCACCCCTTGCAAAGCAGCTGGTATAGTAATAATCTTCTGTATAGCACTGTTCAGTCTCTCAATATAATACTGCCAATCCAGGATCTCCCTGATGTCAAAGTCAACCATCGCTGCATTCTTCAGCCATCGCCGTAGATAATGCTTCTTCACACCGTCCTCAGTTTGGAATATCGCTAACGGAATCGCTCTTTCTGTCACTGGAGATCCTTCGGGTTTTCTTGATATGATAAATCTACAGCTTATACCTTTGTCTTTTACCATCTGGTCACCGAGAAATTCAGCAAGTCTCTTGGCGGTGCTGATAGATGTGGACTTTTGTGATCCGTATTCTTCTAGTGTTTTGGACATACTTCGATTCTCTGAGATGAGACCAAACAGCTCGCAGTCCGGCATGTTCGACGCCTGAGGGGAAAAGCACAAAATGAATATAATGGGAGCTTACTGGGAAGGAAAGGAAAGGAAAAGCTGTCCTGTATCAGCCACATTAATTTATCCGTTTTTAGATCATTAGTATTATTAATAATTTAGTCTAGTCATATTGATATATATTATATATTATATTTTATCGTTATTATTGTAGTTTTATTATTATATACATTGTAAACGCGTTGAGGCGTAGCAAAATGCGTAATAAAAGCTGTAGATTAAATTAAAAATGAAATGAAATGACCGGATAGGAAAATGACGAGAAGGAATATATAGTATGCCCAGCTGTTAGAGTGTCCAGTTATACTGATAATTTAACGTTATACTGATAAGTTAACGTTATTCAATGAGAAACCCATCGAAAAACCAATTGAATTTGCGTAAAATTATTTAAGAAAGTGACCCCACCACTCTATGCTTATAATTTTCCCCCTTGGTATCCCATAACTTAAGATGTCTTCCGTTTGGTAAAAAGGTATATTTCCAGTGATAAGTATGCAACAAATTCAAAATTTAATAACCATAACGTTACCTTACTGTAGAGAACGTCCAACCAAAAGTTTGCTACCTTCGCTACAGCATTATAGACCTCCTCCAGATTGCCACCCTGGAGAAACTGTTCAAACACCGATGACTGGAAATTCTTAATCAGTTGTAGTTCTCCTCTGCGCTTCACCTCAAAACCTTTCAACTCTGCTAGCGAACCATCATAATTGAACACAGCATATCTGGAGTAGAAAAATGTTTGATAAGAAACTACAAGCGTCATGACTATTATATATTTAATGTTTTTACAACCAAACATTAAAGTTAGTAGTTGGCCATTGCCGTTAAGACGCGGTTATACGAGCAACAAAATCGTGCAACTTGTTGTGTTGTAAGTTGCAATGCGAATGCTGCTCGTTTTACCACCCCGTGCAACAACACAAATGTTTTGCGCTACTTTGTTGCAGAAGTAGAAGCACCTCTTTCTACTCTCTGCAACAAAGAAAATGTGTTGCGCGCGGGTTGGTAATACAAGCGACATTTGCTCTGCAAATTGCAACGCAACAATGTTCTCGTTGCCCGTACTATTACCGCACTTTAAAGTATCAATTATCGCTAGGAATCGAACTAAAACATGTTCCCGCTCTACAGTAGCATTACTTTATCAGCAATCATCATCACATTTTGTTCCACTTGTCTCACCTTTTCTTCAGTTTTTTCCCTTCTTCCTTTGAAGCAGGTAAAATCATGGCTCGGTACGGACCATCCACCTGTACAAAGACAAAAATGCTTAGCTCTATCATGTATCTTATGGTTTGCACATATATATGCAATAGTTTCATGAGGTGGAACAAATAATGAAACGTTGCATATTCTTTAGAAACAGTTTTAATGAAGCTTATTTGGTCGCAACTCAGGTGGTCACAAGGAACATCTCATCAGCAATGCAGGAATCATTTAAAGTAACAGATGGGTCATTCTAATCAGCTTGTAATCTAAGGTATGAGGAGGGAGATTTGGATCCCTATACGCGCACAACTCAAATTTTGCACGGACTTTACAATATTTTGCCTTAAAATTTCTTACCTCAAAAAAGATCGAATTTTCGTTTCTGACATCATAAGTGAGATTAGCTGAATCTGTTAGTTCGTGGTACTGGTCATTGGTAAAGTGGTTCTGAAAACATTAACGATGGACAGGTATAGACAGATCGTGAGGTAACTAGCACCCATCTCTCTTCTTTTCACTTCCCTTCTTTACATTTTCCTTTCTTTTCCTTCACTTTCAAAATATTTTATATGTAGAGATTACACACTTGTCTAAAATAAGAACCCTTTAACTTTCTCTCTTCCCTTCTCTTTTCCTCTACTCTTTCTGTTCTTCTATCCCATTCCATCCTGTCCCTCTCTTTAGAAAAAGAGAGTTCAGGCAGATTATGCACTGGGAAATTATTTATCTTCAGTGGATCTTGTCCCAAATATGTCCCAAAAGACAGAGAAGCGGTGTTATATTAATGTCTGACCTTAACCATGATATTTAGCATAGCACCGGGATAGGAAACAGTCACTTTGCTTTTCTTTGGGTTGGTTGTCTTAACCTAAAAAATCACAAGTAATAATATGTTAATGATATATTGATTTAGATTGTTACGACTCATGGAGTTTAAGGCCTTGTTACACGTTGAAACTCTTAATAGCTGAAACTGGTGTGCGACGGCGTTGCAAGACAAGTTTCAAGGGGTTGTTATTCGGCGCTATTTTGTCCTGAACCTTGTTCATGACACAAGTTTCGGTTGCACGAGTAAAACGTTACTCGTTGCACAAGAGTTTGAGCGAAAAATTTCAATGTGTAATGTTCGACCTTAACAGAGTTATATGAAAACTGTATGTTGCATCTAAAACGTACCTGATAGTTCTCTGGGAAACTCGCAGGTAAAATACACCAAATACCATCAGTATCCAACTCAAGAGGACGCCTAAAAGGAGTAAGGTACAGTACTAAGATCTAGGATTTTTTGAGGGAGTGTGTGTGTGTGTGTGTGGGGGGGGGGGGGGGGGGGGGTGCAAAAGTTACTTCAAATTTGTGGCAAAACTAAATTCTAGGATAAAATGATCAATTGATCCTCTGGTATGCTCTGACCCTCCCTCTGGATCTGTTAGTGAAAACAGTTGGTCCTTTGCGATTTGGGAGCAGGTCACTGGAATATAGGACTATGAAAGGGGAAATTCCTCTCAGTTCTGCATCCCTCTTTTGTTTCTCCTCTGATAGATTATCTGTTAACAAACGCCAAGGACATGTAACGAGGTGAAGATAAGTAGGAGAACGAAAACGATTCTCAGCCATGTCAAGGCTTAAAGTAATTTCAACCCCAAAACTGTACAAATCCTCCAATGACGTCAACCCCCTCTCAGGGAATGGGGTGGGGGAGGATATATACCCTATACACACCCTATTTGTTCCACAATCTCTCTTGCTTGTTTGATGATGTTAGCGCCAGTGTAGCACACGATTCCTGCCATTTCCATGGAATACCATCGTGCCCTAGTGAAAAAACAATATCAACATTCAATACTCCGGTTTCAATTTCTCTGTTGTTCAGGTTAGCCTGGATTTTGTTTACGTTATTTATGTGTTCCAGTAAAGGTCAGTGTGAAATTTCGAAGTGTTTGTTGAAGTTGTACATTTTTTTGGTAATAAGCAAGAACAGCCCCCCAAATGTCCTGATGACAAGCTGTCGGCCATTAGACGGGCGTTTGTCGGCTGTTTGCCGGCCGTAGATCACACAATGTTCGGCCATCCGAGTTACGGTGAACTGACGGCGAGATGTCAGTAAGTTAACGACATGTCCATCGTTAAACGGTGGTTCAAAACATCAACAGTAAAGTCAACTTATCCACATGTAAGAAAGACTTTGAAGGCGCGAAACCCCAAAGTAAAGTTATTTCCACTTCCGGTTGACTTCGCCGTCGTAGATTTATCAAATCTTAAGGTCGCTAGTACTGGCTTCTTGATTTCCTCCTTTCTCTGTATTCAATTCTCATTTTTTCCCCAGTCTAACTCGAGGAAAATGTAGCAGTAGGTAATAATTCAATAATATATCAACTAACCCTTTTCTCATGACGTAACCATAAAACGAATTCAGGATACATTTATGTGCGAGCTGTAGTGAATCGTATAGAACTTCTTTGGCTTTACAGCTAAAATAAGAAAAGAAATATAAGATTATGAAGCTCGACAAAAACTGATGTTGGAACTTTTTTGAACTCTTCTCGTGCTATAAACTAGAAAGTTTTGCATTTAAAAAATGATTTAGTCAAACTGATTTGGCTACGAGTTGAAAATACCTTTTGATCTCTTCTGGGTCGCCATTCTGGCTTGCTGTACCAAGCTTTCGTTTCCACACCTGAAGAAAAAGAAGCAGGAAATTCCAATATAATACAAAAACTACAGTTTAATGTTAAATTTCACAAGGTTGCTTGGAAATTGCATTTGATGTGTGGCAATACAGAACTTGACTCAAATTGTCTTCCATAACCAAGGATAGAGTGAAAACTGGAGAAATCGTATATTTTTTAGCAAAGGTAGAAAAAAACACGCAGTTTTGAAATGATTAAATGCACCGGGGGTGGGGCTACTCCCATATAAAAAGGGCGGAGATGATTATCATGACTTCCGATTTCAACCCCTAAAAGATAGAATGACCATCCCTGCCCTTCATTAATGCATCCTTCAATAACTCCACTTGTGTTGGCCTTAATTAACAAGAGTTCATTGACTCCACTCATAGCAACTCATACTGAGGTAACTCTATTAACTCTGCTGAACTGAAGAAACAACATTTTTGTCACTTTGACCCACTCTTGCGCGTTTAAGGTTTAAAATGAAACTACCCTGAACACTGTGAATCCCTTCTATTCGATCTTACAAATCTAAGAGGCAGCTATCATACCTTAAGTAAACCTTTAAATTCGTATCTTCTGTCTCTGAATGCTCTGACAGTGTCGACATAGAAAGAGTTCTCACGCTGACAGATAGTAGTATGTCGTTGTTCTAGTTTTGTGTTACGAATTCGACCGTAAGCTTTGTGGCAGTAATCTATAACGTTTAAAGAAGAACACAAGAATAGAATGGATGAAAATAAGTGAATAGAATTGCAACAACAGCACTCATTAGAACAGACAAATTAACAATGAACAGTCAACACAACATCATTATACAATCCAACATTATTGGGAATGCATTTTGTGATTTTTTTAAAACTTGTTCATATCGCGTCCAAGAAGGACAGGGGCGGACAATATCATAAAACACCACTGTTAGAAAATCAGCCCATAACGGCAAACGCAACTCGAAAATAAAATGTCAAATACACGGTTTTAAAAGCCTAAATGTATGGGCTGCGCATGTTGTAAATAGTTCAGAAATATCCAAGTGTTTTTGACGCGATATAACAAGTTAAAAATCAAAAATGCACTTTCAATAGGCAATGTGCATCAAAGCTCACAAAGCACTCTGGGAAAGTGAGTTCTTTAAAAATGTAACAGGGAAATCAAAGGCCGGAACTTTTTTTTTTTATCAGAGAAAAATACTGTTATTTTCGTCTGCTGAAATCCTTTTATTTCCATAGAAAATGTTGAAGGAAAAATTGTCAGATGAATTTTTAGAGGAGTCAAAAAAGCTTAAGAACTCACTTTCCCAGAATGCTTTGTGCTAGAATTCCGACTATTAAGTTGTCATCTTAACTTTACTAAACTAACTATGACACTATGTGCAATGGCCAAGCTTTTGCAGCAGCATAAAGTACCTCCAAGTCGTTTCTTTTCCAGCTGTGCTTGTTCAGCAGGAGGAAGTGAATGGAATGTACGGTAAGGATCTCCTGGTTTCAAGCCTGGTATTTTTTCCACTTCAAGTTGTTGTTTAATTGTTTGGTATTCACTCCGTGATGCAGGCACTGAAAATGAAATGAAACTTTCACTGAGACAATGAAAATGTTATTCTAAAGCTAAGATATGTTACCTTATTATATGAAATTTTCCCAACATGTTTATTTCGTAGGTACAGGTAGCATAATTTTGAAACACATAATTTTGTGATTTTGTTGAATAAATCATTCATAACTTGCTTCTTGGATACAAGAACTCCTTGAACAGAACCAATTTTTGATGTAACAACAACAACAACAACAACAACAACAACAACAACAACAACAACAACAACACAGTTTGCAATACTGGCACTAAAAATAGTCACTCAGCGCTGATCTGGATCAATAAGAGCTTTGTTAATGAAGTTTTGTGTCACTACACTATATTTTCATGGGAAAAATTTCAAAATTTATGTGTCATAAAAAATTTCCTGTAATATGGTATTCCAATCATTCTTCCCAATATATATCACAAAGGATTGTGAAAGACTGGTCTACTTACTGACTTCTCCTCTCCAGGACCACGCCATTTTTCTCTGACATCTGGCACCAGGTTTGTTAAAATCACAGGCTGCACATGTTGCTTCATCAACCATGGCTGACGGCTAAAACACGAAAGGAATTTTTTTTTCTCAATAAAAACTGCTTCCTCCCAATCATCTTTGTCTCCCAGCAGCCTACAACATCAGTAATTGTGTACTCTAGAACCAGCTAAGACGTGTGAGTCAACTATTGCCCGACTGAACATTGGCCAAGTGTTAAATAACTATCAGCTGTGTGTTGGCTGACTATCACCTTGGAGACATAAGTGCAGAAATCTAAAGAAAGTTCTTATTATTCCATAACGAATACCATAATTAAAATACCTGCAGTCTGTTAGTGAGGATAATGTTTGGGTACATAGCTCCCACGTCAAGATGGTAGACCATAGGATTCTCAAGTCGTGCTGGGGTGTCTCTAAGGGCTGTTAGTTTTCCTCTGATATCATCACATATCTAAGTGAAAAAATCAATACTCAGAAGGCAATCATAAAGAGCTAGATCATCACCATTGGAGGGCATGCTGATCGGTGATTCTACTACCATTAAGGAATGGGATGCATCCTTATATTTATTCTCATGGTGCAATTCTTTAGGTGCATGTGATGGCATTTCAGTTAGTATAACAGCATTTTACAATAGGTGCTACAGTTTTGCTCATTTTTTTCATTTGTAACATTGGTTTATACCATTTGTGGCATAAGATGTTGAATTTAAATTGGGGATATCACCCTGTTTTCTTCTCCAGCCAAATCTCTCAACTTTTTTTCTCTCAATTTTTTTCTCAACTTTAACTTACTTTCTTGTAATAGTAAAAAAATATTTTTGTGTTTTCTGTATGTGGCAAATTCTAATAAACTAAACTGAACTATAAGAAAGGCTTCCTGAACAGGAACTGTAGATGCAATGTGCATGAGTTCTACTGATTCTGCAAAAAACATCAACACAGTGACAATAGTACCTCATCAAAATTGGTCACAGTATCCATGGGAATACTCTCTTCTCCTTCAATTGTGTGTCTCATTGTTTTCTCTATACTATCAATCAGTCTTTGGAATGCTTCAGGAACCTTGAAAATAAGAAAGAACAAGGTCATTTGACAGTCAAAGGGTATTGTAACATCCTGACAAACAGAAAACCTGTTCAAAGAAGTTTAACCAAAGCTTTAATGTGAATTTGCTGTACTTACTAATCTGAATCTACAGGGAATATCACTTCTAAATACACCAGATTCAATAGCTTCAACATGTCCACCAACATAGGTCTCTGAATCCAACACATGGCCATCGTCACTCAGCTTATTAAATACCTACAAGATAGAAACACATGAACATGTAAACGTTCAAGAAGTGCTAGGTCTTTGCTTTCATGAAATTTGGGATGTGAAAGGGAATACCTGGAATAGCCTTGAGGGCAGAAGGGATAAGATATCATATTAACCAAGTGATGGGTTGTCAGTAACAAGAGATATCTTTAATTATTGATCGGAAACTCTTATTATTGAGTAGTTGTTTAGTATTTTGATTTTATTCATTTATCGAGCTTTCTGACTCACTGTTTTGTGTGTTTTTACTACGTTTCGACGCCATTTTGGTCATCTTCGCCAGGTATTATGCTGTGTTCTTGTGATGAGTGGCTTCCAAAAATCAACGTCTGCATGATACTGCTTAATATTCATGTAGACGTTGATTTTTGGAAGCCACTCATCACAAGAACACAGCATAATACCTGACGAAGACGACCAAGATGGCGTCGAAACGTAGTAAAAACACACAAAACAGGGAGTCAGAAAGCTTGATAAATGAACAAAATCAAAATACTAAAAAAAAGAGATCTCTTACTAATCTAATTGTAGGCCCCAGCATTTTTGTGGATTTCAACAAATATTGACTAGGACAAAAATGAAAGGAATAGACCTTATGTGAGTAGCTATGTGTGGAATAGAATTAAAGAAGAAATGAAAGTTGGACACACACAAGTGGGGAGCTTAGGAAAAATTCTGAACAAACCCACAACCTTTTTAGCTTGGGTGTAATGTTTACACATTTCAGACCATGTGTCATTCTTTTGAGAATAAGATTCTTTGTTTGAGTTACATGTATATCCATATTCACATGTCTTCTCATGTGCAACCATTAAACAAACAAATGAGACTCTAGGGAATGACAGGTGGTCTGAAATGGGAAACACTTTATGTACAAACTAAAAGGGTATAGTTCTCAAAATTGTATCAGTAGAAGCACAAGAGGGCATAATAGTAAGGATCTTACCTGCTCTTGTTTGTTGGGGAAGATAATATTGACAGTGAATGCCTGGACCATCAATAGTGCCTCACATAGAGTACCAGAACCTTTCCTCAGCACCTGACCATAAACAAAAGAAAGTAAGAAAGTTGTACCCCTTAACATAGATTCTGAGCAGTCCTTTATTTTTCCTGCATTGTCTAACTGTTTTCCAAATAAGAATTAGTAGCTACTGTAGTCTGATATCCCAAGGGGAGGGATACTAGGGGATGAAGGAGAGCCTTCTGAGGTTTCTATTAACTGTCCTTGTTTCATGAGGGTAATTTGCCAAGCAAGAATTAGTAGCTAGTCTGATATCCCAAGGGGAGGGATACTAGGGAATGAAGGAGAGCAGGACAAGAGGAAATCAAAAACAAACTCCAGTCAAGAATAAAGAAACTACTGCTATTATGTACTGTACCAACCTCGTCTGGTTCCAATGGGATTATAGTACACAAAGCAAAGATAAATGGATGAACATACTTCATGTACAAGTAGTATGTTGCCACAGCATCAGAAACAGAGTAGTTAGCAAGCTCCTGCAAACAAAGATGGAAGATATTTAGATCAACTTTCAAAGTTATAAACAAAGGCAGACTGGTAAGACATGAAGGAGAATTTATTGAGTGGATACAGTATGTATACTGTAGTCTTGGTCATTTGATGATAAGTTTGATTGTTCATTTCAGCACAAGGGTAATAGTGTACTTTACGATTGGCAGATGGTCGGGTGACAGCTGACCGACACATGTTGGCTGATCATAAAGTAAAGGATTACAGAGGTTAAATCATGTACTTTATGCCCCACTAACACATGTTAGTCAACAATCAGCTGTCACATAACCAGCACTAGGCTGACACATCACCAATACTCACTCCCTCGTATTTACAAAAGATTTTCAATTAATTTTGATGATTAGCCATGACATTTAATTTTATCTTTTATATACCATTGTACATATCAGCCAACAGTCTACTGACTGTCAACTTACATGTGTACATGACTACCTACAGTACATATCATACTGTACATACCTGAGGCTGTTCACTTGCCATGCGACACATCTCTTCAGGATCTAGCTCAATAGGATCATACCTTAGCTTAGCCTAGAACAACAATAATCAAATTTAACCAGGGGCATAGCATGCACATGTATGTTAATCTAATTCTTGACAATCTTGGTAATACTGGATAGTGTGATAGTCTGTGATACCTTTGTTGTTGCTTTTAGGTTCTGGCTTCCTACTGGAAGATAACTGTCTCTTTTCACCCATCTAAACAAAGAAAGAAATGGATAAAAGGGAAGAACAGAAAAAAAAGAAGAAGAAATGGTGCAACATTATGCACAAGCAAGCTATATCATATGACACAACTTGTTGCACGCAATGTTGCTGAAGTAGAAAACAATCCTACTTTGCCTGCACTATTGCATGCAACATTGCACCATGTGTCCATAGGTAGCTCAAATGGCCTTGAATAAACAACCATATGATCAGTAATGTTAGTAGATTTACCTATATGCATCCATGTGTATTGCAGGTCTTGATTTATACTCTCCCTGTGAGTCAACACTAAATCCAATCTCATCCATCATGTTGATGCCATGATGGGCTGCACGAGCCTCTACGAATGGCCTAATAAATATAAAAAAATATTAACTAGCAATTATTATCACAAGTGAAGTGCTGTGATCAGTGTGCAATATGTTGCATTCAGTACTTAGGCTAGAATTTGTTTGCCTCATTAATGGCTCCTCCACGGAAAATCAGTGTTTGTTTATGTCTGAACAGTTTGTGACTCTTAGAATCAATTCATTCTAAAGGTACATGCACATTTAAGAAAAACTACTAAAAAACCTTCTGAATTTGAGTTTGTTTATCATACATTCTAAATTCCATTGGGAAAACTACCCATTGTCTGGTTGTCACTAGAGCAAAGCTGGGATAATTGATCGTTAATAATCAGATATGTGGTTAGGAACACAACTATTACCATAAGGATTAGTATTTGCCGTAAAAACTACAAGAAATTTAAACTCACCAATCAAAGGAATCTCCGTTGTATGTGACAAAGATGTTTGGCTTCACTTCAAGTACATGTTCAAAAAATCTTTGTAACAACAAAGCCTGAGAAACAAAGAAGACGTAATGAATTGTGGTATACAGTCATGTATCTACTATTCCCTAACAGAAATGTATTGGGATGTTTTAAAAGGAATTAATAATTAATGTGCATATAGAAGTGTGAAAATTTCTTTGCACACAAAGATAGTAATTATGGGCCAGGGTTAATTTCTTCCTCTCGTCCTCCCTCCTTTCCATTCATTCATTCATCCTTTACTTCTTCCTTCTCATAGTACATCCATCTATCCCTTTGTCCTTTTATCAGTCTCTGATTTTTCCATTCCTCTCTCCCTCCTTCTTTCCTTCCCTCCCTTCCTCCATCTTTCCACTGTCCCACTGGCTACAGTAGCCCAGTATCATCCTCAGTAAGCATTATTCATGATTTTCAGCAAACATATACCTCATCTGGTTCATTTAGGACTGTGAACTGCCCCTCATACTCAGGTTTAGGTGTGTATTCAAAATCCTCAATGTCTTCTGAAACTATCTCACGATTGATTATCAGGTAACCCTAGGGAGAAAATACAAAAGTAATGCGACATTAACATCTTTAGCTCAGAAATAAAAGGACAGGAGGGAGGGGTAGGGGGGCATTAAATTACAAGGGAGAGAAACTGTTCAGGAATTCACCCTGCAATTACAACCTAAAAAGTCAGTACTTATGGTTAGCAGCAAATTGTACTATCCTCTTGAAAAACTAGACAGGATCTTGATCAGCAGGGTGGTGTGTCGGTAGGAAGAGAGCTAACAAACATCACAATGAATTGGGCTGTAACCGCTTACCCTTTCAAAATTATCTTGGATAAAATACTACCAGGAAAAATGTAAAAGTAATGGAAAAAGTTCCACCAAGAAAAGGTGTGATTTTTTCTCCATACCAACCTGTCCATCAATCATGTATGAGATCATCATAATAGAATCTGTGGCAGAATCAGGGAACTTCAAGGGAAGCTTGGTTGTTTCAATATCAAATGCCAATACAACAGGATCCTAAATAAACAATAATCAATGATATAAATAAATTGATGTTACTTATGAAGTACACAGGGCATGTCGAATGTAAATAACAAAACATAATACAGTCATACAGAATTTATCTCTGGTATTAATCTGGTTAGTCCAAAAGTAGGCTTTTTTTCAATTATTGACTTCTTTTGATTATTATCTTTCGTTATTATTTATTGCAGGATATCGACGAACTTTCCTTAAGAGGATTCATTACCACGTTGCATTCGTTAAATGTTGGTAATGTGGATTGTTACAATGTCATATTCCATGTAACCTCAAATGGTGAAGATGCAGTTACTGCGATACGCAGTTCACTGGCAAGAGTTATGTCTGAGGTGCAGATTGGCTATTATATAGCCAATAATGCAAATATAACGACAAGTAAGAAAGAATCAATTATAGTTACTTTGTGTTATTTCTTACTGTACAACACGCAATGCAAGCCAACAGCATCTTCAATTGACCTGTAATTTCTTACCCAATCACAATCCTAAAAGTCATTTATACGTAGGCAGTGTCATATGAAGACGTCACTAACTCTGAGTTATGATTCATGCTTTCAAAGGTGATGGATTCCTTCACAACGTGGTTTCCACCATTGTTCTTGGCCAGTGGTCAAGGTTTGGGAAATTATTGGATGGGAACTTGATACCCAGAGAGGACATGACAAATGTTTTCCATCAAGAAAATGCTTTAGAGAAAATGGTTGATCTCTTCAGCTTTAAAAGTCAGTGGGTGCTGGACCTGTCAAGAACTGCCGATGGTAATTATTTACTTATTCTAAATAGCTGCGTTACTGGATTGCTTCTTATTCTTGATTTTGCGCTCTAGGAACCAGCATTTCTCTAATAACGAATTTGGAGCGCAACTGCCTTTGCCTGTGTGAAGACTCTACTATTCGTAACACCGTAAGAAAAGCTCATGTGGCTGTTTCAAAACGAGGTACGAGCTCCGTCTATGATGATGACGATGATGATGGTAACGATGATGAGCAAATCGAAAGTGAGGATGATTTGACCATGGACCATCAAGAAACTGAAGACACCGAGGTCATACAGAATAAATATATAAGGAATGTAGAGGAGTTACGTAATATCTGTTCCTAGTACTCAATAATAGACTCAATAGACCATTTCCCAAAATGGTTATCGAAATTTTGAATTATTTAAAACGAAATAAAATTTGATTGTTTCATATTGGTCGTGAAAATTCACAGACGTTTGTATGTGCCTGGAGGCGCGCATTTGCAGGTATATGTTATGTTTTCTTGACCAATATAACACCTAATTTCATCAATCGTTGTACTAGAGCGTAAAGTGTTTTTTCCAATTTATATTGCATTCGAAATTATGTCCGTCATTATGACAAAAGGGTCTATTAACGTTTTTCATTCATTCTAGTTCTAATACAATTACAACTGATTACCCGTTAAATAGTTTGCAAGAAATCGTCACATGTTTAAACAAATCTTCTCCTTGTGGACTGAAAATTACTGCATATTCAGTGAGTTTTCTTTACGTATGCACGTTCGATTGAGTTTGATGGGAAAATAGAGCGTTGAGCCAAATGTTCGATGTCGTAATTAACTGGACCTAACTCTTGTATTGAATATTCAGGCGAGATTATATAACAGAAAATTCGCATTTTCTAAAATAAATAGGTTCGCAATATTTATTGAAATTTATATTCAAAATTATCTTTTATCATTATTATTATTATCTTTTATTATCGTTTAATTGTTCATGGCTGAAAGGTTTGAATTGTAATTTTGATAACGTTCCTAAACAGACATTCAGGAACATAAATTTATGTAACACAGGTTCATGAACATAAATTTATGTAACACAGGTTCATGAACATAAATTTATGTAATGTCACAGGTCTATTTATTTATAAATTTCAGGGCAAATTTATGTGACAGTTTTAAGAAAGGTAACTTCTGTACATAAACAAACAAACAAAATATCTATTCTGTATGTAATGTAATAAATATTGTGCATTATTGTAATAAATTGAAATGTGTAATAAAATTTGAATGCATGGGTTTGACTTTTGTACAGTATGATATATTATATGATAGCAATGTCACATTTAAGGGTGGAATGTACATTTTTGAATAACTAGAAAAAGTAAATTCATAAAAAACATGGGAAACTGCACATTTTAACAAGAATATACATAACCAATTTCACACATTTTTTAATATGTTCGTTTTGCATAAAAAAATGGAAAAAACGTATGGTTTTGTTCAAAATGTGTTGACAGGGCATGAAAGTCCAAAAATCTAAATTTAAAGTTTGGGTTGTTTATGCAGAATTTATTTTATAGAACATTTCAGATAGCAACACCAAAAGAGACTTCATCTGATGACATATTATCATAGCCAGGACAAAGGACCTTCGAGGAACATTATTTGATTACAAGTAATGGGAAGTGTGGGTGGTGTAGTGGTGAGAGCACTCTCCTCTCACCAAGGCAACCTGGGTTTGAGTCCCGCAAGGCTTGATGTAGTATGTGAGTAGAGTTTCTAGTTGGTTCTCTTCTGCGCTTCAAGGGTTTTTCTCCGGGTTCTCCGGTTTTTCTCCCTCCATAAAAATCAATTTCTAAATTCCAATTTGATCATGGAACAAGGGCCACTGGTTTGTTAGCCACTGGCTAATTAGTGCTACCATTAAACAAGGACATTTTTTAATGGTTTCGAATTCCATCTGTGAGCTTAGATTTTTTCTGAGCCTTTCATTGTTGTGTAGTATGAGATACTTTATTATTCTTTACTCTTTGATTACCTTCCTGTCCTGTCATCATTACAGTAAGTTTTACCACCTGTGACAGGTGCTTTTCTGATCGAAGACATCTCAAGATGACAGGAGAACAGTGCAAAGTCCAAACATAATTGTAACTAACAGTATTGTGCCATGCCTGTACTTCATAATCATATTATCCAGTTTTACAGGTTATCAGTGTACTTACAGGTCTATCCAGTAGGTCATCTCTTCGGTTCAGCTCTGGGAACATACCACCTCGTACTTTAACATTGTACCAGTGACCCTGAATGGTAAATGGTAGGATATTTTAGATCAGCTGATTGGTTTTATTTCAGGGTTTCATAAAATCAAACAGAGGTCATTTCTAGATGAAAGTGGTCAAAAACAACCTGGTTGCAATAACCAACTTCACTATTCAAGTTGAGTGATCACACACAAAGTAATTTGAGATGAGGCTCCATGGAAACAATGAAGTTATCCTAATATATTCTTTTATTTCACTGCAATCTTGCCTCAAATTGCTTTGTGAGTGATCACTCAACTAGAATATCAAAAGTTGGCTATTGTATCTTGATGTTTACTGTACAACTCGACCATATAGCATTTTATATAGTTGGAATAAAGGGTTGTAAGGCAAGTTAGAAACCAAAGAGAAATTGGATAAGAGGTGCACTTACTACATGGATCTTCAAGTCAATAGCTACACGCACATGGTAGGGGACATCATATTCTCTTTGAGAAAAACGAAAGAAAGAATGGTTAAACCAATTGATAGTGTTGTTATCAGTACAAAAATACTGTATCATCTTTGAGAACTCTAACACCTGTTTCATAATAACACAACAAACACAATGCAAGACTTCAGGGTTGTTTGCTTCCCTTGTTTGCAGCACAGTGCAATGGTGTTTTATATTACTGAATCATAGAGTCACCTTATATCTATAATGTTTTCTTTCTGGTCTGCTATCTAGTCAGCTATCCTTGTTTACAGCACAGTGCATGGTGTTTTATATTACTAAATAATAGAGTCACCTTATATCTATAATGTTTTCTTTCTGGTCAGCTATCTTCTTATTAGTTTCCATGTCAATATCACTCAGTGCAGACATCACATTATACGTAGCATTAGCCTTCTCTTGTTCTTTATTCTTGCGTACTGCAGGCATGATTTCACTGAATATCAAAGGAAAACATCAACAAATATTTACAATATTGACCCATGACATTGAGCTTGAAAAAACAGCAGGTCAATGAACACCCAGAATTGCTTACTATCAATCATGTGACTTTTCTGGATTTGACTGGGGGCAACCAATGGTTGACTGGGGGGCAACTAGTAATTCTTGAATCAAATCATGTCAAAATAACTCCTCAAAGTATTGTATCTGACTATTTGTACAACATGAAACCAGAAAACAAGATATACAGACAACCTTCAACATTCTCCAAGCCAGGGAAAACGGAGATACTACCGGAAGTGACATCTATTGATAGTAAGCTTTTGGAACTTATATGGTCAAATCTTTGCCTTGATGGTCATTTTGACCAGAGCATCTTTGGGCCAGAAATGGGGTATAACAAAGCTAAAACTAAATTGGCCAGTCATAATGACTTGTGACTGATGAGCCATTATTCCAAGCCCTGTTATTAGAGTAGGGCTTTCCTCAGAATGTTGAGCCAGAAATGGGGTATAACCAATGATACGACCAGCAACTGACCAGCCATTATTTCAAGCCCTGGACATTATTTTCAGAGAAGCTTGTGAAAATCCACCTACCGTTTGACTTTCATCAGGTCATTTACTGTTTGAAAAGAAAGTTTGATGTAGTTTCTCTTGAGTCCTACCAGATGGTTGGGCTGTTGGAACAAACAGCAACTGGGTCATATTCAAGGTTTTGTTTCAAATAAAATAGGTTTTAGGTATTTATTGGTATTCATGATTCCTTACATGTTTTTATCCTACATTTCTTTCACTTACCAAATCAAGGTCTTCTTTCTGAACATTTTCTATTTTTGCAATTGTTCCTCCATATTTTCTGTTAAGGTATGTTGCTACTTCTCTGTCAGTGTCCTTAAAAACAAAGTATTAAACAAAATTTTTCCAACTGATGTCAGTCAAAACTTAACCAATATTTACCTAAAATCAATCACTAATATTTGTGACTTCAAGGAATTTCATTCTCATGAGCAAGGTTCATTAAAAGTAATTTTAAGGAAGTTTGCTGTGTTTTCCAATAATTTTTACAAGCATGAAAAAAATACAACATACTCAGGCACATACAAGCAGCACATTCTGTTAGACATTAATCAAGGTGTTTGGAACTATAATATTGTATGAGCACATGTACTTGAAGGCTTTGTGGGGATATTTTGATAGTTAGCCATCAAAGCCTATTTTCTCACAATTATAATCACACTTAGATTTAAAGGGTTCCCACTCATCCAGAAAAATAAAGTTCCCTGCCTTTTCCCTGACAAAAAAGAACCCTACATTTTTCACTGGCCACTTTACTTTATAAAAAAAATAGATGTGTTTGGTAGTATGACCAAATGAAGCCCAACTTAGAATTCTCAATTTAAAATGATTTTGTGAAGGCTGACAGAAATTCCCAGACTTTTGAGTAAATTGCAAAAATTCTTTGACCAAAATTCCCTGACAATTCCCTGACCTTGAAAAAAATTCAGAATTCACTGACTTCCATCACCTTGGGAACCCTGATTTACTGCTATTTTCATTGCTATGCACTGTTTTAGACAACAGTTGCAATAAGGTACAGAACACTATTTGATTGATGGTAGTCCATCAAATTATTTTTTGGCAATCTGAACTTAATTGACTTGAAAGATCAAAAGTTACTATTAGTGGTTTTATTTGTATTGATCATGCAACAAATAAAATGTTTTACACATTACCTTTTTAGCAAGGATGTAGAAATACGGTTTAAAAGGTAAGGCAATCTATAAAGTAAAAATAAATAGTCAGCTTATAATAGTGTGAACTGGTTATTGGATAGCACATTATGTGTGATTTATACATGTCATCATTATTCAAGGAATTGCTTGGTTTCACTTGACGTCATTTCCTGTCTCATGTGAAATGTTCATCAGCTGAATCACAAGTTTTCAATATAATTCTTTCTGGCTGACAGCCCATGGTGGTAAGTGTTTGACCACCATTTGGAACAGATAATGAGAATCTTTATCAGCTGATTGAAACCCAGCAATATACTGTCGAACACATGCATATGTCTCTGCTGTGATATAGCCACATTGAGAGGTGTAGCATATATGAGAAGCAAGCTGAGGAAGAAGACTCGCTCTTGCTTTTTGAATGCTCTACAGCTAGCTTCCAGACTGTTTATATCACAATACAAAAACATATTAAGCAGCCGTTTTATATAGCTTTTATACAAAAAAATTGAGATAAACACAGTAGCAAGGCAATCAGGGTGTGCATTATATTTCAATTATTCTATAATAACATATGTACATGTATATTATTCATGAGTTTTTGAATACAAACTAAAAATCGAGAAAAATTTGGAAATCATCTTCAGTCCAATATCAGGCTATTTGAAAACATTAACTTCATCATACCCTAAAGCGATCACCATCTTCCTGAATGAAGTATAAATCCACTGCACTTATCAGCTTCTTATCGTCATCAAGAACTTCAGTCTGAAACAAATATGTAGTTTTTCTTTATAACATCATTTTCTCAAACCCAAATGTTATTGTTTGGTAAGTTGGGTTTTGTGAATGGAGTAAAAAAAAGATTGACTGCTTTTATCTTGGACAACAAATATTCATCTGCGACATAATTTTCATTTGAGATGAAGATTTCGACAAGATAAAAAGCACAATGACTTTTGTTAATTCACTCTATATATAGTTATGTACTGCACTCCAACATTCATTTCTGATGATGGCGTTTGACTACGTCGAAACATGTCAAAAATTAAAGTATTTCTGATCTTCATCAAAATTGTTAACAATGACTTTATTTGCACCTTAATCTAAATATACAATTAAATTACAAGACATTTATATCCTTACATAAAGGTGCGAGCCAACTGGATTAACTGAAGAGCTATACAAAGCCAGTTGCCAGTTGGCTACAAAGCACATAACAGTCAAAATCCTGGACATAGATGAACTTTATGCCAATTATGTGTCTCTCATTTAATTTAATTTAATTTAATTTCATCATTGCTCATCGTGCTGGGAAGCGCATAATATTATAAACAAATTATGTCCCAGAAAAAACTTTCTTCATCCAAAATAAGAACTGCCATTATGAAAACTTACTGGATGCATGTTGATGAGCCAGCCAAGTCGTTCACTGGACTCTTTATGTTTTTCAAAGCCATACTTGATGTCCATCGCTTCTTGTGTCTGGATTCTAACCATCCTGGACTCTGCTGATTGACTCTCATCATACCTAGTGTGATATCGATAAATAAAATGAAACAATCACTGCACAGATTGATGTAAGAAGCTACGATTGTATCCCAATGTTTTTTGAAGGTCAACTGCTTCGATGTTTATAACGAAACCTGATTTTCATTGAGCACTAAAATATGAATTATAAAACTAAATATAAAAGTATTTCAAAAAAGGGATAAAAGCATTAATTTGTATAATGCTGGTTCATATCTGGAAAGTATTAAACTTATTTACGAATTAAAATATGCAAGTCTTGATCGATGTGAAAATTATTTTGTACATATTTGTAAATTAAACAATCGATTCGAGGTTCACCACACAAAATCTAACCTAAATAATCGTTTGTTGGATTCTCTTATTTAATCTGAGGATTTGTGTCCTGATTTCTGCTATGCAAGTAGAAAAACATGACACAAACTGGTACGTAAAGTCTTACTTGGAATAGTCTCTCTTCGATCCTTGATCTTTGCTCGTACTGCCATCTTCACCTTTTCTCTTCCCAGTATTCCACAAAACCATGGCTAATAAACCAGTAAACAAATTTATTATCTTCTAATAGCGATCAGTTAACCATCACCGTGAGAATTAGGTTTTTAGTAATGATTCAGATGATATATTTTGCTGGAAAGACTCTTTGATCCAACACATCCAAATGTATTTTTATTTTTGGCGGGAAACATTTTGCGCGGGCTTTTATTTTGAAGTATCTCCGCTGGCCAAACACAGGGATCCCAAAATATAAAAGTAACTTTGCAACACAGGGAACCTGCACAGTTTTATTTATAAGTTTATTTATTATTATAAACAAAATTATCATAAAATACTGATATTTTACTATTATTAATTATATTCAACTGTATGTCCGAATTAACATTTTTAAATATCAAATAAGTAGAGACTGGGCTGGATTAATGAAACAGAGCTAAAAACCCACTCGCGTATTAAAGGTGAACAATTTTTAATGATCCTATTCGTTCTTTAACCTATACAGGTAGAAAAATGACGAGTCCTAAGATACAAATCAGGCCGACTACTATGGAGACGATTGAAAAGTCTTTCGACTTCTTGCTGTAGTACTTTGCTGAGGCAAAATCACCATATATGATGGCATCTCTTGCCTAGAAAAGAACAAGAAGATATGAAGTTAACTTCTGAATGTCTCATGGAGTAGATACTTCGACTGGTCTGTTGCCCGGCCGGCAGAAGCAGTCCTCCAACGACAGGGTGTGGTTTCTAAGTTCCGCATTCACTTGCTGGTTAATTCAAAAAAAAAAAACAGTTTGATCGATTCTTCATTAATCAATAAAGATAGAAACGCGCCTTTGGACAACTGAGAAACAACACGGATCCCGTCCAAACTGAAAAAATCTCAATAGCATGCTTATACAGCTATTTCAAAAAAATGTTGAATACTGAATTCTGCATACTGGACTCTACATGCTAAATACTGCATTCCAGGACCGAAAAGCATTTCGGGTCATGTAATATTGTCTAAAGTAAAATAAATAATAATTATTTATTTTATTTTGAGTGCATTCCATCCAAAACAATATACTAGCTACATATAGAGAGCAAATCACTGTATATTTACTTTTTATTTCAGATAAAGGAGACCCACAATGCCCTTTGGTCTTGGAATGCACTATTCAGTATGCAGTATTCAGTATTCAACGTTTTTTGAAATAGCTGTATATCAAAAATTCCTTAACCTTGAAATAGACCTTTATTATCAGGATGCCCCATTTAAAAACAACAAACAAACAAACAAATCGGCAAACGAACAAACGAACAAACAAAAAAACAACTTACAAATACTGTCTTAAAACAGAAGAAAACAAACAGACAAACAAGACACTCGGTGTTTGTTGGGCCAATATTTAACAATCTAAGTCAGTATTTACCCGATAAGAGTATACTAAGGCTACAACTCCAAGTGGCCAAAAACAGCACCACAAAGTAAACAGTGCGAGACCCCAGTGGGTAGAAGAAAACGTGCCGTTGACCACAATAGGTGTTTGTCGCTATTGAAAGATGGAAAAATAAAAGTTAAATTACTAGTGGCGGTCATAAATTAGCAGGCGATCGAAGGTAAGATAAAATTGTGAGTGAGTGGAATGGACTACTTCGACGATATGGCAGCCATCTTGGTAGGGGGCAAATATATACAATTCTGCTACAGTAATGACGTCCATCAAAATTCAGTAACAATTCACCACGAGAAAATTTGACTAGAGATAAATTAAGAAGATGGACTCTATATGTTATCCGCCATCTTTTGTTTTGTATTGGGGGGGGGGGGGGGTGGAGCCACTTCGCAGCACGTAGTCACGAAAAGTCGCGGTCCCTGCGGGCGCTATACGGCCGGCCTTTTTTGCCCTCTGGTCAAGATATCCACCGTATTATTGTCGAAATAGTCCATTGATTAGCTCAGCGAAGGTACAGAGGGTTTTCACAGCAGCTATGTTGTTAGAGAAAAGAATAGAAACACTCTATTTTTGAAAACTTCATGCAAAACATTTGCATTCTGCTTGCATGGTTTCCTTCCCACAACATGCCTGCATAGAAACTTAACGGTACTTACGACAGCTGTGACACGGTGGGTACCGTTTCCACTTAGCCGTTGGTTGTCTTGGAAACCAGGTTGTGCTATTACTGGATTACTGTAAATGGGCGGATTGATGGCTGGTGGTGGTACTGGAAGGACGCAACCGTATCCAGGATTATCTCGACCCGCCAAAAGTCCTTGATTGCCCGTATTTTGATAAGATGGAGCTGTAAACGAATCATACAACGGTCCACCTTGTAGCCCAATATCATTTCATATTTCTAATTATCAACATGAAGCTTCAACGCTAAGCTATTATTGGGCCATTTTCTAGAGTTCTGTGAAAAATAGGGTCAAATGATTTATTTTTCTGTAAAATCATGGCTTCTTTTAAACAGCTTTCAGTTAGATGTCTGCGTTGTTCTAGCGTTTTTATTGCTAAAAGGGTAAAATATCCCTGCAATCTGACGGCTAAAGGAAGTCGGGAACGTTTTTATTCGCTCATTTTACTTCTAGTATGATGAACTTTTATTATGAAAATATTAACAAAAACCTGACGATGGGGTATTTTGCGCATGCCCATGAATGTCCTTAAGGGACGATCGTCATTCAAAACTGGAATGTGATGAACTTTCTCTTATCTATATTTAATTGAATTGAAGACCCATATTGAAATAGAGCTTTTGCAAAGTTTGAAGAGCTATAGAGCTGTCAGTGTTAGCTATAGCACGTCGGAATGCAGCTCAATTTGGAGGGCAAAACAATAGGTTCCAATCCTCAGGAGATTAAAATGTTTTGCCCTCAAAATAACTTTAATTGAGTAGACTGTTAACTGTTTCCCTCCTAACTCATTTGAGTCAGATTTCCCCCCTAACTTGGTCGAGCGGGGTTTGAAACGGGAAAGGAAAGAGGGACTGTTAACAATTTACTAATTTACTTCCCGTGCGACCAAGGAAGGGAACAACCCGACTCGATTCAGCAATGAGGAAAACGAGGGACTGTTAACAGTCTAACTGTTCTCAAGAACGGCTAAAGTAAAGCGAAAAATGTTCTCAATTAATTAACCTCCACCTGAAACAGTTATAACTTTGGACAACAAATCCTGTCATAAAGAAGAAGTAAGAAACATTTTCATGAACCAGCTTTTCGTCTTGGACCCGGAAGTCGTTTTAAAAGCTTTATTCGGAAACAAGTGGAACACATTGGAAACCTTAAAAGAGTTTAACAGCTATTCCTGCGTCTTCTATAAAAAAAACACCTGGCAAGGTTTATGGACACTTTGAATAATAACAAAAGAAATGAAGGAAAAAAGGAAGTGAGTACTAAATGAATGAACAAATAAAATCCAGAATTTTCCTTTCTAATATTCGATTGCTTGGTTTCACATAGAGTTATTTCCTGTTTCTTTTGGCATGCTCATCAGCTGAATCACATGCAAGTTTTCAACAGAATTCTTTCTGGCTGATCATGCAGTAACACAGTAGTGTTTGACCATCGTTTGGAGCAGATAATTAGATTTGCAGTCTTTACCAGCCGACTGAAAACTATTTTCGTGCAATAACGGAAAGGGAGGTGTCATATTTATTGAATGGGTTACCAAGAGAACACCCACCCACCCCCCCCCCCCCCCCCGACAAAAAAAAGAAGAAGACTGAACGGTGCATTACGAAATACCTAAATATAACTCCGAGGTCCGGAAACACTAACCTTTTTTCTCATCCATCTCTCTGATTACAAATGAACTGAAAATAAAAATGTGAAAAATGTGAATAATATTAATCAATAGCTATCAATTTTACTTCGTATGTGTTAAAACTATTTTTTTCCTTCAGAAAGAGAAGAGAAAAATAAAATTATTTAAGAATCCTGTTTCAGACCAATAAACTGTGAGGCCTACATATGATTTATACAACCGACGAAAAGTTTTTATTCCTATACTATTTGATTTAGAAAGTATAGTATTAATACTAAGCTATCAGAACTGTTTTCGCGTGATGTTGACTTGACAACTTCAAGTAGTTTCTGACCATTTAAAATCAGTAGAGACTGCTAAGCAAGGTTATCTGTATTGATCGCCAAGAGAGCATAGAAAAAATTTAGTAAGCTACCGTGACACGCGGTATTACACACCCTGTAAAAACAGTGTTTTTAAAATCTTCTTACCTTGGATGAGGATGTAATTAGTTCAGGTTCTAATAGACAGGAAGGAAGGAACCTAATTAATCTTTCAATGATTGAGAATTACAAACTTGGACTGAATCAAAGAATATTCTATTTTGTACACGATGGAATCGAAACAGACTTGGGGTGAAACAGTGACGTGACAACTGAAGATAACACTACAACATTCAGAACAAGCAATACAAATGAATTTTCTAAGGTGAATATTCATCCTTCATGCTGACTCATTTCTTTTAGGTCTATTGTCATCGCCCATCTACTTGCAATCGTAGAATCAGCTTTAGATTACCCGTGGAGTGATTACATCATTTCTATTTAAATCACAACCTGTAAGTATAACGTGACAGTTCGTAATGAAGCCGTTTGGCTACCTGTGGCAGTCTTCTCTCTGAAACACAGGTATCCCAGTTAACACCATCTATCATTGTCTTTTTGAAAAAAAGCCTCATATATGTTGTACGATACCTGGGTAAAGTAAAGGTTGGTCAAGGAAAGCAAAGCAAAGCAAACGAAAACGAAAACGAAACAAAAAATCGAAAAAAAAAAAAAAAAAAAAAAAAAACACCCCAACTCCAATAACAACAGCAACAACAACAACAATGATAATAACGAAAACGATAACTACTAAACACCCTTCTGAATTGTATAAAGTTTGTTTGTCGTACATTCTATATTCAATAGCCCACTTTCGATATTCTGGTTGAGTGATCACGCACAAAGCAAATCAAGGCGAGGCTCCGGGGAAACAAAAGAATAAATTACGATAACTCCATTGTTTCCCCGGAGCCTCGCCTTGAATTGCTTTGTCCGTGATCACTCAACCATGCAGAATATCGAAAGCTAGTGGCTATTGGAAAACTACCCATTGTTTGGGTGATCACTCAAGCATAGCCGGGAGCAGTAGTACATTGCTCAATAAACTTTATGTAAACAGCTCTTTAATTGAACTTCGAAAAGAGAAATAGGGTTAGTAAGGATGGAGTTCTCATTAATGACTCCTTGTTTTCATTTACCAATTAACATGTATTTAAGCTTTTAAGTAATAGTGATTTCCAACCAATTATAATGGCAAGGTTTCAGGTGGTAAGGATTATGAAGAATAGGAAGAAGATGATGAAGAACTGGAAGCCAAAGCGACACGCACAATGACAGAGATCACATAGACGCATATTCCAACTACAATGGCTATCAAGGCATATTTCCTTGCTGATTGACTGTAGCTGTTGGCTCCCGCCAGGTCTCCACGACTAATAGCATCACGTGTCTAGAAAGTAAATAATTTATTACCATTACATCAAAATAGCTAAAATAACCATGGCATACTTTATGTAAAAAATTGCCATTCTGTGATGTATTATCAACAGAAGACAGGAGGGAAAAATGTTGTTTCAAAAATCAACACGTTATATTATAATATAATGGCAGTACCGTATAAACATTCTTTGGAAAAGAAAACTACATATTATGGTATAGTCTTACGTTGTTGGTGTTGATGATGGCACAGATTCCAACGGGCCAGAAACAGCACAAACAAGCAAACCATGCCAGTGCACAGTGGTCTGGGGGGTACACGACCGGTGGAGTTTGCTAAACAGTATAAAAAAAGCTTCAGGTGTTATGTTGCTACAACTGCGGATCCAGATGTTTTCCATAAGGGGTTGCCTTTGATTTACGAAACATGCAGCCAAAAATCCCGTGAGATTGGCATTTCTGTCCATTCTCATTGTTTCATTATGTGTGTGTGTTTTACAGCACGACGCGCCTTACTGTACCCACCCAACAAACGTTTTTACAAGTTAGCCAATCAGAAAGCGAGAATCTGTAAATTTGCATGTGAACTCACTTTGTTGTTACCACAAAGATTTGAACTTCGGAGCAAGAACTTGAAGAAAATGCTTTAAAATCTCTATCTCTAATACCAGTTTTGCTCTTTTGACTTGCTAACACTTAATACTTTAGTAGACAGTCTTTTTCATGTGGAAATTCTTTGCAAGAAGTGATTTACCGTACTTGTACAAAAGTTTGTTGGGTGGCTACGGTAAGGCGCGTCGCACTGTAAGGGGGGGGGGGGGTGTAGTTGGGAGATAAAAGGAAAATGTAGCTTTATCCACCTCCCCCCCAACCATACCATTTGATAGTCCTTATTATATTCGTCTTGGTACAATTAATGTTTTTCCATTACAGACCATTCCCTAGATCAGAGAGTATTCACTGCACGTTCGTGTGTATTATGATGCGCAATCGTTACAGCTCAGCACTTTTGATATCTTAGACCTACCGACTCCAGAGTCTGACCTTTTTCGCTTCCGAGAAGCAAACTTACAATGCGCCGAGTTCATTCTGATTCAGCGATAAGGAAATTATCTATGTCTATGTCTGTCTATGACGGACAGCCATCTTCACAAGGGAATGACACGAGTGAAAAACGCACTGCGCATGCTCGGAGGTTCTGCAGAAATTCATAGACGAGTCGTGCTTACGAAGAAAACCATTGGAGATTTACATGTCTTGTATTATACGAATTTCTCTAGTATTATTCGACCAGGGAAAGAAAACAACTAAAGTAATGTGTCAGGAAAAAATAAGCACTAACTTTCCACTAACGGGCTAAACTTTAGAGATTTACTAAACGCCGGTAAATCTCCAATGGTTTTCTTTGTAAACACGACGAACTTCCGAGCATGCGCAGTGTGTTTTTCACTCGGGTCCATGGGAATTTCTTTATCGCTCGCGATCGGATTGAACTCGGCACGTCGTAAATTGTCGGTTAGGTCGCAGAAATATGAAAAGTCTATAAACAAAGAAATGATATTTTTGGTTATGACACGTGGTCTGTAATGGAAAAGCAATGCTCTAAGATGAATAAGGTCTATTGTAGAGCGTCAGTGATTTTCACCTATCTACCAGTAGCTTCTGTTCATCACTATGACAACAGTCTACTGAAGTTAGTAAATCGTTTGTACAGTGCTGCCCTACATGCCAGCTAGGCAAATGGGCAGAAAAGTACTGTAGTTAGTTAATCTTTGATTGATCAATTGCAAGGGAATGAAATACGGTCTTACATGGGAAAAGTTGTCAACTTACGGCAGCTATGACAGGAGGCGGGAACAATTGAATTTGGTCGAATCTTATTTACATGAAAAAGAAATCAGCTTCCGAGGGGAAAAAGGCCTCCTTGTTGTGCCTCCTGTCATGGCTACCATCACGCAATGGCGAAAAGCCTCGATTCCACGCTTTTAAAATGACATTTGGAAACAAGTGGCATGCAATTTCTCGTTAATATAATTCTCATGAAATTTAATGAATGTACAAATTTTAAACTCACCACGACAGTAACAGTAGTATGTGTCGCGGCCGGCTGTCCTTGCGGTGGATACCCGGGCTGTCCCTGGGGTGGATACCCGGGCTGTCCCTGGGGTGGATATCCAGGTTGTCCCTGGGGTGGATATCCAGGTTGTCCAGGTTGGTATTGAATAGCTGGAAGGAAAAGAAAGCAAAAGGTCATTATTGGAGTAATTATTATAACTTTATAGGGCATTGTGGCGCATTTTGCGGGCTAAAATACGAAAATCAGCGGGCTAAAATAGATTTTAGCCCGCTGCCATCAGCCAATAAGAGGTGATGTCGTATTTTTCAAAATATGTAGTCGTTTATTCCTTTTGTAAATGCCCTAAAAAGTTATAATGATAGTAATAGAGGCGATGTTCTCTGGCATAAATATGTTTTTGGCCCTTCTCAGTGCTCATTTTAACCCTCGCTTCGCTCGGGCTAAAATGAGTCTGAGTCGGGCCAAAAACACATTTATGCCCTCGAACATCGCCTCTATTGTTATATTATAAACTCCTGAGGGACTAGTCGTTTTTCAAGATGCTATATCCTTCATTTGGTGACTGGATTTCTTAACAGACAAAATATATGATCTAAAATGAGATTTAACCCACATTTACATGCGAGGACTACATTCTTTCACCAATCTTTTGTCAAAAAAAGCCCCCGTTTTGAAAAAAAAAATACATGCGGTTAAATCATTTTATTATATGTGATTATCAATGAAATACATATATTGCTGCGCTCACTCGTGAGATATCTTTTCAACACTCGAAGATAAAATTCGTATATCCGCGCGCCCATGTGATATCCTCTATGTTTTCCATAAACTGAACAATTGGAAAATATATACTCAGTGAAATGACACGTGGTTTGAAATGAAGAAGCATTAGGCACAAAAGTAAAAGTAACAATTCTTCAGTATTTCCTATGAATTGAATCTATTGCCCAATGAACTGACACTGAGACGGACCTCGTACACACGTATATAGTATACGTGTTGCATTCGTAAACGCAACACCACGGCCCTGAGTAGAAAACAGCAAAAAATCTAGCAAAAAATCACATACAAGAAATAAAAACAAACCAAATGTTTTTGTTGGGTATGACGATGAAGTAGAGCTTTTTCTAGGTGAGAGAAATGAATTCAAGCCCGGTTGGCTTGGCCGTTGTCTTTCAATTCAAATATAGAAAAAGTCGTTTCAAGCGAGATGTCGTTGTTGTGGTTAAACCTCCTTCTAATATAGCTGTTCTATGCGAGAATATGAACTTGAATGCATGCAGTGAAGCTTGAAATACGCCCTATTAAGCATAAGACTACCGCCATCTTGCAATTGAATATCTACATCAAGTTGGGAGACTGGAACAGACCATGTTAAGTGCCCCTTTGGAAAGCGTTTTCGAAAGTATTTGTTTAGAGTGAGCATCATTGTTTATGCGTGGACGGAAGGGCTAAACGCATCAAAAAGTATTCATTTACGAATGAAATAATGATAATAATAATCTTTAATGAGGAAACTTTTTCACTAAAAATAATTGTCAAAAACGATCTCAGAAAACGTATATATGTTGACGGGGCCTCACTGGGATAGTGATAAGAAATATCGATCTGCTATCCTGCTTTATCTGATATCAATTTTGTAGTAAATAATAAGACGGAAAGCTGAAAGTGTCGGGTGTTCATTGGATAACACGATACATTGCACGCACGATTTTATCAAACAGCTCAAACGGCTCAAACACTTTATTTCAACACGGAATCTCATTCATACAACTAATGCTCTTCCAGAGAGCCATGAATAGAAATAATACATACAATAAATTTATCTATATAATACTTAAATAATCTATCCCCAACCCTTAATTAAAACTGATAATAAATATTGTAAGTGGTTCATAGTCTGTTAACAAATTGACTATAACTAGATGCACATCTCTGATATTCTGTTAGATTATTCCATAAATTGGCTCCCCTATATGAAATGCTTCTTTTCATTGCTTCTGTGCTGGGTCTCGGAATGAAAAGACCATTTTGGGAGCTACGCAAGTTATGGGTGTGAATTTCGTGCGTATATTGAAAAAGCTCAGAAAGGTAGCTAGGGACACGGCCATTTAGAATTTTAAACATGAGGCAGGCTAACTGCCCCTTACGCCTTTCGACAAGGTCTTCCAATCGGGGTTGTTCGAGAATATCTATGGACCTAACTTCAAAACTCAGAGTGAATAATTAACTCAATATTCGAATAATGAAATCATTAATGGAGCCTTGGGGGGTACGCTTGAGCCGTTTTGACTGTAAATAATATTTTAAGGGTGCTGATGATACTGATTATTATTTTTATCATTGCACGGTTCAAATATAGTTATAGAGACTACGAAAATGTTATGTTTCTAACACCTGTGAGGAAACTCTCTGGTCTTAACTTTCATGCGCCTCATCGTTTTGAACGCGCTATTCTACCATGTGCTATCTATTTCAAAGTATTCATACAACGCTTAACTATATAAAATGACCTCTAAAACATTTTTACTTACGTTCAGCCATAAGGTCAGCAAGCTTTTAGTACTTAGATTTCGTTATTTCCTGAAATTTCAAAAATTAATGTAAAGAACGTTTCAGTAGTAATCCTTTTAGAAGGATTGCTAATATCCTGATAGAATAGGATGTGCTAACTTGTTTATTTTATTTTTATTTTATTAGCTTCGCCAAATAACTAATTATGTACAACAACAAAAAATAAAAAATGAAACATATACCGAAACTATAAAATCAGTAGCAGCAGGTTATAAAGGCAGTGTAAGGCTACGAGAGGTATTGCCCTTTGAGCAAACAGTCTTTTAAAAAGGTTCTAGGGCTGACTACGATCAGGGTATCAAGTTTCCTTCTTATTCACTTGTTGTATTCACCAGACCAACGCATTCCCAACTAATTGAAACGCTAGTCGTAATTATCAGATTATAAGTCATAGCTAGTATTAGGAAATGCTGCTTTGTCTTTCGTCAGTCACGAAAGTATTTCATCTCTTTATACCAAACATTCACAGTTTTAAAGACAAATGACCAGTGATATAAGATTAAAATCTATCATCAAACGAAAAGTAATATAATAATAATTATATCAAATATTATGTTAGTTACCTGATCGTATGTAGGTTTCTGGTTTCGACTAATAAACCGTCCTAGTTAACAAGCTCATCAAATGCCAAGACCGGAAGAGCTGGAACCACGAAGAGTTGCGAAAGTCTTGAAACCCATTAATCAAGGAAAAGTAAATGTATTGTTTTGTGGTCCATAGCGAAAGGATAGATCACTTCCTTGGATAAAGAATATGTCTTGTGGCTTTCATTATGGGTTTAATTGTCTGCACTGAGATTTTAATAAGCAAACTCGAGTTTGTTCACTAGGAATTTAAAGTTTCTTCCTTAAAACGTTTCATGATGTTAATCTAGTACGATACCAGTATCATGTAGGCGATCATTCGGCAGAAAGTGATAGGTGAATGAACAAGTTCATTTATTCGAATATGATTGGCGCGAAACTTGGTAGCCAAGAAACGTCAGGAACTGTCATAGTATGGTCTTACATTGACACAATCCACAAAACATTCGTTAGTGAGGAATGCTGTAACCGTACACTGAAAGCCCATTCCTAAGTACTTGAGTCTGCTTTGATTAAAGTGCCAACGAAGGATGAAATTGTTGTCAAAAATGAATTTATTTGATCCAGCGAGTGTTATCGAGAACTATTGTCGGGTTTCTTATGAAGCCGGTGAATTAACTGGGGAGATCAGGCTGGATAAAAGGAACATTTGTAATATATGCAGTTGTATAATACCATTCAGCTCGACAAATGCAGCCCAATGTTAATGAAATGATTAAAAAAAAAAAAAAAAAATCCACTCAGCAATGATCGGAAAAGTCTAGAAAAAGTAACCAGTTTGTTCAAATGACAGGAAAGTTTCAGTACTGTTCGTTGTCATAGCAACAGATTAATGGACACTCTTTGAGACAGGTTGATAGTTTCTCATGTGGGATTTTATTAAGAATGACACACACATCTAACAATATAATAGTAGTTCTGAAAGAAATACTTCGCGTCATATACGACATATCTGATACCGAAGGGTCCTATTGAGGTTTTTCATGTGAGGTCACAATTTAGAGAAATTTCTTTAATCTGAAAAAGGAATTGACATTCAAAGTTTTCATACAGATATTAGTGAAACTGCGAAGTTTCGTGAAGATCGCGCGTAAACTATCGAAGGTATGAATTTTTAAAAACAAAATTTGCCTGGCAACATACATTTCTTTGTAAAAGTTGTCAAATTCAAAAATTCATACATTCTCTGGATTATGGAAAATCTTCACAAAACTTTGCAATTTTACTTATATCAAAATGTCAAATTTGATTATGAACTTCTTTTCTTGATTAAATGAAAAAACAAAAATGGGATTACGTGACGTCACAGTGAAAAACCTCAATAGTTATATTGTTTACTGTTTATAGTATACATGTATTATTATAACATAATCTACAGGTCCTTGCTGAAAAACTAATCGACACTATTCCTTCTCTCCCTTCATTTCCTTTCCTTTTCATTCCATCTCTTTATGTCCTTTAGTACACTACAGCAATCTGTCTTACGCTTGTAAGAATAAAAATGTACCCAACGAAAAACAAAGATAAGAGAAACCTTACGTATGACCTTATAAAATCATCTCATCTATAAAAAAAAAATCAAGACAAGAAAGGTAGACACCTTTAAGTAAAAACATGCTGGAAGACTTGAGAGGTCTATCAATGAAGACCGACTTGTTCAGTGGACAGATTATCTACTTGAGGAATTCACGACATTGATGATAATAATCAAGATGATCATCAAAACACCAACCCCAATGGACCAGTTGGCAAACTTCCTAGCCATCATACTCGAGTGATAAGCAGCGTCAATGTCACCACGATCAATGGCATCACGTGTCTAAAAAGTAAAAGATTAGCTACTTACCAAAATACATTATCTATTGAGCTGATCTGAAAAATATTAGCCAATCAGAATCGAGAAATTTTGAAAAAATTGAGGTATCATCCCTTTGAATTTCCTATCACTTTCTACCATCACATGATCGGTATTGTTTTTACGTGACCCCCCTATTTAGTTAATTATTTTTGTGATGCCCCTTAAATGCCATATTTTTTTTACGTGCCTCCCCCTAAATTCCACCAGCTCCCCCATACCCGTAAATGAATGAACGGTCCCTTGGTAGTGGGATAAATAGGAAAGAATAATTGCAAATTGAGGCTCAAAACTTCATTATCTCATTCTAGTCGCTTACGAATTAGAAATCATTACAATAAAACTCAACACTGCGCACTGAATGAGATATATTCTTACATTACTAGCGTTGTAGATGGCACAGATTCCAAGAGGACAGAAGCAGCACAAACAAGCAAACCATGCCAGTGTACAGTGGTCTGGGGGGTACACTTGAGCCACAATTGTTTGTGGAGCATTAGCTTGCTAAAAAAAAGAATCATGGTAATAATATCAATAAGAATAGGGACAAGGGCATGGAAATATATATTAATCATACTGATAATATTGATGATTTATACTTGCATGTCATCATTACGTATACCACTGTCGTACGATAAGAAAGGGAAATTCTACCAGTGTTTAATGTCTTCAAATTCACTTACCACTACTGTCACGTTATTGGATATTTGTTGCACAGGAGCAATAACGGTAGGGGCTGGTTGCTGGTATACTGGATATGCAGGTTGGGCCGGTGGTGGATACCCTTGTTGTGGATATCCTTGTGGTGGATAACCCTGCTGTCCCTGTGGCGGATAACCCTGTTGATACCCGGGCTGTCCCTGGGGTGGATATCCAGGTTGTCCTTGTGGTGGATAGGCCGGTTGTGGTTGATATCCTGGCTGTTGTGGAGGAGGATTTGCGGGTTGTGGTGGATAACCCGACTGCTCGGTATATGGAGGCGGAGCTTGAACAACTTCAGCTTTTTTTTGTCATGGAATGGATAATACAGAATAATAGTGAAATAAAATAACTGTAGGACCATATTTTAACAGGGGGCAGCTATTTTGTTCTTGATCGTTTTAATGAAGACACAATATAAGCGATCCCTGTCGGATCCTTAATTAGTGAATAAAGACAGCATTATGTAACAAGCATAATAACATTTTTATATCGCGATATCTTAATCTCTTACGTAAGCACGGGCCGGTTGCCCTGGGACCTAGGTGACCACGAGGGTAGTACACTGTACTTAATCGGTTGCAGAAACTAATTCGTCCTCCTTCAGCTTTGCACACCAGTGGGAACATACCTGATCTTCATAAAATTTTAAGGCAAGTCAACCCTCTTATTTCAGTTTTGTGAAGACTACACAAATAGCCAAGCCGAAGAAATGTAACGCGATACTTTGCTCTATTCAATCTAGTGACTCTATGATAGTCCTACTGACAAATACTAACAACAAGCTAAGGATTGTCAAATCACAGGCCTTGTTACAAAGCTCAACTGAACTTTTGAGTTTTTTTTTCCGGGAAAACAACAAGTAAACGAGGCTTTCATTTTATAAGACTGCATGCTTTCTTAGTAAAGTTCTAAAAATTACGACGCTTCATGCAGTGCTAGTGTAAATGTTCGAAAATATTTCGAAGCAACTTTTGGGGCGATGTAAGTCACGGTACGGATGAACTCGCATATCAGTTTGGAATGCACTGTCTACCATCTTATGGCTACATGCGGTGTTATGATTTGCATGTAATAATGAAAAAAGAATTGCTCTTACCTTGTTTTTCCATTGCTCAATGAGATTCACTTCACAGCTCAATTCTAAAAAGATCAACAGTTTTTTTTACATTTTCGTAACTACAATCCGCGAATAAAATAATGAGATCTTTATTCTTAAATTCTAATTCTCGTGGAACACTTGCATAATTAGGAATAGTCAGAGAAGATAAAATTCGTAAAATTTGAGAAGATATAATATTTGTATCTCCAAGCGCCCATGTAATATTATGTTTATTATATTTAGCTTTAGTTTTTTATATATTTTAGAAAAATGCTTTAAAAATCTTGTGCCCCGTACGTGCAAAGCGGCCGCTCAAACGATGAACAAACAAACTTATACAGATTTTTCAGTAAATTTGTTAGGCCATATGATAAACAAATAATAGTATGGTGGTTTGTTCGTGATATTTGGCATAAAACTAAAATTTTAACTCGATATTTCAATTTCTCCTAGCAACGGTTACTAAGGCAACATCGTATCCATGGTCTTGACTCACGATGAAAACACTACTTTCGTAACAGACATCCTGTCAAAGTTTGGAGATATTTCAGTCCTTTTCTTAGAAGTTATACGAAATTAAACTATTAATGTTCGGTTAAAACCTCTTGAGTGCATTATTTTGAGGGGGCACATATAGTGGTACTTAAAAAAATGTCCCTTACATCATGATGGCCCACAGGTACCTTAGTACATCGTACCTAGAAATGTTCCCTAGATATAGGTACCCTACTTTCATTTTATGGTGTCAGACAAAATATGTAGAGGGTGTGCTGCGACCCGATTTTTTCAGGGTCCTGGCTCCTAGTCTATCAGTCAAGTTAAAGTTTCTGACAGAAGAAATGATTTCTTTTCGCGATTCCATTGATAAAAGCCAATTCTTGAAACGTTCTGTCTTCCAAATAGTTTTTTCTTTTACTGTTTATGTTTTTACTTTCATATTTTTGCTTGTAGACTGAAATAAGTAGCTCCTTTTGGAACTCTTTCCACCATTTTTCAAACATGTTTTGGCAGTTGCCATGGTAATTTGGAAATCACATTCTTTGGTCATATGATAAGTATCAGTAATAGCATGGTTTGGAGTGATATTTGGCATTATCATCATTATACAAGGCCAAATAACAAACTGCCCTCTTGAAAACGCACGCCTAGCGGGCGATAATGGATTTTGGCGGGCCGCAAATACGATTTGCAGCCCTGTTGCTCATTGGTCAATATGACTCGTACGACTGTTCTCGACCAATCAGATGTCGAGGAGAAAGCCATTTGAAAACGAGCGACTTTAGCTCGAGTTTGCTTTGAGAATTTGATGAGATTTGTGCAGCTGTTTATTGTTAAATTCCGTCATAATTTATGGAAGTTTATCCAAATTTTGAAGTAGAAATGAGTAGTCAAAGTTCTGACTTAGGCCAGGAGCAACTTGATGAGATTGAGACGAAAGCTCAAGCAAAAAATACCAAAAGAGCAACGGAATGGGGTCTCAAAAAGTTTTTCACATGGAGGGACAAACGTAAAATCAGTGTTGACTTGAAAACCATTGCTCCGAAAGAGCTCAACGAGGTTTTACGAAAGTTTTACGCAGGGTGAAAACCGAAAAAGGGCAGCCCTTGTCTCCAAGTGCTCTAACCGGGATAAGAGCAGCTATACATCGACATATCACATCGGCTCCACTTAGCCGAAATGTCAACATTTTACAAGACAGCTACTTCATGTCTGCTAATAAAATGTTCGAAGCCAAAGCTAAGCTGTTCACGAAAGAAAACAATAAAAAACCGAAACATAAACAATCTATTGATTCTGGAGACATGGAAAAGTTAAACAAATACTTTCTGGAAGGCCAAAACAAGGACGGTGTTTGGAAAGACCCAGAGAAGTTGACAGAATTTGTGTGGTTCTCGTTGTGCTACCATTTCGGTCGCCGCGGCAGAGAAGGCTGGCGGGAATTGACTAAGGACTCTTTTGAGATTAAAACAGATGATGTGGGAGCTCGTTGTGTTAAAGAAAAGCTAACGGAGCAGACCAAAAATCACCAAGGAGGCTCGAGACAGTCTGACCAGCTCTACGATGATGTTCGCATGTACGAAACTTCAAATACCCTTGATCCAGTTGCTGCTTTTGAATTCTACCTAAGCAAAACTCACCCACAATGTGAGGTGCTTTTTCAGACTCCAAACAAGCAAGCTACATCTGGCATTAACTATTGGTACAAAAGAGCCACTTGGCAAAAACACTATCAGTAAAATGATGGAAAGAATTTCTGTTAAGGCCGAGTTATCTGAGAGGTACACAAATCACTGCGTCCGTGCGTCAACTATCAAAAAACTGTACCAAGGAGGTGTCGATGCAAAGAAGATATGTGCTATCTCAAAGCACAAAGATGAAAGGAGTCTTACTCACTACATTAACCAAACTACAAGTGCCCAAAAGAGGGAATGTTCCTCGATACTTACTGAAGCATTTCAGCCCGGTTGCAGTAAACAAAAAGCTGGCGACTCAACAGGCCATCCTGGTGTACCTGGTGCCTCTAGCTACGTTTCACACGCTCTTCAAAACCAGTTCCTAGCTGTAGCTCATCCATACCCAAATTGTACGCAGCACATACAAATAGGAACAATGAACGTGTACTATCCAAGTGAAACGCAGTCAACAGATTCAACAGATGACATAGCGAAAAAACGCCGCAGAATTCTAGAAAGTGACCCGGACACCGACTAGTCGCGAAAGTCAAATTCAGAAAAAACGCCGCAGAATTCTAGAAAGTGACCCGGACACCGACTAGTCGCGAAAGTCAAATTCAGATTATTCAGATTACGAAAAGTTCTTACATATATCTTTTGATACAGTATCTTATACAGGATTTGCCTATTTGTATTAGTTCATCATTTTTGAACTTTATTAACAAAAATATCGCTGCGCTCGGGCCACAAATAAACAATATGCCCTCCAAAAGTCATGTTATTGTCCTATTAATACCACGAGTGATATTTCAAAACTGTTGTCATTTCACGAGCCGTCCTCGGCTAGTGTTCCTCAACTACCAAACAACAATATTCAAAAGCATTAAATAATTAAAGCTTTTCTGAAGGCATTTTTTCAAACGATATGAATTTGATAAGATCACTCTCTGAAGCTAATGACGTCACAGCCTACTAACTCTACGTACGCTTGGACTACCTGTGCCCTAATAGCTATAAATTGCTATAAAAGCTTAATAGCGGAGCTCCCGCGTGGAGCACCATACTTAAGAAAAAATGGTAACCCATCGAGTTGATTTTTCATGGCTTGATTACGTCATCACCTTGTCCATACAAACATACACACATACATACAGACAGACAGCCAGCCAGCCAGCCAGCCAGCCAGCCAGCCAGCCAGCCAGCCAGCCAGCCAGCCAGCCAGCCAGCCAGCCAGCCAGCCAGCCAGCCAGCCAGCCAGCCAGCCAGCCAGCCAGCCAGCCAGCCAGCCAGCCAGCCAGCCAGCCAGCCAGCCAGCCAGCCAGCCAGCCAGCCAGCCAGCCAGCCAGCCAGCCAGCCAGCCAGCCAGCCAGCCAGCCAGCCAGCCAGCCAGCCAGCCAGCCAGCCAGCCAGCCAGCCAGCCAGCCAGCCAGCCAGCCAGCCAGCCAGCCAGCCAGCCAGCCAGCCAGCCAGCCAGCCAGCCAGCCAGCCAGCCAGCCAGCCAGCCAGCCAGCCAGCCAGCCAGCCAGCCAGCCAGCCAGCCAGCCAGCCAGCCAGCCAGCCAGCCAGCCAGCCAGCCAGCCAGCCAGCCAGCCAGCCAGCCAGCCAGCCAGCCAGCCAGCCAGCCAGCCAGCCAGCCAGCCAGCCAGCCAGCCAGCCAGCCAGCCAGCCAGCCAGCCAGCCAGCCAGCCAGCCAGCCAGCCAGCCAGCCAGCCAGCCAGCCAGCCAGCCAGCCAGCCAGCCAGCCAGCCAGCCAGCCAGCCAGCCAGCCAGCCAGCCAGCCAGCCAGCCAGCCAGCCAGCCAGCCAGCCAGCCAGCCAGCCAGCCAGCCAGCCAGCCAGCCAGCCAGCCAGCCAGCCAGCCAGCCAGCCAGCCAGCCAGCCAGCCAGCCAGCCAGCCAGCCAGCCAGCCAGCCAGCCAGCCAGCCAGCCAGCCAGCCAGCCAGCCAGCCAGCCAGCCAGCCAGCCAGCCAGCCAGCCAGCCAGCCAGCCAGCCAGCCAGCCAGCCAGCCAGCCAGCCAGCCAGCCAGCCAGCCAGCCAGCCAGCCAGCCAGCCAGCCAGCCAGCCAGCCAGCCAGCCAGCCAGCCAGCCAGCCAGCCAGCCAGCCAGCCAGCCAGCCAGCCAGCCAGCCAGCCAGCCAGCCAGCCAGCCAGCCAGCCAGCCAGCCAGCCAGCCAGCCAGCCAGCCAGCCAGCCAGCCAGCCAGCCAGCCAGCCAGCCAGCCAGCCAGCCAGCCAGCCAGCCAGCCAGCCAGCCAGCCAGCCAGCCAGCCAGCCAGCCAGCCAGCCAGCCAGCCAGCCAGCCAGCCAGCCAGCCAGCCAGCCAGCCAGCCAGCCAGCCAGCCAGCCAGCCAGCCAGCCAGCCAGCCAGCCAGCCAGCCAGCCAGCCAGCCAGGCAGGCAGGCAGACAGACAGACATACATACATACATACATACATACAAACTCTCAGAAAAGCCACGGACGTTGGTTCGGCAAACATTGTCAGAAAAACTTGGATAGTTTGTCGTTTTTACTGCATTCTAGATTTTTATCATCTTTTTCTTCCTTACTTGTGAACCAAAAAAGCGATATTTGAAGCTTTGATTGTTTGTTTTTGATTCCATTTCAAGAAAAAGACTTAGTAAAAAGACTTGGTTCTTTGAAAACATTTATTTGACGGCCAGCGAACCTCACGCGAAGTCAAAACAAGATTTCAGTTTCATAATCATATGAATATTTTAACATTTTTATAGATAATTTATTTCAATGTTGAATGAAATATGAAAAAGGAATACATATTATACCAAATATTTGCTATTTATCGGGCTTTTCCAGCTATTACTATTACACAATCGCAAAAATGATGAGCTTGTTCTTTTTTTATAAATAAGCTTATGTTTTTGAAAGATATTTCGCTCGATAATAAAGTTAATAAATCTGAAAAAAAACTTTTCAAAGACCAACTTACTAACAAAGAAAAACATTATCTTGCATTACTGCGATTCTCAATATTCTGCGAACTCAGACATTTCAATGGCTTGTTGTGTAATTGGTTTTTCGCTGCCGTCAATCAAAACTAGTCATTCGGTACCTTTTATATTTCTGACTGGCGGCAGTGAAAAACCAAATTCCAACGGACAACTCGCAACCACCGAGTTCGCAGAATATTGAGAATCGCAGTAATGAATATGTCTCTTTTTAAATGTGAAGTTCAAGTGAATGTAAGCTTAAGCTTATCAGTAATATTTGTCGACAATTTTCAGTGTAGTTCCCTTTCCACCTAAAAAACTTTGATTACTAAGATTTGCTGAATGAAATCCTTTGTTCTATACATGTATTCATATGTTCTACAATCTATAATTATTTTTCTTCGTATTGAAAAGTTTTTAATGCTTTTGAAGGCCTAAAATGATGTTTTTTCTTTTAGTTTTTCCTCCTGGATTCTGGTAAAAGTAACGCTATAACCAGCGTTATGCCGCGTCACACAATTGTCACGTTTTTAGCACTAAATGTACTATTTGTGGAAGCTCCCGCAGTGCCTAAATCTATATATTGAACATAAACGCTTTTTTTTTCGTGAACGTATGCGTGTCAACAATAGTAGGCACCGTCCTTAAGTCAAGTTTATTATCTTTATTTGCATTCCCGTTCACTTAATTCTTCTTTTCACTGTTGGGGAATTTGCTACTTTGCTACATCATTTCCATCAAAAAAAGATTGCTTACGGCGAGCAGCATACACGCTTGGCAAAACTAAATCAATTTCTCTTACCCGTACGCGATAATTTTCACCGTAAATTTCCATAAACTTCGGCTCTCATAAGGCTACATTTCGTGATTTTATACAGCTTTTTTGCCATCGATAGACTCTATGAAAGATACTTTCATCACAATACATCACAATACTAGTAGTATGATATGTATAGCGTCCCTTCTAGCTGTTCTCAAGTTAGATTTTAATCACAGCTTGAAGGCCAGTCTGCATTTTATCCCTGAGGCTAACTAAAGTATAAAATGCAGACTGGCCGTCAAAGTGTGATTACGTGACGCTACATACTGTATCGTGTTATGATGTGTTTGGCCGTTCTAAGTAACGCCTTGTGATGTGTTTATCCTTCATAGAATCTATCATTCCCAGAAAGCAGTATGAAATTACGAAATTTAGTCTTTAATTACCGAACGCGTATTTTTATAAATTATCGAACATCAACTCGACCATTTCGGCGTCAACGCTAGCTTTGAAACAAGCAAAAATATTGTCAGCGATTTTTGTTGATCACTGTTTGACTCAAAACTAATATTAACTTCCTGTGAAAGGCTACGTTTCTTTCAAGACACTATTTAAATCAGCTGTAAGTAAGGACCTTGAGAGTAAGGTAAGAGAAATTGATTTAGTTTTGCCAAGTATGTATGCTGCTCGCCGGCGTACAATACCTCATTTCGTTGAACCCTTTAGATACAAGATGGTACGTTGTTTAATCTTTGTATTGTATTTTATTTCCCAGTCTGCATTTTATCAGTCTGCATTTTACCAGTCTGCATTTTATACCTGCCGATTGTTTACCACTAGTGGCGGCAGTGGCAACCAAATTCCAACGGATAACGTACTCGGTACTATGGCAAGTTCGCAGAATATCGAGAATCGCACTAACAAATTTCCAAGAGCATCCAAAGCTATGAAGTCACAACCGTGTTCACATAGAGCTTTTAAGCTTTGACGTTTTTCCGGATACAACTGCTCAGGAAAAAAACCCGCTAAAATAAAGCGAAGAAATGTTCTCATCATCACCTGAAACCATCAAAACTTCGGAAAACAAATATTGTCTTGAAGAAAAATTTAAAAAACAAAGCAAAATAAAAAAAAAAAAGCCATCATTGAACTGCTTTGTGTTTTTGACGCGGAAGTTGTTTTCTTCAAACGATTGACGTCACACTTTAACCTCCACATTATTAGGCGTGTAATCAAATACGACAATCATCCATGCTAGATTTCTAGCGACGCAGGCTAGTTTTTATACCAAAGTTCTGTCATAGGACTGGAATTTGATAGCTTCCTGCCACTGAAATGTGAAAGTTCAGGGTTCTTTAATGAAAATATCAGACGAAAGCGAAAAATATTGGATCAAATAATTCCCTGTTAGTCGAAAGCTGGGCAAAAAAAAAAAACAACAACAACATTTTGTAATTAGGGTTGAAGCAGTAAATCAAATAAAGTACGAGAAAATAAGAATGACCAGCCAGAACGAATGACGCAGTCAAATTACTTTATAACTTAGAATATGCGTTGATAAATAGAGATTTCTCCATTGTTAGTGAGACGTACGAGTGAACAAAAAATCGTACAAGCGAAGCACGAAGTTTTTGTTTCAAATTTCATAAATACTGAGACTTACTTAACACTGCAGAGCAATATGTAAATGAGTAGATTCCAAGAAAAGTGACGCAGGAAAAACGCCTTAACAAAGCAATATCTCGTTTTAAGATCTAACAGTTACAAAATAAAAAGTTATTCTATCACTTTATTCAACTTAGCTTCATTTCTTTCTCATTTAGCTAGGTTTTATTAGTATTTTTTTGTTTGTATTTGATGTCCAAAGCGGAATAACTTAGATTAGTATCAATTACATGAAGGTATCCAAGTTCCCGAGACTGTTGGCTTTGGATTTCGACTTTCTTTTGAGTGATTACGACGACTCTTTTCTCGTTTACGATCATAGCAGAGACAATGTTTTATCTTATATCAGGACTGTTAAGATCGGCAGTCGACTGCACTTTCAGTAGAGTTCTCAAACAATATGTAATTCGGCAGTGGGCAGTCGACTGCACTTTTAGAGTTCTCAAACAATATGTAATTCGGCAGTCGGCAGTCGACTGCACTTTTAGAGTTCTCAAACAATAAGTAATAATTTGATAAAGACGGCACAAACATTTATCAGTTTCAACCTATAATTACGAAGACTTTGCACAAGTTCCGCAAATCTAAATACAACATATGGAAGTGAATGAATTATAATTTCAACATATGTGTTCTTGTTTACAGCCCACATGCTTTTTTGCCTCGGACTATTCCATCGTAAAGCATTTTATAACTACTAAAACTTACTAAAATGTCTTTATTGCAGTTGTAACAATTCGAAAAGCATTTCTTTTACTTTCTTACCTGGTTTGAGAGATATTTTATGCTGAAACACTTGAAAATCCAGACGTTGCTCTTTGTGAAAACAATCCGAAGCCAAGCGAAGCGAAAGAGGAAGTGGTAGCGGGTTGAGTCCTGAATATGGTAATGAGTCTTTATTAAGATAAGAGTGTGGACTGGTAGGTGTATTCATATGTGTCTCGACGTGTTCTTACAGATGTAAGCTATATGATTTCTAAAGCCATAACAAACCAATGTAAAAAAAAAAAAACACTTTCAAAAGCGAATCAAGACTGAAAAAGCCGAGAAAAACAACTTAGAAACTTGGTTGTTGGAGTTTTAGCTGTTGTGCTGATTTAAAGATATTCATTGTGCTCAGTCTTGCCGCCGGATAACTTGTCCTGTTTTGTGCTATAGATTCAACACAGGATATGAAATTAAAAAATATTTTTTTCCCATTAAATAAAACCTTGACATATCAACCGTACTTCTTAATGATTTCGCATGCGGTATGTTTGTTTTCGGGCTTTTTACCACTTTAACGTGGCATGTTGTAAAATGTGGACTGGACTGGACTGGTAAAGGCGGCGGAGTCTACGGACTCTGATTTGGAATGTTTGGATTTTTAGATTTAATGTTACTGGGAATCTTTAGGCCACGAAAGTAAAAACAAATTTGTTCAAGACAGGAATCACAACATATGACATTATTGCGTAATACATGTGGTCATTATTGTGTCGCGATCACGTTACTCAAGGACTGTGTATGTTCAAGTTACCTATTCAAATTACTGATATAAAGTGTTTTGACTCTTTTAGATAGAGAATCAAAGGGCACACAGTATGTTAGTGAAATAAGAAGGTGGTCTGTTAAATTAAACTTACGACAGACCGAGTTATTAGTATGATTCACGAAAGCCAAAACACCGCTAAGACGCCTGTCAAAGCGCTGTAATGGGTTGATTACAAATCATTTCGCGCGCTCACTTAGCAGTCGAGGATAAATATTGCAAGGCCTTCTGCTCTTTGCACTGGATGTATGTAAAGTTGAGTTTAACAACTTAAGGTGACTGACTACTTTTGAACATTCAATTTGAGCCCACGATGTGTGCGCGCACAAAAACCGCTCAAAACCGCATACAGCCTTCAAAACTTTATTGAGGAACCATACACGTTTTGAATTTCAACAGGGCAAAAAACCCAAATTTTGTATGGAATTTCCTAAAACAACAGGTAAAAATCAATTTTTCTAGAAAATTTGAAAAAACAACCCGAAATTATAAGAACTTCTAAAAAAAAAAACCGTGCTGTGTGTTTTCGTTATCATCATTTGAATACGATTTTCGGTTCATTGAGCTAACAAGACGCTGAACTTTTAGCTTATTTAAAAACTTTCTTCAAACATTTTTAGGTAGTCTTCGAAAATAATGTTTAAAGTAGATGTCCTGAGAAAATTGCTTTCAGAGCTTTTCTGATTTTTGAGTTATGAATTTTTGTGTACAAAGCTTAATTTCCGCCATTTTTCTTTCTCAAAATTAAACTTGTCAAGATGGTAATATTCAAAATTCATTATCTCGAAAACGAGCTCGGGACACCCCATCTTTCTTTTCGTTTTTGGAATCATTGTTAAATTCTTCGTAAAATTTCTTTTTAAGAATATTTCGTATGCTAAAGTTATCAGTCACCTTAATACTATAAGTGTTTGACTCTTTTAGGGAGAGAAATAAAATGTGGTCTTTCAAATATTTACGATGAAACAATTATAAATACGGCGAGCTTCTGTCAATTTTGGACCAGTCCAGTGCAGTCCAGTGCAGTCCAGTCCGCGTTTTATAACATGCCAGGCTGCACGTAACAGGTAATTACGAAACTAATCCTTTTGTGGTCAAATATGAATACTTTTCTTTGTTGTACTGCTTTTGTTGTGTCTAATCTTTCTGCTCTCTCACAGAGAGCCCAAGCGGCAAAGCGGTGGGTTTAACTTGATATGCATACATATCCATGTGTGTTCCTACAGGCCTTCAACACGGGCGCCAGAGTCTCCTCACAGTTTGGAGTATTACTAACGTTTTATTTTGTTTTCAACTGTCTATTATAAGGGACGGACCAGTATAATTGATGTGGGGGGAGGGGAGAGGGGACTTTTGATGCAGGAATTTCAGCAGTTGTATGATATTTATTTGAAATTTATTTTGAAAATTGAGACCCACGGAAATGCGATTTCCAGCGACATGTTTATGAAGTTCGCGGAATTACTCTTCACCTGTGCTTGCTCGATATTTTTTTCGCACAGAAGAGCGTGCTCTATAATTTGGGATTTATACAACCCCTCCCATCAACTATCTAATGGCCCGTCCCTAAAGCTGCTTTTATACGGCTGACCTTTAGTATTAAATAAACATCTAGCTTCGATTTCATTCTCGTGATGCTAGTTGAATATTAAGAATCGATTGTATGTCACCTGGAATTAATCGGTAACGTGAAGAGAGCATACTTATGCTCTCTTGGTAACGTACTTGACGGGCTCCCGAAGGAGAGAAAGGAACCTTTTCCCCTTCAATACTAAGCCGTAAAACAGCTTTATAATTGCCCATTGAAAACAAAATAAAGCGTTAGTGCTACTCCAAACTTACATACATACATACATTTTATTGGACTCCCCAATAGGGCTTTTCAGGCCAATTTACAATCCGGCAATAATTGAAAAATATAACTATGGAAAATCTAAATTTACTTAGAGGAGATTCTGGCGCCCGTGCTTCAATCAAGCAATCAAACTTTATTTAGTACCAAATTGCAAATAATAGGCTAAATTACAAGTTACAAACTTACAAGTTATATTTATGAATTACAAGTTACAAAATTGCATTTATAAATTATAAGTTACAACATTACAAGTTACATATATAAGGCTCATTAATGATGATTTCATTGTTCGAATATTGAGTTGATTATTCACTCAATTCACAGCTAAAAAGTGATCGCCTTTCTGGGGATATTTTCTACCTTGGCATGGCAAGTGTTGAAGAATCCAAACAAACCTCAAGTATCGTAGATAACTTATTTTCAAATCTGGAGTCAGAGTGAATCATTTTTCCAGCTTCGCATAGAAAAGCCAGTGCATGATAAGCCAGAACGTATTAAACCCAGCTGTAAAAGTCAAATCTGGTAGAAAATATTGTAATTAACGGACCGACTTCAGACTGAGTGGAGGTTTAGCGATAGAGATTTGTTTACAGGTAACACAGGAGCTCATGCTAGCTAGTATCGCGATTCTCCTATAAGTTCGATTGAGAGAGAGCCGAGAGCCGCCAATATAAACCCGTATTGTCGGCTCAGAATTGGCGGGTGATGGGAAAATCGCGATACACAACTAATTGCGATTTTGAGGCGCCAATATGGGTTATATTGACGGCGTTGGAAGAAAATATATTCCGTATTGGCCTTCGCCGCTTCGCGACTACAGCCAATACAGAATACATTCTCCCAACTAGCCGCCAATATAAGCCCGGATGCTCAAAATCGCAACAAGTTATAACTACGAGTATCCAACTTTACTGATTCTTACAAACCTAACTTTATGTAAAGGCAGCTAATATGCTATTTTCAGATCCTTATAACAATTGGAAATGAAATTTGATCGATGATTTACTTTCGCGAGACTAAAGTTTACACATGTTGGGGAAAAAATGTAGAGGAAACCAAAAGCAGAAAATGAAAGATAACATTGTATTCTTGAAATATAAAATTCTGAAAGCAATAAAAACGTCCACTGAATTTAGTGGATTTTTTTTCTGTAAGAATATAGCTAATTAGGTACCGGACATTTGTCAAATGGCTTGGGGGTCTAAGCTTTTTCTGCAGTTGAAAAAAGGCTACTGCCAAGCATTTTTGATGGGTCATGTGTTTTGTGCATTTGATCCTCATCCTGTTTTTACAAAATTGGACTTTTGTAGCCATTCTCAGTCACACGTGCGCATTCAAGACAAAACATCTCGCCTCCAGACATGTACTTGGTGAACGTCTTCATCAAAGGGATTGTATTATAGCAGGCCCGTAAAAAGCCTAAAACTCATCGGATTGGATCCAAATCGCGCGTACAGAGACGAAGAACAGCAGCGAGAACACACAGGCAAAAATTGGTAAGCAAATTACAAAAAAAAAAAAAAAAAAAAAAAAAAAAAAAATTACTTTAGTTATTCTTTCGATAAATAACTCCACATACATTCCTTTGTAATAAGGTACAAAAACATTGCTTGGGCTTCCTGTGGTAATAAAGTGACTGATTACTTTGGCAAAAAGTAACTAGATTTCTTTTGAAAATATGATATAATATACAGAATTTAACGCTGATTCAAAAAATGAAAAGAAATGAAGTAATTGGTCTAAAAAGAACAATCTTCCCCCATTTTTGGCATTCAAAACTATTTTAGATTGCTTCTTAGCACAGCTTTTACTGAGTGAATATTTATGCTCACGAACCATGGGAGATCTATTTAACAATTAGAAGACGAACTCGAGATTTCTATCGGCTGATAGTTGACGAGGGGCTCCGGCCCCGAGTCAACTATCAAAGCCGATAGAAATCGAGAGTGAGTCTTCTACAGCGCGACGCTCAAAAGTATGACCACATTTAATGTATTCGCATACTTCTATGCACGGGATTTTGTACTTTAAACCGACACAATTGATGCGAAGCTGTCTGGTTTTACAAGATAAGGCGTGTAAAAGCTCGTTTGGAGCAAAAAGCTCGTGCATAGAAGTATGCGAATACATTAAAAGTGGTCATACTTTTGCGCGTCGCGCTGTAATTGTTTTAGTAAAAATCTCAACTAAACTATACTATACTAAACTAAACTAAACTTCACAAAAGCGCGAAGGAAAAGCCGCCATTTTTTCAAAACAAGTCCGGCTTTCTCTACCCACTATCTATCGGCTGATAGATAGTGAGTACGTTAGCCAATCAGAATGCAGGATTTGCAATAGTATAGTAGTAGAATTTTACTAATGTTTATTATGAGTTAATGAAGTATTAAACTAGCATATATAAATACTAGTTTTATGGAAATATATATTAGGTTAAAAGACTCTTCCAGGAACGTTTTGTCTTTGATCTTCATCTGGAGCTGTGTATTCTCTATCACATAAATAGACTCTGTTCGCAGGGGATACATGTGTACTTATCGTTGTTCCTACTTCCGTAGAATATATTCTTCAACTAGTGTTTGTATGGCAAGCCGATTGTAGCAATATTCAATACCACCCTTGTTCAAACATTCAACAGAATTTTCAATCATTCAATGTCATGTTCAAGTATTCAATTCAACACCTTATTCAATCATTCAACGACCAATTCAACTATTCAACGATCAATTCAACTATTCAACGATCAATTCAACTATTCAACGATCAATTCAACTATTCAACGATCAATTCAATCATTCAACGATCAATTCAACTATTCAACGATCAATTCAACATTCAACGATTAATTCAACTATTCAACGATCAATTCAACATTCAACGATCAATTCAACATTCAACGATCAATTCAACTATTCAACGACCAATTCAACTATTCAACGATCAATTCAACTATTCAATGATCAATTCAACTATTCAACGATGAATTCAACTATTCAACGATCAATTCAACATTCAACGATCAATTCAACTATTCAACGACCAATTCAACTATTCAACGATCAATTCAACTATTCAATGATCAATTCAACTATTCAATGATCAATTCAACTATTCAACGATCAATTCAACTATTCAATGATCAATTCAACTATTCAACGATCAATTCAACTATTCAATGATCAATTCAACTATTCAATGATCAATTCAACTATTCAACGATGAATTCAACTATTCAACGATCAATTCAACATTCAACGATCAATTCAACTATTCAACGATCAATTCAACTATTCAACGATCAATTCAACATTCAACGATAATCATTCAGTCCCGCATTCAGACCCGCATCACGGGATCGCTGGCCTGGGTACGAGAAACAAGAAAATGCCTGGTGTCGGTCATGAGAAAACAAAATGGCGGATCATTTTCAACCAAGTGATATCCCAGAGTTTTTGATTCATATTTTGGATAAGACGGAGCATATTTGCCAGTTTCCTTTCGATAAAGAAGCTGTGGAAGGACATGCTGTCACTCTCGACAAAACCATTTCCTTACTAAGAACGCTGAAAGATTGCTATATTCCTCAAAATGGAGACGATAATAATGAGTTACAAATGATAACGGCTTTTGTAAATATTTTACAGTGCTGGAACCATTACCTGTCTCTGGGCTCCATCGCCCCAACAACTGTTGCTAGCTTGACTTCAAGCAGAGAAGCTAAAGGCACAGGCAACCCGCGATGCGAGATTGAATGCGGGTCTGAATGCGGGATTGAATGATTATCGTTGAATAGTTGAATTGATCGTTGAATGATTGAATAAGGTGTTGAATTGAATACTTGAACATGACATTGAATGATTGAAAATTCTGTTGAATGTTTGAACAAGGGTGGTATTGAATATTGCTACAATCGGCTTGCCATATGTTTGCAATGATAATTAAACACGAAACCATTGCTGGCAAATATGAACTTGCCATTTTGTCAATACAAGGACTTTCGCTTGCAGTAATAGAAAAGTGCTTTAGGACAATCTATTGAAGTCCAATTGCTTCCTTGCTTCCATCAAAAATTGAAATATTTAAGTCTTTGTATAGATTCTGGGGGCAGTTAAAACCAACGTTGGCCTTGGAAGTCGAACAAGCAGCAATAAAACCGTTTTGAAAACCTCAGATACTCAGCACATAGTCGCCTGAAGTCGAAGCTTCAGCTGAACTCACATAACTGATCGTGTATGCGCGCAACAAAATTCCCTCCTGTTTGGTGGGATGCATCTATGATCTTAATAATTACACTGTCTAGCTATATAGCACAATAATATCAGTGATTCTTAGATCGAGTCAGAATTATTAATACTGCCTTATATCGTTCATTATTTGGTTCAAAGTAATTTCAGTTCTATGGTCGCCTAGTTTTGTTATCCTTTATCTAAATATTATTTAGTTTGGAATTATGCTGCACGTCACTGATGTGACGGTTTTCATATCCTGGAAAGGTGCGAAAGGTGGTCAAATATTGTAAACCATGTGAATCAATACTTTTCTTTTGAATTTTTCCCTGGATTTTTTTTCTTTACATTTGACTAGAGTTTAGTATAGTCAAAAATAACCCGAGTGCCTTTTTTTTTTACAGATGGAGAGTGCATGAAAATTCAAATAACAAGACTTTAAAGCACACTAATCTTAAGAATGACTTGGGATATCCTTTGACAGCCAAGTTATTCGTTTCTCTCTTTTTGAAACACAATTATTAGCTGTCTGTTTGCATTAAATAATAGTCTTGAGCGTTTACCTTGAACTTTGTCGGTGGAAGACCTCTATTTTAACTGTAAGTGGAAGCGGATACGTTGTGTCGCTAGATCTTCAGAAATCTAGGTTGGTTTATGTGCCCCTCGGTACAGAATCTAAAGAAATGTTTTCCATGTCTTTGTAAGCCGTACGAGTACGTCTACCATTGCTACGTTATGGACCAATCAGAATGCACCAAAATACAAAATAGGGAATACGGAAGCTATTTTGATAGAAACAGCAACATGCGGCTCCCACTTGGTGTCCAACGTCTGTCAGTGTCAGGCAAAGCCATCGTTGTTAAATTCAGTCATTTCTCGTGAGTGTGTGGCGGTTGTTCTTTGTGTCTTTACTTTCGATGCAAGAGGAAACAGCCTTTTCAAGCAATTTCTATAGTTACTACTGAACGCGAAACAAATAAATGGATTAATGGCTAGACTTATGTAGGAAATAAATGTCAAAATGTGTGTCATGAGGCCACGAAAGGAAGGTACACTTTTCTTCGGGTTTCGTTTCCAAACGAAAAATTCAAAAAAGGATAAAGTATGGTAGGGAAACCAGCAAAGAAAAAATGACAAAACTATAACTATTGCCAGTTTGACGATGTTGCTGTTCATTTTTTGACGTCTTGTTTCATTTTCACAAAGTTGTTGTCCAGGAATTGAACGACGTTTTATTTTCCAAACAATAACAGAGTACAGAACACTAACAATAACAAATGGGATGATGAAGAAGAGTATCATTATAGTAGCCATGAAATAAACATAATGTACTTCGGCGCGGTCAAAGATTGAAGGCCATTTAAAGTTACAAAAGGCTTTTCCTTTAAAATATGTCATTTTGTACGTTACAAAGTACAAAGAAAATGGAGCCAATGCTACAAACCAGATGATAGGTAATATGACCCTAAGTCTCATAACTCGAGGCATTGACTTTAATGGGTACACAACTGCGAAGAAGCGATCCAATGCAATAGCGACCATACTTCCAATTGAAACAGATATTGATAAATCACGAATGAAAGGACATAGTTTACAAAGAATATCAGCGAATACTCCAGAAATTTTCCATTCGTTTGAGTTGCTTACGATCAATGAAATCATGCGAGTTATTGAGACCAATGAACCTGCTAAGTCAGAAACCGCCATATTTACTATGAGAAAGTTTATATTGCTCTGCATTCGTCGGTTTTTGCAAACAATGACAACAACACAAAAATTGCCAAGAACAGCTAGAAATAACAGTATTGAATAACAAGCAATAAATGCAATTCTTGATTCCTCTGGCGCCATTAAGATCCATAAGTTTGGTCGTATTGTACCCGTTGCGTTTTGAAGGCTTTGATTGAAACATGAGTGATTGGTAGGTGCGTTCATTTTGATTCAATTTTGTAAAGGATTTGTTCACGCTGATCACCAACAGGTTTGTGGGCGTAATTTGACCAGGCTGCCTAGCAATCGTACGACGAATATCTTCTTACTTGATCCTCAAGTTTTTAAATGTTTCATAGACTCGTCAGTCAAGTCTTTTAATAATACATGTGAATTGAAAAATCCAATACGAAATCTATGCTGTTTAAACGAAACACCAGCTCTGTTGACCCAGGTGATGCCTTCTTTGCCTAATGTTTGACTGAAGATTATCTGATTCTTTTGAAGCTTCAGATAACTGGATGGAACTACATCCACTTTTCATCTACTTGATCGGCAAAGTTTCTTCTTTACAGTGCTTCCGAATCATAAGAACGAAATCATACAATCTGACGTCCCGACAACTGAAAATGAATGTCAATCACTCGACCGTTGAGTCACAGACATTTGTTTTGATTTTTGTTTTTCAGCCAATGTTGACAAATGAATGCAATTCTTTTTAACCATATCTTGATGAAAAGGAGTAGCAGGATATTTAATTGAACATTAGTGTTATATAAATAATAAATCTAAACCAAACGATTTTACAGTAACAAAGAAATCCTCCTTTGAAGTGAGCTGTGAAGAGTGACGTGCCAAGTGTCACGGTCCCGATGGTGGGTTGTGACGTCATCCAGTAAATTTACTTGAAAAGGGTAAAAGAAGATGGCGGATACCTGTGGTTTATCTGGCCGAGCGTGAGTTTTAAAGACAAAATTTGATTTCTGGTTTTGCGAAGAGCGAACCTCTCAGCCAGAGATACCCAAAAGACACCACACTAACACTTGTTCTTGTGATTTACGGGCTTTAGTTGGCTGGAGAGTAAACACCCTGAGAGAATTTTGTGGCACACAGGGGGACTGGTTAGACTATTATGATATAGATAATAATAATAGTAATGATGATGATGATAATATTAATAACGAATGATAATGATCATGATGATGATGATGATGATGATTCTAATGAAGATTCTAATGAAACACTGGCATCTGATTTCTGAAAATCCGAACCTTTTTTGGATCTTTCCCGATCCACCCTTCGTCTCGTACAAGATGAATTATAATTATTCTCTAAATGATTTTCTTGTTACAACTAAAACCTTCAGTTATTTTACATCCGAACAGAAAATCGTACAATTTCAAGGTTGATTACGTCGGTCGCAGACCATGCGCTTCCGTAGCTACTGCAATATCTATATTCAATTCGTCGTAAAACTCGCAGATAATATCCACTGTTTTTATTTGATTGTCAGGTTTCGGTAAAATCAAACTTCTTATGCGTAAGATAATTGGTCAGAAACGCGGCATCTGCATGTGTTTGGAAAGCAAAACGTAAAAGCAAATAACAAGTACTACGATTACGTTGTTATCATCTTGATTATTTTTGTGTCCAAACTGTTGGGTAATTAGAGAAAAAAGACGCGCAGGCTTTACGCAATTAAAAAAAAAAAAAAAAAACCCCTCGAATATGGCCAAAAACCACCCAGAATGACTCCAAATATCTTTAACAATAACATAGGACCAAGGTATGTTCAAATTTATTTCAACAAAAAATACGTTGTATATCGTCCCATACATTTACTGTAAAATAGCTAAAAATGGATTGTTTGGGCTGCCTGTGATTTGAAAAGAATTAATAGATTGAGGAAAAATAATTGTTCATGACTCGTGGTTGACTTGTGACTCGTACTTGACTCGGGCTCGAACTTGACTCGTTCTACGGTACTACTCCAACTACTTACAAGGAAAAGATGTTTTTAGCATCTGAGCAATGCACTTTGAAATCCCCCTCCCCCATATGAATGATAAGAAGGATAAAATTTATCACAGAGTGACAACCAAGACATTTTTATTTACCAACCAAACGTTATTTGAATCAGTAGGAGCAACATTCTTAGGTCATAGTTAAGTTAGTTACACTCAGTGTGATCATTTCTTGACTAATATTCGTTGATCTTTGGGCATTTACATTCAGGACATCTTGGCGCCGTTTCGAAAACAAGCCGGGAATTAAAATAAGCTTTTTCATACAGTTTCTATATTTACTGCTAAATGTTAAACAAATAACCGGGTTTGTGGCAAAGCTAATAAAAGAAAGAAATGTTATCGTTTCACTCAATATGTTAAAGAAAGGTAGAACACTTTTTGGAGGTTTTCCTTTCCATACGAAAATCATTAACATCCCAATAGTGTGATGAGGAAGCCAACAGAGAAAAAATGTCAGAACTATTGCAGCAGACATCTTAATGATGTTGGTATTCTGTTTTCGTCTTCTTGCGATGTGTTCAAATGATTGTTGTCCTGGAATTCCATGAGACTTGAGTTTGCAGGCAATAGTGAAATACAGGACAGTAAGGACAACAGTCGGCAAGATGAAAGTTAGAATTGTGAAGGCTCCAAAATATGCTTCGCGTACTTGAAGCAAACTTGGTGGCCATTCATACTTGCAAATATGAACTCGTTCAAGTGATATGAATTCATAAAGTACAAAGTTTAAAGAAAATATCGCTGAACCTACAAACCATGTGAGAGGTACCATAAATTTTGTGTTGAGAATACGAGGTTTGGATCGCATTGGGTAAACCACTGCAAAGAAGCGATCAAATGCAATAGCTACCATACTTTCTATTGAAATAGTGATTGAAACATCGCGAATAAAAGGGCAAAGCTTACATATGATTTTTCCCAGGATGCCAGTGACATGGAATTCGGTTGACAGAGTCGAAAGTATAGAAAGTTTACGAGTTATTGTCACTATTGAACCTGCCAAATCAGATACTGCCGTGCTGACTATAAGGACGTTCATGGTGGTCTGCATTTGTCGATTTTTGCAAACAATAGCAACAATAATAGAATTGCCAAGAACAGCTAGCAATAGGAGTACAGAATAACAAGCCATCAGCGATATTCTTGAATCCTCTGGCATTGATATGATCCATGGCGGATTTTGCAGACCAAGTGTGGATGCATTGAAGGTCAGAGTTTTGTTGGTGGCAGGGACACTCGCTATAGACATGGTAAACAAGCTAGCACTTTTTGTATTGTCTTCGCAAAGTAATTCCCTTCAATGTCTCTTTGAAAGGTGTTGCTTTAGGTCTGGTGGATACCTTTTAAAGGCAATACAATGAAAGAGAGAGCTCACTTTGTTTGTTGTAAGACCTCTTTGGTGAAGTGACCGTTTGAGCACTCTTCAGATCTAGAGATGCAGCACGTTTTATAATGCTTCCGGAGTCAGTTGTAAGTGTACTGAAAATAAACAAACTTGATTGAAACCGAGAAAAATAAATTATTTTTTCCAGAAACATATTGATTTTTGTTATTCAGTTATCACTGGTTGACTTGATAAAAAGATATAGACTTTAGAAACTTCTTTGTACTGCATTGGAGCATTTATTTTGGAAAGAAACCAGCTTTGTTTACTTTAGTTATTATATGGGTCTCTTATCATACACTTATCCATACACAAAAAATCTGTCAGAAGAGAGAAACAGGTTTCTGATTAAATCATATATTTAATATTATCGAAAAGAAACGTGTTCATGGCTAAGAGGAAAAAGAACCCAAAACAAACAAGCAATATGATGATGTAGATATATACCTCCATGAATTAGACTTTCTTTTAATTTCATACATTATAGTTATGTTATCATGTAAACATAGTTAATAGAGATATAACATATGATAACTTCTAACAACATACATCGTGTTTTAAATAATTCATTTCTTACTGCAATGCAGCCGGCAATCGTACTTAGTGAACGATCGGTATCGATCTTACAGTTCTTTTTTTTTCTACAACGAAAAGCATTTACCTAAATGTAAATTTAGTTTAGGAGCAACGCGAGAGACAGACCTGAGAGGGGTTTCAGCGTGGTGATAAAGCTAAGTAAGCAGATAAGCTTAGAAACCAAGTTAATTTACAGAGTATCAATTGGCTACCTGAGAAAAAAGTTAATTGTGATCATATTGATTGACAGCAGAATATTGCTCACAAGACGTTTTAACCAACGTATTGACTCGCCATATCTAATACGCACAAAGCTAGTTACCGGATTATGTTTTACATTTCCATGTTATTTAACTTTGTTTCTTTGAAAAGATAAGAGAAAAATGAAACTGATATTTTTGGTTGATTATGGTGGCCCTCAAAGATGCCTACTCTGAAAGTTCTAGATTGGCCAATATCAGACGCAAGCAAATCAAACGGGGAAAATGCTAAAAAATTGTGAATATGAATCGGAAGCTTTGCGGGGACTGAAATGGCTTATTCGTGTGCCCTTGTAAAAAGGACTGAATCATAAAACTCTATTACAGGTGCTGACGCATTATTTATAGCCAATTTTCCCACATACAAAATCTACTTCACATCTGGAGGTAACTGGTTATCAAAAGATCCAGTGAGCAGCGGCATTACTGTGCAATACAGTCGATTGGCTCAGTATCTTTGAATAACATGAAGAAATTCAGTGAACGCTCTTGGCCATTTGCTACTTGGGTTTTGAAATTGAGAAACTTGTCACCCCATTTCTTCTGCTTTGTCTTTCGTGGAAAAACTCTCTGAAAATATATTAAATCGTATATGAAACATATGAAATATTTGCTTACTGTATATTGAAAAGAAGAAGATCAAGATCAAGCTGTCATTCATTACATATTATTACAGGTCACAATCTTGAAAGCACCTTAAGTTGCTGGATAGATATTCTTTCAAGCTAAGGAAACTATGCAAATTTGCCAAGTAAGAAAAGTTCCTTACTGAAAAATAGTCATGGGGGAACTACTTGTTTTTTTTTTTGTTTTTTTTTTTTTTTGAATCTAAATTTTTGGCTTAGGCTACATTAAAATAAGAAGGGAAAAAAATTATGAGAGTCGCCAACTTAGTTTAGATAATACAATTGTGTAAATGGACCATGTTTCTAGGTAATATGCACTTTCATACTAGTACAGTAAGTCGTGAAGCAGCAAGAAAATTACTGAATAGAAATTTAGCTGCTGCTTCGTGACTGCTTCTATCATCCTTATCATAAAATAACATGTGAATGACGTTGCGCACAAGACTTATCCATGGAAAGAAAGCTAACGAGCACTGTCCCTGGACGCCCTGAATCTGCCCCTGAATTTCACGAGGAAAATATTTTGTCAATCAATTTATCCAATATATACGTAAGAAAAATAGGGTTCAACGCCTTTAATTTGTTTAAAAGCTTTTTTTGATATATCAGTTGCCGATAAAAAAAACATTTGAATGATTTGTTCAAGATGCGCAAGGCGCGCGCGCAACGCACACAAGACTTATGCAAGAAAAGAAAGCTCGCGAGCACTGCCCTGGAACTCCCTTAGATGGCAGTGGAGTTATTGGAATCACTCACCGCTTATGATGATGACTATTCTCCAAAGCCGTAATGAAGCAACTATATGGATGTACTTGGAGTATGTGCCATCAATATTCCTAATAATTCAAAGTGAATTTTAAAAATAGATTTAGATATTTGATATAGTGCACTCATAGTGCATCCGTTCATAGTTCCTTGGAATACATCTGCATGAATCAAAATATCTAATATGCAATTGTTTTCTTGGAATGTATTCTTTATCTTCTATAGTACCTGAAAGCTGTTGTTGCAACCAGTTCAGTAACAAAGTAGAACGTTACCAGAACACAATCAAATGCCTGGGGATTTAATAATTATAATTTAATAATGATTTGTTGGTACTATCTCCCTTGATCTCTATCCTCTTCCTCACTACCTACCTTCCCAGCCACCCAGCCACCCGATGTAACCACCCTTATCAATGTCATTGTCAGTTCACTTCAAGACAACGTCTAGAATATTTTACCTCTAGAGTATCTGCTAAAATGTCCCTTCCCACGCTGACGATCTTTAATAGAATCTGCAAACAAGAGACCACACAAGTGAGAGTCTGTGAGACCACTGGAAGGTCTTCACACACTGAAGGGGGTCTGTGACCAGACAGAAATGTCTACTAGTCAATTGAATTATTATGAAATCTGACTGCTATTTTCACAGAGGACGGATTTGTTCATGGCAACTGAATAGCAATGTCATCGCTTTATCAGAAACGTATTTTCAAGCAAATTTACTTTAATTTGAAAATGCTTTTCTTAGTTTACCTCAAGTAAAAAACAAGACATGATTGATAGACAAATAATCTGGAACGCTTCAAACACATCATTGTCATCCCCTGTTTAAATAGAAAACAGTATTGATCTCACTTCTCAACACGAAGGCTCTTAAAAAAGTAAAATTACATTATTCATGAAGTTAAAGGCAAAAAAGAAACTTGCAAACAAATTTTCTTACCGTCAATAAAATCAAAATCCTTTAAAATGATGAATGATACCAATGTCACATCCATGACAGTTAATAAAAATACTATAAAATGAGCATAACGATGAAACAAGTACTTGGCAATGTTCTCCCGCCATGGAATACTAGATATAAAAGCTACGGATGCCTGAAGATCGATGAAAAGAAGTCCTTTATTAGTCATAACCAAAGAATGAAGAAGGAAAAGAAGAAGATTAAGAACAAGAAGAAGAAGAAAAAGAAGAAAAAGAAAAAGAAGAAGAAGAGGAAGAAGAAGAAGGGAAAGAAGAAGATTAAGAACAAGGAGAAGAAGAAAAAGAAAAAAAGAAGAAGAAGAAGAGGAAGAAGAAGAAGAGGAAGAAGAAGATGGGAAAGAAGAAGAGGGAGAAGAAGATGAGGAAGAAGAAGAAGAGGAAGAAGAAGAAGAAGAAAAAGAAGAAGAAGAAGAAAAAGAAGAAGAAGAAGAAAAAGAGGAACAGGGAGAAGAAGAAGAAGAAGAGGAGGAAGAAGAAGATGGGAAAGAAGAAGAGGGAGAAGAAGACGAGGAAGAAGAAGAAGAATTTGGAACAATTGATTGATGCTAGACTGCTGACTTACTTTTGCTTTAGCAATGACCTTTGTTTTGAAAATTGTCCATATCCTCAGCAAAAACTAATCATAAAGAAAGGAACAAAAAACGACCATTGACTGTCATGATAATAAAATATAGTTTTTACGGCAGAACTCTTACGATTCTTTCATTTTAATAAAGTTAGTCACTTGAAAAGCTAAAAAGCTAAGACCGACAAGGTAGGATTATAGGTAGCCGTACATTTTACATGTCTCAGTCAACCGCTTGATTACTATTGATGGACTTGATATATTTTACCATTACAGTTTTACCTTTTGTGATGATCCTGAAGTCGCAGTTTGTAGCAAAAATGCATGTTAACGTATTGGATATAAAATGTTTTCTATGATTCTCAGCGACCTTATACCTTTGTAGGTTTTTGGTAACTAGCTTTATTAAAAGACATTAATATTCGGTAGTCTTGGAACACAAATGTCCTGACTGAAGAAGATTCAAATCCATCATCAACACGAACAAAGATAGCTGTTTCTAGCCTCAACCGCCTAATAATGGCGCGGGACACCAAAATCAAAAATAGATAAGTGATACCCGAGTCTAGCATCCTACCGTCATTGAAATCATCGGGCCTAATAGGTTCGTATTTCAGTGCTTTATATGATGACAATATTTACTTTAACAACTTACCTCAAAAATGTATAAAAAAGAATACGAGAAGTTGTAATAATCTGTATACTTCTCCACCGCGGATGCTTTCTTCTTTTCTTCTGCTGTTTATAAAAGATTTTAAAATCTTTTGAATCTTTAAATGTATGTTTGAAAAAGCCAGGCAAGGAAGAGCTGCTCTTTTGAAAACTGATAAAATTGACTAAAATCTTGCAACTTGTATAGTTACTTTAATATTAAAATTGCTCAGGTGTATGCATCCTTAAAGTTGGCTTTACGTTTTAATACCAAACGTATTTCAGTTCGAATAAGCGTGTAAGACTTCCTTTGCAGGACAAGCACTGATTTTTCTGTTGGCTAATACCACTAGGTACTTCACTGCAGTAATCATTTTGTATAACGTAACCACAAACACAAACCTTGTATCTCATTTTGTCTTGTCTGTTCTTGGGTTTTCTGAGCTGTTTGCTGCTGGGATACGGCATCGTCAATTTTTTGGTCAATCTTTGTCCAGAAAGACTCGACCAGTTGGTCGACATAATTGGTGGAGAACAACTCCCCGTCAGGGGAGGAGCTAGTCGAATTGTCGTACGTGGTAACAGTTTCGTTAGTTCTAGAGTCTGAAACTCTTGGGATTCTAAAACCAATAGATAATTAAATATTACATCAGTCATATGTTACTAATATTAATATTTTTTAGAATTTTTAAATCATATTTTTTTGATCTTTGAAGACAATGAAATGGTATCGTGATTGTCAGCTTTTGTTCTAGATTAGTTTAGTGTCCATGTGCCGACAAGTCTAGAACTATATAATCAATGAATATGTATAACATCAAAGCCAGTCAACCTTCTTTTCTACATCTTGAGTTATTTTACATACAATGATCTTAATAACTCAAAACATTTGCCACTTCAACGTTTATAACTTTCCAGATATCTAGTAAAGTTGGATAGCAATTTGGGTCACTAGTTGGACTCACCTTGTATTCGTTTGGGATTGATTCCCTTCTTCATGATTCGGTCCATCAAGTACGTCTCTTGGATCATCAGCGATATCGATTACACTGTGTAAAAAAATATCAAGGTTTTATAAACCAATTTTACGCTCCGTGACTTCCAAATTTTTTTAAAAACAAACACGTTAAAAATTCTTACCTTTCGTTGTATGATACTTCCTTTCTAGACATAAGGAGGAGGTGCTGTCAATGATAAGATGACTTTCATTGCTAGCTGTGGTAAATAAATCCGTGGCACGATTTTTGGCAGTCAAGTTTAGAAGAGTTAAAGACAAACTGGGGTTTCAAATGTTTCTGCAGCCATGTTGTATGATCAAAGATTTGTGTATTTGCTTACAATTTCGATGATGGTACCAGTCAATGTTTTGTAAAACAATAATGAACGTATTGAAAGATTATTATGAACCCGTAAGTCACATGATGTGGGACCTTATCATCATCGTCTTATTGGCAAGATCGATTTAATTTCTGATTGGAGTTAAAATGATCAATAGTATAAATAAATTAATAATAAATATCAAATTTTGCGACATGATACGGAAGTCGTTGCCGAGTCTCTCTAGCCAGAGGTTGATTTTTTTTAGAAAACATTCCACATTCTACACTTCAGTCTACATTTAATATTCTAAACACACAAACACCTGACAAATGACATTTTGGAGGGAGCCGGAAAACTGTAGAAATCGGAGAAAAAAACCCTCATGGCAAACTCTATCCTCATGTGGGGCTTCACCGGGAATCGAACACGTGTCCCGACCCGTTTGGGTTTCATAGTGGTGAAAGGAACAAAGGCAATCTTACCGTTATGCCACCTTCGAAGTAAAACCAAAAACAACAACGACAACACAGAAGCAAAGCCACAAGCTTTAAAGTGCGTATAAACCTTACATCAAAAAGTTCAGTATTGGTTCTACATGAAGTGAATAGTAAATAGATTAGTGATAGTGAATAGATGCTACATGAACTGAATAGTTGAATGGTAAAATATGAATGATGCGTCTTTTCGAAACACCGATAGAAACTTTAATTAATATGAAGCAAAGATGTAGTAAAGTACAGGTACTATCCAGAAATGTGTAACTGAATTTGGGGTTATTTTCGAAGTTAAGAAGTATTGCTCCCCCCTACCCCATCGGGCAAATGAATTTTGTCTATTTTCTCGCCCCCTGACTTTAGTTTCAGTGACAGCCCTAAATCTAGAATAATCTCTATGCCAAGTTTGGTACTTGTACCCAATTTGTCACGATCTCGGCGATCTTTGTCGTTATGAGACTGGACTGATAAAGCTAGTTTTCCCAGCTCTCATTTACCATTGAGATCCATGGGATAGATGTTAAAGCACAGGAATACCGTAACAAGAACTTTTGGTTTCACTAACCCTTTGCCTGAGGGAATTTGGGCTCCATTGGTTTTCCTCAGATTGTCGACATGTTGTTATCTCGCTTGTAGATTACTTATTTATTTACATTGAGCACTACAAAAACTCAACAATTACAGTTTGATAGTTGTTTCAATATCCTTTGCTGTTAAATTCACTAAAATAATAGTATTTAACTTGATTTTAGACGATCGATTTTTACTTTCTATTCTACACATGATATCTGTTTTGAGTCCAAACTAGAGGTTTTCGTGGTTTTTGCTCAGGCCACACTAAATCGATCAAGAATGCAGATACGATCGAAAATGACGCACTATTACTTTCAGCGCAGTGTTTTCTATCCGAGCCTCCGTTTTCGCTGTCCACACGTATACTTAATTTCCTTTCTGGAAAACGTTTTCAAATTGATGCGTTTTTGATCATCGTAGTGTGGACACAAGACCAAAACGCATCGAAAATTATGAGTTTGTTAGTATGTTATGTTGATCCATTTGGAGAAGGTTAGTTTTCTTTTGATTATTTATCTGATATGATTTAGGAATTTGGTTTGATCTTCATTTCAAATCGCTTCATGGAATACATTCCTCCGTGCCAATACTCCCAGTAAATCCCTTTATAAGCAGGGCATGTATTATTACAGTCCTTGTAATAATAACCATTGGGATTACAGTTCAGGCAGTTGTTGTACCACCATGCTCCTTTGTACGAAGCCGCACAAGATTTGATGTAATCTTTGTCATTATCACGATCCCTGGTGGAAAATGTCATGTTGTCGTGCACGAGTAACGCATTACCAGCATCACCTGTAAAGATGAAGAGTTGATTTTATCATAACCAAATCCAATGGATAATAGATTTTTTCTTGTCATGACTGTAAGGTTGGTTTGTTCTTGCGTATAAATGAATGCGCAGAAACATGTTTGTTGACATCAGTGATCGTCTTGTTCGCTACATCGTGATCAAAGAATATACGATACCTGAGTACTGTCCAACAGTAAGACGGTAGTTATCACCATCATCAGCCACCTTAAACAATCCATATTCAGCATATCGTGTGTTTCCCTCGAAGTCCTCCATGTCAACTCGCAGTCGGTAACTCCTCTGTGACGTCATCCTGTGGATATTATCCAGTCCCAACCAGTACTCTCCTAGCTTGTTCCCAAACCCTCGTTTATAGTCAGCCCAGTCACGATAGAAATCAACCGAGCCGTCAATTCGTTTCTGGATGACAGTCCATCCTCCTCCACTGGTTACCATGTCACAGTACACTTGAATTAGATTTGAGGGACTGGGAGAGATGCTGTAGACACCGCTGATTTTTCCACCCTCGTTGTAAATTTCATGGCAATCTTTGTATATTGGCACCTGTCGGAAAAATCGTATGCATTAAATTACCCTAATTATTTCTTCTTGTGTTCCTAAGCTTGCATGTCTCGTGCTCGACAGCTCACAGCTTTTTTATACCACAATAGACTGTTTCGCGTGACGTCAGAGCAGCTCAATTTGAAGGGCAAAACAAGAGAATTTTAATCTACTGAAAATTTGAACCTATTGTTTTGCCCTCCAAATTGAGCTGCATTCCGACGTGCTGCAATGGGTCTACATAGAGACAGCCACGCCCCTTTTGGCCACAATTTAAATAGTTCTACTGAAAATAGACACATGTATAGAGGCTTTGCACCATCACGTAAGGGCAGCCATGACAGGAGGCAGGAACAATTGAATCTGGTCTAATATGATTTACATGAGAAAGAATTCAGTTTCCCAGGGGGGAAGACTCCATTGTTCTTGCGTCCTGTCATGGCTGCCATCACGTGATGGTGCAAAGCCTCTATTCACAGAAAGAAAGAAAAAACACATTCCCATGCCTTGCTCTGATTCAAGACGTACCTAATACATGCAGTGTTGGTTGATCAGGTATTAATAAATCATATTCATTTACATACTGTAACTTCTTATTCAGGCCTTAAAAATATCTAATATATCTGTATTATATTGCGATACTCAAATCATAATTTTCATAGTCTCCAACATCTCAGTGGTAGAGCGTCCGACTAGTATACGGATTGGTCGTGGGTTCGATTCTCATCTGGGGCTCAGAATTTTTTCTGAGTCGGTTCAGTTCAGTATGGTACGATCACATATACATTTCATATTTCATGTTCTTCATGGATAAATTTGAAAAATATTATTTATGTACTTCAGTATTAATTACAATTCTTAATTCTAGATAATCACTGGCCTTCTATAAATTGTCCTTGAAGAAAACATCGAAGGAAATTTGGATTTTTCGAATTTAAAATTCTGATAAGGAATCATGACATAGTTTCTGACTTTGGCTTCCGTCCATCAAATCTGTCATGAGTTGGAAAACTTTTGGTTAAACAGATTGAAATAATCATTAATTAAATTCCATTTTATTAATATCCTTTATATTAAAGAATAGAAATGAAGCTTAGCTATAGTGTCCCTGTCTTAAGTATGGTATCTTGTCTTCAACTTGTGGGAGCTTTTTTGCTAACTTCGCGTGACAGTGACGTACAAACCTCTATCGAACTATAAAAGTCCATGTTTGCGTGACGTATATGGTCGCTCTAATTCGTGAATAGACATAATTTGTCTTGTTTCAATGTTTTCCTATTAAACATACCGCCAATCATTCTCTTGAGAAGAATATTCTTTGTTTGAGTTTTATCTATTTTCATGTGTTTTCTCGCGCGCAACCGTTAAATAGAGAAATGATGATCTAGGGAATGACACGTGGTCTGAAATGGGAAAGTTACGCCGATACGAATTACGTCTCTTATTCCTGGGTTTTGGAAGCTATTTAATGCAATAAACTCGTAGATGGTGTTTTATCCGGTCTAAAACCACTTAGCTAATTATAAGCCTTGTGTTTTTAAGCTGATCTGATAAAACTCTCCTGTTTGTTTATCAAGTAATGTTTATAAAATATGATAACTAGCGGTAAGCTAGTGTGGGCTGCGTCGGTGTTTCTAATGAAACAGTTGTGATGAAAAGATAAATTTTACACCGTAAAAAATAAGAAAGATCACTTACTGACGTTTCGGGCGCTAGTCCTTCGTCGGAGTAAAAGGGAGAATATGAGTCTCTCTTACCATTGTTTTTTCATTACTTTATTCCATTGGAAAAAATTGCAAACCAAGAATAATCAGATAAAACGAAGTTCAATTTTCACGGATTGTCACTTCTGAAATATTACTCAAAATTTAATAAAAAGTACTGACTAGACTAGTTTTTAGATTCATGATTTAGATTAGATCTAGAAATGTAAGATAAAATAAGTTCCCATTTTATTAATAAGCACGAAAACGCCGAGTATTAATGACTTTTTTTAGGAAGAAAATACTGTCATTGTTCTTGGCTTAAAATGAAATAAAAGTAAATACATCGTTCTCGTGAGTAAATAGAGAGAAATAACAACAGCAAACGCATTTTGACAAACTTGTTTACTTTGCCGGGTATCGATAAATGACGGTTATGCTTACTGTACTACATGTTATTTTCTTGGGATTCAATCTAATGTGTGTGATGAGCTGAGTCATGTTCATTATAAGTATTTTCCTATTTCTATATTTCTAGAAACTGTAATAGAAAACCCACTAAAGACAAGACAACAACAACAACAAACCAAAACCACAACAACAACGACAAGAAGGGCAAAACAAAATAAACCAAGAAAATGAATAAAATAAAACAAAATAAAATAAAACAATTATCAAAAAGAAACCAATTAACGTTTCCTTACGTATATCACTAGTAGTTAAATATACTTTGACATGAACGGATTTTAAATTAGCTTCCATGGACACAAAGCCAAAAATATGTCTTTTTTTCTTTTGACCAGCTCAAATCTTATTTACACCTACTGCCGGTACGAGCAGCAAATATTGAATTAGAAAAAAAAAAAAAAAAAAAAAAAAATCCATGATAGTAAAACAAGAATAAAAGCATTACCTGCAAAGAGTAGAAGTTAAAATTGTTGTCGCCTGCTAATGCTTTCTGAAGTTCACTTTGCGACATTTTACTTATCATCAATTCACAAATATGATTCCCATTTGTTCTCTTTTTCTCTTGAAAGTTCACAGAGGTACAGGAATCTTTCATGCAGTGTTGAAGGCAAGCAAACGTGTTATGGACTTCAATGCTTCTCGTTATCTTCCCACGAAGCCTATATCCCTTTTTTACTGAAAAATATCGAATTCCAAGATCGTTAGTTATCAGTTGAGGGAAAGTTGAATATCCTTCTGCATGAATACGCCATGACATTCGAAAACAAACAAGAAAAACGAGAAGAATGGCAAAAAAATGCCTCTTCTTTGTCGCCCTTGTAATCATTCTTATTGTGAGTTTCTGAAAACTACCGAGTCAATTTTGTGGATCTCACTGCGTGTTTGTTCATGAGTGGAGTTTTTCCAGCTGTCGTTAAGCCAACCTTAACACATTTTTATTTGCGTTAAATGTCAGTTTGCTTTGGCCGCAAGACATTTTGTTAGACGACTATTTCTAAGATGTGTCAGAGGCAGCTATACTACCTTCCGATAGGATTATTTACTAACTCTGGCTTTTTCTTCAAGATTAATTAACTTATGAATTCATAGATTCATTCATAAATTCATTCATAAATTCATTCATAAATTCATTCATAAATTGGAACCACAGTGGCGTACGTCAACCATGGTTAGCATACAAAAACATGAAACACAAAAATATAAATTAGAATGATAATAACCAAGTTTGAGATAAAAAAAATATTCTGGAGAAGTTGAATAAGTGAAAAACACCTGATCGTGGTTACTCAGTACTTAGTTGACTGAACACCTACAAGTCTCGGTAATTTTGATTCCAAATCACTCTATGTGAATTTGTTGATAGAAATGTTTCAAAAATACCTGGTTTTCTTTTCTGATTGCAAGATGGCGATACTATTAAAAAAAATCAAAATCTTTATTGCTAAAAATCAATGCTTGTCATATTCCGGTTCAGTTTGGCACCATCACGTGCCGGCGCCAATGATACTGCTCGGGCTGCCTGTGGTAGTTTAGATAGCAGAACTACTTAAAACGGAGAGAGGCCTGTTTCAATGAAATTGGATGAAGGGTATGGACAGCTATGCTGTCTAGCTGTCCGTTTGTTATTCCAGACTAGCCAAACCCAAATGAGAAATTTTATGTACATTTTTCATCGTATATTTTGTGCCAAATAAGCTCTGATGAATACAAGTCAGTATCGCGATTCTCCTATAAGTTTGATTGGGAGAGAACCGCCAACATAAACCCGTATTGTCGACTCAGAATTGCCGGACAATCGTGGTACAAAACTTATTAAGCTTCGCGACTACGGCCAACTGACAGAATATATTTTCTCCCAACTAGCCGCCAATATAAACCTGTATTGTCGACTCAGAATTGCCGGGCGATCGCGATACAAAACTTACAGTTAAGCTTCGCGACTACGGTCAACTGACGGAATATATTTTCTCCCAACTGGTCGCCAATATAAAACCGTATTGGCGGCTCAAAATTGCAATAAGTTATAAAAATTGAGCTGGTTAATCAATATTGGTAACAAGACAGCTGCAAAATTCATTGGTTTCCCTCACGATAACGTGCGTTAAACATTTTATAAGAATACAGCATCTTTTCGTTTGATAATAAAAAGAAAGGAATTAACAAGAATTTTCAAAACATTTATTTTCCCGAAGCGAAAAAATGGAAAGGAAAAGATGCAGATGAAAAGAGCAGATGTTTCGCTCCTTAATGGTCGTCATGGAAACGTCTCTCACGAATTTTGTTGACCATTGAATTGAAAAACTTTCTAAAAAATAAAAAGTAAAATATTGATATCCTGAACAACAATTTTTACCTGCCAGTTTTTTTAAAACCAATATTTTAGGGAGGTATATTTGATTGTAGATTTTTGACAATAAAAAAGAAGAAAATCGTTTGGCGACAATAGTATGAAAAATGAAACTGAGAAAATCAGAAAATGAAAAATGAAGTGTAACAATGACAAGTCCATTAAACACTTGCGTAATCAGTTCACAAGACGAAGAAAATATAAATAATGTCATAATGTCATTATTGGCGGCTTTTTAGATCAATTGGAATGAATGTCAAAAGGCATTATCGAGGTTAACAATTCCCTGAGTATAACACAAAGACATTTCAGAATAATATTTTTCATTCAAATTCTAACAGAATTCGACCGACAGAATGTCATGAATAGCTAAGTAATGCAAGTGAGAGGAAAAGAAGTAAGTGAACCAAGCGCTGCTTAATCAATCGATATCGAACATGTCGGTGAAGATATTGACTTTTCCAATGTTGTTCTTCACTGTTCATATATATTACGGCCACTTCTGTAATGCTCAAGATACTTGGGGTGAGTTTCCACAACTTCTCACAGAAAACCAACACGTAAGAAGTGTTTTAAATACAGCAAGTCGAAAGCTAAGTCAAGGAATGATTCGAGTCGTTCAAGTCCACAACAGGATGGCTTGTGTTCATCAGTGCACTCGTATGGCAGACTCGTGTACATCAGTTAACTTTAAGAAACAAGCAACAAACGGGCTTCACTCGTGTGAACTGATGTCTGGTGATATGTACGACCAACCGGACGCCTTAAAACACGATCAGGACTTTGATCACATCACATTACAGGTATATCAAATCACTTTAAGTTGTATTTATTCTTGTTGTTCTTTTTGACGTTGCTTTTGTTCATATTGTTGTTGTTGTGTTAGTGGTGATGGTGAAAGAAAGGAATTTTATGGATTTTATGGTTTGTTTTCATAACCATAATTATTCAAAGAGAGTGCATTTCGCTTTTTGAGATATCCCGAAGTTTTTCCTGTTTGGACCGTATTTGCCATTTTACCGTGTGGAAATCAATCGCGTTTTTCTGTTTGTAATGATTACATCATATTCCCTCCTCTATTACCCCACATACTAGATTCAATTAATCACCTGCTTGTCACTTCATGAACGGTTTTTGATCATGCTTGTGACATTATAATAGTAAAACTTTGCTGATAAAAAGAGAAGTCCGCTCTGTAAAGAGTCCCTTTATGAAGCATGGCCGCCAGGCATGTTGACTCACCATTTCCTTCAAGTGGAAAAAATCATTTTTATTCTAGAAACTTGACGGCAACTCTTCAAATGCTTTATCAGCGCTAAAGCCTATATCACACTAAAAAGTACAATAATTCAAGTGAGTCAACATCGGCATAGTTACTTTGAGATCCATAGCGACTTATATTTCCCTCTCAACTGATTTCAGACGCCGGTTTTCTCCTCGACTTTACATTGGCTGGAATCGAAAGTCAAACAGCGGGAAACTTTCATAGATTTTTATGATATGTGCCTTTTTAAAGATAAAAACAAATAAGAAATTAGATGATTTTAATACTTGGATCTTCAGTAAGGGATTTCAAAGTTTCTAAAGAAGAAAAATAGTGTCAAAGAGAAATCTGAATAAAGTATTTGTATTCTTTTAGATCCCCCTCCCTAAAAATGCCTAGAATATACAATATTTATTTTATTAGAATGGCTGTATTATGGATGTTACTCCGAGCTCTTGATCGTTGAATTTTTTCCTACATATATCCCAGTTTCTGTACTATCTCGCGACTAAAAGGGCCGTAGCGCCCACAGAGGCCACGGGTGGTGGTGGTGGTAGTGGTGGGGGTTGGAGGGGTGCTCCCACCAGAAATGTAAAGCAAGTACGGAATTTTCATTTTTCGTGGCCAAAGTTGCTTTTTTCCCGAGGCTTGCTAAGTCGGTGTTTTCTCGCAAGATGGAATTGAAATTTTAAAAGTTGATTTTTAGCAGAGGAGAAAATTCAGAAAAAAACAACAACAAACAACAAAACAAAAACAAACTAAAACTCTCGAAGAACAGGAAAGATCCAACAGACAACAGAATCGAACCCATATGACTACTAGTGCAGAGCGTATGCCAAGTTGAAAAACTATGAAATAAATAGTTTTATAATAGTTAATTAAATAAATCAACCTTGTATATAGCTATATAGAGGGTAGCACGTATTCAATGTACAAAGGCAGCACCTTCTCTTCAGTAATAATTTAAGACCCTGAGTGTTGGTCCGGTCGCCTGCACCCATGACCTCCAGCAATAGTCCTATAACTTAGAAAAATCTTTTTTTTTTCGACAGCTGCCAATTTTTTCAAGTTGCCATGAAATTCAACAAAACAGGGGTACAGTTAATGGAGTGTACAGTGTCAGTCCTAGTCCCTCTCGTTCAATACAGGTCTATTGTGACATGGTAACCAGTGGAGGAGGATGGACTGTCATCCAGAAACGAATAGATGGCTCGGTTGATTTCTACCGTGACTGGGCTGACTATAAACGGGGGTTTGGGAACAAGCTAGGAGAGTACTGGTTGGGACTGGATAATATCCACAGGATGATGTCACAGAGGAGTTACCGACTGCGAGTTGATATGGAGGACTTCGAGGGAAACACGGGATATGCTGAATACAGCTCATTTTACGTGGCTGGTGAAGCCGATAATTACCGCCTTAGTCTAGGGGTTTACACAGGTATGGAAGTAGCAAATTATATACATCAGTTTGATATCTTAGATCTTTCTAGTTCTTAACTCCTGTTTTCATGTCATTTACATATTTTGGGTTCTACCTTATTACTTGAAATTTTCGCGACACTTTAATTTCGCGATTTTGATTTTTGCGATATCATTTCCAAAAAATCGCGAAATTAAGTTGAAGCGAAAAATAAATGTCGTGGAAATATAATGACGCGAAAATGAAGTGACCCTCCATTTTGAAAAAAGGGAAGAATTTAATAATCATTCAAAAGCATAGATTAAAGACGTTGTTACGTCAGCCTCCTTTGCAGACGTTCTTAGGTCGTCACGTCGTCACGCAATGTTTCTCTCCCCATTAAGAGCGTACGCGTAGGAGGCTATTGCTACGTAAGCATTGATAACAAATTCTCGACAAGTTTACTCATTCGAAGTTTTGTTTATCTAGGAACAGCTGGTGACTCTCTGACTTATCATAAGGGAATGCAGTTTTCAACTAAAGACCGCGATCACGATGCGGCTTCAACAAGAAGCTGTGCTCTTTTATATCCAAGTGGCTGGTGGCATAATGACTGCCACCGATGTAACCCGAACGGCAAATATCTCAATGGCGCTGGCAGCGAGTTCAGTAAAGGAATAACCTGGTTCACGTGGAGAGGACACGGTTATTCGCTAAAGAAAATGGAGTTTAAAATAAAACCCATTTCATAATGTATTATCATACATTTTACTCACATAACATAAATCAAAAGATTTGGAAAATATTGACACATATTGTCAAAATCAATTTCTTGGTTAATTTTGCTTTTTACATTTTTTGGTCTAAAACGAGTACACTTACCTCCTTTTGTATAAATAAATCTCATGTCATTGTCAACATCATGGAGTCCTGTGAAAAAAAATTAAGGTTTTGCCCTTTTGAAGTTCAAAACATGCCAGCTAAGTTGATCACCTTTCCGAAAGGAATTATGGGTCACTATTTTTGGTTAGCATTTTTCGACCATTTCCGAGTATACAAAGTAGACTTTCCTTGTTGATTGAAATCTAATTCTGCCATGAGTTTAACTAGCGTTTACGATTAATTTAAAGAAGGAAGAACTCGTATTTCAAAAATTATCTTGGCAGAATAATGGAAAATGCTAATCAAAATACGATATTTTCAAGGTCAACTCAGCTGGGTATGGTTCCTCAATCAAATTTTGAAGGTTATTTCGCATTTTTTGTGTCCGCGCACATGGCCGGACTGACAAATCTAACGTTCCATAGTAAGCAGCCACCTTAAGAAATATTGTATTGAAAAAGGACTCGAGGAAAATCTATTAAAAGATGACAATCTATCCGATTACACAGTTGCAGTGGTCTTGAATAGGAAAACAAATAATAAAACAGGATCTCGTGACTCCTACTCAGTAGCTATACGCCCTACCCGAACTGCAGCTGAACACATATGTAAAGCATATGTATTTATGCTCACTTGGTTGTATAGTGAACAAGTGAACAAGTGAACAAGTGAACAAGTGAACAAGTGAACAAGTGAACAAGTGAACAAGTGAACAAGTGAACAAGTGAACAAGTGAACAAGTGAACAAGTGAACAAGTGAACAAGTGAACAAGTGAACAAGTGAACAAGTGAACAAGTGAACAAGTGAACAAGTGAACAAGTGAACAAGTGAACAAGTGAACAAGTGAACAAGTGAACAAGTGAACAAGTGAACAAGTGAACAAGTGAACAAGTGAACAAGTGAACAAGTGAACAAGTGAACAAGTGAACAAGTGAACAAGTGAACAAGTGAACAAGTGAACAAGTGAACAAGTGAACAAGTGAACAAGTGAACAAGTGAACAAGTGAACAAGTGAACAAGTGAACAAGTGAACAAGTGAACAAGTGAACAAGTGAACAAGTGAACAAGTGAACAAGTGAACAAGTGAACAAGTGAACAAGTGAACAAGTGAACAAGTGAACAAGTGAACAAGTGAACAAGTGAACAAGTGAACAAGTGAACAAGTGAACAAGTGAACAAGTGAACAAGTGAACAAGTGAACAAGTGAACAAGTGAACAAGTGAACAAGTGAACAAGTGAACAAGTGAACAAGTGAACAAGTGAACAAGTGAACAAGTGAACAAGTGAACAAGTGAACAAGTGAACAAGTGAACAAGTGAACAAGTGAACAAGTGAACAAGTGAACAAGTGAACAAGTGAACAAGTGAACAAGTGAACAAGTGAACAAGTGAACAAGTGAACAAGTGAACAAGTGAACAAGTGAACAAGTGAACAAGTGAACAAGTGAACAAGTGAACAAGTGAACAAGTGAACAAGTGAACAAGTGAACAAGTGAACAAGTGAACAAGTGAACAAGTGAACAAGTGAACAAGTGAACAAGTGAACAAGTGAACAAGTGAACAAGTGAACAAGTGAACAAGTGAACAAGTGAACAAGTGAACAAGTGAACAAGTGAACAAGTGAACAAGTGAACAAGTGAACAAGTGAACAAGTGAACAAGTGAACAAGTGAACAAGTGAACAAGTGAACAAGTGAACAAGTGAACAAGTGAACAAGTGAACAAGTGAACAAGTGAACAAGTGAACAAGTGAACAAGTGAACAAGTGAACAAGTGAACAAGTGAACAAGTGAACAAGTGAACAAGTGAACAAGTGAACAAGTGAACAAGTGAACAAGTGAACAAGTGAACAAGTGAACAAGTGAACAAGTGAACAAGTGAACAAGTGAACAAGTGAACAAGTGAACAAGTGAACAAGTGAACAAGTGAACAAGTGAACAAGTGAACAAGTGAACAAGTGAACAAGTGAACAAGTGAACAAGTGAACAAGTGAACAAGTGAACAAGTGAACAAGTGAACAAGTGAACAAGTGAACAAGTGAACAAGTGAACAAGTGAACAAGTGAACAAGTGAACATCATTGATTGACAGCTGGGACATTGTTATTGATATACTTGGAAAACCTATATAGTAGATTGTCAGTACCAAAAATAGGGACAATAGAGGAAAACTGAGAGAAAGAAAGGAAACGATAAATGGGTACATTTGCTCAATGTTCTTAACCAAGAAAATATTCATACGGAGACACTTGTGTTCATTTTCAACTTTCTTTTTATTTATTACTTTTAGGTGATAAGTTAACTTTTTTACTTATTACTATTTTATTATATATTCGCTGAATAATGTATTTCCTAATAATTTATAACCAAGATGTTACAATGCTCAACGTCAAGATAAATGAACTCTGTATGAATGAAGCAAAAAAGAGTAGCAATTAATGATCAATCATAAAAGCAGTGAAGTCCGAAAACGCAACTTTAGCTTAGGATATTAGTCTACAATACTGTATGGCTTTGTCAGTACAAGTTCAATATTCTTCAAATTAAATTTATTTCTTTTTAGTTTCTACAATGTATTAAAATAATTTTGAGCTTATTTATTAAAGTAATTCTCCTAATTTTGTCGGGTTATTGTTATTTTTGCTCATTTTTCTGTGGTCTGTCATGGTTAAAAACAGCGAAAGTTCAAACTGAAAAAGCATTGATAATTTCTCATGCATTGTATATTATACAGTCAGCGAGTGCGTGTATTTGTAAACGAAACACTTTCATCGGTCTCTAACCCAGTAAGTAAAATAAGTTCAATTATAGCTATCAGCTTCTTTTCAAAACTATTTTCCAACAATAAATCTATGCCTATCAAATTCTTGACCTTACAAACCCGTTAAACTAATTAACCCCGATGTACGTTCCTTAATTCATATGTTCCTGAATTACTTACATTAATGATAAGATTCCTTCCCAGGACGTAGCATCTAGATTGTCTATTCCTTGGGTCTTATTTTTAACTCCATTCTTTTCATAGAGTAGGTGTGTAGCTTTTTCCATTCATACCAAGTTATTCCTTTACCAAAAGCACTTCCAGCACCATTCAGGTACAAACCATTGGGGTTGCATTTGAGGCAGTCTTTGTGCCACCACCCACTTGGAAATCTATTAGCACAGTCTCCTGAAGAAGAAGCATCGTTATCACGGTCTTTGGTAGAAAACTGCATATTAGAATGATATGACAGGGCATCACCTGCTGTGCCTGAAAGAAAATGACAGCAACGGTTCGTCAATCAATTGTAGATTGAAGAGCTATAAAATCTTGTGACTCGTCATCAAATGTCTTTGAAACTGCAAAATAACCAAATATAGAATCTTATCTAATATAGTACCTGTATACTGTCCCACGGTAAGGCGGTAGTTGTCACCCTCATCAGCCACCTTAAACAATCCATATTCAGCATACCGCGTGTTTCCCTCGAAGTCCTCCATGTCAACTCGCAGTCGGTAACTCCTCTGTGACGTCATCCTGTGGATATTATCCAGTCCCAACCAGTACTCTCCTAGCTTGTTCCCAAATCCCCGTTTATAGTCAGCCCAGTCACGATAGAAATCAACCGAGTCATCTATTCGTTTCTGGATGACAGTCCAGCCTCCTCCACTGGTTACCATGTCACAGTAGACTTGGATTGGATGAGAGGGACTGGGAAAGATGCTGTAGACACCACTTATTGTTCCGCCACTCTTAGAGATTTCCATACAGGTAGAATATATTGGAAACTGTTTTATTGAAAAAGAAAAAAAAAATGTGAAAAATTGTAAAAAAATACAACTATAAGCCATCGTTGTTTGGAAAACAGTTCATTTTGGAAATAATTTGAATTGGCAATTGCAATCAGTAGAGCTAGATTAAAAACCCCACGATGAGAAATAACAGGTAATTTAATAAAAGATTTTGCAAGTTTGGAAGTTTTTAATAAAAGGGAAAGCAAGAAAACGTAATAGAATAGATCACCCCGCTGGTAAGAGATAGAAGTTTGTTTCGACCGAAATGCTGATGTTTTTTTATAAATGGGCAGATGGTTCACTAGCTAGTGCTAAGTATCCCTAAGGCCTTTATGTAATATATACAATATGAGTGGCCGTCTTGTATCATACAACACGCACACGAATATTGTATATTACTTATGAAACGTCTAGGTGTATACATTCATGTTCTACTAAAATTCTAAATATAAAATTGAATTCGGCTGAGAAAATTGGAGTTTAAATTTATGCAAATCAGGACAATTTTGTATCAAATATACAACCTCCTCCACGGACAATGATTTCTATTGTGTTTTCCTCATTAATTATTCATGAGTTTTATAAGGTATGATTAAGATATTGTTATACCTGTGATGTGATGTGATCAAACTCCTGATCGTGTTGTAAGGCGTCCGGTTGGTCGTACATATCACTAGTCATCAGTTCACACGAGTGAAGCCCGTTTGTTGCTTGTTTCTTAAAGTTAACTGATGTGCACGAGTCTGCCATACGAGTACACTGATGAACACAAGCCATTCTGTTGTGGACTTTGACAGTCTTAAACTTGGACTTCGAAAGCTTTCGATTTTTCACAACTGAAAAATACCTGCTAAGACTAAGCTGATCCCGGAGCTGTGGAAACTCATTAAAGTGCTGTTGATCGCAGTGACAAAGATAAAACACTATTTGAAGAAAGAGATAGAAACTCAGAATTTTGAGAACCTGAGACATGACTGGAGTGAATACGAAAGTTTATGATGCAGCTGCTTGGACTTGGACTGTTTTATTCAAATGATCCCGATGAGCTTTGAATGGCTGTATTTCAATAGAAGATAATAATAAAAAGAAAGAAAAAGGATATTTAATTTTAAACGGAGTTAAATGGTTTTATGCTCCCGATGCGTTACTTCCGGTCACGTGGTAATTTCTTTCAGACTTGAGCTTGCTCGACGTAGCATTGAACCTCTTTTGCTTGCCGCAACCTCAAAAGAAGCAACCTCGAAGGAAATGTTTTTCCCGCCACCTTTCCCTTCACCTCCCCTTTGAGGGAAGTTACATCGTGATGGCGCGTTTGCCCTCACCTTTGCTGTAAACTTTGTAACAACTTTTGTGGACATTTCAAATGTCTTATTTAAATGTGGTTAAATAAAATATAAATATAAATATAAATATAAATATAAAATATGCCAACCTTGTCAGGCGTCATTAGTTATGTTCGCCGCAAACATAGCGTTGCCAATGCAATACCTCGTCGTCATATCTAGACCTTTCTAATTTTTAACTAAGCTTCGAGGGGCATAAACAAGCTTTTGTGAAACCCTCTAGATCCCCGCGACTAACCTCCTTTGCAGCCGTTCTTAGGTTCGTCACGTCGTCACGCAACGTTTCTCTGCCCACTAACGTCTGCTTACTTGAGCAGAACATTCCTTTCCAAGAATTGACCAATCAGCATGAACCTTCTAAAATCGAGAAGATTCGTGCTGATTGGTCGTTGGACGACTTTGACCGCAATATTTTTGCGGGAACCATACGATAACGTATCTGATTTCAAACTTCGGTCTTTGTTGACTTATTTATCATGGTCATCTCTTTCTCTAGCCAGTATTAACTTGAGATCCTACAATTTTATTTGAGAAAATATGCGATATATTGAAGTAAGCGCTCGTAACATATATCTGACAAATGATCAAGTTGTTTGGCGGATGTGAAGTGTAAAGAGCACTGACGTTTTTCCAAACTGAGTTGTCATCCTTAGTCGCCCAGCAACTCTGGAGCTAGACGTTATTCTTTCTTTCATTTTCACAGCATTAATTGACAGCTGGAACATTGTTATTGATATACTTGGGAACCCTATATAGTAGATTAATTGTCATTACCAAAAATAGGGACAATAGAGGAAAACTGAGAGAAAGAAAGGAAACGATAAATGGATACATTTGCTCAATGTTCTTACCTAGGAAAAAAAATTCACACGCAGACACTTGTGTTCATTTTCAACTTTCTTTTTATTTATTACTTTTTGGTGATAAGTTTACTTTTTTACTTATTGTTATTTTCTTATATATTCGCTGAATAATGTATTTCCTAATAATTTATAACCAAGATGTTAGGATGCTCAACGTCAAGGTAAATGAACTCTGTAAAGAATGAAGCAAAAAAAGAGAAGAAATTAATGATCAATCATAAAAGCAAGTAATTATTGTTTTCAGTGAAGTTCGAAAACGCAACGCTAGCTTAGGATATTAGTTTACAATGCTGTGTACTTTTTCCGTACAAGTTAAATATTCCTCAAATTTATTTCTTTTTAGTTTCTACAATGTATTAAAATAATTTTGAACTGATATATTAAAGTAATTCTCCTAATTTGGTCGTGTTATTGTTATTTTTGTACATGTTTCTGTGGTCTGTCATGGTTAAAAACAGCGAAAGTTCTGAATATTAAAAGGGTTAGAGACTTTAAGTTCTTGTTTTGTCTACAAATTCTTATGACTGTACAATGAACTCGAAATTCTTCAAACTGAAAAAGCATTGATAATTTCTGTATTTGTAAACGAAACACTTACATCAGTCTCTACCCAGTAAGTAAAATAAGTTCAATTATAGCTATCAGCTTCTTTTCAAAACTATTTTCCAATAATAAATCTATATCTATCAAATTCTTGAACTTATCATATGCAGGGCAAAATTACTTGATGCTAATTGGCTAATGAAGGAGGGCTTTTTTCCTTAATTTGGGGCGCCCGAATTACTTGAAAATGATTGGTAGTTAAGTTGCATAGCAACGCTCATAAAAGGCTTCCCGTTTTGCTTTGGCGTTGCGTCGGCAGACGAACAAACATTTTAAAATAAACTTAAATAAGGATCAGTAATAAACCCAAAAAAGTTTAAGCAAAAATGAGAAGTCTAGAACTAGCATAGTTCTACCTAGATATACGTTTTTTTCGTTAACAGGGCTCGTAAAAGAAATTTAGAAAATAAATCGGAGACGTAATGAGACATCTGAGCTCGACAATAAGCTTGAGCTTACCTTTTGTCGGTGTTTCGCTGAAATACGTAAAGAAAACGGCGAAGACTACGAACCAGACTCATCAAAAGTGACGTTGAAGGTCTTTAACCTTTTCTTAACTTTTGCTAGAAAGGTTTTTGGTCAGTTACAGCCTCAGATTCCATGTCTTCCTACAACTTCACAAGCTGCATTGTGACTTAGAACATCACTACAGCACAGTCATCTCAGTCTGGACTTAATCAGTCAGAACGCCTCTGTTTAAACGTATTCTTCCTTTGTCTTCAGATTCAGATTAAAAACTTGGTCCTTAGAAAGACTAGTTCTATGCATTTTGAATGGTTTTTGACTTGAATGATGACTGATCTCGTACGTTTGCCGTTCTTTCGGTTGAAGCACTTCCGAGTTCGTTTTTAAAGATTTAACATTTCATTTAGCAGGATCCGCAAGGAAAATTTGCCAAAAATTTTTGTGAAGGCTCAATGATCGGTGATATTCTTTTGTAAAGTAGAAAACTTAAGTATTATTATTGTCTAACGTTTGATAGAAGAGAAGTGAGCACTTTGGTAGAAACAAGTTTGAACTAAAATTCTTTTGAACCATGACTCACTTTCGATTTGATAGTTCAGAATGATTGACAGTGCACGGGCATTATATTGGTTTCCTAAAGACGGATATTTTTCTTTGAATTTTACCCTATATATGATAAACGGGTGATCGTATGCCGGTTTCTCGTAAAATTAAGGATCAATTTCACTTGTGATTTCAAAACTTTGAAAACACTCGTGAAATTAATCCTTAATTTTACTCGGCTCCATACGATTACCTATACTTACAAACCCGTTAAACTAATTAACCCCGATGTACGTTCCTTAATTTATATGTTCCTGAATTACTTACATTAATGATAAGAATCCTTCCCAGGACGTAGCATCTAGATTGTCTATTCCTTGGGTCTTATTTTGAACTCCATTCTTTTCATAGAGTAGGTGTGTAGCTTTTTCCATTCATACCAAGTTATTCCTTTACCAATAACACTTCCAGCACCATTCAGGTACAAACCATTGGGGTTGCATTTGTGGCAGTCTTTGTGCCACCACCCACTTGGAAATTCATTAGCACAGTCTCTTGAAGAAAAAGCATCGTTATCACGGTCTTTGGTAGAAAACTGCATATTAGAATGAGGAGAAAAGGAATCACCTGCTGTGCCTGAAAACAAATGACATCAACGGTTCGTCAATCAATCGTAGATTGTAATTTTAGAACTAAAAAATCTTGTGACTCGTCATCAAATATCCCTCGTATCGCAAAATATCCCAATAATGAATATGATCTAATATAGTACCTGAGTACTGTCCCACAGTAAGACGGTAGTTATCACTCTCATCAGCCACCTTAAACAATCCATATTCAGCGTATCGCGTGTTTCCCTCGAAGTCCTCCATGTCAACTCGAAGTCGGTAACTCCTCTTTGACATCATCCTGTGGATATTATCCAGTCCCAACCAGTACTCTCCTAGCTTGTTCCCAAACCCTCGTTTATAGTCAGCCCAGTCACGATAGAAATCAACCGAGCCGTCTATTCGTTTCTGGATGACAGTCCATCCTCCTCCACTGGTTACCATGTCACAATAGACTTGAATTGGATGAGAGGGATTGGGAGTGATGCTGTAGACACCGCTGACCTGTCCGTAGTTTTTGTAGATTTCTTCACAAGATGAGTGGGGAAATGGTATCTATAAAATAGTTTGAATTAGTTAATAAGAAAAAACAAATACAATGCCAAATAAATTAAAGGGAGCCAAATTTCAACCCTCGAACTACGTGTGTGGCACCACAGGGAACCCAATTTAGATGAAAGTGAAAGGCAAACATAAAATCAGGAAAAATGGACTTTAATTAATTTGTGGGACCAGATAATGTTCTCTATCATACTAAACTGAATTAAACTTCCATTCTTGTCTTCGCGCGCGCTTTTGTTTTTCTATACGATTTTACCTATTTGGCGTATCGATACGTAGAGATACTACTACAATGGTAGCAAGATCAATATCAAACCGCCTTCTTTCACATGCGACATTTCTCAAACCACAATTTCACCCGCCGTTGTCTAAACTTCGAACTCCCGAAAACACTGGACAAAGAAAGTCCCTAGCATGGGCATTTAATTTTTTAAATCTTTTAGTTTTTCCTCGTAGATTTCCCTTTTTTTTCTGTCAATGTCTATCTTATCTATTCGGGTTTTTGTTGTTGTCAAGAACTCATGTATTTCCCGCTGTACTGCAATGTCCATTGGAAAGTGACTTTTGTAAGGGACTACTTGTTCCGTTGGACTGACCTTTTTATATTCAATTTTTAAATGATTATAAAAGAGACATATCCAGGTGTCCGGAGCACGCACGAACCGTCCAATCACAGCGCGCTTCGATGCTTAGCCAAGCGGCCCTTGCTCCAAGTCTCTTCCCAAAACTAAAACACGCGTTTCAAAGAATTTAGAGAAAGAAAGTTGAAGTATACGTGTTGTTAAAAAATTAAAGTAAATCTTTGCGATCCATCTCCTCAAATTCTGTGAGATATATGACTTTTAAGGCTCGGGCGAGGGCCTCTTGAATTACAACAACAATCCTTTTCGCGCTTAGTTTTTCGTACAGCTGGATTTGCGAAAATAATTTTTTCTGGAAAAAAATCGTTCGCTCGCTGTGGATTTTCTGACCATATAGGTCCGGGTCGTTGGGATGTTCAGCATATTTACAACAACTTTTTACCTGAAAACCTGTTCGCAACAATCGAATGCAAATTATCAAAGTGTGAATTGTATTCACCTGTAATTTGATGTGATCAAACTGCTGATCGTGTTGTAAGGCGTCCGGTTGGTCGTACATATCGCTAGTCATCAGTTCACACGAGTGAAGCCCGTTTGTTGCTTGTTTCTTAAAGTTAACTGATGTACACGAGTCTGCCATACGAGTACACTGATGAACACAAGCCATCCTGTTGTGGACGTTGACAGTCTTAAACTTAGACTTCGAAAGCTTTCGATTTTTCACAGCTGAAAAATACCTGCTAAGACTAAGCTGATCCTGGAGCTGTGGAAATTCATTAAAGTGCTGTTGATTGCAGTGACAAAGATAAAACAATATTTGTAAAAAGATATAGCAACTCAGAATCTTGAGAACCTGAGACATGACTGGAGTGAATACGAAAGTTTATGATGCACTTGCTTGGACTTGGACTGTTTTATTCAAATGATCCCGATGAGCTTTATTGAATGGCTGTATTTCAATAGAAAATAATAACAAACAAGAAAACTTTTGAAAAACCCACTAGATTGTCTCCGCGCGACTGGACATCGAATCTTTTTCGTTTACCTTACAGAAACATTTACTGATTATATAGATAATAGTTTGTGAATATGTTCAGATAGACATTTATTTCAATAAAGTTAGCTACCCAAATCCTAGAATGGTAAGGTCGCTAAGGATTCACATCAAACAAGCTAATCTTTCGGTTACCTATTTTATTATATGAAATAGAGTGTGATATTGAGTGACATCAAAATGATAAAATTGATATCCCCACTCCCACCAGTGGCCAGTGGGGATACGATTTATATCAACACTGCATGGTGGTGACAAATTTCGACTTTTTGCTCTGACTTTAAGCTTCTCAAATTCTCCATTATTTTTCATTGAAGATTTCATATAATAAACAGAACATTACATGGCCACTTGGAGATATGAATTTTATCTTCTCGTGCTCATATTATCTCTCACTCGTTCGCTGCGCTCACTCGTGAGAGATAATATCAACACTCGAAGATAAAATCCGTATCTCCGCGCGACCATGTAATATCGTATATGTATCTTCACAGCTTGAGAATGCTCACACATATATTTTCAGAAATAAATTAAGAAAGAATAATGCGCACCCTTTCAGCTGCTTGTTTTTGCTTGTTATGTGTAATCAAGCAAGAGCTTATTAAACTTTATTATTAACGCATCCAAGCCGTAATCTCACGGCACATCAAGCCCCAACTGTTTTGTTTGCTGAGCCTTTCATTACTTTTATCACTAGGACTTAATTGCAGCTAGCGCTGGAAATAGAAAATAGAATGAATTAAGATCGAAACTTTTCCGTGCCCGATATTAGCTGTCATGTGATTGAAAATTTATTATGGATCACATTTCAAACTTATTCCTATACATTTCCTGTACATTTTAGAATATATGAATAATTACTAGATCACTTATTTTTTTCCGAAATATGTGCTTAATATTACATCTCGAATACGAAATTCTCAGTTTAGTTTTTTAATTTTTTTTGGCCATCGAAAAATACCGTATATTTTGAGAAGCGTCCTTCCCTCCTCACAAAGCACACTCGTGAGTCAAGGCATAATTATACCAGCATCCTTATTCAGCCCTGAATGAAAGAGAGGTTCAGGAGATCAAATCCTCTTCTAATTTTTTTCGCTCTCTTTACTTTTTTAACCATTATCGTTGAAGTGCGACTTCTCAAGCTTGACAAGTCTCGTTGCCAGCTAGTATTTCGACGGCCGTCAATCAAAATACTTTGGGAACGAGTTAATTTATTTAGAAAAACATGCTTCGTATTTATGACCACAGTTTGCGATAGAGGTAATAAGTGTTACTATTAAGGGCTGAAAAGTAAAAGAAATCTGCCAAAAATTAGACATAAGTTCGTAAAAGTATTTTATTTTTTCATTTTTGTTTATACCCAGGTTAGAAAAGCTAACAGATATATTTAGGCTGCCTAAAAGTGGAGCTCCCAGTTTATTCATTTAAGCAAAGAAGTATTATCTTACGAGTTGTATATATATATATTTTATAATTCCGGAGTTGGAATTTTTAGGTAAATAATTTAGTGCATAGGCATCCATCAAAATTTAATTATCTCGAAAACAAGCTTTGGACACCACATTTTTCTTTTCATATCTGAAGTCAAGATCAAATTTTATTGAAAGAAATTGTAGTTAAAAAAAAATTCCAAAAGTAGCCAGTCAGCTTTATTTATTTTTTGTTTGCAATTGCAAGGTACCATGCTTATTCAAAAGTAGAGAGTAATCATTAATAGCGGTCTTTTTGTTTATACTCGACTTTGCCTATTTGCATTATTGTATTTTTTTTGTTATTGCTGTGTTTAGCAATAACAATAAATTGATGATATAATATGGTACAGGATGGAACCACTGCATTCACAGCATGCTAGGGATAAACCAACATCTGGGATTCGCGTGTCTGAAAAAGAAGGGCAAAGATGTTTAAACAAGAATAACGTCTTCTCTTACCATTCTTTATAGGGACGGCGGAAGGAACTATAAAGTTGGGTGGAAGGGGGTGGGGGTTAAAAAACATGGTTAAAAAAAGCGAAAGTTCTGAATATCAAAAGGGTTAGAGACTTTAAGTTCTTGTTTTGTTTACAAATACTTATGACTGTACAATGAACTCGAAATTCTTCAAACTGAAAAAGCATTGATAATTTCTCATACATTGTATATAACCGGGACCATGGGGCGTAATTTTGATTGGGGGAAGGGGGGGGGGGGGGGGTGGGATGGGCTAACAACCACCAAAGACTGGACCGCGTAGGGGGTTTGAGGGCATGCTCCCGGCCCCCAGAAAAAAAATTGAAATTGAGACCCTCGGAAATGCGATTTTGAGGGGCGCTTGCATCTATTTATTGCATTAAAGTTATGACAATTTTGCACATTCTGGCAATGAAAAAGAAGAGAAAAGGCCAATTTGATATAAGATAGTAGGAAATATTTTCACTGACTATCAACCTTTACTAAATGTCCTTACTTGTACGTCAAAGTTCCAAAATTTTAATTCTGTTGCGCGGTTGTTGTTTCTCGACACAAACTCGCTTGTCTCGAAGTCTAACTGTCCGCTCTTTGTGGCAGTTCAAGAGAATCGTTGTTAAATGTCTTTGCATGTTAGCTATCAGCCATGTCTCTACTCTCCTTGCCATCGAAAAAGCCCTTTCAAAAGTGATATCGTGACGTCTCTGATAGACTCGTTTTCGTGTCGCCGTAATAAATCATGGGTTTAGAGAAGTCTAATGGACTGCTGGATTCGTTGGAGAACTGGCTTCTTGAATTGACATTTGATTATTTCATATTATACACAGCTAATTTATTGAGAAGAGCTGGAAAACTTGGCATTTTAAATATAGCAAATAAATAATTGAAAATGGCGGCAAAATTATTGGGGGAGCACTAGCCTCCCAGTCCCCCCCCCCCCTCCCCTGCTCCGCGCTCCCTAATATACAGTCAGCGAGTGCGTGTATTTGTAAACGAAGCATTTACATCAGTCTCTAACCTCCTACAGAGAAACGTTGTGTGACGACGTGAAAACCCTAAGAACGGCTGCAAAGGAGGCTAATCAGTCTCTAACCCAGTAAGTAAAATAGGTTCGATTACAGCTATCAGCTTCTTTTCAAAACTATTTTCCGACAATAAATATATTTCTATCAAATTTTTGACCTTACAAACCCGTTTAACTAAATAAATTAACCCCAATGAACGTTCCTTAAATTATATGTTCCTGAATTACTTACATTAATGATAAGAATCCTTCCCAGGACGTAGCATCTAGATTGTCTATTCCTTGGGTCTTATTTTGAACTCCATTCTTTTCATAGAGTAGGTGTGTAGCTTTTTCCATTTATACCAAGTAATTCCTTTACCAAAAACACTTCCAGCACCATTCAGGTACAAACCATTGGGGTTGCAGTAGTCACAGTTTTTGTGCCACCATCCACTTGCACATGCATTAGCACAGTCTCTGGAAGAAGAAGCATCGTAATCACGGTCTTTGGTAGAAAACTGCATATTAGAATGATATGACAGGGAATCACCTGCTGTGCCTGAAAACAAATGACAGCAACGGTTCGTCAATCAATTTTAGATTGAAGAGCTATAAAATCTTGTGACTCGTCAACAAATCTTTTTCAAACTGCAAAATAATCAAATATAGAATCTGACCTAATATAGTACCTGTATACTGTCCCACAGTAAGACGGTAGTTATCACTCTCATCAGACACCTTAAACAATCCGAATTCAGCGTACCGCGTGTTTCCCTCGAAGTCCTCCATATCAACTCGCAGTCGGTAACTCCTCTGTGACGTCATCCTGTGGATATTATCCAGTCCCAACCAGTACTCTCCTAGCTTGTTCCCAAACCCCCGTTTATAGTCAGCCCAGTCACGATAGAAATCAACCGAGCCGTCTATTCGTTTCTGGATGACAGTCCATCCTCCTCCACTGGTTACCATGTCACAATAGACTTGAATTGGGTGAGAGGGATTGGGAGTGATGCTGTAGACACCACTTATTGTTCCGCCACTCTTAGAAATCTCCATACAGGTAGAATATATTGGAAGCTGTTTTATTGAAAAACAAAAAAAGGTGAAAAATTGTGAAAAAATAAAACTACCATCGTTGTTTGGAAGACAGTTCATTGTTGAAATGATTTGAATTGGCAATTACGATCAGTAGAGCTAAATTAAAAAAACCCGACGAGAGATAAAAGTTTGTTTCGACCGATATGCTGAGTTATTTTATAAATGGGCAGTTGGTTCACTAGTTAGTGCTGAGTATCTCTAAGGCCTTTATGGTATGTTTTAGATATTGATATACCTGTAATGTGATGTGATCAAACTCCTGATCGTGTTGTAAGGCGTCCGATTGGTCGTACATATCACTAGTCATCAGTTCACACGAGTGAAGCCCGTTTGTTGCTTGTTTCTCAAAGTTAACTGATGTACACGAGTCTGCCATACGAGTACACTGATGAACACAAGCCATCCTGTTGTGGACGTTGACAGTTTTAAACTTTGACTTCGAAAGCTTTCGATTTTTTGCAGTCGAACTGAATTCCCGTTCTTGAGTGTTTTCAGTAAGAAGTTGGGGAAACTCATTAAAGTGCTGTTGATCGCAGTGACAAAGATAAAACAGTATTTGAAGAAAGAAACAGAAACTCACAATCTTGACAACCTGAGACATGACTGAATACGAAAGTTTATGATGCAGCTGCTTGGACTTGGACTGTTTTATTCAAATGATCCCGATGAGCTTTGAATGGCTGTATTTCAATAGAAGATAATAATGAAAAAAAAAAAAAAAAAAAAAAAAGCAAAACATAAAAAACAAAGAAGCTTTTGAGAAACCCACTAGATCCCCGCGACTGGACATCGAATCTTTTTAGTTTACCTTACAAAAAAAATCTACTTATTTCCAGCTGATCTCAGAAAAAATACTAGCCAATCAGTATCGAGAGAATTTACAAAACTGAAGTGTCATCCTTAGTCGCCCAGCGACTCTGGAGCTAGACGTTATTTCTTTCTTTTATTTTCCACTCAATAATGAATATCATAGTAAATGTATACAAAATGTTTCAAACCTCTCCTGAAAATTTACCCATGTAATGTGATCACTGTGATGTGATCAAACTCTTGATCGTGTTGTAAGGCGTCATTTTGCAGCTCCTTGCAGGCTTACACTGCTTTATTCAAATGATCCCAAAGCTTTATTCATAAATAGATGTATTCAGAAAGAAATAATAAAAAACCTAGACATCAGTTAGTTCAGTAATTGTGTACACAAACCTGCTAATTTACCCTAAATAAATAAGCTGGTTATGAACACTGATATTTTAAAAGAGCTTTCACATTCTCACCTGTCATGGGTTGGGGAGGTTCACTGATGTTTATTTGGTATCCAAACCATCATGATTCTAATTTTAAAGCGTCCAATCAAACGTCCCAACCACCCTCAATGGTCCAAACCAGCCACCATTTTCGTAAAAAAGAGCAAAACATAGAGAGTTTTGCCATATGGGCCAAGTGTTACAAGTACTGAGTAATAAAATATAAAATAAAATATAGCAATATTATCAAACTCAATGATAAAACCTGAATGCGCAAGGAGGACCCCAAAAATGCGCGGTCAAAAAAAACAAATATTATTGACAACAGCATGGGCATCGTCAAATAACTTATTCAACTCAGTCCCGCCGTAGTAATCGATTATTGTTGACATTGTTAAATCGTAATCCCGCGGCAAATCAAGCAATTGTTTTGAGGTGAGCCTTTTATTACTTTTATTAGTTCTATCAGGGTTTGTGCAGCAGCTGGCGATCGACAGATTGGCTGAAAGTTTATAGCCTTACTATGTAAGGTACCTTTATTATTCGTTTGAAAATGAATGTTTTGAATAACACTGATAAATAATTATGCTACATTGAAAGTTTTTAAATAAGAGCTTTCATTTCTGGGATCTTGGTTTTGGGCCGTGGGGTAGCCGATTATAGACATTACAAGGGAAAAGACAGAATCTTTGTAATAAACAGAGTTTTCGTATGTAAAAATATTTCAGGCTGCGCGCGGAAGAAACATTAGATTTTCAAATAATTATCATAGGGCACGGACATGTGTACCTTGCTTGCAAAGGTTTTGATGCCCTCCGTTTTGGCTTTAGGTCGGGGGAGCAAACACGGCTGCCCTGAAACGATTGTTCCTTTTGAAGAAGCCACATTCAAATTTTTGGATATAAATCACATGACAAACTGGTTTTTAAACCGGTTATTCAGGATGTTACGTCACAGAAAGAAAGAAAGAAAGAAAGAAAGAAAGAAAGAAAGAAAGAAAGAAAGAAAGAAAGAAAGAAAGAAAGAAAGAAAGAAAGAAAGAAAGAAAGAAAGAAAGAAAGAAAGAAAAAGGAAAGAAGGAAAGGAAACGATTGATGGATACTTTTGATCAACTAGCCCAGGAAAGTATTCACACGCAGATGTACTTTATGCATTCATTTTCAACTTCTTTCTTTTTACTACTTTTTGTTGATAAGAGTACCTTTTTGGCTATTTAATTTTAGTCACACCATAACAGTACAATTTTATTATTCGCTTAAAAAAATTTTCATGATTGAATTTCTTCGTTCACTCCTATTCTTTTATTCTTTTTATTTGTCGCCATTCTTGATCAATACAGTTGGTAATATTTCTAGAGACTTCATAGTATCGTCTCATTTCATTGAATCGATTCAATATTCTTTGCACATGTGATTTCAATATCACCAAGACAATAGATTTCTCATCTTAAAAGTTAATGAAATTTGTATGAAACAAAAACATGTAAAACATAATAATCAATCATAAAAGATACGATATGACCAAAATGAATGAATGCTGACAAAAGGATACCAATCTGAGGATGATTTCATAAGATAACATCCCGGGATATTTGAAAATATTTTGCGGTTTCTTTTTGTCTTACAGTTTCTAAAAAAAAAAAAAAAAAATCGAATTGAATTGAAGTGAATAAAACTTATGAATGTCTGAAACGTTATATAACTGGATCAGAATTTTTATGAGTAGTTCGCAGATAAAATCCGAGAACTTGCCTTTTGGGCACTTTACAAAACATGGTGTTTCATAAAATCCGTGTTCGATTGTATATGTTTCTTCTAGTAGTTTTTCATCTTTCATTTCTCTTATTGTGCCAGTCGGGTGAAGAGTTTCAAAATTTCAATACCGAACATGTTCATAACAGATACTATATTGTTAAGAACGCCGAAAAGCTTCTTGGTAAAAAGATGAAAACCGTTAAAGTGTACGATGACATGGCTTGTGTTTATCAGTGTACTCGTATGACACACTCATGTGCATCTGTTAACTTTAAGAAACAAGCAACAAACGGGCTTCACTCGTGTGAACTGATGACTAGTGATATGTACGACCAACCGGACGCCTTACAACACGATCAGGAGTTTGATCACATCACATTACAGGTATTTGTCATTTTTTTGTGAAACTTGTGAAGTACTGGAAAGGATGCTATCGCAAAGGAGCTAGCTCACCGAGATATGAATATGAACGGATTTGACTAGCTTTCAAGATGATTAATTACAAGCGTTATAGAAATTATCATGATTTGTGCATACTACGGAAAATTGTAAAACTTGGGGCAGTAGGAAGGGAAGGAACCTTTACGGTATAGCCAGCTGATCTGAAATAGTGACGTAGAAATGACGTCAATGCAACTGAGGTGTCATGAAGCCGGCGAAAATCGACTTTCAAAAATATATATCTGAGATCAATGTAGATATTCAGGAGAGGTTATTGATATTTTGTATAAAATAATTAGTATGAACTCATCATTTAGTCAGAAAATATATAAAGGATATTCTCTCACGAGTGACCGCAGCGAACGACAATGTAATGTTCTGTTTATTATATGAAATCTTTAATGAAAAATAATGGAGAATTTGAGTAGCTGAGCAAAAAGTCGAAATTTGTCACCACCAGTGCTGTTATAAATCGTATCCCCATTGGCCACTGGTGGGAGTGGGGATATCAATTTTATCATTTTGATGTCACTCAATTTCATGTTGCTCACACTCTATTTCATATAATATATAGAGGTATTATATGGGCGCGCGGAAATACGAATTTTATCTTCGAGTATTGAAAAGTTCTCTCACCAGTGAGCGCAGGGAACGAGTTAGAGATTTTCAACACGAGAAGATAAAATTCGTATCTCCAAGCGCCCATGTAATATTCAGTTTATTATATAATAATTATCAATGAAAAACAAAAGAAAGATTTTTCGAGGTTTTTTCTGCTATAAGAAGTATGTAACCATAGTGATGATATTTTCACATGTGAAAAAAACATGTTATTATACATATTATATAAAATATCAAATTTTTGAAATAAAGAAATATAGGTATTTCATTGATAATCATATAATAATTTATTGATTTAACCGTTTCCGGAGTCTTTTGGTTACTAAAATAACACTTCAGGTTTGCAAAATTTCTTGATTCTAGATCTGATTGGCTAATAGTTTTTCTCAGATCAGCTGGAGGTGGTGTTTGCAGACAATAATCAAAACTTACCGATGGGGGAGGGGGAGGGGGGAGAGGTGGGAGAGAACTACTAAGTAATCCTAATGCATATTAATAATATTCCAGTATGTAAATGCAAATACCATCTTTTTAGTTAAACATTTTCTATTGCAGAGACCAATTTTATCGAGCTGTGCTGAGATGCACAAATATTTCTTCAACGTTAGTGGATTGTATCAAATCGCCCCCATTCCTTCTCATCCAATTCAAGTCTATTGTGACATGGTAACCAGTGGAGGAGGATGGACTGTCATCCAGAAACGAATAGACGGCTCGGTTGATTTCAACCTTACCTGGGCTGATTACCAAAAGGGATTTGGGAACAAGTTCGGAGAGTACTGGTTGGGACTGGATAATATCTATATGCTGACGTCAGCGACACCAACGAATTTTGTCCGACTACGAGTTGACATGGAGGAATTCGAGGGAAATAAGAGATTTGTTGAGTACAATGCATTTAAAATAGAGAAAGAAGACGGTTACCGTATTACACTGACCAATAAAGGTAAAATTCTTGAAGTTTTAGTGTATTGATTTTTATGCTATGTATAGTATCAATCTTTCGTCCTCAGATATGTGTCGGGATACACTCAATTTTCTAACCTTCCACTTCGAGTATAATATAAGCTTTACGTGATTTTGTCTTTTTATTTGTATATTATCTTCTCTGTGCTATTGCCATATTAGTGGCTGGATGGAACATTCAGGAAATGTTCATAAATTATATATTAGAAACCAGAAAACATTTATAACCTTTAACCCTCCTATCTCCCCCTTTTGCAAAGCTGATATTTGTTGAAATTTTCCAGACTGCAGCTTTGAAACACCTAAAACTAATCGCCGCAAATAGACTCCAACTACTGAACCAACTACTCCAATTCTAATATAAGTTAACAGCAATAATTTCAGGTTCTCCCTTTTTTTAAGCCCCCTCTTCCCGAACCCTCAGGGACCGCGGAGCAGGGGGGCTGGGGGGCTATAACCCTTTAGTCCCCCCTCAATCAAAATAATGCTCCGCGGTCCCTGACCCTTAATAAAATAGATAAACAGTATCTTTCGTGATTTGTACTACTATTTTTTTTCAGACGGTTGTAGCGTGTCTCTCGGAGGTGATGGAGAACAGTTCGCCACTAATGATCACGACAACGACGAGAATTTACCAAGTTCTTGTGGCTTGAATGTTTCGCGTGGCTGGTGGTACCATGACTGCTCCAGCTGTAACCCAAACGGTCCCTATTTTAAGCAGGAAAATAAAAAAGGAATCATTTGTGATAATGTTCAAATAAGAACAATAGAACTCAAAATAAAACCCTGATCAATTATAGCGTGCAACAAAAATGTTACAACACAAATGTTACAACAAAATGATCATGTTTTTAGCTTATGTGATTTCAAACATCAAGGTTGTAAGACAAAACTAGTTGTTAAAACAAGATTGACTTTAGGGAGCATTCATTTTTAGGAGGGGGGGGGGGGGGCGGAGGAATTAGAGGAATCAAATAGAAGAAAAATGCTAGTATTGGAAAAGTATTGGAAAAAGTTCAATAATCTAGAACCACTATTCGAAAAAAAAAAAAAAAAAAAAAACGACAAAATATCGTCAAAACATGAAATGTGTATTCACAATAGAATATCGTGGGAAAAATAAAAGTTTAAATCAAACTATGAGATACAAGCTCTTCAGCGAATAAAGCTCACCATTTTGTTTCGCGACTTCTTGATCATGAATGAAAATCACCAGCCAGAAATCGAGTGACTGTGTGTTACGATTTTGTATAACTGAAAGATATCTTCAACCTGCCATGGAATAAACTCTTTTGAAGGATCTTGCATGATCTTGTTTGACTCTAAATCTCATCCAATCCTCAAAAATGTTATGGGCCCACTTTGAAGAATATGTGGTACTCGAAGGTATACCGAATCTACTAAAGCTTTCTCTTTCAGAGGTTTGTACTTTCCGAAAGCGCTGCATTGTCATTATGACACACGAAAAAACAGAACATGAAAAAACAAAGCAAATCTAAATAACAAAGCATTGATGTCTAACAAAGAAAGGTTTTTCAAAAGCGATATGCACTAATAAGTAACACAAATATTAACTGAGCCTCCTGAGATTTCTATAGACATCATATTGTAATTTTATTCATGAAACACACGATATTCAAAACTTATAGTGTGGCACCAGATTACACTGCAAAATACATTTTTTTATTATAGTCTTGAATACAAATGCTCAACGATAAAATACTCAAGTTCGTTTTTCAAATATCACTTAAAAGGCCATTATCCATGTTTCAAAGCCAAGTATCTATAGTAAAAAGTAGTGCTATACAAGTTGAAAGTCCAGAGCGGAAACCTGACTGAGACTCCCTTAGAATTTTATGATCTTTAAAAAAAGTCAAGGAGCTGTATTTCCATTAGTCTTTCTGCAACTTTAGAAATTGCAGGAAGAATAGAGGTCTGTGATTTTCAGGGAGATTCCGCTTATCTGACTTATAAATAAGTGAAACTTTTGCTTTTTTTCCAATCATCTGGGAAAATACCAGTATTGAATATCTGATTAATGATTTCACAGATGGATTCAGAAATACAGGGGCTAGCTAATTTTAAGAGTTTGCTAGATATTTTACCCAGCCCGCTAGTTTTTGAACTATTTAGGCTTTTTTCATCAAAAGACATCTCATTAATTACAGTTGTATTGGATTTACGACCTAAGGCATTGTTGATAACTTTCCATGTTTCCTTTATATTACCATTGCTGTTTTTAATGCCATTATTAAAATATTTTGATTTTGCTGATTTAATGCATGCATTAACTTCATTCCTACTCTCTTTAGGTAATATTTCAAAAACGAGTACGAGTGTTTCATTAGGGTTTCTAAACACGAGAAAACATTTGAAAGCACGAGGCCGCAGATTGCCTGAGATTATGAGAGTTCTTTTGAATTCCTCTCGTGCGGAATTTAGTTGATTTCAAAATACTGTAGGGCTTATAAGGAGTGTTACTGAGTGCTCACTGGAGTGAAGCAGTTGTAGTCAGGTCTGTTAGTGAAAAGATCGTGCACTTTTGAGTACAAGCACCAAACTTGGCACAAATGTTCCTTGGGGTATACTAAACAGATTTAGGGGTGGGTGCCAAAAAATGGTGGTCGGAGGGAGGCACGCCACACTCTCTACTAGATGGATAAACTTTATCAAAATTTATATGAAACAAAAAGAACTCCTCCAAGTTTGGGCACTAACATGGAAGTGCTGTTTAAAAATGTCAGAATAGCGTTTACAGTTTTTTGATATCTCTTTTTGTTGCGGAGATATCAAACGTTTTCCAAATATGCAAATTAGCAACTGATGACTTCAATGGCTGGACAGAGTCAGTTTACAAAACATATAATAAAGAATTTCTCGGTAAAAATAAGACAAATGACTAAAACTTCACATATTTAATATAATTATACCTTTTGAAATAGACACATGAGCGAAGCTTTTTAAAGCTTAGAAGTACTTAAAAGTACTTGGAATTGAAGGAAAACTGTGCTCAGACAGCTGTTTTATACAAAATTACAAAATACCTCTTTCTTATTAGAATTGATGAAGAAATGGTTGTAAGAATCATCCCCTATGGTCATAGAGTGGATCATTTTAGTCTTATTTCTACCGATATATACATCATTTTATGACTGATTACGTCATCATTCACTAATTTGCATATTTGGAAAACTTTTAGGCAATGGTGAAAAATGGGAATTTTTGGGCAAGCACCAAAGGGTTAATTTAAAAAAACGCTTTCCCCAAACAATTATATTTCCCGTTTTTTTTTTATTCATTCAGTAGCTCAATTACTAGAAAAGATGAAATTACTAAACTGAAAAAGAAAGTAGGCCATGAAAAAAAGAAAACAAACTTTAATTGAATTTGTCTCAGTCTATATGAATTGTAATCCGATCCAAAGATATAGGCCGTAGGAAAGGATGACACAAAGATCATAAAAACGTCTCCCACTAACAACTGGGAACCGGCTTTGACAAATTTAGAATTTGAAAAATCAAAAAGCAAAAAACAAAAAAACCTAAAACAAAGAGACTGTTTTAAATGATGTACATATATCATAGCCAGCTGCTAGTCGACTGCCGAGGGCAAAGACTGTTCAGTCATGTCTCAGGTTCGCAAGATTCTGAGTTTCTGTTTCTTTCTTCAAATAGTGTTTTATCTTTGTCACTGCGATCAACGGCACTTTAATGAGTTTCCCCAACTTCTTACTGAAAATACTCACGACAGGCAATTCTCGACTGCAAAAAATCGAAAGCTTTCGAAGTCCAAGTTTAATTATGTGAAAGTCCACAACAGGATGGCTTGTGTTCATCAGTGTACTCGTATGGCAGACTCGTGTACATCAGTTAACTTTGAGAAAGAAGCAACAAACGGGCTTCACTCGTGTGAACTGATGACTAGCGATATGTACGACCAACCGGACGCCTTACAACACAATCAGGAGTTTGATCACATCAAATTACAGGTATATCAATGCCTAAACCTTACCATACCGGCATACAGTTTCCGCTCGAAAACGACAAGAAAAATATTACAAATATCTGCTTACTTTTCATGGGCATGACTATCGCCGGCATCCTCGCTTCCTCGCTTGCTTCACCACTTGCTCAAAGCTTTCTTCCTTGCATTATTCGAATTATTATCATCATCATATCATTATTATTATTATTATTATTATTTTTATTATTATTATTATGGTATCTTTATTTTCTTTCCTCTGTCGTTTTCAAATACAATGACAACTTAGCGGGTCTTGCCTGGGCTTTGTTACTGAATATAAATATTGCTAATTAGAGTCCTTTCTTAGGTTGAATAACCATACGATTTCTTCACAAAGTTCTCGATGATTGTTTCTAGTTCGTCTTTCAGTTTCTTGTGGTATCCTCCAAGGAAATCGAATACAATATTGATTTGCTTTATGGTAGCGATTTTGTAGATGTTTTTGATTCCAGCTCGCAGTTCTGTATATACTTTTATTATATGAAATAGAGTGTGATATTGAGTGACATCAAAATGATAAGATTGATATCCCCACTCCCACTAGTGGCCAGTGGGGATACGATTTATATCAACATTGGTGGTTTCAAATTTCGACTTTTTGCTCAGAAAGTCTTAGATTCTCCATAATTTTTTATTGAAGATTTCATATAATAAACAAAACATTACATGGCCACTTGGAGATACGAATTTTATCTTCTCGTGCTGATATTATCTCTCACTCGTTCGCTGCGCCCACTCGTGAGAGCTAATATCAATACTCGAAGATAAAATTCTTGTCTCCGCGCGACCATGTAATATCCTATATTTCTTTTTCATAGCTGTTTCTACCATTCTGTGCGATGTTTGATCTTTCCAACGGTTTCTTCAATTAATGTCCATGAGCTTGTTTCTTTATCCATCACTACCATATCAAATCTGTTTGCTCCATTCTAAGCTGGTGGTTTCTCTAGGTGGAATGGTACATCACAAATGGTCTTGGCTTTTATCGTTCTCTACTACTGCGATTATTTTGTAAATCGTATTTATGCAGCAGGCAGTTATTATTGTGGTTTATTTCAACTTTTGTCTGACTTGACGTTTTACAGAAGTTGCGGAAATATGGCGTAATTTCTAAGCAAAATTCTTAATTTCCGAACTGACAGATCAAATGGCATTGTACTTAGAAAGCATACAAAGCCTTAACTATTTCACAATTCTGGGAAATTACCCATTTCTGACATTTCCGTATCAGTTCTATTCCATTGACAAGTCCCAGGTGGTGTTCGGTGTCAGGTCGCAAAGCATCATGGGAGATTTTTTTCAAAATAGCTCATTTGCATCTGACCGTCGAGGTGTGCGGATCTCCGATTCAGTGAACTTTATACAATGTAATGATCGAACGGCGGTCGAGGAGTTCTTCATATCATTGGGAAAAATTGTACTTACATTTGGGACATTTGCTCTTTTCGGTCCTCATCATTTTGTGCGAAGCAAAATGCTGTGCTGATAAAAATTATATGTACGAGTAAAGCGTGACACAACATCCTAATGGCTCGGTAAATCTACTGTTCTATAGCTAGCTACTATATACCTTGTGTTTTCGAGGATATGAGTCTTAAGATATCTTAAGAGATGCGGTTCTAAATTTTATCGGATTCCTATGAATTATATATCAAAATGTTCAGAAAAGCAAGGGGTTTTCGGAACCACTTATGTTTTTTCCCTTTTTTTTTTTGACAGGTTCTGTTTTATTTCAAAGAGATACGATTTTCTAGCTTGACCCCGGTTATGTCACGTATTTTCTGTTCTAAATAACAAACAACTGCGTGCATTCAAATCAAAAATAAGGTGTTTTTTTTTTATAATAGAATTCGATCTAAACCATATAATACAGTCCGTGAGCTAAGACAGCTAATTTGAGATATTTTAAAGGAAGAACAACGGCATTTTTTGGATTGTAAAAAGTCTCAAGCAACATGGCACAGGACGTTCCCGGTTTATTTGAACACAAGGAAAATTTGATGCAATATGATTTTTCCCTGGTAAAACTACCAGTCAGGTCTTTTCCCAAGACCTAAGGCTTCAAACTGTCATTTCATAACCTAACCGAAACCTATTACCTATTGTTAAAATGCTGCTTGACTTATTATTTTTCTTTTTTTTTTTTACCCCCCCCCCTCCCATTTGTTTCTATCCTAAAGTCCTAAGACTTTCCTTAATATCACCATCATTATCATCAAACGTCATCATCATCGTCATCAACAACATCCTCATAATCGTCATCATAATCGTCATCATAATCGCCATCATCATCATAATCGTCATCAACATCATCATCATCATCATCGTCGTCATCGTCATCATCATTATTATTTTCTTATTTTCTTGTATTAATATTTGTTATAGTTACCATTTCCCCGCTCATCTTGTGATGAAATCCACAAAAACTATGGACACGTAAGCGGTGTCTACAGCATCTTTCCCAGTCCCTCTCATATAATTCAAGTCTACTGTGACATGGTAACCAGTGGAGGAGGATGGACTGTCATCCAGAAACGAATAGACGGCTCGGTTGATTTCTATCGTGACTGGGCTGACTATAAACGGGGGTTTGGGAACAAGCTAGGAGAGTACTGGTTGGGACTGGACAATATTCATTATGCAGGAATGGAGATAGTTCTTTATACTATTGTACGTCATTCATTATGTTGCCTGGGATTATAAGAGTTCTTTTGAATTCCTCTCGTGCGGAATTTAGTTGATTTCAAAATACTGTAGGGCTTATAAGGAGTGTTACTGAGTGCTCACTGGAGTGAAGCAGTTGTAGTCAGGTCTGTTAGTGAAAAGATCGTGCACTTTTGAGTACAAGCACCAAACTTGGCACAAATGTTCCTTGGGGTATACTAAACAGATTTAGGGGTGGGTGCCAAAAAATGGTGGTCGGAGGGAGGCACGCCACACTCTCTACTAGATGGATAAACTTTATCAAAATTAATATGAAACAAAAAGAACTCCTCCAAGTTTGGGCACTAACATGGAAGTGCTGTTTAAAAATGTCAGAATGGCGTTTACAGTTTTTTGATATCTCTTTTTGTTGCGGAGATATCAAAAGTTTTCCAAATATGCAAATTAGCAACTGATGACTTCATTGGCTGGACAGAGTCAGTTTACAAAACATATAATAAAGAATTTCTCGGTAAAAATAAGACAAATGACTAAAACTTCACATAATTGATATAATTATGCCTTTTAAAATAGACACATGAGCGAAGCTTTTTAAAGCTTAGAAGTACTTAAAAGTACTTGGAATTGAAGGAAAACTGTGCTCAGACAGCTGTTTTATACAAAATTACAAAATACCTCTTTCTTATTGGAATTGATGAAGAAATGGCTGTAAGAATCATCCCCTATGGTCATAGAGTGGATCATTTTAGTCTTATTTCTACCGATATATACATCATTTTATGACTGATTACGTCATCATTCACTAATTTGCATATTTGGAAAACTTTTAGGCAATGGTGAAAAATGGGAATTTTTGGGCAAGCACCAAAGGGTTAATTTTAAAAAAACGCTTTCCCCAAACAATTATATTTGCCGGTTTTTTTTTTATTCATTCAGTAGCTCAATTACTAGAAAAGATGAAATTACTAAACTGAAAAAGAAAGTAGGCCATGAAAAAAAGAAAACAAACTTTAATTGAATTTGTCTCAGTCTATATGAATTGTAATCCGATCCAAAGATATAGGCCGTAGGAAAGGATGACACAAAGATCATAAAAACGTCTCCCACTAACAACTGGGAACTGGCTTTGACAAATTTAGAATTTGAAAAAACAAAAAGCAAAAAACAAAAAAACCTAAAACAAAGAGACTGTTTTAAATGATGTACATATATCATAACCAGCTGCTAGTCGACTGCCGAGGGCAAAGACTGTTCAGTCATGTCTCAGGTTCGCAAGATTCTGAGTTTCTGTTTCTTTCTTCAAATAGTGTTTTATCTTTGTCACTGCGATCAACGGCACTCTAATGAGTTTCCCCAACTTCTTACTGAAAATACTCACGACAGGCAATTCTCGACTGCAAAAAATCGAAAGCTTTCGAAGTCCAAGTTTAAATATGTGAAAGTCCACAACAGGATGGCTTGTGTTCATCAGTGTACTCGTATGGCAGACTCGTGTACATCAGTTAACTTTGAGAAAGAAGCAACAAACGGGCTTCACTCGTGTGAACTGATGACTAGCGATATGTACGACCAACCGGACGCCTTACAACACGATCAGGAGTTTGATCACATCAAATTACAGGTATATCAATGCCTAAACCTTACCATACCGGCATACAGTTTCCGCTCGAAAACGACAAGAAAAATATTTTCATGGGCATGACTATCGCCGGCATCCTCGCTTCCTCGCTTGCTTCACCACTTGCTCAAAGCTTTCTTCCTTGCATTATTCGAATTATTATCATCATCATATCATTATTATTATTATTATTATTATTTTTATTATTATTATTATGGTATCTTTATTTTCTTTCCTCTGTCGTTTTCAAATACAATGACAACTTAGCGGGTCTTGCCTGGGCTTTGTTACTGAATATAAATATTGCTAATTAGAGTCCTTTCTTAGGTTGAATAACCATACGATTTCTTCACAAAGTTCTCGATGATTGTTTCTAGTTCGTCTTTCAGTTTCTTGTGGTATCCTCCAAGGAAATCGAATACAATATTGATTTGCTTTATGGTAGCGATTTTGTAGATGTTTTTGATTCCAGCTCGCAGTTCTGTATATACTTTTATTATATGAAATAGAGTGTGATATTGAGTGACATCAAAATGATAAGATTGATATCCCCACTCCCACTAGTGGCCAGTGGGGATATGATTTATATCAACATTGGTGGTTTCAAATTTCGACTTTTTGCTCAGAAAGTCTTAGATTCTCCATTATTTTTCATTGAAGATTTCATATAATAAACAAAAATTACATGGCCACTTGGAGATACGAATTTTATCTTCTCGTGCTGATATTATCTCTCACTCGTTCGCTGCGCCCACTCGTGAGAGCTAATATCAATACTCGAAGATAAAATTCGTATCTCCGCGCGACCATGTAATATCCTATATATCTTCTTTCATAGCTGTTTCTACCATTCTGTGCGATGTTTGATCTTTCCAACGGTTTCTTCAAATAATGTCCATGAGCTTGTTTCTTTATCCATCACTACCATATCAAATCTGTTTGCTCCATTCTAAGCTGGTGGTTTCTCTAGGTGGAATGGTACATCACAAATGGTCTTGGCTTTTATCGTTCTCTACTACTGCGATTATTTTTTAAATCGTATTTATGCAGCAGGCAGTTATTATTGTGGTTTATTTCAACTTTTGTCTGACTTGACGTTTTACAGAAGATTGCGGAAATAGGGCATAATTTCTAAGCAAAATTCTTAATTTCCGTACTGACAGATCAAATGGCATTGTACTTAGACAGCATACAAAGCCTTAACTATTTCACAATTCTGGGAAATTACCCATTTCTGACATTTCCGTATCAGTTCTATTCCATTGACAAGTCCCAGGTGGTGTTCGGTGTCAGGTCGCAAAGCATCATGGGAGATTTTTTTCAAAATAGCTCATTTGCATCTGACCGTCGAGGTGTACGGATCTCCGATTCAGTGAACTTTATACAATGTAATGATCGAACGGCGGTCGAGGAGTTCTTCATATCATTGGGAAAAATTGTACTTACATTTGGGACATTTGCTCTTTTCGGTCCTCATCATTTTGTGCAAAGCAAAATGCTGTGCTGATAAAAATTATATGTACGAGTAAAGCGTGACACAACATCCTAATGGCTCGGTAAATCTACTGTTCTATAGCTAGCTACTATATACCTTGTGTTTTCGAGGATATGAGTCTTAAGATATCTTAAGAGATGCGGTTCTAAATTTTATCGGATTCCTATGAATTATATATCAAAATGTTCAGAAAAGCAAGGGGTTTTCGGAACCACTTATGTTTTTTCCCTTTTTTTTTTTTGACAGGTTCTGTTTTATTTCAAAGAGATACGATTTTCTAGCTTGACCCCGGTTATGTCACGTATTTTCTGTTCTAAATAACAAACAACTGCGTGCATTCAAATCAAAAATAAGGTGTTTTTTTTTTATAATAGAATTCGATCTGAACCATATAATACAGTCCGTGAGCTAAGACAGCTAATTTGAGATATTTTAAAGGAAGAACAACGGCATTTTTTGGATTGTAAAAAGTCTCAAGCAACATGGCACAGGACGTTCCCGGTTTATTTGAACACAAGGAAAATTTGATGCAATATGATTTTTCCCTGGTAAAACTACCAGTCAGGTCTTTTCCCAAGACCTAAGGCTTCAAACTGTCATTTCAAAACCGAACCAAAACCTATTACCTATTGTTAAAATGTTGCTTGACTTATTATTTTTCTTTTTTTTTTTTTACCCCCCCCCCTCCCATTTGTTTCTATCCTAAAGTCCTAAGACTTTCCTTAATATCACCATCATTATCATCAAACGTCATCATCATCGTCATCAACAACATCCTTATCATCGTCATCATAATCGTCATCATAATCGCCATCATCATCATAATCGTCATCAGCATCATCATCATCATCGTCGTCATCGTCAACATAATCGTCATCATCATTATTATTTTCTTATTTTCTTGTATTAATATTTGTTATAGTTACCATTTCCCCGCTCATCTTGTGATGAAATCCACAAAAACTATGGACACGTAAGCGGTGTCTACAGCATCTTTCCCAGTCCCTCTCATATAATTCAAGTCTACTGTGACATGGTAACCAGTGGAGGAGGATGGACTGTCATCCAGAAACGAATAGACGGCTCGGTTGATTTCTATCGTGACTGGGCTGACTATAAACGGGGGTTTGGGAACAAGCTAGGAGAGTACTGGTTGGGACTGGACAATATCCACAGGATAACGTCACAGAGGAGCTACCGACTGCGAGTTGACATGGAGGACTTTGAAGGAAACACGCGATATGCTGAATATGGATTGTTTAAGGTGGCTGATGAGGGTAATAAATACCGTCTTACTGTGGGACAGTACTCAGGTAAACATGGAGTTTAATTTATTTATTAATATATGTTTTGTGAAGTCCATTTGTAAAAAAAAATATCACATAAAAGCGATTGTGTTTGTTTGATTTTAATTGTGTATTTTTGTATAAAAAAACAAAAACAACAGGGGATGCTGGTGATAGTGTGGCAGTGCACAATACCATGAAGTTCTCAACCTGGGATGCTGATCATGACCTTGACAACATTAAGTCATGTGCTGTAGCGTACACAGGTGGTTGGTGGTATAACAGCTGTCTTTACAGTAACCCTAACGGCCAGTACTACAACATGAACCCTAGTCCTTTTTTGAAGGGCATTATATGGTATAGTTGGCGTAATGATAAATATTCCATGAAGAGAATGGAAATGAAGATAAGACCAGTGGACTTTGCTTAATCTCAGGAATGTTGGAGTAGGAACACTAACAGTCTAGCGTGACAGTCTAGTTTGATTATATATTACGTCATGGCAACTTATATAGTTGCATCAAAATAAAGGAATACATTAACACAGTGATCTGATCATAATAATAATAAAACATCTTTATTAAGGATGCCAACATCACATGTGTGGTTTACAGAAGGGTCCTCGAAAATAAAGAATATAAACAAATAAGATAAAAACTAATGAACTTAATAAAATAATAACAATAGTAGTGATCCAATGCCCGGCCTAGATGTCGAATTCCACATCCCACATAACTTATTTTGATATCCTCGTGTCTCGGATCTCGACCCCTAAAGATTTGAGGTGAAAACATTGATTTCAGTTGGTGAAAAATAATCCGATACTATAAGCTATAAAACAGCATACGCTGTATAAAAGGTATGCTATTTTTTCGTTGATCTCCAGTCACCTTGCCCTGGGTTTTTTTGGATGTTTTAGCGTATACAAAAGTGGGTTTGAGGACGACTGAAAATAATAGGTGAGCAGTTATTAATTGTTGAACTTGGTTCAAACTTGAAAATGTTCCATATTGACGGCATGATGAAATTCCAAATATACAAGCCAAATATTTTAAACCCTGTGCCCTGGGCAGAATAGAGCAATATCAATTTGGTTTACGAATTTTAGAGAAATCGAATACATTTCAGGTGAGTTATTGAGGTTTGAATAAATTTGAGCGAACATTTTCGAAGTGGGCCGAGTGCTATACATCGTCTATGCCGGGAACTTCCAACCGATTTGTGCCAAATATTATTGTAATCAGGGAGAAGCTGGTAATTTTCTAAACAATATTAGGTGGTTTTTAAGTGAGGATTACTTTCGATTTCGCGATTTATGAGCGAAAGTCGGATGTGCGACTGAATGTGGGGCTTACTTCAGCCTGGTCTCCATTTCGCTCGCGTAGTATTTACGAAGTCGATCCATTGCTTTCTTCTGGCCTTTGCCTCGAGCCATATCATTAAAATATAGAATGATGTGAAGCACTATTCCCAGTTTTGAATTTGGTGTGTTGGAACAATTTCCAATAACACATCTACTTGGCATTTTTTTGATATTTCATACGAAACAAGAAGCAGCGTGAAGAAATGTTAGGAAGAACTGTAGCGTGACTGACCGATTTTACGTCATCAAAGTACTAGTGCCAGACTTCCTTGAGGCACAAAGTCACGGCCAACCAAGAAGGGCGTGGCAAATTTGACAACTTTAAAGCTAAATTTGAGCGCTTTGCGGACTCCAAATCGAAAATTTTTTTTTGCAGTCTATATCTACACCATTAGGAGAATTCAAATCGAACAAGAAAGTCTGAAGGCATATATACACTTTAACTTGTTTGATGTGAATCCTTAGCGACCTCACCATTCTAGGATTTGGGTGACTAACTTTATTGAAATAAGTATCTATCTGCACATATTCACAAATTATTGTCTAAATAATCAGTAAATTTTTCTGTAAGGTAAACGAAAAAAAAATTCGATGTCCAGTCGCGCGGAAACAATCTAGTTGGTTTCCTAAAAGTTTTCTTGTTTGTTATTATCTTCTATTGAAATACAGCCATTCAATACTGCCCATCGGGATCATTTGAATAAAACAGTCCAAGTCCAAGCAGCTGCATCATAAACTTTCGTATTCACTCCAGTCATGTCTCAGGTTCTCAAGATTCTGAGTTGCTATATCTTTTTACAAATAGTGTTTTATCTTTGTCACTGCGATCAACGGCACTTTAATGAGTTTCCCCAACTTCTTACTGAAAATACTCACGAAAGGCAATTCTCGACTGCAAAAAATCGAAAGCTTTCGAAGTCCAAGTTTAAGACTGTCAAAGTCCACAACAGGATGGCTTGTGTTCATCAGTGTACTCGTATGGCAGACTCGTGTACATCTGTTAACTTTAAGAAAGAAGCAACAAACGGGCTTCACTCGTGTGAACTGATGTCTGGTGATATGTACGACCAACCGGACGCCTTAAAACACGATCAGGAGTTCGATCACATCAAATTACAGGTAAATACAATTCACACTTTGATAATTTGCATTCGATTGTTACGAAAATATTTTTAGGTAAGAAGTCGTTCTAAATATGCTTGACATCCCAAAAACGTGGTTTAAGTACGACCCGGACCTATATGGTCAGAAAATCCACAGCGAGCGAACGATTTTTTTCAAGAAAAAATGATTTGCGCCAATACGTCTATTTTTTTATTCATGATCATTTAGAAATTGAATATAAAAAAGTCAGTCCCACGGAACAAGTAGTCCCTTACAAAAGTCACTTTCCAATGGACAGTGCAGTACAGCGGGAAATACTTGTTCTTAATAGCAAAAATCCCCACCTGAGTATATAAAATAGACATTGACATTTTTTTGAAAAAAAAAAAAAAAAAAAAGAAAGAAAAAAAAAAAAAGGAAAATCTACGAGGAAAAACTAAAAGATAAAAAAAAAAAAAAAAAAAAAAAAAAAAATTAATCCTCATGCCAGGGACTATTTTTGTCCAGTTTTTTTCGGGAGTTCGAAGTTTAAAAGACGGCCGGTGAAATTGTGGTTTGAGAAATGTCGCATGCGAAAGATGGTGGTTTGATATTGATCTTGCTACTATGGTAGCAGTAATAATAATAATAATAATGATAATAATAATAATATTAACAACAACAGTTATAATAATAAGGATAACCTTAGTTATACAATTTAATAAGAAAACTAAAGAAACGAAATTCTGCTGACGTTTCGTGGTCAACATAACCACATTATCAAAGCGAAATGTAAATGCCAAAATACAGATGTAGACTAATAAAGAGATTCAAAACAATAGAAAAAAAGAAACGAAAACAGCTAAGTAAAGAGTTTAACCTTGATGGAGTCTGATTTCAAATAAACAGAAAAACAAAGTCGCGCGCGAAGATAAGAATATTACGTTTTATCATATGCAGGGCAAAATTACTTGACGCTGATTGGCTAATGAAGAAGGGCTTTTTTCCTTAATTCGGGGCCGAATTACTACAAAACGATTGGTAGTTCAGTTGCATAGCAACGCTCATAAAATGCTTCCCGTTTTGCTTTGGCGATGCGTCGGCAGACGAAAAAATATTTTATATTAATATTTTTTATGAATGAATAAAAAATAAGGGTAATAAGCCCTAGAATGTTTAAGCAAAAATGAGAAGGCTAGAACTAGCATAGGTGTCTAGATCAATATACGTTTTTTTGTTAGCAGGGCTCGTAAAAGAAATTTAGAAAATAAATCGGAATGTATGAGACATCTGAGCTCGACAATAAGCTAGAGCTTACCTTGTGCCGGTTTTTCGCTGAAATACGTAAAGAAAACGGCGAAGACTACTAACCAGACTCCTCAAAAATGATGTTGGCAGCCTTAACTTTTTCTAAACTTCTCCTAGAAAGGATTTTCGAAAGTTACAGCCTCAGATTCCATGTCTTCCTACCACTTCACAAGCTGCAATGTGACTTTGAACGTCGCTGGAAATAATTCAGCACAGTCATCTCAGTCTGGACTTAATCAGTCAAAAAACTTCTCTTTAAACAGGTTCTTCCTTTGGCTTCAGATTCAGATTAAAAACTTGGTCCTTAGAATTCTAGTTGTATGCATGTTTTATTATGGTTTTTGACTTGAATGATGACTGATCTCGTACGTTTGCCATTCTTTCGGTTGAAGCACTTCAGGTCTTTTTTGAAGATAGTTAAGATTTCATTTAGCGGGATCCAAGGAAAACTTGCCAGATAATTATTGTTTAGGCTCAATGATCGATGATATTCTTTTGTAAAGGAGAAAACCTTGAAATATTATTGTCGAAAGTTTGATAGAAGAGGGCACATTGGTAGAAACACGTTTGAATTAAAATTCTTTTGAACCATGATTACTTTCGATTTAATAGTTCAGAATGATTGACAGCACAGAAAGACAGAGAGACGGATTTTTTCTTTGAATTTTGCCCTGTATATGATAAACGGGTAATCGTATGGGGCCGAGTAAAACTAAGGATTAATTTCACTTGTGTTTTCAAAGTTTTGAAATTGTTGCTTCTCGACTCGGGCAATTTCAAAACTTTGAAAACACAAGTGAAATTAATCCTTAATTTTACTCGGCCCCATACGATTACCTATACTAATTCAGTTTAGTATGATAGGGAACTCCATCTTTTGGTCTAAATTGGGCTCCATGTGTTGCAACACACGCAGGTCAAGGGGTCGAAATAGGGCTCCCTTGAAATTATTTGGTATTGTATTTGTTTTTAATATTACCTAATTAAAACGTTTTTTATAGTTGCCATTTCCCCGCTCATCTTGTGAAGAAATCTACAAAAACTACGGACAGGTCAGCGGTGTCTACAGCATCACTCCCAATCCCTCTCATCCAATTCAAGTTTATTGTGACATGGTAACCAGTGGAGGAGGATGGACTGTCATCCAGAAACGAATAGACGGCTCGGTTGATTTCTATCGTGACTGGGCTGACTATAAACGGGGATTTGGGAACAAGCTAGGAGAGTACTGGTTGGGACTGGATAATATCCACAGGATGACGTCACAGAGGAGTTACCGACTGCGAGTTGACATGGAGGACTTCGAAGGAAACACGCGATACGCTGAATATGGATTGTTTAAGGTGGCAGATGAGGGTAATAAATACCGTCTTACTGTGGGACAGTATACAGGTACTATATTAGGTCATTTCATACAATGTTTTTATTGTCTACATTCTGTTGCATTCAGTAGATGTTTTTGTATCTTTTGTTTATTATTCTGGTTAAGTGTTTAATTCTCTAGTTGCTGTTACAATCAATCCATAAAACACTGCATTGTCTGAGCTACGTTTACTGAGAGTTTTTGGCAGAAAGAACACTAATACACAAGGTTTTGCATGCTTTGACCAGACCAACAATAGACCTCTCTAGCTTCGTTGTTTGCTGTGCCCTTTTCAGACCTAGTTTAAATGAGCTAGTGTCGAAACTCATGTAAAATGGAATAGATATTCTCAGCAAAGGTGGGTTAATATTTGCAAACCAATGCTGGTGAATATTAAGAAAATCTGGAGATGGGTCTTGTATTCTAGCTAGATGATGATAGATGAGGAGGAAAATGGGGAAGGGAGGGTACGTAAGAACACAATTTAGATGGTAGATTAACCAAGACGGAGGCCAATAAGGCTTGAAGTCACACGAGTACAATCCATTGGCCTGTAAGACAATACTCAGGTAAACATGGATTTTAATTTGTTTACATAATATATTTTTTGTTAAGTCCGTTTGTGAAAATCATATAAAAGTGATTGTTTTTGTTTCATTTTAATTGTTGTTCCTTTTCTTAAATGAAAACCCAGGGGATGCTGGTGATAGTGTGGCAGTTCACAACAGTATGGAGTTCTCAACTAGGGATGCTGATCATGACCTTTACCACAGCAAATCATGTGCCGTATTGTACAGTGGTGGTTGGTGGTATAACGACTGTCTTGACAGTAACCCTAACGGCCAGTACTACAACAGGAACCCTAGTCCTTTTTTGAAGGGCATTATATGGTATACTTGGCGTGAAGGGGTTTATTCCATGAAGAGATTGGAAATGAAGATAAGACCAGTGGACTTTGCTTAATCTCAGGAATGTTGGAGTAGGAACACTAACAGTCTATCGTGACAGTCTAGTTTGATTATTTATTACGTCATGGCAACTTATATAGTTGCATCAAAATAAAGGAATACATTAACACAGTAATCTGATCATAACTTATTATTATTATTATTATTAATATTATTATTATTATTATTATTAATAATAATGATTTATATAGCGCCTATTCCCTTTAGCCCATAGCCGCTTTACATCCAAAAAAGAAACTAAAGTTTTTTATTCTAATAACCTTATGTTTAGGATCTCGGCCCCTAAAGATTTCATGATGTCATGAGATGTCCTGTGACAATATCCCGTGACTGAATAATAATAATAATAATAATAATAATAATAATAATAATAATAATAATAATAATAATAATAATGATAATGATAAGCTAATTTGTATAGCGCCTTACTCCGTTTAGCCAAAAGGCGCTGTTTACAGAAATTTATCAATAAAACTAAAAACTATGTACTACGTTTTTTAAAAAAGAAAAGTTTTGAATTTTTTTCTTTAAAAGTTCTAAATTGTTCTTTATTCTTAAATCAAGAGGAAGTTCGTTCCACAGCTTTGATGCCGTTACGTAGAATGCTCTGTCTCCATATCCCTTGGTGTTTGAGCGAGGGATAACTAATAATTGCATTGTTCAAATATAACAAAATTGCTGCGATGAAGCACCTCATATAATATGTAATTATAAATAGTGTAACATTATTATACAACTAAAGTCTTGTTTCCATTTCATAATCTTCCAAAGCCTTTTCAAAGAAACTTCTGATTTCAGTTATTCTTCGCCGCCATTCAGAAGATTCCTGGAAGCACATCTCAACCACATCACTGACCTGATTCAAAGACATTGTAAACATATTAACAAGGTGTCATGAGTGAATCCTGCGAAAACTAACTTTAAAAACTTCATCTTTGAGATAAAACTAAATTTTCAGGAGAGGTTTTTGATATTTCATATACATTTACTATAATATTTATTAATGAGTGGGAAGATAAAATTTAGAAAAAAAACTTTTTTCGAGTCGCTCGGCTACTAAGAATGACATGAATGATATTAAGAATAATTGTCAGTTTTCTCGATTCTGATTGGCCAATATTTTTTCTCAGATCAGCTGGAGTTAAAGGGAGGCTAGTACAAAAATGACTCAAAACATAATTCTGCTGAAACTTTCCTGGAAAATTCTTTAAGGGTCTAATAAACGCTGGTTAAAGTTTTTTTATTGATATTCCGATAAGAAGTATACTAATATTTTTACGAATTTTTAATGGCGTCTGTGACGTCATTTACTCAACCATACATCGCTCTATTTCCCTGTATTTTGTGATTAAAATTCCCTCTAGTTCCATACTCAATGCTGATCAAAAGAGACTTAAAAATCAATTCTAATCACGACTAATGTAAGTAATTTAAAAGCCCGACTTTTGGGCTTCAAAGAAATCTATGGAGCGATTTTTTTTGTTTCGTAAATGACGTCACAGACTCCGTTAAAAAATTCAGTCGCAAAAATATAATACTTCCAATCGGAATATCAAGAAAAAAATTTAACCACTGCTTATAAGACCCTTTTAAAAATTGAGTTTTAAATCTCTTTTGTTCAGTAATCTTTAAAAAAATTAATCCAAGAAAGTTTCAGGCTAATTAAATTTTGATCAATTTTCGTACTGGTTATGTACAAAATCTAATGTAATATCTGTTTTTCCAAAGCAAATTTGACCTGGTGTATAACGATTTGGTTATACGCCTCTGTTTCCTGACGACGTAAAAAAGATGTATCCATTTTGCAATTGTTAAAGCCATTATTATTAGCTACTGATTAGTTATTGAAAGTCAAAACACAAAGAAAATATCATGTTTTCCTTACTTCTTCAAACTGTCCAAGGTGACCACAAATGGTCAACATCTCTTCAATAAGGCTACCAACTTGATGTATGTCTGTCTTGTATGCCTGAGCAGCCCTTGTAGTTGACTTAACAATTCTTGCTTTGTCAAACCCACCCAAAATTGCACGGATAGGTGGAAACTGAAACAATAGTGAAGGATATAGGTTGCATTTGGGTACATTTAGACACATTACTGGCTCTAATTACATACCATAGCATACCATAGCATACCATAGCATACCATAGCATACCATAGCATACCATAGCATACCATAGCATACCATAGCATACCATAGCATACCATAGCATACCATAGCATACCATAGCATACCATAACATACCATAGCATACCATAGCATACCATAGCATACCATAGCATACCATAGCATACCATAGCATACCATAGCATACCATAGCATACCATAGCATACCATAGCATACCATAGCATACCATAGCATACCATAGCATACCATAGCATACCATAGCATACCATAGCATACCATAGCATACCATAGCATACCATAGCATACCATAGCATACCATAGCATACCATAGCATACCATAGCATACCATAGCATACCATAGCATACCATAGCATACCATACCATAGCATACCATACCATACCATACCATACCATACCATACCATACCATACCATACCATACCATACCATACCATACCATACCATACCATACCATACCATACCATACCATACCATACCATACCATACCATACCATACCATACCATACCATACCATACCATACCATACCATACCATACTATACCATACCATACTTTAATATCTTACATCCTGCCAGTGCTAGTTTATCACATATTCACTGAAACGTACCCTACAATAGACATCATGCTCAATCAAGACGTTATGTGCAGCGACATCTCCATGACTAACACCATATATGTGGAATTCTTCCACTGCCTTAAGAACATCTAGGATTACTGCAAACAGATTTTTAACCCTGGCAGTAGATTCTGAACCTTTCTGAAGGAACTTCAAAAGTGAAATGTATTTCGTTGAAAAGGCAAAGCAGATCAAACTGTAAAGTAATTGAAAGTTTGTTCAGTAAGACCATGCAGTGCAATACAGGCTATAAAGGTTTCTATGAGAAGAATAAGTGATAATGATTGGGGAAATTGGATGTCTGAAAAAGACCATCCCCGCAACTCCACAGACAACGTGTATAAACACCAGCTTCCCCCCCCCCCCAACCCCCCCTCTCCCTCCCAACCGTAACAAGACTAGAAGACCGATATTGTTATGCAAGTCAATTCCTTGTCATTTACTTTCCATTTTTTACTTTTTTCAAGCTCAGCGTCTTACCTGCAGTTTGGCGAAAAAGGCATCCCAGGAATTTCAATGTTGTTTGTTTCAATTTCAATATTTTTACCTGCATTTAAATTTGGGAAAAAAATCGTTAACAGTTAATATTTAAAAGCGTTACTATATACATCCAAGTGCCCCTTTAATTATTCAGGAAATAATTTTACGACAGGTAAGGAGCAATGTTTTTGTAATAAAGTTAATATTGAGGCATTCCTGTCTTAATAAAAAAGAAAGCCGATGAAAAATGCTTTGAGTGTTTGAGAGAAATTGGAAGGGCTCCAGTTCTTGAGCCGACATTTCTTTATTATGTTATTATTGAACGCTAGCCCAATCAATGGTGCACTAAAGTGAAAAGTTTGCTAAAAGAATAAAGTACGTTTACACATGCATCACACATACGCAATAGAGGAAAGAGGTAAAAGGTTATTTAGCAGAGTAGTTTAAAGGACTATATACAAAAGCCGTAAAAACATATTTTTCTTCTTACCTTTGGCATGCCATTTGTAACTCATGATATTTGTATTTTCTGCCCCACTGTTCAACAGCTTTAGAACATTGACCTCTCGAATCCAATTAACATGGTTTTCTGGTATGAAACATTTCAGCAACAACAAAGACTCTGCATCATTCTCCTCCCAGCACGTCAAGTAACCCTATAAACAACATAATATCATAAGTAGTTTACAATATTTTTTTCTTACTAGAAGTTTAAATTAGTTTAGTGCCCTTTTTGCGTTTATCTTTAAGCTTTATGCGTATAGATTTTGAATTGCCACTTGTTGATTTAGATCTTGTTCAAAAATATCCATACTTCCTACCCAACCGTTGTCGAGGCGCAGTTTGACCCTCCCCCTCCCCCCTCTTCTCGACGCCGTTTCCCCTAGCTTATTTCGTCACTTGTTCTGAAACGAAGAGAATTTTTCCCTTTACCACTTCATTGTCATCCTTGCCCGACTGGAATTCTGATATTGCTTCTTTCACCTTTAGGATTGTCGGGATGGAGGATACTTGGGAATATTGGTTTTTGATCTCTGTAAGGAGTGTCGCTATTGAGGAAAAAAAGTTTAAAAAAGTGTTAGTATGTTTAGTCCTATCCTTCCTTCCGCCTCTACGTCTTTCCATCCTTCCAACCATCCATCTCACAGGGGGGCCAATCCAAAGTTAAAAGACGAAAAAGAAGTTAAATTAAGGAAAATGAAATAGGAACAAATTTGGTTTTTCCTTAGTGTCTTATTCAGTTACGTTTGAGATCGAGAACGGAAAAACCAAGTGTAAAAGTTATTTATAATCTCACTAAATAATTGCTTTTGATTACTAGCTATTATGCAAACACACATACATGTAGGAACGAAATAAAATGAAATGAAATATATATGTAGATAAACGCAGAAAATTTTCAGATCTAGAAACGCTGCTGTGTACATTTTTATCCCACTATTTTTATGGTTCATTTCAGTCAACAGTAATTAACAAATTAATCAATTACCTGGAGTCAATGCAGAATTGTCATGGTCACTATTCGGTGAGCTGAATAACTTAGTGAACTTCTTGCGGACATCAGCATTAGAAAAGGTATAAAGAATGGGGTTGATTGAAGAGTTGACTGGTAAGACAAAAACTGCAATCCAGACATAAGCAAGACCTTGAGGATCGTAGAAATTGCCGGTGAGGGAAAGAATCCCAATGATGATGACTGGCATCCAGCAACAGAAATCAGTTAGGATTATAGCCATTAACTTCCATGCGATGGCGGCCTCTTTCTTGGCGTTTTTGGATTTGGTTTTGGCTGAAGATTTTTTGACTGTGATAAATATTGCAAGATATGCAAAAAATATGAAGATGAAGGCAGCAAGGTTGAGTGCAATAAAAAGGCTGACTGAGTACTCCCAACCAGCGAGACGAGAAGTGGAAAGCTGCAGAGGAAGACAGACTGACGAACGCCCGTAAAATCCCATCTCTGCTTCCACATCGTAAAAATACTCGAGCCCACTCATTGGCAAGAAAGACATTATCAGACCAAATACCCACACGATAAGGCAAATTATCAAAGCCCTTTTATAAGTGAGCTTTCCAAACTTCAAGGGATAAACGATTGATTTTAATCGATCAGCGGTAATGACGGTAATCATCATGACAGATACTTCACTGGACAGCATAGAAAGTGCTCCAGTAAACTGACACAGGCGTCCGTTCCTCCACTGGAAGTCTTTAGTGAAGTATACCTTTTGCCACTGTGCATCTTTTATTGCTATAATCAGGAGATACACGCCCATTAGGAAGTCGGAAATTGCTAGGTTAGTGAGCAGAAGAGATTGAACTCTATTGTCCTCACTTAAAGTGAGTCGCCAAGCAACAACACAGATATTTCCCAAGAAAGCCAGAATCCCAAGAATCCAAACGGAAACTCTTGCTGCTTTGTTCTTCATGAGATCATCACAGCTGGAAAACTCATCAGCTGGAGCATCGCAGTAGACGTTTGGTGCAAATCTCTTGGCGAAGCAGCAGAGCATGAAGTAGTCAACCTCTCTAAAGAAAAACAAGTGTCACAATCTCTCTTTTACCAATGGAGAAAAGAAAAGCTTACAGTGAACAAATCAAACACTGCAATAACATTGTTCTTATACTTACAGAAATTGGAGGTTTTTCATGTCTGAGAATGTCGTTTCCGGCACAACTGCAAACTTGTTGTGCTGAAGATGTCTTTACACGAACAATAAGATAATGGTGGTATGTGCAAAAGAAAAAAGATTTGATGTTGCAGTGCGCACACTCGAACCATGAACACTTCGAGGATTTTAATTTTTTTTCATAACTATCCAATCAGAAGAGATTTATTTTCAACTTTCTCATGTGAACTCTGTAATGAACTTCTAAATTAAAGCACAAAAATTATGCCGTTTTTAGTGATTGGATGACGCCTGAAAATGTGTCATCCCTTTTTCTATGGAGAATGCTGATTGGATAGTAATGAAAAATTAAAAAAAAAAGAACCCTTGAAGTGTTCATGGTTCGAGTGTCTGCACTGTAATAATAGTTATTGATTTTAATAATTGTAATAGCAATAAAAATATGACTCAATTATAATAAAGATGATAACAATGGTGATAACTGCAGTGAAGAAATGATGGTGATAATGGTGATGATGACGGTAATGATATTGATGACAATTGGGGACTTACATTTTATGTAAAAAGCGAAGCCCTCGAAATGCACCTTGTGAAATTTGCTTGATTTTATTGTCGTTTAAGGAACTACAAAATTAAAGTAGCAAGGTAAAATAAGTTTATATAACCCAAGAAAAATGATAATGAAGTCAAAATTAAAAGACATTTTTTCAAACAACAGTTTGTTGTATTTTGTTGTAATGTATTGCATTGTGTTGTGTTGCGTCGTGTTGTTATTTTATGTTATGAAGTGTTGTGTTGTATATGTGTTGCGTTGTGATGTGTTGCATTGTGTTGTGTTGCGTCGTGTTGTTATTTTATGTTATGAAGTGTTGTGTTGTATATGTGTTGCGTTGTGATGTGTTGCATTGTGTTGTGTTGCGTCGTGTTGTTATTTTATGTTATGAAGTGTTGTGTTGTATATGTGTTGCATTGTGATGTGTTGCATTGTGTTGTGTTGCGTCGTGTTGTTATTTTATGTTATGAAGTGTTGTGTTGTATATGTGTTGTGTTGTGATGTGTTTTTATCCCATGCTCAATAATACTTACAGGACTTTAAGCTTATGTAGATTTTTAAACACGAAATCTTGAATTCGCTCGATCTGGTTATGTTGTAAATAGCTTAGAAAGAAAATAAATCAATTTATCGCAATTTAGGTAAATATACCACTAATTGAAAGTATATAAAATTATCAAAATATTAAAGAATTACTAAAAAACGAATAGGAATTAATTAGAAATATTTTTTATTTATTTATAATGCCCCCTGGATTGTTTTAGTATGTACCGAAAAGTTTATCGCAAAAATGCTAGTCCATACCCACAAATCATAATAATTACACCTGCCTGTTTTGCAAAATAAAAATAATAATTCCTATCCGTAATTTCTTATTGTTATATTACAAGGTTTTTGCACTTAAGTGCATCTAAAAGAGAAAAATAAATAAATAATGATACCTTGCTGAACTATTCAGACAACATATATCGACAACAATACGTTAATCAGTATAACGGACGTAAAGGTAACAAAATCAACCGTTAGCAAATATTATGACAACAATGAAATCCGCGTCGAACTACAAACGTTAAGAAGTACTTACAGATACTGCAGCTCGGAGTTGCCTCGGAAGTGCTTCGGGTCGATATCAAATATATAGTTGGATCGTAAGCTCCTGCATGTACAAAATGCAACATAAAAAACTCCTCTGAACGTCATCACTGAAGTCACAAACTGAAAATAAAATCTTATAACTTGCAGATGATTTGGGAGATTTTCGTTAATCAATCGGACAGTGAATAAGGTATATGTAGGAGTAGAATCAATCTCAACATCCACGAAGAGCTTACTAAAGTTAGGGCAAATCGCGGTTTATCGATGTATTTTTATGGAGGAAGTAGCATGACTTGTATCTATATTAGGCATGAATACCGGTGATACTTAAATATCTTATAATCTTATTCTGCTGCGCGAAATCTAACTGGCCGAAGAGGGGCCCGTCATTTTGCTTGCGCTCCCGGTTACGATGTCCATATTTGGTATTGCTAAAAATAACTCATTCCTTAACACATCGGACGTTTCGTTTTATATAATGGAAGATGGACAATTCTAGTTATGGACTTCTAGACGCGCATACGTTGGGTAAAGTGTATTACTCTGCGTATTATTTACGTTTATATCTAATTCGTCGACATCCCTGTGAGCCTATATGTAAAAACTATCTAATACTCACAGGACTTTAAGATTGGCCATGGTGTTGAAAGTATCAGGATGGATTTTATCGATTAAGTTTTCCGCCAGGTCCCTGAGAGCAAATATATAGTCAATATCTACATCATGATAATTTACGCATTTATCTAATGAATTCAAATGTCCACTCCAGCTTCATAAGAAATGGAACATCTAACGATTAACAAGCACTACTATGGGTAAAGTTATAAATATGTTCGTAAAGTGCAAGTATTACTTACAATACTTGTAGCGAGCTCAGATCGTGAAAAGACTCTTGGCCAAGACTTCTTAGAAAGTTCATATTAAGTTTTCTTGAAAAAGAAGAAAAATAAATACTAACCAGAACCAGACAAAAAGATAAGTAGAAACCAAAGCAAATGGGAAGACGGAAAATATCATGCAGATAACTCTTTTGAAAATAACCGGCATATGTTTTCTACTGACTTACATTGTGTGTATAGACTCCAAATCACTGAATGCTCTGTCATCGATGTATAACAGTCTGTTGCCACTTAAATCTCTAATATAATATATGTAAAAAATCAATGTTAAGATATTTTGGAATGAGCGGCTCATTTATTTCGAATTGAGCCACGACCGTGCACCTGCACGAAAAATCACCTGACAACAGATCAGAGAAGTTTCTTTTATTATCGAAATACTTACATGTACTCTAACAGTCTTTTGAATCTAAATGCTTTCATTTTCAGGCGATTAATTTTATTATTGGCAAGTAACCTGAAAACAAATAAAACAGTTTATTTAGCTATTATAGAGTTTCATATAAGTTTTATTATGGAAGCAGCTGCCTCTAGTGCTCACTCCCTTGACTTTGGACGGCTGCAGTTCCTATATGCAAGCAACTATGATTTTGAAATTCACACAACTTTGCCTGCTCCACAAATATCAAAGTACAGTACAGCAAAAAAAAATATTGGATCGAGTATATAAATTCCATATCTTACAAGACTGCTGCATCATCTGGAATGTTGCCTGGTACAATAGTCAATGATTTGCTTTCAACAACGAAACGTTGTTTGTCACCAGAAACATAATAACATCTGCAGCTTGCAGGGCAATGAGCTGAAACAGGTGATAGAAAAAATCATTTACATCAATGTGACAACAATCTATATATAGAGATAAAGTTTCCTCAAAGTTTAGATGGAGACTTAGAGCCTCATCAAGGTCAGTCTCACATACGATCAGCGACGACCCACGAAATTTAGTCGCCTAGCAATCCTGTCTTGAGACTGGCATGGTATCTTTAAAATGTGGGAGCCTTTTTGAGACTAACTGCACATTACTGTTAGGTATAAACCTCGACTGCGCATGACAAATACGTACAAACTTCTATCGTTGTATAAAATTATATGTTCGTGACGTGTATGGTCGCTTTAATTCGACCAAAGGTTTGTAAATTTTTCATGAGTTTTTGAAGTAGTACTCGTAGTACGTAATCATCGTCATTATTTGAAAATTATAAGGTATGCACCGAATTCATTTCAAAAGTAAAACAAGTAACCATTATCATTTAAGATAGATATAATCAACAACAAAATCAACAGACAAAGAGCAACAATTGACAACAACAACAAAACACATAAAATCAATGTTGGAAAATTAGAACCTTCTAGAATGCGGCAGGTGTTTTTCTCACCTGAGTTCTTTGCACCAGGAGGTTCAACTATAACAAGAATAACAAGAGATAATATTCAGCTGTCACTTTTAGATTTATCGAGTTTAATAAATGAGCTGGGATCGACCCAGCTAACGAACACACTCTTCTTTTATCTGCATGGTTACCGTAGTGATTCATTTAAAATGCTTTAAAACAAATCAAACTCAGCTTTTTAAGCCTGCTTCACACTAACGTCGTAATCGCAATCGTAATTATTCGGAATGAGTTACTGCACATTCCTTTATGTAAAACAAAATCTGGTCAGCGCAGTTTTCGTTATAGAGCAGTAGGCATTTGAAACAACATAGATGTGTAAACTAGAAATAAACCTGCACGTCGTTCCACTGGTTCAACTCTATATTTAATCGATCGCTCAACGAATAATCACGTGACATAAAGGCTACCCATACATCCCGTTTTTTACCACAGGGTGCCCAATTTTAGTCTCTCCAATAGATGATGAATTAAAGCAGTTAACTTTAAGAGCCTTTAAGAAAAAACTGAGAAATGACATGCTAGAAAGCTATTTTACTTAATTCATATCTCTAAGAATTTCAAGCTTTTAAATTTAGATAAGTGATATATAATGGATTTTAGATTTTAATTCTCTGTCTTATATTAGTCAGTTTTAAATAGTTCTTATTATATTTTTTGTGAATTAGTATTGAAAAGCCCTATGGGGAATACTGAATAAAGTATGTATAGGTATGCATGTATGTAAAGCAACCGCATCGGATAGTCGTGGCTATCAAGCAGCAATCATTGTTAGCACACCGTAAAAACGAAAACAAAACCAAAACAAAACAGTCAAAAGCAAAAGTAAAAGTAAACAAAAGTAAGCAAGCAAGCGAATTAAAATAAAAAATGAATTGATTATAATAATTACCTCTTGTAAAATATTTTATCTCGAAGCCAGCTATATATTTAAAAGGAGTAGTAGAATTGAACACTAGTGTGACTGTGTTCGAACTTGACTCAAACATAGGAAATGATGAACCACAATATCTTCCAATCATCGGTGAGTGATCACGTGATGGCCCGTCATAGACAGCGATGTAGTCCTCATTACACCGTGGATTGAAATGCAGTGCAAAGAAATGTGAAGACAGTCTAACTACCATTCCTTCGGGTACTCTGATATACCATGTGCATGAAGATCCTGGAGGATAGGGCGCTGGATACAGAGGTGATGTAATCACTCCTGACAGGTTAGTTAAAACCATGCTACAAGCTGTGTTTGATAAGATTACAGATACATGTTAATGTAAATAAATGAACTTCAACACAAAGACTTAAAATGAAATATGCTCTAAAGGTACGTGATCATAAATAAAAATATAATCATGCTGATTTTGAGGATTAAGGTAGTGGATGATGAACGCGTATTAGTGTTTAATTAGGAATAAAAGTACGATAAGTGGCCAAGTGGTTTTAGACCTGATAAAACACGATTTGTGACCTGATGATGATAGCAATATTGATGATAACAATAGTCGTGATGAGGATCATGAAAAATGTCTACCTTTTTCAGTATATTCTTGTCCACTTTTGCAGTATCCATTTGTAAAAGATGAGCTCCCTAAGGCTATGAATCCAAAAGAATTTGCCTGGAATTGTCCTCTTACGGTCACCTAACAAAAAAATCGCAACCAATTTCTGGATAAGGCTACTGAAGAGCTCGGTCAGTGTGCACTGTTGGTTGTGTTCATTGCCTGGCATGATTACGAACTAGCCAATTATTGCGTAGTTTTAGGGGCGTATCTAGGATTTTGAGTGGGGGTGGGAGGAAGGGATGGGGGATGGGTCAAAAATTCAAGATCATGCACCTTTTGCTATACTAACCTACTAATTCCAAGCTATATGCGGAGCTATATATAGAGGGGTCACGGTCACCCCCTAGATACACCCCTGAGCGTTAACACAATGCAATCCAAATTAAATTTAAACAAAAAAACGTTTGAATGGAACATTGCTGATAAACTGATATTAACAGGATACTGCCTTCTTTTTTTATCTTTTCCGTTTTCCTACGTTTTCACTCTACATTTTGAATATTTTTTTTAAAATCATGCCTTACTCACGACAGTTGGTACGCTGCCTTCGTAGCTTAGCATATGAGGGCCCACGGATCGATCTTCAGGACAATTAACACTCTCTGCAAACTCTAAGTCACTACACTAGCTATATATTACCTTTATCTTTACTTGACAAATCAAATGAGAGGTCCCTATTTACTTTTAGATTCCCTCAGTTCACATATACCTTTACGTACTCTACTAATTTCTGTTGGTTTTAGAATACGAGCATTTGTAACCTCAATGATCAGGAATTTATTGATTCTTTAAAATACCTTATACTTTGTTACCGTCCCTAAGGAAACTTCTCCTATTTTCCATACTGGCTTAGTAGCATTGTCATCTATCCATACCACTTTATCCCCAGTTACTGTAACTTTCTGTAAAATCTTTAGTGACAGTGAGCCACCTGTTCCAAACATCATATAAAGAAACCTCATGCATTTTGCTTTTCCTGTAGGAGATCGATTGAACCACCGAGTCAACTCAGCCGTTCCATTTATGGATGATGAAGAATTCATAAGTAATAAGTCTAAAATAAATAAAAAAAGGAGTTTAGATTAAATTACTTTAGTTGGTCTGGTCTGGTCTGGTCTGGTCTGGTCTGGTCTGGTCTGGTCTGGTCTGGTCTGGTCTGGTCTGGTCTGGTCTGGTCTGGTCTGGTCTGGTCTGGTCTGGTCTGGTCTGGTCTGGTCTGGTCTGGTCTGGTCTGGTCTGGTCTGGTCTGGTCTGGTTTACTATACCTTTTTCAAAGAGACAGTCGACATGGTTTCTGATCTGGTAGTTTCCTGTTAGTTTACTTTTCAGGCTCTCCCAAGATATGACGTCACCACTGGCCCCTTCCCCTCCGCATCCATGTGACCTACGTAGTATTTCCTCTGGAGGAAAAATTTCTTTCCAAATATTAAGTCCAGTGAATGAAGCGGGCCGGCCATTTGATGCTTTAAGATCCGATTTGATGTATTTCAAAGTAATACGTTTTAGAACTGAAATGATAGAAACAAAATAAGCTTGTGCTGTGCAATAACTTAATTAACGATATTAATTAATGAAATATACGTTTCAACTTCTTTGTGAGGGAGGTCGTGGGTTCAAGCCCAGGCTGCCGGACAAAGACTCAGGATTTAAAATAATTGAGGAGAAGGTGCTGCCTTTGTAATTACATCTGCAAACCGTAAGCCCTGTCTCTAAACTCAGTATTTTGGGTCGTTAAAAAAAACCTGTTCGGCTATTCGTATAAAAGTAGGGGATTGTCTCCCGGTTCAACAGCCTATTCCTGCTGGAAGAATAACATACTAATTACTAATACTACCTATGATTGTTGCATGCGGGCTGTCATGCTGCATGACAGTCCGTAAAGTCCTCCATTGAGAATTTAAAATTGTGAAGCGCATTGAGACGTATGTATCATTATAACTTATTGCGATTTTGAGCCATCATTATATTAGCGGCTAGTTGGAAGGCCAATACGGAATATATTTTTTATCCAACGCCGTCAATATAACCCGTATTGGCGGCTCAAAATCGCAATAAGTTTTGTATCGCGATTTTCCTATCGCCGGCAATTCTGAGCCGACAATACGGGTTTATATTGGCGGCTCTCTCCCAATGAAACTTATAGGAGAATCGCGATACTGCGCTATATAAGAACTTCCCATTATCGTTTCAGTATTTCAGTCTCTGTTTTCAGCCTCAAAAGTTGCATATCGCTTCTGTTCCCTCGGCCCCTTGAGATTAGTTGCATGTCATTTTCTTACATACCAGGTAAAACCTTATCTATATTCCAAACTCTGCCAAAACTGTTCAGCTGCCCATTGATATATATTTCCCATGCGCCAAAAAGAGATCTCCACGTAAAGCACAAATGGTTCCACCTGCCATTACAGGTACAATGTTCAGCGCTCCTATAAAGCAATAACGTATTCTAAGCCAAACATTTTCTGTGAAAACTTTCATCCACATCAAATGTTTACTGAACGACAATATTTCCAGCATTTTTTTCTTTTACAAATTACCAAAATACACTTACGAAGTTCGGCCAAGAAGCATAAACATAAGCTGGCAGCTTTCTTGTTTGATACGTATTGGGGTACTTTTGGCTGTGTCCATGAGTTTTATTGAGAATCCAGGATAAAGACACTTCACCCAGAAACAGATAGTGAATTGTTTTTGCATGTCAAATATTCCTTCTGATGAAATGACGACTCCATTCAGCAGCTGCACTGTTACTGAGGGAGGTAAATGAATCGTAACTTGTTTGACTGAATGACTCAATGATAGATGGAGACAACAGTAGAAACAGTGAATTCGGACAATAGACTACCGTCAATAAAATAAATTGTTCGAGTATGTAAAGGTATCAACTAGGAATGATTTATTTGATTGTCGATAGTGTTTTATTCTATTATTCTGTCACTACTGTTGGCTATCAGGATTCAGAAAAAACCTACTAATGGTCTATCACCAATCGAGCCCTGTGATTGGCTCAGCTACTAGGGGTCTATTAGTGATAGACCTATAATAGCGAAAAGCGCCGGTTTTGAAAACCAAAAAATATATTTAAAGCAAAATCCAAAACTTTTTGTATCCTTTTATTGGACCGATTAGTAGGTTTTTACTAAAACAATTAGATCTCTCGTAGACCATTCGGACTCGAGGACTAATTGTTAAATAGCAATGAAAACAGCAGTAATTTATTAGTTAAATATTTCAATGCATTAAGGTCGAAATGCCTACCAGGAAAGTATGTTGACTTTGTTTTCACAAAGTTCTTCAATTTCTTCATTCCTTCTTTTTCAATAAACTGAGTGCCTTTTTTCCTCCAATCACACATAGCAACTTTCATTGGGCAGGTCCCTTGAATATCAAGCAAAGAACATTGGAGTTAAGTGATTATGGTTAGGGCCTAAGTCAGCATTATCATCTCCTGATCAGGCTCCACTTGAGGGACAATTTACAATGATGGAAGGGGGAGGTGATGATTTTTATATAGAGGGACACAAGAGGCACAAAACTCTAGAGTGCCAGCTCATGGTTGAAATTCTCGGCATTGTCTAACATTGCTGACTAGGCATTTTTGTTTACAAATAAGCTTGATTTTTTTTTTTTTTTTTTTTGTAAGTTTAAACTAAAACTTTCTATCAAATGTAAACCAAAGACATACACTTTTCAACTAGAATAGTGTTCTGAAAAGGATATGGAAGTAAGAGTTGAGGAAATACCTTGCGAAATGCTAGACTTAAATTTGCCGAAAAGATTTTTCGCCGAAGCACCTTCCAGCGAGTTTAGATCAAAAAGCGGCGAAAACTATGGCCCGAAAACAGGTTTCACTTAGGAATAAAATAAAAAGGTTTCTAAACAATCGATTCCTCAAATAACAAAACTATAAAACTTACCCAAGATGTGAGGTTTGCTTTGATGTAGACGTGAAAAAGAAGTTCAAAAAGATCTGACGAAATCCAGTGTTGTTTTGGTGAAGTAAAACGCTTGCACGATCCAAAGTTGCGCAAATAACGTATAAACTGTCAGTTCTATTTAAATTTTAGGTCGGATTTCCCGAGCCTTTTTGTAAAATGTTAATGTTTACATCCTTTTTGTATTTTTTTTAAAAGAATATTTCGTGAAAACTGCTTTGTCAGACTTTTCTTTGTGACTGAGAAAAAGTACGACGAATGTGATTCGCTTATTTGCCATAGTTTGGAGATTCTCAATTTTGATCAGAAAATAAAACATTCTTCATAATCTTAAAATATCATTGCTATATAATAAAAGCAATAGAAACTAAGTTCTTATGACTGTACTGGTGAAATACAGCACTTGGGATGTTGGAAGAAACACTCGTGTTTCTCCCAACATCCCACGTGCACTACTTCACCGGTACAGTCATAGAACTTAGTTTCTATTGCTTAATAAATATCTAGATTCCGTACGTTTTATTACATAAACATCGTTTGCTGACATCCCTCCTTTTCCAGACGGACCACATTCATTACTAATGCCATATTTAGAATACACTTGTTCTGACAGGCTTGCTAAACATTTCCCGCCTTTTTGAAGAGCAAACACATCAAAACCTCGTCTGTATGCAGCTTTGGCACATTTTGAAACGGCATCTGTTCGTTTTTTGTAGCTTCCAGTTAGTAGGGAATCAATGCTTTCTAGCGATGGAACGTTGCCTGTTGTCGAGTTGGTTGAATATTTAAAACATCCAAGGTGTTTAGTCTTGTACGCTAAACCATCTATACAAAGTTTAAGAAAAAGCAATGATGATGATCTGGTTAAAATGAAAAAAAAAAAAAAAAAAAAAAAAACGGGCCGGGGAAATTACCTTCATTTGAAGACCATGGAAGACCGATACTTTCACATTTCATGGGAATAAGGGACAGGCCTCTTACAGCTGCACCTACGCCACCGAACAATTCTAATTTTATTGTTATCTGCAAAGATTCAAACCATTTGTATCACTCATCAACGTAATAAAAGCCATAAATGTAATACCCGCCATAAATGTAATTAAAAATCGATCATAAATGTAATACCCACCATAAATGTAATAAAAAATCAACCATAAATGTAATACCCACCATAAATGTAATACCCACCATAAATGTAATAAAAAATCAACCATAAATGTAATACCCACCATAAATGTAATACCCACCATAAATGTAATACCCACCATAAATGTAATAAAAATCAACCATAAATGTAATACCCGCCATAAATGTAATAAAAATCAACCATAAATGTAATACCCACCATAAATGTAATACCCACCATAAATGTAATACCCACCATAAATGTAATAAAAATCAACCATAAATGTAATACCCACCATAAATGTAATACCCACCATAAATGTAATACCCACCATAAATGTAATAAAAATCAACCATAAATGTAATACCCGCCATAAATGTAATAAAAATCAACCATAAATGTAATACCCACCATAAATGTAATACCCACCATAAATGTAATACCCACCATAAATGTAATACCCGCCATAAATGTAATAAAAAATCAACCATAAATGTAATACCCACCATAAATGTAATACCCACCATAAATGTAATAAAAAATCAACCATAAATGTAATACCCACCATAAATGTAATACCCACCATAAATGTAATACCCACCATAAATGTAATAAAAATCAACCATAAATGTAATACCCACCATAAATGTAATACCCACCATAAATGTAATACCCGCCATAAATGTAATAAAAAATCAACCATAAATGTAATACCCACCATAAATGTAATAAAAATCAACCATAAATGTAATACCCACCATAAATGTAATAAAAATCAACCATAAATGTAATACCCGCCATAAATGTAATAAAAATCAACCATAAATGTAATACCCACCATAAATGTAATACCCACCATAAATGTAATACCCGCCATAAATGTAATACCCACCATAAATGTAATAAAAAATCAACCATAAATGTAATACCCACCATAAATGTAATACCCACCATAAATGTAATACCCACCATAAATGTAATAAAAAATCAACCATAAATGTAATACCCACCATAAATGTAATACCCACCATAAATGTAATACCCACCATAAATGTAATACCCGCCATAAATGTAATACCCACCATAAATGTAATAAAAAATCAACCATAAATGTAATACCCACCATAAATGTAATACCCACCATAAATGTAATACCCACCATAAATGTAATACCCACCATAAATGTAATACCCACCATAAATGTAATAAAAATCAACCATAAATGTAATACCCACCATAAATGTAATACCCACCATAAATGTAATACCCGCCATAAATGTAATACCCACCATAAATGTAATAAAAAATCAACCATAAATGTAATACCCACCATAAATGTAATACCCACCATAAATGTAATACCCACCATAAATGTAATACCCGCCATAAATGTAATACCCACCATAAATGTAATACCCACCATAAATGTAATACCCACCATAAATGTAATACCCACCATAAATGTAATACCCGCCATAAATGTAATACCCACCATAAATGTAATAAAAAATCAACCATAAATGTAATACCCACCATAAATGTAATACCCACCATAAATGTAATACCCACCATAAATGTAATACCCGCCATAAATGTAATACCCACCATAAATGTAATAAAAAATCAACCATAAATGTAATACCCACCATAAATGTAATACCCACCATAAATGTAATACCCACCATAAATGTAATACCCGCCATAAATGTAATACCCACCATAAATGTAATAAAAAATCAACCATAAATGTAATACCCACCATAAATGTAATACCCACCATAAATGTAATACCCACCATAAATGTAATACCCGCCATAAATGTAATACCCAACATAAATGTAATAAAAAATCAACCATAAATGTAATACCCACCATAAATGTAATACCCGCCATAAATGTAATACCCACCATAAATGTAATAAAAATCAACCATAAATGTAATACCCGCCATAAATGTAATAAAAATCAACCATAAATGTAATACCCACCATAAATGTAATACCCACCATAAATGTAATACCCACCATAAATGTAATAAAAATCAACCATAAATGTAATACCCACCATAAATGTAATAAAAATCAACCATAAATGTAATACCCGCCATAAATGTAATAAAAATCAACCATAAATGTAATACCCACCATAAATGTAATAAAAATCAACCATAAATGTAATGAAAATCAACCATAAATGTAATACCCGCCATAAATGTAATAAAAATCAACCATAAATGTAATACCCGCCATAAATGTAATACCCACCATAAATGTAATACCCACCATAAATGTAATACCCACCATAAATGTAATACCCACCATAAATGTAATAAAAAATCAACCATAAATGTAATAAAAATCAACCATAAATGTAATAAAAATCAACCATAAATGTAATAAAAATCAACCATAAATGTAATACCCGCCATAAATGTAATACCCACCATAAATGTAATACCCGCCATAAATGTAATAAAAATCAACCATAAATGTAATACCCGCCATAAATGTAATACCCACCATAAATGTAATACCCGCCATAAATGTAATAAAAATCAACCATAAATGTAATACCCGCCATAAATGTAATACCCACCATAAATGTAATACCCGCCATAAATGTAATAAAAATCAACCATAAATGTAATACCCGCCATAAATGTAATACCCACCATAAATGTAATACCCACCATAAATGTAATACCCGCCATAAATGTAATAAAAATCAACCATAAATGTAATACCCACCATAAATGTAATAAAAATCAACCATAAATGTAATAAAAATCAACCATAAATGTAATACCCGCCATAAATGTAATAAAAATCAACCATAAATGTAATAAAAATCAACCATAAATGTAATAAAAATCAACCATAAATGTAATAAAAATCAACCATAAATGTAATACCCGCCATAAATGTAATAAAAATCAACCATAAATGTAATACCCACCATAAATGTAATAAAAATCAACCATAAATGTAATAAAAATCAACCATAAATGTAATACCCGCCATAAATGTAATAAAAATCAACCATAAATGTAATACCCGCCATAAATGTAATAAAAATCAACCATAAATGTAATACCCACCATAAATGTAATAAAAATCAACCATAAATGTAATAAAAATCAACCATAAATGTAATAAAAATCAACCATAAATGTAATGAAAATCAACCATAAATGTAATACCCGCCATAAATGTAATAAAAATCAACCATAAATGTAATACCCGCCATAAATGTAATACCCACCATAAATGTAATACCCACCATAAATGTAATACCCACCATAAATGTAATACCCGCCATAAATGTAATAAAAATCAACCATAAATGTAATACCCGCCATAAATGTAATACCCACCATAAATGTAATACCCACCATAAATGTAATACCCACCATAAATGTAATACCCGCCATAAATGTAATACCCACCATAAATGTAATAAAAATCAACCATAAATGTAATACCCGCCATAAATGTAATAAAAATCAACCATAAATGTAATACCCGCCATAAATGTAATACCCACCATAAATGTAATAAAAAATCAACCATAAATGTAATAAAAATCAACCATAAATGTAATACCCGCCATAAATGTAATAAAAATCAACCATAAATGTAATACCCACCATAAATGTAATAAAAATCAACCATAAATGTAATAAAAATCAACCATAAATGTAATACCCGCCATAAATGTAATAAAAATCAACCATAAATGTAATACCCGCCATAAATGTAATAAAAATCAACCATAAATGTAATACCCACCATAAATGTAATAAAAATCAACCATAAATGTAATAAAAATCAACCATAAATGTAATAAAAATCAACCATAAATGTAATAAAAATCAACCATAAATGTAAGAATAATGGACCCCACCATAAATGTAAGAAAATTTAACCATTACTATGATAATATCATGATGACCTTGGGATCCATTGTTTCCAGAGGGATGTTTAAGGTCTAACATCCCCCTTGATAAATAGTGATGAAGGATATTTAGTCTAAATATCCCTCCTCACTACTCATGAGGCATGGTCCGTCATATGACAATCACTGAGACCATGGTTGGGTCGCATTGACCCAATCGAAAATTTTGAACAATGACTCTGCACTACACACTATTCAACACCCCAGTTGTTCTTGTTGATGTTTGGTCTAGCCTTTGTTCTGCCTTAAGCGTTTCAAGGAGCGTTATATTTTATTGTTATCATCATCATCTTCATTGTCATTGTCATTGTCATTGTCATTGTCATTGTCATTGTCATTGTCATTGTCATTGTCATTGTCATTGTCATTGTCATTGTCATTGTCATTGTCATTGTCATTGTCATTGTCATTGTCATTGTCATTGTCATTGTCATTGTCATTGTCATTGTCATTGTCATTGTCATTGTCATTGTCATTGTCATTGTCATTGTCATTGTCATTGTCATTGTCATTGTCATTGTCATTGTCATTGTCATTGTCATTGTCATTGTCATTGTCATTGTCATTGTCATTGTCATTGTCATTGTCATTGTCATTGTCATTGTCATTGTCATTGTCATTGTCATTGTCATTGTCATTGTCATTGTCATTGTCATTGTCATTGTCATTGTCATTGTCATTGTCATTGTCATTGTCATTGTCATTGTCATTGTCATTGTCATTGTCATTGTCATTGTCATTGTCATTGTCATTGTCATTGTCATTGTCATTGTCATTGTCATTGTCATTGTCATTGTCATTGTCATTGTCATTGTCATTGTCATTGTCATTGTCATTGTCATTGTCATTGTCATTGTCATTGTCATTGTCATTGTCATTGTCATTGTCATTGTCATTGTCATTGTCATTGTCATTGTCATTGTCATTGTCATTGTCATTGTCATTGTCATTGTCATTGTCATTGTCATTGTCATTGTCATTGTCATTGTCATTGTCATTGTCATTGTCATTGTCATTGTTAAGAAATTACACATACAAACTTAACAACACATAGCCTGCGGAACGATATGAAAACTGGAGGGACTGTAATCTCCAAAATTGCCAAAATACAAAATAAAGACAAAATAACGGTCAAAATCGCCAAAGTAAAAATAAAAAACGCTAAATTCACCGAAGCAAAAGAAAAGCCAAAATCGTCGTAAAAATGGGGGTGCTCAGCCCTCCCCAAAATCTCAAGTGGGGCTGCTCTAGCCCCCCCCCCCCCCCCCCCCCTCGGCCCAGCCTAGTCCGCCGCCTATGCTACAAAAAGTCCTAGAACGTGCAATTAAATATACAGTCATTGTCAAAAAGGTTGTTCCAAGAAAAAAGACTTAAAGACAGAAAGAAATGTCACGTGATAACTTATGCTCTAAATCCTCGTACCAGCAATCATTGTATATGTAAAGTTCATAATGATTACTCTTTGTTTATTTTATTTATTATATAATGTCTAAAACCACATCCATATCATTTAAAATAAATAAAAAATCATCACGTGATATTTCTTTTGGACTTGAATTTTTTAATAGGGCAACCTTTTTGACAATGAGTGTATATAAACTTCACCTCGAACAAATTTGACGGCTTCACATATGGCATCTGGACATAGCTCCATCTCATAATACTCATGCGATCAAACGTATCTGTAAGGGTTAATAAGCAATAACACATGTCATATTAGTGAAGAGTTCCAAAATGATAATACCAAAACCATTATCATTATTGCTTAATAAAAAAACATAAATCAGGGCCAATCAAGCTTAAAAGTGTATGTGTGTGGGAGGGGGGGGGGGGAGTTAATTTTTCCTTTAGCACCCAGATTAACACAGAACTCGAGTTTTTTAATCCAATTCAACAAATAACAACGCCAAGTATTAGGGCTTAAACTCCCCCCAAGCCCCTCTCTCTCCGCGGACCCTGTAAATAAACATCTAGGGATGGATAGTTGGACGGATTTATGGACGGAGGGAGGAAGGAAGGGAGGGATAAGTGGTACTTAGACATTAGCATTGAAAAATGGGATTTCGATGAAGAATCGTTGACCTATAAATTCATAGATTTTTTTTTTCATTTTGACTTGATTATTACTTACGAATAAGAGGTATTCTATTTGGAAGCCTCGATATCTCAAAATATACTTTATTGTCTGTGCTAGTTGGGAACTTCTCTTTTATGATGTACCAAAACCGTAAACAAGCAAACGTCGGGTTTTCGAAAGAAACAATCATCTTTTTTTCTTCAATTACTGTACAGTGGGAACATCCTAAAAAGAATAAAAAGAAAAGTATCGCTTTCACATCTTCAAAGACACTCGTAAATGCTTTAAACGTTGTTCACACTGATACTGATATCACTCTTTTAAATGACAAGTTAGTCGTAGTTCTTCACCAGTTTGTGTTTATTTGTATATTTATATATTTGGAGATTTATAGAGACTTCAGTTTTTCTTGCAGGGATTTCTTTCATGCATTTACTTTCTTCCTGTCTTCTAAACGATACTGGTAAATTCTATCACGAAAACTTGTAGTCAAAATACTAGTTTCGAATTCTTAATGCTGATTGGTCAAGGCGGTTTTTGTTGGAATGTCATTGTATTTAGGTGATATCTGATTGGTCAGCTTTGTTTAACTGGTCCTGGTTAGTGTGTCCGCACTGTAAATCGTAAAGGGTTATTCTTGAATTAAAAGAAAAAAATAGAATTAAAATGAGACATACTTTTGATACCTGGTTGAATGGCTGAAGGATCTATAAACAAATACAGATATTTTAGTAAACTTCAAAGGTTCATTGATGTCCACGCACAAAATAAAAATACACTATTTATTAAAAAAAGAGAAAGAAAAAGAAAACAAAACAAAAGAATATATATCATATGTGAAGGATGCAAGAGAAAACCCTTTGGGTTCAACAAATCTAGTCTATACACCCGGCAGTTTCCCATTCGATGTAAACCGTTGTTTTTGAAGACCACAGATTCATTTGTACAGACTCGCTTATAAGTCAGCTATTCAAAGACACCAGTAAAAGTCCTTGCATGGGATTTCAAAACATTGGTATTATTCAACTTGCACATTCTTTACATTACAGTTGACTTTTGCAAATCATTAGCAACAGCCAACTGTACTGTAAAGAATATGCAAGTTGGGATTTTTAATGGTGTATATGAATAGCTGACTTATAAATGAGGCTAACCCTGTGCAAATGAGTCTGTGATCTTCATAAACAGCGGTTTGAATCGAATGCGAAAGATCCCGAGTGAGCCATTGCCAGAAATATGTGACATGAGCCTGCTCACACATGCGCAATGATGCGTTTCAGCTTACAAAATAGCCGCCGAGTCTCATAGGAAATGTATGGGGAATATAGAGCTTCCTCTATTTACGGCGAATAGGGTTTTATTTACTCTGAGCTCCACATCGTGACAAACAACCCACCCTACAAGCTACTAAATAAGCGTAAAATGATCATTGAATCATGCGACATATTGGTTCCCGGACTACTTGCCTTTGAAAGGCTTTGAAAGCTCTAGATTCCATACATCGTCTATAAATCTGGCCACACTTGACCCCAAAATCGTCTTATTTGAAGTCGAAAAAATTTATAAGTCAAAGAGCTCCACCTCGATATCACCAAACGAGTGTTTAATAAATCCAAAACCGCTCAAAATAGACAGCATGCCTGCAGAATGTTGGTTCCCAAGAAGCTTGAAGTTAGGTTAAATTTTAAGCGATTCGACGCGTTGTTATAATTAGCTCGTAGTTTTCAGTTAAAAATGACAAGAAACCACAGAGAACTGCTTCAAACAGCTTCAAAACCCCCTAAATATCGGCATTTTGTTTTTACGAGCTCCTATTGACTGCTGGGATACAATAAGGAAGCTTAAAGTAACGATTTACATTTGAAACTTGTTTCTTGTCCTTCGTGGGCTTCCTGTGGTGAGGCTTATCAACAGAAAAGTAATAGTTGTTCTTTTGATTGTCAAATAACTATTTTTTGGCAAGAATTATTTTACTAACATCATAGTTGAATATAAATATGTGCTTGGAAACCATGTAGTTATATTTTTCCTCTAGAAAACCACTTCATTTTCATTCATGCGTAACACCGCTGACAATGTTCAATATTTCTGGCAATGCACTTAACAATAACAGAGCACTCCAAAGTAACACTCATAATATACGAATCATAACACTCCGAAGTTATTCAAGAAAATAAGCGAAATTTTATGTGGTTTCTGACCATGCTGACCTCGGTGTTCAGTAGAAATTTTTTTCATTAAGTGTTTCTTTAGTTAAAACTCCTGCTAAATGTCTTTGACATTTAACTGAAGATGTACATTTGTTTGGCTGCGAACTGAAATTTGTTTCAGTTAAAATTCTTGCCGAATGTATTTAGCATTTACCGTACAAGATATACGTCTGTTTGGCTGAGAACTGGAATTTGTTTCAGTTAAGATTATTGCCGAATGTAATTGGCATTTACCCTACAAGATGTACGTCTGTTTGGCTGTGTATTGGAATTCGTTTCAGTTAAAATTCTTGCCGAATGTGTTTGGCATTTACCGTACCAGATGTACGTTTGTTTGGCTGTGTATTGGAATTCGTTTCAGCTAAAATTCTTGTCGAATGTGTTGCGCAATTCAAGTTTATTTGGCCGTGTGCTGGAATGCGTTTTAGTTTAAATATTTTCTTTGTCCTTGCTGAATGAGTTTGGCAACTATAGCAACTATAGCAACTATAGTATGTGTGTTTAAGGTATTCAATTCTGCTGTATTGTGGAGTCCTATGACGGTTAGCTTTTCCGGGGTTAACTAAAACCCTTTGTGCTTGGTTCCAGCAGCCGGGACTGCTAACAACCATTGGTCCCTCCAGCCATACTGTAGGTGGCATCTAGTGACAATTATTACTGCAATTGCCTTATAAATGATCACGAATAGAAACAATACAAAGTGTCAGTCCCGGGCTCATCCACACTAAGGTGATTCGAGTGCTAAGGTTTGGGCAAGGATTAGAGGAACCCGGATACTTTGTTTTGGAAATGGAAGAGAAGGTTTGGACCTTATAGGAGTTGAGATTTGGAAAATGAGAATTGGGAAAATTTGGGAAGAGTGAGTATTGCAGAGAATGAGTATTGGAAGATGAGGTTTGGTGAAAATGAGTATTGGGAGATGAGGTTAGAAGAGAATGAGTATTTGGAGATGAGGTTTGGCGAGAATGAGTATTGGAAGATGAGGTTAGAAGAGAATGAGTATTAGGAGAAGATGTTTGGGGAGAATGAGTATTTGAAGATGAGGTTTGGGGAGAATCAGTATTTGGAGATGAGGTTTGGGGAGAATCAGTATTTGGAGATGAGGTTTGGGGAGAATGAGTATTGGAAGATGAGGTTAAAAGAGAATGAGTATTTAGAGATGAGGTTTGGGGAGAATGAGTATTTGGAGATGAGGTTGGTGAGAATGAGTATTGGGAGATAAGTACTGGAGAAGATTAAGATATGGGTGTGAGTTGGACGGATGAACGATGTTGGGTGGCAGAACGAACGGATCTATGGAGTTGTTTCCATGCCACACATGTATGCATGGAGGTTATTCGTATACACCGATTCCGAACATTGCGGAGACAAACCGACGGCCTGGATCGAGGGGGCGAAAACGAGGCTAGTCAGTATTTCATTATCTGTGTGCAAGCTTCATCTTTGTTACTGGTCCATTAAGAATCGTTTTTAGTGATGTCTAAGGGAAAAGCCAGCTTTCCACAGATCAAGGACGACTGACTAGCCTCGTTTTCGCCTCCTCGATCCAGGAAAACCGCGTATGTCCGCCATGTTCGGAATTGGTGTATATTGAAACGAAAACAGATAAAACTAAAAACACTTACGATCATTATAATTTTTAGTACATTTCCCTTCCAGCAGAGCGATGTCATCTACAGCTATATCTCCTTGAGATCCGGATTTCTTCACTCCCTCGATTATGAACTACATAGAGATCATAGAACAAGCCTTGGTGAATGGGCTTAATACGTTCCCGGGCATTGTATGCGCGCAGACTTTTTGCGCATGAAATTAGTGCTCGCGCACTAAATTAATGTTTGGATAGGCAATACAAAATATCAAGATTAATATATAAGTTTAGGCACTGCCTAAAAGCGGAGCTCCAAAGGAACAGTGTATACAGTGCTAGATATGTGACAATTGTGTGACGCGGCATGACGCCAGTTACGAAACAGCATGACCACTTCGTCTGATTTTACAATAAGGAAAAACTGAAAGAAAAACCATTATTTAAAGCCTTCAAAAGCATTAGAAAACTGATTCAATTCGAAGAATTATAGATTATAGAAGATATGAATACATGTATAGAACAAAGGATTTTAGTCAGCAAATCTTAAGTTATAAGGTTTTTGGTGGAAAGTGAGAACTACACTGAAAATTGTCGAAACATATTATAAGCTTAAGCTTACATTCACTTGCACTTCACATGCAAGATGATAAATATGTAAAATGCAGTAAAAAGGACAAACATATAGGAGGATCGTGATACTGATAGATATAGCTAAAGAAGCAACCAAGGCATATAACCACAATTCAAAGACATCAAAGCAACGAAACCAACATCCCGACCAACCAACGTTGACTAATTAACCAAAAACTCACAAGCAGTTAACAAACCACCTAACCATTTACATATAGCAGCTTGGCAGCAGTAAAAAGCAAATGCGAATCTTACCTTTACTTGTTTTGTATTCCTTAAAACTGGAAAGGTTTTATTCGGTTTCTTTGAAATTGTCAGTTCGACTTGACCTAAATGCCACTGATTCCCTTGCTGTCCATACTTTGACCACAACACTTGTTCGCCCTGCCTTGTTTTCATTATGATTTTTAAAGCTCCAATATCAGACCCGTACATGTGATACCAAAATTGTAAGCATAACAATGGAGACACAGGGTTCATCCAGTCACTGGATAGTCGTGCACTGTCTTCAGCTGTGCCACTGGACGTCTCTAAGAATATGTACCTGCCTACAGATGTTAAAATATATGTACTTATTTTTTTATATATTAATATTATATTAACCGCCACCCGGTTAGCTCAGTTCAATTGGTAAGAGCGTCGGTCTGCTGTGCGAGAAGTCGTGGTTCGAGTCCCGGCCGGACCAACACTCAGGGTCTTAAAATAACTAAGAAAAAGGTGCTGCCTTTGTAATCACATCTACATATGGTTAGACCTTCAAGTCTTCTCGGATAAGGACTTTAAACCGTAGGCCCTGTCTCCAAACCCTTCCTTAACCTGTAAATGGGGGACATAAGAGAACTTATTGAATTATTCGTATAAGAGTAGGGGTTGTCTCCCGATTAAACAGCCTATCCCAATTTGGAGGCATAACACTAATTACTAACATTTCACTCATGATTGTGAGCTGCACTAATAGCACCTTTAGTTAAAATGCAGTCCGTAAAGTCCTCTACTGGTCACAATTGTAAAGCACATTGAGACATTGTGAAATGCGCTATATAAAAATTTTCCATTATTATTATTGCATTCCAACATGACTGTTATTAGCATTATATTAATTCCATTCGTGAGACAAAGGGCCCATTTACCTGCAGTCTATCATGTATGGATTTTTCTTTGCTTCTTCTTTTTGCCCGCAATTCCTAATTGCGAACTGCCGGCGCGCGCGAACTATATATACATATTTTTTCTTCTTCAAAATGTTGATGATGATGTTATTGTTGATAGAAAAAGAAAAAGGAGAAGAGAGGAAGTACTGAAAGGCGACGATTGGAAGAAGATAATATTTAGACACACCTTTGACGCTATAACTCGTGTGATCGTAGCTTGGCCCTGTTCCCTCTGTTAGTGTTCTTCCTTGACCAATTTTCCAAACCAAATTGATAGTGGTATTTTGGGTTAGTCCACATAATCCGTATGTAAAACTGCAAGGGCCTGCAAAGAATCAATCGTTTTATATAATCTATTTGGTGATCGAAATGAAGAAGATTTCACGCAAAGTCAGACAAAATCCTATACATAGCTAGATAGTCAAAGACAAACAGATTAAGATACAAAACCACAAAATATGTAAAATTACCTCGGAAAGAATAGCTAGAATTTGGAGCTTCCTCTTTTTGGCAATTCAGCTTGTTTAGTGGACAATCAGAAAGGCCGCCTAAAAGTATCAATGCGTTACAAAGCCATAAATGCTAGAAGGAGATTGAATGGTGCGTTGATGTTTTCAAAATATATGTGGTGAGTTAACACTCCCTCCAACCTCCGCCACACTTTCCCTTTTTGCCTCTCTCCATCCCTAAAACAATCCATCGATCTTTGGATCCATTGATCCATGGATGCTAATATGTCATAAAAATTAGTATAAACAATATAATATCATGATTACCTCGGATCCATTGTTTCCAGAGGGATGTTTAAGGTCTAACATCCCCCTGGATGAATAGTGATGAAGGATATTTAGTCTGAATATTCCTCATAAATATAGGGATATATAAACATGACACCTTGCACTACACACTATTCAACACCCCAGCACTTGTGGGATTCATTGAGTAATCTTTGCGCATGCGTTGACTAGATCGGGAATTTTTCTTACTATTTGTGACGTAATAACGACGGTTTGAAAACACTTCATAAATACCGCTCTAGGCCAACCAAAGTGAATTAGAATAAAGAACCACGAATGAATGAATGCTGGTTCAATTCACCATTGTCACATTTAACAAAGGCATATTCGCTTAAGTATGCCGCACATCAACAGCTTTGCAAAAATTTGTAATTTATGCATCGTACGAAAGCTAACATATTTCCTAAGAGCAGTTTTATTCCTCGGCAATCATAATATTACAAACTTTAAGCGTCGGGACTTCAACAAAACCTCCCTCGGCTTTCGGGGACATTTAATCACTAATCACCCTCAAGTCATGCTATTTCTTATAATAATAAGTAACTTCAGTGTTTCTTACCGCATACTGTTGGGGAATTTGACATATCTTGGCATTGCTCTAGCTTCTGACTGGAGTTGGAACATGTTGACTTCCAGGAAAGACATTTACCATCAGGACAGGTGAAGCGGTTTTCACACTTTCCTACTGAAAAAACATGTCCATAAAATGTTCTCCCGCGCTAATAGGCAGCAATAGAACATGACTGTGGAAATTTATAACGAAAGCTGAAACACTTTCTAAATAATAACCGGAAAGAGGCCAGTAGGATGCTCTCAAGTTCATTATGAAAATATCAAGCTAAACTCGCTGATAGTGAGAAATTACGACTCATTGATGGTAGCTAGAGCCTAAGTACTTCAGAAATTTATGCAATTTACTTGGCTGAGAGCAGCGGTATTTTGACGTAATTTGAAATACCTACTTGTAGGTATTTCGAAAATACGCTTTTCTGATTGGATAGAAAACAAAATAATTTTTCTCGTCCAATCAGCGCGCGCCACAGGATTCAAATACATGTTTATGTAGTGAATATAAAATCTAGAAAATTTGAAAACTTGAGCTATCCACCTTCTTTGTTTGGTTGAAAAATCGAAGCTTTTCTTAAATTTAAAGGGTTTAAAAAAAAAGAAATAACTGTAAACTGTAAAAACATTTGAAGAATCAGGTGTGTGGATTTTCTGGACCAAAAAAAATTATGAGACAAAGACTTGGAAAACAGTCAAATTGCTTATGCCAAAATTATCCAGAAGGCAATTTCTGCTAGTTAACAAAAGCGATAGTTTACATATATACAGCACTAGCTGAAGAAGACTCAAGGAACTTACATGTAGACAAACCTGTTGAATTTCTAGACCTACAACATTTGATGAATGTGAAGATAATTCTATGTTTGGTGATTGAACCGGTAAGCTTATAGACGGCGCGACCTTGTAAAATTGAGAACTTAAATCAAAAAGTATTTTAATTTTCAAACAGCCATTACTATTTTAATAAGTACTGAAAATGAAATAAAAGGGAAGATAAATAAATAACTCCCAACTCAAAATACAAATATAGTTTAATAATTCTGACTCAAATCTTTATTCACTTGTCACTTTCTTTTATTACTTGTAATTGAACTTTACACTTGCTAGTGCCTTTCTCTTTGATTCTCTACAATCAATTTAGCATTCAATAATAGTGACTTTGAAAACGGGAAAGCTATTCAGTATATATTGTAAATGCAAAATTGAGCTGAGCGACTGTAGTGGTTTTCTTGGTTGAGTTTTAGCTCTTCATAGAATTTTTGACAGCCTTTCCGCGAGGATTTCTTTCTCTAAGTTTTCATAATTTCTACGTTTATTAAGCCATTTTGTATTGGAAAACTGCATAAAACTGTTATCTTTACGTTAACACTTTAAACAAGAAAATTTTCATTCAGCAATCTAGAACTATTGACAAAGCTACATCAAATATTCTTTGTTTTGAATTACAAACGTACAGTCGTTTGGTTTTACCTTAACAGACGGAAAGTCCTCATTGCGTTTGTCGCTTGGTAGACCTAATAAAATCGCCTCAACTATCAAAACTTCAATTTCCTGGTCGTTAAGTTCCTCAAATCTATCATTTTCTCCTTCGATTTGTATAGCGCACTCGAAGCGTGCACTAAACTGTATAAAATCACGACAAGCCGTTGTCCTCAAGTACAACGATATCATGTGATTGATTTTAGCCAATGAGCTGTTTGAATTTTGGTCAGCGTACGAAGTTTGCATATTTGAGAAAGAAAGAAAAACAAAAAACAACCGAATAATAGCATGGCTTGTGCTTGATATTTGGCATAAATACCACTCATGATATTTCAAAATTGTTCTGTTTGTAAAATTACAACAATTTTGAAATATCATTAGTGATATTTTTACAAACTATCAGTGCAAACCATGCTATTATACCTATACTAATTGAGGATAGTTGATTCAGTTTTATACCTTTATTAATAATACGACAACAGAAAACAAAAACATCCTATATCGTGCTACTTACCACATCTTTTCTCATCCGACCCATCGCTGCACTGTTTCGCACCATCACAGAGGTATTGCGAATCTACGCATCCTCCAGAGAGACAGTCTAGTTGGGTGGTAAAGCACTTGCAGCCTTTTTCGTCTGATCCACCCATACAGTCTATGTCGCCGTCACATCGCTTACTCTTGCTTATACAAGAGCCACTATTGCACTGGAATTCATCTTTCCCACATTGAAAATCTACGTACATACAACATCAAAAAAGCTATTTATCGTATGAGCACTTTGAGCATTTTTTAATATGCTTAAAAAGAAAGCTTAATCAGTCAATAATAATAATAATAATAATAATAATAATAATAATAATAATAATAATATTAATAATAATAATACTAATAATAATAATAATACTTTATTCAAATTCAATATAGAAGGTTTACAATTTGAAAAGGACGACCATGAGGTTAGCCCTATTTAGGTCTCCTATTCTAAAACTATTACAATCTAATGATTGTAATAGTTATACCTAAAATTATTCAGTTATACCTAAAATTATTTAGACAATAATGCAAGACTGAAGAAATCATATTGCAATATTTCTGATGTTAAGCACGGGGTTAAGAATTAGTAAATACCTGGAGATGAATATTTAGGGACAAACTGGCAGGTTTTACTTGTTATAGAAACATCAAACAAAGTAACTGCTCCTGTGCTGTTTGTTGTACGATTCCCAACGAACGAAAACTGTTGTTGAAATATTAAAACCAATTTATAATAATATAATGTACATCGTCATTATCATTGGGTTATTAGTACAAACTTCAATATGTTCATCAGCTCCACTATTACCTCATTGTCACATATCAAATTGTTAATGCAATATTTCATAAAAGTTTTATCAGGTTTAAAAGCACGAGGCGTGACCGATTGGTTTTAGACCTGATGAGATACGATCTGCCAGTTTATTAAAAATTTTCAAAAACTCATGAAAAATTAATGAAGCCTGTGGTCGAATAAGAACGTAACGAAAAGGAGGAATACAATGCATCCAGAATGAACACTCACCTTTGAATTATTTGTAAAAGTGAAAGGTAGTTTGCCACTTGTCCGCGGTCGGATACCTTGTACTTGCCATAGCAACCGAGAACTACCACTTTCAGTTTTTAAGAATATTTTCAAAGTCGAAGTGGTGTTGTGCGAAAGCAAAAAGTCAAATTCAAGACAGAATTTGATGTTGCTATAATACGGCTTCCATTTTAACACCGGGCTTTCCAGTTCAGCAGTTTTATTTACGAAGGACCTAGAAGCCTCTAAAGTTCGAAAATAACAATCATACAATTATAATAAAACCTATAAACAGTTTTGTTTTTAATGATAATCACTCATTGGCTTATACCAAAAACCATGTTGTTTAGTTTAACATACTATTTTACGACAACCGCTTAAATAACACATTCTGATTGGCTGAAAGCTATGATCAACAATAAGACAGACACATCGATGAAGTAACGTTAATATCAGTTTGAAAGTAAGGAACTTGTTGTGTACTTTACAGCATTGAAAAAGATTTCCTGTTTTTGCACAAACAAATCTGGGGCCACTAGTGACATTATTGGTGAAGAGGCCGAATGGGAACAGTGCAAGGGTCAGGGGATAAAATGTACCTTAAGTGTACAGTCTCATATTCATGGGAATGCTACTATCAGAGAAAGGTGTTGCCCCAACAAAAGAGCGAATAAGAGCCATTTTTTTTTTTTTTTTTTTTTTTTTTTGAGGCAAGGGAATCTGAGAAAGTCACTGAAAAAAGAAACTTCCTCGGACTGGCCAGCTACAGTAACATATTTAGACCCTCACAGAGCTACTGAGGAGATTGACCAAAAATGATATGATATGTCTTCGGCTCAAAACGGAGAACAGCCTTGCAGTCGTTAAAATGCTCCAATATTCGAAAACTACATTTATTCAGGTTTCAAAAAATATTGTAAAGCCCATTTGAAATTTGAGGTAGCGCGTATAGGGGTCCTAAACATATCCTGATAGTACCTTTACCTGCTTTATTTTACGTTGATATTGAACTGTTTATAGGTCAGACACATTTATAGTTTGAACTTGTTTGGACCCATAATTTTAGTGTTAAGAGACTGACGCGAGTTAGTGCGCATGCGCTAGGATAGCTTTTGCTAAAGGCAATACGACCGACGCAAGTCGCTGCTCTAAGCGGACTCGGAATCAAATTCATCGAAGAAATTTGGATTTTATCATCGCTACTTAATTATAATTTATTTACAACGATCTCTTTCCATAGCCTATCTATAAAAATAGCCTTTTCGTTCGTTTTAGAATTGAGTTAAAGTCACAAAAGGACCCTCGTAAGACTATTTTACGGAAGCCGAAGGGTATTCCTAAGGGGTAAATTTAAAAGTAACTTTCGAGGAAAACCGATATAACAAATCTAATATTGGAAGAGTCCCTCTCTGTCCCTCATGTTCTCTTGTGTGAACATATAATAAAACCGATGTATTGACCATATTGTGAACAGACAAACTAATTAAACATAATTTATAAAAAAACTTTGATATTACAAGCGCTCTGATTGGTCAAAAAGTCATGTTTTATGAGAGCATAATACATGCTCACGTCATTTTTTTCTCTCTCGAAAAGTTAGTTATTTTATAAAAGCAATGAAAAACAGTTTTCCGTGAATTATACTCTGATAAAGACACGCGGGATGTGGAGAGAACACAAGAGAAGAGTAGGAAACCACGACGCGTAGCGGAGTGGTTTCCAGCTTCTCAAGTATAATACACAGAAAACTGTTTTTTATTCCTTAAGTAATATAGACTAGCTGACAGTGCTGCATGTGAACAAACCAATCGAACACATCAACCGACCACAAACCGACCGTGCTGCCTGCATTGGCTTCGGACCAAAAGTGTGAACTAACTGACCAACCTATACCACTCCATATCGACGATGCTCGAGTCATTTACCTGTATTCCAGATTTTGTTACCAGAAGTCGTCCATTTTCCACTGTCTAGCTTAAAATCTTTACTTTGTAAAACGGCAGCTATAAAAGAGGAATAATGAGAATTAGAATTGACCAACGGATCAATATATAGTAATCCACTTTATACACATTTTAGACTTTCAAGCCTTAATTAATCTTTTAAGATTTTTTTAAAGATTTTAAATATTTTTTATTAAAATAAAGTGGTGACCGATAAGCACTAAAGAGCAATGCTACCAATGCAAGCATGCAAGAGTGTCCCTTTCACAGTTCCCTGCGCCATCCTGAAAGGTAACCGTGCCTTTGTGTCCAAGCGGCACTCGATGACCTTGCAATGCTAGAGATCTTTTTTAACAATGATTATCATCTCTACCATTGCAAAGTCACCTCATGTCTCGCTTCGATGCAATGGCATGTCTACCTTTCCAGGATGGCGCAGGGATTTATAAAGGGACTATTGGAGACAAAGGTTTATTATGTGCTCTCTAGCCGTCAATACTTTTTACAATAACAGTTGCAAGTGTGCGACGTGTAGAAAATCCATCAGGATCGTCGGGAAATGAGTAGACGAGCTGAAAAATAAATTATGAAAATTACAGATATGAGTTATTTTAGTAAATTGAGCCTCAGTGAAATTCAACTCGAAATAAAATTGCCACATGATAGCAATATATTTATTACATTACCTCCATGGCGTATATTCCCGGTTCTTTCTCCACTGTGTAGTAGCGGCTGAATGTTTTCATTTGGCTTCCAGTTGGTACAGCATCATCAATTCTTGAAATGGTGTTCAGGAAATTAAGATCCAGTTGCATTGAGCAATCAGGAGTGTACATCGAAACACCCCAGTTTCGGTATTTCCCTGTATTTTACGAACAGACACTAAATGATTGAACGTACTCCTATCACATAAAGATATTCAACTACATAAAGTAATTTACTATTTACACAAAATCATAGAATAATATACTATTTCTATGAAATAAGTATTTGCACATACGACATATCATTTATTCTGATAATCAAAGAGCAAGTTTAACGCCCTATGTAAGAATTGTCCCAGATATTTTTTAGAACATTCGCTGATCAATATTTACCTTCGAGATGAATAATTTGTCCCAATTCAACATAGATGTAGGGAAAAGTTTCGGAGAAAGACTCCCACCAACTTGGATCTAAAAGTAAATCAAACAATTTTCAATCTCAACAATCTTATTTTATTTTCTGTTATAGACCCCTTGTATTAAATCCAGGAGCAGCTCAATTCGTAGTACGAATTCGAAACAGTTGGTTCCAATAGGAGAACCAAAACTCTCACTAGTGCAAGAGGTCCATTTGTGCCTTACGTCGTGGCAAAAAACTCAGAAAACTGTATAGAAGGTTTGAGGTGTAACAAAAATACTCACCAAGATAGGATGGACCATGAGGCCGACGAAATCCTAGAACAAACGTGATCATTTTGGTAAAGTTTCATATTATGGTGATTTTAAGAGAATTGAAAAATCAGTAGGGAGGCCGAGGTAAAACTGAATCAAGGGGTCGACGAGTATTCGTAAAGATAGGTTGTTAGGTTTCCAGGGTTGTTTGATCCCCATCTTGTTGGCTCAGATGGTAAGAGCGTCACGTAGGTCCGGATCCGTTGTGCAGATAGTCGTGGTTCGAGTCCAGGCCGGACCAACACTTATAGTTACGGTCTTAAGGTAACTAATGAGGAGAAAGTGCTACCTTAAGTTTGTAATCACATTTACAAAAAGTTAGCTATTCGAGTGGCTCAGATAACCACTTTTTAAAAATAACGGTCCCCTCTCTACACACTACATCATCACTACCCAATATCGGAGGGACGTAAAAGAATCATTGAGGACGTGAAGAAACCATGGCGGTGACCACCCTCAATGCCTACGCCTCATACTAACCACATCAATTTGCGTACAAAGAAATACACCGTGTAAGGTTTTATTGTTACTTCTGGTATATGAGTGGAAATGGGCAATAGATAAAAAGCAACTCAATATTGCAGCACTTTTAGATCTACGCAAAGCCTTTGATATCATTTACTGCTATCTAAATTCAAAACTGAACAAATGCAGGTGTATCAGAGTCAGCACTTCGCTGGTTTGAAAGTTTTCTGAAAAACCGAAAACAGTTCGTCACCTGCACTAGACCATCGTCAGACATGCACCTCACCATGAACACTCATTACGGAGTCCCGCAAGGATCGGTACTTCGACCATCGTTATTCCTAATCCATTAAGACGGTGTTCATTTAGTTGTGAAACAACCCAGCCTTGATTGTTTACAGGTGACACTGAAATTTACTCTAGCGACAACAACATTGCGCTCGCTGCCAACCGTACGTGTGAACGAAGATCTTGAAAATATTAGTTAGAGGAATGCAGTAGATGACGGAATCCTACTTTCATCACCTCAGACTTTCCAGGGTGAGCCATCATCTCCATTTGTAATAACAACTGATGACAATATAGTTTAGCTAAACGGAACAGCCACAAACTCAAAACCTCAAGGCAGTGAACACCTTGTTGGACAGTATGCTAACATGGAGCTGCACTTTCAATGCATACGCAAGAAGGTATATTCTATGCTTCGTTTGCTGAACAGACTCTCACATTTTCTATCAAATGACGCGCTAATACAGATTTACAAATAGACTATACTTCCAATCTTCGATCATGGATCCACTGTTTGGCTTGATTGTCCAAAAACGATGGCAGATCTATAACAAATTGAGAGGCTACAAAATCAAGCGCTTCGATCCATACTAAAGGCAGACAGGACTACATGCATACAAACAATGCGAAAAAAGTTCAAGCTTCAAAAGGTACGAAATTGCAGGTGCTTACTACGCTTCCAACTAATATTCAGAATCGTACAGGAGTACCAATGTCCCAAGCAGTGAGATTACTATCTACCAAAACGTTCAATTCGGAAACTAAGAGACGAGAGGCTACTCAATATTCCCGAACAAGAACCGCTACAGGGCAACGTACTTCCAATCAAATACGTAGCACCGCAACACTGGAACAATTTATCAAAACTAATATTAAATAATAAATAAATAATATTAAAATTAATGCAAAATAATTGCAGGATAAATAAAGACTATTGCAAGGATGCAGCCCGCTAGCAAGAAGGTAGGAAGTAGGTAAATTAATTAGGCAAAAAAGCAGGGTTTGTCTGGAGGCCCTCTTTCCTTCCCTTCTCCTCCCCAGCACTCCTCCCCTCGCGAGGGCCTGCTATGCAGGCTAGTAATTATGGATAGGCAAATTGTCTTGTGTAAGAATGTTATAGATATATATACTTACCTGTATTCCAATATGGATTCAAATATTTATCTACAGTAAATATAGAAAACTATTAAGAAATACTTATACTAACTACATACGTTTGTTCTAACAAATTGTATGGCCGATACAACACGGACGCGAATGTTGTAAACGACTTATCATATTCATTTTTAATGAACATAATAATTCTGAGGAATACATTTCAAAAGCAGTGTAATTAGAGCCATACCAATGCACAACACTTACGTATGCTAAAATTATAACCTGACTACAACTATTGTTCAACAACAATGAAATACAGCATCTTTTATTCACATTCTAAAGATGTTCAAATTTCAAAAAAACCTTTGATTTTACCTAATGTTTTTTTAGTGCCAGAAGTCGAAAATAGTGATAAAGCAAAAAGGTATATTACAAATTCAAGGGATGCACGTATTTGGATACATCCCTCATTACAGTGTAACGTATTCATCTGGATGTATCAGAGATACATCCCAATGAATAACAAAGAAAACCGTGTTAGGTATGAGAGTAAATGGTTTGAACCCAGGTGTAGTAGTTGAATGAGTAATGTGATCGTCCGGGTGAGTGTAGTCTTGACAAAGACTGTTGTTGGTAGAGACTGACGTTTCGACAACCTGAGCGGAAGTAATCTTCAGAGTACAGTGGGGAATGAAAGACAGTAGATGGTATTTATAGCTCTGGTGCTGCGGTCGTAATCGTAATCAGTAATTAGTCGGTATTGCGTATAGTCGCGTCGGTATAATCGCAAGTAATGGTCTATCTACACTCACCCGGACGATCCAATTGCTCAATCAACGTGTTAGGTATGCAATAATGTAATGTTAAGGTGGCCCGCAACTATTGATTTGTTTTATGGGCATGAATTTCAATCGCGTCTTTCGCACTGACTTTTAGGACGTGTAGCATCTTCTAGGGACTAGGTTGGCGCGAAACATGATGTATGTATTCCTCTTTGCCTCTACACTGGCTCAATGAATTTTGAAAAAAATTCATCTTAAATTTTTTGATTTGTAAGCATTTTTTCTCAAAAAGCCATTTTGAAAGATCATCAAGATCTCGAAATATTTTAGTCATTTCGGACAAAATACTGGTACATAGATCAAGGCTTGAAGACTCGTGACTGCAAATTTCTCAATATTTTGATACAAAAAGACGCGATTGAAATTCATGCCCGTCAAACAAATCAATAGGTGCGTGTCACCTTGAATACAGTGCCTAATATTACGTTATCATGCGATATCATGCGAAAACCAAAAAAATAGCAAACGTATTTTCATTTTCATAATTGTGACCTTTGAAGTCGACATGATAAATGTGTTATCTGTAGGGAGAACCGGCTCCAGATAATACGTTTATCCTGTCAAATTCACACGATATTGGATTGGCTGAGGGCTCGTGGCCAATCAGAAGCGAGATAGTGAAAAAAATGTATAATAATACTTATTATTGAACATACCTATTTCGTATCTGAGACCTGCAAAACAAATAGAACAATTTTAAAACAATGGTACATATTTATATTTGCGAATGTTTGCCTTAAAATATCAATAACATTTCGGCTAATTCTTCAGCCTTTATTAGTGAGTTCAAAATTACTAGATTAGGGGATTGTTGTAAATTTTCTAAAAATATAAATGCACATCCTCCTCTTCTTCTGTCTTGTGTAGGATATTCTTGTCTCCTAATTTGTATCAATCAAATTCTCAGTGAATTGATAAACTCGTCATCAGTTAACACTTGGATGCCCCCGCTGTGATTTAATAAATTCACATTCATTACTAATTCAATAGGGTTAGACCCAACGAAATCGCAAGACTGGGGTCACATGAGAACACTGTAAACCTCATACAGCTCGGCTAATTATATATCTGATACAGAATGCTAATAGCTGTATTAGTATTATTTATCGGATATACGTATACAGACTAATAACTCTATTGGTATTCTATATCAAATATAGAGAACACTAATCATCGCCAGAAATTCCGAACCATTTTGGGCGGAGCTCATTATTCATGATTTTTACCCTGTCAATCAAGTAACTGTGTAGATTCGATTGTGATTGGGCTATTAGATCATGTGACAATTGAAGGTTTACCTCTCCGGTTGCGATAATAATGGCGTCTCGACAAGAAAAATCCCTGTTTGTTCGGCATTAAATAGCAATTCCACAGTTGATATCCTTCAGAAATTTCGGGAAATGCTCAAGACATACTTCCTCAATCGATTAGAAGTTCGGGAAGGAAAAAGTGTTTGACTCTCTTGAGCTGAGAGCCGAAGATGTGAGACCAGGTTCGAATTCAGGTATTCTTATGATAATCCACTGTAATCACTATTATACGACTATTATACACCGATTCCGAACATGGTGGACATACGCGGTTTTCCCGGATCGAGGAACAGAAAACTTGGCTAGTCAGTCGTCCGTGTTCTGTGGAAAGCTGGCTTTTCCCTTAGACATCACTGAAAACGATTCTTAATAGATGTAAACACCATGTAAACACCATGTAACACCAGTAACAAAGATGAAGCTTGCACACAGATAATGAATTACTGACTAGCCTCGTTTTCTCCCCCTCGATCAAGGCCAACCGTTTGTGCCCGCCATGTTCGGAATCGGTGTAGAGTCTTTGCCATTAAAATGTAATTACCGAACTAGAAACTATTACCAACGGAAAAAAATAGAAATCAAATGAAAGTTCGAATACACTTTATTGTTTTTGAGGCTCGGCAGTTAGAATTAAAATATTTCAATTTATCGAAATTTCGCAATACTTTTCCCACCATATTAGTGAGCCCTGAATTATCATGACTTTAATTGAGCATGTCCTTTCAGAATTTCTGGCCATGTAAACCTCTAGGTGCTGCTAAGTAGGATTTTTTTCCCGGAGTCTTTTCAAAAGTTAGTCCCACCAACTAGATGAAATGTCCTGCATTTTGCTTTGTTAAGCTAAACACAATAATAAATGTGGGATGCACGTACCAAACAAAACATCAAACGGTATTTTCCTAAAATAACACTGGTTTTGAATTTAATATAAATTCTTGCAGTGCCTTAAGCGGAGCTCCCAGCTCAATTTTTCGAGCAAGACTATTTCCTGTATAGAACAAAGGATTTCATCCCTGATTTCATTAAGCAAATGTTCTATTAAAAATAAAAAAATTGAGTTTGGAATGTGAAAGACCATCATGAATGTTTTACGGCCAAAGATTTCGAAAAATATGCAGTTCTTAAACTTCACGTGCAAGAGAAAGAGATGCAAAATAATAATATTGGCATTTGAAAATATTTTTTCGGAATTTATTTTTATTGCCTTATCAAACGAAGGAGCCATTATAAGGAAAACTAAAAATTGGTGTAATATGTATTATGTATTCCTTTTTCATATTTATTCAACATTAAAACAAATTATCTATGAAAATATCAAAAACTTTCCATATCGGGTAGTTTCATGGAATATTGTTTTGACATTACAATCTCACGCGACACTGAGTAAGCTAGCAAGCCGTCAAATTTTTTTTTTCAAATAAAAGTCTTAACTTTTACAAATCTAGTATTGAAATAGGATCAAAAACTAAAATTCAAAGCTTTTCTGGTTTATTAGTAATGAAGACAATTATAATAAGAATGTCAGCAAGTGCAGCAAGAATGCGGTGGACCCCAGCCCACCTCCAAGGTGAACAAATGATTATAGAATAAGAAATAGATATATGATCGTACCATACTGATTATATGATGAACCTAGAGGTTTATTAGTATTCTGCAGTATATCTGATACAGAATCTAGCTTCTGACAGATAATTGTTGAACTCTTATTGACAATACATATTTCTATTTACCATATTCAGCACCTTTCTTCTGCGCTAATCCTGAAAACAAGGAAAATCAGGATAACAACACTGGACGAAAAATTGGGTTCACTCATCTTCGCTCGGAGCAAATGTGGTGCAGATATGAAAAAACACATATAGTAAACTTAAGGCAAAGAGATTGAATACCACATTTGCTTAAGGTGACTGGCTACTTTGAAAAAAATTTAAACTTTTTTTTAAACTACGATTTTTTGAAGTGAAATTTAATGCTGATTCCGAATATGAAAAGAAAATGGGGTGTCCCGCACTCGCTTTTGAGATAATCAGCATTTAATGGATGCCTACGCGCGAGTTTTTGAAGCAAATTTGCGCCACCGGAAGTGATCAGAAAAAAAATTACAACTCATAAGATAATAGTTCTTTCCAGACCAGTTATCATGCACAAATGCCAGCTAGTGAATTATTCTACAATACGACATGGATATTTTTGAATAAAAGACAAAAAAATACATCGATTTGTCTTATTTCGCCCTTTCAGTGTCCACAAAAATCTTATAAAGTCAAACAAAAATTTCGACAAAAAAATTTTTTTTTTCATGCGTTAGAAAAAAATATTTTTTTTAAAATTTGATATAACGTAGATTTTTCCCGTGCATAATTTGAGGGTATTTCGCTGTTGAAGTTCAAAACGTATGTTGTTCCTCAATAAAATTTCGTATTTTATTCAGCGGTTTTTGCGCGCGCTCATCGTGGGCTCCAATCGAGCGTTCAAAAGTTGGCAGTCACCTTAAGGGTAAAAGTATGATAAAGGAAATGTGGTATTCAATCTTTTTGCTTTAAGTTTACTATATGTTTTTTTTTAAATATTTTCAACACATTTGCACATTTGCAATTTTTCGTCCAGCGCAAGAAATTTACCAAACCACTCTAAAACAAAGCAACTTATAACTGAGTAGCATAAACTGAAACACCTTTCAATTAACTAACAAACAATTTAACAAACCTATCCATTAACACGCCATATCAAATAAATATAATATCAAATAATATCTAATCAATCAAAAAATCAACCAAACGACTAACCAATCTACCTAACAAACAAATGTAACGATTTAACCGACTGATCATCGAACCAATCAACACATCCCAAAGAAACCAACCATCAACACTAAGGAATCGACGAGCCCGACCGACTAAAAAACATTTATACTTACCAAGATTTGGACCACGTACACGGATTTGTCCTAAAATTCAATATTTCATGAAAAGTTAGGAAAAAGCAACATCGCAAAAGAAAAACAAGAACTTGAAAAAGAGCACGACGAATAATAAAGCTTAAAAAAATTCATAAATAATTCATAAGCCTTTGGTCCAATTGGAGCGTCCACACACATCACGTGCATGGACCTTAATATACGATAAAGTCCTCATCATTAGTATTTAAGTGGCATACTAATGAGGATGACTTTATTTAAGGTGCAACCAAGTTTAGATGAGGACTTAGAGCCTCATCATGGTCAGTCTCACGTACGGTTACCGACGACCCACAAAAACACATTTTGACCTGACATCAAACTTCTATCGAGGTATAAAAGTCCATGTTCGTGACTTGTATGGTCGCTCTAATTCGACCATTGGTTTATACATCCGTTTTTTAAGTAGTTCAAAAAAAAACTCGCTACGCCTCGGGCTTTTATTCCTATTTATTCCCGTTTTTAAAAACACTACATAATGCATTATCTTTTTTGTTTGTTATAGCTTCTAATAAGCTATAGTCTTATTTCTTACCTTGTACGTTACGAAGTGACGTGATATTAAACTCTATAATCCTTAAACCTGTTGAATGAAGTAACGTATCGATTTGTTAATGGGCATGCATTGAGTTTTTTTTTAAATTATTATTATTATTATTATTATTATTATTATTATTTTTATTTTTTTTTTTAACAGAACCAAATGTTAAATTACAACTGGCCAGATCGGAAACGAACAAGGGACTTGGTGGAGTTATAAATTTTATTCTAATACACAAGTTTCGCATTCGATGCATGCAAATCGCTGTTTTTGAAGATCACAGAGCCAATAGACCTTTTCAGCTTCGTAGTTTGTTGTGCCCATTTCAGACCATGTGATGCCACTCTTGAGAGCTGATTCTTTCATGTGCAAATATTTAAACAAAAGATCATTTCTCAAGGGAATGTCATGTGGTCTGAAATGGACAATTTGCATACGAAGCTAAAAAGGTCTATTGCCCCGGCTTAGCCTCGTTTATGAAATAGCTATTCAAGGACATCATTAAAAGTCCGTGAGATTGGTATCATTCAGCTTCCACATTCTTTACATTACATTTGGCTGTTGCTAATGATTTGCTTAAGTCAACCGCAATGTAAAGAATGTGTAAGTTGAACAATACCAATCTTTTGAAATCCCACGGACCTTTAATTATGTCGTTGAACAGCTGACTCATAAACAAGGGTAAGCCTGGGCAAATGAGTCTGCGGTCTTCAAAAAACAGAGGTTTGCATCGAATGTGAAACTGGTGTATTAGCAGCAACGTTTTTTATCTGCGAAAGCATCTCAATATTAATGTCTGTATATATCAATTAATAAGAATCCTAGAGTAGTCAACTATAATGTACTGCGCGCATTATGGTGGTTTTGTAGGTGAAGTTTGGGAATCTAGTCTAGTCGATCTTGTTATTCAAGCTAAAAGTTTTAAAACCATTAAAATATAATGATAAGTAGTTATTTTATGTTTTTCGTGAGATTGAATCGATATCTAAGGTAAATTTGGTATGTAAACAATAATGTAGGGGTGCAGTACATTGTAGTTGATTCTTTAATGATAATGTAGGGTTTGGGGGCACTAAATATCTGACCAAACCATATATTCTCTGTAAATGTTTGGAACTTGTAACCAATAACAAAACGTTTTTTGCCAAGTAGATTAAAATTCAAATCTTGACCCAGTCTCTTGCTTTTTTCCGTTTTGGCCATTACATACGAACCTGGGTCTTTAGAAAACAGGTATTTCCAGTTTATTGGATTCTCTGTTTTGCCATCGGGTCTTGTCATGCCAACAGAAAAACATCCATGGTCTGTTCTGGCTTTAGAATTGTTTACAGTCAAAACATAGATTGTACATTTGCTGAGGTACAATGACTTGGACGTCCTTTGAATGCACCTATAGCAAAAAATAACCAAGAAAGTAAGTAAATACGGCCGTTAACCCAGAAAAATTTCGACAAAATAACATAGAGAACATTCATTTCATAAAGCAAAGATCAGAAAGAAAGACGCGTTGACGTGATGGGATGGGATGGGATGGGATGCGATGCGATTGGATGTAATAGGAAGGAGTGGATTGAGATAAGATAAATAGTATTTTAAAGTGATGTATAGTACGCAGCATGTGACGTGACGTGATGTGGCGTTTTGTTGTGCAATGAGATAACATGAAATGGGACCGATTAACTTACGATATGATGTGATGTTGCGTGGGTTTAAATTTAAGTAATGAAATAAGATTGAATACACCAGTTTCACATTCGGTGGAAACCGCTAACTTCTAGAACATAGACTCATTTGCACAGGCTTAGCCACGTTTATAAGTCATCTATTCAAATACACCATTAAAAGTCCGTGGGATTGTTATTATTCAACTTGCACATTCTTTACATTACAGTTGGCTGTTGCTAATAATTTGCAAAACTCAACCGTAATGTAAAGAATGTATAAGTTGAACAATACCAATGTTTTGAAATCCCACGGACTTTTAATAACTGTAATGATATGCATATATGCGCATTTCATGCAGGCATGCGCAGTGCAAACACACGTCGCATGTGCGAGGCCAAGGATAGCAGCCATTGACAATGAAAGAAGTAAGCAGCAAATAAACAAGTTGAAACCCAAGAATATAGCCTCAAATCATATTACATGGTGTCAGAAGTCTGAAAGAACTATTCAAGATGGCTTTAAGTGGGGTTGACACCCCAACGATGCGATGGGACGGCGAAAACATTCGAGAAGAATGGCGGCGTTTCAAACAGCACGCCGACCTAATGTTTACCGGCCCACTCAAGTCAAGGAGTGAAGCAGAGAAATGTAGTTATTTGCTGATATGGGCAGGCCAAAAAGGCAGGGATATCTTCAACACGTGGTCAGATATCACCGAGGAAAACAAAGGTACACTTCAAGCATATTATGATCGTTTCGAACAGCATGTCAGCCCCCAATCAAACCCAGTATTTGCAAGATACAAATTCCACAAAAGAGTCCAAAAACCAGATGAATCAATAGAAGAATTTATTACTGACCTTCAGAAGTTAGCAAAAGATTGTGAGTTCAAAGAAGAAAACGAAATGATCCGTGATAGAATTGTAATTGGCACACGAGCTGAAAAAATCAGAGAGAAACTCTTTGACGAAGGCGCCAAATTAACACTCAACAGAGCAATCAGCATCGCTAGATCACATGAATCATCACGTAAAGAGCTAGAAACCATGGCAAGCGAGATCCACGAAGAAAACTCAGTACACGTCGTACGGCAACTAGCCAGGAATTCACCCAGTCAAAGTCCACAAAATCGGAGATGGCGGACTAGGACACAGGAACCCCAAGCCCAGCAACACGCGAAACCACAGGGACCCCAAGAAAACAACAGACGACCACAGGAATACCAATCCAAGAAATGCTACAACTGCGGAGGTACCCATACAAGATCGGAGAGATGCCCAGCAAAAGGACAATTCTGCCATTACTGTAAGAAAATGAACCACTTTGCACAAGTCTGCAGACAAAAACGACAAGTAAATCAAGTGGAGAGCTATGAGGAAGATCTGGACCAGTTCGACTCTTTGACATTCCAATCCATCAACTTAGACGTAAATCACATCGCTGAGGATACGTCATCGAAGCAGTCAATATTTGTGACCGTAGACGTGGAATTACCCCAACGAAAGCACACTGAAACGAAACTGAAAGCTAAAGTCGAAACCGGGGCCCAAGGCAACATCCTGCCATTGAGACTATACCGCCAAATGTTTCCAGAGAATATCGGCGAGCAGACAAACTTGCCAAAAGTAGGATCCCTGGCAAAGTCAAACACCATCTTAACAGCATACGGAGGAACTACGATCCAGCACTATGGTACTGTGAAAATTCCATGTAAGTTCAAGAACAATGAAACAAGCACAACTTTCTACGTTACAGATGCCCCCGGAAGCGCAATACTAGGTCTACCTACATGTCAAAAGCTCAACCTTATCAAGTTCAACCACGAGATCAACAAACAAATAAAAGACCTCTCCAGAGACAGAAGAACCATCACAGACAAACAAGACCTGATCCAGCAATTTCCAGAATGCTTCGATGGAATTGGAAAGTTTGAAGGACAATACAATATCATATTAGACCCCACTGTACCACCAGTAGTTCACCCACCGAGACGGGTACCACTTAGTCTGAAAGACGACATAAAAGCAGAGCTAGACGAGATGGCAAAGAACAACATAATTACGAAAATCAAAGAAGGAGAACCAACAGCATGGGTGAATAGCCTGGTCTACCGGCGTAAAAGCAACGGACGACTACGAATATGCCTTGATCCGAAAGACCTGAATAGAGCTATTCTACGAGAACATCATGTTACCCCGACTTTGGAGGAATTACTACCGAAGCTGAGCGGAGCAAAGACATTCTCAATCGTTGATGCCAAATGTGGATACTGGAACGTTGTCTTAAATGAAGAATCTAGCTATTTAACTACCTTCAACTCTCCCTTTGGACGCTACCGTTTTAATAGAATGCCATTCGGCCTGAAGATGTCACAGGACGTATTCCAGACAAAGATAGATCAGACCTTTGAAGGATGCCCCGGAGTGGTAGGAATTGCAGATGATATCGTCATCTCCGGAAATACAGAGGAAGATCACAACAATAACATGTATGAAATGATGCAGCGATGCAAGGAAACAGGACTCAAACTAAACCCAGATAAATGTGTGATCAAGCAAAAAGAAATAAAGCTTTACGGTATCATCTGTGGCCAAGAAGGTGTTCGCCCCGATCCAGACAAGGTCTCAGCTATGAAGCAGATGGGACCGCCATCCAACAGACAAGAGTTGCAAACCTTTTTAGGCCTTGCTAACTACATGGGTCCGTTCATCCCAAACCTGAGCAGCCACACAGCACCACTGCGGGAGCTCCTCAAGGAAAAGAACTTGTTCAAGTGGAACCCTTCACACCAAGTATCCTTCGACAAAGTAAAAGAGAGCATAAGCAACGAGACAATCCTAACCTATTTCAACACTGCGAAGGAAACAACTTTACAGGTCGACGCGTCCCTGAAAGGCATCGGAACTGTTCTCCTCCAAGACAATAAACCTGTCGCTTTCGCCAGTAAAGCTCTTACTGATACAGAGTCTAGATATGCAAATATTGAACGTGAACTGCTGGCAGTCGTTTATGGCTGTGAACGTTTTCACACATATATCTACGGGCGCAGCGTGATCGTCCAGACTGACCATAAGCCATTGGAGAGCATCCACCTCAAACACCTGATGGCCGCTCCGCCAAGACTTCAGCGGATGCTACTAAGGCTGCAGCCCTACAACATAACCATAAAGTACAAACCCGGAAGAGAAATGGAACTTGCAGACGCATTTTCCAGACTATCTCCAGAAGAAAAGGGACCAATCCCTGGTCTTGACGTAGAAGTCCATGAGGTCATTCCTCAGTTCAGCGAGACCCTCATAGAGAAAATCGCAAAGAGTACTAGCTCTGATCCTGAGCTAATCGCACTTAAGGAACAAGTATACATTGGGTGGCCCCAAAAGAAGGAACAAGTGCCACAGATAATAAGGCAGTACTGGTCGTATAGAGACGAACTAACCATTGAAGACGCAGTCTTGCTGAAAGGTCACCGCATTATTATACCAAGAGAAATGCAAGCAGATGTCCTGAGGAAACTTCATGCACCCCATCAAGGCACAGAAAAGACCAAGCTTCGCGCAAGAACATCCGTCTACTGGTGGGGTATAAACAGAGACATAGAAGAGACAACAAAGTCGTGCGTTACGTGCCAAGAGCTACAGAACAAACAACCAAAGGAACCTCTTAACCCAACAGAAACCCCCTCTAGAGCATGGCATACAGTTGGAACAGACCTTTTCCACCTGGATGGGTCAGACTACCTCCTGGTTGCTGATTATTACTCAAAGTACAATTTTGTAAGGAAATTACCAAAGGGACAAAGCAACAGCAAGACGGTAGTAACACTCATGAAACAGATATTCAGTGAACAAGGTATTCCCAAAATCGTGAGATCTGATAACGGGCCCCAATATGATGGGCAATCATTCAGAGATTTTGCGAAGGAATATGGTTTCCGACACATCACAAGTTCCCCTCACTTTCCTCAAAGCAACGGGTTCATAGAGTCACAAGTGAAGACAATAAAGAACACCTTAAAGAAAGCGCAAAAGTCTAAGACAGACCCGTATTTGGCCCTGCTGTGTCTGAGAACCACACCCATAGATAACAAGCTACCGAGTCCTGCTGAACTTCTCCTTGGACGGTCCCTACAAGACAACCTTCCAAGGAAGATCCAAAGAGATAGCACAAGCGACGAAGTCATTGAAAGGCTTGAACAAAGGCAGCAACAACAGAAGCATTACTTTGATAGGGGTTCCAGATTACTCCCAGAGCTACACGCAGGTCAGCATATCAACATCCAAGAACCTACAACTCTCAAATGGAAACCTGCTGTAGTGAAGGAAAGCATTTCAAGTCTTCCTCGATCCTACGCAGTAACAACGCCTGAAGGAAGGGACTTGAGGCGAAACCGCCGACATATAAGAGAAGCTCCGGTACATGCCAAACGCGAAGATAACCAACCCCAACAAGATCCACCAATCAAGAATGTCTTGAATTCTCAAGACAATCATATCACCACAAGGAGTGGGCGAGATGTACGACCACCAGTTCGTTACGGGTTCGAAGAAGGCTGAGTCACAGATCGAAGATTCAACGAACATTGTAGAACCAAGACATTAAGTTATTGTTACTGTTCATCGTTATAAGAGAAAGGGGGATGTAATGATATGCATATATGCGCATTTCATGCAGGCATGCGCAGTGCAAACACACGTCGCATGTGCGAGGCCAAGGATAGCAGCCATTGACAATAAAAGAAGTAAGCAGCAAATAAACAAGTTGAAACCCAAGAATATAGCCTCAAATCATATTACAATAACGTCGTTGAATAACTGACTTATAAACGAGGCTAAGGCTGTGCAAATGAGTCTGTGGTCTTCAAAAAACAGCGGTTTCCATCGAATGTGAAACTGGTGTATTGGTCATGCCGAGTGGTTTCGGGTAATATTTTGTGGTGTGATGTGATATGATGTGAGTTTTTTTTATGACGTTATGGTGTAGAGAGATATTACTTACGTGTCATCTTCATTATAAGCAGCAGTTTTTTCTGTCGGTATTAGTTTCTTCCGAAAGTAATTTTCTGACATGTAAACCGATTCATGATCATCCCATCGCCTTATGTCTAATTTGCACGGATTATTATATGAACATTTTAACTGGAAAGTATAATTGCCACTCATGGGAACCTGAAAAAAAGGTCATTTTAAGTATATCTCATTATAGATTATGTAAATTGAAGAATAATTGGCGTGTTCAAAAACAGGAAGAAATTCGATTGGCGAGGAGATCGCATGATAATATAATTGGTGTGCATCAACACCTTGATTCTCCCCTTGTATATAATACCCGTTCACTATCATCATGTATATACATTCAACCTTTATAAAAGTCGTAAAGCCTTCTTTGTAATCCTCGTCGATTTCAAAAGGCGAAGTAATAGTAGAGATCTGAGTCTGTACATATGCTGCGCTGTTGCCATTGTCATACCAGAGTTCACGGATTACTCCTTTAATGTCATCTCTTGAATCTAAAGAACAGGTTACGTTTTAAGAAATGTTACATTATCATACTAAACCTTCCCTGTTCACAGTGGGACACACGTCAGACATATGTAAATAAACATATATAAAATTTAAAACATGTGTACCTTTATTATAATAAATATTAAAATAAAATAAAAATATAAGAATTGATAAGAATTCTAAAAGAAATTGGTAGGTAGGAAGGCTGGTGCTATGTGGGTAGGTGGGTAGGTGGGTAGGTGGGTAGGTGGGTAGGTGGGTAGGTGGGTAGGTGGGTAGGTGGGTAGGTGGGTAGGTGGGTAGGTGGGTAGGTGGGTAGGTGGGTAGGTGGGTAGGTGGGTAGGTGGGTAGGTGGGTAGGTGGGTAGGTGGGTAGGTGGGTAGGTGGGTAGGTGGGTAGGTGGGTAGGTGGGTAGGTGGGTAGGTGGGTAGGTGGGTAGGTGGGTAGGTGGGTAGGTGGGTAGGTGGGTAGGTGGGTAGGTGGGTAGGTGGGTAGGTGGGTAGGTGGGTAGGTGGGTAGGTGGGTAGGTGGGTAGGTGGGTAGGTGGGTAGGTGGGTAGGTGGGTAGGTGGGTAGGTGGGTAGGTGGGTAGGTGGGTAGGTGGGTAGGTGGGTAGGTGGGTAGGTGGGTAGGTGGGTAGGTGGGTAGGTGGGTAGGTGGGTAGGTGGGTAGGTGGGTAGGTGGGTAGGTGGGTAGGTGGGTAGGTGGGTAGGTGGGTAGGTGGGTAGGTGGGTAGGTGGGTAGGTGGGTAGGTGGGTAGGTGGGTAGGTGGGTAGGTGGGTAGGTGGGTAGGTGGGTAGGTGGGTAGGTGGGTAGGTGGGTAGGTGGGTAGGTGGGTAGGTGGGTAGGTGGGTAGGTGGGTAGGTGGGTAGGTGGGTAGGTGGGTAGGTGGGTAGCTGGGTAGCTGGGTAGCTGGGTAGCTGGGTAGCTGGGTAGCTGGGTAGCTGGGTAGCTGGGTAGCTGGGTAGCTGGGTAGCTGGGTAGCTGGGTAGCTGGGTAGCTGGGTAGCTGGGTAGCTGGGTAGCTGGGTAGCTGGGTAGCTGGGTAGCTGGGTAGCTGGGTAGCTGGGTAGCTGGGTAGCTGGGTAGCTGGGTAGCTGGGTAGCTGGGTAGCTGGGTAGCTGGGTAGCTGGGTAGCTGGGTAGCTGGGTAGCTGGGTAGCTGGGTAGCTGGGTAGCTGGGTAGCTGGGTAGGTGGGTAGGTGGGTTGGTGGGTAGGTGGGTAGGTGGGTAGGTGGGTAGGTGGGTAGGTGGGTAGGTGGGTAGGTGGGTAGGTGGGTAGGTGGGTAGGTGGGTAGGTGGGTAGGTGGGTAGGTGGGTAGGTGGGTAGTTGGGTAGGTGGGTAGGTGGGTAGGGGGTAGGTGGGTAGATGGGTAGGTGGGTAGAGTGCTTGCACTAAACCTTTGAAACAAATAGTACTAATTAGCAATAAATAGCGCTAATTGAACAATAGAAAACAATATAATTGGCACTATTTAGTACCATTTAAGGTGGCTTCCTATAGTATTTTTCAGACCATACCTTTCATTTTCCTTTGGCTTATTCATAGTCTTAACTTATACCTATATACATGATTTTTTGACCAGTGATAGAGCTAAGATAAAATTTTAAAATGATGTTAACTTTAGCTTGATTGACGTTACCTTGGCAACGATAAACAAATATTGTTGAAATTGGTTTTTATCGAATAACTCTAAAACTCGATGAGACCTAGACAAGCGGTAAACAACATCATCAACTTCAAGCTATTGCAAAACGATTCCTACTATTTTAAAGAAAATCAATCTGTTAGATTTCAAGTAATTCGCCGAAACATCCTAAAGCCGTGATTTTTTGCACATTGAAAGTTACGGCGGCCCGAGAGATACTCAGAAAAACCGAATTACTATTAAAATTCTCCAAAACAAACCCTTCCTAATACACTACCTACTAGCTAAATACTAAAAATTCTCTTTCAAACCAGAGATATATTTTTTTCCTTGCGTGAATATTTTGATAAATACACTCCTACCATATCGAGCAAAAATATGCATTCGTTTGAAAGTTATTCTGGCAGCAATTTGAACATGTTAGCCAGGTAAAATGTAGGGTTTATTTTGGAGTATTTTAATAGTAATTCGGTTTTTCTGAGTATCTCTCGGGCCGCCGTAACTTTCAATGTGCGAAAAATCACGGCTTTAGGATGTTTCGGCGAATTACTTGAAATTTAACAGATTGATTGTCTTTAAAATAGTTGGAATCGTTTTGCAATAGCTTGAAGTTGATGATGTCGTTTGCCGCTTGTCTAGGTCTCATCGAGTTTTAGAGTTATTCGATAAAAACCAATTTCAACAATATTTGTTTATCGTTGCCAAGGTAACGTCAATCAAGCTTAAATTAACATCATTTTAAAATTTCATCTTAGCTCTATAACTGGTCCAAAAGTCAAGTATATAGGTATAAGTTAAGACTATGAATAAGCCAAATAAAAATGAAAGGTATGGTCTGAAAAATACTATAGGAAGCCACCTTAAGTTGCACGCTTTTAGTGTTTGTACTCTGTTTAGGTAGGTAGATATGTAGGTAGGTATTAGGGGGCTTTTATTTATTGGTGTATGGGGGGGGGGGGGGTTGACAAAATCATCTGTTGTCTTTTGCAACTATTACACAACCCCCCCTTCCTGGTTGGCAAAAATATCATAGCCCCCCTATACTTTGCCCAGTTTATTACTAAACCGCTATAAAGCTGCATACAATTATTAACACCCCACCCCCCCTCCCCCATATCACTTCCGAAAACAATGTGACCCCCAAATATTGCCGACCCTCCCATACAGTATAACGTAATAAAAGAAAGCTCCCTAAGTAGGGAGAGAGGGAGATAGGTGGGTACTAGGTAGGTAGGTGGGTAAATCGGTAGGCAGGTAAGTAGGTAGATAGTTAGTTAGCTTGTAAAAATGTTTTATAAAGCGAGTAAACTTACTGTAAGCGATGACGGAAATTTGACAGAATTTTCCCATGCCTATTCTTATGGAAACCTCATTACCCTTAGTCAAGTACTTGCATATGAATCGGGAACGGCGGATATATTTTGGTTTGCCATATATATCCCGATCCATTTTGTAGTCGTAACATAGTCTGGTGTTCTTGTTCTCTAATACAAAAATCTCTTTAGGAAATAGTTCTGAGTCGAACTGAACTTCATAAACAAACATCATCCGAGGGAGCGTTATGTTCAACCTCGGATTGACCTTGTTCTGTAAGTTAAAGAAAAGCAAATTAATTATGATGTTTAAATGTTATAAACGTCTTTCAAAATTCTTTTTGAGCTATACGACCCGGGTTCGAGTCCCGCCGGGCTCGGTGTCGAATGTGAGTAGAGTTGCTCATTGGCTCTCTTCTCCGCTTGAAAGTTTTTTCTCCGAGGGTTCTCCGGTTTTCCTCCAACTGCAAAAATCAACTTCTAAATCCCAAGTGGAATTATTTCAGTGGATGTAGAGCCACTCTCCATCGATCCATCATTCGTTCATTCGTTCATTCGTTCATTCGTTCATTCGTTCATTCGTTCATTCGTTCATTCGTTCATTCGTTCATTCGTTCATTCGTTCATTCGTTCATTCGTTCATTCGTTCATTCGTTCATTCGTTCATTCGTTCATTCGTTCATTCGTTCATTCGTTCATTCGTTCATTCGTTCATTCGTTCATTCGTTCATTCGTTCATTCGTTCATTCGTTCATTCGTTCATTCGTTCATTCGTTCATTCGTTCATTCGTTCATTCGTTCATTCGTTCATTCGTTCATTCGTTCATTCGTTCATTCGTTCATTCGTTCATTCGTTCATTCGTTCATTCGTTCATTCGTTCATTCGTTCATTCGTTCATTCGTTCATTCGTTCATTCGTTCATTCGTTCATTCGTTCATTCGTTCATTCGTTCATTCGTTCATTCGTTCATTCGTTCATTCGTTCATTCGTTCATTCGTTCATTCGTTCATTCGTTCATTCGTTCATTCGTTCATTCGTTCATTCGTTCATTCGTTCATTCGTTCATTCGTTCATTCGTTCATTCGTTCATTCGTTCATTCGTTCATTCGTTCATTCGTTCATTCGTTCATTCGTTCATTCGTTCATTCGTTCATTCGTTCATTCGTTCATTCGTTCATTCGTTCATTCCTTCATTCCTTCATTCCTTCATTCCTTCATTCCTTCATTCCTTCATTCCTTCATTCCTTCATTCCTTCATTCCTTCATTCCTTCATTCCTTCATTCCTTCATTCCTTCATTCCACACATGTGTCAGTAATAATTGTGTTCTCACCGATTCATAGTAAAAGCAAGTGTAAGGTAAGCCATCGACAGCTAGTGATGCCATGGATGAATTAGATGAAGATGTAACTGGCTGCCCCCTTGCAACGTCAACTTTAAAGGCAAATAAAACGAATATACGATAAGTGCAAAAATTAAAGAGCGGTGCAATTTATCAGCCTAATTCGAAGTAAAAGCATTTGGTTCTATTCCAAACGGATCATTTTCCGGATTATTTAACTTTTTGGGGTACCATCTCTCTCTCTCTCTCTCTCTCTCTCTCTCTCTCTCTCTCTCTCTCTCTCTCTCTCTCAGTTTTGTTTCGCACGGACTTTTCAACACTTTGCAACCCTTGGCAACCCTTGGATACGAGCGTCTTACCTGGATTGCTTTGACAAATGAATCCATGTTTTTCCTCCGAACACTTCTTGTACTCGGTCACATTCTTAATCAGGTGGAATGCTCCGCACCGAACACCCAAGTTTTTGCGCAACTGAAACTTCTTGTACCACAGTGTCCAATCTACATTCTTCTTAACATTTTCAAACAGATTTTCTAAAGGGAGAGTTCTCAAAATAAGCAGGTTTTTGCCATCAATCAAGTCACCATGGAAGCTGCGACATGTTTTGCGAGCATCATTCCATGTCTGGATGTTCTCTATGTTAAAACGAAAGCAAGAATCTTCAAGGCGAATCCAGTTTAGCAGGCAACCAGGATTCTTTTCTATAAAAAGAAATAATGCATCTTGTAAGTGTTACATTTTATCAGAATGTTCTCATTATGATGATAATTATTATACATTTTACTCAGAATCTCAATTCTGATTGGTTGACAGCCCTCAGCCAATCCCTGATATCGTGTGAACACGACATGATTAATATATAATCTGTGGTTTTTACCTACAGATAATACATTTATCATGTCAAGTTCACTCAAGGAAATTGTTGTTGTTGTTTTTACCTTTCCTTAAAACAGCTTTGAATGTTTGAATGACAGGAAGTTGACCATGAGATAAGATCGCCGCGTCGTCATAGGAGGATGTTCCTAGCTCCTGCAATTTTGATCTTTTATTTGTAACAACGAAAATGGTATCTGATGCTTGAACAGCATTCATGCTATAAAAGAAATCCACTGGGAAAGGACTCTCAGAATAATTCAAGGAGATGATAGGATTTTTTCCTGTGGCAGGATATACGAAGTACATCGGTTCGGAAAAGTTTCCTGTTGTCTTTCTCACCGTGAAGGAAAAGTGCATTTTCCAGTCATCTGTTGGAGGCGAGCTTCCTACCTTGAAGAACTTGTTTTGAGAGGCATAAAATATATCGTTATCTGAAAAAGACCATATGTTCTTAGATTGTTTAAAATAGAAGCACAGAGGGTAAGTACCATGTGTAGTTCATAATGCTAAGGAATGTTAGTACTGTTGGGGGTGGAAATGGGGAAGCAAGGGATGTGAAGCCAAGGTTTGAGGTTGTCAGTTGGTTAATACTTATAACGTATTGCGATTTTGAGCCGCCAATAGGGGTTTATATTGTCGGGCGGCTAGATGGGAGAAAATATATTCCGTATTAGCCTTAGTCGCAATACGTTTTGTATCGCGATTTTTCTATCGCGCGATAATTCTGAGCCGACAATACGGGTTTATATTGGCGACTCTCTCCCGATCAAACTTATAGGAGAATCGCGATACAAACATGAAGAGCGTTCTGAGCACAAACCTTTCACGCAGGGTCCAGAAGTGAACCTAATATTGTCTATTGCAGTCTGCCCTTGTAAGACGCCTAGGGATGTTGCCATAACGATGACCTGACAAAAATCAAGAGAATCAAAGTTTATATATGAGAAGGAACAAAGACTTAGATACTTAAGCTACTATTGTCAGTATCCTTCTTAGGAGCAGGCGTAGCTTAGTTGATAAATGCACGCGGCCTTCGGAACTAGAGATTCACAGTTCAATCCTCTTGATCTCAACCTCTGTTTCAACTTCTCTCCAATCTATGTAGCTTCAGCTATGAATGCTCTTAAAACAGAGCACTGATGAAGGGTAAGTGCACACCGTCGGCTTCCTGGGATACCAGACATGTAGGTGAAGGAACTAGCTACGTTAAATATAGTTTCTTTACTTTTACCGTTGGTCTGCAAATTGATACCTGGATTGGTGTATCAATGTTCCCTGGTTCTCTCCTGTTTTTCTACGCAATTGTTCTATGCCATATCAATGTAATTAAATCTTATTTTAAGCTACTCTTCATGCAGTTGAAACCTCTTTTTAAAAAACTATACATTTGAAACTTTAATTTTATGCCGAAATTTGGCCTGTGTACCGTGGAACATCTCAAGGAACAGTCAAGAATACCGAAATAGTCAATACTATGATTGTATCGTATTCTTTTTTAGTACCTGGTATGGTCTGGTCTCGTTGAAAAATACATGACCCTCGGCCCAGTGGCCCATTCTCCAACCAGATCGTACCCAAGCCAGGGTTTCGGTACCATTCACTTTGATGTAGACTTGTACACTTGTCATATTGGTTGCGTTGATGAAGTACGAGAACGTCATGCATTTTGGTTGATTCATAACGGGACTGATAAGCCTTCCTTTCTGGAATGACGAATGCTTATCGTTGTAGATGTAATTTCCATTGCAGTGGTTACCTTAAGCCATAAAAAAATACATTATCTAGGAACACTAATGGAATTATTGTACGATTAAAGGGGCACTTGGATGAAAACGCCCCATATTTTGAAAGTCCGAATAGTTCAAGTATTTAAGAATAATATGACTCAATCATGATCATGAAAACCAGATTGGCAAAAATTTTAGCCTTGGAGCCACTCGCAGTTGAGAAATTTTGGTTTAAAAACTAAAAGAACAATAGGGTTGAGTAAATGACGTCATTTACTCACAATTTAGATGCTGAAAAAAATACATATTTTTTATCCACAAATTTTGACTGTGAAGAAAATATGTTGCTTGGCTACTATTGGGGCCATATAGATAAGTTTAACCAAGTTTCAAGGCATTTCCAATTTTCATCGATTTTCATCCAAGTGCCCCTTTAACAACAAAGTAAAATATAGCAAGTATATTGATTGCTCTAGTTACCTCGTCCTTGTTCGCATGTTGAACCAAATGAATGGGTTGATTGGTTATTTTCTCCTCTTAACCAATCGAAATCATCGACGTTATCATTGTGCCAGTTGCAGAAGTCAGTTTCAAAATCACAGTTACCTTTAACAACAAAGAATGTGCAAATAATTCAACAACACCAACCAACCGACCGACCAACATACCATCTGTTAGACCGACCAATCAATCGAACAACCCCTCAAATTAAATATAGCAACAAAAAGGAGCCCATTATTGGCGTTTCAAAATATATTTTAAAAAAAAACTCATGAATAATTCATAAGCCTTTGCCCCAATTGGATCGCTCATACACGTCACGTGCATGGATCTTTATACCCGGTAAAGTCCTCTTCATTAGTATTCAAGTGACCTTTATATAAAGACACACGTGTGCTTTATATAAAGAATACTAATGAGGACGACTTTATGAGTGATAAAGGTGCCTCCAAGTTTAGATGAAGACTTAGAGCGTCATCAAGGTCTGTCTCATATACGATCACCGACGACCCACGAAATATAGTCTACTAGCAATCCTGTCTTGAGGCTAACATCCTATTTTCAAAATGTGGGAGCCTTTTTGGGACTGAGCGCACGTGACAGTTATGTATAAACCTCGACTCATAACAGTTGCGTACAAACTTCTATCGATGTATAAAAGTCCATGTTCGTGACGTGTGTGTTACACGACGGAAATTAGCACTAACTAGTTCGGGTTAATTAGAGTTACTTAAGGCTGTTTACCTTTACTTAGCACCGCTTAGGGAAATACGAATCTGTGTTTATACATGTGCAACACCTATAACTACTAGGCCACGTAGCTTGATCCATGTTGCACCTGTCATAAGCGTACACCACTACTAGTGGATGTACCCCCCCCAGGACACAGCCAATGTTGCGTCAACCTTTTCTCGCTCTTAATCCCCAAGTTCTACTGGAAGTACTAAACCTGTTATCGAAGTATGTATATAAATAGTTGTCAAACAACTTTTACTCACTACTGGTATATGTTTCGTAAACTTTTACAACAGGATTCGAACCCTTCCTTTTCATAAAACATTTTCAGTTTAACATGTTTACTCTAATTTGAATCAGGGAGGAATTGATTTCACTGCGATCTCTCTACTAGGTGAGCTAGCCAATCAGAGTTCTCCTAGCACTGATGTCACATTCTCCCTGCTTCGTTAGCTACTTAAACCCGAGAATTTGCTAGTTAAGAGAGTTGACTTTCCACCACCGAACTTGATGTATTAAACGAGTCCAATAAAGAAGTCTCTACCGTACCAGCAGTCAACCCGTAACACCTGGATGGTCGCTTTAATTCGACCAAAGGTTTGTGAATTATTCATGAGTTTTGAAGTAGTTCAATAAACTCGTAGATCGTGTTTTATCACGTCCTAAGACCAAACCAAGTTTGGTAGGGCTATACGTCTTTTGAATCTCGGTATATATACTTTTTTGTTTAAATTATTTTTATATTGCGAGAAAATCGAGGGGGGGGGGGGGGAACGATTTTTCACTTCAACGTCCCTATTTTTGGTGGTAAAATATTGCCTTTCAAGGCTTTGCGTTGGTTTAGAGTACAAAATGACATCGCAAACTCTATATATTCCTCGAATATTATTTAACGTAACATGCAGCCAAGTTTGATGGTTTTTGAAGGAGTTTATTCAATAAAATAAAACATTTTGGCAGACCTCCTCAATGACCTCATGGAAAGTATTGTAACTTCAAAAATTCATTGCACCCCCTGCTACGCACATTAAAATAAAGCAATAAACTTCAGAATTTACAAGATGAAATGATGTTCTTGATGCTGGTATAAGGTATTTTTCAAAGCGAAAATTGAAATAAATTCGAATCATTATGTTTTTTCATGCGTTGGTTTGCATTTGGTTTTGACAAAGAAACTTGGTTAAAAAATAAACTCGCTTTGTAATTTGGCCCTAAATCACTTTGACTTTGTCCGCTCTCGGCCATCGTAGCGAAAAACTGATGTATTATTCCTCATGGACGAGCCATCAGTCTCTTGTATAAATGCGGCAAACAGGGTTTTAATGCCATAAACAAAGTCGCTAAATGCATCACACGACTACTGATATTATCGGCTTGATTTGCAAGAAAAACAACTTGAAAATCTAAAATATCTAAAGAGTATGTTATTTTCTTAAGCCAATAAACTCGTTTAATTTAAATTCCCAAATTCGTTTGAAAGTTCAGGGACGGATCCAGGATTTTGTTCAGAGAGGGGTGCAGGGCACAAAGTCATCCCAGGGGGTTGCAACCCTCAGAATCAAAGAAAGAAAACATTATTTCGTACTGAGTATCTTCAAAAAGTGAGGATAAAGTTGGTCCGATCAAGCTGGGGGGTGTGAACCCTCTGCACCCCTCCCCTGGATTCGCCCCCGTAGATTAATAAGATGAAAAGGAAAGAAAGCAAAATTATTCATAAAACCTAATTCTTTTGATTTTGCCGACTATGCAAATTTGGTTTAAAAAATCTTCAAATACAAGTTGCTTGTATTTCGCTCAAACAAAAATATCCAAAACCACTTTTATACAAACATCAAAAACATAATTTCATATTCTAAAATCGTGAATTCTATTGCCTTATTTGGGGCAGCACGGGGTTAAATGAATTTTTGAAGTTACCATATTTTCTATGAGGTCATTCAGGAGGTCTGCCAAAATATTTTATTTCATTAAATACATTCCGTCCAAAAACATCAATCTTGACTGGGAGATACTTAGAGTAATATTCTAAGAAATACCGTGTAATGCAGTGCTATTTTCTACCCAAAAGCAACGCAAAGCCTTGAAATTTTACTGTTAAAATAGGGGTGTTGGTAGAAGTGCGAAATCGTTTTTTTTTTTTCGTTTTTTTTTTCGATTTTCTCAAAAAAAGTAAAAGAATATTAAAAAAGAAATAAGCGCTGTTTACCTGGATCGACCAATGCGTTGACTTGGCTTATGAAAAGCATTACCAGTATCTTTGATATAAGTAGCCTATATTTATCATCTTTCAAGCCCATGATAGTGTGCTATTGCACTTGAGCCTTCTGTAAAAACGAAATTCGCAGTTTACTTGAGATATAGCTTTCATCAATCGATTTGGAGCCAAAATGAAATAACTTTTTGACCAAAAGCCCAACCTAAAAACGCATTAAAAAATAATGATGTTAAGGATCGGGCTATATTATTCTATGTGTGTCTAAGTGTCTAAACCAGCTGTTCGCTTATAATTTATAATTTATTATTTATTATAATAAGGCCTATCATGTATAACAACAGTAATATTCGGGGGAAAAAACCTGTACGCGTCTTTTCTTAGTTCATGCCTGAGTGAATAGTTGATAACTAAATACTTTTATGCCATTTTGGATACTAGAATATTAGCCAATCAGAATCGTGCTATTCAATTCTAGTGGCAAGTTTTTGATTGGCTAAAATGAATGGGAAGAGAATCGCGAGGGCAACGAAACCACCAAGGCTGTTAAACAATCGAGCCTAGTAACTTCATGCTCACTATTATAGACCCTTTTAATAAATCCTACGAGGCTGTATTTGCCGCGCGCGTTTAATGTCAAATTTATTCTTTTGAAATTTGCTCTTTTGAACGAAATTGAAAAGAATTCCAAGGGTTGTTGAAAACAGTCTATTAACTTTTGTATATATCATATAATGCAAAGAAAAGCCACCAGATGGATTCTCATGACCAAGATTGGCGACATGCCATGCAAGGAAGGATTACTGGCGGCCGTTGACTTGTTCATAAAATTTTATATAGACAGTTAGGGTCCGTAGCGCGGGGGGGGGGGGGGGGGGGGGGGTACTCCCTATAATGGACTATACGGGCATGCTCCGACCGAAAGGGGTACTTTTTTCAGGCCGCACGTATAGAAAAGGGGTGGAAACTTGTGAGTTTTGGTATGAAAAGGGGTACCTTTTCAGGCAAAAAGGAATAATAAAGGGGTCCTTTATATAAATAATAATAATAATAATAATAATAATAATAATAATAATAATAATAATAATAATAATAAAGGAGTAATGTGTACGGTATTTTCCAAAACTTTGTAAAGCCTTAAAATGTTGATCCTTTCGAAAGGCATTTAAGACCATATTTCGACCGATATTTCTAAATATATATACTTTTTTGTAGGAGTATTGGTTCATAATAACTGGGCATAAAAATCATTGATGGACGATAAAAGCCTTCTCCTAGAGCAGCAGAGACGTAGACGTTGATGGCTATTTTTATAACTTATTGCGATTTTGAGCCGCCAATACGGGTTAATATTGACGGCTCTCTCCCAATCAAACTTATATGAGAATCGCGATAATGAGTGGTTATCCTTTCGTAGTTGTCCTGTAGAAAAACCGACGGGGGGCATGTAGGAATCCTACCATTTTCGACCAATGAGGAGCTCAGTGTATATTTACGTCATTAAAGTTGTCATTAAAGAAATAGCTTTGTATCCGGTCTGTGTTATCATATTCTAGCTTTTGTATAGATAACAACACGTTTGAAAAAAAATCGCGATGTCCTCGAAAAAAAATTATAAGGGCAGGAGCCCAAATGTCGTGCGTTTTATTGAAAGCTGTGGCAATGATGTCGACATCACCGGCTTCATTGCTCCAAATCTTGCTGCAGGCGCAAGACTTGCGGCAAAAAATAGAGCGCAAGCTCTCGACGAGAAGACGGCTCGCACTTACGAGCTGCGGCTTATTGCTCTCGAGCAATTTGCCGCTAGCAACGGAGACGATGCCGTCCTCTTTGGGGAAAACAAGAGGCCGTTCTTGGCAGCAACAATCCAAACGTACATGCGTAAGTATGATATTATACTAACAACAAAAGATAAGTGAGGTCAATTGCGGGTTATGTTGTGTTTAATGCTATGGTCTCTGGTCCTATTGTTCTATTACACGTGTGCTGGATTCCATCGTAGAAAAATCTTTTGTTGCATATATATGCCATTCCTGGCATTTGTAGCTTATCATAAGTAATATCATAACGTACTGATTTAACGTTAATCATATGTATAAAATTGATAAAACGTGTGATGCTTGGTTGATTGTTGTTGATATAAAAAGCCATCTGCCAAGTTTTAAATCATGGCTTAAAGTAAATTTATATACGCAGATGATATTGGGGTTGGATTTTTTTTTGTTTTTGCTGCGATATCTCATATAATAAATATGCTTCTAAAGAAATAATTTTCCAGTTAATCTTGGTGTCCTGAATGAAACGGAACAAAATCGCCGCAAAAAATTTAATCTAAATTTAAACTGTCCGCCGTATGCTAATAAACTAAAGGTATAATACCCGACCCAGTCTATCTCCCGCATAACCATGCATCCTCGCCTCGGCATCCGCCATGACAGTGTGTCTTTTTTATTAGAAATGCTGAGTGAAACGAAAGGAAAGAAATTGGGAACCTTGAGATGTAAAGGCCTCAAGCCTCCAGTAGTTAGAGGCCATGGAGCTGCCTTTCGGTATTGGTTGGACGCGTTTGGGCATTCAGGGCCGTACAGCCAAACCATTGAAACAACAGAAGATGGAAACCAAAAGGTTGTACCACACGGCAACCCAATGAATGCACCTGGTAATGTAGAATGGTATACTCAAAATTTCAAAGGTTTAACATTAAAGTTTATAAGCTTTCAAATGTATAAAATCTTTTTGGCATCCTTATTTTTAAAGCGTAAATTTTCACATTTAAGATCCACTGGAATAGCTGTGCTTAAATCTAGCACTTTCAAACTCTAATGGAAGGAGCGTAAACAGTGTATTGCATCCGTGAAAAACAAAGTACTATTAAAGTACCGGTGATTATTAGGGGTAAAATGGATAACTACATTATTATCACAACAACATTTTCAATGGAAGAAAAAAAGCAGCAACATAATTTATATACAACGCATTTTACTGCAATGCTTCAATGTCGTTCAATACTTTTCTATTGTTTCATATCCAATTGGCATAGCAACAAGGGCAAAGCAACGGGGGTTGGGTCTTTTAAAGTGTTTTGCATTTGAACTTCCTAGTGCATAGGCTTCCTGTCCTGTATGTATATGCAAATTATATCAGCATGGAGTCAGTTTCTTTTATTCACTGGCAGTCTTTATCCTCCATATTCACCCAATGGTGGCTTATCCAGATTGATATCTAATATGTACACCTAAGGGGGGAATTCCTAGAAATATGGATTAAAAGAGGGGTTCCCACTCATCACTTTCAGGTCTGTATGTTGGGGGGGGGGGGGGGGGGGGGGTCATATGGAAATGTTTTTATTTCAAAATATTTTTCCCTCCCTCCCCTTCATAAATAATCACCAGTCCCTAAATAGCACAAAATAGTTATAATTAAACAATAGAAAACAATAGCATTTGCATAAAATAAAATAATTATAGTATTTAGTATAACTGTTTCATGGATATAATTACTGTTTGTACTCTGCAGTAATAGGACTTAATTAATAGCTACCTACACAAGACCATGATCATTGATTTTGTATGTGTGCATATGTGTGCAGGAGTAACTAATATAATTTTTTTTTCATATATTATTTTAGCTGTTAAGCAAACTATAAAGCAGCTGATTAAAAGGTCAGCTCGACCTTCAGCTAAGGACACAAGACGGGGGAGGGTGCCGTATGAACCAAAAAAGGCACCTCCCTTTACACTCCATCAGATAATGCGAATGCGCAACTACTGTTTTAAAACACTGGAGGTACTCAATTAGGAGCTTATTTATGTATTTATCCATACGTACTTTCATAATTTATATTTTCATAAACTTATGAATTATTATCAATTTTATCTCTTTTAAATATTATTAATTGCCATATACCAGGTGTCTGGTTTGTTGGAGACGACTTGTTTTTTCCACCCACTTCTCTGTGTTCTTATCATTCTTGTTTAATCTTTTTTACTTACAGGGTCTGCGTGGTTTATGGCTGTGGACTATAACACTGTTCTCTTTTGCTCTCTTCTTACGGGGGGAGGAACCTCTCCGTTTGAAGGTGAGGCATCTAAAACTGCCTCACAACTATTCAGGTACATGTAAATGATAAATCATTAATTGTCAAAAAATATAACCTGGAAATTAAGATTTAGCAAGGGAGATGTCTTTAGTAGCCTGTGGAAATCTATATACACACTTTTAATTTAGACATTAAAAATTGTTCCAAACCCAAAGACTGAAGCATCCAATAAAATTGAGGCAGTTATATTCTATTAACCATTCTACAATCTACTAAATATATTTCCTTACATCCTTATTATTCAACATGTGCAGTTGACTCTGGTAAATTGCCCCACCGATTAGATGTAAAGATTCCTTGGTCTAAAGCCGATAGGAAAGCAAAGGGTAAGTATATATACTCAATTATTGTAGATCAAAATATAATTGTCTGCATAATTAAAGAATTAGCAGAGTGAAAGGTGAAAGAGAGATCAATATATTGATATATTGCAAAGTGAATAAGAAAATGTACATATTAACAAGTGAAGAGCAATTACTAGCAAATTGTCTGAGGACATTCAACACTATCAATGCCATATTATATAGAATTAAAATTGTGAATGCAATATAACTTTTATTGTTCAAGCGTGATTGAAAATATGTATTTGCTATAGTTACATATCGATACTCCTATCAATCTTAGATCAACCATTTCAGATCTCATTATCAATGTTATTCTTTGTTTTAAACTTAGATCTTGGTTTCACGGGGGTAATTTACACATACATATGTGTATGTATTTTATGCTTATGCTTTTCAATGTTTAATGTTGCAGGAGTCACACTTACCTTGTGGTCTAACCCATTAAACGCAGACTTATGCCCAGTTACTGCCCTTGTGGTGTGGTTACTTGTTGCAGGTAAAGTTGATAAGTAGTCTAATTAGTAAGCTATTCAGCATGATAAAACATCAGTGCATCAACTGATAGCAGATCCTTTAACAAATATAAGTGGTATTTCACAAATTGTTCTTTGAATGCTTTCAGGTTTTTTAATTCTTTATAAACCAAGTGAACCATGCGGCTAGCTCACATACCTATTTATACCTAGGTACATATTTTTATTATATACATTTTGATCAATACTTTTGCAGATATCAGGAAAGGACTTCTTTTCCCAAGGGTATCCAAGAACAACCGCAGAATTAATCCAAAATCTGCCCGTGGAGTCACCTCCTATAGGAAAACATTTTCAGAGGTAGATCAGTATGGTTCTAGTCTACCCTTCATCTCACTTCAATAACTATTACACCATCAATCATGCATGCATATATATGTTTTGTTATGTTTATCATATTTTGTTTACAAGATTGAAATACTTTCAATTTGATATTTTAAAAAACTCCTTGAATATTTGTGACAATTAATCTCCAAACCCAGGATGAGCATTTGAACACCATTTACCACATTATATCATATTGTACAAAAATTGAAATACCATAATATAATATTTATTTATAGATGTCTAAAGCTCTTTTTGACAAGGAGTTCACGACTCACAGTATAAGGCGATCAGCCGCTCGATGGGCTGCTCGTTGTGGGGCTGATGACAGCACTATTAAAAGGGCTGGAAGATGGTAGGTCTTAGAGTAACATGAATTTAAATTATTTATTTATTTATAGATGCATGTAGCCTGTCAAACCTGGTTTCTATATAGTTAATCACCAGGTGTTTCAATACTAGTTATCTCAAAATTTGATGATATATACATGTATCTTGACAATGAAATGCAGTTCAAAGTTGAAAACAACTAGTAAACAAAAGGCAATCTGGCACAACATATACCCCATTTCAAAAAATCCTACAAAAATATATATTCCACATTTAACTATAAATGAACAATTGAAGGGCTTAATTAATGCAAAAGTGGCCTAAGTGAAAATTTGAGACCATTTTTAAAATTTGCCTAAACCAAACAAAAATACCACCAACCAGCCTCTTTAGACCAAATTATGAATGTTCCATGTTTTTTTTTTTTCATGATTATGGCCGAAAAAGCAGGAAAACGCTCCCTAGTTAGGCTTATTTGGCTTTGCTTGACAACGGATCACTCGTCCATGAACTTCATGCCTTAAGCAGAATTGCATTAACAGCCTGCTGCATGTCCAAGCAGAAACTTTGGACTTAATCGAATTTTGTCACAACAATCGAATTTAATTGTAGCTCCTTTCAGGTTTTTTTTTTTTTTTTTTGCAATAGCATGGCATTTTCTTTCATAAATCTAATTTTTTTCCTGGCTTTTGGTAAATAGGCAAAAGTTAAAGTTAAACAGTGACGCATGCATTTTATTATTCTACTTACCATCCACAAGTTTCCCCGTGTATAGTACTACTTTCTAGATCGATTCTTTCGATACATCAGTTAGCAGGTATTACTTCGACTTTTCGTCATAAATTCCGCTTGTGTTTAGACTCAGTGTACCGCATTTTCGATACACTCAACAACAACAAAAAAGTCATTATTATTAACTCGTTGTATTAACTCATCAACTCTAATTGATTCTTCAGGAAATCCAATAGTTTTGAGCTCTACACACAAGATGCTAGAGCTCAAATGATAAAGGAGCACCATGATGGCAGCCCAGTAACAGACCACAAAATGTGGATGTTCAAGCCTTTATGTTAACTTTTCTCCCAGGGGGGATCCCATATATAGAAGGGCAAAGATGCTCATCAGAAATTTAAAGAATGACCCAGAAAAGGCACCTGATGGTCTTTGATGGTCTCCAATTGGCCACTAGCTGAAGTTAGTCTTCCTTTTACATTTGGATTGGTTCTTGGGTTCTCATTGTCTGTGTGTGTGGTTTTAGTAGCTGCATTGTAACACCCAGAAAGGTACCAAGTATTGAGAAAAAAAGGTATAACAATCATCCCCATCTCTTTCACATTGGAGTCCCTGGGCTTTTCCCCATCCTAATCTGCATGAGCATTAAGTTATGTGACCATCCCTTTTTTCATGACCATCCCTTTTCTGGGCTCAAAAAGTTATAACCACCCCTTTTTCCAGTGCCCCCTCCTTTGCTTATTTCTGACAAGCGTCTAAGGAGAAAAAATAAATAATTCAGCACTACATTGTGGATTGTCAAAATTGATATTGTCTGTCAATGGTATATTCACCAGTTCCTTTTCTTCCTTTCATTTATTTCTGTGTTTACAAATTTAGATAATAATGTGCATTAACCAGAAACAACAAATTTCACTGATAGGACATATACTGCTGTATAGTTTTTAATAAGCATTTTTATTATATTTTAATAAAAAATACATCCTTACAAAATTAAAGTAAGGTCTCATCTTCATCTTTGTGTTTTACATTATACAAGATTGATTTACTTAAAAGTGGTTCAATTTTCCCTTTGTTCCCCTCCCAGAAAAAAAGTTAATTTTAAAGAACTGAGTGCTTTTTCAAATGCACCAAAATTTTTTGATAATTTTGTAAGTTAATTATGCTGATTTGAATGCATCAATGCACTTCAATATTATGAAACGTTTTAATACATGCAAAAGCCATCCATTAAAGAAGCATAGCTAGTCTACCACAAATTAATACATTTATTTCTTTACATTCATGTAAAACAGTTATACTTGATTACTACTGTACTCTATGCCAAAAAATACCATACAGATTCATGTCCATTGTTGTTTTAGCTACTAGAGCATTTCAACTACTCAAACTGTATTATATCTCTATAAGTTTGTTAAAGGACACTTGGATGAAAAATCGATAAACATGACTTGAAACTTGGTCAACTTTTTAAAAATGGCCCCAATAGTAGACAAGAAACATTTTAAAATTCTTATTTCAAATGTAAACAAATAATGTATTGTGGTTCATTAAAGGATTCCTTACTGCAATTCTCAATATTCCATGAACTCAGTAGTTGTAAGTTGCCACACTGAAATTGGTAAAAAATATTGAAGGTTCTGACTAACTGATTAGTTTGGCTTAATGTCAGCAAAGAAACCTGTCTGCATGAGGTGGCAGAATATTGAGAACTCCAGTAAGCTGCAATCATGAAGAAACAGAAACAATTTTCTTAAAGTAATGCATAATTTGTCATTGGCTTCTACAAGGGGAGGGGGGACTCTCCCCTTATGTGAGTATTTTGCTTTGACATATTTCAAAATAAGTATATTTCCTCATGTACTGTATGGGCTACAACACCTGGAAACAAATGACTAATATGATGTGCCAGCAATATACTTGAAAACAGGAATAATAGCACTCCATGAATATAAATATAATAATACTCACTATCATCATTACTAATTACAGTGGAGCTAGTCTCCTCTCCCCCCCCCCCCCCCCCCCAGCTACCTTGTGAAAGCCAATGACAAATTAGTGAGAAAAAAGACAAATTTTATCTACTTTCTTCCTCTGAGTCGTTTACTAACTGGTGTAGGGACATATTCATTGTTTCCTGCATCATCCAATCTTGTTTTATTGCTTATCTGATCCATGTCCTTCTTGTGGACTATAGCATTTGCAGTGGGCATATCCTCTGGTATGTCTTTTCCAAGTTCATTCCTGCATTCTGGGCATGGTGTGCCACATTTATGACATACCGGAATATTAACATCCCAGGGCATAGTAGATGGTGCAGCTGCGTATGCAGTTTTGGAGCTTTCTGGAAAAGAAAATTTTTTTCTTCGCCACTGGTCTTGGCACCAATCCACCATTTTCTTTGAAGCTTTGTCCCCGACACTCCAATTCCCTGTTGCTGTTTTTGCTTCCTCTTCCTCTAGCTGTTGTTGAATATGCTGGAATGCTGGCATTTGAACCAGTTTGCAAATAAAATTTGCAACAACTGCATGAACTTTCCATGTGAAGGTGATTTTTTCTCCACACACACAGCCCGACATCAAGAGGAATTGCCAAACAGCAATATCGTAAAGTGGCCTAAGGAATGAGAGAGGATTGCTTCGAGGCATATTTCACTTTAATGTTTGAAAACTGAAATGAAAAGATATGTATTAGAAGAGACATGACAAAAACCATCAATAATGCTCCAGGTGGGGCAATGGTGGGGGTTTAATTAGGTCATGAAGTGACAGTAGTCCCACTGGGAGAATGCTTCTGACCTGTTTGTAAACTTGGTCAAAGTCCTTTGGGGTTTATCTATATATTTATCAAATTCATAAGGCCAAACACAATAGAAAATCACAACCATGACCGAGTTTTTAAATCGGCAAGAGATTCGTCTTGATTTGCATACAACTTTAACTAATATTTTCTGGGCGAAAAGTGCTTTTATCTTGAAAATTTAAGTAAAATTTAAGTAACACATGACCTAACTATCCTACACCTTTGATAAGTGAGATAAAACATTCGCGTCCGACCTTTATTGGGCTAAAAAGGCTCGCTTTTAAATCCCCATAAAGGTCTCCCGCTCATGTTTTATCTATCACTTATATCATCATTGAGTCAGTTTCCTTTGTTCACTGGCGGTCTTTATCCTTCATATTCACCCAACGGTGGCTTACAAGGTTGATATCTAGACACCAACCCCGTGCTTAAGAAACTTCTCCAATGGTAATAAAACGCGGATATATAACATAATGAGGACAAAAAATAAATAGAAACCAAAAACAATTCGAGTAAATTAACAAGGACAAACGATGAGAGTATTTGCGGCATTTGCACGACGGCATTTTGGACAGATAAGTTTGTAGGTACAACTGTCGTCCTGATTGAAAAAGAACTCTGAATCTCGTATAAAAAGGGACTAAGCTTATACTTAAGTTTAAATTACGGACACATCACCCCAAACCTCTACTTGGTAGGTAATACTCATTGTTTTTCAGTTATACATTACTACTATAAGTCTCAGGATTTATCAATTTTTCAACATTCCAGCAATCAGGACAACATGGACAAGTGTGACATACAGCTGGCGCCATTTGTTGATATACGAACATTTTTTGCTTGTCAGTTACACATTACGACTATACGATTACGTTACCTTTTAAATCGTGTTGCCGCTGTTGTATCTTTTGCTTCGTGTGTTAACTCTTCCAGGTTCTTGGAGCTAAGACAGATTTCAAATAATGTGTGAGTATATTTGGCGGGCGGTTTCACTCGTACTCCACAAAAAGCTGATCATAAGCCAATCAGATCGTCCTATTTTATCTGGAAACGAGGTTGGTCTCGATTCCGTTCTTACCAGGTTGTCTATATCCTACACGTGCTCGAGGTATTTGCGTTTATGTGTGGTAGAATTCAGTTCTAAAAATTTCGATGGCTTCAACTTCAGGACAAGATTGCTCGTCAACTAAATCAAAGAATACCAAGGTGCCAGACAGCATAATGGAATTGCTAGATGTAGCAATCTTTTCATTTGCTTGTCAGTCTGAATCACAAGATTCGCGGCGATCCTGTGCTTGAAGGTGTTAGTGCTTTTTTTGGACGCCTTCTACTGTGTTCCAGCACAGAAACACTGGAGCTGTTGAAAAAAATTTCGCCAACAAGACTAGGAAACTGGGAACCGGGATCCGTTCCATCGGAACAACTTCTAACCTTGGTTTCTTCACGAATCAAGACACTAAAAAGTAGAGGTGACATAAGAGACAAAGATTATCCCGAGGTGCCAAATCTGCTTCTCTACAAGAAGCAGAAATATGTAGAGGAGGGAGATCGGCTAAAGATGTGGCGTTTCCCAAAGTGCTGGCGATGTGCTGTACGTTGCGAGTTCTGTCGCCAAAAGAAAAAAACCTTTCCCCACTATGTGGACAACTTCAATGTCGAGTAAGTTCTGATTCACTTCGCAGTCTGTCTGTACAGAGATACACCACATAGGGTGGAAACATGTAACTGCCATACATTTCTGTAATGCGTCGCTTCGGAATACTCAGATATCATGAATTTCTTCTCACTAAATCGCATTTTGATCCTCTTGCTTTAAAAACTCTCAAAACTAAACATACTATAGTAATACATATATTTCAAATGTTATGACATTGAGAGCCGGATTCAGTAGATTTATTCTTAAATCCAGTAAATTCAGCGAAAACTGAGTTGAGGAAAAAGTTGAAAACCATCAATAAAATAGAATTTTTAAAAGAATAATTTCCTTTTTTTATAGCATTGCTTCTCCATTCCTTGAAGTTTTGGAAGATATGCTGCAGGAGGAATGTGTAGGGACTGCATCTAGTGAAGATGACACTGGTGATGATGATGAAAATGGTACAGATAACAATGATGATGATGCAGAACATAATGATGATCACCTCCTACAGTGTGCATCCAACACTGATTTTCCAGATGACACTGATGATGACGATGATGAGTATTTAACGGCTAACAAAAGAGATCACAAAACTGACAGTAATGAGCTGTTTTCAGAAGACGAGGAAGAAGAAGATTGAACTCCTTCAGAATTCCATAACTATTAAATAAAAACTATTTGATAGAAATCTTAAAGTACCTATGACACATCTGACATTAGTCTCAGTATAGATTCTACATTAGGTGAGTATGAGTGATGCATCTCAGTTAAGTTATAAAGGTTTATTCTTGACATGAGCGGAATCATCATTTCATATGCAAAACTTAAATGATAGACCTCTAGTAGCGAAAAGCACCGGTTTTGAAAACCAGAAAAAATGTATTTTAAGCAAAATCCAAAACTTTTTGCATCCTTTTATTGGACCGATTAGTAGGTTTTTACCAAAACAATTAGGCCTCTCATCCTCATGGCCTATTCAGACTCGAGGACTAATTGTTAATTAGGAAATCATCACTGTTTTACCCATGGCTCTTACAAAAAAAACTGTTAATTAGCAGTTAATCTGCACTAATATTTATAATTATAAGCAACAACATATTAAATGACTCCCCTGACTCCCAATAGTATAATGACAAGAATAAACCTTTATCACTTGGAGATACATCACTCAAACTAAATTGTTTTTGGCAATAGAACAGTTTACCTTGTGTATAATCTATATACTGAGGATATACTCAGATGTGTCATATATGGCACTTTAAATATTTGGTAATTAATTAATGGTTTTTGACAATATATAGGTTTCCATTCATTTCAATACTTTTGAAATTTCCCACATAGAAAAGCATATACTCTTAAAAATACTCATAAGACTCTTAAGAAATTGTTTTTGAATCCTTTAATACTCCTTGAATACTTCTGGAATTTCGGATTTTTTTCTCAGCACATGCCCTGTATACAGTAAATTTACTGCTTCTAATTTATTTCTGGGAAGAGATACTATAAAAAAAAATTAAATGAGACTACTTGAAGGACTTAGAATTCATTTCATTGTACTGTAGAGATTTTTTTACAGGATTTTGAAGTGCATTATTTGACTTGAAAGGGAAACTAATTGGTGACTATCAATATGAAGACTTAATTACTAAACCTTTTGACCTCTTCATTCATTTAGCCTTTGAATTTCTCATTCATTAATAAGTAAGTTATTCAGCGATTTAAAAATTATGCTCATAAATTAAATATGTTGAATATTTTGCTTGCAGTTTAATTTAGAAATTTTATTTGTTCATTAACTACAAATTAGCCATTATGAAAGTACAGTTTACAATAAAATTAGTTTCTGTTTCAATTAATTTTGTGTTTTGTAAAATAATGTGTTTAAGGATGACTGCATGGATCTGCCCTTGGTGTTTTGTGATTTCCTAGAAAAAAAATAGATATAAAAACATCTGTCTAGTTGATTGTTATCTGAATCAGAGACTTGGTAAGGGACTGGTCAGAAATTAACGGGGGGAATGGGGAGATCATAACTTTTTGAGCCCCTGAAAAGGTTCATGGAAAAATAGGTAGTGAAATAGGGATAACTTTATGCTCTGGAAATCACATTTCCGAGGCTCTCTGAATATAAAAATTAAACCTTACCGCTTTTCATTACCCTTACCCACTCTTCCAAAAAAATCCCCTGAACAATCATGTATTAACAGAAAGATATATCAATGCTTGATATCCAAGAAATTAAAGATGCTCTCATATCATTTCCTAGGTTGATAAATATTTAGGGTTTCTGAATATATATGTTCAATGGCAGGTCCTATTTCAGTTGTTTTGGGAGATGTTTTCTGTGCAAGGGGAGGGTCAAATCATTTTCGACACTCAATTTGAAATCTCCACCCCCTCCCCCTGCTAATTTCTGTTCAGTCTCTTAAGGGAAGGGAGTTATACACTTCTATGGAAAATATCCCAACAAATAACTTAATTCCAAACAAAATTATGCTCCGCGGTCCCTGATTCAACAATAAACAGAACATAACGTCGTTATTGTGTCTAACAATTCTTTTAAAATAATTTGATATTGGAAATACCTTAAAAGACAAATTTTCTTACAAATTATCTTAATTTTCTTACAAATTATCCATTACATGCATATGATATATAATAACTATCATTGTTGAAATGTTTCAATTTTCACAACACACCACCGTACATATAAAACAACTTCATTGCGAGAAACGGCCGAAACATGCAAACGTGATTTTGCAGGCTTTGGGAGGGGGTTGTGAGTTCATTCAGAACATCAAGGAAAAAGCGGCCAACAAAAAAAGGGCAAACACGCCGGCCCCTACCCTCCCCCTGCTATTTCAATTCATGTATACAATTTTTCACAAGAAAATATTACATCATAGTATAATACGTATACGGTGGGCATTATCCCTAGCATGCTATCAATGCAAAATGTGGTCACCATATTTCGCAACAACGCAAAATGTGGTCACCATATTTCGCAACAACGCAAAATGTGGTTACCATATTTTGCGACAACGCTAACTAAGAGAAATGTTTAATAGAGGCAACACCTTCAGTGAGAATTATTAAACATGGCTTCATTTTTTTAGTACGAATCATACGAAAGTCATATTTTGCGATATTGCAAAATGTGGTGAACAAGGATAGCCATGGATTGAGTTGTCGCAAACTATGACTTATGCTAGAAGACCATGTTTTGCGATAAGAATTAGTCGCAAACTGTGGTGTTAAAGATAGGACCACAGTTTGCAATGACGCATTATGTGGCTAAATTAACCCTAACCACGTTTTGCGACCAACGCAAACTGTGGCTTTTTCTCTTACACCACGTTTTGCGTTGAACCTTAACCATAGTTTGCGTCGTCGCAAACTGTGGTGTGCAACCCATGGACAGTAGGCTGTATTTCTAGTACCACAGATTGCAATGACGCAAACTGTGGCTTTTTCTCTTACACCACGTTTTGCGTTGAACCTTAACCATAGTTTGCGTCGTCGCAAACTGTGGTGTGCAACCCATGGACAGTAGGCTGTATTTCTAGTACCACAGATTGCAATGACGCAAACTGTGGCTTTTTCTCTTACACCACGTTTTGCGTTGAACCTTAACCATAGTTTGCGTCGTCGCAAACTGTGGTGTGCAACCCATGGACAGTAGGCTGTATTTCTAGTACCACAGATTGCAATGACGCAAACTGTGGCTTTTTCTCTTACACCACGTTTCGCGTTGAACCTTAACCAAAGTTTGCGTGGAAATAGATTGTAATATATTTCTGTGTTGTGCCCATTTGCGCCAAACCCTTTTCACTGTGACGTCATGCTATAGAAGAGTTTATTTTCTTTTGAATTCCATAGCATATTGGAACCTTACCAATAGGCCTAGCCATAAAAAATTAAATTACGATTTGTGCTAATTTGTCTTGGTATTATAATATATGAAAAATTTGGAAATGATAGTGGTAGTTCAAGTATGAAACGTCATGAGGTTAGGGGTTTGTTTAGAAATGTAATCACAGTTCTTGAACCAACTTGTAGTGCAACAGTATACTAACTTTATTTCTACCACAAATACAAAATAGCTTTCTTATCTATAAATGAGTATATAACTATATATATTGTTTTCCACTTTCTGAAGTCATACAGCATTCGAAAGCATACGCTCATACACAATTTGAGTGCTCTAGCATAAATAATGAAGCTACAGCAATAAAACTTATAAGGATTTGTATGTGAAACACATTCATGGATGGCCTGACCAGCCTCGTTTTCATGTTTTGACACATTTTAAATGCTTATAACTCTGCAAACAATTATCATTGTTCTTTACACAGTTCCTAATTCACTGATGGTATTTCATGTGAAGACCAAATAATTCCTCAATTCAAAATATTTCATTAAGTTTTTTTTATGCAAAATAGATAGATATTTGCATTCAAATTTAAAACATTAACAAGAAATTACACTTATATATAGTGCAAACAATAGAGTGGTTTTCATTAACTCATGATACAAATTCTATTTATTAAAGTGTAATAGTAAAAAAAAAACAATAGAAAACAAAAGAATCAGAGTGAAGTAGTGAGTAATACGCTAAAGTGTATTTCATGGGTTTATGAGAATCACTCTATATCTGTGAAACATTAGTTACTAATAAATAGTACAATTCTATGGAAATTCTATTGTTTTGTATTGTTTAATTAGCACTATTTTGTACTATTTGGTAATTTGTATTTCATGGATAAATTGTTTGCACTCTATCATTTATGAAGAATACTACAACTGTTACTTATTTTTGCAATTTAGAGTTTTGTAAAGTTTTCCGGGCTTGATTTCATTGTATTTTTCAAGGAGCCTATCTTGGTCAAAATTCTCCTCCTGGAAAATCTTGTAAATAAATTTCCGTTGGCTAAATATCGATGCATTGCTCCGACCATTCTTTTGCTTGTAATTTCTCATTTCAGCCGTCCAGTCTCTGAGAGGAGGACATCCCTCAGTGCCAACTTCCCAAACAGTCTTCACGTTCTGAAGGGTGTCCACATTCCTTGGGATAGATATGGATTCCAGCCACTCACGACAAGTCAAACCACCATCTCTCCACCCATATTTGCGATACATTGCAAGTGTATCTGTTTTGTGTACAGAGTGTGATGCTGGAATTGCTGGCTGTATTGTGAAAGATGACTGCATAGAGGTTGATGGGAACTGCATGGATGGTGGTGGTGGTTGCATATATGGTGGTGGTGGTGGTGGCTGGACAGATAATGGTGGTTGCATGGATGGTGGTGGTGGTGGTTGGAGAGAGAATGGTGGTGGTGGTGGCAGCATGGATGGTGGTGGTGGCTGGACTGAGAATTGTGGTTGCATGGATGGTGGTGGTGGTGGCTGCATGGATGGAGGTGGTGGCTGGACAGAGAATGGTGGTTGCATGGGTGGTGGTGGTGGTGGCTGCATGGATGGAGGTGGTGGCTGGACAGAGAATGGTGGTTGCATGGGTGGTGGTGGTGGTGGCTGCATGGATGGAGGTGGTGGCTGGACAGAGAATGGTGGTTGCATGGGTGGTGGTGGTGGTGGCTGCATGGATGGAGGTGGTGGCTGGACAGAGAATGGTGGTTGCATGGGTGGTGGTGGTGGTGGCTGCATGGATGGAGGTGGTGGCTGGACAGAGAATGGTGGTTCCATGGATGGTGGTGGTGGTGGCTGCATGGATAGAGGTGGTGGTTCCATGGATGGTGGTGGTGGTGGTGGTTGGGCAAAGAATGGCTGTGGCTGCATTGATGGTGGTGCTGGTAGTGGCAGTGACTTCTCAGATATTGATGATTCAGGTGGTGGTGCTGCTGGTGAAGGCTGTACTGAGAATGGTAGTGGTTGTGGTTCTGGTGTGGAAGAAGTAGATGGCTGGCACATAGACACAAAAATGGATGACCAATAGGCCACCTGTCTTGCGGCATTTAATGCTGACCCTTGGCTCACATGACCTGGTAAAACTGGATCTGATTGAAACGCTATCAAGCGGGAATTTATGTTTTTTAGTGCATTAATTATTTCTACATTATTTATTGTTGCTGGGGCTTCATCAGCTATCACATCTGAAATGGCTTGACTACCACACATAGTTTCCTGTGCAAAGGAGAGTTTGTGCAGAGATTCTTTAAGAATCTCTGCACCATCTGTTATTCCCTGTGTGGTTTTCATAGAATCATCATCCACTACCCTTCCAGCCAGTGCTTGGAGACACTGCTGTACTTCAGTGTCCTGTGAAGAAACCAAATGTATAACCAAACATATTAGGTGTTGTTTACAAACGATAAACAGCAAACAATAAACACAATATTATTGTAATCAGTGTATTAAGTTGGCTTGAATACCAAAATTGTGCAAAATATTGTCTAAAATTATAATAAAGTAATAAAAACTGTTCAGAAAAATGTTTTTGACTTCATTTCCAAAAGCCAAAAAATCAATCTTTTCACTGTTTTGCTTTTATTTTTCATCTCTCTAATAAAAAGTAGATAAATTTTGGATGTAGTCCTTGGTTTTTATTGCTTTCCAGTGAGGGACAGCAGTTTTCTTGGATGTTTATAATTGACATTCATTTTTTCATGATTGCAGTAGTACATATACATTTTAATCTTGAGTGCTTTTTTGTTGACCATTTTAGAGCTGTTGCTAATCTGATTGAATATATACTTTCATTGTCCTATAACCATGGAACACATTATCATTTTTCTACTGGTAGTTAAATACTTGCCACTTCTTCCTCACTTTCTGAGCTTTCTTCTTCATATTCTGGATCCGAGGAACTCTAAAAAAAATAAACACAATGTTAGCATCTATGAAGTTAATTATATATACTGATAAATAATTGCAAAATCATTGTAGTGTTTAAAACATTGAACATAGAAGTTGAGACTGAAAAGGTGTATGGAAAGTATGTTGCTTAGTATGTATTTAGTGATATGTCGACTCATAGAATGTTTGTAACTTTTCATTCATTCATTTTTTGGGATGGTTAGTTGCGATGAACATCTCGAACATACTTCAGGACCTGGTGTTGTTAGATCCATGGATCAAGACTTTTTGTAACTTCTTGCAATGACACATATTTAATATCGACTGTGTATATCAATTGAATACATCTGGGGATAATTAATTCTTAGGATACCTTTCGATCTCACCTTCTATGATTTATTTTTGAATTGATATTGCAATTGAGTGTATGTGTAAATAAAAGCAAAATATTATAAACTTTTTGGAAGCTCTTAGCTGTTCTTTGATAAAGAATGCAATAATTTTGGTATCTATTTTTCGTGGCTCGTTGGCTGGTCAGTAAGGGACAAACGATAACAGTGTACTTTTAGCTTTAGAAGATCCAATATTATTCGCTGTGGCTATATGCCCTGCAGTCGGTCACGATCTCAAAAAGACTAAATGCACGGCTGTCCAAACTTCGATGTCTACACTGCGCCTGACAGATTTTTACAAATTAAGAATAATGGACAACCAGAGTTCTAGTATAGCACGAGTGACATCTGGACTTAGAGTAAAATACTCCGGAAGTGACGAGCACTAGCAGTATATAGCGTAAACAATTTCAAGTACCACGTTTCTAAAGGCAAACGGCCCATAAACCGATCCATGTGGCTCACGAGAAGCGCTTGACATTTCTAAACAAAGATAGACTAGTTTGATTCGCTTTGATAACGTTTTCACAAAGTTATTGGCCAAAGTTTGGACTTTTTTTTCATATTTGATAACACGTTATGTGTGAAAAGCGCTTGTAAACAAAGAATACTTCAACTAAAAATTCGAGCAGTTAAGCTTATCTCCCGCTCCCGCAATAATCTTAAAACACAATAAATTATAATGTTTATGAATCTTTTTTTGAAAAGTTCCTATAAAGGACAAGTAAACGCAAAGCAGAGATCTAGATCTTCTTGGTTTAGAACCTCACTTTTTACGCAGATATGAATTAGAATCTTACCTCTTCCATATCTGTCGAGTTCAAGGCATCTGCGTTTTCTGTTTCGCTAAATTCCATCCTGGTTGAACCTCTAACTCAGCTTATAATATACACTTAATGACTGGTCCCGAGGGAAACAGTTAGTTTTGTTTCCCGAGAATCTCAATGTTTCCCGAGGCTCCGGCCGAGGGAAACATTGAGATTCGAGGGAAACAAAACTAACTGGTTTCCCGAGGGATCAGTCATTAAGCGTTTTGTTATATAGCTAATCATTTTAGACAAGTCAATTTAGAAAATTTGAATTTTTATTCCGTGCGCTGGGCACTTGTATCCCGGTCGGGATACAGTTAGATTTAACTTGTATCACGTGAACATCTATCAACCAATGAGAATGCTCGTTATATAGTCAAAATGATTAGCTATATAACAATACAATATAAATCCTCTGTTCTCTTCGATATACTTTTGCGACTAAAGACATAAGAATGCGGTACTCCAGGCTTGGTAGCTCATTCATCTTGTAGGAATATGACGTCACTGTAGGAATCGTAGGATTCCTACACACCATATATGGAAGTAGGAAGAAAAGAGTAATTTTTATATTGTTTGCGAGGTATGTCCGATAATCAGTAATATGGTTTTGTTAACACGAGCGTGACTTGCGAAGAGGCAAACTCGGTAACATGAAAGGCGACCCCTACCGTAACTTCTTTGTGGAAGCCGCTTTGTCACCCATTTAGTCACGCTTTTAGTCACGCTACGTCTACTAACTGAGGTAGTAAACGAATCTTTGACGCTAGCAAAATACACCCTTTTTGTAGGTAATTTCAACTGACTGATTAGCCCAAATATTACAAGGAGAATAAGTCCGATCTTCTCTGTCATCCGTTATCTTATTATAGCTCTTTTTAACTTTTAACCAACGTAACGCTCTAATTGCGCATTTCCCGTCTCATTATAGGTGATATAATCAAGTTAAGAATAAGCAAAATACCGTTCACATTTTCGCTTGGCCACGAAAGTGTTTTTACGGGCCAAGAACATAATTTTTACACAGTCATAATTAAAGATATCAATGTCAAGAAAAAAATATTTAGTATAGGAAATTACACCGTTCGAGAAGAATTAATGAAAAATACCGCGCGTATTTGATGAAAGTGAATTAATACCACGAGTGCGTAGCACGAGTGGTATTAATTCACTTTCATCAAATACAAGCGGTATTTTTCATTAATTCTTCGAGAACATAGGTGTAATTTCCTGTTAATACCAAATCTATAAAAAAATACGAGTTTCTGAGAATAAAATACTGAAGTTTGTTTTTGTTCTTGAATGGATGTCAAGCATTCCGAAAGCAAAGTTCCCGGATGTGTGTAATTAATTACGCGCGAAGTTCCCGGATGTGTGCAATTAATTAATTGCACAGTATTAAGAAAAATTTCACAGTTCGTCAGCCAATCAGAATCGAGTATTTTTTATACATTTGGTATTAGGGCTCAAATAACACATGGTATGGGTGTTTACCACCTTTGAAAATCGGGTGTTTTACTCAGTTGCTTTGATGCTCTTTAAGTTGATGTTCATTATTGGTTTTTCAACCTTTATTTTAAGAACATTTTTAGTGTTTTGAATTGAAGAAACAATGATTTAATAATTGCTTAGTTTGATAATATCAAGGCAATTTTTTTACACCTTTTAGTGAAGGGGGAAAATAAGACTAGTAAAAACAGGAAGCGGACCAAGTCTACAAAAATGCATACATTACATACATACATATATAGTTTATTCAAATCGTAAATGAAATATTAACAACTAGTAAAACTAAAAGCAAATACGAGCAAAATCCATAACAAATGAAACAACAAAGCTAAATAATAGGCGATTTGAAAGAAAGTTATGAGATTATCCCTATGTAAAAACTCCCCAAAAAACGGCAAAAGACAAAAAAAAAAAAAAAAAAAAAAAGAAAGACAAAAATTACATTAAAAAAGAAACAATCCCTTAGCAGCGTAATTAGCGAAAATTCATTATAAATGGAATATGAATATATAAATGTATACTGATAGATGTATACTGGTATGAGTATAAGTATCTAAATGTCTTTGACGCAATACTTCAGACACCGACTTCATTTTTGAGCTACAACTCGAGGAAAATGGACCATTTCGAAGAAACCCGCTCGCGTTTTCTCGCAGCTTTCAGAGTTTACTAAAACAATAATTATAAAAAAAGGGATAAAACAGGGTTGTAATTTGATGAAACTTTTGCTTATGTTATATATGCCTATTTATGACATGAATAAAGGAAAATAATGATAAAAAAGATCTTATACAGAATTTATGAAGGTTTTAAGTTGAGTGTGCGTTGCCATCAAGATGCAAGGGGTGTTTTTTTTTCTTTCAAAAACTGAGGTGACATTCTTATCCATGTCTTTTCCAATGCCATTTATTTAATTTTGACAAATATCGTAGATCTCTATAGTAGCTTCTTTTTAAGTAAAAGAAAGTTTGGGGTAACTGTTCTTGTTTGAGATATTATGTCGCAAAGTTTGAAAATTTGGCAGCCATTTGGAATTGAGTGCGGAGACTGGGCACTATTAAGCATCACATTCGGTCAAAAAAACTTTTTTCATACAATGCGAACCTCCTAAAGAATATCGAGGGCTTTCTTGTTCTAAAAAAAAAACACGCAACTCTGGTGTGAAGGCAACATTTAAAGTAGTTTCAATATTTGTCGGTGACTCAATGGAAAACACTTAACTTAATGAAGTCTGAACTTTCCTGCTTTCTGCTTAGTTAGATTTTTTTTTTTTTTTTCCTATTTTACAAAAATGTTGGGGAGAAAGAGTTACGTGGCCACGGGTAATCATGAGATAAACACATTTTCAACCCGGACTGGAAAACCTCAATAAACATCATACAGGATTACTTGAAGAAGGTTTTGAAGACCTTACCATTTCTTGATCTCCCAAAAACAATTCATTCGATCTAATAGATGCCAGATAAACACCTTATATCTTGCGTTTTTGTGATAATTTTCAAAACTGCAAAACATGTTTATGTTAAGAAAAAAGCTTACCCTACCCTAGCAATTAAATACTTACTTCAAAATTTAAACACACGATTACAAAGGTATTGGCAAAAAACAAAACAAAAAAAAAAAAAAAAAAAAAAAAAACACCTTATTTCGCTACCAAAACATTTCTGAAGATAATGGTTTCAGATAGTAAAATGTTTCTGTTCTGCTGTTGTTGTTAAAACGTCGGGTTATTCAAATGTCGGGTTATTTTCGTCCGCCGGTTGAGAAAAACCGATGATCGATATTGGAAGGTGGGTTGGGCGAGCAAGATCATTTTTTCATTTTAAAAAAAAAAGGATATCAATTGATCCTTTCTCATTTACAATACGCCAGATTGACAAAGTTTAAAATAAACATTGGTAGAGTTAAATATTCAGTTGACTTTGTTAAAATAGTTGTCTTATTATATGGAAAGGAATTTACTGTCAAATTTATCAAAGATTGAAAACAAAAACAAAACAAACAAAAAATGAAATATATATAACTACGAATTCGAGGTTAGAACTTACCAGGTTCAGAGCGACAAAATTCAACTTCTGAATTCTTGTTTACTTGGCCAACCTCTGATCGGCTTCTCTACTTATGCTTGCTGCTAATGAGGAAAAAATCGAATTAAGAACAATTAGCAAATTATTCTTCACGTTTTTTATTCTTCAAGGCCGGCCGTCTCACAATTTTTATCACTGTGTTATGAAAATTCCATTTTTTTTTTTTTTTTGTAATACAGCTAATTCAAAAAAGGTTGAGGAAGTAGGTTTTCAGTGTAGCTTGTTGCACGTTGCATACCAAGACCGAAATGCGGTATGCCGGTAATGTGAATTCAAGCAGCGAAAGGTTACAACAATATGGGATTTTCCAAAACTTTGTCTGCACGTTTTTGCGGCATATTTTCTTCCGTGCTGACATTGTTTACATATGAATATAACAAAGTTCAAGCTTTGTAAACAATATGCAAGATGCAGCACGCAACAAGCATGCAACAGAACCTTCACCAACCTTTTATGAAATAGCTGTATTTCGACAAGAATGGAATATGTTCATTTTCAGACAAATTCACATATTTATTCTTAAAATAAGTGATAGATTGTTTATTATCTACGTTATTGATATGTCATTGTGTGTCCATACGTACAAAAAAGACGTATTTATTTGCATAGTTTTCAACTGCGCCCTCTCATCCACAAAGAACATAGCGAGTACTTGTGGCAAGTCTAGAGTGTTGCGTGACTCACCTACCCTCAAGCATGATGAGGTGCGCTGCGCCTGAAGTACACTTGAAAATACCGTTCTGAAGGTTACTCCATATGTCATTGTGTATTGTAGTTGCTGAGAAAATGTTACGACCCGGAGTCAAGCTACTTACGCTGGAACGTTTCAAGACGAGCAGGACAAGCAACACCGTCCTCCTCAGGGGACTAGATTTTTCCTTCAAGACCACAATTAATTAAGGAGGCTACCTACAGTTTTTCTTGTACTCATCCCCTTGACTTTGGACGGCTGCGATTCTTACATGCCAGCACCTACAATCGTGACATTTCACTCACCTGCTGTATGAAGATTGAAATTTTTAACTATAGACATCTACTATTTTCATAATGGATTTTTTTTTATTCCTTGTGATGGGAATGAACTCGGCCCGTCGTAAGTTTGATTGACGGAAGCCAATATGCCAGACGTCTGGAGTTGGTAGATCCAGTCCCAGAAATATGAAAAACGCAGTAATTATAGCCTCCTGCGCAACCGCTGTAAGGCGCTTCCGGTTTCCGTCATCCCCACTAGCGTCTGCTCGAACTCGAACAACATTCCTTCATCTACAGGGCTTCCTATCAGTCAATCAAATTGCTAGGTGATATCTAATTATTTTTATTTTCAATTGTTTCTTTTATCTTGAGTAGCAGTTGCTGTTTGTGCTAGTGAAGTCACTAAACCCTTGGAATAAAAATTGCTTGATATTGAAATAGACAGAAAAGAAAACAAAGAAAATTAGGGTCTACTAAAGTGTATTGGTCTAATATCTATTACGCGGGTTTAGTGAATTCACTCTAACCGAAGGAATTAGTGATCAAAACTCTGTAAACGAGTGTAAACTAAGTAGAATAGAGTAGCTTGTGTTTAGTATTCGTAGAAGTACTCCTGAAAATTTCAAATATATTACAGCGCGACGCGCAAAAGTATGACCACTTTTAATGTATTCGCATACTTCTATGCCCGGGATTTTGTACTTTAAACCGACACAATTTATGCAAAGCTGTCTGGTTTTACCAAATAAGGCGTGTAAAGCTCGTTTGGTAGCAAAAGGCAAAAAGATGAGCGGGGAATTGGTTTCTATATAAATTATTAATATAAGATGATTTCCCTATGTCGCGTATACCTGCGTAGAAATACTGCTACTATGGTAGCACGATCAATATCAAACTGCCATCTTTCACATGCGATATTTCTCAAACCCCAATTTCACCGACCGTCTTCTAAACTTCGAACTCTCGAAAACACTGGACAAAAATTGGACTGGACAAAAACACACACATAAATGGCCCATTTTTTTAAAAAATAGTTCCATTTATGAACCTCAAATTTACTGCGAAAGATTTGTTTGGCTTATAAGATAAGACTGTGGAAGTATGAAGGAATTTCTCTTAGTAGTTTTGGAGGTTCGATTTTGTCAAAGAAATTGTAGTTTATGTGTATAGTTTGTGTGTGTTCTTACACGCACAGAATCACAAGTTCAAATTTTTTTCTCAAATTACTCAAATTTTCTTGGTTTTCAGATATATTATTTGATATATCTCATAGTTTATCGTAGTACTTTTGAATTTTCTATAGGTGCCATCATAATTGCTCGGAAATTAGGTTTCTTTGAATTTAATGTTTCTCTTATAAATCCTCAATTTTTGCAACAAATCAAAAATTATTACATGTTTCACAAATTTCAGTTTAAATACAACATTGTCTGTGAATTTGATGAAAATCAATTAAGAGTAAGCTGGTCAAACGTTCGGTACGGTTGCTCGCGAACAGAGATGAAACACCCTAATATGTCCTTTGAACTTTTGGCGGGATTTGTGCTGGCGATAAACATGGACGAAGCATAAAATTTCCATCTACTGAGGCTGAAGCTCAAAAGAAATTCAAGGCTTTGAAGATTTAGGGTCATTGAAATTCAAAGGTTCATTTATTTCAACGCACAAAATAAAGGTAAATATATAATACAAAAATAAATAAATAAATAAATAAAAATAAAACGTGAAAGATTTAACAGAACATCGGTGAACCCCAATTTTTTATTTTAATAATTTATAAAGAATCAGATAAACTCTCAAATGTTCCAAATTTGAAAAAATGGGAAAATCTAAAAAAAAAATCATAATAATTTGGATGAAAACCTAAATCTACGGCAACAGGTAAAAAGCGACAAGTTATTCATAAATGTTTACACATAATATAAATTCTATACTATGGGATCCTATTCACTCCTTCTTTGCCCGGACTGAAAGTAATCATCAGCGTTTCAGCTCCTCTAGCCGTAGGGTTTTATGGGTCATCAATGATATCTACACACAATCATTACGAATCCTTATGCTTTCAGAAAAATATAATCATTTAAAAAATCGGTATACCTAAGGGTGTTAAAAGACTTTTAAAAAGCCATGATTTCGAGACTTTACAAAATTTAGCAACATATACCGTCTACATTTTCGCTTCACCACGAAAAAAAATTTTTTTTTGGAGCCAAGAAAAAGATTTTTACACAGTCATTATGGAACATTAGGCTTTCAGGAAAAGTTATTTTCGGACTCAATTAACATATCGTTTTCTGCTTTTGAAAACCGGGTATATTTTGCCGTTCTCTCAATTTCTATTGTTTTGAGATGAAGACATAATGCTTTAATAGTAGACCAAATACCAATTTCAGGCAAAACTTTGACGTTTATTGGGAGGCCAACAAAAATGCCTATTTTTTCAGTGCTTCTTCACATAGTCGCAAAGGGTCTGAAAGGCAGAAAATCAACTCGTGCGATTTCGGAGAAAAAAAAAAAAAAGCTGTTGGACTTTTTAATGCTATTTTTGAAAAAAAAATACCAAAGGGGTTCCATTGGTGAAATAAAAAGAATTTCGATTGTTTGCATTATAATATAATTAAATGTAATATAATTAAATATTTCATTTTGGGCGATTGAAGAAATTTTATGAATATTTGGTTCTGAAGCCGAAATTAGACCTGATTATGAGCTTTCAGAGCAAATACTTTTAATGAGAAAAAATCATATACCAAGTGATGACTAAGGACATTCAAATTTGCTTCGAGTTGTAGCTGCTTAGAATGGCATCAGGAAAATTGCCAAGAACACGGGAAAAAAATTCTAGAAATATTTTACTTTGGTTTTGGAGTTTTGGCATATGCTCGCAACAAATATTATATTAAGGCGCTTCCCCGTCACATGATCATGCCTGAAATTGTACAATTTGTCTGCCTTGATTACAGAAATAAGTTTAAAATAATTTGTTCTTATTCGACTTATTTCCTTATTGGCAGTAAGCAGAGGCAGAAGACGATCAGGTGTTGGCCATAAATTAGGCTAAAATTTGCTTCGAGTTGTAGCTGCTTAGAATAACATCAGAAAAATTGACAAGAACACGAAAAAAAAACTTTCTTAGACATATTTTAACTTTGGTTTTGGAGTTTTGGCTTATGCTCACAACAAATATTATATTAAGGCGCTTCCCCGTCACATGCCTGAAATTGTACAATTTGTCTGCCTTGATTACAGAAAAAAGTTTAAAATAATTTGTTCTTATTCGATTTATTTCCTAATTGGCAGCAAGCATTGGCAGAAGCAGATCAGGTGTTGGCCATATAAAGACGAACAATCAAAATTTGGTAGTGGAATCTTGTCACTCTGAACCTGGTAAGTTCTGACTTCGTAGTTTTGTATTTTTTTCTTTTTTATTGTTTTCAGTTGTCCATATATTCTATTTAATTGATATGGGGTTAATATTTCTTTGAGGAATTTGACAATAAAATAAATTCCTTTCCATAATAAGACAACTATTTCAACAAACTCAAATATTTAACTTTACCAATGTTTATTATAAACTTTGTCAATTAGGCGTATTGTAAAAAGAAAGGATGAATTGATATCCATGGTTTGTGTTTTTAGAAGGATCTTGATCGCTCCACTAACCTTCCCGCATCGATCGTCGGTTATTCTACACCGATAAACGTCTAAGAGTCATAGTCCCTAAGGATCAAGCAAATTTAGAAACAACCGGCCAGTCAACCTCACGGATTTTGCTCAAATTTGGTATATAGACTGAGGTGATTCTAGAAGCCAATATCTTCACTGGTATGTCGATTTAGCAATTGCCTTTGCTACTGAACAAAGTTCGATTATAGCTTATTCCATTTTTTAAATAAAAAAAACTGGGTAAGTATTAATGCGTCGTTGCATGACGTAGTCAAACATGAGTAAGTGGATGTCATTTCGATAAATTTTGTTAAAATTCCATTCAGCATATTTTAGAAATGACTTGATAATAATAATATTCATATTTTTTTCCCCAAATAGCATGTTAAAAGTATTCAATTTCACACCTAAGGTGTCAAAAAAACACAGGTTACCCAGGGCTTTAAAATCAGTTATTCTTTGATAGCTGCATTTCAAATCAACTAAAAAACACTAAGCATTTATAAACTATATCTTATATCTAACAAAAAATAGCCAGCCCGGAGCAAAATTATTTTTCGTTTATCTGCAAATGCGACGACAAGATATGCTTTCGCTACCTTTGATGAAGCACACATTTTTTTAACACACAGGAGTAGGGTAAGGCGAAAGTTAAATGCATGCGAATGCTAAAAATAGTCCAACCGGGAACTCACATGGCGCACGCGATAGAAAGAAGTTTCTTTCTCTTATTTATGCCCTCTTTATAAAAGTAAATAAATATAATATGAAATATGATATATACAAAAGTTAATAGACTGGTTTACATCAACCCATGAAAAAAAAAAACTTACCTAGAAATATTTTACTTTGGTTTTGGAGTTTTGGCTGATGCTCACAACAATCATTGTATTAAGGCGCTTCCCCGTCACATGATCATGCCTGAAATTGTACAATTTGTCTGCCTTGATTACAGAAAAAAGTTTAAAATAATTTGTTCTTATTCGATTTATTTCCTAATTGGCAGTAAGCAGAGGTAGAAGACGATCAGGTGTTGGCCATATAAAGACGAACAATCAAAATTTGGCAGTGGAATCTTGTCGCTCTGAACCTGGTAAGTTCTTACTTCGTAGTTTTGTATTTTTTTTCTTTTTTATTGTTTTCAGTTGTCCATATATTGTATTCCATTGATATGGGGCTAATATTTCTTTGAGGAATTTGACAATAAAATAAATTCCTTTCCATAATAAGACAACTATTTCAACAAACTCAAATATTTAACTCTACCAATGTTTATTATAAACATTGCATGCGAATGCTAAAAATAGTCCTACCGGGAACTCACATGGCGCACGCGATAGAAAGAAGTTTCTTTCTCTTATTTATGCCCTCTTTATAAAAGTAAATAAATATAATATGATATATACAGTTATATAAGTTATACAGATATATAAGTTAATAGACTGGTTTACATCAACCCATGAAAAAAAAAAACTTACCTAGAAATATTTTACTTTGGTTTTGGAGTTTTGGCTGATGCTCACAACAATCATTATATTAAGGCGCTTCCCCGTCACATGCCTGAAATTGTACAATTTGTCGGCCTTGATTACCTTGATTGCCTTGAAATATGATATATATATATATATATATATATATATATATATATATATATATATATATATATATATATATATATATATATATATATATATATATATATACAGCCTTTTGCAAAAATTATGGCCGGTTCAAGTATATATACAAGTATATCAAAAGTATATCAGACATTATGGGATATCATCGCTGATATTTTTTTCGGGTTGCTTATCACTAGGGCTTTCTGAAAAAAATATCAGGAATGATATCCCATAATTTCTGATGCACTTTTGATATACTTGTACATATACTTGAAACGGCCATATTTTTTGCAAAAGGCTGTATATATATATATATATATATATATATATATATATATATATATATATATATATATATATATATATATATATATATACAAAAGTTAATAGACTGGTTTACATCAACCCATGAAAACTGAGTGTATCTATGCTATAAAGCCTTTAACTAAATCTTACGATGCTTTATTTTCCGCGTTTAAGGTGACTGACTACTTTTGAATGTTCAATTTGAGCCTACCATGTGCGCGCGCACAAAAACCGCTCAAAACAGCATAATAACCTTTAAAGTTTTATTGAGGAACCATATACGTTTTGAACTTAATACAACAGGGCAAAACCATAACATTTTTCATGGGACTATTATGTTCTTGAGAAAGTTTGAGGACAAAAATGTAATTATCAAAACTTATAGAAAAGGCGCTGTATGTGTTTTTGTCGTTTGAGAACGGTTTTCCGTTCATTAATCTAACAAAATGCTGAATTTTGAGCTCCATTAGATTTTTGAATTCATTTATTGCTTTTTTTAATGGTTCCTCTGGGCATTCCGTCCTCAAACAGCGAGTACCTGTAAATTATGTTCCACAGTATATATTATTAGCACGAGTATATATTACGGTGTATTGGGAAAAAGATACTAATTAATAGATATATCAGTTATTTAAGGAGGCTCCCTAGAGTTTATAGGTATTTGGAGCTATAAGAGAAATCCGTTTATAGCAAAAGCATATCTGCATATCGATGCCTGATAGCCCAGCCATATTAAAGATTATGAGTTTAGGATTTGTTTGTGGTAGTAATGATCACGTACCATGTTACCATAGCAACGCCGCATCTATCATAAAAATTCCATGGTCAATATTCTTCTAAATACACAATATAAAACCCCGTTTGGTTTTTTATAACATAACTGCGGCTTAAAAACATCTTGACATCAGAACGTGAGATATTAAGAAATTTCGATTTTCCTGGATTAAAAAAAATCTGATGTCAGGATTTCAGTAGCATTTTGTCAGTTTCATTTTGAAAATTAACGTACGCAAAATAAAAATTCTTCAAGTTTAGTAGTTGTGCATGCGCAAGCATGCTCATTGCATTCTAAATAAATGAACTGTTTTGAACGTGCAAGTTTGTCAAAGTCGTATAAAAATCACTAAACACAAGGGTAGATTTCACGGAGCTTTATTTGCTGCTGCTTCTGTTGCTACTGGTTTGAAATGATTGATAATTCTGGACAAAATGCAAGTAGTTTTTGTGACTCTTGGTGCTTTGCCTCTAGACGTCGATGGAGGAAGAGTAAACTCTAGGGAGCCTCCTTAACAGGAGCCCGAGTTAACGCAGTCATGCGTCTGATTATGTTCCAATCTCCTACAGCAAAATTGGCAGACGTCCATATTGCCTCTATTAGCTACTGTTTTTTTTTTCTTTTTTTTTTTTTTTTTTCTTCCGAATATTACTGTTGTTATAGTCATGATAGGTCTTATAATTAGAATTAATTTAAAAATTATGAGCGAACAGCTGGTTTAGACACTTAGAAATAATATATCCCGATGTTTGACATAATTATTTATTAATGCGTTTTTAGGTTATAGGCTTTTGCATGCAAAAAAAGGTATTCTATTTTGGATCCATATAGTTTAATGAAAGCTATATCTAAAATAAACTGCCTATTTTGTTTCTACAGAAAGCTCACGAATGTAATAGCAAATTATCATGGGCTTGAAAGATGATAAATATAGGCTGCTTATACCAAAGATACTGCTAATGATTTTCATAAGCCAAGTCAACGCATTGGTCGAGCAAGGTAAAGTTCTATGTGGCGTGGACTTTTTCCTTTAAATTGAATTTGAATTTTCCAATTTGAAAGGGAGCGAGTTATAAAGTTACGCAAAAGTTAAATGGACTGGATTTGCAATTATATTCAAAACAAGATCGTTACTAAATATCCTACTCACAGAAAATCGAAAGAAGAAAAAAGATGGGATAGACTGTGAGACGAAAAAGAAATTTATTGTATAAATTGGGGCGCTGCTCCCAAGGAATAGTACCTTATCTAGTGCTATGTAATTGACAATGAGGGTTTATCAGGTCTTGCGTGACATTTTAAATCTTACTCCAACTCAAAAATATGATAGTTGAAAAGAAAATACCAAAATTAGTAAAAATGGAAAGTTTGAAGTGGTTTTATTGAAGAGCGCCGAAGATATCGGCGACCGAAGTTGGCTGCCTTTACAAAGAAACATATGAAAAATATGCTGGTAGGCAAGCTGTTGCATCTCAAGTATCAATGCAAGTGCTATTAAAAGCCACGGAGAATATAAATATATTTTCAAACAGCTCTTTTTTGTTATTATATTTAATTTCAGTGGTTGGTCGATCGACCGGTTGGCATAACATACAGTTATTTGAAAAAATGTTGTCACTGACCGGCTCCGCGACTACGTGACTGGACCGAAACGGAGTATGGGTAGAAATCGCTGAAGCGCTTAATTATTCACTCTGACGTAGTTGTTTTTGCCTACTAATAAGATAATATAAGCAGAAATCCTTTAAATGTATGTCTACTGGTTTTACGAAATGAAGACAAAATTCTAAATGACTAATATTCAGTCAAAGATTAAAATACTATTTTCGTACTGTAAGCCACTGCTCCCGTTCGAGCTAGGCGCGTAGTCGCGGAGCCGGTCGACGACAACGTTTTTTCAAATGACTGTATGGTATGTTCGGGTCAGTGGGTTGGTTGGTGTTGTTGATTTATTTACACATTCTTTGTTGTTAAAGGGAACTGTGATTTTGAAACTGACTTCTGCAACTGGCACAATGATAACCTCGATGATTTCGATTGGTTAAGAGGAGGAAATAACCAATCAACCCATTCATTTGGTTCAACATGCGAACAAGGACGAGGTAACTAAAGCAATCAAAATACTTGCTATATTTCATTTAGTTGTTTATCGTACAATAGTTAACAATGTTCTCATTTTATGGCTTAAGGTAACCACTGCAATGGAAATTACATCTACAACGATAAGCATTCAACATTCGAGAAAGGAAAGCTTATCAGTCCAGTAATGAATCAATCAAAATGCATGACGTTCTCGTACTTCATCAACGCAACCAATATGACAAGTGTACAAGTCTATATCAAAGTGAATGGCACCGAAACCCTGGCTTGGGTACGATCTGGTTGGAGAATGGGTCACTGTGTCGAGGGTCTTGTATTTTTAAACGAGACCAGACCATACCAGGTACTGAAAAGAATACGATACATTCATAGTGGAGCTCCATAAATGAATAAAAGGCTTCCATGAAACCTCCCAAACATTGATAGTTTTGATATTTCTATATATAATTTATCTTACTGTTAAATGAAAAATAAGGAATACATATTACACCAAATATTTGCCATTTTATTTAGTTTTTCCAGCTAGTATAATTACACATAGGGAGCTTATATTCGTCTTGTTTAGGTACTTAACTTTATCTTGTACTATAAAACCTTGTGATAGCTCTTTCACTAGCTAAAAAAGAAATTCGAGAAAATTTTGAAAGGCGCCAATTACTGACAAAGAACATTTTTATTTTGCATTGATAAATCTGTCTCTTGTGCTTGTGAAGTTGAACTGAAAGTAAGCTTTAAAAAATGTTTCGACAACTTTTGCAGAAAAACATTCGCGAGAGCAGTTCATTTTCCAACCACAGAAAAAATATTTTAACATACAATTTGCTTAATGTAATTCTTTATTCGGATCGACTGGTATAGGATTTCTGATGCTTTGAAGACTTATAATAACTATTTTTCTTTCAGTTTTTCTCTGCTTGTAAAACCACAACGAGAGGTGACCATAGTGTTTCATAACGCCGCGTCACACTTGTCATGCATTTAGCACTCTATTAAACGATAAATTGAACTGGGAGTTCCGCTTTTAGGCAGTGCCTGAATATATATCATTTATTCATTCGGTATTCTTGGCTATTCCTTGAGATGTACCACGGCACTCAGGGCAAAGTCGGCATAAAATTAAAGTTTCAAATTTATAGTTCTTAATTAATAAAGAGGTTTCAACTGAATAGTACCTTAAAATATGATTTAATGCCATCGATACGGCATAGACCAAGGAAAAAAACTGCCGAGAAAAACTGGAGAAAACCAGAGTGAAACTGGAGAAAACATTGATCGACCAATTCGGATTCAATCTGAAGACCAATGGAGAAAAAGGGATACAATAGTAAATAACTTAAATATTTGTTGCTTCTCATATATAACCTTTAATTCTCTTGATTTTTGTCAGGTCATCGTTATGACAACATCCCTAGGCGTCTTACAAGGGCAGACTGCAATAGACAATATTAGGTTCATCACTGGACCCTGCAAGAAAGGTTTGTGCCCAGATCGCAAGAGCGCCATGTCTTCATGTTTGTGTACCCAACTGACAGCCTCAAATCTTAACTTCATATCTCTTGTATCCCTATCCCCACCCCCAACTGTACTAACATTCCTAAGCATTTTCGAGTCCACATGGTTCCCTCTATGCCTCTATTTTGAATAATCTAAGAACAGTTATAAATGGTCTTTTCCAGATGACGGTACATTTTATGCCTCTCAAAACAAGTTCTTTAAGGTTGGAAGCTCACCTCCAACAGATGACTGGAAAATGCACTTTTCCTTCACGGTGAGAAAGACAACAGGAAACCTTTCCGAACCGATGTACTTCGTATATCCTGCCACAGGAAAAAATCCTATCATCTCCTTGAATTATTCTGAATTTCCTTTCCCAGTGGATTACTTTTATAGCATGAATGCTGTTCAAGCATCAGATACCATTTTTGTTGTTACAAATAAAAGATCCAAGATGCAGGAGCTAGGAACATCCTCCTATGACTACAGAGCGATTTTATCTCAGACGGATGGACAGCTTGGCATTCAAACATTTCAAGCCGTTTTAAGGAAAGGTAATGTTTTTAAATAGCTGTTTGTCTGTTTGTTTGTTTGTTTGGTTTTCTTAATTTTCAAAAATCGTGGCTTATGATTGGCTGCTGATTCATTGCGAATTTTGTTCTAATTTGATTATCCTAAATTCTATCAGTGTACTTTATTTTCATGGATAACCTATGAAGGCGGAAATTCAAACAATTATATTTTTAGACTTTTAGGCTTTTTTCTCCACATTCTCGTTCACGATGTTTCTGAAAATTTTAGATTCTTATCATTCATTTACAGGTACAGCTTGTGTACAAATTTAAATGGCAAATTTTGGACAGGAAACAAAATTTACGACGTTATAAAATGGAACCTAAAATTTGACGCATACAGTAAATTGGACTGTACACAAATCACCATTTGATAAATTGCCTTGAATTTTTGAAATATCTAGTTCACGAAAAATCAGCTTCAAATCTTAATCACTCATTGAATAAAGATTTATTGACTGAAGGCCGTTAGAGACATCGAAATGAGGGTTTTTCCCAAAATCACAATTTTGTCGAGCTCTTTGAAGCTATATCTAGAATATGGAGAAATTTGTACAGCTTATCCTATCAATCAAATCAAATCAAATCAAATCAAATCAGTTTATTGCTCATTAAATTACAGTTTGAGAATTTTTGAAATAAGAAAAAATACAATAAATTAGTTAACATGTATGTATAAAATAGTTTTTACAATTGTATATATATAGGTTGAGCCTGAGGGCTAAATTAACTGGTAAGTTTTCTAGTTAGCCCCCAGTCTTTATGTTACTAAATTATTATATAAGCTAAGGAAATATACAAGAAAGTTAATTAAATAAGAAGAAATATCGAAACTATTGAGGTAAATTTTTAAGTAACGCATCGCACATCGCTGGAGAAAAGTATGTATTGTTAAAAGTGTTGGTTATATTGCAGGGCATCTACTGCGTATGCGTGTCCAAAAAATCTCGCCATTGTTACCAGATACATAATGATTTCTTTTTCAGAAAAGAATCCTGGCTGCCTACTAAACTGGGTTCGCCTTGAAGATTCTTGCTTTCGTTTTCACATAGAAAACATCCAGACATGGAACGATGCTCGCAAGACATGTCGAAGCTTCCATGGTGACTTGATTAATGGCAAAATCTTGCTCAGTTTGAGAACTCTCCTCTTAGAAAATCTGTTTGAAAATGTTAAGAAGAATGTAGATTGGACACTGTGGTACAAGAAGTTTCAGTTGCACAAAAACGTGGGTGTTCGGTGCGGAGCATTCCACCTGATTAAGAATGTGACAGAGTACAAGAAGTGTTCGGAGAAAAAACATGGATTCATTTGTCAAAGCAATCCAGGTAAGACGTTCGTATCCAAGGGTTGCCAAGTGTTGAAATACGGAGTCTGAAAAGTGGTCCGTTCGAAAAACAAACTGCAAGCTTAAGAGAAAGAGAAAGAGAAAGAGAAAGAGAAAGAGAAAGAGAAAGAGAAAGAGAAAGAGAAAGAGAAAGAGAAAGAGAAAGAGAAAGAGAAAGAGAAAGAGAAAGAGAAAGGGAAAGGAAACGAGAAAGAGAGATGGTACCCCCAAAAGTAAAATGATCCGGAAAATGATACGGTTAGAATAGAACCAACTGTGAGTTTGAATACGAATCTGGTTACGGATTAGGCTGAAAGTTTCATTTGAACCGCATTGTAATTTTATTACCTATTGCTTATTGTGTGTTCCTTTTATTTGCCTTCAAAAAGTTGACGTTGCAAGGGGACAGCCAGTTACATCTTCATTAAATTCATCCATGGGATCACTAGTTGTCGACGGCTTACTTTACACGTGCCTTTACAATGAAATGGTGAGAACACAAGTATTGCGGATACATGGGTTCAATGAATGAATGAATGAATGAATGAAGGAAGGAAGGAAGGAAGGAAGGAAGGAAGGAACGTTTTGGTGAGAGGCTAGCGCAAAAAGAAGACGTAAATACGTTTATAACATTGAAACACAATAATTAACTTGCTTTTCCTTAACTAACAGAATTACCAGATTATTTCGTGGTTGAACATAACGCTCCATCGGATGATGTTTGTTTATGAAGTTCAGTTCGACTCAGAACTACTTCCTAAAGAGATTTTTGTATTAGAGAACAAGAACACCAGACTATGTTACGACTACAAAATGGATCGGGATATATATGGCGAACCAAAATATATCCGCCGTTCCCGATTCATATGCAAGTACTTGACTAAGGGTAATGAGGTTTCCATAAGATTAGGCATTGGAAAAGTTTGTCAAATTTCCGTCATCGCTTATAGTAAGTTTTACTTTCTTTATGAAACAAATTATACAGCTACCTAACTATCTACCTGTTAACCTACCACCCACCACCCACCACCCACCACCTACCACCCACCACCTACCACCTACCACCTACCACCTACCACCTACCACCTACCACCTACCACCTACCACCTACCACCTACCACCTACCACCTACCACCTACCACCTACCACCTACCACCTACCACCTACCACCTACCACCTACCACCTACCACCTACCACCTACCACCTACCACCTACCACCTACCACCTACCACCTACCACCTACCACCTACCACCTACCACCTACCACCTACCACCTACCACCTACCACCTACCACCCACCTTCTACCACCTACCACCTACCACCTACCACCTACCACCTACCACCTACCACCTACCACCCACCACCTACCACCTACCACCTACCACCTACCACCTACCACCTACCACCTACCACCTACCACCTACCACCTACCACCTACCACCTACCACCTACCACCTACCACCTACCACCTACCACCTACCACCCACCTTCTACCACCTACCACTTACCACCTACCACCTACCACCTACCACCTACCACCTACCACCTACCACCTACCACCTACCACCCACCACCTACCACCTACCACCTACCACCCACCACCTACCACCTACCACCTACCACCTACCACCTACCACCTACCACCCACCACCTACCACCTACCACATACCACCTACAACCGACCACCTCAATCTACCAGCCCACCCAACCAACTACATACCTACCTACATACGTACTTACCTACCTACCAACCTATCCACCCATCTACCAACCCCCTTACCTACTCACACACCAGCTGATCTGAAAAAGTGACGTACAAATGACATCACTGCAAAACTGAGGTGTCACCTCAAGTGATTTCGATTGAGACGATTGAACTACTTCGAAATTTTTGCAAGATTTGTGTGAAAAAACTTATTTTATCGTGTGTCCATTTTGTTACCAGCGTCAATGCAGGGTAAAAAAGGCTTTTGTAAGATGCCTAGAGGAGGCACATTTTCATTTTCAATCGTTATTTAATTCAAATAAGAAAGGTAAATAGGTCCTGGAAAACTTTGCAGTTTTCGCTTTTCTCTTGCTAGCCAATTCAAATTCGGTACTTGAAGTTAAATCAAGTGAATTATTAATTACTTTAACTCCCTAACAAGCCAAGAAATCTGTAATATATATATTCTATAAATCAATGATGTTTATAGACCGTTTTTTTATTTTAAAATAAAATTTGTAGTGAGGAAAACGACTTTACTTGAGCAAAACTATCGCCAAAACCACGCTCTCAAATTCGTTGCATTTTTCTGTCAAAAGTAGGTAAAAAAGATGTTTAGGGATTAAAATCTACAATACAACTCTTTGCCCTATTTCCTTGGAAGGTTTTTCTGGTAAGAAAAGGCTAATTCACCGTCAGTTTAAGCTGTTATTTTCCCGAATCACTGGGCTACAAAGGATGACACCTCAGTTTTGCAAATTTTCTCGATTCTGATTGACTAATATTTTTCCTCAGATCAGCTGGCACCCACTTACTCAACTACCTACCTACCTACCTACCTACCTACCTACCTACCTACCTACCTACCTACCTACCTACCTACCTACCTACCTACCTACCTACCTACCTACCTACCTATCTACCTACTACTTACCTACCTACCTACCTACCTACCTACCTACCTACCTACCTACCTACCTACCTACCTACCTACCTACCTACCTACCTACCTACCTACCTACCTACCCATCTACCTACCTATCTACCTACCTATCTATCTACCTTCCTCACTAAAAAGCTATTATTAAGTACAGGAAATCTGTACCATTCACATTCACAAAGAAATATATATATTATAAGAAAAGTACACATATGTTTGGGGCTATTTATTTTTTAAATGTATGTGTGTCCTTCTACGAACGGAGAAAGTTTTGGTATAGCAATGTGATATTTCTTAAAACCTGTTCTTCAGATTCAAGAGATGACATTAAAGGAGTAATCCGTGAACTCTGGTATGACGATGGCAAGACCATTGCACAGACTCAGACCTCTACTATTACTTCGCCTTTTGAAATTGACGAAGATTACAAAGAAGGCTTTACGACTTTTGTAAAGGTAGATTGCCAATATGGTGTATATTAATGATGATAACGAACGGGTATTACAATTATTTACAAGATATTTGCCATCTTCTCGTCAATAGTCCTCTTCATCGTCATCTTGAAAGGTAGCCGTGCCTTTGCATCGATGCGAGAAATGAGGTGACCTTGCAAAGATGAAGACCTTTTTTAATACCTCGGACAATTATTAACATGTCTCTATCATTGCAAGGTCACCTCATGTCTTGCTTGGATGCAAAGACGGCACAGCTACCTTTCAAGATGGCGCAGGGAACTGTGAAGGGGACTATTGAAAGTTCTCCACACGTCGATTACATAATCTATAATGAGATATACCTAAAATATCTATTTTTTTCAGGTTCCCATGAGTGGCAATTATACTTTCCAGTTAAAATGTTCATATAATAATCCGTGCAATTTAGACATAAGGCGATGGGATGATCATGAATCGGTTTACATGTCAAGAAATTACTTTCGGAAGAAACTAATACCGAAAGAAAAACCTGCTGCTTATAATGAAGATGACACGTAAGTAATATCTCTCTACACCATAACGTCATAAAAAAGCACAGAATCACATAAAGGTAAAAAAAGGTAAAGCGTCCATATTTTACGCCGGTAGCTCGTAATCGTCCGTGACTCATAAACTTGAGGCCGACGGTGCGTTCATCTCTCTCTCAATCAGTGCTCTGTTTTTACGTATTCTTAAAGCCAATTAAAGCTACACAGAAAGGAAAGAAGTCGAAACAAGGATGCGAAGTCACTGGGAATCGAACTCGGACCTCTTGCACCTTGTCACACAACATCGCATATTATTCCATACCATTTTATTCTATCGCCATCCCATCCCATCCCATCCCATCCCATCCCATCCCATCCCATCCCATCCCATCCCATCCCATCCCATCCCATCCCATCCCATCCCATCCCATCCCATCCCATCCCATCCCATCCCATCCCATCCCATCCCATCCCATCCCATCCCATCCCATCCCATCCCATCCCATCCCATCCCATCCCATCCCATCCCATCCCATCCCATCCCATCCCATCCCATCCCATCCCATCCCATCCCATCCCATCCCATCCCATCCCATCCCATCCCATCCCATCCCATCCCATCCCATCCCATCCCATCCCATTCCATCCCATCCCATCCCATCCCATCCCTTCCCATGAATGTTCTATATGATGTTTTGTGGAAAGCTTTTTGGTTTCCTTTTTTGCTTTAGCTGCATTCAAAGGACATCCAAGTCATTGTACCTCAGCAAATGTACAATCTATGTTTTGACTGTAAACAATTCTAAAGCCAGAACAGATCATGGATGTTTTTCTGTTGGCATGACAAGACCCGATGGCAAAACAGAGGATCCAATAAACTGGGAATACTTGTTTTCTAAAGACCCAGGTTCGTATGTATTGGCCAAAACGGAAAAGAGCAAGAGACTGGGTCAAGATTTGAACTTTAATCAACTTAGCAAAAACGTTTTGTCATACGCCACGAGCCTTCAAAAGTGTCAAATACTTGGTTTGTCCCCAAGACCAAACATTCTTAGTAAGTACTTGACACTTTTAAAGGCTCGTAACGGATGACATAACACGATTAAATTTGGTCGACTTATTAAGATTGAAATTCTGTCTCAGAATAAATAGTTCATTAGATTAAAATTCATAACTTGACCCAGTTTCCGATTCTGGTAACTGTAATCAGCACATTGGTCTGTCAAAAATTCCAATAGCAGATATTAGAGTTACACTCCATAGGCTTCAAACAGTTGTTATTGGTATTATTAAACTTACACATTCTTTACATTACAGTTGACTCTTGCAAATCATTAGCAACAGCCAACTGTAATGTAAAAAAAAAAGTGGAAATTTAATAAAAGCAAACACACGGACTTTTAATCGTGTCTTTGAATAGCTGACTTATAAACGAGGCTAACCCTGTGCAAATGAGTCTATGGTCTTCAAAAATAGCGGTTTAGCTCGAATGCGAATTAACCGGTGCATTGTTTGAAGGCAATTAAGTCTAACTATATGCTATATAGAGATTATCACATGTTAAGAGTTTGATATCGTTTTTATTCACGAGTTTCCCGTATCATACCGCGAACAAGCGAGTCCGCGATATGATTCACTTCAAAATATTATTTAAAGGATTCCACGTTTCTAATTCAAGATAAGTTTAATGAAAAAATTCAAAAGTACAAAAATATATCTTAATTTTGGTATAAATAAATAACGTAATGCATCTGTTTATCTCGTCATTCTTGACTACTATCGCTAGATTCTATAACATAACGTTTCCTTTTTGCTGGCACGACTGGTTGGACATTTTTGTTTATGTTGATCTCAATGCTGCTTCCAGAAATGGTTGCATTAGAAAAAATACTGGGAACATTACAAGTTTTAGTTGAAAAAGATGAAAAATTCACAAACATAAGGAGACACAATTGAATCTGAATGAGATTTTTGTTGAACACAGAGTTCTTTGGATTGTGATTCAGAACTTATAATGGTACTTATCTGTTGTAGTTGTCCAGAGTTGAGAGTCGAATAGCTGTTTATGCTTTGCATGTTCTTGTGACCAGAAATCTGCATAATTTGTTTTGGTGGAATACCGCTATCATTTAGCTTCTGAACCATAGTTTTATGTGCAGAGTGGTTGGTAAGATTGTTCTGATTTGGAAGTTCTGCGTTTAGGGCCATTGTTTTCATGAATGAATACAATTTATTGATTCCAACAGGTGTTTTCTTGAACCAAGCCTGCGTCGCTTTTCTTTCTTTCACATTGTTTACAGCTATGTAAAAGGGGGAATCGGCTGATTTGCATTCTTCTGGCCTTTTAAGAGCAAATTCTTTATAAAGTTGAACGGGACATCGTTCATCGTTCTGGATTTCATACATCCTTGGCTTTACAGGACGAATATCTCTAGAGTTTTCGCCAGTTCTTGTCTTTAATTGTTTGGCGTTCTGTGTAATCCAGATATTCAAGTTCCCCAGTTTCATCTTTCTTGAGTTGAATGTCTCCCCAACAAAGGTCTCTGTGTTCTTTTCCTCCTCTCATTCCAAACTGAAGAGTACTGTTAAGCCATAGTGTATTTAACATACTCTCTGGAGAACCATTTCCCAACTGTCCTTTTCTGTGTAATTCATCTATCTCGTGCTCGGTGAATGAGCGTGTGGCGTTTGCTTTGCCTCCTTTTTCTGAAGACTTAAGATCTTTTTGCTTTGCCTTAATCACCTCCCGAAACCCAGAAAATTCAACGGAGTTGATTAGGGAGTATCCATAGTTCTTTTTCTTTAGATATCTCTCGACACTGGCTATGATAGAACGAAGAGAAGATGGCTTATAATTTGTACCATCTTGTTTTCTTACTCCAAGAACAAACTCTTGCAAGCGTGAATCCAACTCTTTTGGAGTGAGTCCTTCTGGTTCTTTCTCGCTTTTACGGCTTAAGAAAGCCTTAAATAATGCAATGTCTTGTTTAGTTTTTCTAGATGTGTTTTGGTTTTCATTTTCTTCCAAAAATCGGGAAATATCCTCTTCGGAAAAGAGTACGAATCGAGGGTAGGAATCATCCATTTTCATTCATCGACGAAAACCCGCAAAGCTACCACATCTCGCGCGCATAGCAACGTTACGTCACAAAATAGTACGAGCAATGTGATTGGTTAAAAGTATCATATATCGCGAGATTTTATTGGACAGTTTACCGTGAAGTGATATCGTATCATATCACTGATATGGTTTTTATTCACGGCTTTATTTCACGGATATCGACCCTAAATATGTAATAATATAATATACTCACTGTATGTCGATTCACATATCGTTTCATTACTTGATTCAACAGGTGTAAGGATTTTAGAGTTTAGCATCATGGCAAATAATGGAAAGCAAAATGACTCTCGGGAACTTCTTAACATACAAGGTAAGAAATAGCACTATATTATAAGCTAGAATTAATATTAATAATAATAAGGATACTAAGGATAATAAGGATAACAAGGATAACAAGGATAACAAGGATAACAAGGATAACAAGGATAACAAGGATAACAAGGATAACAAGGATAACAAGGATTACAAGGATAACAAGGATAACAAGGATAACAAGGATAACAAGGATAACAAGGATAACAAGGATAGCAAGGATAACAAGGATAACAAGGATAACAAGGATAACAAGGATAACAAGGATAACAAGGATAACAAGGATAACAAGGATAACAAGGATAACAAGGATAGCAAGGATAACAAGGATAACAAGGATAACAAGGATAACAAGGATAACAAGGATAACAAGGATAACAAGGATAACAAGGATAACAAGGATAACAAGGATAACAAGGATAACAAGGATAACAAGGATAACAAGGATAACAAGGATAACAAGGATAGCAAGGATAACAAGGATAACAAGGATAACAAGGATAACAAGGATAACAAGGATAACAAGGATAACAAGGATAACAAGGATAACAAGGATAACAAGGATAACAAGGATAACAAGGATAGCAAGGATAACAAGGATAACAAGGATAACAAGGATAACAAGGATAACAAGGATAACAAGGATAACAAGGATAACAAGGATAACAAGGATAACAAGGATAACAAGGATAACAAGGATAACAAGGATAACAAGGATAACAAGGATAACAAGGATAGCAAGGATAACAAGGATAACAAGGATAACAAGGATAACAAGGATAACAAGGATAACAAGGATAACAAGGATAACAAGGATAACAAGGATAGCAAGGATAACAAGGATAACAAGGATAACAAGGATAACAAGGATAACAAGGATAACAAGGATAACAAGGATAACAAGGATAACAAGGATAACAAGGATAATAAGGATAACAAGGATAACAAGGATAACAAGGATAACAAGGATAATAAGGATAACAAGGATAACAAGGATAACAAGGATAACAAGGATAACAAGGATAACAAGGATAATAAGGATAACAAGGATAACAAGGATAACAAGGATAACAAGGATAACAAGGATAACAAGGATAACAAGGATAACAAGGATAACAAGGATAAAAAGGATAACAAGGATAACAAGGATAACAAGGATAACAAGGATAACAAGGATAACAAGGATAACAAGGATAACAAGGATAACAAGGATAACAAGGATAACAAGGATAACAAGGATAACAAGGATAACAAGGATAACAAGGATAACAAGGATAACAAGGATAACAAGGATAACAAGGATAACAAGGATAACAAGGATAACAAGGATAACAAGGATAACAAGGATAACAAGGATAACAAGGATAACAAGGATAACAAGGATAACAAGGATAACAAGGATAACAAGGATAACAAGGATAACAAGGATAACAAGGATAACAAGGATAACAAGGATAACAAGGATAACAAGGATAACAAGGATAACAAGGATAACAAGGATAACAAGGATAACAAGGATAACAAGGATAACAAGGATAACAAGGATAACAAGGATAACAAGGATAACAAGGATAACAAGGATAACAAGGATAACAAGGATAACAAGGATAACAAGGATAACAAGGATAACAAGGATAACAAGGATAACAAGGATAACAAGGATAACAAGGATAACAAGGATAACAAGGATAACAAGGATAACAAGGATAACAAGGATAACAAGGATAACAAGGATAACAAGGATAACAAGGATAACAAGGATAATAAGGATAACAAGGATAACAAGGATAACAAGGATAACAAGGATAACAAGGATAACAAGGATAACAAGGATAACAAGGATAACAAGGATAACAAGGATAACAAGGATAACAAGGATAACAAGGATAACAAGGATAACAAGGATAACAAGGATAACAAGGATAACAAGGATAACAAGGATAACAAGGATAACAAGGATAACAAGGATAACAAGGATAACAAGGATAACAAGGATAACAAGGATAACAAGGATAACAAGGATAACAAGGATAACAAGGATAACAAGGATAACAAGGATAACAAGGATAACAAGGATAACAAGGATAACAAGGATAACAAGGATAACAAGGATAATAAGGATAACAAGGATAACAAGGATAACAAGGATAACAAGGATAACAAGGATAACAAGGATAACAAGGATAACAAGGATAACAAGGATAACAAGGATAACAAGGATAACAAGGATAACAAGGATAACAAGGATAACAAGGATAACAAGGATAACAAGGATAACAAGGATAGCAAGGATAACAAGGATAACAAGGATAACAAGGATAACAAGGATAACAAGGATAACAAGGATAACAAGGATAACAAGGATAACAAGGATAACAAGGATAACAAGGATAACAAGGATAACAAGGATAACAAGGATAACAAGGATAACAAGGATAACAAGGATAACAAGGATAACAAGGATAACAAGGATAACAAGGATAACAAGGATAACAAGGATAACAAGGATAACAAGGATAACAAGGATAACAAGGATAACAAGGATAACAAGGATAACAAGGATAACAAGGATAACAAGGATAGCAAGGATAACAAGGATAACAAGGATAACAAGGATGATAATGATAATAATGATAAGAACGATGATGATCGTGATTGTGATGATAATAATAATAATAATAATAATAATAATAATAATAATAATAATGATAATAATAATAATAATAATAATAATAATAATAAGGTGATGGTGATGATAATGCTTTATTATTCGTGTTTTCTTCGAGTTCTCCTTTTTCTTGAATTTTTGCGATATATGTTTTTACCTAACTTTTTATGAAACATTGACTTTTAGGGCAAATTCGTTTACGTGGTCCACATTTTGGTAAGTGTAAATGTTAATTAGTCTGTCGGGCTTGTCGATTTCTTTGTTGATGGTTGGTTTGTTGGGGATTTATTGCTAGGTCAGTCAGTCGGTCAATTGATCAATCAATTCTTTTCTTTCGTTTGTTTATTGGTTTGATGGTAGGATGGTTGGTTCGTCGGTTGGCATGAGCGAGTTTTACCTTGGCCGATTGATTAGATAAAGGGTAATTAAAACGGGGGGTACTCCCTATAATAGGGATGCTCCGCCCTAAAGGGATGCTTTTTCAGGCCGCACGTATAGAAAAGGGGAAAAAAATTGTGAGTTTTGGTATAAAAAGGGGTAGATTTTCTTCAAAAGCTAGATGAAAGGGGTACCTTTTCAGGCAAAAAGGTATAAAAAGAAGTACCTTTTGCTGAAATTTGGTATAGGAAAGCCGGTAAGGGGTCGAGAGTCCTGGCGGAGCATCCCCATATGAAATGACCCGAAGTATCCCCCAGGGAATTGATATAGTGAATGGGTTCTTTAAATTGTATGTTAATTGATTGGTAGCTAGGTGGTTCAGTTCATGCTGGTCTTAAAGTGGTTTGGTTAATATTTTGTTGGTCTACTGCTTTTTAACAGTGTCTACTAAATTTCTAATTTCAATCTGATTTTCCTTGTCTTTCAGGTTTAGCGCAGATGAAAGGTCCTGAATATGGTAAATAAAAATGTTTTGTTAATTATAGTACGCACGACAAAATTACTCGATTCTGATTGGTCTAGAGGAGTACAATTAGAGCGTTAATTGGTACTCCACGGGAGTACCAATTAGGTCGCTATGGAAACACGGCCAAAAGCGGCAAATTTCCCCAGTGAAATGAGTGAAATTCCCAAAAAAATCAGTGTTTTATAGATTAAAATACAAAAATTTCAGAAAACTGTTTAATACACACATAGGAAGGCCTCAAATTATGATAGCTAGACAAATTCAAGACGTAATAAATCATGTTTTGTAGTAGATAGTAGTTTTTTCTTTCTAGTTTTCGCCAAACAATTTGAGTTGGAGTTTGAATGTTCTCGTTTTACTACCTGTTGTCTTCTGTGGTCTTCTCGAAAAATATATTCAACACCACATCTACAATAATTGTACAATATGCAGAAAACAGCTAACAATAGATTTAAAGCAAATTTCTTTCCGTTTAGCGAAAAAACACAGCGAGTAGAGGCTCGTTTTTTGTTTTGAAAATAGTTAAGATCAAATCTTACCAGCAAACTGTCGAGTAGTTGTAGAGAGACGAATTCAGCTATTTATCTCAAGTTAATTGATCCTAAGTTGTCAATCCAGTCTTGAAATAATAAAATCTTCAGATAATTCACCATTCAAAGAAAATAGCAGCGAAATTCTTCAAGCTACAGGAGGGAATAATATCCAAAGCGCATGGTCTGATCACTGTCGACTCGTTCACGGCAATCATTACATGTACTTCAAAACTTTTAACTTGAACGACATATTTGTCGCTTTTATCCATTTTGATGTTGTCCAACTAACTTGTTTTAAAAGAAAGTATTTTTGAAATTGTGTTTTTACAGTTATTAGCAAATGCTAAGAGGAAAAAAAAAAACTACTTATTTTAGCGAACTGTAAACTCTTAACTTTCGCTTAGTTTTCACACAGTACGCTTTCAAAGGAAAGTCGCTTCTTGATTAGCTGTTTAGCTGTCAGTACTATCATTCAATAGTTGTCAACATGCATTAAAATGGCTTTTTACTTGAGATGTAAAATTATTTTCTAGTATTTTGTAGTTCAAATCATACATAAAATACTAATTTAAAAAGGTTTTACAGCAACGTTAACACTTTCTATGCTGTTCTTGACTTAGCTTTCTTGGAGAAGGGTCGGTTATAGCAAAGGCAATGAAGATGGATGAATGCCTTCGCCTCGCATTTTTTATAAAATTTTGTTGAGTGAACTATAAATAAAAAATCGCACGACCTTCTCGTACAATTTGCAATTAATAGGCACTCGTAATGTTTTGAAAGTTCTTTAATTGCACCTAAAGGCTCGTGCAATTACAAGAACTTTCAAAACATTACTCGTACCTATTAATTTCCAAATTGTACTCGAGGTCGTGCGATTTCCTATACTAATTGGGAGACAATAATCTCCTACGCACACAATAACGCAGTCAAAGACAGAAGAAGAGGAACATGTGAAATTATAGCTTTTAGAAACATATGCATTTACGACCAACCTCTAAACCAGTAATTTTCAACTCACGGATGAAGGCTTAAGAATTAGCCGAAACGTCTTCAAATGTTATTGATATCAAGGATGGTGCCCACTAATTGGAAATCAATTTTATATTTTAAATAAATATGCGAATTATCTTATACTATCAAAGGGCTTAAAAATCTGTTTAAAAAGCTAGAAGTCACCAGGCATCTAAGATAGATAAATGGATGGGAATATCAGCACAAATTCATAAAAACTGTGCTGTTAACGTGATTGTGCTCGTTCAAGGCAGACAATTATTTAAGGTGGCCCGCACCTATTGATTTGTTTGACGGACGTGAATTTTAATCGCGTCTTTTTGAATGAAAACCTAGTTTGATTTCTGAGAAATTTGCAGTCATGAGTCTTCAAGCCTAGAACTATGTACCAGTAATTGTTTTTCTATAAATTGAATAAAATATTTCGAGTGAGTTCGCTCGCCATTTTAACTTGCTTTTACATGGCCAGGAATACAGGCTATTTGAGCCTGCAGTAAAGCAGCGGTTTCCACCATGAGAGTATTAAAGTTGCAATATCTTTTTACAAAGAAATGGCTTGAAGCAAGCAAAGAACCATAACTATAATCTCACATACTCAAATTCTCTCTAAAGCTCAAATCAATATATCAGGTATTACATCTCTCGGACCTATCTGACTATAAATTTATATAAGCTGCTTGTAAAAACAGCGGGTTCAGGATGACCGCTATTCCTGGCCATGAAGGTAATAATTTCTTCTAGCTAGTTGGTTTGCCATTTGGATCGAAATCTACAATCACTTGACGTAAGCCACAGACATTTGTATGGCGCACGGAATGGTTCAAAATTGTTATTTCGATTGTAATTCAATTCTTGTTTGTCAATTGCGTTACTTCTCTTGAAAGTGTATAACTTATGTATCGATTGCTTTAGATAACCATTCCATATCTCTTTGTCAATCATCACGCATAAAAAAATTTGGTCAATCCGGCACCAAAACTCTGTCGATCTTCAAAACTAAGTTTGTCGATTCAAAAACCTATGCGATCCAAAAAACTCTGTCGATTCAAAAGCCTCGCTCTGTCGATAAAAAATATCCTTCGATTCAAAAAACTCTGTTGATTCAAAAAACTCTGTTGATTCAAAAAACTCTGTTGATTCAAAAAAACTCTGTTGATTCAAAAAACTCGGTCAATCGCCAAAACTCTGTCGATTCAAAAAAACTCGGTCAATCACCAAAACTCTGTCGATTCAGCAAAAAACTCGGTCAATCACCAAAACTCTGTCGATTCAAAAAAACTCGGTCAATCACCAAAACTCTGTCGATTCAGCAAAAACTCGGTCAATCACCAAAACTCTGTCGATTCAGCAAAAACTCGGTCAGTCACCAAAACTCTGTCGATAACTCGGTCAATCACCAAAACTCTGTCGATTCAGCAAAATAAAATTGTTCTTCAGTCTATTTGTTTTGCACTTGGGAAAGTCGAAATTCCGCTTACTTCTCATATTAAAGTTTAGCTTGGGTAGTAAGCTGTGCAACTTATGCTTCACGACCTCACATTAGAGCTGATCGCATCAGTTGAAAAGGTTGGTCGTTATAGCATTTCTGCGGTCGTAAAGTGTGCTACGTAGTTTGGGCACTGGCTGCTAAGGCTTCAGCATAAGTGGTGAATGGGTAAATTATTCTTAAAGCACAATTCTGCACTCTTTCTAAATCGTCTAACAAATATTACCGGGGCCCATTTATCTGAATTAATATGACATAATTATCTATGATATAATGATATAATTATCTAAACTTGTTTTCAAATTGTTCTATTCATTTCGCAGGTAGAAATTACGAACCAGGTATGTGCCTTGATAAAAGTCATAGCGTTTATATGAGAGTCACATAGCTGGGAAGAGAGAGGTAGAAAAATCATTGTCAGATTCAAAATATGGAACATGGAAGCTGACACCAAACGGTATTATTGGAGATGACAAGATTATCCTCTGGTGTGTATCATGTGAGATACACAGTCAATAAGAAACATGTGTTAGCAACCTCCATGCTGTCAGTTTAGGAGATCGAATCAGACCGCGAGGAAAGAGTACTTTATTCCATTACTCGTTTTACATTAGTGACGTAAATAATACAATTACATTCATTAACGTGCTAATTATAGATTCCATTACACCCTCCCGGGCCAGCAGTAAAGAGTTAGTTACAGGTAACAAGGTTACAAGGTGTTGTTATAGTATAAGTGTTCAATTAAAGTGTTCTTTGATTTTTGTGACAGCTTTTTGAGCTGCTGCTCGAGGAATCCTTCGTCGATCAATTTCGTTCTCTTTAATGGATTTGTTCTCGCTGGATGTATCCTCCATGTTCATTGATACTTCAATCGGGTACAGCTTCTCGATTGGCCTTAATATCAAATTGCCATTCGCTGTCCTAAGAGTGACAGAACACACCAATCCATCCCTCCCCTGATGTTCTTTTGTGATGACTCCAAGTTTCCATAAGTTTCTTCCTATGTCGTCATGTATTAAAACGATCTGTCCTATGGCTACTGGACTCCCTGATATCAGGTTCTTCTTTGTGAGGGATGAATGTTGTTCCCTTAGGTTGGTGAGATACTCCCTTTGCCATTGTTTCCAAAAAATTGGCATCACCTTTTGATGATGGTTTGATCGTCTTGTAAGGTCTTTGGATGATTCCTGAGGAAAGTAGCCTGGGTCTTCTTTGGAGACTTCTTGTTTGTCTGGTAATGTTAAGAGTCTGTGTCCGCAAAGGAAATGGGAGTGAGTGAGAGGAGGACCGTCGTTGATGTCTGCGTAGGGGTATGTAATGGGGCGACTGTTCAGAGTTGCTTCAATTTCTGTCAGTATAGTCTGTAGGTCTATTGCATTCAGAGATGTGTTCCCAATGCTTTTCTTCAGTCTTCTTTTGACTAATCCAATTAGTCTTTCATAGAAGCCACCCCACCATGGTGCTCTCTCGGCTATAAATTTCCATTTGATTCCACGGTTAGCGAGGAACCTTTGAGATTCCGCTGCTTCTAGTATCTGTTTGGTGAGTGCTTGTAGTTCTTGAGAGCCGGCTTTAAAGGTTTTGGCGTTATCTGAGATGATGCATTCTGGAATGCCTCTTCTGCTTGCAAATCTTCTGAATGCTTTCAAAAATGCACTTGCTGTTTGGTCTTCTACTAACGCGAGGTGAATGGCTCGTATAGCAGTACAGGTGAATAGACAGATATACGCTTTCTCATTGCTGTTGTGCTGCTTTCTTTGAATACAGGAAAGTGAGGTATGTAGTGTATTAATCCTTGATGTATGCTTGGATTGTGGACCTGCTCTATGAATCCTCTCTTGATTTGATCAAGTAGTTGTTTGTTGTATTTGTAGATGAGCTCTGGGTCTTTACGGTTAAGGGTGTGTTGTAGGTTGCTCAGTCGTTTTCTCGCTAGTGTGAAGTTTGTTGGTAGGTTTTCCTTGTTGTCTTTCCATGGTAGCCTGACAATGTACCTACCAGTAACGTCGTTCAATTCAATAGTGTCTTTAAAATGTTTCTGGACCCCAATCGCTTCGGGGTCGTTGTTTTCTTCAGGGATTATGCTTATTTCCCAGAACTTGGTTAGAGTTTCAGTAAGGTTGTCGTCTAGGTTAGACTGAGCATTGAAGTATTGACAATGTGCGTTGACTGTTTCTGGACCCCAATCGCTTCGGGGTCGTTGTTTTCTTCAGGGATTATGCTTATTTCCCAGAACTTGGTTAGAGATTCAGTAAGGTTGTTGTCTAGGTTAGACTGAGCATTGAAGTATTGACAATGTGCGTTGACTGTTGATGCTGTACTTGATTCGTTGTTGGGTACCGGACCTGAAAGGAGCCATCCAAACTTGCTTTGTGTGGCCATCCATTTTTTTGTTGTGTGACTTCTTTGTATTTCCCAGAATGATCTGAGCGTAGTGGTCGTTTCCTAACAGGATGTCTACTGTGCGCTCACCTGCCGCGTTTAGTGGGTCGGCGATATCGAGGGCTTTGAGTTCGGCAGGAATTTGCGTATGTTTTGTGTCTGAGAGTGGTGGGCAGATGATCGGTGTAACTAGGGCTAGTATCTTGATGTCTTCCTTTACCACGTTTAAGGTTAGTGTTACTTTTTCGTAGGATTCTGGAGTGCTTTTGGTTGTACCAAATGTGCTTACTTCTAGTGACTCGTACTGAGTAGCTTGCAATTGTAGTTTGTTTTTCAAATGCTGTGTTATGAACGTTTTTTGTGATCCGGTATCGACAAGGATGCGCGCTTGGCATCTTGTTGTTGGTCCGCTTGCTGTGACCAGAGCGGTCTGCATGAGTGTGTTCGTTTGTGTTGTCGCTTTGGACAGGGTTGTCATTGCTGGTGTGGCGGGCTTGTTTTGTTGTGGGACTCCTTGGTTCTCGCGATTTTTGCTTGAGTCCTGATTGGGTTCGCTAGGCTCGCAGATCGACGTGTGGTGTTTGAGTCCGCAATTTAAACACCTTCCTTTTGATCGGCATTGATATCTTGTGTGGCCTGATCGGAGGCAGTTAAAGCATCTTTTCTTCTGCGTTAGTACGGTTCTTCTTTCTTTGGCCGTTTTTGCCTTTGAACATTTGTCAGGGCGATGCTTACCGTCGCAATATATGCATGGCCTTGGTTCGTATTTATCGTTCGTGCTGTTGCTTTTGCGTGGTTGCGTGTTGGTTAGAAGAGTACCGATTGTAGGTACGAGGACGTCGTCTACGACTGAGTGCGTGTCGTTTTCTTGTCTTAGTTGGACTTTTTCTCTCGTGTTTATTTCGTGGCCGAGTGTTGTTCGCAGTTCATTAAGCGAGCAGTCCGCTTTAGCATTTGCCCTGAATACCGCATATCGCAATTCTTCTGGGAGTTTCTTTAGGAGAATAGGAATGAGCAAACTGCCATAAGAATCCGTTTCAACTCCGAGCGTTTCTAAAGCGCGAATGTTGCTTTCGCAGTTGTCGTAGAATGTTCTTAATTGTTGAACGTCATTTGGTGGTCCGCTGATGTTAGAAAGTGATTCCATGTGCGCGTCGATGAGGATTTGTTTTCATCCGAAGCGTTCTTTTAGCATTTTGATGGCTTTTTCGTAATTGTGTGACGTCATAGGAAGACCTGAAATTGCGCGCGCTGCGTTGCCGCTGATTAATCCTTTCAGGTAGTTCATTTTATCTATATCGTTCAAGTTGTGATTACTGTGCACTGCGTTATCAAAGCTATCCCAAAATGTTAGCCACTCGAGCGGGTTTCCGTCGAATGGTTGTATGTGTAGCTTCGGGAGGTTGATGTTAATTCTAGGTTTTGTTTCTGTTATTGTGCTGGTATGGAACGGACTCACCGGATGAAATTTGCCTGCGATGAATTCTGTTATCTTTAGAATCCAGAATTGGATGTTGTCTTGAAATGTAAGGGCTTGGTCGGTCTCGGTGCTTATGTCTTCTTCACTTTCTAGAGCGTTTGTGATCGCGGAGTCCAAGCTTGATATTTCTTCTAGTCGTCTTGTGAGTCGCTCCGATATCGCTCTCAATTCCGTAGTGTTCGGTGTTTCTGTGTCTTCCATCAGTCGTTCCGCGCATTTTATATCCTGAGTGCAGTGGCCTTTATACGAGCCTCTTACTGCTATGTAACGTTTGATGTCCGCCATCATAACGGGTTTCGGCACCAGTTTAGGAGATCGAATCAGACCGCGAGGAAAGAGTACTTTATTCCATTACTCGTTTTACATTAGTGACGTAACTAATACAATTACATTCATTAACGTGCTAATTATAGATTCCATTACAGTCAGTGCAAAAATCAATGATCATCCCAAGAGTGGTATAACTCACTAGATACATCTGATTATTAACATACTTCCCATGTACCATTTTGGTCTCAGATCTTATGTTCTATGCTTTGAACCTAAACAAGAGTTTGCAATTGTGCTGATGGACATTTTTCAGTCATACTTTTAGAAGAAACAAAAAGTATCATCAGCTCTGTCGAGGCTTCTGTCACATGGTACTCCATTCATCCTAATTTCATTTGATTATCGAAAGCCTTTACTATAGGTACTGTTTAATAAACGAGCAGGAGTGTTTTATCGGGATTTAAAACACGAGGCGAAGCCGAGTGGTTTTAAGCCCGATAAAACACGATCTGCGAGTTTATTGAACAGCTTAAAAAATCTTAAGGTGTATCTTCGCATTTTCTACTGAATTTTTGACGAATGAAACAAGTTTACCAGAAAAAATCCGAGTTAATGTTTATGCAAATGAAGAGAATGTTTTATCAGATATAAAACCTCCTCCACGGACAATGATTCCTATTGTGTTTTCCTAATTAAATATTCATGAGTTTTTTAATAAAGGTATAATAGTATGGTTGGTAGTGATATTTGGCATAATTGTGACTCTTCATTTTTTGAATTTTTTTTTGTTATTTAACGAGCCGTCCTGGGCGAGTATTTGCTTATATCTTAGAAATTTACTGAAACTGAATAAAAGCCACCGGTTCGGGCAATCAATTGAAAAAAAAAGTTCAATCACCAACTCATCAAATGTTGTGAAGGCCAGATATTCAGCAGGTTTGTACGTCTGCACGTAAGTTTCTTAAGTTCTCTCCAGTTAGTGCTGTATATATAGAGAGCCATCGCTTTTGTTATACAGAACTTGCCGGGATATAATTTTGGCAAGGAATTCGTAGTTTTCCCTGTTTTGTACTCGTAAGCGAGTTTCTTGAATCTCTTTCTCGTCTCACAGATCATTCTTTTTAGGTCCATAAAGTCCACAAACTGATTTTTTCTTACTGAAAACGACAGTGGTTTCCTTCTCCTAAATACTTTAGATTTAAGAAAAGCGATCAGTTCAAGTTATCTTTCCTACATAAAAATTTATGGGAATCCTTTGGCGCGCGCGGATTCAATGGATGAGAAAATGTCTTTTGTTTTCTATCCAATCAAAAAAGATAATTTTGAAATACCTACATGTACTCTCAGCCAGCAAATCGCAGAAATTCTTAGGTCGTGATATAATATGTAGAATATTTGAGATTAATTGAGTAACATTGTGCATTGTTTTTAACATAGAAAACATATGTAGCTAGTATACGTATATATTTCTTATCAATTTTCTATATTTACTGTAGATAAATATCTGAGTCCAAATACATATACAGGTAAGGATATATCTACATAAGAGAATATGATATAAGAGAAGGAACCCCCGTGTCCCATCAAGAGCACTCTTTGATGCTATTTTTATAATCGACTCTAAAAATATCATTCAATGATATCATTCATTTGATCGTTTGATTTTCTGCACATGCGCTCTACGCTTTTTACTCTCAATGACATTTACCATTTGTCGAAATAAGAAAAAGTTAACACAGCAAAACGTCAGCAAACAATGTTAAGCGCACATAGTAAATGCGCATGCAGTAAGGCAAACGATTTAAGGTAGTTCGGGACGCTTGCTACTGCGCATCCGTTTCGCGCATCTTGTTTTTAATCACTTATTTAAGCGTTCTTGATGTTTCATCCTAATATTATGTAAAATTGAATCCACCTCTACAATTAAACTAAAGATTTATTGGGTTTAGCTCTATTTCTGTTGTAAAAACGATTTTTTTCCCGAACACATACAATATATTATTGCCAGTTATCAGCTCCGTTTGTGTCATTTTGCAACCAAATGGTTTTTCACGAAAACTCAACCTAGGAAAAGGAATTTAAACTCTGAAGACAGGTACACCTTTTTCAGTGTACGCTCTCTCAGTTATTTTTTAAAAGACCCTAAATGTTGGTCCGTCCTGGAATCGAACCACGACATTCTGCACAATGGACCCACGCTCTTATAATATGAACCAACAAGATGGCGATTAAAGAATCCTGGATACCTAACAACCTATCTTTACAAATACTTGTCGACCTCTTGGTTCAGTTTTTACCTTTATTCCTTGCAACAATGCTGATTCACAGCATCCCTACTAGTTCTTCAAGTCTCTTAAATCACCATAATATGAAACTTTACCAAAATGAGTATGCTTGTTCTAGGATTTCGTCGGCCTCTTGGTCCATCCTATCTTGGTGAGTATTTTCGTTACATCTCAAACCTTCTATACGGTTTCCTGAAATTTTGTCACGACGTAAGGCACCAATGGACCTCTTGCACTAGTAAGAGTTTTTGTTCTTCTATTAGAACCAACTGTTTTGGATTCGTACTACGAATTGAGCTGCTCTTGGATTTAATGCAAGGGGTCTATAACAGAAAATAAAATAAGATTGTAGTGATTAAAAATGTTTATTTTACTTTTAGATCCAAGTTGGTGGGAGTCTTTTGCCAAATCATTTCCCGACATCCATGTTGAATTGGGACAAATTGTTCATCTCGAAGGTAAAAATTGATCAGCGAATGTTCTAAGAAATATCTGGGACCATTCTTACATAGGGCGTTAGACTTGCTCTTTGATTATCAGAATAAATGATGTCGTATGTGCAAATACTTATTTCATAGAAACAGTATGAAGTTGAATACCTTTATGTGATAGGATTGCGTTCATTCATTTAGTGTCTGTTCGTAAAATACAGGGAAATACCGAAACTGGGGTGTTTCGATGTACGTTCCTGATTGCTCAATGCAACTGGATCTTAGTTTCCTGAACACCATTTCAAGAATTGATGATACTGTACCAACTGGAAGCCAAATGAAAACATTCAGCCGCTACTACACAGTGGAGAAAGAACCGGGAATATACGCAATAGAGGTAATGTAATAAATATTACATTGCTATCATGTGGCAATTAAGTATAGTTAATCTTCCCAACCCATATAGAACAAAGAAGCAATACCAGTTTGTGGCATAATGGGGCTTTGGGGTTGAAGCATTCCATCCGAACTCACATCAGGCATACTGGTCAGTGGCATGGCAAAGAGAGGTCATAATCCTCTCTCAATCTAAGGGTCATAATTCCTTAGGCCGCCGAGGGGTCGTAATCCCCTCCTGGGGGTCATAATCCCCCAAATGGGCCTCTAGTTTCCATGGTAACAACAAGCCAACTACCGGCTAAGTAGTTCACCATGGGTCTATGGGGAAAGAGTGACCAATATGGGAACACTTAACCCCAAAAATGCACAACGTGCATTCCCCATAGACTCCTAGATCCCAAGACTACCTTGAAAGGCATACTGGGGACATGATATATCTAATTTGATGGCTAGCGCTTTAAATGTCTTACTAGTTGCTCCGAAACGCTAGATAACGTTGACTGGGGACATCGAATGTAACGCTCATAACAGTCAGAAGACTACCTTCCAAGGGTCTTCACTAACCAGGGGGGAGACCAACCGAGGCTGCAGTAGTCGCTGCACCAATTCTATAATTGTGACCCGCCTAATGGGATGCTCGAATTCCCAAAAAGGAAAGAAGTTGTCGAGCCTCGTTGGTTAAGGCCGTCTTAGTTAAGGGGATCCCAGATGCGTATCTAAAAAGGGGGGCTCACTGTATTTCCCCTTACTGAGAGATATGTTTTCATAGCCTGTAACGGACAAATATCTTGATATGTCTTTCCTATACAAATCGTCTGCCCTACTCGAAAGGGGTCGGTTTTAGAGATTTTGAGTTTGATTGACATTGAAGTAGGTGTGTTGGAGGATGGATAGAAAGTAACATCAAGTGGGAATAGATGAGTGTCAGTGCAGAACTGTGAATTACGTGTGAGCTCTCCAAGGCGGAGAAAACCAAAAAATGCAAGGGTCATTGTTGACCAGATCATGAGAGAGTCGTAATTATTGGTGTGCTTCATAGCAAGGAGAGAGTAGAATATATTAAGGTGACTAACTGTGATGGGTAGGCGAGTTAGAGTGGAACACCCTTGAAATCGCTTTATACCTTGGCAAACCAGATGAAGGCGATTTAATTTTTTAATATCAAGTTCATATCCACACCTGATATGTAGGTGTCGTACTGCTAATAGATAACCTTTGATGGAGGAGTATTTAATTGATCTGGCTAAATATGCGACATATTGGATTAGAGATTCTTCATTGGTGGGCAGTAGCTGAGTATTGGGAGGTCTGTATAAGGAGAAGAATTCAAGAAAACGTTTTTCACCTGAGCTATAGGTTTGCTTTGTAGAAGCTGCTACAGAAAGGGTGAGTTAATGTTGTATATCCGTCGCTAGATCTGCAGGAGCGTTGATGGCACAGGGCAGGGAGCTAGGTCGGCGAAGGGTGCCAGTTCTCGGAAGCGATCCATCTGAAAGCGAGAGAGAGAGAGAGTCAGTGATTTCGTTTCTTTTTCCCTCAATGTGCTGAGTCCTTACATAGAAATTAAATTTTAACGTCAGAAGCGTAAGGTGACGGACCAGGTCCATGACTCGCGGCACGTGGGACCGCTTGGAATTCACAATGTTGACAACAGACTGGTTGTCACAGAAAAACAAGATGCGCTTATTAGAGAAAACGCTGGCCCAAAATTGGCAGGCGACTTCTAGAGCATACAGTTCCTGCCAGGCAATAGAGATGCCAGGATGCCCTAGCTGCTGGTGAGATTGCCAAGTGCCTTGGAACCATTGAGAGCCAAAAATTCCCCCAAAACCGATCGAGCCCGAGGCATCCGTGAAAAGAGATGGAGTAGCGGAAGTAGTCCACGAGGAGGACAAGAAAAAATTAGAACTGTTCCAGTCTGTGATAAAGGTCTCCCACATTGTGAGATCTTTGTAAAACCCTTGTTTAATTTAATGTGGTGGTTTGCAGACGAAATATTGCGGGTGAGTTGTATCATACGCTGTGTTGGAACAACCTTGCAAGCAAAGTTAAGGGTACCAATGAGGGACTGTAATTCTTTGAGGGTAAAAGACTTCCTCTTTTTAAAAGAAACAAAGGCACGGGAAAGACGCTCTACCGTATCTTGTGGGAGACGAGCTTCCATTCTAGAAGAATCTAACACAATACCCATGAATTCAAGAGATGTAGAAGGTCCCTGTGTCTTGTGAGGTGCAATGGGAATGCCAAGATTCTTGAAAGCTAAAAGCATACTAGATAAGCTTTGTCGACAATACAGGTCATGAGGGGGGAGGGGGGGAGGGGGGAGGGGGATGGTGGCTCAAGGATAAGAAAATCATCTAAAATGTGACAGACAAAGGATATGCCACAATAATTGAAAAGAATCCACTCTACTGCCTCAGATAGTTGGTTAAAGATATACGGAGCGCTCCGCAAACCAAAAGGAAGGACCATATAATAGGTGATACTATTGTCTCCAGACTTGGGAAAGGAGAGACGAAAAATAGTTCTGAATTTATCAGAGTGTTTTTAGGAACAAGGTCGATGGGAGAGACTTGAAAGTTTGGGAAGGGTGGCTGAGAAAAGGGTCCCGCCACTCGGCCGAGTAATACTGGAAAGGTTGGATGTAACAATGTCTGGTTGAGCTAAAGCGGTTTATGAACCCTTTATGAACCCTTGCGGCATACCTAATTAATCTCATATAGCTAAGTAGCTCTTGAACCCGAAATGGATATTTTTGAGTAAATACACTCATATAAGTAGTGAATGCTGTAGTCCACTGTTCCACATCACTAATGGCAGTATTATTGCGCCGTTTCTTGGTGACTTTGATTACAGAATTATCAAGCGACAAAGTCAAATTGTAATCTTCATCGTGGAAGCTCAGGTTTTTTTGGTAAAAGTTTATCTAAATCAAAATAAGGGATTTCACAGCGGCTAGTTGTTCCTCTTTGAAGATGCTGTTTTGGGGGCGTTCCCGTATTCCATCGGTTGAGTCTTAAGGGATGATATTCACGTTTCCCAAGCGGCGAACCAATGCCAGACGGTTGCCCGAGGATGAAATCTTACGGGTATGACAGAGTTCTCGCAGTTGTTTAACCGTCATGGCAGCCAAAGCGTCTCGATCGATGAACATAGCTTGTTGTCATCGTAGGCTTGTACGCGGCATTTCGAAGAGTCACGGCTAATATAAACAAAATGGCTTGATGCCTTAGATGTTTTCAGTGTTACTCCAGATGAATTGCTTTCCACACAGTATTGTAACGATCAAAAGTCTTTACATGCACAGAACAGAATGCCAGAAAACTATAAACTTTAGGCTGATACTGAGCTAATGGCGAGCCGTGAACACAGTGAATTAACTGGAACGTGACAGAGGTTAATTACAGCTTCAGTTAACATGCCACAACAAAATGTGATTGGCAGGCCTAATTGGAAGCACGTGGATTGCGTGAGGTTAACTGACAATTGTACCAACCATCCTTTATCCCAACAGCATATTATATTACAGTTTGTTTACATAAAAATCAAAGGCCTCTTTGTTTCTCTTGGTAACTAAGCGAGGCTTACACCACTACCATTGACCGATTCTAATGGTTGTATGATTAACTTTAATTTATATGGATATTAATTCCCTGTTATTCCGAGGATCAATTTACTAAAATAATTCATCAATGTAATTTTCTTAATTTATTTTTCAGTTTGTCTGCTCATTTCCTGATGATCCTGCTGGATTTTCTACACGTCGGAAACTTGCAACTGTTATTGTAAAAAGTATTGACGGCTAGTTCTCAGAGTGCACATAGTAAACCTTTGTTTCCAATAGTCCCTTTATGCATCCCTGCGCCATCTAAAAAAGATTAAAAAAACTTTATCAATGCAAGGCCAACTCATGTCTCGCTTCGATGCAAAGACACATCTACCTAGCCTTTCAAGATGACGCACGGAACTGTGAAAGGAACTATAGCTTGCATTCAGAGGAGGATCCAGTACTATCCCATCATGCATTGCGAGTAAGATATAACATTTTTCCATTTAATTAGCTGAAATGAATATTTTCGAAATTGAAAAATCGATTGTACTTAAGTAGACTGTATGTCATACCTTTTTGGTGATATCTGTTTTGTTAATTATTTAAGAAATTTAAAGAAACTCGTCAAAATACTGGAGTAATTTGGAGTAACTTTGTCAGTTCAATACAGATCCTACAACATGTTCTCATCACATGCTAAACAACACCCTCAGTATTAGTATTAGCGGAGCACCATACCTTAAAAAAAATGGTAATTCATGGAGTTGATTTTTCATTGCTTGATTTGTCCATACCTACCTACCTACCTACCTACCTACCTACCTACCTACACACATGCATGCATGCATGCATGCATACATACATACGTACGTACGTACGTACGTGTAGTTCACTTTCCACCTAAGAAACTTATAACTTAAGATTTGCTGAATAAAATCCTTTGTTCTATACATGTATTCATATGTTCTATAATTATTTTTCTTCGAACTGATAAGTTTTCTAATGCTTTTGAAGGCTTAAGATAATGTTTTTTCTTTTAGTTTTTCCTTCGGGTTCTGGTAAAATCAAAATAAGTGGTAACGCTGTAACCGGCGTTTGCCGCGTCACACAATTGTCACGTTTTTAGCACAATATATACTATTTATGGGAGCTCCGCTTTTAGGCAGTGCCTAAATCTATATATTAGTATTTGTACAAGTATAATTACAAAAAGATTCATATAAACCGGTTGAAACCAAAGAAAACTATAATAAGGACGCAAAGGCACTTGGGATAGTACTGGATCCTCCTCTGGCTTGCATTAGTAGTATTGCTCTTTAGTACTTATCAGTCACCAAGTTTTCAAATGAGAAATTATGAATTGCACTCTTTTACAATATATATATATAAAAAAAACTTGTTTTCTGCCCTAGAACACGGTTACCGAAAAACCCATCGGTTTTGGGAAGCCACGCAGTACTGAGCGAACCGTGTTTTTAACATGAAGGCTTGAAGTCAGTTATTTATGCAACTTTTCTATTGTTAACGTTACTTACCATTGATCCGTGGGTCAGTTCTAATTTCCATTCATCTCTTGTAGCTGCCGTTTTACAAAGTAAAGATTTTAAGCTAGACAGTGGAAAATGGACGACTTTTGGTAACAAAATCTGGAATACAGGTAAATAGCGTTGACGTAATAGGTGAAACTTCCCATGCACAATTTCTTCCCTTTGGGGACTGTACTTGAGGTACATATTAATCACTGACCCTTTAATTGTTGCAATGTCTCTTCGCTAATAGTGTCACTAGTGGCCCTAAAGTTGTTTTATGTTATTTTTCTTCAAACACAGGAAATCGTTTTCAATGTTGAAATGTACACAACAAGTTTCTCACTTTCAATCTGATAATAACGTTACTTCATCGATTTGTCTGTCCTCTTATTGATCATAGCTGTCAACCAATCAGAATGTATTATTTACGTGAGATGTCGTAAATTAGCATGCATAAAACATGGTATAGAACAAAGATAAATTATCATATAGGTTTTATATGTTAAATATTTTTGTACTTTAGGGGCTTCTAAGTCCTTTGCAAATGAAACTGCTGAACTGGAAAGCCCGGTGTTAAAATGGAAGCCATTTTATACCAACATCATATTCTGTCTTGAATTTGACTACTTGCTTTCGCACAACACCACTTCGACTTTGAAAATATTCTTAAAAGCTCAAAGTGGTAGTTCTCTGTTGCTATGGCAAGTACAGGGCATCAGACCGCGGACACGTGGCAAATTACCGTTCACGTTTACAAAAAATTCAAAGGTAAGTTGCCATAATGAATGCGTCGTATTCCTCCTTTTGATATGCAGATTTTCCAAAAAATTATTTCGTCGAAGGTGCGAGCTGGTTAAGGAGATGATATGCAGCTCTTTCGAAAATAAGCTACTAGACACACTACAATTGTTTAAGAAATCATCCAGCTTTTCAGTGATCCCCCTTTTTATAGTTACGATTTCGACTGATGCCCCCTTTCAGCTCTCCTAAACCAAGTGAGACATCCAAAAATTCTCCGTCCCCCTCCCCCTCCACAGGCGATGAATAATGACCGGTCCCTCATTGATAAAAAAAAATATGTTCTTTTATGAAATATTACATTAACATTTTTTATATGTGACAATGATGTTATAGTGCAGCTGATAAACATATAGACCATATCTTCAAAAATCTTCTTTGTGTTTAACATTTTCCCAGAATCAATGTATAAATTATCAAAAAACTGGATAATAAACCTTTACAGCCAAATTTTCGACTTTATTAAAAAGTCTTCATCATTTAAGAGCGCGCGCTCGTTCAAGGAAAGTCATTTATATTTAAGGAATAAAAAACAGTTTTCCGTGTATTATACTCTGATAAAGACATGCGGGATGTGGAGAGAACACGAGAGAAGCGTAGGAAACCACGACGCGTAGCGGAGTGGTTTCCAGCTTCTCAAGTGTTCTCTCCACATCCCAAGTGTCTTTATCAGAGTATAATACACGGAAAACTGAATACACGGAAAACTGTTTTTTTTTTATTGCTTTTATAAAATAACTAGCGCTCAAATGCTTTTAAGAAGCAGAGAGAGAGAGAAGCAGAGAGAGAGAGAGAAAAATAGCGCGAGCATGTATTATACTCTCATAAAACATGGCTTTTTGACCAATCAGAGCGCGCTTAATATCAAAGTTATTTTTTTAAAATTCATAAAAGTACCAATTTTAGATATAGCGAAATATTACCGTAAATATTTATCACAACACTACGGAAATCTGGCATCATCGATAGTTTTCCATATAAACCTGTAACTTGGATGCGATATATAGATGACATCTTCTTTGTTTCGATGAACGGTGAAGAAAGCTTGAAGTTAATCATGAATCACATGAATAATTATCATGATACCATCAAATTTACGTTCAACTGGTCAACTAAAGAGGTAGATTTTCTTGATGTTACAGTTAAACTTAATGATGGTATTATACAGACAGATCTCTACACTAAACCAACAGACAAACATCAGTATTTATTCTTCACGTCCTGTCATCCAAGCGCAAGCAAGAAAGGAATACCATACGGACAAGCTCTGAGGATAAGACGAATCTGTTCTGAGGATGAGTTGTTTGAGAAACGAGTCTCAAGAGGATATAATGAACGTTTGGTTACTAAGGGAATTGATAGAGCTAGAAAAACACCTAGAGCTAATACACTTCTACAAACTCCACCACAAAGAAGTACCCGTGTTCCATTTGTTCTGACATATCATCCTGGACTTCCAAACATCTCCAACATACTACATCAACTCCAACCGATCCTTCAGTCATCAAGAAGATGTGCTGAAGCTATTGATGAAGTGCCCATGGTAGCATATAGAAGACCCAGATGCCTGAAGGATATGTTAGTAAGAGCTGAATTGAGAGCTAAGGATGATATAGATAATAAGGGTTGTCATAAGTGTGGGAGGGTTAATTGTCAGATTTGTAATTTTATTATTGAGGGGGATAAGTTTCAAAGTTTTGTTACAAAACGGCCTTTTTTCATTAATTCAAATTTAAATTGTAATTCTAATTTTGTAGTTTATTTAATTTCATGTTCTCGCTGTGGTATACAGTATGTAGGTTCTACAATCAATAAATTTAGGTTAAGGTTTAATTACCATATAAGTCTAGGATAACCAAACACTCTAAATTAACAGAGGGAAAGAAAATCAAAGATGATAAAATTTACCAGCATTTTAATACACTAGATCATCGGGATTTGGATGATTTAGAGGTTACCATAATAGATCAGTATAAAACAGAGGAACATTTAAGGGAAAGGGAAGTATTTTGGGCATATAAATTAAGAACTATAACCCCATTAGGTTTAAATATGGAAGAATTTGTATACCTTTAATTTATTGTTTTAAAAACATATGCAATTTTTCTCGTAATTTTAACATCAAGTTTTTTAGCTTTAATTATTCATAGTGAATTGTAAGCTCGCGCTGTAATTGACTTAGCGCGCGCTAGTCGCGCACGAGTGAAAACATAAATTGTAACGGTTTGTTTATCCTCATCAGTAGCCCTGATGAAGACTTTTTTGGCTGTAAAGGTTTATTATCCAGTTTTTTGATAATTTATATATATATATATATATATATATATATATATATATATATATATATATATATATATATATATATATATATATATATATATACACCGAATCCCTAAAACTTTGACATTTTTGCGATATATATACATATGTGTTTGAGTGCTATTTTTGTTGAAAAATATAAAGCAAACAAGAAGAAAATCAATTGCAAACATGTTAAAAAGCCTCATAAGGTATTCTAGAACAACTTGGTAACAAATGTTTGTTGAAAAACGACTGAAATCGCTGTCTTTCATATATATGTATATATATCGCAAAAGTGTCAAAGTTTTAGGGATTCGGTGTATATATATATATATATATATATATATATATATATATATATATATATATATATATATATATATATATATCTGGATGTGTCTATTCTGACGGTAAAGTGCTCAATACATTGACATGTAGAGCGTTAGATTATGGATTGTAGATAGATCAAAGACAAGACATAACTTTTGCTGTTACTCGGAGTTTCACGCTTACGCGATCTTCAGACAGTCTTTTTTAATTTTTAATTTTTTTAATTTTAAAAAAGACTGTCTGAAGATCGCGTAAGCGTGAAACTCCGAGTAACAGCAAAAGTTATGTCTTGTCTTTGATCTATCTACAATCCATAATCTATATATATATATATAAAGTGATATTTATGTCTTCGATGTTTATTCATCGAGAAGTTTCAGTAGCGTAGGAGGGGGGGGGGGGGGGGGGAGGGGGAACGTGCCCCCAATAGGTAATTGTTTGTTTTTTTATTTATATCGCGGTTTTTTTGTTTTTTTATTTTGCTTCGGCGATTTTTGGCGGAGGTGCCCCCCAGAACCTAGGTCCTCGCTACGCCCCTGGCAAGTTTTTACTATTAACCGAATGCAAGAGACCATGAGAGACGAATGATAATGATGACCTTCATTATAATCATAATTTGGTATTATTATAATTATTTCCACAACAGTTCTCGTTCGTTGGGAATCGTACAACAAACAGCACAGGAGCAGTTACTTTGTTTGATGTTTCTATAACAAGTAAAACCTGCCAGTTTGTCCCTAAATATTCATCTCCAGGTAATTTACTAATGGTTAATATCAGGAATACTACACTATGATTTCTTCAGTCTTGCACTGCTGTCTGAATAATTTTAGGTATTATTTTAACTGATTAAACTTTCTTTTTTGCTTTAGCTTCAAAATTTTATATTAAAAAGACGCTCAAAATACTCATACGATAACTAACGTTTTCGATGTTGTGTGTACGTAGATTTTCAATGTGGGAAAGATGAATTCCAGTGCAATAGTGGACCTTGTATAAGCAAGAGTAAGCGATGTGACGGCAACATAGACTGTATGGGTGGATCAGACGAAAAAGGCTGCAAGTGCTTTACCACCCAACTAGCCTGTCTCTCTGGAGGATGCGTAGATTCGCAATACCTCTGTGATGGCGCAAAACAGTGCAGCGATGGGTCAGATGAGAAAAGATGTGGTAAGTAGCACGATACGGGATGTTTTTGTTTTCTGTTTTGTTGTATTCTTGATGAAAGTATGAAACTATCCACTAAGTACAATTAAATTATTTAGATAATACCATCAATGATCATAAGTTTTAATTGATATTTTCATAATGATGTTGGCCTTCAATTGTAACAGTAATGTTCTATTGCTGTCTAAGTACGGGTAAACACTTTATGGGCATGTTTATTCAGTAGGAAAGTGTGAAAACCGCTTCACCTGTCCTGATGGTAAATGTCTTTCCTGGAACTCAACATGTTCCAACTCCAGTCAGAAGCTAGAGCAATGCCAAGATATGTCAAATTCCCCAACAGTATGCGGTAAGAAAGACTGAAGTTACTTATATAACGTCAATATTATTGGCTGGCTGAATGTATGAATGTATGAATGTGTGAATGTATGAATGGATGAATGTATGAATGTACTGATGGACAGATGGATTGTTTGAGGGATGGAGAGAGGCAATAAAAGAAAGAGTGACGGAATGGGAAAGGAGTGCTAAAGCACCACATATATTTTGATAACATCAACGCATCATTCAATTTCCTTCTAGCATTTATGGCTTTGTAACGCATTGATACTTTTAGGCGGCCTTTCTGATTGCCCACTAAACAAGCTGAATTGCCAAAAAGAGGAAGTTCCAAATTCTAGCTATTCTTTCCGAGGTAATTTTACATATTTTATGGTTTTGCATCTTAATCTGTTCGTCTGTGAATATCAAACTATGGGATTATGTCTGATTTTACGTAAAATCTTCTTCACATCACCAAATAGACCATATAAAAGTTTTGATATTTTGCAGGACCTTGCAGTTTTAAATACGGATTGTGTGGCCTAACCCCAAATAACACCGGCAATTTGGTTTGGAAAATTGGTCAAGGAAGAACAATAACAGAAGGAACAGGGCCAAGCAACGATCACACGAGTTATAGCGTCAAAGGTGTGTCTAGTTATAATCCTCTTCTTATTCTTTTCTTCTTTTTCTACTTCTTCTTCTTCTTTTTCTTTTTTTCTTTTTCTTCTTGTTCTTGTGTTTCTCTTTTTTATCAACAATAGCATAATCATCATCATTTTAAAAGAAAATATGGTCGCACGCGCCAGTTGCCAATTAGGAATTGGAAGCAAAAACAAGATGTGATAAAAACAAAACAAATAAAAGAAAGCATCTAAATGCGCCATTTGTGTCAAGAATGAAATCAATAGCCATGTTGGGATGCAATGGTATATAAAAGAAATAAGCTCTATTTTAACATCTGTAGGCAGGTATATGTTCTTAAAGACATCAATTGGCACAGCTGAAGACAGTGCACGACTATCCAGTGACTGGATGAACCCTGTGTCTCCATCGTTATGCTTACAATTTTGGTATCACATGTACGGGTCTGATATTGGAGCATTAAAAATCATAATGAAAACGAGGCAGGGCGAACAAGTGTTGTGGTCAAAGTATGGACAGCAAGGGAATCAATGGTATTTAGGTCAAGTCGAACTGACAATTTCGAAGAAACCGAATACAACCTTTCCAGTTTTAATGAATACAAAACCAGTAAAGGTAAGATTCGTATTTACTTTTTACTGCTGCCAAGCTGCTATATGTATTTAATTGGTTGGTTGGTTTGTAGCGGGCTGATGAGTTGTTATTAGTTACTCCGTTGCTTGGTTGGTATGATGGTTGGTTGCTTTGATGGTTATATGGATGTTTCGTTGACTGTATACCAAATGTTTTAATCTTTGATAATTATGTAGAAATTGATTATGGAAGTTCGCGGGCATTGCTTGTGCGCATCTGTTCTGCGCATATGGCGTGACAGCACGCGCGCATGACCTATGTTTTTCAATATCAAACTCCGTCACGCTCGTTGCGAAAACGAATTCAATCAACTATATCTCGAAAAAAAACGGCGACCCCATTTTTTTATTTTAGTGTTTTATAAAGAATTACAAAAGCCGTCAGTTTACAAACTTGAAGGAAAAATATGGCAAAATCATAAGAAAATAACGCATTTGGATGAAAACGTCAATCTACATTACGGCCAAAGCGTCACCGAATGGTGCATGGTGGATGCAAATTTGAGCTAAAACTACAAATTGTTTGTATGTTTTCATAAATATTTACACATTATATATATTTATCTATTTATCTATGAGGTTATTACGTTTTTATAACGGTTGTTTCAAAAGATGTTTAGCAATCCATTTAGTTTTTCTAGAAAAAAAGTTGGACTTGTATGCATTACGCACAAGCGATTTTCGACAAGAAAAAGGCTGCGCATTGATATTATCTCTCTCCTAAACGGGAACGCTGACCCCCATTATTTATTTGCTCTTGGAACTTCTATGATGGTCTTACTTCATCATACGAAGATTGAAGAAAAAACAAACTGTTTTCCCCGCGAACTGCGTCCATAAGAGCCGTTTTCCGTAAATATCGATAATCGGCGGACAGTCGCATTAAACTAAAATTCTTTTTATTTCACCAATCAAACCCCCTTTGGTGACGTATTTTCAAAAATTGTGTTATATTACTTTAGTTTTCCGGAAGATCGAGCCTTTTAGATTAAGTAGTAAAAATATATTTATTGATGACAAACGAAGCGTCTTTTATTACAAAGCGGACGTAAGGACATGTAATTTTTTCCAATGTAATTTCTTCAAAATTTGTATGGTAAGATAACATCATTATGGAAGATTGATAAGCAAATAAAAAAATGGGGAACTTTGTAATATGCAGCCTTTTTCTCGTCGAAAATCGCTTGCGCGCATCCATATAAATCGGGCATTAAAGTCAATTTGTTTTGTAGAAGAAAAAAAACATAATGGATTACTAAAGGTTTCTTTAAACAACCTCCTATTTAACAATTAGAAGACGAACTCGAGATTTCTATCGGCTGATAGTCAACGAGGGGCTCCGGCCCCGAGTCAACTATCAAAGCCGATAGAAATCGAGAGTGAGTCTTCTAATCGTTTTAGTAAAAATCTCAACTAAACTATACTATACTAAACTAAACTAAACTTCACAAAAGCGCGAAGGAAAAGCCGCCATTTTTTCAAAACAAGTCCGGCTTTCTCTACCCACTATCTATCGGCTGATAGATAGTGAGTACGTTAGCCAATCAGAATGCAGGATTTGAAATAGTATAGTAGTAGAATTTTACTAATAACCAATAGAATCTATATTATATGTAAACATTGATGTAGCTTTTTAGCCGTAAATTTAGGTTTTAATCCAAATTCTTTTTTCTTTTTTTTTTTTTTTTTAGATTTTCCCATTTTTTCAAATTTGGAACATTTGAGAGTTTATCTGATTCTTTATAAATTATCAAAATAAAAAAATGGGGGTCACCGATGTTGCTTTAGAGCTATAAGAGTTTTGAAGAAATGAAACGATACTTTTTTGATATTTTGCATTGCCCATCCAAACATCCGATAATTAACGTCATCTCGATGAGTGCGCGCGCACTAAATTCATTTGCAAAAAAGTCTGCGTGCAAACGTATTATTAAGTCTATTCATCAAAGGCTTGTTCTATGATCTTCATTAGTTCATAATCGAAGGAATGAGTAAATCCGGATCTCAAGGAGATATAGCTGTAGATGACATCGCTCTGCTGGAAGGAAAATGTACTAAAAGTTACAGTGATCGTAAGTTGTTATTTGTTTATTAGCTTTATTTGTTTTAGTTTCAATATAAAAATAGCCTTCAAATAAAATGAAATAAATAAATAAATGAATGAATGAATGAATGAATGAATGAATGAATGAATGAATGAATGAATGAATGAATGAATGAATGAATGAATATATGAATGAATGAATGAATGAATGAATGAATGAATGCCTGAATGAATGAATGCCTGAATGAATGAATACCTATAAACAATAATACCTACATACCTAAACAATAAATACCTAAATAAACCCTCGAAGCACAGGAGAGAACCAACTAGAAAAATCTACTCACATACAACACCGAGCCCGATGAGTCTCGAACTCGGGTCGCCTTGGTGAGAGGCGAGGGCTATGCATGCATATATGGGTTGCATGGGTGACATTGGTGGCATTGGTGCAAGAGGGTGGTAGGGGAGGGGAAGGGAGTTGGTTCTGTTAAATTCTTCATGTTTTATATATATATATATTTTGTATTACATAGTTTACCTTTATTTTGTGCATTGAAAAGTATGAACCTTTGAAGTTCATTAAAATATCTGCAATTCTTTATAGATCCTCCATTCACTTTCAAAACAGGTAAAGTATGTCTCATTTTCATTTATTTTGATCGGGACCATTTTAACAAAACTGACAAATCAGATAACTTCTTAACACGATGACATTCCAACAATAATCTTCTGGGCCAATCAGCATTGAGAAGTCGAAACTGGTCGACACGACAACATTCCTTCGGATCGAAATTCATGCTATTTGATTGGTGCAAATACAAATATACAAATATACAAATATACAAATATACAAATATACAAATATACAAATATACAAATATACAAATATACAAATATACAAATATACAAATATACAAATATACAAATATACAAATATACAAATATACAAATATACAAATATACAAATATACAAATATACAAATATACAAATATACAAATATACAAATATACAAATATACAAATATACAAATATACAAATATACAAATATACAAATATACAAATATACAAATATACAAATATACAAATATACAAATATACAAATATACAAATATACAAATATACAAATATACAAATATACAAATATACAAATATACAAATATACAAATATACAAATATACAAATATACAAATATACAAATATACAAATATACAAATATACAAATATACAAATATACAAATATACAAATATACAAATATACAAATATACAAATATACAAATATACAAATATACAAATATACAAATATACAAATATACAAATATACAAATATACAAATATACAAATATACAAATATACAAATATACAAATATACAAATATACAAATATACAAATATACAAATATACAAATATACAAATATACAAATATACAAATATACAAATATACAAATATACAAATATACAAATATACAAATATACAAATATACAAATATACAAATATACAAATATACAAATATACAAATATACAAATATACAAATATACAAATATACAAATATACAAATATACAAATATACAAATATACAAATATACAAATATACAAATATACAAATATACAAATATACAAATATACAAATATACAAATATACAAATATACAAATATACAAATATACAAATATACAAATATACAAATATACAAATATACAAATATACAAATATACAAATATACAAATATACAAATATACAAATATACAAATATACAAATATACAAATATACAAATATACAAATATACAAATATACAAATATACAAATATACAAATATACAAATATACAAATATACAAATATACAAATATACAAATATACAAATATACAAATATACAAATATACAAATATACAAATATACAAATATACAAATATACAAATATACAAATATACAAATATACAAATATACAAATATACAAATATACAAATATACAAATATACAAATATACAAATATACAAATATACAAATATACAAATATACAAATATACAAATATACAAATATACAAATATACAAATATACAAATATACAAATATACAAATATACAAATATACAAATATACAAATATACAAATATACAAATATACAAATATACAAATATACAAATATACAAATATACAAATATACAAATATACAAATATACAAATATACAAATATACAAATATACAAATATACAAATATACAAATATACAAATATACAAATATACAAATATACAAATATACAAATATACAAATATACAAATATACAAATATACAAATATACAAATATACAAATATACAAATATACAAATATACAAATATACAAATATACAAATATACAAATATACAAATATACAAATATACAAATATACAAATATACAAATATACAAATATACAAATATACAAATATACAAATATACAAATATACAAATATACAAATATACAAATATACAAATATACAAATATACAAATATACAAATATACAAATATACAAATATACAAATATACAAATATACAAATATACAAATATACAAATATACAAATATACAAATATACAAATATACAAATATACAAATATACAAATATACAAATATACAAATATACAAATATACAAATATACAAATATACAAATATACAAATATACAAATATACAAATATACAAATATACAAATATACAAATATACAAATATACAAATATACAAATATACAAATATACAAATATACAAATATACAAATATACAAATATACAAATATACAAATATACAAATATACAAATATACAAATATACAAATATACAAATATACAAATATACAAATATACAAATATACAAATATACAAATATACAAATATACAAATATACAAATATACAAATATACAAATATACAAATATACAAATATACAAATATACAAATATACAAATATACAAATATACAATGTGAGTAAGTTGTCAATTAAAAAGGGTGATATCAGTATCTGTGCAGGTTCGAACAATGTTTAAAGCAGTAACATATGTATAAATGCAGCTCTTCTTTTCTTTGAAGTTGCGAATTCAATACTTCTCCTTTTATTCTTTTTAGAATATTATCCTTTTTTAGTAGATGTGAAAAGAAAGATCACTGTTTTATTAGAAAACCCGACGTCGGCTTGTTTACGGTTTTGGTACATCATGGAAAATCTCTTGTCGGTTAGAGTTGACAATAAAATAACTTTTCTGATATCGAGGCTTACAAGTCGGATTCCTATTATCCGTAAGTAATAATAAAAAAGTCAAGTTAAAATAAAAATATAAAAAAAACTACTCTTTACATTTTTAGTTCATTGATTCTTCATTGACATCCCTTTTTCCATGCATCCATGCATCCAACCATCGATCCATCGATCCATCCATCCATCCATCCTTCCTTCCATATATGCATGCATGCATGCATCCATCCATCCATCCATCCATCCATCCATCCATCCATCCATCCATCCATCCATCCATCCATCCATCCATCCATCCATCCATCCATCCATCCATCCATCCATCCATCCATCCATCCATCCATCCATCCATCCATCCATCCATCCATTCTAGAATGTCTATTGATTGGTTGGTTGATTGACTGATTGTTTTTTAATCAATACTGTTAATGGTTTTGGTATACCTTATTACATAAAATATTCGCGACACTTTAATTTTGCGATTTTAATTAGCGAATTTCGTAAAAAAAACCTACATTTTTCGGAAAATAAAGAATTTAATTTAATGACCCTCTAAAAGCATGAATAAAATACGTTACTGAAAACAATGAATGATTCATTGAAACAAGTATTTGATATACTAAAGTCAAAACCAAAATCTGATGCCAACTTTTCCTGATGTAACGTATACGTAGTAAAATGGGTATTCTACAGGATTTGTGTTATTTGGAAACACATTATGAAATATTTATCTAATGAAATCGCAAAATTAAAGTGGTCAAGAACATGATTTTCCACAAAATTGCGAAATTAAGTGTCGCGAAATATGCAACTTCCAACATTTGCGAAATTAACGTGTCGCAAAATGTCATGTAATAAGGTAATCATTGTTTCGGAAATCATCATTAATTCATGTGTTATTGTTGTTTACCATCCATAACAGAAGGGTTCGTTTTTGACAAAATAAGTAATTTGGGATGGCGCTATGTCCAGATACCATTTGTGGAGCTGTCGCAGGTGTTCGAGGTGATGTTTATAGATATTTATAATTAAACGTTCTAAATTTTTTGTAGTTATATATTCGTATAAAAAGTATAAAGTAAAAAGTATAAATGTATACTGCAACGTTTCTGCAATCGTGTGTATTATATTTATAAAATATTTGAGATACTACGCGCACTCTGATCGGCTGACTACTGTGTTTATATCAGAGGACAGAGACACGCTCAGCCTTTTAAGGAAAAAAAAAAATCACGAACAATCACGGAAGAAAATGATTTGAATGTTAAAGTAGAGCCGTAATTTTGTTTCAAAGACTTTAATTTCCTAGGAAACAAATCATTAAACGAAAAATAAGTGACAGTGCAAAATAACTATAAAAAAGTAAGATTTTCTCAGCTATCAGAAGGAGAAATCCACTGCAATCTCAGCTAAATACCAAGCTAAGTGGACATCAGGGCCAGATCTAGACTAGTTCAACTAGTTTCCGGAAACTACTCAGATTTTTCCCGAGAAAATAAAATTAGAATGGAGATAACACATAATAAAATAATTCAAACGAAGAGTCAGAACGTTGGAAACTAGTCAGTAAAAAGTTTAGATCCGCCCCTGGACATTGTGCATTTTTGAAAACAAATACTGTGCTATTAAGATGAAATGATAAATTTAAACATATGTCTTATTCATGAAAGCCGTGATTTTTATTTATATTAAACGGCGTTTGGCGTAAAAGTCATAATTACGAAAAGTTAAAACTCGGCGTACGAAACAACCACCATCAGCTTCAAAAACAACATCAACAAGATGTATTTAAAAAAAGTCATTTTTAAAAGAACTTATGGTGATTTTTAACAGCTTAGCGAAAAGAAAACGGTATTCTGACTGAGTTTCACTTAATGAATGACGAAGAGCTTGACAAAAAACTGAGAATATTTTACGGCGAAGCTAAAACAAGGAAGGCAAGAAATAGAGTCGATCTTTGCTGCTAAAATATTCACTACTGCATTGAAAAATCTCAATATTCCTTCGTAAAACAGATGTTTTCAGATAAATTCAAATCCATCTTTTTTAGTTTATCAAATCAGATGTTAAGGTAATGCGATCGCGCATTTTTTTTCCATGAATTTTTTTTTTAATTTGGCACAAATATTCCTTTTGAACTGTAGTGTGAAAATATGAAATAAAAAATGGGAGTACCCGAATCGGTTCGGAAGATATAAATTTCCAAAGACAATGCTTGCGGCCGTGTTTTCGGGGAAAATAAGACAAAGTAAACTAGAAGCTATCGTAGTCCATATGGCTTGAAGAAGTAGCATAAACGATTTCAAATGATACATACCTTAACACATTATGATTAAAACCCCAAAATTGTTCATTTTATTGTGTTCAGAATGAGTTCTCGATGTTTAAATGTCCAAAACAGTACATTTTGACTGTACTTTACAATCCGAATTTCCGGACATTTTCGCGATTTACTCAAAACTTAGTCGAATTATCTACCTTCATTTTTGGATATGTTGTAGCTTTAGTAAACTTGGACTCACAGTGAAAAAATCAGGGTAGGTCACCGAGCAAGATTTTTAGATATTTCACGTTGAACGTGGAGAAAGGTCAAAATGTCTTATCCGCCATAGTTGAAAGACTTGGGCCACAAGAAACCCAATCACGAAAAAGTACTTTGAAAATTAACACTTCGTGAAATTACTAAAGATTTAGTCGAATTACCTGCCTTCATTTTTTGATATATTGTAGCCTAAGTTGTTCTGGACTCACAGTAGAAAAATCAGGGTAGGTAACCGTGTAAAATGTTTAGATATTCAATAAAGCGCAGGAAAGATGTGCACGAATGCACGATCGCATTACCTTAAATGCAGCGATCAGGAGCATCAAGGGCTGAGAAAAGAAGAAAATGTAAAGCTCAAAAATCCTATGAATTTACTAACCAGAAAAAATTCGTCTCCAAACAAGGCCTTACTATTAGAAATGTGTGGCTTATGTCACTCTTTACTGTTGTAGACGAAGTAGAAAAAGACAGCCAAAGCTCAGAAAAGAAAGCTTTTTCCCAGTTTTTCCTCCAAGCTTTTTAAATTCTTGTAAAATAAATAACTTACAGTCCTTGTAGCTTGTGAGCATCAGCCAAACGTCCACCACGAGCTGAAAGATTTCCTGTTCCAATATTTTGAGGACCATTTCTCATCCAAGGACATTATCAGCCGATATCCCAGTGAGCCAGAAGGGGTTTATTTATTTTATAACCCAACGACTTCACTAAAATGAATTCAGCAAACTGCATCGACTCGTCATCTCCAGAGTTTTCAAAAAATAATTCTCTCTCGTCTCCACGCTGGATATAAAAAACAATTATTTTGGTAAATGAAAGCTGTTTGACATTGAATTATTCTATTGTTTGACATTTGTTGTCGAATTCTTTGTTGGTTTTTAGTAGTTTAAAAAAAATAATTTCGAAAACAAACCAAAAACTTCATTCACGAAACATGGATGCTTACCATTGAAGACATTTACAGTATATTTTGTTGATTTTTTCGTGTTTTCTGGCGTAGTTTTCTCAACCAGTCTTTGTATTTTACTCTCACTTGTTTGTAAAAATCGAGTTTCTTTGTTTTCCGGGTTTTTTTCTTTTCTTTTTTAACGTTTTTACCTTCTGCTGGACGAATATCACTTCGGACGGGGGATATCGCCTGATACCCGTCCTGCACGTGACCCATTTGAACCAATGACAGCGCGCGAAAATTCATCGTTGGGTTATAATAATTATATATAATCGACCCTTAATGTGTAATAAACTCGTTTTCCGTATCATATCGCTCACTCGCTCGCGGACTCGCTTGTTCGCAATATGATGGGAAACTCGTGAATAAAAACGATATCAGGCTCTTATAACATGTGATAATCTCTATATTTATCGACCTTAAATGTGTAATAAACAAATTATTATATGTTAAGAGTCTGATATCGTTTTTATTCACTCGCTCGCAGACTCAATTGTTCTCGATATATGATACGGGAAATTCTTGAATAAAAACGATATCAAGCTCTTAACATGCGATAATAGGACAATAACATGACTTTTGGAGGGCATATTATTTATTTGCGGCCCCATTTCTTTGTTTTAACCTTCAATGAAGTATTTGTCCAACTTTTCCATGTCTCCAGAATCAATAGATTGTTTATGTTTTGGTTTTACCAAGGGCACTAGGACAACTAAAGTGGTTGGATTTCTATAGTTTTTCGCGATTATTTGAATCAAATGAACGTTATTTTCGTTTACTTATCTCGTATTTGTGTTCCTTTGCTGCTAAAATTAAGTTTTACTTCAAAGGTCAAAGGGTTTGAATAACCGATTTGTACTTATTCCAGCAACGGCCGTTTCGTACTTGGCTCTGTATGTAACAACAGCAACGCGACCTTTGCAAATTTTCTATCGTGACTTCCTGCGTGCTTTCTTGTTGAATAGAGCACAGAATCGAAAAAACTGTTTTATTTGTTAAATGCAGGCGGCGTTTTGCATTCAAGTTGTTTTTCAAACAAAGTTGTATTCAAAAAACTAAATTATCTAAATAAAATTATGAGAGGGTAAATGGTTTGAACTTTTGCAGATAACAATCAGTTTGGACCTGAGAGGTGGCGTATTTGCAGGTGTAAGAGGCCTGTCCCTTATTGCCATGGAATGTGAAAGTATTGGTCTTCCATGGTCTTCAAATGAAGGTATTTCCCCGGCCCGTATATAACTCCTGTTATACTTTTTTTTTTTATTCTTACCAGATTAATATCATTGCTTTTTCTTAAAATTTATAAAGATGGCTTAACGTACAAGACTAAACATCTTGGATGTTTCAAAGATTCAGCCAATTCGACAACAGGCAACATTCCATCGCTAGAAAGCATTGATTCCCTACTAACTGGAAGCTACAAGAAACGAAGAGATGCTGTTTCAAAATGTGCAAAAGCTGCATACAGACGAGGTTTTGATGTGTTTGCTCTTCAAAAAGGCGGGAAATGTTTAGCAAGCCTGTCAGAAAACGTGTATTCTAAATATGGCATTAGTAATGAATGTGGTCCGTCTGGAAAAGGAGGGATGTCAGCAAACGATGTTTATATAATAAAACGTACGGAATCTAGATATTTATAACGTATAAAGAAGTTGGTATTGTTGGAGTGCATACTAATGATTTTTTTTCTCCGACCTCTCGTTATGATACCCAATTCTTTTGTGCCCAACCATTTATTTTAGGCCCCTCTACTATATAACTTGTCAAATATTTCAAGATCTCACTATGCAGGACACAGCATTTCAAGGCCCCCATTCTCATTATCAGACCTCCCCCTTCCATTGCAAATTGTCCCTTAAGTGAAACCTGATGAGATTATGATGCTGATTTAGGCCTTAACCATAATTACATTCTAACTCCAATGTTCTTTGCTTGATATTCAAGGAACTTGCCCAATGAACGTTGCTATGTGTGATTGGAGGAATAATGGCACTCAGTTTATTGAAAAAGAAAGAATGAAGAAATTCAAGAACTTTGTGAAAACAAAGTCAACATACTTTCCTGGTAGGCATTTCGACCTTAATGCATTGAAATACTTAACTAATAAATTACTGCTGTTTTCATTGCTATGTCCTGATCGAGCCAAAAGTAGTGACAGAATAATAGAGTAAAAGACTATCGACAAACATATAAGCCACTTCCAGTTGGTACCTTTACATACTCGAACAATTTATTTTATTGAAGGTAGCCTATTGCCCGATTTCACTGTCTCTGCTGTTGTCTCCATCAATCATTGAGTCATTCAGTCAAACAAGTTACGATTCCTTTCCCCCTCAGTAACAGTGCAGCTGCTGAATGGAGTCGTCATTTCATCAGAAGGAATATTTGATCTGCAAAAACAATTCACTATATGTTTCTGGGTGAAGTGTCTTTATCCTGGATTCTCAATAAAACTCATGGACACAGCCAAAAGTACCCCAATACGTATCAAACAAGAAAGCTGCCAACTTATGTTTATGCTTTTTGGCATTACTTCGTAAGTGTATTTTGGTAATTTGCAGAAATAAAAATAATGTTGGAAATGTTGTTGGTCGATAAACATTTGATGTGGAGGTGAAAGTGGTAGGACTCTGGTAGGTTGGATAGGGATGAGAATAGAAAGTACTACTTAGCTTAGGCTCAATGTTTTCCCAATTTAGACCACGTGTCATTCTCTTTAGAGTAAGAATATTTGTTCTATTTGCAATTCATATTAATGTGTTTTAACGTTAACTAAAAATAATATTCTTAATGAATGAATGATGGTCTGAAATGGAAAAATATTTTTTTTTTTTTTGATCAGTCCCTAAGTGTATTTTTAAAATATTAATTGAACAATTAGGAGTTCTATACCTGCTTCAGTAGTTATGAGAGGAGTTATCATAAATTGTTAGTCAAAACATATTTAGTTCACGATCTTTACATCTAGTCATCAAGTGGTTTGGAGTAGGCTGTCATAGAAAATGTTTGGCTTACAATATGTTATTGCTTTATAGGAGCGCTGAACACTGTACCTGTAATGGCAGGTGGAACCATTTGTGTTTTACGTGGAGATCTCTTTTTGGCGCATGGGAAATATATAAAAATGGGCAGCTGAACAGTTTTGGTAGAGCTTGGAATCGAGGAAAGGTTTTACCTGGTATGTAAGAAAATAAAATGCATTTTTTTTCGGAGGGTTAGACAGACCGCGCTTCTGAAGCGATATGTAATTTATATCGTGACGATGAAATTATTATAACTTTAAGGCTGAAAACAGAGACTGAAATACTGAAACGATATAATAATGAATATGATTAATCAATTTCTTGCGGAACATAGTTAACATTATTTTGTTTTTATCATTTCAGTTTTAAAACGTATTACTTTGAAATACATCAAATCGCATCTTAAAGCATCAAATGGCCCGCCCGCTTCATTCACTGGACTTAATATTTGGAAAGAAATAATTCCTCCAGAGGAAATACTGCGCATGTCATATGGATGCAGTGGGGAAGGGGCCAGTGGTGACGTCATATCTTGGGAGAGCCTGAAAAGTAAACTAAGAGGAAACTACCAGATCAGAAACCATGTCGACTGTCTCTTTGAAAAAGGTATAGCTAACCAAACAAGACCGGCCAGACCAGACCAGACCAGACGAACTAAAGTAATTTAATGTTAACTCTTTTTTTTATTTTTATTTTAGACTTATTACTTATGAATTCCTTATCATCCATAAATGGAACGGCTGAGTTGACTCGGTGGTTCAATAGATCTGATACAGGAAAAGCAAAGTGCATGAGGTTTCTTTATATGATGTTTGGAACAGCTGGCTCACTGTCACTAAAGATTTTACAGAAAGTTACAGTAACTGGGGATAAAGTGGTATGGATAGATGACAATGCTACTAAGCCAGTGTGGAAGATAGGAGAAGTTTCCTTAGGGACGGTAACAAAGTATAAGGTATTTTAAAGCATCAATAAATTCCTGATCATTGACGTTACAAATGCTCGTATTCTAAAACCAACAGAAACTAGTAGAGAACGTAAAGGTATATGTGAACTGAGGGAATCTAAAAGTAAATAGGGACCTCTCATTTGATTTGTCAAGTAAAGATAAAGGTAATATATAGCTAGTGTAGTGACTTAGAGTTTGCAGGGAGCGTTAATTGTCCTGAAGATCGATCCGTGGGCCCTCATATGCTAAGCTACGAAGGCAGCGCACCAACTGTCGTGTATCTAGGGGGTGGCCGTGACCCCTCCATATATAGCTCCGTATATAGCTTGGAATTAGTAGGTTAGTATAGCAAAAGGTGCATAGTCTTGAATTTTTGACCCATCCCCCACCCCCACCCCCACTCAAAATCCTAGATACGCCACTAAAACTACGCAATAATTGGCTAGTTCGTAATCATGCCAGGCAATGAACACAACCAACAGTACACACTGATCGAGCTCTTCAGTAGCCTTATCCAGAAACTGGTTGCGATTTTTTTGTTAGGTGACCGTAAGAGGACAATTCCAGGCAAATTCTTATGGATTCATAGCCTTAGGGAGTTCATCTTTTACAAATGAATACTGTAAAAGTGGACAACAATATACTGAAAAAGGTAGACATTTTTCATGATCCTCATCACGACTATTGTTATCATCAATATTGCTATCATCATCAGGTCACAAATCGTGTTTTATCAGGTCTAAAACCACTTGGCCACTTATCGTACTTTTATTCCTGATTAATGTGCGTTCATCATCCACTACCATAATCCTCAAAATCAGCATGATTATCTTTTTATTTAAGATTACGTACCTTTCGAGCATATTTCATTTTAATTTGCCTTTAAGTCTTTGTGTTGAAGTTCATTTATTTACATTAACATGTATCTGTTATTTTATCAAACACAGCTTGTAGCATGGTTTTAACTAACCTGTCAGGAGTGATTACATCACCTCTGTATCCAGCGGTCTATCCTCCAGGATCTTCATGCACATGGTATATCAGAGTACCCGAAGGAATGGTAGTTAGACTGTCTTCACATTTCTTTGCACTGCATTTCAATCCACGGTGTAATGAAGACTACGTCGCTGTCTATGACGGGCCTTCACGTGATCACTCACCGATGATTGGAAGATATTGTGGTTCATCGTTTCCTATGTTCGAGTCAAGTTCGAACACAGTCACAGTAGTGTTCAATTCTACTACTCCTTTTAAGTATAAAGCTGGCTTCGAGATAAAATATTTTACAAGAGGTTATTATTATATATAGTTAAGACACGAGTGAAAATCGCACTGCGCATGCTCAGAAGGTCGTCGTGTTTACAAAGAAAACCATTGGAGATTTACCGGCGTTTAGTAAATCTAAATCTCTAAAGTTAAGGCCGTTCATGGAAAGTTAGTGCTTATTTTTTCCTGACTCATTACTTTAGTTGTTTTCTTTCCCTGGTAAAATAATACAAGAGAAATTCGCATAACATAAGACACGTTATGAAGTTTCTACCGATGTTCCGACTATTCGCATTGCGTTTCTCACTCGTGTCTGATATCAATGTATTTTTTATTTTAATTTGCTTGCTTGGTTATTTTTGTTTACTTTTACTTTTGCTTTTGACTGTTTTATTTTGGTTTTGGTTTTGGATTTTACGGTATGCTAACATTGTTGCTTCATAGCCTGATCTGATCAGGTAACTTTAGAAAATAAAGTCATTACCATTACCATTACCATTATTATTACCATTACCATTACCATTACCATTACCATTACCATTACCATTACCATTACCATTACCATTACCATTACCATTACCATTACCATTACCATTACCATTACCATTACCATTACCATTACCATTACCATTACCATTACCATTACCATTACCATTACCATTACCATTACCATTACCATTACCATTACCATTACCATTACCATTACCATTACCATTACCATTACCATTACCATTACCATTACCATTACCATTACCATTACCATTACCATTACCATTACCATTACCATTACCATTACCATTACCATTACCATTACCATTACCATTACCATTACCATTACCATTACCATTACCATTACCATTACCATTACCATTACCATTACCATTACCATTACCATTACCATTACCATTACCATTACCATTACCATTACCATTACCATTACCATTACCATTACCATTACCATTACCATTACCATTACCATTACCATTACCATTACCATTACCATTACCATTACCATTACCATTACCATTACCATTACCATTACCATTACCATTACCATTACCATTACCATTACCATTACCATTACCATTACCATTACCATTACCATTACCATTACCATTACCATTACCATTACCATTACCATTACCATTACCATTACCATTACCATTACCATTACCATTACCATTACCATTACCATTACCATTACCATTACCATTACCATTACCATTACCATTACCATTACCATTACCATTACCATTACCATTACCATTACCATTACCATTACCATTACCATTACCATTACCATTACCATTACCATTACCATTACCATTACCATTACCATTACCATTACCATTACCATTACCATTACCATTACCATTACCATTACCATTACCATTACCATTACCATTACCATTACCATTACCATTACCATTACCATTACCATTACCATTACCATTACCATTACCATTACCATTACCATTACCATTACCATTACCATTACCATTACCATTACCATTACCATTACCATTACCATTACCATTACCATTACCATTACCATTACCATTACCATTACCATTACCATTACCATTACCATTACCATTACCATTACCATTACCATTACCATTACCATTACCATTACCATTACCATTACCATTACCATTACCATTACCATTACCATTACCATTACCATTACCATTACCATTACCATTACCATTACCATTACCATTACCATTACCATTACCATTACCATTACCATTACCATTACCATTACCATTACCATTACCATTACCATTACCATTACCATTACCATTACCATTACCATTACCATTACCATTACCATTACCATTACCATTACCATTACCATTACCATTACCATTACCATTACCATTACCATTACCATTACCATTACCATTACCATTACCATTACCATTACCATTACCATTACCATTACCATTACCATTACCATTACCATTACCATTACCATTACCATTACCATTACCATTACCATTACCATTACCATTACCATTACCATTACCATTACCATTACCATTACCATTACCATTACCATTACCATTACCATTACCATTACCATTACCATTACCATTACCATTACCATTACCATTACCATTACCATTACCATTACCATTACCATTACCATTACCATTACCATTACCATTACCATTACCATTACCATTACCATTACCATTACCATTACGGCAGCTCATTTATTAAACTCGATAAATCTAAAAGTGACAGCTGGATATTATCTCTTGTTTTTTCTTGTTATAGTTGAACCTCCAGGTGCAAAGAATTCAGGTGAGAAAACAAAACTCCAAGGTTATAATTTTCCAACATTGATTGTATGATGATGATGATGATGGGAGTTCTTATATAGCGCATTTCACATCGTCTCAATGCGGTTTACAATTTTTGACCAGTGGAGGATTTTAGGGGCTGCAGTATGCACGTGTTTTATGTGTTTTGTTGTTGTTGTCAATTGTTATTCTTTGTCTGTTGAGTTTGGTTGTTTGTTTTTTGTTCTTTTTTAATCGTGATAATGGTTACTTGTTTTACAAGAGTTATTAATAATGATCGTGATTGTGACGATGAGAAGGATCTCGACATTAATACACTGATGATTATTTTGACACTGATAATGGTATATGGCTTGCGGTTACATTGATGTAAATGGATTTCCATTATCTGCTTTAGATCATTGCCCTGCAAGCTGCAGATGTTTTTATGTTTCTGGTGACAAACAACGTTTCGTTGTTGAAGGCATATCGTTGACTATTGTACCGGGCAACATTCCAGATGATACAGCAGTCTTGTAAGAAATGGAATTTATATACTCGATCTAATATTTCTACTGTGCTATACTTATAACTTATTGCAATTTTGAGTCACCAATACGGGTTTATATTGGCAGCTAGTTGGAAGAAAATATGTTCCGTATTGGACGTAGTCGCGAAGCGACGAAGGCCAATACAGAATATATTTTCTTTCAACGCCTTTATTATCACCCGTATTGGCGGCTCAAAATCGCAATAAGTTTTGTATCACGATTTTTCTATCGCGCGGTAATTCTGAGCCAGCAATACGGGTGTATATTGGCGGCGCTCTCCCGATAAAACGTATTGGAGAATCGCGATACTTTGATATATGTGGACCAGGGAAAATTGTGTTAATTGATATAGACATTGTGAAACCAAAGCAATGAATTTGGTACCGTTTGCCGCTATTTTTGATAGCATATCTAGGTATCCAGTTTACGCACGAACCGACCAACCAGAGCGCGCTTCCATGTTAAGGCTCTAGCTATAAGTCTCTTTCCTATATAAAAACACGCGTTTCCAAAAATTTAGAGAAAAAAGTATGTATGAATTATACGTGTTGTATAAAATAGGAAAGCACATCTTTCAAACTCTGTAATAGCTAAATAAACTGTTTTATTTGTTTTCAGGTTACTTGCCAATAATAAAATTAATCGCCTGAAAATGAAAGCATTTAGATTCAAAAGACTGTTAGAGTACATGTAAGTATTTCAATAATAAAAGAAACTTCTCTGATCTGTTGTCAGATGATTTTTCGTACAGGTGCACGGTCGTGGCTCAATTCGAAATAAATGAGCCACTCATTCCAAAATATCTTAACATTGATTTTTTACATATATTATTTTAGAGATTTGAGTGGCAACAGACTGTTATACATCGATGACAGAGCATTCAGTGATTTGGAATCTATACACACAATGTAAGTCAGTAGAAAACATATGCCGGTTATTTTCAAAATAGTTATCTGCATGATATTTTCCGTCTTCCCATTTGCTTTGGTTTCTACTTATCTTTTTGTCTAGTTCTGGTTAGTATTTCTTTTTCTTCTTTTTCAAGAAAACTTAATATGAACTTCCTAAGAAGTCTTGGCAAAGAGCCTTTTCACGATCTGAGCTCGCTACAAGTATTGTAAGTATTAGTTGCACTTTATGAACATATTTATAACTTTACCCATAGTAGTGCTTGTTAATCGTTAGATGTTCCATTTCTTATGAAGCTGGAGTGGATATTTGGATTTATTAGAAAAATGTGTAAATTATTATGATGTAGATATTGACTATATATTTGCTCTCAGGGACCTGGCGGAAAACCTAATCGATAAAATCCATCCTGATACTTTCAACACCATGGCCAATCTTAAAGTCCTGTGAGTATTAGATAGTTTTTACATATAGGCTCACTGGGATGTCGACGAATTAGATATAACCGTAAATAATACGCAGAGTAATACACTTACCCAACGTATGCACGTCTAGAAGTCAATAACTAGAATTGTCCATCTTCTATTATATAAAATGAAACGTCCGATGTGTTAAGGAATGAGTTATTTTTAGCAATACCAAATATGGAAATCGTAACCGGGAGCGCAAGCAAAATAACGGGGCCCTCTTCGGCCAGTTAGATTTTGCGCAGATTATAAGGTATTCAAATATCACTGCTATTCATGCCTAATATAGATACAAGTCATGCTACTTCTCCATAAAACTACATCGATAAACCGTGATTTGCCCTAACTTGCCCTAGTAAGCTCTTCGTGGATGTTGATATCCTACATATACCTTATCCACTGTCCGATTGATTAACGAAATTCTCTCAAATCATCTGCAAGTTATAAGATTTTATTTTCAGTTTGTGACTTCAGTGATGACGTTCAGAGGAGTTTTTATGTTGCATTTTGTACATGCAGGAGCTTACGATCCAACTATATATTTGATATCGACCCGAAGCACTTCCGAGGCAACTCCAAGCTGCAGTATCTGTAAGTACTTCTTAACGTTTGTAGTTTCATTGTTGTCATAATATTTGCCAACGGTTGATTTTATTACCTTTACGTCCGTTATATTGATTAACGTATTGTTGTCCAATGTAACACATATTTCAGCAAGGTATTATTATTTATTTATTTTTCTCTTTTAGATGCACTTAAGTGCAAAAACCTTGTAATGTGACAATAAAAAAATAACAAATAGGAATCACTATTTATATCATTATTTTTTTTTCAAACCAGGCAGGTGTAATTATTATAATTTAAATGTATAGACTAACGTTTTTGCAACGTTTTGGTACATACTAAAACAGTTACCAGGGCGGGGCTTTATGAATAAATAAAAAAGATTTCTAATTTATCCCTATTGTTTGTTTTTTGTTTTTGTTTTTTTGTTTTTTTGTTTTGTTTTGTATTTCTTTAATTTTTTAATGATTTCATATTCTTTCAATTAGTGGTATATTTACCTAAATTGCGATAAATTGATTTATTTTCTTTCTAAGCTATTTACAACATAACCAGATCGAGCGAATTCAAGATTTCGCGTTTGAAAAATTACATAAGCTTAAAGTCATGTAAGTATTATTGAGCATGGGACAAAAATACATCACAACACAACACATTACAACACAACACTTCATAACATAAAATAACAACACGACGCAACACAACACAATGCAACACATTACAACACAACACTTCATAACAAAATAACAACACGACGCAACACAACACAATGCAACACATTACAACACAACACTTCATAACATAAAATAACAACACGACGCAACGCAACACAACACAATGCAACACATTACAACAAAATACAACAAACTGTTGTTTAAAAGGGCGTCTTTTAATTTTGACTTCATTATCATTTTTCTTGGGTTATATAAACTTATTTTACCTTGCTACTTTAATTTTGTAGTTCCTTAAACGACAATAAGATCAAGCAAATTTCACAAGGTGCATTTCGAGGGCTTCGCTTTTTACATAAAATGTAAGTCCCCAATTGTCATCATCACCATTATCACCATCATTTCTTTATTGCAGTTATAACCTTTGTTATCATTCTTATCATAATTGAGTCATATTACTATTATTATTACTATTATCAAAATCAATAACCATTATTACAATGCAGACACTCGAACTATGAACACTTCAAGTTTCTTCTTTTTTTTTTTTTCTTTCTTTTTTTGTAATTTTTTCAAAACTATTCAATCAGCACTCTCCATAGAAAAAGGGATGACACATTTTTAGGCGTCATCCAATCACAACAAACGGCATAATTTATGTGACTTAATTTATCATTTTATAAGTTCACATGAGAAAGTTGAAAATAAACTTCTTAAGATTTTTCCTTTGTTTGTTGTGATTGGATGGCGCCTAAAAGATGTGTGATTCTGTTGTTGTTGTTTTTAATGAAGAGCACTAATTGGATAGTTATGAAAAAGTGTTAAAAATCCTCGAAGCGTTCATGGTTCGAGTTTGCGCACTCCAACATCAAATCTTTTTTCTTTTGCATATATCACAATTATCTTATTATTCGCGCAAAGGCATCTTCAGCACAACAAGTTTGCAGTTGTACCGGAAACGACATTCTCAGACATGAAAAACCTCAAATTTCTGTAAGTATAAAAACAATGTTATTGCAGTGTTTGATTTTTTCACTGTAAGCTTTTCTTTTCTCCCTTGGTTTAAGAGAGATTGTTACACTTGTCTTTCTTTAGGGAGGTTGACTACTTCATGCTCTGCTGCTTCGCCAAAAGATTCGCACCAAACGTGTACTGCGATGCTCCAGCTGATGAGTTTTCTAGCTGTGATGATCTCATGAAAAACAAAGCAGCAAGAGTTTCCGTTTGGATTCTTGGGATTCTGGCTTTCTTGGGAAATATCTGTGTTGTTGCTTGGCGACTCACTTTAAGTGAGGACAATAGAGTTCAATCTCTTCTGCTCACCAACCTGGCAATTTCCGACTTCCTAATGGGCGTGTATCTCCTGATTATAGCAATAAAAGATGCACAGTGGCAAAAGGTATACTTCACTAAAGACTTCCAGTGGAGGAACGGACGCCTGTGTCAGTTTACTGGAGCACTTTCTATGCTGTCCAGTGAAGTATCTGTCATGATGATTACCATCATTACCGCTGATCGATTAAAATCAATCGTTTATCCCTTGAAATTTGGAAAGCTCACTTATAAAAGGGCTTTGGTAATTTGCCTTATCGTGTGGGTATTTGGTCTGATAATGTCTTTCTTGCCAATGAGTGGGCTCGAGTATTTTTACGATGTGGAATCAGAGATGGGATTTTACGGGCGTTCGTCAGTCTGTCTTCCTCTGCAGCTTTCCACTTCTCGTCTCGCTGGTTGGGAGTACTCAGTCAGCCTTTTTATTGCACTCAACCTTGCTGCCTTCGTCTTCATATTTTTTGCATATCTTGCAATCTTTATCACAGTCAAAAAATCTTCAGCCAAAACCAAATCCAAAAACGCCAAGAAAGAGGCAGCCATGGCATGGAAGTTAATGGCTATAATCCTGACTGATTTCTGTTGCTGGATGCCAGTCATCATCATTGGGATTCTTTCCCTCACCGGCAATTTCTACGATCCTCAAGGTCTTGCTTATGTCTGGATTGCAGTTTTTGTCTTACCAGTCAACTCTTCAATCAACCCTATTCTTTATACCTTTTCTAATGCCGATGTCCGCAAGAAGTTCACTAGGTATTTCAGCTCACCGAATAGAGACCATGACAATTCTGCATTGACTCCAGGTAATGGACTTATTTATTAATAATTACTGTTAAATGAAATGAGCCATAAAAATAGTGGGATAAAAATGTACACAGCAGCGTTTCTAGATCTGAAAATTTTCTGCAAGTAAAAAGCATTTATCTTTAGAGAGATTATGAATAACTCAACATACTTTTGCCCTTTGCTTTTTCGTTCTCAACCTCAAACTGAATAAGACACTTAAAAAAAACAAATGTGTTCCGATTAAATTTCTTTAATTTAACTTCTCTTCTTTCATTTAAATTTGGAGTGGGATCCCTGAGAGATGGATGGTTGGAAGGATGGAAAGACATAGCGGCGGAAGGATGGAACACTTTTTTTATTCTTTTTTTTCCTCAATAGCGACAATCCATACAGAGACAAAAAGCAAAGATTCCCAGGTATCCTCCATTCCGGCCAAACTAACGTTGAAAGAAGTAATATCAGTATTCCAGTCGGACAAGAATACAAATGAAGTGGTAAGGGGAAAAATTCCTTTGGGTTTAGAACAAGTGACGAAATGAACTAGGGTTGACGACATCGAGAGAGAAAAATATACGAATAAATCTTAAAGAAAAACGCAAAAAAGGCACTAAACTAATTTAAACTTCTAGTAAGAAAAACATATTGTAGTTACTTGACGTGCTGGGAGAAGAATGATGCAGAGTCTTTGTTGATGCTGAAATGTTTCATACCAGAAAACCATGTTAATTGGATTCGAGAGGTCAATGTTCTAAAGCTGTTGAACAGTGGAGCAGAAAATACAAATATCATGAGTTACAAATGGCATGCCAAAGGTAAGAAGAAAAATATGTTTTTACGGCTTTTGTACATGTTTAACGTCAATTGTCCTTTACCCTGCTCTTCTAGAAAAAACCTTTTGCTTCTTTCCTCTAATGCGCATGTGTAAGCGTACTTTATTTTTAAGCAAACTGTTCACTTTAATTAGTGCACCATCGGTTGGGCTAGCGTCCAATATTAACATAATAACGAAATGTCGGCTCAAGATTTGGAGCCCTTTCAATTTTTCTCAAAAACTCAAAGCATTTTTTATCGGCTTCCATTCTTTGAGAAGACATGCAGGAATGCCTCAATATTGACATCATTGACAAAAAATAATACTCCTTACTTGTCGTCAAATTAGTTCCTGAATAATTAAAGGGGCATTTGGATGTATATAGTAACGCTTTTAAATATAAACTGTTAACGACTTTTTTCCTCATTTAAATGCAGGTAAAAATATTGAAATTGAAACCAATAACATCGAAATTCCTGGGATGCCTCTCTCACCAACTTGTAGGTAAGTCAAAGCTTAAAAAGCTATAAAAAAAAAGGGAGAATTGAATGACAAGAAAAAAAGTGCTTTGTTTAGTTTGACTCACATTAGAATAAAAGTCTGCTAGTTTTTTGAATGGCGGTATGTACGTTTATGTACGTTGTCTGTGGAGTTGCGGTGGGTAGTCATGTGACACCGTTTATTAACCGAGTTTATGGACCGAGTTCTTTCCACTGCCGTATGCCCAAGCGCACAAACCACAAAAAAGTGGAAAAAACGAGGATACATGACTTACGGTACAGACCGGGCAAAAGAAGTAATAAGATATTTAGTATATGGTAGGAGAGACGATTTTGATTTTCAGTCCATACCGTGAGTTATGGACCGCAAAGAACAATTATGAAAATTGCCCACCCAAAGTTGCAAAATTGGACGATTATGGACTCATTTGGAATTGTTTTGCAGACATCGAATTTCCTTGATTATTATCCATTATTTTTTTCTCAAAGAAACCCTTATAGCTTGTATTGCAGTGCATGTTCTTACTGAACAAACTTTCAATTATTTCACAGTTTGATCTGCTTTGCCTTTTCAACGAATTACATTTCACTTATGAAGTTCCTTCAGAAAGGTTCAGAATCTACTGCCAGGGTTGAAAATCTGTTTGCAGTAATCCTAGATGTTCTTAAGGCAGTGGAAGAATTCCACATATATGGTGTTAGTCATGGAGATGTCGCTGCACATAACGTCTTGATAGAACATGATGTCTCCTGTAGGGTAACTATCAGTGGATGTGTGATATGTGATATTTAAACAGCATTTGCTATTATTCCATCCAAGAAATATCATGGGTTTGAAAGTGAAGGTGTGTGGTGTGGTGTGGTGTGGTGTGGTGTGGTGTGGTGTGGTGTGGTGTGGTGTGGGGTGGTGTGTGGTGTGGTGTGTGGTGTGGTGTGGTGTGGTGTGGTGTGGTGTGGTGTGGTGTGGTGTGGTGTGGTGTGGTGTGGTGTGGTGTGGTGTGGTGTGGTGTGGTGTGGTGTGGTGTGGTGTGGTGTGGTGTGGTGTGGTGTGGTGTGGTGTGGTGTGGTGTGGTGTGGTGTGGTGTGGTGTGGTGTGGTGTGGTGTGGTGTGGTGTGGTGTGGTGTGGTGTGGTGTGGTGTGGTGTGGTGTGGTGTGGTGTGGTGTGGTGTGGTGTGGTGTGGTGTGGTGTGGTGTGGTGTGGTGTGGTGTGGTGTGGTGTGGTGTGGTGTGGTGTGGTGTGGTGTGGTGTGGTGTGGTGTGGTGTGGTGTGGTGTGGTGTGGTGTGGTGTGGTGTGGTGTGGTGTGGTGTGGTGTGGTGTGGTGTGGTGTGGTGTGGTGTGGTGTGGTGTGGTGTGGTGTGGTGTGGTGTGGTGTGGTGTGGTGTGGTGTGGTGTGGTGTGGTGTGGTGTGGTGTGGTGTGGTGTGGTGTGGTGTGGTGTGGTGTGGTGTGGTGTGGTGTGGTGTGGTGTGGTGTGGTGTGGTGTGGTGTGGTGTGGTGTGGTGTGGTGTGGTGTGGTGTGGTGTGGTGTGGTGTGGTGTGGTGTGGTGTGGTGTGGTGTGGTGTGGTGTGGTGTGGTGTGGTGTGGTGTGGTGTGGTGTGGTGTGGTGTGGTGTGGTGTGGTGTGGTGTGGTGTGGTGTGGTGTGGTGTGGTGTGGTGTGGTGTGGTGTGGTGTGGTGTGGTGTGGTGTGGTGTGGTGTGGTGTGGTGTGGTGTGGTGTGGTGTGGTGTGGTGTGGTGTGGTGTGGTGTGGTGTGGTGTGGTGTGGTGTGGTGTGGTGTGGTGTGGTGTGGTGTGGTGTGGTGTGGTGTGGTGTGGTGTGGTGTGGTGTGGTGTGGTGTGGTGTGGTGTGGTGTGGTGTGGTGTGGTGTGGTGTGGTGTGGTGTGGTGTGGTGTGGTGTGGTGTGGTGTGGTGTGGTGTGGTGTGGAAAAAAAAGGTTGTAATGCGTTTTTTATGGATTTCTTTGCTCGTTCATATTATAGAGAAAATTATCTTGACCTTGAATTCATAAAAAGTAATTAAAGTCGATTTTTTCCGATTATATTTTCACCTTTTACTTTTATCTAAATTGGGCTCCCTGTGTCTAAATGTGTCTACCCAAACAGTGCAACCTATATCATATACTATTGTTTCAGTTTCCACCAATCCGTGCAATTTTGGGTGGGTTTGACAAAGCAAGAATTGTTAAGTCAACCACAAGAGCTGCTCAGGCATACAAGACAGACATACATCAAGTCGGTAGCCTTATTGAAGAGATGTTGACTATTTGTGGTCACCTTGGACAGTTTGAAGAGGTAGGAAAAACATACTATTTTCTTTCTGTTTTGACTTGGAATAAACTAATCAATTCGATTGACGACTGTGTTCCTTCCGTTTTTTTGACCTTTCATGATGTTAGTTGAACATTAACAAAGTTTTCAAGAGCATGGCGTTTCACTTTTTTGTCTTTTTAGATGTCTATGCTTTACTGCAATAAGTGCTTGAATGTTGGCTTCTTTCTCTCTGAAGAAGTTTGCCAGACATTTTATTTACTGTCTATTTTGTTTATTGTACTGTACCAATAAAACACATGTTTGTGACATATAATAGAAGCCCACTTAATACGGACACCCGGCTTATACGGCAACTTTGGCCTGTCCCCTTGGTGGCCGTATTAACCGTGTTCCACGGAGTGTATTACATTTGTTGAACTAGGCCATTGCAAGTTCAAACAGTTAATATGTTTACAATGTCTTTAAATCAGGTCAGTGATGTGGTTGAGATGTGCTTCCAGGAATCTTCTGAATGGCGACAAAGAATAACTGAAATCAGAAGTTTCTTTGAAAAGGCTTCGGATGATTATGACGACAAAGAAATGGAAACACGACTATAAATAATAAAGGATAAGCCGCGCTTCGTATAAGATGTTACACCTTTTTTTTAATTACATAATTTGATGAGGGGTTTCACCGCAGTAATTTTATCAGGATTTAACAATGCATTTTTCCCATTAAGGCGGATTTTTTTTTTTTTCAGGGATCGCGGAGCATAGTTTTGAGTATGTGTGTGCGTGTCTGCGGGGGGAGGGGGCAGGGGGGTTCGGTGCCTTTTTTTCTATAAAAATACTGCTCCCTTGCTCTGCTAAAATGACTGCATTGAAGCCATCTACATCCGTAACAATAAGATAATATACTTAGTATACAAAGTATATTACATACTTTATTTGATAAATATTAACGAATAGCTATAGACAGCTTTTTCTGCTCCCTTCACAGGGGTGTAGCCAGGATTTTAGCTTTGGGGACAAAAACCCGTTTTCGGAACATCAACCAAAAACCAGGCAATCAAAAAAAAACCACAAACTTAAAAAACGGAAAACACGATTGATCGATGGGCCCACAACCTGGCTATGTTCCTGCTTCAGTAACAGATGACGGAAGAAGTGAAAACATGAAAGTATAAATAAAATTGACCAAGAAAGAGAAAATACGTTGTAGAATTGATAATATTTAATATTTTAATTATCATATTATTCATGGCTATAGCTGTCAATCTAGTTTTTGCACACTAGTTAGTTTCATGCGAATGCTCCGTACTATTATGCTCTGTGCTCTTTGGTTTGTTTGGTTGATTGGTTGGTCGGATTTATAAATGAAGTGTTTCATGTCACAATGGTAGGCAGACAGGTAGGTAGGTAGGTAAGTAGGTAGGTAAGTAGGTAGGTAAGTAGGTAGGTAAGTAGGTAGGTAAGTAGGTAGGTAGGTAGATGGATGGATGGATGGATAAATATATAGTTTATTAAAATAATTTACATCGCAGCCCCACAAGCTGAATTGCGTAAATATTACAAATGTTAATAAAAAAGATTCATATAATCATATACTATATAATGCATGATAATTAAAAATTATTAACAATTGAGAAAATTGTACGGAATTACTATTGGCTTTCTCTCGGAAGTGCTATTAAGACCAGTTTTACTGAATATAATAATTTCCTGCACATTGTGATTACGTCTATCACTTGATGTACTAAGTTAAATACTTCGAGATTAATAGAATAATAAAATAAATTTTCTGAAAATCGAAAAATCTACAGACGTTTGTATGGTTGGGGGTATAGCGATTTTCAAAGAAAGTTTTCTCGGCCGACATTACACCTGACATAATGAATCTTTGTAGGGTTACTAAAGTAAAGGTGCTGGTCATTGGTTTTTAATTTCATCTCATTTGAATAAAATGCCGGGAGTTGCTTTCATTTGAAATCTGACAGATAAATTCGTGTCTAACGAACTAAATATTTCATAGCCCCTATATAAACATATTTATATAAATTGCGCCCTGGTTGGCTGCATTTTATCTAGCTCTGCGTTTTATCAAAATTTTAAGATATTTTCAGTTATTTTCTTAAGTTTTTATTTGACATTACCAATCATTCTTACCAAAACGTTTTACCTATGTTGTGCTACTCAAGAAACGCTCTTATTTCGATTCGTAATCTCTGGAATAAGAAATTCAGCCATGGATGCACTTCACTGCATACGCCCTTATCTGGTGATGTTTGGAAGGAGCTTAAATCCCTCAATTTGTTGGCTTCGAAAAGAGGACAACGTGGAGGTAATCATCGAAGAAAAAGCAACACAACACCAATTCAAACTATTATTACTTCAGCTCGAAAGGTAAATAATCAGAACATCTTTGCTTCAAGAAACGCCATCAGATACGGAAACTTATTAAATATTCATCCTGACACTTCAACGAACAGTACTTCATTTAACACTATTGTACGTCATTCATTATGTTGCCTGGGATTATGAGAGTTCTTTTGAATTCCTCTCGTGCGGAATTTAGTTGATTTCGAAATACTGTAGGGCTTATAACAAGTGTTACGGAGTGCTCACTGGAGTGAAGCAGTTGTGTTCTCTTCAAGACGTGGTTTGGAAAATGTTCCTTTATGTGTGGGCAATATTTCAAATTGTACTCTAAACATAACCTGTAACTACCAACAAAAGTAGTTTTTTCTTCTTTTTCTTTGGAGAATATTCCAAATTGTCAATTGTAACTTCTGTGCTTTAAATAATGATCGAAACTTTGAACAAAATTAAAAGGATCATTTAAGGTGTGAATAAAGTTCATTCATTTCTGTTAGTACTTGACGTCAGTGTAATTACTGATCAACATATGCAGAGTATTTGGTGGCGTGGGAATAAAACTTTTGTTCAACACTAGTTTGCCAACGAATTCACCAATAGCTCAGCTGGTATAACGAAGGACTTCAACTCCAAGGGTCGCAGGTTCGATACTCGGTAACGTCGGGAAAAAGTAAGTAAAAAAAAAAAAAAAAGTAAATTAAGGTAGTTTGATAGTAGACAGAAAGATAGAGGAAAGCATAGGGAGAATACAGAGGGAAGTTGGTAACTAAAGGATAGTAAGGGAATAATTGTTTTGAGATTTCCCACCACTAAGTAGGTTTAGAAATATTTCCATCACTAGTGATTAAGATATTTTAAACACCGGCCAACCTAGAATCGTGTTTCATTGGGGTTTCAAACCCATGCACGTGGTACGAATGGTGCGCTCACATTGGTTGATTAGCTCATGAATTATTAATAAGTTTGAGAAGAACATATCACTAGTGATCTCAAGATAAGTGATCCTGCAATCTCTGACCATTACGTAGTTGGATGTACTCTCTCTTTACCTAAACCTAATTTGGAGAGAAAAGAGATCCTTTACCGCAAGCGGAAATCAATCGACATATCTCAATTTCGTGATGATATTTCTAGTTCACCTCTATTAGGTCCTGGTAAACTGAGTGATTTATCTACGTCTGTAAATCAATACAACTCTGTCTTAAATTCCATACTTGATAAACATGCACCTACTAAGCGACGAATGCTTACCTTGCGTCCAAGTGCTGCTTGGTATACTGAAGATATCAATAAGGAGAAAGCGAAACGAAGAACCCTGGAACTCTATTGTCTCGACTCTCCAACTGTTTTGGCATACAAGGGAAAGCTTTATTATGGTTCAAATCGTATCTGTCTCGTCGCACACAGTTTGTCAGCATTGAAATTGAAAGATCTTCAAGTCATCCTTTGAACTGTGGTGTGCCACAGGGCTCGGTACTGGGTCCTATCCTGTATCTGCTTTATGTACCTCCTTTGGGTTCCATTTTACGTCGTCATGACATACCGTACCATCTTTATGCTGACGATACACAGATATATATCTCCTTCAAGTCATCAGTTGCTGGTGATATCCAAAAAGCTCGTGCTAAATTGGAAGCGTGCCTGGATGACATCGACAAATGGATGCTGCTTAACAATCTAAAGTTAAATCAAGATAAATCAGAGCTATTGCTTCTTCATGCTAAACATCGTCCCGCACCATCACTTGATTCAGTTCAAGTTCAAGTTGGTGACTCGATGATCGTACCATCAGACTGTGTTAGGAACATTGGAGTTGTCTTTGACAGCTCTTTTTGCTTAGATAGACACATCATTGAACTGTGCAAGTCAGCTTTTTACCATCTTGGATCTATATCTCGTATCAGGAGATTTTTAAGTCTAGAAACCACTAGGGTATTAATCAATGCTTTTGTTATTTCTCGTCTAGATAACTGCAATGCGCTCTTATATGGTTCACCACAATATCTGACTAAACGAATACAGAATGTATTTAATTGTGCAGCTAGATTAATCACGCTTTCACATAAGTATGATCACGTCACCCCTATTTTGATGGAATTACACTGGTTGCCAGTTGATTATCGTATCACTTTTAAGATTCTACTTATAACATATAAAGTACTTAATGGTATGGCACCAGATTATCTCGTAGCTTTACTGGAACCCTATGTTCCTCGTCGCAACTTGCGATCTTCTTCCAAGCTTTTATTGGCTGAGCCTGTATATAACCTTAAAACGTATGATTTGCGCACTTTTTCAGTCTGTGCGACCAGACTTTGGAATAGTATTCCTTACGATATAAAAAGTAGTAGTTCCATCTGTATCTTCAAGAAAAGGCTAAAAACTTATCTTTTCAAGCAGGCTTATTCTATTGATTAATCACTTTTCCGGCTTTATTAACTATGTTATGACTGTCCTTATTTTATAGTCACTTTAATAATCGTTTTAGTTTAGGCTTTACTTTATTGTGTTTATTTTGGGTTTGTTTATTATTATTGGGTTTGTTTATTATTGTGAAGCGTATTTGGACTTTAGGAATTTACGCTATATAAATAAAGTATTATTATTATTATTATTATTATTATTATTATTATTATTATTATTATTATTATTATATACATATTCAGTTAACTCGAGCAAAATAAGTTCGGCCGTCAACGCTCGCCCCATACATAAAAAAGCCCGGGGATTTTCCATCCCTCGTTGTTGGCTCGTCAAACAAAACAACTTCGTTTTCTACTCCCATAGTGAAAGCAGTCATGCAGTCCACAATAGGATTAACACTGATCTTGAAAGTCAGGGGTCCAGTGGAGTTCATGAAAAATAAATCAAATCCATTTACAGCAAAAGTTAAATGACTGGGGTTTTCCTTGATGTCTATTCTTTTTAGTGTTGGTATCGTGCTGTTGTATTGACCAAGGAATCGCGTTGAATCAGGCGGCAGCGTAAAATTCTGCAAAACAAAATATATATCAATTGTCAATCATCGATTTTCTTATTGCGGAAAGGTAGGGACGTATGGTACATTATTGTATTCCTAACAATTAATGTATTTGGTGATTCACGTGTTTTGTACCATACATGATGGATGTACCTTACGACGAAAGCCGTGTCTGAATTCTAAGATATCAAACGTGGCCTAATTGAGAGATGAATTGCTAGAATACAAGACAAACATGTTTTACGACAACTAAGAAAGATAAGGCAAAAAACATTTTAATCTTTAGTAGGGTATCCTAGCGGAATTCACTGGCAGGATATGGTCATCAGCTTATGTTGACATTTCTGTTTTAATCAGAGAGGTTCCGGAGACTCAAGGATCAAGATGAGACAATAAGCAATGAGCAAGAAAGCCTTGTCCAGTGAATACACAGATCGCAAATCAAAAGTGGTACAGGTGCATTCTGGTCTAGTCGGGGTACAAATCATTTTTTATCATTTTTCTTATTTCGTCATTTGTATATTTTGTTATCTTGTATGTACATGCATAACTATATAAAGAGTAATGAACAATTAATGCCAGATTTATATACTATGCATGCAAGCTAGATCAGAATGCTTCATGCTAGATTAATATACTTCTACAAGGGTGGATCCAGGGGGAGGGTCGGGGGTCAGGACCCCCCCTATCAAATTTAAGTTCAAATATTTTTTATCAATAAGTTTATATCCTAAAATAAAGATAAAAAGTTTTTTTTCTGAGAGAAGGCTTAATTTTAATATTCAATTTAATATCAATCAATGCCGTAAGTTTTAGCAGCTCATAAACGCTTCAGTATTTGGGCTTCCTGTGGTAAAATGCGCCCGGGATTCCTGTGCCAACTAAATTTTCCCCTGGGACCCCCCCTTTTGAAAAATCCTGTATCCGCCCTTGTTCTATCATCATCGCGTAACCTACAAAAGAAAAATCCCCCAGCGATCATGATCAGTTATGATATTTACCTTGGTAGAGGCACGAACAAATTCTTCTTTGAATTCTGAAAGTATCTTTGTGAAATATTTCGGAATGGAGGAGCCAAACTTCTGCTGGCAGTCAGTACAGAACATATTTATTCCTTCAAATAAAAAAGAAAAAACACATGGTTTTCTGAGGGGCGTTCAGCAGTTTAAGTGATACAGGTTGTGATTAATTGGCCAGTATTTGTAATTTGAAATTTTCAAATTTTTCAGACTTAGATGTCGGAATGTCCCAAACTGAAGGTCCACTAATACAAAATTAAGAATATTCACATTTATAGATTTAAAATGTATTCAGGTCACAGACAAGAATGGAAAATGATCATTTTCCAACAATGAATAATCACCATAAATGTTTTGCCGATTCTCATCGTTAACTTTTATTCTGGTTTTGTGAAGTCAGTGTCTTTAACATGGACATCCAATTTCCCGATAACTGTTCCTTTAGTATTATTTAGTTGCAATGTTACGCAGGCTATTGTGTAAGAGATTCAAAAACTGAATAAGAGTGCATTGGCTGAGTACTCACCCAGTCTGATTTCAGGAACCATGGCAACATAACTGTTGTAACCGTAGATGTATCCAGCTTTCTCTCTTATGATGTAGCCATCGTGCTGCCTCATTTCCCAAGGCGTTCCGGTAATTGTTTTACTATCGGGGAAGATATAGTCTATATATGTGAAGAAAATTAGTTATAAACATACCATTAATTTGTCACACATTGCAAAGTTATCACGTGAAATAGTTATATCTGAGATTGCTCAGCCCCTAGACCTTGACGTACAATCAATGAATCCTTTAATTTAACATCTCTTCATACACGTACATCTCTAAACGAAAGTCTACTCTATGAACTATCCACAAGACCAACCTTGATTGACTAGTGATTCATTCGGCATGGATATAGATAGGTTATTAGAAGTTTTTAATCAAGTTCAGAAATATAGTACACCCAGCTTTATTGTTCAGGAATCTGCATGCAATTCTTACCTGGCTTAAACAGTTCTTCAGTCAATGATGTAGAAAGAAACCTATTATTGTCCTTATTAGTCATGAGCTCTATAAGCAGCTGTGAAAAAAAAAACTAAACACTTTATTGTGGGTAGCAAGCTTACATTGGCAAACGATACTGATGTCAAGTTTACGTTGGGAAAGAAATAAAATAATACACAGAATAGGAATTAGTAAAATTACAGAGGAAACATCCTGAGAGAAAAGGCAGATAGAAATGCCCTATGCACCCCGCGCTCTTCGTACCCCTTTGCATCATAAAAAAAAGTGCATACCTTTTGACGTGTACCTTATATCCGTCATATCATCAAAAAAAATTCGAATCAATAATCAAAACTATCGGATTTTTTTTTATTTTTTCTATTTTTACCATAACAAAGTCAAATAATAGATTCAAAAACGAAGAAAACGTTTGAAAGAAAAAACCTTTTGAAGCGCGCGCTTGCTCCTTGCGCGAGCAATTCGTCATTTATCGGTATGTCCTCTTATTTACCACGGCTCTCGACTAATCAGCGCGCAAGACATTTCACAGTTATGGTAAAAATTAAAATTCCGCACTGTGTGGACACTAACCAAAAAGTAGGGAAACCAGGGGCAGAGCCATCAAGAACGTTTATTGAAGGCAAAAAGCAAGCAGTTTTCGATAGTCGCTATAAAACATGTATGTGTTTCATATTCATATTCACTAAAACCAAACTTCTGCACCATAGGTGTAGCGGAAAACCACTTCCTGAGCTGGGAGACATTTTTGTCGACACTTTCAGGAAACAAGAAACCGTTTTTCATTGTTTGGGTTTATTTTTTAAGAAACATTTAGCAAAACATACATTTCTCATATTGTAAACATTATCTTTATTCAGTGTCGGGAGTGAAATAGCTAAAATATTTTACCTTGGATAAATCATCGACCGTAGAAAACATACCACCTGTAGGTTGAAGCCAGCCCCAGTCGTAAATAGGGTTAACATATGTACCATCCAAGTATCCCACCGGAATTTCTAACTTTTGACTGAAAAAAAAATTAAGAAAATTATTTAGAGCAGAAAAGGATCCTGTAGATTAACCCAGATGGCAAAATTGCGTCTAGCTCTCAAGGTCTGTTATTTGACTGAAAATATATACCTTTAGTTAGTAATTATTCACGTCTTACCTCAGTTAAGACAAGCGATAGTTGACTGAGAAATTGAGTTTCAGTCATCTTACTTGCTGATTTGGCTTTCGAGCACGACGTAAAACCCGTCCCTTGGCATTTTCCCTTTCATTCCTTTTTACCTAACAATATCTTTCCGTCATTCTCTCTTTTAAATTGACCACGGAAATAAGGACCATCAGTAAAGTGTCACTTCTGTAAACCGATTTCCCCACTCTTTTAAAATTGTATATGGAAAGGCGGTGATAGTTTCTCTTCCTTCTATCGATCTCAAATTGTTTCTAAAGTGCTTAGCATGGGCAACTTGTTACCTGTTGGATGGTGAAAACGTTGTATTCAGCATGTTGAGTTTTGAGAAAATTTCATTCTTCATCCATTGATCGAAGTCTAAACCAGAAGAGGAAAAGGAATGAAATAAAACTGCCAAGAAGAGCATAGCCAAGGTTGCTGAAATTAATAAATATGATAATATTAAAAAACAAAAGATGCTTATGCCGGGGTTCGATACTAGGGCGACCCACAATTATGAGAGGATCTTCTGTTGGTTCTCCCCTTTACTTCGAGGATTTTTGTCCGGCGGCTTCTCATTGCATTTTTGAAAGAGAAGAGAGATCAAACGATTAGGGCTAGGGTATGTGTTGCTTGAATGTTATGCCTTCGTCGCAACCATGCTGATGTTCAGTTAACAAACGTAGCTCCTATTATTAGTGTCATCAATATAACAGTCACGCCTTTGTCTTTTATACTCTCTAAGGTCAGTAATTTGCGACAAAAACAAATTCCAAAATTAGCCAATCATTCGGTATTTAAAGAACTTTTGTGCAACAGATTCTAACCTGTACTGCGGTTTTGATCCTGGGCTTCTTATTAAAGTAAGATTCTTGATTCGGTTCAGCATTGTATTGTAGTCATAGGGGCACAGATTCGTACTTCCTTCAGGTATTGGATAACATGGTGCTTCACGCTTTAAACCCGAACGTTGAGCAGCAAGTTCCCTGTCAAGAGTTTTGTTGTAACTTAGAATAATTTTGTATAATGGACTTCCCTCATTAGGCATGATATACATAAAAAAAAAGTTTTTTTTTTTTTTCAAATATGAAGTTCTAGACGATTTCATTGCGCGCGGGTTGACTAAAAAATAAAAATAAAAAATTCTGCCTCATAAATATGATTTATACAAGATAACTAAAGATAAGATAAAGATATAAAGATGAATATAGATTACTTCATAGAAAGTGCGGCGTACGGGGTTATATTCACGAGTTGTTTGTGTAAAACACGAACGAGCGAGTCTTCGAGCGAGTGAGTGTTTTTACACAAACAACGAGTGAATATAGCCCCGTACAAAGCACTTTCTATGATGTTTTCTCTTTATTATATATATAACTAGAATTCACATACAAACACGTTTATTTTGATTGAATAAAAATGACAAATTTTGTCGAAACTTTCGTAAGTTTTAAGTTTATAAATTAAAATGTCGTGCAACTGTACATAATTAAATTGAAAAACTCCTCATGTCAGTTTATAAAAGGAAAATGAATATACAAAAAGTCAATATAAATATCAAAAATGTACTGTTTTTCATAATTAGTCGCTGTCTGGCGAATCCAAGATGCAATAACGGCGGCGCTTTGTTGTTGTTTCTTCACGCAAAGTTGGACTTTTATTCACAGTATTGATGGCAATGTTAAAAGTTCCTCCTTGGATGGTAGCTCCACTAAACAGAGCAAAATTTGGGTTGGATGTAGTGGAGGTTACATGACTGAGCTGGCTGCTTTCGGCGACTGTACTAGATGATTCCCGACGAGCATCGCTTAAGATGTCTGAAATACTTCGTTGTTGGTTTTCAGAAAGAGAGCTGTAGTTATCCAGGCTTTGGATATTTCTTTGCCCAGAAATCTGCATTATGTGGGTTGGTGGTACGTCTTTATCATTCAGTTTCTGTATCATTCGCTTTCTTACGCAGTGATTCGTTAGGTTTGAAGTATTTATATGTCCTTGTTCGGCCATTGTTTTCATTAATGTGTTCAACTTGTTCACTCCCATTGGAGCTGCTTTGAACCACGGCTTCGTTGAATTTGGGTTTTTTGTGTTGTTTACGGCTAAATAAAATGGACTTTCATCAGAAAGAAGCTCAGTTGGTCTCTTTGAAGCATAGATACGGTAAAACATTACTGGGTCTCTGTAACTTCCAGCAACAGAAAACATCTTTGGTTTGACTTGGCGGGTGTTCTTCGCTTCAGCGCCTGTTCTCGTCTTGGTTTGCCGCTCGTTGTATTCAAGATACTCAGAGCCGTCCGAGGCGGTTTTATCTGAACATCCCCCCACTTCATCACTCTGTGCGCTTGACAGCCTCGTAAACCAAAAAACTGTGTGTTGTTAAGCCATAGTGTGTTAATCAAGGCATCTGGTGACGAACAACCCATTAAACCTCTGCTGTAAAGAATGTCAACTTCGTCATCCGTCAAGTTACGTGCTGCATTTGGTTTATTTCCTTTCCCTGATTTTTTCAAATCTTTCTGCTTGGCTACTAGTGCTTCCCTTGTTCGTCTGAATTCTTGCTCTTCTATTATCGTTGTTGGGTAGTCTTTCTTTCGTAAGTAACGGTCAAAGCTCGATATGAACGACCTTAAAGTCGTCGGTTCGTATTCATCCCCATCTTTCTTACTTACTTCAACGAGAAAAGCAGAAAGCAGCTCGTCTAAATCTCTTGGCTGGATTTCTTCCAGGTTTTGCTGCACATTTTTTGTTACAAGATATGTAGTCAATAAAGCCAGGTCTTTCTTCGTCTTGCTTAGTGTGCTTTTGTTTTCTTGGTTTTGAATAAACTCATCTACCGGCACATCTAGTGACACAAAACGACTCGCCATTTTGTTCACATCAACAAAGCTACAGAAAACACAACTTTGCTTTGGCGGGAAGCCATTCAAATGTCACAATTGCTCGTTTTATGATTGGTTGGTTTGGTCAACTCTAAATTTTGATTGGTTATATTTTTACACAGTGAAAAGCTGTACGCGATGCTAATTGGTCGTATTGCATTTTTCACCAGTGAAATATAAAGCATAGAGATTTTTTTAATAGAGATTTATTGTATGAAATTCTAGTTATATATATAATAAATACATTTTCAACCCGGACTGGAAAACCTCCATAAACATCATACAGGATTACTTGAAGAAGGTTTTGAAGACCTTACTATTTGTTGATCTCCCAAAAACAATTGATTCGATCTAATAGATGCCAGATAAACACCTTATATCTTGCGTTTTTGTGATAATTTTCAAAACTCCAAAACATGTTTATGTTAAGGAAAAAGCTTACCCTACCCCAGCCATTAAATACTTACTTCAAAATTTAAACACACGATTACAAAGGTATTGCCAAAAAAAAAAAAACACAACTTATTTCGCTACCAAAATATTTCTGAAGATAATGGTTTCAGATAGTAGCGGAGCTCCCGCGCGGGCCGAAGGCCCGCGCGAGCGGAGCACCATACTTAAGAAAAAATGGTAACCCATCGACTTGATTTTTCATGGCTTGATTTGTCCATACGTCAAACATACAAACATACATACATACATACATACATACATACATACATACATACGTACGTCCGTCCGTGTACCACTTTGCACAGGGTTCCCGCGCGCTTTGCTTACTCACAAATGCACAGAAAAATTGCAATAATGTAGTCAAAGATGGATCAAGAAGTATTTTTTTCTTATTTTTACAATACGAAAAATACGTTTAATCGAAGTCATGTCTGTCTTAAAGTGAACAAAAACAATTTTTCGACTTTAGCGACTTGTTAAAGAAGATTTAGCGAGGGAAGATTCTTAATCTTACGATGAATTAAGTTTTGTGACTGAAACTTCAGTGAGGGAAAAAGTGGCCTGTAGACCAGAAAAACCTGATTATACTGCAAGAGTGATATTTCAGTTTCGTAGAAAACACTTCATAGAAGGTAAATTCATTAATTTTAACTAATATTTCGTAAAAAATCGACAAGAAATGTGTAAACTAGCTGAAGAAACTCTCAGACAAGCCAAGGACGTTGGTTCGGCAAACATTGTCAGAGAAACTTGGATAGTTTGTCGTTTTTACTACATTCTAGATTTTTATCATCTTTTTCTTCATTACTTGTGAACCAAAAAAGCGATATTTGAAGCTTTGATTATTTGTTTTTGATCCCATTTCAAGAAAAAAGGCTAAGACTTAGTAAAAAGACTTGGTTCTTTGAAAAAAATATATTTGACGGCCAGCGAACCTTACGCGAAGTCAAAACAAGATTCAAGTTTCATAATCATATGAATATTTTGACATTTTTATAGATAATTTATTCTAATGTTGAATGAAATATGAAAAAGGAATACATATCACACCAAATATTTGCTATTTATCGGGCTTTTCCAGCTATTACTATTACACAATCGCAAAAATGATGAGCTTGTTTTTTTTATGGATTAGCTTATGTTTTTGTAAGATTTTTCGCTCGATAATAAAGTTAAGAATAAATCTAAAAAAAATACTTTTCAAAGACCAACTTACTAACAAAGAAAATTATTATCTTGCATTAATGAATGTGTCTCTTTTTACGTGTGAAGTTCAAGTGAATGTAAGCTTAAGCTTATCAGTAATATTTTTCGACAATTTTCAGTGTAGTTTACTTTCCACCTAAAAAACTTACAACTTTGATTACTAAGATTTGCTGAATAAAGTCCTTCGTTCTATACATGTATTCATATGTTCTACAATCTATTATTATTATTCTTCGAATTGAAAAGTTGTCTAAGGCTTTTGAAGGCTTAAAATAATGGTTTTTCTTCTAGTTTTTCCTTCTGGATTCTGGTAAAATCTAACGAAGTGGTAACGCTATAACCAGCGTTATGCCGCGTCACACACCTGTCACGTTTTTAGCACTAAATATACTATTTATGGGAGCTCCGCTTTCAGGCAGTGCCTAAATCTATATATTAAAATGTTTATGTTCTGCTGCTTTTGTTAAAATGTCGGGTTATTTTCGTCCGCCGGTTGAGAAAAACCGATGATCGATATTGAAAGCTGGGTTGGGCGAGCAAGATCCTTTTTTTTTTTTTTTTTTTTAAAGGATATCAATTGATCCTTTCTATTTACAATACGCCAGATTGACAATGTTTATAATAAACATTAGTAGAGTTAAATATTTGAGTTAAAATAGCTGTCTTATTATATGGAAAGGAATTTACTGTCAAATTTATCAAAGAAATATTAGCTCCATATCAATTGAAACCTCTGATCGGCTTCTCTACTTATGCTTGCTGCTAATGAGGAAAAATTAGCAAAAACAAAGCTTGAACTATATTGTATTGATATGTAAACAATGTCAGCACACAAGAAAATATGCCCGCAAAAACGTGCAGAAAAAGCTTGGGAAAATCCAATATTGTTGTAACCTTTCGCTGCTCGAATTCACATTACCCATACCGCATTTCGGTCTTGGTATGCAACGTGCAACAAGCTACACTGAAAACCTACTTCCTCAACCTTTTTTGAATTAGCTGTATTACAAAAAAAAAAAAAAAAAAACTGGAATTTTCATAACACAGTGATATAAATTGTGAGACGACCGGCCTTGAAGAATAAAAAACGTGAAGAATAATTTGCTAATTAGCAGTTATTCGCCGAAGGCGAAGTGTTTATGGATGAATATTTACCGAGCGGCGAGTCTTCGAGCTGCGAGGTAAATATTCATCGATAACCACTGAGCTTGAGGTGAATAATTGTTTTAGTATAAATAAAAAGGTGATTATTTCAAAAAAGAAAGAAGGAAACAACATTGAAAGTGAAAATATTTTATTTTTTTAAAGCGCGACGGTCACGCTGACAGCCATTTTGTCCGAAAAGGTGATTATCGGCTGATAATCCGAGATAGAAAACCAATCAGAGCGCGCGATTTTGTATAATCACCTTTGTATTTATACTAATTGTTCTTAATTCGAATTTTTCCTCATTAGCAGCAAGCATAAGTAGAGAAGCCGATCAGAGGTTGGCCAAATAAACAATAATTCAGAAGTTGAATTTTCTTGATCTGAACCTGGTAAGTTCTAACTTCGAATTCGTAGTTATGTATATTTCATTTTTTGTTGTTGTTGTTTTCAGTTGTCTACATACTCTATTCAATTGATATGGAGCTAATATTTCTTTGATAAATTTGACAGTAAATTCCTTTCCATATAATAGGACAACTATTTAAACAAAGTCAAATATTTAACTCTACCAATGTTTATTATAAACTTTGTCAATCTGCCGTATTGTAAATGAGAAAGGATCAATTGATATCCTTTTTTTTTTAAACCAACCCACCTTCCAATATAGATCATCAGTTTTTCTGCACCAACAGACAAAAATAACCCGACATTTGAATAACCCGACATTTTAACAACAACAGCAGAACAGAAACATTTTACTATCTGAAACCATTATCTTCAGAAATGTTTTGATAGCGAAATAAGGTGTTTTTTTTTCTTTTGCCAATACCGGGTACCTTTGTAATCGTGTGTTTAAATTTTGAAGTAAGTATTAAATGGCTGGGGTAGGGTAAGCTTTTTTCTTTATTATCACAAAAACGCAAGATATAAGGTGTTTATCTGGCTTCTATTAAATCGAATCAATTGTTTTTTGTTTTTTTTACTGGTTAAGTTTATCGAATGATCAAAGAAAAAAAAGAAATGTGCGGAGTTTTCGAATTTGCTGTACTTTTGGATGTTTCATTGGTGAATTACGAAGTAACTGACTTGTGTACAATCGTTGGTTTTCAATCATTCCCAAGAGAATGAAAAAAAAACAACAAAAAAACAGCAAACCAAAGACACGCGGCCATGTTGTGTTGTTTATATAAGAAATCCAGTAATAGGAGTTTTGTGAAATTGGCTTGAAAAATGACTTTTAAAAATATGGCTCAAAATTGCTTACATTTGCTTGATTTGCGTATAAAAACTATACATTAGTCCAAATAACCTTATTATACGTTTTGCTCAAAGTATAACTTTTCTATTCTCAAATGCTAGAAAGTAACCGAGCATCTATTTGTATGAAGCTTCGCATAGTTATCAAGCATTCGAGGGGAGGCGCTCAGGTCACCGTGTTCGTTTACGTGTTTTCTTTTGCTAATAGTCCTGAAGCGATATGACGTTACACTTTCAAAATGCATTGCGGCATTTTTATAGGTCGAAGGCAACCACGGTTATGCTTGGATTACAAGACCTGTTTTGTTATCAAAAACAAATTTTACAACATACTTAGAGTTTCTCATAGAAGCTAAGACAGTTTTTTCTAATGTGCGTGAATTTTTCGGGCGGATGATCAAAATTTCACCAACATGGCCAGAGGCAAAGAAGTTGTGTTATTAACGCTTATACTTTTCGTTTCATTAAAAACTCCCAGACAGCTATTCTTTGTTAGATAAAATTAAAAAATACCTCTTTCTAATTAGCATTTTTGAAGGAATGGCTGTAAGAATTATCCCATATGGTCATATAGTGGATAATTTCAGTCTTATTTCTACAGATATATACATCATTTTAAAATTTTACATCTGTTAAAAACATCGTTAAAACCTCTAACCGAAGACGATTTAAGGACGTTTGGGGGCAATTGTAGACGTGGCGTCAATTTTTATGGAACTTGGCACAAAATTACTTTATCATATTAGATTTCCAAAAAGGAAATGAAAAATGGGGGTCACTTACTTCATTTTTGAGCTACAACTCGAGGAAAATGGACCATTTCGCGTTTTCTCGCAGCTTTCAGAGTTTACTAAAACAATAATTATAAAAAAGGGATAAAACAGGGTTCTAATTTGATGGAACTTTTGCTTATGTTATATATGCCTCTTTATGACATGAATAAAGGAAAATAATGATAAAAAAGATCTCATACAGAATTTATGAAGGTTTTAAGTTGTGCGTTGCCATCAAGATGCAAGGGGTGTTTTTTTTTCTTTCAAAAACTTAGGTGACATTCTTTCCCATGTCTTTTCCAATGCCATTTATTTAATTTTGACAAATATCGTGGATCTCTATAGTAGCTTCTTTTTAAGTAAAAGAAAGTTTGGGGTAACTGTTCTTGTTTGAGATATTATGTAGTAAAGCTTGGAAATTTGGCAGCCATTTTGAATTGAGTGCGGAGACTGGGCACTATTAGGCATCACATTCGGTCAAAAAAACTTTTTTCATACAATACGAACCTCTTAAAAAATGTCGAGGGCTTTTTTGGTCTAAGAAAAAACACGCAACTCTGGTGTGAAGGCAAAATTTAAAGTAGTTTCAACATTTGTCGGCGACTCAATGGAAAACACTTTTAAAAATTAATGAAGTCTGAGCTTTCCGGCTTTCTGCTTAGTTAGATAATTATTTATAAAAATAACCCGACATTTGAATAACCCGACATTTTAACAACAACAGCAGAACAGAAACATTTTAATATCTGAAACCATTATCTTCAGAAATGTTTTGGTAGCGAAATAAGGTGTTTTGTTTTTGTTTTTTTTTTTTTTTGCCAATACCGGGTACCTTTGTAATCGTGTGTTTAAATTTTGAAGTAAGTATTCAATGGCTGGGGTAGGGTAAGCTTTTTTCTTAACATTAACATGATATGTAGTTTTGAAAATTATCACAAAAACGCAAGATATAAGGTGTTTATCTGGCATCTATTAAATCGAATCAATTGTTTACTGATTTTACTGGTTAAGTCTATCGAATGATCAAAGAAAAAAAGAAATATGCGGAGTTTTCGAATTTGCTGTACTTTTGGATGTTTCATTGGTGAATTACGAAGTAACTGACTTGTGTACAATCGTTGGTTTTCAATCATTCCCAAGAGAATGAAAAAAAAAAAAAAAAACAGCAAACAAAAGACACGCGGCCATGCTGTTTTATATAAGAAATCCAGTAATAGGAGTTTTGTGAAATTGGCTTGAAAAATGACTTTTAAAAAAATGGCTCAAAATTGCTTACATTAGCTTGATTTGCGCACAAAAACTATACATTAGTCCAAATAACCTTATTATACGTTTTGCTCAAAGCATAGCTTTTCTATTCTCAAATGCTAGAAATTAACCGAGCATCTATTTGTATGAAGCTTCGTATAGGGGAGGCGCTCATGTCACCGTGTTCGTTTACGTGTTTTCTTTTGCTAATAGTCCTGAAGCGATATGACGTTACACTTTTAAAATGCATTGTGGCATTTGTATAGGTCGAAAACAAACAAAATTGCGGCTCCCAGGCAACCACACTTATACATGAAGCTTGGATTACAAGACCTGTTTTGTTAGCAAAGACAAATTTTATAACATACTTAGAGTTTTTCATAGAAGCTAAGACAGTTTTTTCTAATGTGCGTGAATTTTTTGGATGATCAAAATTTCACCAACATCGCCAGAGGCAAATAAGTTGTGTTATTAACGCTTATACTTTTCGTTTCATTAAAAACTCGACAATGGCAGAATAGCAATAGCTTTCAGCTAAAAATTCTAGAGATGGCTTCCAGTTATCTAGTTTTGGGAGATCAACAAATGGTAAGGTCTTCAAAATCTTCTTCATGTAATCCTGTATGATGTTTATGGAGGCTTTCCAGTCCGGGTTGAAAATGTGTTTATCTCATTATTACCCTTGGCCACGTAACTCGTTCACCCCAACAATTTTGAAAAATAGAAAGAAATTAATTATTAACTAAGCAGAAAGCAGGAAAGTTCAGACTTCATTAAGTTAAGTGTTTTCCATTGAGTCGCCGACAAATATTGAAAATACTTTAAATTTTGCCTTCACACCAGAGTTGCGTGTTTTTTCTTAGACCAAGAAAGCCCTCGACATTTTTTAAGAGGTTCGTATTGTATGAAAACCATTTTTTTGACCAAATGTGCAATGCCTAAAAGTGCCAAAATTTCAAACTTTACGACATAATATCTCCGAAACAAGAACGGTAACCCCCAATTTTCTTTTACTTAAAAACAAGCTACTATAGAGATCTACGATATTTGTCAAAATTAAATAAATGGCATTGGAAACGACATGGAAAAGAATGTCACAAAAATAAAAAAAAATAAATAAAAAAAAAAAAAAAAAACCCAGGCCTTCACGACATCGAATCTCGCGGATTTGATGGCAACGCACAAGTTACTAGTTTCCTGCTACTAGTCTTATTTCCCCCTTCACTAAAAGGTGGAAAAAGTTGTCTTGATATTATCAAACTAAGCAATTATTAAAGCATTGTTTCTTCGATTCAAAAACACTAAAAATATTCTTAAAAAAAAAGGTTGAAAAACCAATAATGAACATCAAATTAAAAGGCATCAAAGCGACTGAGTAAAACACCCGATGCTCAAAGGCGGTAAATACCCATATCATGTGTTATTTGAGCCTTAAATATTCTTTTCTTGACATTGATATCTTTAATTATGACTGTGTAAAAATTATGTTCTTGGCCCGTAAAAACACTTTCGTGGCGAAGCGAAAATGTGAACGGTATTTTGCTTATTCTTAACTTGATTGTATCACCTATGATGAGAAGGGAAATGCACAATAATAGCGTTACGTTGGTTAAAAGTTAAAAAGAGCTATGATAAGATAACGGATGACAGAGAAGATCGGACTTATTCTCTTTGTAATATTTGGGCTAATCAGTCAGTTGAAATTACCTACAAAAAGGGTGTATTTTGCTAGCGTCAAAGATTCGTTTACTACCTCAGTTAGTAGACGTAGCGTGACTAAAAGCGTGACTAAATGGGTGACAAAGCGCCTTCCACAAAGAAGTTACGGTAGGAGTCGCCTTTCATGTTACCGAGTCTGCCTCTTCGCAAGTCACGCTCGTGTTAACAAAACCATATTACTGATTATCGCGATTCTCATATAAGTTTGATTTGGAGATAGCTGCCAATATTAACCCGTATTGGCGGCTCAAAATCGCAATAAGTTATAAAAATAGCCATCAACGTCTTCGTCTCAGCTTCTCTAGGAGAAGGCTTTTATCGTCCATCAATGATTTTTATGCCCAGTTATTATGAACCAATACTCCTACCAAAAAGTATATATATTTAAAAATATCGGCAGCTGATAAATGGTCTTAAATGCCTTTCGAAAGGATCAACATTTTAAGGCTTTACAAAGTTTTGGAAAATACCGTACACATTACTCCTTTATTATTATTATTATTATTATTATTATTATTATTATTATTATTATTATTATTATATAAAGTACCCCTTTATTATTCTTTTTTGCCTGAAAAGGTACCCCTTTTCATACCAAAACTCACAAGTTTCCACCCCTTTTCTATACGTGCGGCCTGAAAAAAGTACCCCTTTCGGTCGGAGCATGCCCGTATAGTCCATTATAGGGAGTACCCCCCCCCCCCCCCCCCCCCCGCGCTACGGACCCTAACTGTCCATATAAAATTTTCTAATGAAGTCAACGGCCGCCAGTAATCTTCCTTGCATGGCATGTCGCCAATCTTGGTCATGAGAATTCATCTGGTGGCTTTTCTTTGCATTATATGATATATACAAAAGTTAAGAGACTGTTTTCAACAACCCTTGGAATTCTTTTCAATTTCGTTCAAAGGAGCAAATTTCAAAAGAAAAAATTTGACATTAAACGCGCGCGGCAAATATAGCCTCGTAGGGTTTATTAAAAGGGTTTATAGTGAGCATGAAGTTACTAGGCTCGATTGTTTACCAGCCCTGGTGGTTTCGTTGCCCCCGCGATTCTCTTCCCATTCATTTTAGCCAATCAAAAACTTGCCACTAGAATTGAAGCACGATTCTGATTGGCTAATATTCTAGTATCCAAAATGGCAAAAAAAATATTTAGTTATCAACTATTTATTTGCCAAATAACTAAGAATTCACTCAGGCATGAACTAAGAAAAGACGCGTACAGGTTTTCCCCCCCGAATATTACTGTTGTTATAGTCATGATAGGCCTTATCATAATAAATAATAAATAATAAATTATAAGCGAACAGCTGGTTTAGACACTTAGAAATAGAATAATATAGCCCGATGCTTAACATCATTATTTTTAATTTTTTTTAGGTTGGGCTTTTGGTCAAAAAGTTATTTCATTTTGGCTCCAAATGAACTGCGCGTTTCTTTTTTACAGAAAGCTCAAGTGCAATAGCAAATTATCATGGGCTTGAAAGATGATAAATATAGGCTACTTATATCAAAGATATTGGTAATGGTTTTCATAAGCCAAGTCAACGCATTGGTCGATCCAGGTGAAGAGCGCTTATTTCTTTTTCAATATTCTTTTACTTTTCTTGAGAAAATCGAAAAAAACGATTTCTCACTTCTACCAGCGCCCCTATTTTAACAGTAAAATTTCAAGGCTTTGCGTTGCTTTTAGGTACAAAATAGCACTTTATTACACGGTATTTCTTTCAATATTACTCTAAGTATCTCCCAGTCAAGATTGATGTTTTTGGACGGAATGTATTTTAGAAATAAAATATTTTGGCAGACCTCCTCAATGACCTTATAGAAAATATGGTACTACTTCAAAAATTCATTCAAACCCGTGCTGCGCAAAATAAAGCAATAGAATTCAGGTTTTTAGAAGATGAAATTATGTTTTTGATGTTTGTATAAAAAGGGTTTTGGATATTTTTGTTTAGGCGAAATACAAGCAACTTGACTTGAAGATTTTTTTACCAAATTTGCATAGTCGGCAAAATCGAAAGAATTAGGATTTATGAATAATTTTGCTTTCTTTCCCTATCATTTTATTAATCTACGGGGGCGGATCCAGGGGAGGGGTGCAGAGGGTTCGAACCCCCCCCCCCCCCCCCTCTCCGTTCCCCACAGCTCGGACCAACTTTATCCTCATTTTTTGAAGATACCCAGTACGAAATAATGTTTTCTTACTTTGATTCTGAGGGTTGCAACCCCCTGGGATGACTTTGTGTCCTGCACCCGTTCCAGAACAAAATCCTGGATCCGCCCCTGAACTTTGAAACGAATTTGGGAATTTAAATTAAACGAGTTTATTGGGTTAAGAAAATAACATAATCTTTAGATATTTTAGATGTTCAAGTTGTTTTTTCTTGCAAATCAAGCCGATAATATCAGTAGTCGTGTGATGCATTTAGCGACTTTGTTTATGGCATTAAGGTAATGCGATCGAGCATTCGTGCGCATCTTTCCTGCGCTTTATTGAATATCTAAACATTTTACACGGTTACCTACCCTGATTTTTCTACTGTGAGTCCAGAACAACTTAGGCTACAATATATCAAAAAATGAAGGCAGGTAATTCGACTAAATTTTTAGTAATTTCACGAAGTGTTAATTTTCAAAGTACTTTTTCGTGATTGGGTTTCCTGTGGCCAAGGTCTTTCAACTATGGCGGATAAGACATTTTGACCTTTCTCCACGTTCAACGTGAAATATCTAAAAATCTTGCTCGGTGACCTAGCTACCCTGATTTTTTCACTGTGAGTCCAAGTTTACTAAAGCTACAACATATCCAAAAATGAAGGTAGATAATTCGACTAAGTTTTGAGTAAATCGCGAAAATGTCCGGAAATTCGGATCGTAAAGTACAGTCAAAATGTACTGTTTTGGACATTTAAACATCGAGAACTCATTCTGAACACAATAAAATGAACAATTTTGGGGTTTTAATCATAATGTGTTAAGGTATGTATAATTTGAAATCGTTTATGCTACTTCTTCAAGCCATATGGATTACGATAGCTTCTAGTTTACTTTGTCTTATTTTCCCCGAAAACACGGCCGCAAGCATTGTCTTTGAAAAATTATATCTTCCGAACGGATTCGGGTACCCCCATTTTTTATTTCATATTTTCACACTACAGCTCAAAAGAAATATTTGTGCCAAATTTTAAAAAAATTCATGGAAAAAAATGCGCGATCGCATTACCTTAAAACCCTGTTTGCCGCATTTATACTAGAGACGGATGGCTCGTCCATGAGGAATATTATATCAGTTTTTCGCTACGATGGCCGAGAGCGGACAAAGTCAAAGTGATTTAGGACCAAATTACAAAGCGAACTTATTTTTTAACCAAGTTTCTTTTTCGAAACATTGCATTTGCTTTTTGTGGGAATCGATTTCGCTCGTTTGCCACGCTCCATTTTGACTCGAGAAATGTGTTATGTCCGCTCTCGGGCTATTTTTTATGAGTTACTTTGTCGCAAAACATTTTGACATTTTGTCCCAAGCGACTTTGTCCCAAAACACTTTCGCTTTTGACTTTTGTCTAGTTCTCCTCAAACAATATGTCGAAAGACTTTTGCTTATGACGTTTCTTCGTTTGGCCACCAACATATTGTCCTCAGGTGATTTTTCAAACGGCCAAAAGGAAAACAGCAAAAAAGTCAAAATCGGTTTCAAATTTCCCATAGTCAGGTCTGCTAACGAAAAGATCGTGCACTTTTGAGTACAGGCACCAAACATGATACAAATATTGGTTGAGGCATACTAAACAGATTTAGGGGTTTGATGCCAAAAATGGTGGTCAGGGGAGCCACATATGCATGGCGCTTACCGTTTGTGCTTCGTCAGCCTTGTACTTCGAACACAAACCTATTTCCCTTGTGGAACTTGTGTCCATTCCTCATACTAGCTTTTAGCTTCTGCGTTTACCTACAACTTCGTTAACACGGATAATGTTTTAGCTTCCTTCATTAGTTCGGGTTAGCGCTATAATATTTTTTTTTATTACAACTTATCATGTATCATCTTTTTGTCGTTTTCTTTTCTCTTGTTTTAAAGCGCTAGTCAAATTTCCTCCTAAAGGGAAGCGCGGGAGCTATTTTGTCGCGTTTAAAGCAGTGAAAATCGTTGCGAGTTGCTAAAACAAAACTCGCCCCCAAAATCGCCTTTATAAAAGGGCCAGGCATTTGGCGCAAACCAACGCATGCAAAACATAATGATTCGAATTTATTTCAATTTTCGCTTTGAAAATTACCTTATACCAGCATCAAGAACATCTGCTAAATCCTGAATTTTATTGCTTTATTTTAATGTGCGTAGCAGGGGGTTCAATGAATTTTTGAAGTTACAATACTTTCCATGAGGTCATTGAGGAGGTCTGCCAAAATATTTTATTTTATTGAACAAACTCCTTCAAAAACCATCAAACTTGGCTGCATGTTACTTTAAATAATATTCGAGGAATATATAGAGTTTGCGATGTCATTTGGTACTCCAAACCAACGCAAAACCTTGAAAGTTAGGCAATATTTTACCGCCAAAAATAGGGACGTTGAAGTGAAAAATCGTTTTGTTTTTCCTCGATTTTCTCGCAATATAAAAATAATTTATGGTTTGGTTTTAGGACCTGATGAAACACGATCTACGAATTTATTGAACTACTTCAAAACTCATGAATAATTCACAAACCTTTGGTCGAATTAGAGCGACCATACACGTCACGAACATGGACTTTTATACATCGATAGAATTTTGTACGTAACTGTCATGCGCAGTCGAGGTTTATACTTAACTGTTACGTGCACTTAGTCCCAAAACGGCTCCCACATTTTGAAGATAGGATGTCAGTCTGCTAGTAGACTATATTTCGTGGGTCGTCGGTGATCGTATATGAGACAGACCTTGATGACGCTCTATGAATTATTCATGCGTTTTTGAATATATTTGGAAACACCAATAATGGGCTCCTTTTTGTTGCTATATTTAATTTGAGGGGCTGTTCGATCGATCGATCGGTCGGTCTAACACGGATGGTATGTTGATCGGTCGGTTGGTTGGTGTTGTTGATTTATTTGCACATCCTTTGTTGTTAAAGGGAACTGTGATTTTGAAACTGGCTTCTGCAACTGGCACAATGATAACCTCGATGATTTCGATTGGTTAAGAGGAGGAAATAACCAATCAACCCATTCATTTGGTTCAACATGCGAACAAAGACGAGGTAGCTAGAGCAATCAAAATACTTGCTATCTTTTACTTTGTTGTTAATCGTACAATAATTCCATTAGTGTTCCTAGACAATGTATTCTTTTTATGGTTTAAGGTAACCACTGCAATGGAAATTACATCTACAACGATAAGCATTCGTCATTCGAGAAAGGAAGGCTTATCAGTCCAGTAATGAATCAACCAAAATGCATGACGTTCTCGTACTTCATCAACGCAACCAACATGACAAGTGTACAAGTCTACATCAAAGTGAATGGCACCGAAACCCTGGCTTGGGTACGATCTGGTTGGAGAATGGGCCACTGTGCCGAGGGTCATGTATTTTTCAACGAGACCAGACCATACCAGGTACTGAAAAAAAATACGATACAATCATATTGATTATTTCAGTATTCTTGACTGTTACGTTCCTTGAGATGTTCCACGGCACACAGGACAAATTTCGGCATAAAATTAAAGTTTCAAATTTATAGTTTTTTAAAAAGACGTTTCAACTGCATGAAGAGTAGCTTAAAATATGATTTAATTACATCGATATGGCATAGAACAATTGCGTAGAAAAACTGGAGAGAACCAGGGAACATTGATACACCAATCCAGGTATCAATTTGAAGACCAACGGTAAAAGTAAAGAAACTATTTTTAACGTAGGTAGTTCCTTCACCTACATGTCTGGTATCCCAGGAAGCCGACGGTGTGCACTTACCCTCCATCAGTGCTCTGTTTTAAGAGCATTCATAGCTGAAGCTACATAGATTTGAGAGAAGTTGAAACAGAAGTTGAGATCAAGAGAATTGAACTGTGAATCTCTAGTTCCGAAGGCCGCGTGCATTTACCAACTAAGCTACGCCTGCTCCTAAGAAGGATACTGACAATAGTAGCTTAAGTATCTAAGTCTTTGTTCCTTCTCATATATAAACTTTGATTCTCTTGATTTTTGTCAGGTCATCGTTATGGCAACATCCCTAGGCGTCTTACAAGGGCAGACTGCAATAGACAATATTAGGTTCACTACTGGACCCTGCGTGAAAGGTTTGTGCTCAGAACGCTCTTCTGTTTGTAACACGATTCTCCCATAAGTTTGATCGGGAGAGAGTCGCCAATATAAACCCGTATTGTCGGCTCAGAATTACCGCGTGATAGAAAAATCGCGATACAAAACTTATTGCGACTAAGGCGAACACGGAATATATTTTCTCCCAACTAGCCGCCCGACAATATAAACCCCTATTGGCGGCTCAAAATCGCAATAAGTTATAAGTATTATCCAACTAACAACCTCAAACCTTGGCTTCACATCCCTTGCTTCCCCATTTCCACCCCCAACAGTACTAACATTCCTTAGCATTATGAACTACACATGGTACTTACCCTCTGTGCTTCTATTTTAAACAATCTAAGAACATATGGTCTTTTTCAGATAACGGTACATTTTATGCCTCTCAAAACAAGTTCTTCAAGGTTGGAAGCTCGCCTCCAACAGATGACTGGAAAATGCACTTTTCCTTCACGGTGAGAAAGACAACAGGAAACCTTTCCGAACCGATGTACTTCGTATATCCTGCCACAGGAAAAAATCCTATCATCTCCTTGAATTATTCTGAGTGTCCTTTCCCAGTGGATTTCTTTTATAGCATGAATGCTGTTCAAGCATCAGATAGCATTTTCGTTGTTACAAATAAAAGATCCAAGATGCAGGAGCTAGGAACATCCTCCTATGACGACGCGGCGATCTTATCTCATGGTCAACTTCCTGTCATTCAAACATTCCAAGCTGTTTTAAGGAAAGGTAAAAACAACAACAACAATTTCCTTGAGTGAACTTGACATGATAAATGTATTATCTGTAGGTAAAAACCACTTACAAGATGCATTATTTCTTTTTATAGAAAAGAATCCTGGTTGCCTGCTAAACTGGGTTCGTCTTGAAGATTCTTGCTTTCGTTTTAACATAGAGAACATCCAGACATGGAATGATGCTCGCAAAACATGTCGCAGCTTCCATGGTGACTTAATTGATGGCAAAAACCTGCTTATTTTGAGAACTCTCCTATTAGAAAATCTGTTTGAAAATGTTAAGAAGAATGTAGATTGGACACTGTGGTACAAGAAGTTTCAGTTGCGCAAAAACTTGGGTCTTCGGTGCGGAGCATTCCACCTGATTAAGAATGTGACAGAGTACAATAAGTGTTCGGAGAAAAAACATGGATTCATTTGTCAAAGCAATCCAGGTAAGACGCTCGTATCCAAGGGTTGCCAAGGGTTGCCAAGTGTTAAAAAGTCCGTGCGAAAAAAAAACTGAGAGAGACAGAGAGACAGAGAGACAGAGAGACAGAGAGACAGAGAGAGTGAGAGAGATGGTACCCCAAAAAGTTGAATAATAGGGAAAATGATCCGGTTGGAATAGAACCAAATGCTTTTACTTCGAATTAAGCTGATAATTTGCGCCGCTCTTTAATTTTTGCATTTATTGTATGTTCGTTTTATTTGCCTTCAAAGTTGACGTTGCAAGGGGGCAGCCAGTTACATCTTCATCAAATTCATCCATGGCATCACTAGCTGTCGATGGCTTACCTTACACCTGCTTTTACTATGAATCGGTGAGAACACAATTATTACGGACACATGTGTTGAATGAAGGAATGAAGGAATGAAGGAATGAGGGAATGAGGGAGTGAAGGAATGAAAGAATGAAGGAATGAAGGAATGAAGGAATGAACGAATGAACGAATGAACGAATGAACGAATGAACGAATGAACGAATGAACGAATGAACGAATGAACGAATGAAGGAATCAACGAATCAACGAATCAACGAATGAACGAATGAACAAATGAAGGAATGAAGGAATGAACGAATGAACGAATGAACGAATGAACGAATGAACGAATGAACGAATGAACGAATGAAGGAATGAAGGAATGAACGAATGAACGAATGAACGAATGAAGGAATGAACGAATGAACGAATGAACGAATGAACGAATGAACGAATGAACGAATGAACGAATGAACGAATGAACGAATGAACGAATGAACGAATGAACGAATGAACGAATGAACGAATGAACGAATGAACGAATGAACGAATGAACGAATGAACGAATGAACGAATGAACGAATGAACGAATGAACGAATGAACGAATGAACGAATGAACGAATGAACGAATGAACGAATGAACGAATGAACGAATGAACGAATGAACGAATGAACGAATGAACGAATGAACGAATGAACGAATGAACGAATGAACGAATGAACGAATGAACGAATGAACGAATGAACGAATGAACGAATGAACGAATGAACGAATGAACGAATGAACGAATGAACGAATGAACGAATGAACGAATGAACGAATGAACGAATGAACGAATGAACGAATGAACGAATGAACGAATGAACGAATGAACGAATGAACGAATGAACGAATGAACGAATGAACGAATGAACGAATGAACGAATGAACGAATGAACGAATGAACGAATGAACGAATGAACGAATGAACGAATGAACGAATGAACGAATGAACGAATGAACGAATGAACGAATGAACGAATGAACGAATGAACGAATGAACGAATGAACGAATGAACGAATGAACGAATGAACGAATGAACGAATGAACGAATGAACGAATGAACGAATGAACGAATGAACGAATGAACGAATGAACGAATGAACGAATGAACGAATGAACGAATGAACGAATGAACGAATGAACGAATGAACGAATGAACGAATGAACGAATGAACGAATGAACGAATGAACGAATGAACGAATGAACGAATGAACGAATGAACGAATGAACGAATGAACGAATGAACGAATGAACGAATGAACGAATGAACGAATGAACGAATGAACGAATGAACGAATGAACGAATGAACGAATGAACGAATGAACGAATGAACGAATGAACGAATGAACGAATGAACGAATGAACGAATGAACGAATGAACGAATGAACGAATGAACGAATGAACGAATGAACGAATGAACGAATGAACGAATGAACGAATGAACGAATGAACGAATGAACGAATGAACGAATGAACGAATGAACGAATGAACGAATGAACGAATGAACGAATGAACGAATGAACGAATGAACGAATGAACGAATGAACGAATGAACGAATGAACGAATGAACGAATGAACGAATGAACGAATGAACGAATGAACGAATGAACGAATGAACGAATGAACGAATGAACGAATGAACGAATGAACGAATGAACGAATGAACGAATGAACGAATGAACGAATGAACGAATGAACGAATGAACGAATGAACGAATGAACGAATGAACGAATGAACGAATGAACGAATGAACGAATGAACGAATGAACGAATGAACGAATGAACGAATGAACGAATGAACGAATGAACGAATGAACGAATGAACGAATGAACGAATGAACGAATGAACGAATGAACGAATGAACGAATGAACGAATGAACGAATGAACGAATGAACGAATGAACGAATGAACGAATGAACGAATGAACGAATGAACGAATGAACGAATGAACGAATGAACGAATGAACGAATGAACGAATGAACGAATGAACGAATGAACGAATGAACGAATGAACGAATGAACGAATGAACGAATGAACGAATGAACGAATGAACGAATGAACGAATGAACGAATGAACGAATGAACGAATGAACGAATGAACGAATGAACGAATGAACGAATGAACGAATGAACGAATGAACGAATGAACGAATGAACGAATGAACGAATGAACGAATGAGAGTGGCTCTACATCCACTGAAATAATTCCACTTGGGATTTAGAAGTTGATTTTTTGCAGTTGGAGGAAAACCGGAGAACACTCGGAGAAAAAGCCTTCAAGCGGAGAAGAGAGCCAATGAGCAACTCTACTCACATTCGACACCGAGCCCGGCGGGACTCGAATTTTGAAAGACGTTTATAACATTTAAACATCATAATTAATTTGCTTTTCTTTAACTTACAGAAGAAGGTCAATCCCTGGTTAACGTTGAACATAACGCTCCCTCGGATGATGTTTGTTTATGAAGTTCAGTTCGACTCAGAACTACTTCCTGAGGAGATTTTTGTATTAGAAAACAAAAACACCAGACTATGTTACGACTACAATATGGATCGTGATAGATATGGCCCACCAACATATATCCCCCGTTCCCGATTCATATGCAAGTACTTGACTAAGGGTAATGAGGTTTCCATAAGATTAGGCGTTGGAAAATTCTGTCAAATTTCCGTCATCGCTTACAGTAAGTGTACTCACTTTATAAAACATTTTTCACAAGCTAACTATCTACCTACTTACCTGCCTACCGATTTACCCACCTACATACCTAGTACCCACCTATCTCCCTCCCTCCCTATTTAGGGAGCTTTCTTTTATTACGTTATACTGTATGGGAGGTTCGGCAATATTTGGGGGTCACATTATTTTCGGAAGCTATATGGGGGGTGGGGTTTTACTAATTGTATGCAGCTTTATATACCTACCCAGCTACCCAGCTACCCAGCTACCCACCTACAAACCTACCCACCTACCCGCCTACCCGCCTACCCGCCTACCCGCCTACCCGCCTACCCGCCTACCCGCCTACCCGCCTACCCGCCTACCCGCCTACCCGCCTACCCGCCTACCCGCCTACCCGCCTACCCGCCTACCCGCCTACCCGCCTACCCGCCTACCCGCCTACCCGCCTACCCGCCTACCCGCCTACCCGCCTACCCGCCTACCCGCCTACCCGCCTACCCGCCTACCCGCCTACCCGCCTACCCGCCTACCCGCCTACCCGCCTACCCGCCTACCCGCCTACCCGCCTACCCGCCTACCCGCCTACCCGCCTACCCGCCTACCCGCCTACCCGCCTACCCGCCTACCCGCCTACCCGCCTACCCGCCTACCCGCCTACCCGCCTACCCGCCTACCCGCCTACCCGCCTACCCGCCTACCCGCCTACCCGCCTACCCGCCTACCCGCCTACCCGCCTACCCGCCTACCCGCCTACCCGCCTACCCGCCTACCCGCCTACCCGCCTATTCGCCTACCCGCCTACCCGCCTACCCGCCTACCCGCCTACCCGGTTTGATAAAGTAATGTAACATTTCTTAAAGCGTAACTTGTTCTATAGATTCAAAAGATGACATTAAAGGAGTAATCCGTGAACTCTGGTATGACAATGGCAACAGCGCAGCATATGTACAGACTCAGATCTCTACTATTACTTCGCCTTTTGAAATCGACGAGGATTACAAAGAAGGCTTTACGACTTTTATGAAGGTTGATTGCCCATATTGTGTATATTAATGATGATAATGAACGAGTATTATATACAAGGGGAGAATCAAGGTGTTGATGCACACCAATTATATTATCATACCATCTCCTCGCCAATCGAATTTCTTCCTGTTTTTGGACACGCCAATCATTCTCCAATTTACATAATCTATAATGAGATATACCTAAAATATCTATTTTTTCAGGTTCCCATGAGTGGCAATTATACTTTCCAGTTAAAATGTTCATACAATAACCCGTGCAAATTAGACATAAGGCGATGGGATGATCATGAATCGGTTTACATGTCCAAAAATTACTTTCGGAAGAAACTAATACCGACAGAAAAACCTGCTGCTTATAATGAAGATGACACGTAAGTAATATCTCTCTACGGCATGACGTCATAAAAAAAACTCACATTATATCACATCACACCACAAAATATTACCCGAAACCACTCGGCATGACCCATTCAATCTTATTTCATTACACAAATTTAAACCCACGCAACATCACATCATATCGTAAGTTAATCGGTCCCATTTCATGTTACCTCATTGCACGAAAAAACGCCACATCACGTCACTTCACATGCTGCGTACTATACATCACTTTAAAATACTATTTATCTCATCTCAGCCCACTCCATCCTATTACATCCCATCCCATCCCATCCCATCCCATCCCATCCCATACCATCACGTCAACGCGTCTTTCTTTCTGATCTTTGCTTTATGAAATGAATGTTCTCTATGTTATTTTGTCGAAAGCTTTCTGGGTTAACGGCCGTATTTACTTACTTTCTTGGTTATTTTTTGCTTTAGCTGCATTCAAAGGACATCCAAGCCATTGTACCTCAGCAAATGTACAATCTATGTTTTGACTGTAAACAATTCTAAAGCCAGAACAGACCATGGATGTTTTTCTGTTGGCATGACAAGACCCGATGGGAAAACAGAGAATCCAATAAACTGGAAATACTTTTTTTCTAAAGACCCAGGTTCGTATGTATTGGTCAAAACGGAAAAAAGCAAGAGTCTCGGTCAAGATTTGAATTTTAATCTACTTAGCAAAAAACGTTTTGTTATCGGTTACAATTTCCAAACATTTACAGAGAATATATGGTTTGGTCAGATATTTAGTGCCTCCAAACCCTACATTATCATTAAAGAATCAACTACAATGTACTGCACCCCTATATTATTGTTTACATACCAAATTTACCTTAGATATCGATTCAATCTCACGAAAAACATAAAATAACTACTTATCATTATATTTTAATGGTTTTAAAACTTTTAGCTTGAATAACAATCGACTAGACTAGATTCCCAAACTTCACCTACAAAACCACCATAATGCGCGCAGTACATTATAGTTGACTACTCTAGGATTCTTATTATTTGATATATACAGACATTAATATTGAGATGCTTTCGCAGATAAAAAAACGTTGCTGCTAATACCTAATACACCAGTTTCACATTCGATGCAAACCTCTGTTTTTGAAGACCGCAGACTCATTTGCTCAGGCTTAGCCTCGTTTACGAGTCAGCTGTTCAACGACATAATTAAAGGTCCGTGGGATTTCAAAAGATTGGTATTGTTCAACTTGCACATTCTTTACATTACAGTTGACTTAAGCAAATCATTAGCAACAGCCAAATGTAATGTAAAGAATGTGGAAGCTGAATGATACCAATCCCACGGACTTTTAATGATGTCCTTGAATAGCTATTTTATAAACGAGGCTAGGCCGGGGCAATTGGCTCTGTGGTATTCAAAAACAGCGATTTGCATGCATCGAATGCGAAACTTGTGTATTAGAATAAAATTTATAACTCCACCAAGTCCCTTGTTCGTTTCTGATCTGGCCAGTTGTAATTTAACATTTGGTTCTGTCAAAAAAAAAAATAATAATAATAATAATAATAATAATAATAGTAATAAGTATAGGAAATCGCACGACCTCGAGTACAATTTGGAAATTAATAGGTACGAGTAATGTTTTGAAAGTTCTTGTAATTCTTTGAAAACAAGTTAGCTGGACAACATCAAAAGGGATAAAAGCGCCAAATATGTCGTTTTGAAGTACAGCTTGCCGTGAACGAGTCGCCAGTGATCAGACCATGTGCTTTGGATATTATTCCCTCCTGTAGCTTGAAGAATTTCGCTGCTATTTTCTTTGAATGGTGAATTATCTGAAGATTTCATTATTTCAAGACTGGATTGACAACTTAGGATCAAAATAACTTGTGATAAATAGCTGAATTCGTCTCTCTACAACTACTCGACAGTTTGCCGGTAAGATTTGATCTTAACTATTTTCAAAACAAAAAACGAGACTCTACTCGCTGTGTTTTTTTCGCTAAACGGAAAGAAATTTGCTTTAAAACTATTGTTAGCTGTTTTCTACATATTGTACAATTATTGTAGATGTGGTGTTGAATATATTTTTCGAGAAGACCACAGAAGACAACAGGTAGTAAAACGAGAACATTCAAAACTCCAACTCAAATTGTTTGGCGAAAACTAGAAAGAAAAAACGACTATCTGCTACAAAACATGATTTATTACGCCTTGAATTTGTCTAGTTATCATAATTTGAGGCCTTCCTATGTGTGTATTAAACAGTTTTCAGAAATATTTGTATTTTAATCTATAAAACACTGATTTTTTTGTGAATTTCACTCATTTCACTGGGGAAATTTGCCGCTTTTGGCCGTGTTTCCATAGCGACCTAATTGGTACTCCCGCGGAGTACCAATTAACGCTCTAATTGTACTCCTCTAGACCAATCAGAATCGAGTAATTTTGTCGTGCGTACTATAATAATAATAATAATAATAATAATAATAATAATAATAATAATAATAATAAAAAAAAAAGCTCAATGCATGCCCATTCACAAATCGATACGTTACTTCATTCAACAGGTTTAAGGATTATAGAGTTTAGTATCACTTCACTTCTTAACGTACAAGGTAAGAAATAACACTATAGCTTATTAGAAGCTATAACAAACAACAAAGAGAATGCATTATGTAGTGTTTTTAAAAACGGGTATAAATAGGAATAAAAGCCCGAGGCGTAGCAAGTTTTTCTTGAACTACTTAAGAAACTGATGTATAAACCAATGGTCGAATTAGAGCGACCATACAAGTCACGAACATGGACTTTTATACCTCGATAGAAGTTTGATGTCAGGTCAAAATGTGTTTTTGTGGGTCGTCGGTAATCGTACGTGAGACTGACCATGATGAGGCTCTAAGTCCTCATCTAAACTTGGTTGCACCTTAAATAAAGCCATCCTCATTAGTATGTCACTTAAATACTAATGATGAGGACTTTATCGTATATTAAGGTCCATGCACGTGATGTTTGTGGACGCTCCAATTGGACCAAAGGCTTATGAATTATTGATGAATTTTTTGAAGCTTTATTATTCGTCGTGCTCTTCTTCAAGTTCTTGTTTTTCTTTTGCGATGTTGCTTTTTCCTAACTTTTCATGAAATATTGAATTTTAGGACAAATCCGTGTACGTGGTCCAAATCTTGGTAAGTATAAATGTTATTTAGTCGGTCGGGCTTGTCGATTCCTTAGTGTTGATGGTTGGTTTCTTTGGGATTTGTTGATTGGTTCGATGATCAGTCGGTTAGATCGTTAGATTTGTTTGTTAGGTAGATTTGTTAGTCGTTTGGTTGATTTTTTGATTGATTAGATGAAGGGCTATTTTATGGTTATTTGATATGGCGTGTTAATGGATAGGTTTGTTAAATTGTTTGTTAATTAATTGAAAGGTGTTTCAGTTTATGCTACTCAGTTATAAGTTGCTTTGTTTTAGAGTGGTTTGGTAAATTTCTTGCGCTGGACGAAAAATTGGATTCACTCATCTTCGCTCGGTGCAAATGTGTTGAAAATATGTTTAAAAAAAACATATAGTAAACTTAAAGCAAAGAGATTGAATACCCCATTTCCTTTATCATACTTTTACCCTTAAGGTGACTGCCTACTTTTGAACGCTCGATTTGAGCCCACGATGAGCACGCGCAAAAACCGCTGAATAAAATACGAAATTTTATTGAGGAACAACATACGTTTTGAACTTCAACAGCGAAATACCCTCAAATTATACACGGGACTTTAAAGAACTTCTAAAAGTCTACGTTATATCGAATTAAAATTTTTTTCTAACGCATAAGATTTTTGAGGGCACTGAAAGGGCGAAATATGACAAATTGATGTATTTTTTTGTCTTTTATTCAAAAATATCCATGTCGTATTGTAGAATAATTCACTAGCTGGCATTTGTGCATGACATGTGGAGAAATTATGGACATCCGTTTGGGAATGGGGCGAGTAGTACGCGCGTAGTATGTTAGAACAAAAAGAGCACAGTCATCGTTCAGTAGTCTTTTTTAAAGACCTAAACTGCGTGTCAACTGCAGATTTTTTTCCAAAAAATAAGAAAAGACGTTCAACCGTGGAGGGGGGAAGGTATTTTGAAGTCGATAGGATAGTTGCAAGCTTCTTACACTGTCTTTAGCTGACAAATCACATGGTCTGCCCAGGTTTTTGTAGACCAAAACGAACAATTATGACCTGCAAAGCCTGGGAGCTAATAAACGTCTATGAAAGCAAAATGGCGGCCAAATAAGCTTAATATCCACAAGAAACTTTAAAAATTAGACGAGTTTTGGGGCTTCACGCGCAAGAAATCGCCATGTTTACTACATTTTGGCATCAAAATTTCACGGGAGTTGACTTCATTTTACCGCAGAGCAAATATTTATCATGTATTTCAAAGTTATTTGATGTGAAAGAGTCGAGTTTATTAAATATGAATTCGAATGAACAAGTTTTGTATGTCTCTTAATTTTTTACAAAATCGTCTCCTTTCAACCCCTGTTATTCCAATTTTTTTAGAGTGACTACATGGTGAGCCACATTATTTTCCTTAACCTAAAATGCTTATTACCGCAAAGAATACTCTATACACTTGTTGATTTTTTTATTGTTTATTGAGCTTTTGAATTGTATAATACGATTCCGATTGAACAAACCTAATATACATCGAGCGAAAAGAACTATCTCACAAACAAAACTTATTAAGGTCAAAACCCAATGAATTTAATCCGCCATTTTGATAATTTTTTTAAAGAGCAACTGATGATATTGCGCATGCGTGTCCATAATTTCTCCACATGATAAGGTCTGCAAAGAACTATTATCTTATGATTTGTAATTTTTTTCTGATCACTTCCGGTGGCGCAATTTTGCTTCAAAAACTCGCGCGTAGGCATCCATTAAATGCTGATTATCTCGAAAACGAGTGCGGGACACCCTATTTTCTTTTCATATTCGGAATCAGCATTAAATTTCACTTAAAAAAATCGTAGTTTAGAAAAAAAATTAATTTTTTTTCCAAAAGTAGCCAGTCACCTTAAGCAAATGTGGTATTCAATCTCTTTGCCTTAAGTTTACTATATATATATATTTTATATCTGCACCACATTTGCTCCGAGCGAAGATGAGTGAACCCAATTTTTCGTCCAGTGTTGTTATCCTGATTTTCCTTGTTTTTCAGGATTAGCGCAGAAGAAAGGTGCTGAATATGGTAAATAGAAATATGTATTGTCAATAAGAGTTCAACATTTATCTGTCTGATATTTTCATAGATAATTTGTTTTAATGTTGAATAAATATGAAAAAGGAATACATAATACATATTACACCAAATTTTTGCCATTTATTTAGTTTTCCTTATAATCTTATTGTGGACATCTAGGATCTAGGTAACTCCTTCGTTTGATAAGCCAATAAGAATAAATTCCAAAAAATATTTTCAAATGCCAATATTATTATTTTGCATTAACAAAACCTGTCTCTTGCTCTTGCACGTGAAGTTTAAGAACAGCAACTACATATTTTTCGAAATCTTTGGCCGCAAAATATTCATGATGACCTTTCACATTCCAACCTCAATTTTTTTTAATAGAACATTTGCTTAATGAAATCAGGGATGAAATCCTTTGTTCTATACAGGAAATAGTCTTGCTCGAAAAATTGAGCTGGGAGCTCCGCTTTAAGGCACTGCCAAAATTTATATTATTCATTTTGAAAAAGATATTGATTTCTAATTAGTAAATTCAAAACCAGAATTAGTAATGAATGTGAAGTTATTAAATCATCCAAGTGTTAACGTACTGATAACGAGTTTATCAATTCACTGAGAATTTGATTGATACAAATTAGGAGACAAGAATATCCTACACACACAATAACACAAAGACAGAAGAAGAGGAAGATGTGCATTTATATTTTTAGAACATTTAAAACAATCCCCTAATCTAGTAATTTTGAACTCACTATTCAAAAATTCATGAATAATTAATGAGCATTTGGTCCAATAAAAATGCCATTTTATACCTGTTAATAGCTCAACTTCCTAAAGCCCGGGGAGGGATTTGATTTCGGCCACAGGGAAAAGCGGGGCTGAATGAATAACGATACAGCAAATAATTATGCTAATTATTTATTCGTTATTCAGGGCCCTTATTCGTGACATGGTGTTGTACTCTATTGGTCCTTTATAAAGATTTCAAAACCTTTATATAAAGATATGCGTGTACTGATAAAGGGTCAAGAGAGTACTAAGAGAAGCACATCATGAAAAAGGACCCTCTAATATTGTATAACACACATGCATTTGTAAAGTTTTTTAAAGAAATTAATTGTCTGGTTTTGTGTTTACAAGATTAATAGCACAGTTATTGAATGCGCAATATCGTTGTCGATCTTCCTTAAAAACTTCCTCAATAAACTTCACAAGCCACAAATCCCATCACTCCGCGTTCAGGTTGATTATGTTTGTGTCCAAGCTCTGCACTTTCGTGATACTTCCACCACAAAACTTCGTTCTTCTAAACAGGAATTCTTGTTCATTCATAAACTTTGCCATGTTGAAAATATTTTCAACGCCCATTTGTTTACATATTTAGTAGATCTAGGTACACAGCTCCCCCGTATAGATCTTTTTCTTCGTCTGCCGTTTTTGGCTTCCGAAATGCTCTTTTTGGTGGCATGTTAACTGTGTTCGAATTCTTAAAATGGCAATGAACTTGAAATGCTCGACAGAGTCATTTGCAAATCTATTGTTACAAATGCAGATTCCTGAAACTTTTTAAAGCTCAAAATAATGACATTGTATAAAACAGCAATGACCCCACGCGGGAAAAAGAGTCTGATGCATCATTCCAACATGAATTTTTGAAGTCGTTCATTAAACTCGCAGATCGTGTTTTATCAGGTCTAAGACCTGATAAAACACTCCTGCTCGTTTATTAAACAGTACATAAAGGCTGAAGAATTAGCCGAAACGTCTTCAATGTTATTGATATTTTAAGGGAAACATTCGCAAATATAAATATGTACCTTTTTTTAAAATTGTTCTATTTGTTTTGCAGGTCTCACATTCGAAAGAGGTATGTGCAATAATAAGTATTATTATACATTTTTCTCACTATCTCGCTTCTGATTGGCCAAGAGCCCTCAGCCAATCCAATATCGTGTGAATTCGACAGGATAAATGTATTATCTGGAGCCGGCTCTCCCTCAGATAACACATTTATCATGTCGACTTCAAAGGTCACAATTATGGAAATGGGAATACGTTTGCTATTTTTTTGGTTTTCGCATGATATCGCATGATAACGTAATATTAGGCATTGTATTCAAGTTGGCACACACCTATTGATTTGTTTGACGGGCATGAATTTCAATCGCAACTTTTTGCATCAAAATATTGTCTGATTTCCGAGAAATTTCCAGTCATGAGTCTTCAAGCCTTGATCTATGTACCAGTATTTTGTCCGAAATGACTGAATTATTTCGAGATCTTACAAAAAGGCTTTTTGAGAAAAAATGCTTACAAATCAAAAAAATTAAGATGTTTTTTTTTTTCATATTTCATTGAGCCAGTGTAGAGGCAAAGAGGAATACATACAGCATGTTTTGCGCCAACGTAGTCCCTAGAAGATATGATAACTGCGGTAAGCTAGTGTGAGCTGCGTCAGTGTTTCTAATGAATCAGTATGGATAAAAATTTTTTTTACTCCGACGAAGGACTAGCGTCCGAAACGTCAGTATGATGTGATTGAAATTCATGTTCGTAAAACAAATCAATAGTTGCGGGCCACCTTAACATTACATTATTGCATACCTAACACGGTTTCCTTCGTTACTCATCGGGATGTATCTCTGATACATTCAGATGAATACGTTACACTGTAATGAGGGATGTATCTAAATACATCCGTCCCGGGATGTATCTAAATATGTGCATCCCTAGAATTTGTAATATACCTTTTTGCTTTATCACTATTTTCGACTTCCTGCACTAAAAAAACAGTAGGTAAAATCAAAGGTTGTACGAAATTTGAACATCTTTAGAATTTGAATAAAAGATGCTGTATTTCATTGTTGTTGAACAATAGTTGTAGTCAGGTTATAATTTTAGCATACGTAAGTGTTATGCATTGGTATGGCTCAACTCTTGTATCGGCCATACAATTTGTTAGAACAAACGTATGTAGATAGTATAAGTATTTCTTAATTGTGTCCAATATGCAATTGTACGTGGGATTAGTTTTTACAGTTACTTTTGTTTATGTTTACACGTTGTTTTCTTGTTACCTTATCGGCCAATAGTAGCGCGCGCATTTAGTTACGTTTTTTGTTACAACTGTAAAATATCATTCAGCCCTGAAGATGCACCAGCGGTGCGAAAGCTTGGTATTAAATTAATATAAACGTGGTTGAAAGTCTATTTAATCATATTTCTTAATTGTTTTCTATATTTACTGTAGATAAATATTTGAGATCACATTGGAATACAGGTAAGTATATATATATCTATAACATTCTTACACATGACAATTTGCCTATCCATAATTACTACCCTGCGTAGCAGGCCCTCGCGAGGGGAGGAGTGCTGGGGAGGAGAAGGGAAGGAAGGAGGGCGTGCAGACAAACCCCGCTTTTTTGCCTAATTAATTTACTTACTTCTTACCTTCTTGCTAGCGGGCTGCATCCTTGCAATAGTCTTTATTTATCCTGCAATTATTTTGCATTAATTTTAATATTGTTTATTTATTATTTTATGATAAATTGTTCCATTGTTACATTATTACGTATTTGATTGGAAGTACGTTGCCCTGTAGCGGTCCTTGTTCGGGAAGATTGAGTAGCCTCTCGTCTCGCAGTTTCCGAATTGAACGTTTTGGTAGATAGTAATCTCGCGATTCTGAAGCGTGACTCTTGCAGTTTTTGAAGGCGATGGAAAGTTTCCAAATCGAAAAGATTAGTTGCATAAGTAGCCTATGCTGGGTGCAATGTAGCCAGCGCCGACTTTTATTGCATCGCCAGAAAATCCGAACGGACATGCGTATTAGCGGCGTTATTCTTACGGAGTAATCCTTTATTTACAGTTCTCAAATTAACAGAAAATGTATGGAGCTATAGCTTTAATTCTCGATATCTTACAAAATATTTAACTACAACAGCTGCACGGCTTAGAAGTTCCACAACTAACTTTCAAGATTTAATAAAAATGACAAATCAGAACCAAAACTTTAAATTACAGTTCGGTTTTACAAAAACAAAAATAATAGGGTTTTAAGTGCCCATTTTAGTGAATAAGACCTAGAAGAGCGCGAAATCCCTCAACTATTTTGGTCTCAAAATCATGATTATAGGGTACTACAACAGCTGCACGGCTTAAAAGTTCAACAACTAACCTTCAAGCTTTAATAAAATTAATAAATCAGAACCAACACTTTAAATTACAATTCGGTTTGACAACCACAAAAATACTAGGATTTCGAGCGCCCATTTTAGTGAAGAAGACCGGAAGAGTGCGGTCACTCAACTCAGTTTTGGTCTCAAAATCATGGTCAACGGATACATATAGCTCTATCTTCAATCTTGTTTGTAGGATTGGACTTTCGTCAATATTTCTGCCAAGTTTCAAATGGTTTGGCCCCAAACTCATTTCGGTTTTTCATCTCTCAATATTTGCAGCCATTAGACTTCGAAGCTCTGAAAAAAATCACTTCCGGCGCGATATAAACAAAAGATTTCGTACTCATAGCAGGCGTTATTTTTTATTGAAAATGACTGAAAAATCGAAGAAAGATAGAGAGCAGACGCTGTTCAGACTCAGCGATTCTTATTTAAGCAATAGAAACAAAGTTCTATGACTCTACCGGTGAAATAGAGCACGCGGGATGTTGGGAGAAACACGAGAAAAGTTCAAAAATCACGAGCCGGAGGCGAGTGATTTTTGAACTTTATCGAGTGTTTCTCCCAACATCCCAAGTGCTCTATTTCACTGGTAGAGTCATAAGAACTTAGTTTCTATTGCTTTTATGATATAGCAGAAGATATTTTAAGATTATAAAAACGTTTAATTTTTTGATCAAAATTGAGATTCTCTAAACTATAGCAAATAAGCGAATCACATTCGTCTTACTTTTTCTCATTCACAAAGAAGCAGAGTCTTACAAAGCAGTTTTCATGGAATTGTCTTGAAAAAAATATATAAAAAAGGATGTAAACATCAACATTATACAAAAAGGTTTGGGAAATCCGACTTAAAATTTAAACAGAAGTGACAGTTCCTCAATATTTATACGTTATGTGCACAACTTTGGATCGTTTTGTCAGATCTTTTTGAACTTCTTTTCTACATCTACAACAGAGCAAACCTCACGTCCTGGGTAAGTTTAATAGTTTTGTTATTTGAGGAATTGTTTAGGAACCTTTTTATTTCATTCCTAAGTGAAAGCAGACTGTTTTCGGGCCGTAGTTTTCGTCGCTTTTTGATCTACTGACTGGCTGGAGGTTGCTTCGGCGAAAAAACTTTTCGGCAAACTTACTCTAGCATTTCGCAAGATATTTCCTCGAATTTTACTACTTTTACTCCTTTTCAGAGAACTATTCTAGTTGTAAAGTGTATGTCTTTGGTTTAAATTTGACAGGAAGCTTTAGTTTAAGCTTATAACAAATAGTTCAAGCGTATTTGTAAACAAGAAAGCCTAGTCAGCAAAGTTAGACAATTGTGCTGCGAATACAGGTATATTTTGTACCTCTTTTGTCTTTTTATTTAAGAAAACAAAACTTTGTTGAATGAAAATTCACTACGAAAGATTAAAACAACCTTGAAAATCTTGAAAATTGCTCATTTTGTGCAAATTTTGAAGTTAAAATGTAGTAGAGAAACTTTCATTTGTGAGCTGTCAATCACAAACCATGTCTTTACCGGTGAAATAGAGCATAGGTTTTTGGAGTGAATTAGCCAATGAGAGCGCGCGTACTATCTAAGCTATATTATAAATAATAGTAATACGGTGTTGTACGTAGGTGTCACTGATTCTTATAGACAGTTGGGGCTTCGGGACATTTTTGTGGAATAATCTTGGTAAGCGAGATAACACAGAAAAACTATGTACTAATCCACCTTTTCGGCGACAGGCTTTCACGTGGTGACGTAGTGTTACGGTCACCAAAAAGTTCGGACATTGTTGTCGAATTGCCACACGATCGTACTAACTTTTGTACAATTTATCTACTTGATTTATTCATTCTGTTCTCAAAATCTTAGCAAAACCTCTTTAAGAATAAATTATTTAGATAGTTTCGCTAAAATTTTGAAAACAGAATAAACAAATCAAGTCAATAAATTGTACAAAAGTTAGTACGATCGTATGGCAACTCAACAACAATGTCCGAACTTTTTGGTGACCGTAACACAATCCATCACGTGAAGACCACGTGAAAGCCTAGCGCCGAAAACACTCTGGGATGATATTATCCTCGTGTTCCCTTGAAGCATCGAACGGCGAAAATCCCTTCCACAGCACACAGAACTCTGAATCCTTGTATGATAAATTAACGTTTATCAGTAGATGAGGAAAACAAAGAATTATTTCATAAGCTAACTTTATGATTAACTTCGTGATTCTACAGTCGTAGACGATCTTTCTCTCACCCCTGCCGAAAATTTACGTCTTTAAATGAATATTTCGACTTCCCAAACTGATCCGCTTCCTCTTGGTCTTTTAGGATGTTTTGCTAGCAAAATATCTGCCGTAGATAAATAATTTAAAGCAGCGAACAAACCTGTATGTTCAATGCTAAGTTGTGATGTATGAACCAATTACAATTGAGATAAGACAATAAGAATGATTGGCATTTATTTTGCATGATTCTAATTTTGCATAATATAGTGCCCGCCCACTTTGGTTCGGAATTTCTGGCGATGGCTTTGGATGGAATATTATGAGCTGCCGCAGCCTTACCCCTTACTTATACCTTTTATCCATGATCAAAGGCTCTTTACAGTGAGTTATGAATTTATGAGGTGGTTAGTATGAGGCGTAGGCACTGAGGGTGGTCACCGCCATGGTTTCTTCACGTCCTCAATGGTTCTTTTTCGTCCCTCCGATATTGGGTAGTGATGATGTAGTGTGGAGAGACGGGACCGCTATTTTTAAAAAGTGGTTATCTGAGCCACTTGAAAAGCTAAACTTTTGTAAATGTGATTACAAACTTAAGGTAGCACTTTCTCCTGAGTTACCTTAAGACCCTAATTATAAGGTTGGTACGGCCTGGACTCGAACCACGACTATCTGCACAACGGATCCGGACCTACGTGACGCTCTTACCATCTGAGCCAACAAGATGGGGATCAAACAACCCTGGAAACCTAACAACCTATCTTTACGAATACTCGTCGACCCCTTGATTCAGTTTTTACCTCGGCCTCACTACTGATTTTTCAATTCTCTTAAAATCACCATAATATGAAACTTTACCAAAATGATCACGTTTGTTCTAGGATTTCGTCGGCCTCATGGTCCATCCTATCTTGGTGAGTATTTTTGTTACATCTCAAACCTTCTATACAGTTTTCTAAAAATTTTCCACGACGTAAGGCACAAATGGACCTCTTAGACTAGTGAGAGTTGTGGTTCTCCTATTAGAACCAGCAGTTTCGAATTCGTACTACGAATTGAGCTGCTCTTGGATTTAATACAAGGGGTCTATAACAGAAAATAAAATAAGATTGTTGAGATTGAAAATTGTTTGATTTACTTTAAGATCCAAGTTGGTGGGAGTCTTTTGCCAGACCATTTTCCGACATCCATGTTGAATTGGGACAAATTATTCATCTCGAAGGTAAATATTGATCAGCGAATGTTCTAAAACATGTCTGGGACAATTCTTAGATAGGGTGCTAAACTTGCTCTTTGATTATCAGAATAAATGATTGTCGTATGTGCAAATACTTATTTCATAGAAATAGTATATTATTCTATGACTTTGTGCAAATTGTAAATTAGTTTATGTAGTTGAATACTTTTATGTGATAGGAGTACGTTCATTTATTTAGTGTATGTTCGTAAAATACAGGGAAATACCGAAACTGGGGTGTTTCGATGTACACTCCTGATTGCTCAATGCAACTGGATCTTAATTTCCTGAACACCATTTCAATAATTGATGATACTGTACCAACTGGAAGTCAAATGAAAACATTCAGCCGCTCCTACACAGTGGAGAAAGAACCAGGAAGATACGACATGGAGGTAATGTAATAAATAGATTGCTATCATGTGCATGGCAATTAAGTATAGGTTATTTCGAGTATAATTTCACTGAGGCTCAATTTACTAAAATAACTCATATCTGTAATTTTGTTAATTTATTTTTCAGCTCGTCTACTCATTTCCCGACGATCCTGATGGATTTTCTACACGTCGCAAACTTATAAATGTTTTTATAAAAAGTATGGCACACAATATCAGGACTAAATAATGCATCCTTTGTTTCCAATAGTCCCTTTCGCAAATCCCTGCGCCATCTTGATAGTAGACATGCCTTTGCATCGAGGCGAGACATGAGGTGACTTTGCAATGGTAGAGATGATAATCATTGTTAAAAAAGATCTCTAGCATTGCAAGGTCACCGAGTGCCGCTTGGACACAAAGGCACGGTTACCTTTCAGGATGGCGCAGGGAACTGTGAAAGGGACACTCTTGCATGCTTGCATTGTTAGCATTGCTCTTTAGTGCTTATCGGTCACCACTTTATTAAGATGAATTAAGGCTTGAAAGTCTAAAATGTGTATAAAGTGGATTACTATATATTGATCCGTTGGTCAATTCTAATTTTCATTAGAAAAAACCTACTAATGGTCTATCAGCAATCGAGCCCTGTGATTGGCTGAGCTACTAGGGGTCTATTAGTGATAGACCTCTAGTAGCAAAAAGCGCCGGTTTTGAAAACCAAAAATTTATACTTAAAGCTAAATCCAAAACTTTTTGCATCCTTTGATTGGACCAGTTAGTAGGTTTTTACTAAAACAATTAGACCTCTCGCTCTCATGGCCTACGGGTCAATAGCCCATTCGGCCTTTGGTCTCATGGGCTATTGACTCGTAGACCATTCGGACTCGAGGACTAATTGTTAATTATTCCTCTTTTATAGCTGCCGTTTTACAAAGTAAAGATTTTAAGCTGAACAGTGGAAAATGGACGACTTTTGGTGGCAAAATCTGGAATACAGGTAAATAACTCGAGCATCGTCGATATGGAGTGGTAGGTTGGTCAGTTAGTTCACATTTTTGGTCCGAAGCCAATGCAGGCAGCATGGTCGGTTTGTGGTCGGTTAATGTGTTCGATAGGTTTATTCACATGCAGGACTGTCAGCTAGTCTATATTACATCATGTTTAATTAGTTTGTCTGTTCACAACATGGTCAATACATCGGTTTTATTATATGTTCACACAAGAGAACATGAGGGACAGAGAGGGACTCTTCCAATATTATATTTGTTATATCGGTTTTCCTCGAAAGTTATTTTTAAATTTACCCCTTAGGAATACCCTTCTGCTTCCGTAAAATAGTCGTATGAGGGTCCTTTTCTGTCTTAAAGTCATTTTTTAAAACGAACGAAAAGGCTATTTTTATAGATAGGCTATGGAAAGAGGTCATTTTAAATAAATTATAATGAAGTGGCGATGATAAAATCCAAATTTCTTCGAAGAATTTGATTCCGAGTCCGCTTAGAGCAGCGACTTGCGTCGGTCATATTGCCTTTTGCAAAAGCTATCCAAGCGCATGCGCACTAACTCACATCAGTCTCCTAACACTAAAATTGAGGGTCCAAACAAGTTCAAACTTAATAAATGTGTCTGAATTATGAACAGTTCAATATCAACGTAGGATCAGGATATATTTAGGACCCCTATACGCGCTACATCAAATTTCAAATGGGCTTTACAATATTTTTTGAAACCTAAAAAAATGTAGTTTTACAATATTGCAGCAGTTTAACGACTGGAAGGCTGTTCATTTTTGGTCAATCTCCTCAGTGGCTCTGTGAGGGTTTAAATCTGTTACTGTAGTTGGCCAGTCCGAGGAAGCTTCTTTTTTCAGTGACGTTCTCAGATTCCCTTGCCTACAAAAAATGGCTCTTATTCGCTCTTTTGTTGGGCCAACACCTTTCTGTGATAGTAGCATTCCCATGAATACGAGACTGTCCATATTATACTCACCCTTGGCTGCATTGAGGGTCAGACGCTTTCGCACATTCGTTGTAGAACTTGGGTGCTCTGATCCGGAGTGTGTACTTTTGTATCATCTGAAATTTTTAGCGCCTTCAATTCCTGCCAATGCTGCGGATATGTCATGCTGTATATATCTCACACGCTGAACTTACCCCGGACAACAGCCGTTTGTAGCGGTACAAACTTTCACGGGTCGCGAAGTTTGTGATTGCTCTAGATTCAGGTCACAGTTCCAATTGATGGTAGCCCCACTTGAGATCGAGCTTACTGAAAACTCTAGAATCATTCATACTGTACTTTCAATAATTAATCAACAGCTGGGATGCTAAATCAGGAGTGAATTATAGCTTCATTAGCCCTTCTCATGTCGATGATACTTAGGCTTATGCATGACCCCAGGTTTTGGATCAATTACAACTGGATTCCCCCATGGTGCTGGGCCTTTCAATGGTTCAGTGATATAATTCTCTAACAGTTTCGTGATCTTTGAGGACACCTGGTCACGGTTATTGAATTGTATTCGTCTCTGGGGCTGAGCAACCAGCTTGAAATTGGGATCTATATATGAAGGGTCACGGGATCTCAGATTCTCCAAGCACCTCATTTTGATTTTTTTTAGTGGGAATTGGGCTTGCATTTATTTCCGTCCCTCGCAGTAGCTATATTTAACCCAATCTTTGATGCTCCTAGTGCTATAGCTGTGTCTTTACCAAGTAATGGTACTCCCTTTCCTTTGATGATAAGAAATTCTGCCTGGGTCCCCGACCAGCTTTGACGTCATATATACGTTAAACTTCCCTTAACTGAAAGGGGATTGTCAGAGGCATAGGTGTACATTTTCTTTCCTTTGGAGGCTGCATTTGAGGTACATTTTATCCCCTGACCCTTGCACTGTTCCCATGCGGCCTCTTCACCAATAATGTCACTAGTGGCCCCAGATTTGTTTGTGCAAAAACAGGAAATCTTTTTCAATGCTGTAAAGCACACAACGAGTTCCTTACTTTCAAACTGATATTAACGTTACTTCATCGATGTGTCTGTCTTGTTGTTGATCATAGCTTTCAGCCAATCAGAATGTGTTATTTAAGCGAGATGTCGTAAAATAGTATGTTAAACTAAACAACATGGTTTTGGTATAAGCCAATGAGTGATTATCATTAAAAACAAAACTGTTTATAGGTTTTATTATAATTGTATGATTGTTATTTTCGAACTTTAGAGGCTTCTAAGTCCTTCGTAAATAAAACTGCTGAACTGGAAAGCCCGGTGTTAAAATGGAAGCCGTATTATAGCAACATCAAATTCTGTCTTGAATTTGACTTTTTGCTTTCGCACAACACCACTTCGACTTTGAAAATATTCTTAAAAACTGAAAGTGGTAGTTCTCGGTTGCTATGGCAAGTACAAGGTATCCGACCGCGGACAAGTGGCAAACTACCTTTCACTTTTACAAATAATTCAAAGGTGAGTGTTCATTCTGGATGCATTGTATTCCTCCTTTTCGTTACGTTCTTATTCGAAAACAGGCTTCATTAATTTTTCATGAGTTTTTGAAAATTTTTAATAAACTGGCAGATCGTATCTCATCAGGTCTAAAACCAATCGGCCACGCCTCTTGCTTTTAAACCTGATAAAACTTTTATGAAATATTTTATTAACAATTTGATATGTGACAATGAGGTAATAGTGGAGCTGATGAACATATTGAAGTGTGTACTAATAACCCAATGATAATGACGATGTACATTATATTATCATAAATTGGTTTTAATATTTCAACAACAGTTTTCGTTCGTTGGGAATCGTACAACAAACAGCACAGGAGCAGTGACTTTGTTTGATGTTTCTATTACAAGCAAAACTTGCCAGTTTGTCCCTAAATATTCATCTCCAGGTATTTTCTAATGCTTAACCCCGTGCTTAACATCAGAAATATTGCAATATGATTTCTTCAGTCTTGCATTGTCTGAATAATTTTAGGTATAACTGAATAATTTTAGGTATAACTATTACAATCATTAGATTGTAATAGTTTTAGAATAGGAGACCTAAATAGGGCTAACCTCATTATCATTATCATTATCATTATCATTATCATTATCATTATCATTATCATTATCATTATCATTATCATTATCATTATCATTATCATTATCATTATCATTATCATTATCATTATCATTATCATTATCATTATCATTATCATTATCATTATCATTATCATTATCATTATCATTATCATTATCATTATCATTATCATTATCATTATCATTATCATTATCATTATCATTATCATTATCATTATCATTATCATTATCATTATCATTATCATTATCATTATCATTATCATTATCATTATCATTATCATTATCATTATCATTATCATTATCATTATCATTATCATTATCATTATCATTATCATTATCATTATCATTATCATTATCATTATCATTATCATTATCATTATCATTATCATTATCATTATCATTATCATTATCATTATCATTATCATTATCATTATCATTATCATTATCATTATCATTATCATTATCATTATCATTATCATTATCATTATCATTATCATTATCATTATCATTATCATTATCATTATCATTATCATTATCATTATCATTATCATTATCATTATCATTATCATTATCATTATCATTATCATTATCATTATCATTATCATTATCATTATCATTATCATTATCATTATCATTATCATTATCATTATCATTATCATTATCATTATCATTATCATTATCATTATCATTATCATTATCATTATCATTATCATTATCATTATCATTATCATTATCATTATCATTATCATTATCATTATCATTATCATTATCATTATCATTATCATTATCATTATCATTATCATTATCATTATCATTATCATTATCATTATCATTATCATTATCATTATCATTATCATTATCATTATCATTATCATTATCATTATCATTATCATTATCATTATCATTATCATTATCATTATCATTATCATTATCATTATCATTATCATTATCATTATCATTATCATTATCATTATCATTATCATTATCATTATCATTATCATTATCATTATCATTATCATTATCATTATCATTATCATTATCATTATCATTATCATTATCATTATCATTATCATTATCATTATCATTATCATTATCATTATCATTATCATTATCATTAAGCTTTCTTTTTAAGCATATTAAAAAAATGCTCAAAATGCTCATACGATAAATAGCTTTTTTGATGTTGTATGTACGTAGATTTTCAATGTGGGAAAGATGAATTCCAGTGCAATAGTGGCCCTTGTATAAGCAAGAGTAAGCGATGTGACGGCGACATAGACTGTATGGGTGGATCAGACGAAAAAGGCTGCAAGTGCTTTACTACCCAACTAGCCTGTCTCTCTGGAGGATGCGTAGATTCGCAATACCTCTGTGATGGCGCAAAACAGTGCAGCGATGGGTCAGATGAGAAAAGATGTGGTAAGTAGCACGATATAGGATGTTTCTGTCTTCTGTTGTCGTATTCTTAATAAAGGTATAAAACTGAATTAACTATGTTCAATAAGTATAGGTATATTAAAAAAACTCATGAATATTTAATGAGGAAAACACAATAGAAGTCATTGTCCGTGGAGGAGGTTTTAAATCTGATAAAACATCCTCTTCATTTGCATAAACTTTAACTCGGATTTTCTCTGGTAAACTTGGTTCATTCGTCAAAAATTCAGTAGAAAATGCGAAGATACACCTCAAGGTTTTTTAATAAACTGTTCAATAAACTCGCAGATCGTGTTTTATCGGGCTTAAAACCACTCGGCTTCGCCTCTTTTTTTAAATCCCGATAAAACACCCCTGCTCGTTTATTAAACAGTACATAGCATAGTTTGAACTGATAATTTGTAAAAATACCACGTGTGATATTTCAAAATTGTTGTAATTTCACGAGCCATCCTCGGCGAGTCAAATTACTAACAGAACAATTTTGAAATATCATTAGTGGTATTTATGCCAAATATCACGCCAAAACCATGCTATCATTCGTTTTTTTTTTTTTTTTTTTTTTTTTTTCTCAAATATGCAAACTTCCTACGCTGACCAAAATTCAAGCAGCTCATTGGCTAAAATCAATCACATGATATCGTTGTATTTGAGGACAACGGGCTTGTCGTGATTTTATACAGTTTAGTGCACGCTTCGAGTGCATTATACAAATCGAAGGAGAAAATGATAGATTTGAGGAACTTAACGACAAGGAAATTGAAGTTTTGATAGTTGAGGCGATTATATCGATTATATTAGGTCTTATTACAAAGAATGGTCTGAACCCAGGTGAATGGATATTTTTCGAAGTAACAATATTTCTCGAAGAGACAATATTTGTATAATGATCATCCGGGTGGATGTAGTCCTGAGAAGGACTGTTTGATGAGACTGACGTTTCGACAACCTAACTAAACCAACTCTCAAAGTTTGAGCTGAATCCACTCAACCGCTCAATTAAACTACCCACGCCATACAACAGGCTATTAAACAGAAACTGAAGCGACGCGCATTTTTTCACAACCTTACCTTTTGTTCTATTGTTCTATTGTTTATTGTGGCAGTATAAATAAGACCCATATCTGACTTTTTCTTCACTGGACTCTGAAGATGACTTCCGGACAGGTTGTCGAAACGTCAGTCACATCAAACAGTCCTTCTCAGGACTACATCCACCCGGATGATCATTATACAAATATTGTCTCTTCGAGAAATATTGTTACTTCGAAAAATATATTAGGTCTACCAAGGGACAAACGCAATGAGGACTTTCCGTCTGTTAAGGTAAAACCAAACGACTGTACGTTTGTAATTCAAAACAAAGAACATTTAAGGTAATTCCGTAGTAATAGATCCGAACATAGAATTTTAATAAAACTTCACACAGTCATTAAGTTAATGCTACTTATTCCAAAAATGAAATAAAAAAGTTGGGTCACCGTGCTCGTTTTGGCGCTAGATGACGGCAATTCATGGCATTTTTGGGGTCGTGCGAAAGAAATTTTCGAATCATGAGAATCAAAAGGCCCCACCACTTTCAGGAAGTCATTGCTAACATTAAACTATCTGCGTTATTCTTTGTTTTATGAAGCAAAGCAACAGTTGGATGCCGAAAATTTTCCAGAAAATGCAGTCGTTGTAAAAATCAGGGACTTTTCAACTTCAATGTTCTCCCTAATATCGATCTGGAAACAGTTTTCCGCAGTATGTTTTTGAGAATATCTCGAAAACTGGATATGGAATTTTGTTTAAATTAAGATATATTATGGTAAACCTATTCCTTATTGATTTACTGAAATAAAAAAGATAGGTCACCGTGCTCGTTTTCGCGCTACAGCTCGCTAAAATACGAATTTTGTCCTCGAAATGTAGTGATCTAGAAAGGACTAGGGAGAGTTTACACAAAAAAAATATATATAAAAAAGACTGTGATATCTTTCTAAATTTATACAAAACACTCATATCAATGCCAGATACCTTCGATTGATAATTTCCTGGTTGTTTTGGTTTGTTTTCTGTATTTTGTGTATTTTTAACAAACCGTTTTTACCAGCCGGCCGCCATCTTGAAATCGTAATAATAGCCAATGTGCACGAGCTCGCGCTGGCTAATTGTGCGCAGTAGCACGTGCGCAATGCAAAACTACGGAATTACCTTAATGTAGATTTGTCAATAGTTCTAGATTGCTGAATGAAAATTTTCTTGTTTAAAGTGTTAACGTAAAGATAACAGTTTTATTTTGTTTTCCAATACAAAATGCCTTAATAAATGTAGAAATTATGGAAACTTAGAGAAAGAAATCCCCGCGGAAAGGCTGTCAAAAATTCTATCAAGAGCTAGAACTCAACCAAGAAAACCACTACAGTCGCTCAGCTCAATTTTGCATTTACAGAGCAGGTGTCAACCACCACCTAACTTTTTTTAACAAGATATAAAGACTTTTTCTATATACTGAATAGCTTTCCCGTTTTCAAAGTCACTATTATTGAATGCTAAATTAATTGTAGAGAATCAAAGAGAAAGGCACTAGCAAGTGTAAAGTTCAATTACGAGTAATAAAAGAAAGTGACAAGTGAATAAAGATTTCAGTCAGAATTATTAAACTATTTTTGTATTTTGAGTTGGTAGTTATTTATTTATCTTCCCTTTTATTTCATTTTCTGTACTTATTAAAATAGTAATGGCTGTTTGAAAATTAAAATACTTTTTGGTTCAAGTTCTCAATTTTACAACGTCGCGCCGTCTATAAGCTTACCGGTTCAACCACCAAACATAAAATTATCTTCACATTCATCAAATCTTGTAGGTCTAGAAATTCAACAGGTTTGTCTACATGTAAGTTCCTTGAGTCCTCTTCAGCTAGTGCTGTATATATATAACTAGCAGAACTTGCCTTCTGGATAATTTTGGCATAAGCAATTTGACTGTTTTCCAGGTCTCATAATTTTTTTTTGGTCCAGACACCTGATTCTTCAAATGTTTTTACTGACGTTTACAGTTGTTTTTTTTTTTTTTTTTTAACACTTTAAATTTAAGAAAAGCTACGATTTTTCAACCAAACAAAGAAGGTGGATAGCTCAAGTTTTCAAATTTTCTAGATTTCATATTCCCTACATAAACATGTATGGGAATCCTGTGGCGCGCGCTGATTGGACGAGAAAAATTATTTTGTTTTCTATCCAATCAGAAAAGCGTATTTTCGAAATACCTACAAGTAGGTATTTCAAATTACGTCACAATACCGCTGCTCTCAGCCAATTAAATTGCAGAAATTTCTTAGGTACTTAGGCTCTAGCTACCATCAATGAGTCGTAATTTCTCACTATCAGCGAGTTTAGCTTGATATTTTCATAATGAACTTGAGAGCATCCTACTGGCCTCTTTCACGTTATTATTTAGAAAGTGTTTCAGCTTTCGTTATAAATGTCCACAGTCATGTTCTATTGCTGCCTATAAGCGCGGGAGAACATTTTATGGACATGTTTTTTCAGTAGGAAAGTGTGAAAACCGCTTCACCTGTCCTGATGGTAAATGCCTTTCCTGGAAGTCAACATGTTCCAACTCCAGTCAGAAGCTAGATCAATGCCAAGATATGTCAAATTCCCCAACAGTATGCGGTAAGAAAGACTGAAGTTACTTATTATTATAAGTAATAGCATGACTTGAGGGTGATTAGCGATTAAGAGCGGTTGTCTGTAAATATCGAGAATCGGCGGACAGTCGCATAAAACCGTAATTCTTTTTCTTTCACCAATCAAACCCCTTTGGTGAACTATTTTCAAAAATCATATCGAAAGTTCAAATGGATTTTTATTTCCTTCAAAATTGAAGTTTTTCGAAATGCCCTAAATTGACCTTCAGCAAACCTTATGACTAAGCGAAAATCCTACATTTTTGCTGCGCTCGTTCACAAAAACCAAACAACGAAAGGCATTGGCATTTGGCCACGAGCAAAATCATTATTTCCTCTTTCTAAAATATTGAAAATATTGCCGATATTTGGAGTTTTACTATTTTTGGAGAACATTTTATTATGCGGTGAAAGCGTTGGCGCGAGGGCGTAAAATTTAACTGTTTTTAAAGTCATCGAATCCAGCTTGGTAGATAGAATTTTAGTCCCAAACTTAGATTTTCCAAAAGATCAACCCTTCTAATTTAAGGGGTAAAAATATTATTGATGGCAATCAAAGCGTATTTCATTACGATGCGTAATTGCGAAACATGATGGTTCGTCAAAACTCTTTCGTGGCGAAGCGAAAATGTGGAGAATATATTTTGCTTTTCATTGAAAATACGAGCGTGACATGCAAAAGAATTCGGTGACATCAAAGGTCTCACCCAACCTGTTTGTAGAATGCTTTTTTGTCACGCTTGTTGTCACGTCAAGTTTATCAGTAAGCGTGCTGACTTGATGCTAAGAAAAATAATCTTTTTTGGTCGATAATTTCAACTGTACTTGCCCAGGTACGAGGATAACATATCCAACCTTGCCTGTCATCCATTATTTTATTCTCATCCTTTAAACGATGCTCTATTTGTGCGTTTTACTTCACAATAACGGAAAGAAATTTTCGAATCATGAGAATCAAAAGGCCCCACCACTTTCAGGAAGTCATTGCTAACATTAAACTATCTGCGTTATTCTTTGTTTTATGAAGCAAAGCAACAGTTGGATGCCGAAAATTTTCCAGAAAATGCAGTCGTTGTAAAAATCAGGGACTTTTCAACTTCAATGTTCTCCCTAATATCGATCTGGAAACAGTTTTCCGCAGTATGTTTTTGAGAATATCTCGAAAACTGGATATGGAATTTTGTTTAAATTAAGATATATTATGGTAAACCTATTCCTTATTGATTTACTGAAATAAAAAAGATAGGTCACCGTGCTCGTTTTCGCGCTACAGCTCGCTAAAATACGAATTTTGTCCTCGAAATGTAGTGATCTAGAAAGGACTAGGGAGAGTTTACACAAAAAATATATATATAAAAAAGACTGTGATATCTTTCTAAATTTATACAAAACACTCATATCAATGCCAGATACCTTCGATTGATAATTTCCTGGTTGTTTTGGTTTGTTTTCTGTATTTTGTGTATTTTTAACAAACCGTTTTTACCAGCCGGCCGCCATCTTGAAATCGTAATAATAGCCAATGTGCACGAGCTCGCGCTGGCTAATTGTGCGCAGTAGCACGTGCGCAATGCAAAACTACGGAATTACCTTAATGTAGATTTGTCAATAGTTCTAGATTGCTGAATGAAAATTTTCTTGTTTAAAGTGTTAACGTAAAGATAACAGTTTTATTTTGTTTTCCAATACAAAATGCCTTAATAAATGTAGAAATTATGGAAACTTAGAGAAAGAAATCCCCGCGGAAAGGCTGTCAAAAATTCTATCAAGAGCTAGAACTCAACCAAGAAAACCACTACAGTCGCTCAGCTCAATTTTGCATTTACAGAGCAGGTGTCAACCACCACCTAACTTTTTTTAACAAGATATAAAGACTTTTTCTATATACTGAATAGCTTTCCCGTTTTCAAAGTCACTATTATTGAATGCTAAATTAATTGTAGAGAATCAAAGAGAAAGGCACTAGCAAGTGTAAAGTTCAATTACGAGTAATAAAAGAAAGTGACAAGTGAATAAAGATTTCAGTCAGAATTATTAAACTATTTTTGTATTTTGAGTTGGTAGTTATTTATTTATCTTCCCTTTTATTTCATTTTCTGTACTTATTAAAATAGTAATGGCTGTTTGAAAATTAAAATACTTTTTGGTTCAAGTTCTCAATTTTACAACGTCGCGCCGTCTATAAGCTTACCGGTTCAACCACCAAACATAAAATTATCTTCACATTCATCAAATCTTGTAGGTCTAGAAATTCAACAGGTTTGTCTACATGTAAGTTCCTTGAGTCCTCTTCAGCTAGTGCTGTATATATATAACTAGCAGAACTTGCCTTCTGGATAATTTTGGCATAAGCAATTTGACTGTTTTCCAGGTCTCATAATTTTTTTTTGGTCCAGACACCTGATTCTTCAAATGTTTTTACTGACGTTTACAGTTGTTTTTTTTTTTTTTTTTTTTTTTTTAACACTTTAAATTTAAGAAAAGCTACGATTTTTCAACCAAACAAAGAAGGTGGATAGCTCAAGTTTTCAAATTTTCTAGATTTCATATTCCCTACATAAACATGTATGGGAATCCTGTGGCGCGCGCTGATTGGACGAGAAAAATTATTTTGTTTTCTATCCAATCAGAAAAGCGTATTTTCGAAATACCTACAAGTAGGTATTTCAAATTACGTCACAATACCGCTGCTCTCAGCCAATTAAATTGCAGAAATTTCTTAGGTACTTAGGCTCTAGCTACCATCAATGAGTCGTAATTTCTCACTATCAGCGAGTTTAGCTTGATATTTTCATAATGAACTTGAGAGCATCCTACTGGCCTCTTTCACGTTATTATTTAGAAAGTGTTTCAGCTTTCGTTATAAATGTCCACAGTCATGTTCTATTGCTGCCTATAAGCGCGGGAGAACATTTTATGGACATGTTTTTTCAGTAGGAAAGTGTGAAAACCGCTTCACCTGTCCTGATGGTAAATGCCTTTCCTGGAAGTCAACATGTTCCAACTCCAGTCAGAAGCTAGATCAATGCCAAGATATGTCAAATTCCCCAACAGTATGCGGTAAGAAAGACTGAAGTTACTTATTATTATAAGTAATAGCATGACTTGAGGGTGATTAGCGATTAAGAGCGGTTGTCTGTAAATATCGAGAATCGGCGGACAGTCGCATAAAACCGTAATTCTTTTTCTTTCACCAATCAAACCCCTTTGGTGAACTATTTTCAAAAATCATATCGAAAGTTCAAATGGATTTTTATTTCCTTCAAAATTGAAGTTTTTCGAAATGCCCTAAATTGACCTTCAGCAAACCTTATGACTAAGCGAAAATCCTACATTTTTGCTGCGCTCGTTCACAAAAACCAAACAACGAAAGGCATTGGCATTTGGCCACGAGCAAAATCATTATTTCCTCTTTCTAAAATATTGAAAATATTGCCGATATTTGGAGTTTTACTATTTTTGGAGAACATTTTATTATGCGGTGAAAGCGTTGGCGCGAGGGCGTAAAATTTAACTGTTTTTAAAGTCATCGAATCCAGCTTGGTAGATAGAATTTTAGTCCCAAACTTAGATTTTCCAAAAGATCAACCCTTCTAATTTAAGGGGTAAAAATATTATTGATGGCAATCAAAGCGTATTTCATTACGATGCGTAATTGCGAAACATGATGGTTCGTCAAAACTCTTTCGTGGCGAAGCGAAAATGTGGAGAATATATTTTGCTTTTCATTGAAAATACGAGCGTGACATGCAAAAGAATTCGGTGACATCAAAGGTCTCACCCAACCTGTTTGTAGAATGCTTTTTTGTCACGCTTGTTGTCACGTCAAGTTTATCAGTAAGCGTGCTGACTTGATGCTAAGAAAAATAATCTTTTTTGGTCGATAATTTCAACTGTACTTGCCCAGGTACGAGGATAACATATCCAACCTTGCCTGTCATCCATTATTTTATTCTCATCCTTTAAACGATGCTCTATTTGTGCGTTTTACTTCACAATAACGGAAGTGCGATCTTATACGAATTACCACTATATTTTTACTAAAATGTGCTTCGCGTTTTCGTTTCGTAATAAAATACGCTTTGAGTGCCAGCAATATTATTTTTACCCCTTAAATTAAAAGGGTTGAGCTTTCGGAAAATTAAGGTTTTAGGCTAAAATTCTATCTACCAAGCTGGATTCGATGGATTTAAAAACAGTTAAATTTTACGCTCTAGCACCAACGCTTTCACCGCATCTAATAAAGTGTTCTCCAAAAATAGTAAAACTCCAAATATCGGCAATATTTTCAATGTTTTAGAAAGAGAAAATAATGATATTACTCGTGGCTAAAAGTCAATGCCTTTCGTTATTTGGTTTTTGTGAACGAGCGCAGCAAAAATGTAGGATTTTCGCTTAGTCATAAGGCTTGCTGAAGGTCAATTTAGGGCATTTCGGAAAACTTCGATTTTGAAGGAAATAAAAATCCGTTTGAACTTTCGATACGATTTTTGAAAATAGTTCACCAAAGGGGTTTGATTGGTGAAAGAAAAATAAGTAGGCTTGAGGGAACATTTAATCACTAATCACTCGAAATGTCATGCTATTAGTTTGTAATATTATGATTGCCGAGGAATAAAACTGCTCTTAGGAAATATGTTAGCTTTCGTACGATGCATAAATTACAAATTTTTGCAATAATGTTGATATGCGGCATACTTAAGGGGATTTGCCTTTGTTAAATGTGACAATGGTGAATTGAACCAGCATTTATTCATTCGTGGTTCATTATTCTAATTCACTTTGGGTGGCCTAGAGCGATACTAATGAAGTATTTTCAAACCGTCGTGATTACGTCACAAATAGTAAGAAAAATTCCCGATCTAGTCAACGCATGCGCAAAGATTACTCAATGGATCCCACAAGTGCCGGGGTGTTGAATAGTGTGTATTGCAAGGTGTCATGATTATTTAGTCTAAATATGCCTCATCACTATATTCATGAGGGATATTCAGGCTAAATATCCTTCATCACTATTCATCCAGGGGGATGTTAGACCTTAAACATCCCTCTGGAAACAATGGATCCGAGATAATCATGATATTATATTGTTTATACTATTTTTTATGACATATTAGCATCCATGGATCAATGGATCCAAAGATGGATTGTTTTAGGGATGGAGAGAGGCAAAAAGGAAAAGTGTGGCGGAGGTGGGAGGGAGTGTTAACTCACCACATATATTTTGATAACATCAACGCACAATTCAATCTCCTTCTAGCATTTATGGATTTGTAACGCATTGATACTTTTAGGCGGCCTTTCTGATTGTCCACTAAACAAGCTGAATTGCCAAAAAGAGGAAGCTCCAAATTCTAGCTATTCTTTCCGAGGTAATTTTACATATTTTGTGGTTTTGTATCTTAATCTGTTTGTCTTTGACTATCTAGCTATGTATGGGATTTTGTCTGACTTTGCGTGAAGTCTTCTTCATTTCGATCACCAAATAGATCATATAAAACGATTGATACTTTGCAGGCCCTTGCAGTTTTACATACGGATTATGTGGACTAACCCAAAATACCACTATCAATTTGGTTTGGAAAATTGGTCAAGGAAGAACACTAACAGAGGGAACAGGGCCAAGCTATGATCACACGAGTTATAGCGTCAAAGGTGTGTCTGAATATTATCTTCTTCCAATCGTCGCCTTTCAGTACTTTCTCTCTTCTTCATGGGCTGCGTCGGTGTTTCTAATGAAACAGTTGTGATAAAAAGTTAAATTTTACACCGTAAAAAATAAGAGAGATCACTTATTGACGTTTCGGACGCTAGTCCTTCGCCGGAGTAAAAGAGAGAATAAGAGTGGAAGGTAGTGTATATATGATAAAGATAGAAAATAGATAACCAATGAGAGCAAGGTATAATGCTAATATCATAACAGTCATGTTGGAATGCAATAATATTAATGGGAAATTCTTATATAGCGCATTTCACAATGTCTCAATGCGCTTTATAATTGTGACCAGTGGAGGACTTTACGGACTGCATGTTAGCTAAAGCCGCTATTAGTAATAATAAATATTAGTGCAGCTCACAATCATGAGTGAAATGTTAGTAATTAGTGTTATGCCTCCAAATTGGGATAGGCTGTTGAAACGGGAGACAACCGCTACTCTTATACGAATAATTCAATAGGTTCTTTTATTATGTCCCCCATTTACAGGTTAAGGAAGGGTTTTGAGACAGGGCCTACGGTTTAAAGTCTTTATCCTACGGTTTAAAGTCCTTATCCGAGAAGATTTGAAGGTCTAACCATATGTAGATGTGATTACAAAGGCAGCACCTTCTCCTTAGTTATTTTAAGACCCTGAGTGTTGGTCCGGCCGTGACTCGAACCACGACTTCTCGCACAGCAGACCGACGCTCTTACCAACTGAGCTAACCGGGTGGCGGTTAATATAATATTGAAATATAAAAAAATAAGTTATATTTTAACATCTGTAGGCAGGTACATATTCTTAGAGACATCCAGTGGCACAGCTGAAGAGAGTGCACGACTATCCAGTGACTGGATGAACCCTGTGTCTCCATTGTTATGCTTACAATTTTGGTATCACATGTACGGGTCTGATATTGGAGCTTTAAAAATCATAATGAAAACAAGGCAGGGCGAACAAGTGATGGGGTCAAAGTATGGACAGCAAGGGAATCAATGGTATTTAGGTCAAGTCGAACTGACGATTTCAAAGAAACCGAATACAACCTTTCCAGTTTTAAGGAATACAAAACAAGTAAAGGTAAGATTCGTATTTGCTTTTTACTGCTGCCAAGCTGCTATATATAAATGATTAGGTGGTTTGTTAAATGGCTTGTGATTTTTTGGTTAATTAGTCAACGTTGGTTGGTCGGGATGTTGGTTTCGTTGCTTTGATGTCTTTGAATTGTGGTTATATGCCTTGGTTGCTTCTTTAGCTATATCTATCAGTATCACGATCCTCCTATAGGTTTGTCCTTTTTACTGCATTTTACATATTTATCATCTTTTTCTTCATTACTTGTGAACCAGTAAAGCGATATTTGAAGTTTTGAAGATTTGTTTTTGATCCCATTTCAAGAATAAAGGCTAAGACATATATTTGACGGACAGCGAGCTCGAGCCTCATGCGAGAGATTCTGATGTCAAAAGAAGATTCCATATTTCATGATCATATGGTTATTTTGACATTTTTATACATAATTTATTTTAATGTTGAATGAAATATGAAAAAGGAATACATATTACACCAAATTTTGCTAATTATCGAGCTTTTCCAGCTAGTATTATTACACAATCGCAAAATGAGCTTGTTTGTATTTTATGGATAAGCTTATGTTTTTGTAAGATATTTCACTGGATAATAAAGTTAAGAATAAATTCTGAAAAAAACTTTTCAAAGACCACTAGGTAAAGTATTTGCGACCAGGCCTGCATGCAATCCCTCCAAAGTTGTTAGCCTTTTGTAAGCCTTTAGCCCGTGCATTTTTACAATGCGTTATTGTGCGAGAATATAAACAAACCGAAGGGAAACCCAACAACTCACGTTCGCTTCTTCAGTAAATTTAAAAGAATTTAAAAGAAGACAAGTGTTGAAAAGCATTCGCATTATGTATTTCTACACGTATCAAGATATTTGCAAGCTTTCTATTTCTAGAATTAAAGTGATAACTGTTAAAAAATAATGTTTGAATATGTTAATTCATGGAACATGCTATAAAGCGGCCGGTCAGAATAAGGCATACCGTATAATATTCACAGAATAAAAGCTTAGCATCTATACGAACATGTAACTAGTATTAGAATTTAGGTACGTTCCCTTCAAATGTAAAGGGAGTTCGCTGCGTCGAATACGACTCTCCACAATTCAGTTTTTATTATTGAGTATTATGAGAATTCATATCAGCTGAATTATTTGTCAGCAACTCAAACTTACTCGATTAGAGCAGCACAACTCGCGTCGCTAGAACTCTTAGAGGAATCCAAAGCCTGTCAAAATGATTTAACATAGCTAATATTAAGATGCTACGGCGAAAACTTCGTTTTAGTTTTTCTATAAACTTCGTGTTCACGAGCTTCTTTTACAAAGTAAAACCCGCATCCAATTATCAAATCAAGGGAGGGGAGCCTGAGTATTTTCTCGAAGCTCGTTCTAGCTCTCGAATTTGAAAGAAAAAATAATTTTATTGATCATAACTTTTTAGTATTTAGGAAATAGTGGATCCTGCGTTTATAATGAGAGAAATTTAAATTCTAGTTCCAATTTTGTTTCTACCGAAAAACATTTGCCGTGTCCTACCCTACTAAGGCAGTCATTGGTGCGCAATTTTTTCCCGTCATGGGTTATGCTAACAACTTGAGCTTGTTAGCTTCGCGCTGATTGGCTAGTTACATTTTCTTGTATCACCTAGCTCAATTACTAACAAAGAAAATTATAATCTTGAATTAATGAATATGTCTCTTGTTGCATGTGAAGTTCAAGTGAATGTAAGCTTAAGCTTATATAATTTTTCGACAATTTTCAGTGTAGTTCTCACTTTCCACCAAAAATCTTATAACTTAAGATTTGCTAACTAAAATCCTTTGTTTTATACATGTATTCATATGTTCTATAATCTATAATTCTTCGAATTGAATAAGTTTTCTAATGCTTTTGAAGGCTTAAAATAATGGTTTTTCTTTCAGTTTTTCCTTATTGTAAAATCAGAAGAAGTGGTCACGCTGTTTCGTAGCCGGCGTTATGCCGCGTCACACAATTGTCACGTATTCAGCACTATATACACTATTCCTTTGGAGCTCCGCTTTTAGGCAGTGCCTAAACTTATGTATTAATCTTGATATTTCGTATTGCCTATCCAAACATTAATTTAGTGCGCGAGCACTAATTTCATGCGCAAAAATTCTGCGCGCATACAATGCCCGGAAACGTATTAAGCCCATTCACCAAGGCTTGTTCTATGATCTCTATGTAGTTCATAATCGAGGGAGTGAAGAATTACGGATCTCAAGGAGATATAGCTGTAGATGACATCGCTCTGCTGGAAGGAAAATGTACTAAACATTATAATTATCGTAAGTTTTTTTAGTTTTATCTGTTTTCGTTTCAATAAACACCAATTCCGAACATGGCGGACATACGCGGTTTTCCTGGATCGAGGAGGCGAAAACGAGATCTGTGGAAATCTGGCTTTTCCCTTAGACATCACTAAAAACGATTCTTAATGGATGAAAACAACATGTAACACCATGTAACACCAGTAACAAAGATGAAGCTTGCACACTTATAATGAAATACTGACTAGCCTCGTTTTCGCCCCCTCGATCCAGGCCGTCGGTTTGTCTCCGCCATGTTCGGAATCGGTGTATACAAATAACCTCCATGCATACATGTGTGGCATGGAAACAATTCCATACATCCGTTCGTTCTGTCACCCAGCATCGTTCATCCGTCCAACTCACGCCCACTGATATCTTAATCATCTCCAATACTCATCTCCTAATACAGCTTATTCTCCCCGATATTCATCTCGTTTCCCAATCCTCATTCTCCCCACACCTCATCTCCAAATACTCATTCTCCCCAAACCTCATCTCCAAACAAGGGCACTAGGACACCTAAAGTTGTTGGACTTCTATAGTTTTCCCCCGATTATTTGAATCAAATGAACGTTATACTTGTTTACTTATATCGCGTTTGTGTTCCTTTGCTGCTAAAATTAAGTTTTAGAGGGACCAATGGTTGGTTTTCTATCTCGGATTATCAGCCGATAATCACCTTTTCGGACAAAATGGCTGTCAGCGTGACCGTCGCGCTTTTAAAAATAAAATATTTTCACTTTCAATGTCGTTTCCTTCTTTCTTTTTTGAAATAATCACCTTTTTATTTATACTAAAACAATTATTCACCTCAAGCTCAGTGGTTATCGATGAATATTTACCTCGCAGCTCGAAGACTCGCCGCTCGGTAAATATTCATCCATAATCACTTCGCCTTCGGCGAATAACTGCTAATTAACAGTCCCGGCCCGGCTGCTGGAACCAAGCACAAGGGGTTTTAGTTAACCCCAGGAAAGCTAACCGTCATAGGACTCCACAATACAGCAGAATTGAATACTGTAAACACACATACTATAGTTGATATAGTTGCCAAACTCATTCAGCAAGGACAAAGAACATATTTAAACTAAAACGCATTCCAGTACACAGCCAAACAAACGTACATCTTGTACGGTAAATGCTGAATACATTCTGCAATAATCTTAACTGAAACAAATTCCAGTTCTCAGCCAAACAGACGTATATCTTGTACGGTAAATGCTAAATACATTCGGCAAGAATTTTAACTGAAACAAATTTCAGTTCGCAGTCAAACAAATGTACATCTTCAGTTAAATGTCAAAGACATTTAGCAGGAGTTTTAACTAAAGAAACACTTAATGAAATAACTTTCTACTGAACACCGAGGTCAGCATGGTCAGAAACCACATAAAATTTCGCTTATTTTCTTGAATAACTTCGGAGTGTTATGATTCTTATATTATGAGTGTTACTTCGGAGTGCTCCGTTATTAATAAGTGCTCACTCGGGATCTTTCGCATTCGTTTCAAACCGCTGTTTATGAAGATCACAGACTCATTTGCACAGGGTTAGCCTCATTTATAAGTCAGCTATTCATATACACCATTAAAAATCCCAACTTGCGCATTCTTTACATAACAGGCTGTTGCTAATGATTTGCAAAAGTCAACTGTAATGTAAAGAATGTGTAAGTTGAATAATACCAATGTTTTGAAATCCCACGCAAGGACTTTTACTGGTGTCTTTGAATAGCTGACTTATAAGCGAGTCTGTACAAAGGAATCTGTGGTCTTCAAAAACAACGGTTTACATCGAATGGGAAACTGCCGGGTGTATTAGAAACTAGATTTGTTGAACCCAAAGGATTTTCTCTTGCATCCTTCACATTTGATATATTTTCTTTTCTCTTCTTTCTTTTTTCTTTCTCTTTTTTTAATAAATAGTGTACTTTTATTTTGTGCGTGGAAATCAATGAACCTTTGAAGTTTACTAAAATATCTGTATTTGTTTATAGATCCTTCAGCTATTCAACCAGGTATCGAAAGTATGTCTCATTTTAATTCTATTTTTTTTTATTTTTTTTTTTTTTTTTATTTTATTCAAGAATAACCCTTTACGATTTACAGTGCGGACACACTAACCAGGACCAGTTGAACAAAGCTGACCAATCAGATAACACCTAAATACAATGACATTCCAACAAAAACCGTCTTGACCAATCAGCATTAAGAATTCGAAACTAGTAGTTAGAATTTACCATTATTTTATACATACAGAGATTTTCTTATCAAATCTCCCTATGTGAAAAACCAGTTCGCGACTTTTTTCAGCCAATCAGAGAGGCGAAATGAATTTCTCACACGTGAAAAAAGCGTTTCGTCCAATCACAAACCACTGTCGAGGCGAATCGTGTTTTCGCGGTCATCGCGGGTAGCTTTGTCGGGCAGCTTTCACAAAATAATATTTTCGGTGTACGCTAGTTGTTCGTATTTCAAACTTATCAAGAGCTAGGAGATATTTGTGAGGATGGCTGAACAATCAAGAAGATTTGTGTCTCTAGACAAACCTATAGACAAGTTTATAGAAGACCAAAAAAACAAAAATACTCTTTCGAAGACACGAAGAGATGTGAGTTTGCTGACTGAGTTTCTCAACTCCAAAAATGAAACGAGAAGAGTCGAGGAAATCCCGCCAGAAGAGCTTAATGAGTATATCAGTGAATTTATCGTAGCTGTAAGAAGAAAAGATTGTGAGGATTTCGAGCCTTCCAGTTTAAGAGGGCTAATTTGATTCTGAGTGGAAATAATACTACAATTACGTCTATAGAAAAAAGGCCAGTGTCGAGTTTACAAAGTGCAGTGCACACCGATTGCCGTGAATCTTCATTCATGAAAAGTTCTAGTTTGACTCCAGCAGGTCCTTTCAGTGGAGCAGTTTTTCACGGAGGACAGTTTAATATAACAATCAACACCGTTAACAAGTCACCGAATTCCGCAAATCACTCATTTAAATCAACAGAGTCTACACGTAGCTTTAAACGCATCAAGCGTGTGTTGGAGTCGTCAGACGAAGACAACCCACAGTGACAAACTAAGCCAAAAGAAAAAAAAATCAGCCAAAACTTCATTAGCTTACCGATTTTACTTTGTACTAGTTATGATTACTGATATTTTAAAATCATAGCTTCTAGTAAAAGCTTAATTTTTCGAAAAGAAATTATTACACGAGTTTTGTAATTGTTTTAGAAAACCAATTAAATGTGAATAAATTAAAAACAACAAAATCTTAGTATGTATAAAATAAATAAATTACAGCATGAAAAGCGCTTTGTACGGGATTTTCGCACTCGTTGGTTTGGCTCTGGTTTCGCACTCGTTGGCTCGTGCGAAAATCCCGTACGCGCGCGCTTTTCATGAAGTAATCTCTATATCAGTGTGAACAACGTTTAAAGCATTTACGAGTGTCTTTGAAGATGTGAAAGCGATACTTTTCTTTTTATTCTTTTTAGGATGTTCCCACTGTACAGTGATTAAGGAAAAAACGATGATTGTTTCTTTCGAAAACCCGACGTTTGCTTGTTTACGGTTTTGGTACATCATAAAAGAGCGTTTCCCAACTAGCACCAACAATAAAGTATATGTTGAAATATCGAGGCTTCCAAATAGAATACCTCTTAATCGTAAGTAATGATCAAGTCAAAATGGAAAAAAAAATCTATGACTTTATAGGTCAACGATTCTTCATCGAAATCGAAAATGTCTACGTACCACTTATCCCTCCCTTCCTTCCTCCCGTCCATCCATCCGTCCAACTATCCATCCCTAAATGTTTATTTACAGAGTCTGCGGAGAGAGAGGGGCTTGGGGGCAGGGGGGGGGGGAGCCCCTTAATACTTGGCGTTGTTATTTGTTGAATTGGATTAAAAAACTAGAGTTCTGTGTTAATCTTGGTGCTAAAGGAAAAATTAGCTCCCCCCCTCCCCCCCCCCCCCCCCCCCTCCCACACACACACACTTTTAAGCTTGATTGGCCCTGATTTATGTTTTTTTATTAAGCAATAATGATAATAATGATAATGGTTTTGGTATTATCATTTTGGAACTCTTCATTAATATGACATGTGTTATTGCTTATTAACCCTTACAGATACGTTTGATCGCATGAGTATTATGAGATGGAGCTATGTCCAGATGCCATATGTGAAGCCGTCAAATTTGTTCGAGGTGAAGTTTATATACACTCATTGTCAAAAAGGTTCCCCTATTAGAAAAGACTTCAAGTCCAAAAGAAGTATCACGTGATGATTTTTTATTTATTTTAAATGATATGGATGTGGTTTTAGACATTATATGATAAATAAAATAAACAAAGAGTAATCATTATGAACTTTACGTATACAATGATTGCTGGTATCGAGGATTTAGAGCATAAGTTATCACGTGACATTTCTTTTTGTCTCTAAGTCTTTTTTCTTAGAACAACCTCTTTGACAATGAATGTATATTTAATTACACGTTCTAGGACTTTTTGTAGCATAGGCGGCGGACTAGGGTGAGCAGCCCCACTTGAGATTTTGGGGAGGGCTGAGCACCCCCATTTTTACGACGATTTTGGCTTTTCTTTTCCTTCGGTGAATTTTGCGTTTTCTTATTTTTGCTTTGGCGATTTTGACGGTTATTTTGTCTTTATTTTGTATTTTGGCAATTTTGGAGATTACAGTCCCCCCAGTTTTCATATCGTTCCGACGGCTATGTGTTGTTAAGTTTGTATGTGTAATTTCTTAATAATGATAATAATAATAATAATAATAATAATAATAATAATAATAATAACACTTGCTGGACTCCTGCACTGGGAACTTTGCAAGAAATATGGATTACCATGTTGTGACAAATGGTATGAACATGATCCTGATAGAGTGATGGAGAACCAGGAAGTGAAGTTGCTGTGGGACTTTACCATCCAGACAGATAGGATAATCCAGGCTAGGCGTCCGGATATAGTTCTGGTTGAGAAGGGATTGAACAAAACCTGGATTATCGATGTAGCTGTGCCTGCTGACAGAAGGATTGAAATCAAAGAGCTTGAGAAGATAGAAAAATACCAGGACCTTGCCAGAGAACTAAAAAAGATATGGAAAACAAAGGTCAAAGTAGTACCAGTAGTAGTGGGAAGTTTAGGATCAGTGTCAAAGAGACTGAAGGAATATGTAACTATGTTAGGCATAAGTAACAGGATAACAACACTTCAGAAATCCGCAATTTTAGGAACTGCCAGAATACTAAGGAAAGTCTTGGAACTTTAAGGGAAAAACAAAACAAAAAAAACAACAACAAAAAAGGGGGGGGGGGGGGAGATAAAAGAAAGAAGAAGAAAAAGTCAAGCAGCATTGTAACAATAGGTTAATGGTTTTGGTTAGGTTTTGAAATGTCAGTTTGAAGTCTTAGGTCTTGGGAAAAGACCCGACTAGTGATTTTACCAGGGAAAAATCATATTATATAAATTTTTTCTGAGGTTAAAATAAAATTATAATAATGATAATAATAATAATAATAATAATAATAATAATAATAATAATAATAATAATAATAATAATAATAATAAAATATAACGTTCCTTGAAACGCTTAAGACAGAAATAAGGCCAGACCAAACATCCACAAGAACAACTGAGGTGTTCAATAGTGTGTAGTGCAGAGTCATTGTTCAAAATTTTCCATTGGGTCAATGCGACCCAACCATGGTCTCAGTGATTGTCATATGAGGGACCATGCCTCATGAGTAGTGAGGAGGGATATTTAGACTATATATCCTTCATCACTATTCATCCAGGGGATGTTAGACCTTAAACATCCCTCTGGAAACAATGGATCCCAAGGTAATCATGACATTATTATAAGTAATAGCATGACTTGAGGGTGATTAGTGATTAAATGTCCCCGAAAGCCGAGGGAGGTTTTGTTGAAGTCCCGACGCCGAAGGCGGAGGGACTTTAACTAAACCTCCCGAGGCTTGAGGGGACATTTAATCACTAATCACCCGAAATTTCATGCTATTAGTTTGTAATATTATGATTACCAAGGAATAAAACTGCTCTTAGGAAATATGTTTGCTTTCGTACGATGCATAAATTACAAAGTTTTACAAAGCTGTTGATATGCAGCATACTTAAGGGAATTCGCCTTTGTTAAATGCGACAATGGCGAATTGAACCAGCATTCATTCATTCGTGGTGCTTTATTCTAATTCACTTTGGTTGGCCTAGAGCGGTATTAATGAAGTGTTTTGAAACCGTCTTGATTACGTCACAAATAATAAGAAAAATTCTCGGCTAGTCAACGTATGCGCAAAGATTAATCAATGGATCCCACAAGTGCTGGGGTGTTCAATAGTGTGTAGTCCAGAGTCATTGCGCAAAATTTTCCACTGGGTAAGTGCTACCCAGCCATGGTCCCGGTGATTGTCATATGAGGGACCATGCCTCATGGATAGTGATGAGGGATATTTAGACTAAATATCCCTCATGATTATATTCATGAGGGATATTTAGTCTAAATATCCCTCATGATTATATTCATGAGGGATATTTAGACTAAATATCCCTCATGATTATATTCATGAGGGATATTTAGACTAAATATCCCTCATCATTATTCATGCAGGGGGATGTTAGACCTTAAACATCCCTCTGGAAACAATGGATCCCGAGGTAATCATGATATTATCATAGTAATGGTTAAATTTTCTTACATTTATGGTGGGGATTATTAGTATTACATTTATGGTTGATTTTTATTACAATTATGGTGGGTATTACATTTGTGGTGGGGATTACATTTATGGTGGGGATTATTAGTATTACATTTATGGTTGATTTTTATTACATTTATGGTGGGTATTACATTTATGGTTGATTTTTATTACATTTATGGTGGGTATTACATTTATGGTTGATTTTTATTACATTTATGGCGGGTATTACATTTATGGTGGGTATTACATCTATGGTTGATTTTTATTACATTTATGGCGGGTATTACATTTATGGTTGATTTTTATTACATTTATGGTGGGTATTACATTTATGGTTGATTTTTATTACATTTATGGTGGGTATTACATTTATGGTGGGTATTACATCTATGGTTGATTTTTATTACATTTATGGCGGGTATTACATTTATGGTTGATTTTTATTACATTTATGGTGGGTATTACATCTATGGTTGATTTTTATTACATTTATGGTGGGTATTACATTTATGGTTGATTTTTATTACATTTATGGTGGGTATTACATTTATGGTTGATTTTTATTACATTTATGGTGGGTATTACATCTATGGTTGATTTTTATTACATTTATGGTGGGTATTACATTTATGGTTGATTTTTATTACATTTATGGTGGGTATTACATTTATGGTTGATTTTTATTACATTTATGGTGGGTATTACATTTATGGTTGATTTTTATTACATTTATGGTGGGTATTACATTTATGGTTGATTTTTATTACATTTATGGTGGGTATTACATTTATGGTTGATTTTTATTACATTTATGGTGGGTATTACATCTATGGTTGATTTTTATTACATTTATGGTGGGTATTACATTTATGGTTGATTTTTATTATATTTATGGTGGATATTACATTTATGGTTCATTTTTATTACATTTATGGTGGGTATTACATCTATGGTTGATTTTTATTACATTTATGGTGGGTATTACATTTATGGTTGATTTTTATTACATTTATGGTGGGTATTACATTTATGGTTGATTTTTATTACATTTATGGTGGGTATTACATTTATGGTTGATTTTTATTACATTTATGGTGGGTATTACATTTATGGTTGATTTTTATTACATTTATGGTGGGTATTACATTTATGGTTGATTTTTATTACATTTATGGCGGGTATTACATTTATGGTGGGTATTACATCTATGGTTGATTTTTATTACATTTATGGCGGGTATTACATTTATGGTTGATTTTTATTACATTTATGGTGGGTATTACATTTATGGTTGATTTTTATTACATTTATGGTGGGTATTACATTTATGGTGGGTATTACATCTATGGTTGATTTTTATTACATTTATGGCGGGTATTACATTTATGGTTGATTTTTATTACATTTATGGTGGGTATTACATCTATGGTTGATTTTTATTACATTTATGGTGGGTATTACATTTATGGTTGATTTTTATTACATTTATGGTGGGTATTACATTTATGGTTGATTTTTATTACATTTATGGTGGGTATTACATCTATGGTTGATTTTTATTACATTTATGGTGGGTATTACATTTATGGTTGATTTTTATTACATTTATGGTGGGTATTACATTTATGGTTGATTTTTATTACATTTATGGTGGGTATTACATTTATGGTTGATTTTTATTACATTTATGGTGGGTATTACATTTATGGTTGATTTTTATTACATTTATGGTGGGTATTACATTTATGGTTGATTTTTATTACATTTATGGTGGGTATTACATCTATGGTTGATTTTTATTACATTTATGGTGGGTATTACATTTATGGTTGATTTTTATTATATTTATGGTGGATATTACATTTATGGTTCATTTTTATTACATTTATGGTGGGTATTACATCTATGGTTGATTTTTATTACATTTATGGTGGGTATTACATTTATGGTTGATTTTTATTACATTTATGGTGGGTATTACATTTATGGTTGATTTTTATTACATTTATGGTGGGTATTACATTTATGGTTGATTTTTATTACATTTATGGCGGGTATTACATTTATGGTTGATTTTTATTACATTTATGGTGGGTATTACATTTATGGTTGATTTTTATTACATTTATGGTGGGTATTACATTTATGGTTGATTTTTATTACATTTATGGCGGGTATTACATTTATGGTTGATTTTTATTACATTTATGGTGGGTATTACATTTATGGTTGATTTTTATTACATTTATGGTGGGTATTACATTTATGGTTGATTTTTATTACATTTATGGTGGGTATTACATTTATGGTTGATTTTTATTACATTTATGGTGGGTATTACATTTATGGTTGATTTTTATTACATTTATGGCGGGTATTACATTTATGGTTGATTTTTATTACATTTATGGTGGGTATTACATTTATGGTGGGTATTACATTTATGGTTGATTTTTATTACATTTATGGTGGGTATTACATTTATGGTTGATTTTTATTACATTTATGGTGGGTATCACATTTATGGTTGATTTTTATTACATTTATGGTGGGTATTACATTTATGGTTGATTTTTATTACATTTATGGTGGGTATTACATTTATGGTGGGTATTACATCTATGGTTGATTTTTATTACATTTATGGCGGGTATTACATTTATGGTTGATTTTTATTACATTTATGGTGGGTATTACATCTATGGTTGATTTTTATTACATTTATGGTGGGTATTACATCTATGGTTGATTTTTATTACATTTATGGTGGGCATTACTTTTATGGTTGATTTTTATTACATTTATGGTGGGTATTACATTTATGGTTGATTTTTATTACATTTATGGTGGATATTACATTTATGGTTGATTTTTATTACATTTATGGTGGGTATTACATCTATGGTTGATTTTTATTACATTTATGGCGGGTATTACATTTATGGTTGATTTTTATTACATTTATGGTGGGTATTACATTTATGGTTGATTTTTATTACATTTATGGCGGGTATTCCATTTATGGCGGGTATTACATTTATGGTGGATATTACATTTATGGTTGATTTTTATTACATTTATGGTGGGTATTACATTTATGGTGGGTATTACATTTATGGCGGGTATTACATTTATGGTTGATTTTTATTACATTTATGGTGGGTATTACATTTATGGTTGATTTTTATTACATTTATGGTGGGTATTACATTTATGGTTGATTTTTATTACATTTATGGTGGGTATTACATTTATGGTTGATTTTTATTACATTTATGGTGGGTATTACATTTATGGTTGATTTTTATTACATTTATGGTGGGTATTACATTTATGGTTGATTTTTATTACATTTATGGTGGAGATTACATTTATGGTTGATTTTTATTACATTTATGGTGGATATTACATTTATGGTTGATTTTTATTACATTTATGGTGGGTATTACATTTATGGTGGGTATTACATTTATGGCGGGTATTACATTTATGGTTGATTTTTATTACATTTATGGTGGATATTACATTTATGGTTGATTTTTATTACATTTATGGTGGGTATTACATCTATGGTTGATTTTTATTACATTTATGGTGGATATTACATTTATGGTTGATTTTTATTACATTTATGGTGGATATTACATTTATGGTTGATTTTTATTACATTTATGGTGGGTATTACATCTATGGTTGATTTTTATTACATTTATGGTGGGCATTACTTTTATGGTTGATTTTTATTACATTTATGGTGGGTATTACATTTATGGTTGATTTTTATTACATTTATGGCGGGTATTACATTTATGGCGGGTATTACATTTATGGTGGATATTACATTTATGGTTGATTTTTATTACATTTATGGTGGGTATTACATCTATGGTTGATTTTTATTACATTTATGGTGGGCATTACTTTTATGGTTGATGTTTATTACATTTATGGTGGGTATTACATTTATGGTTGATTTTTATTACATTTATGGCGGGTATTACATTTATGGCGGGTATTACATTTATGGTGGGTATTACATTTATGGTGGGTATTACATTTATGGTTGATTTTTATTACATTTATGGTGGGTATTACATTTATGGTTGATTTTTATTACATTTATGGTGGGTATTACATTTATGGTTGATTTTTATTACATTTATGGTGGGTATTACATTTATGGTGGGTATTACATTTATGGTTGATTTTTATTACATTTATGGTGGGTATTACATTTATGGTTGATTTTTATTACATTTATGGTGGGTATTACATTTATGGTTGATTTTTATTACATTTATGGTGGGTATTGCATTTATGGTGGGTATTACATTTATGGTGGGTATTACATTTATGGTTGATTTTTATTACATTTATGGTGGGTATTACATTTATGGTGGGCATTACATTTATGGTGGGTATTACATTTATGGTTGATTTTTATTACATTTATGGTGGGTATTACATTTATGGTTGATTTTTATTACATTTATGGTGGGTATTACATTTATGGTGGGTATTACATTTATGGTTGATTTTTATTACATTTATGGTGGGTATTACATTTATGGTTGATTTTTATTACATTTATGGTGGGTATTACATTTATGGTGGGTATTACATTTATGGTTGATTTTTATTACATTTATGGTGGGTATTACATTTATGGTGGGTATTACATTTATGGTTGATTTTTATTACATTTATGGTGGGTATTACATTTATGGTTGATTTTTATTACATTTATGGTGGGTATTACATTTATGGTGGGTATTACATTTATGGTTGATTTTTATTACATTTATGGTGGGTATTACATTTATAGTTGATTTTTATTACATTTATGGTGGGTATTACATTTATGGTGGGTATTACATTTATGGTTGATTTTTATTACATTTATGGTGGGTATTACATTTATGGTGGGTATTACATTTATGGTTGATTTTTATTACATTTATGGTGGGTATTACATTTATGGTTGATTTTTATTACATTTATGGTGGGTATTACATTTATGGTGGGTATTACATTTATGGTTGATTTTTATTACATTTATGGTGGGTATTACATTTATGGTTGATTTTTATTACATTTATGGTGGGTATTACATTTATGGTGGGTATTACATTTATGGTTGATTTTTATTACATTTATGGTGGGTATTACATTTATGGTTGATTTTTATTACATTTATGGTGGGTATTATATTTATGGTTGATTTTTATTACATTTATGGTGGGTATTACATTTATGGTGGGTATTACATTTATGGTTGATTTTTATTACATTTATGGTGGGTATTACATTTATGGTGGGTATTACATTTATGGTGGGTATTACATTTATGGTGGGTATTACATTTATGGTTGATTTTTATTACATTTATGGTGGGTATTACATTTATGGTTGATTTTTATTACATTTATGGTGGGTATTACATTTATGGCGGGTATTACATTTATGGTGGATATTACATTTATGGTTGATTTTTATTACAATTATGGTGGGTATTACATTTATGGTGGGTATTACATTTATGGTGGGTATTACATTTATGGTTGATTTTTATTACATTTATGGTGGGTATTACATCTATGGTTGATTTTTATTACATTTATGGTGGGTATTACATTTATGGTTGATTTTTATTACTCTTATGGTGGGTATTACATTTATGGTGGGTATTACATCTATGGTTGATTTTTATTACATTTATGGTGGGTATTACATTTATGGTTGATTTTTATTACATTTATGGTGGGTATTACATCTATGGTTGATTTTTATTACATTTATGGTGGGTATTACATTTATGGTTGATTTTTATTACATTTATGGTGGGTATTACATTTATGGTTGATTTTTATTACATTTATGGCGGGTATTACATTTATGGTTGATTTTTATTACATTTATGGTGGGTATTACATTTATGGTTGATTTTTATTACATTTATGGTGGGTATTACATTTATGGTTGATTTTTATTACATTTATGGTGGGTATTACATTTATGGTGGGTATTACATTTATGGTTGATTTTTATTATATTTATGGTGGATATTACATTTATGGTTGATTTTTATTACATTTATGGTGGGTATTATATTTATGGTGGGTATTAAATTTATGGTTGATTTTTATTACATTTATGGTGGGTATCACATTTATGATCGATTTTTTATTACATTTATGGCGGGTATTACATTTATGGCTTTTATTACGTTGATCATGTGGAGAAATTATGGACATCCGTTTGGGAATGGGGCGAGTAGTACGCGCGTAGTATGTTAGAACAAAAAGGGCACAGTCATCGTTCAGTAGTCTTTATTAAAGACCTAAACTGCATGTCAACTGCAGATTTTTTCCAAAAAAATAAGAAAAGACGTTTAACTGTGGAGGGGGGAAAGTATTTCGAAGTCGATAGGATAGTTGCAAGCTTCTTACACTGTCTTTAGCTGACAAATCACATGGTCTGCCCAGGTTTTTGTAGACCAAAACGAACAATTATGACCTGCAAAGCCTGGGAGCTAATAAACGTCTATGAACGCAAGATGGCGGCCAAATAAGCTTAATATCCACAAGAAACTTTAAAAATTAGACGAGTTTTGGGGCTTCACGCGCAAGAAATCGCCATGTTTACTACATTTTGGCATCAAAATTTCACGGGAGTTGACTCATTTTACCGCAGAGCAAATATTTATCAGGTATTTCAAAGTTATTTGATGTGAAAGAGTCGAGTTTATTAAATATGAATTCGATTGAACAAGTTTTGTATGTCTCTTAATTTTTTACAAAATCGTCTCCTTTCAACCCCTGTTATTCCAATTTCTTTGAATTTTCCTTAACCTAAAATGCTTATTACCGCAAATAATACTCTATACACTTGTTGATTTTTTTATTGTTTATTGAGCTTTTGAATTGTATAATACGATTCCGATTTAACAAACCTAATATACATCGAGCGAAAAGAACTATCTCACAAACAAAACTTATTAAGGTGAAAACCCAATGAATTTAATCCGCCATTTTTTAAAGAGCAACTGACGATATTGCGCATGCGTGTCCATAATTTCTCCACATGTGGGTGATACAAATGGTTTGAATTTTTGCAGATAACAATAAAATTAGAACTGTATCGTGGCGTAGGTGCAGCTGTAAGAGGCCTGTCCCTTATTCCCATGAAATGTGAAAGTATCGGTCTTCCATGGTCTTCAAATGAAGGTAATTTCCCCGGCCCGTTTTATATATATATATATATATATATATATATATATATATATATATATATATATATATATATATATATATATATATATATAATCATATGAGGAAGTAGCTGATCCCATCAAAGAGTGCTCAATACACATATGGTGTAGAGCAAAGTATAAATGTAATAACGAAGAGGCAAGATTTGCTGTTACTCCGAGTTTCGTGCTTACGCACTCGTCAGACAGTATTTAATGAAAGACATTCCTATCAACTAGATATAAATACATGCTAAGACAATAGGCTAAGTGCTATATTACAATAGGTGATAGTTATACTAAATATTATATTTAGTATAACTATCACCTATTGTAATATAGCACTTAGCCTATTGTCTTAGCATGTATTTATATCTAGTTGATAGGAATGTCTTTCATTAAATACTGTCTGACGAGTGCGTAAGCACGAAACTCGGAGTAACAGCAAATCTTGCCTCTTCGTTATTACATTTATATATATATATATATATATATATATATATATATATATATATATATATATATATATATATATATATATGGAGTAACAGCAAAAGTTATGTCTTGTCTTTAATCTATCTACAATCTATATATATATATATATATATATATCTGGATGTGTCTATTCTGACGGTAAAGTGCTCAATACATTGACATGTAGAGCGTTATAGATTGTAGATAGATCAAAGACAAGACATAACTTTTGCTGTTACTCGGAGCAAACAAGAACGTGAACGTGAAGCGTGAAACTCCGAGTAACAGCAAAAGTTATGTCTTGTCTTTGATCTATCTACAATCTCTCTCTCTCTCTCTCTCTCTCTCTCTCTCTCTCTCTCTCTCTCTCTCTCTCTCTCTCTCTCTCTCTCTCTCTCTCTCTCTCTCTCTCTCTCTCTCTCTCTCTCTATATATATATATATATATATATACAGCGATATGCAGAAATTCTGATCCATTTGAGCGAAGTATATAACTATATCGGGTGCATTGTGGGAAGGATTTCGCGCGCGATTCAAAGTAAAGTAGCGTGACTAGCGTGGAGTTGATTGCCAGCGCTATATTATACACTATATAGCATCGAACAACTGGATGTTTTGCTTACATTATTGAAAATACTGATGCTTGCTCAAAGAGCTGATAATGATTTATGAACTTCTCACTCAATGAGGAATTTTCCCTGCATTTGTGAGGACGGAAATAAATCTCAAGTGTAAAGTGTGTCGAAATAAATCACGACTCAATTCTCTTTTGATATTCACGGAGCAAATTTATAGCTACAATAACATAGATTTACATTATATTCTGACTTTTGCATAACTCAATTGCAAACCTTTCAGTCTTTTGAGCCAGACATCAGGGAAAAATTAAACTTATACCCGAGAAGTATTTCTAATTTAGAATATAAGATTCCATTGCTTTAAACATCAGAGGAAAAGTGTGCACAATAACACACATTTTATATTTTGCGTTTAATCGAATCACACTGCTTATAAGAATAAACTCTGTAGCTTGTAAAAACCAAAAGTTATTTCCGTCCTCACAAATGCAGGGAAAATTCCTCATTGAGTGAGAAGCTTATAAATCATTATCAAGCAAGCATCAGTGTTTTCAATAATGTAAGCAAAACGTCTATTGCTTTCTTTGCATAAATTAAACTGTTTGAAAGACAATTTCATCCGAATATCCTAAATATTTTTAAATACGCCTTCATCTACTTTAACGTATATCTAAAACACCAAAGTTATCTCAAGCTTTGGTATTATAGTTGTAATTAAATGTAAAGTTTGTTTTACCGTTACATGTTCTTGGGCGATTAAATTATTTGAGCAGAGGTCACGACAGTAAAAACTGAACTTTCCTTGCCTTTTATTGACTTTAATTATTTGGTTAACGACGTTACTTTGAGAGACAACGTCTTGGAGTAGTCTGGTGTTTTAAAAAAACATTTAGGCTCTCGCCTTCTGAGTTGTTCGATGCTATATAGTGTATAATATAGCGCTGGCAATCAACTCCACGCTAGTCACGCTTCTTTACATTGAATCACGCGAGAAATTATTCCCACAATGCACCCGATATAGTTATATACTTCGCTCAGGTGGATCAGAATTTCTGCATATCGCTGTATATATATATTTATAAAATATTTGAGATACTACGCGCGCTCTGATTGGCTGACTACCGTGTTTATATCAGAGGACAGAGACACGCTCAGCCTTTTGAGGGGAAAAAAAACACGAAAAATCACGGAAGAAAATGATTTGAATGTTAAAGTAGAGCCGTAATTTTGTTTCAAAGACTTTAATTTCCTAGGAAACAATTCATTAAACGAAAAATAAGTGACAGTACAAAATAACTATGAAAAAGTAAGATTTTCTCAGCTAACAGAGGGAGAAATCCACTGCAATCACAGCTAAATACCAAGCTAAGTGGACATTGTGCATTTTTGAAAGCAAATACTGTGCTATTATGATAAAATAATAAATTTAAACCTGTTTTTTTCATGAAAGCCTTGATTTTTATTTATATCAAACTGCGTTTGGCGTAAAAGTCATAATTGCGAAAAGTTAAAACTCGGCGTACGAAACAACCACCATCAGCTTCAAAAACAACAACAAGATATATTAAAAAAAGTTATTTTTAACAGAACTTATGATTATTTTTAACAGCTTTTTAACAGCGAAATGAAAACGGTATTCTGACTGAGTTTCACTTAATGAATAACGAAGAGCTTGACAAAAAACTGAGAATATTTTACGGCGAAGCTAAAACAAGGAAGGCAAGGAATAGAGTCGATCTTTGCTGCTAAAAATTCACTACTGCATTGAAAAATCTCAATAGTCCCCCGTAAAACAGATGTATTTAGATAAATTCAAACCCATATTTTAGTTTATCGAATCAGATGTTAAATGCAGCGATCAGGAGCATCAAGGACTGGGAAAAGAATAAAATGTAAAGCACAAAAATCCTATGAATTTACCAACCTGAAAAATTCGTCTCCAAACAATTCAAGGCCTTACTATCAGAAATGTGTGGCTTATGTCACTCTTTACTGTTGTAGACGAAGTAGAAAAAGACAGCGAAAGCTCAGAAAAGAAAGCTTTTTCACAGTTTTTCCTTCAAGCTTTTTAATTTTTTGTAAAATAAATAAACTTACAGTCCTTGTAGCTTGTGAACATCAGCCAAAGCGTTCACCACGAGCTGAAAGATTTCCTGTTCAAACCTTACCTCATCTGTTTAATCTTATAAAAACACGTCTTCAATTCATTTTCAGTACATCTTCGACTTTGCAGTAGCTTCATTAACATTTGAGAACATTTCTCGCCGTGATTTTGAAAGAGTTTTCAATGATTTTGCCTCGTTAAATTCCATTTCTGTACTAAGGAATTTGGTTGCTGTCAATGAAACTTTTGTCATGCGTACAAGTCTTGTTTTTGATACTAAGTTGGGAGAATTTCAATTTCATCAGCTTATTGTCATAAAATAGTTCAAAATATTTTATAAAAGCAATATAAAACGTCCGCTTGTGTCTATATACTGTGATATAAACACTCTGGGAGCTGTAGAGCACTCGAGAAGTCAAAGAAACACTCGGCTGCGCCTCGTGTTTCTCTACGACTTCTCTCTTGCTCTACAGCTCCCAGCGTGTTTATATCACAGTATATAGACACGCGCGCCGTTTTATATTCCTTAAATATATATATATATATATATATATAATCATATGAGGAAGTAGCTGATCCCATCAAAGAGTGCTCAATACACATATGGTGTAGAGCAAAGTATAAATGTAATAACGAAGAGGCATTAAAGGCATTAAATACTGTCTGACGAGTGCGTAAGCACGAAACTCGGAGTAACAGCAAATCTTGCCTCTTCGTTATTACATTTATATATATATATATTTATATTTTAACCAGATCATCATCATTGCTTTTTCTTAAACTTTGTATAGATGACTTAGCGTACAAGACTAAACACCTTGGATGTTTTAAATATTCAACCAACTCGACAACAGGCAACGTTCCATCGCTAGAAAGCATTGATTCCCTACTAACTGGAAGCTACAAGAAACGAACAGATGCCGTTTCAAAATGTGCCAAAGCTGCATACAGACGAGGTTTTGATGTGTTTGCTCTTCAAAAAGGCGGGAAATGTTTAGCAAGCCTGTCAGAACAAGTGTATTCTCAATATGGCATAAGTAATGAATGTGGTCCGTCTGGAAAAGGAGGGATGTCAGCAAACGATGTTTATGTAATAAAACGTACGGAATCTAGATATTTATTAAGCAATAGAAACTAAGTTCTATGACTGTACCGGTGAAGTAGTGCACGTGGGATGTTGGGAGAAACACGAGTGTTTCTTCCAACATCCCAAGTGCTGTATTTCACCAGTACAGTCATAAGAACGTAGTTTATACTGCTTTTATTATATAGCAATGATATTTTAAGATTATTAAGAACGTTTTATTTTCTGATCAAAATTGAGACTCTCCAAACTATGGCAAATAAGCGAATCACATTCGTAGTACTTTTTCTCAGTCACAAAGAAAAGTCTGACAAAGCAGTTTTCACGAAATATTCTTTTAAAAAATATATAAAAAGGATGTAAACATTAACATTTTACAAAAAAACTTGGGAAATCCGACCTTAAATTTAAATAGAACTGACAGTTTATACGTTATTTGCGCAACTTTGGATCGTGCAAGCGCTTTACTTCACTAAAACAACACTGGATTTCGTCAGATCGTTTTGAACTTCTTTTTCACGTCTATATCAAAGCAAACCTCACATCTTGGTTAAGTTTTATAGTTTTGTTATTTGAGGAATCGATTGTTTAGAAACCTTTTTTATTTTATTCCTAAGTGAAACCGTTTTTCGGGCCGTAGTGTTCGCCGTTTTTTGATTTAAACTGGCTGGAAGGTGCTTCGGCGAAAAATCCTTTCGGCAAATTTAATCTAGCATTTTGCAAGGTATTTCCTCAACTCTTACTTCCATATCCTTTTCAGAACCCTATTCTAGTTGAAAAGTGTATGTCTTTGGTTTACATTTGATAGAAAGTTTTAGTTTAAACTTACAAAAAAAAAAAAAAAAAAAAAAAAATCAAGCTTATTTGTAAACAAAAAAGCCTAGTCAGCAATATTAGACAATGCCGAGAATTTCAACCATGAGCTGGCACTCTAGAATTTTGTGCCTCTTGTGTCCCTCTATATAAAAATCATCACCTCCCCCTTCCATCATTGTAAATTGTCCCTCAAGTGGAGCCTGATCAGGAGATGATAATGCTGACTTAGGCCTTAACCATAATCACTTTCTAACTCCAATGTTCTTTGCTTGATATTCAAGGGACCTGCCCAATGAACGTTGCTATGTGTGATTGGAGGAAAAAAGGCACTCAGTTTATTGAAAAAGAAGGAATGAAGAAATTGAAGAACTTTGTGAAAACAAAGTCAACATACTTTCCTGGTAGGCATTTCGACCTTAATGCATTGAAATACTTAACTAATAAATTACTGCTGTTTTCATTGCTATTTAACAATTAGTCCTCGAGTCCGAATGGTCTACGAGAGGTCTAATTGTTTTAAAAAATTGTTTTAAAAAACCTAAAAAAATTGTTTTAAAAAACCTACTAATCGATCCAATAAAAGGACGCAAAAAGTTTTGGATTTTGCTTTAAATATATTTTTTTGGTTTTCAAAACCGGCGCTTTTCCCTATTAGAGGTCTATCACTAATAGACCCCTAGTAGCTCAGCCAATCACAGGGCTCGATTGGTGATAGACCATTAGTAGTTTTTTTCTAAATCCTGAAAGCCAACAGTAGTGACAGAGTAATAGAATAAAACACTATCGACAATCAAATAAATCATTCCTAGTTGGTACCTTTACGTACTCGAACAATTTATTTTATTGACGGTAGTCTATTGTCGGAATTCGCTGTTTCTACTGTTGTCTCCATCTATCATTGGGTCATTCAGTCAAACAAGTTATGATTTATTTACCTCTCTCAGTAACAGTGCAGCTGATGAAAGGAGTCGTCATTTCATCAGAAGGAATATTTGACATGCAAAAACAGTTCACTATCTGTTTCTGGGTGAAGTGTCTTTATCCGGGATTCTCAATAAAACTCATGGACACAGCCAAAAGTACCCCAATACGTATCAAACAAGAAAGCTGCCAGCTTATGTTTATGCTTCTTGGCCAAACTTCGTAAGTGTATTATCGTAATTTGTAAAAGAAAAAAATGCAGGAAATGTTGTCGTTCAATAAACATTTGATGTGGATGAAAGTTGTAGGTGGGATGGTGATGACAACTGAAAGAACTATTTGGCTTAGGCGCAATGTTTTCCCAATTTAGACCACGTGTTTTTTCTTTGGAATAAGAGAAATTGTTTTAGTTGCAATTCCTAGTAATAAGACGAGTTGTTATAAATTGTTAGCAAAATCTATCCATATCTAGCTCCAGATCTTTACATCTAGTCATCAAGTGGTTTGGAGTAGGCTTTCACAGAAAACGTTTGGCTTAGAATACGTTATTGCTTTATAGGAGCGCTGAACACTGTACCTGTAATGGCAGGTGGAACCATTTGTGCTTTACGTGGAGATCTTTTTTTGGCACATGGGAAATATATATAAATGGGCAGCTGAACAGTTTTGGCAGAGTTTGGAATATAGATAAGGTTTTACCTGGTATGTAAGAAAATGACATGCAACTAATCTCAAGGGGCCGAGGGAACAGAAGCGATATGCAACTTTTCAGGCTGAAAACAGAGACTGAAATACTGAAACGATAATGGGAATTTCTTATATAGCGCAGTATCGCGATTCTCCTATAAGTTTCATTGGGAGAGAGCCGCCAATATAAACCCGTATTGTTGATAAGAATTGCCGGCGATAGGAAAATCGCGATACAAAACTTATTGCGATTTTGAGCCGCCAATACGGGTTATATTGACGGCGTTGCATTGGATAAAACATATATTCCGTATTGGCCTCCCAACTAGCCGCTAATATAAACCCGTATTGGTGGCTCAAAATCGCAATAAGTTATAATGATACATCTCAATGCGCTTCGCAATTTTGAATTCTCCATGGAAGACTTTACGGACTGTCATGCAGCATGACAGCCTGCATGCAACAATCATAAGTAGTATTAGTAATTAGTATGTTATTCTTCCAGCAGGAATAGGCTGTTGAACCGGGAGACAATCCCCTACTTTTATACGAATAGCCGAACAGATTTTTTAACGACCCAAAATACTGGTCAAGGAAGAGTTTAGAGACAGGGCTTACGGTTTGCAGATGTAATTACAAAGGCAGCACCTTCTCCTCAATTATTTTAAGACCCTGAGTGTTTGTCCGGCAGCCTGGGCCTGAACCCACGACCTCCCGCACAAAATTCCGATGCTCTACCAACTGAGCTACCCGGGTGGCGGTTAGAGATTAACGATACGGCAAGAATTAAGGTGGCTTCCTATAGTATTTTTCAGACCATACCTTTCATTTTCCTTTGGCTTATTCATAGTCTTAACTTATACCTATATACTTGATTCTTGGACCAGTAATAGAGCTAAGATGAAATTTTAAAATGATGTTAATTTTAGCTTGAATGACGTTACCTTGGCAACGATAAACAAATATTGTTGAAATTGGTTTTTATCGAATAACTCTAAAACTCGATGAGACCTAGACAAGCGGTAAACGACATAATCAACTTCAAGTTATTGCAAAACGATTCCAACTATGTTAAAGAAAATCAATCTGTTAGATTTCAAGTAATTCGCCGAAATATTCTAAAGCCGTGATTTTCGCACATTGAAAGTTACGGCGGCCCCAGAAATACTCAGAAAAACCGAATTACTATTAAAATACTGCAAAACAAACCCTTCCTAATACACTACCTACTGGCTAAATACTAAAAGTTAATTCTCATTCAAACCAGAGATATATTTTTTTCCTTGCGTGAATATTTTGATAAAAACACTCCTACCAATTTGAATATGTTAGCCAGGTAAAATTTATCAAAATAATTACGCAAGGGAAAAAAAATCTCTGGTTTGAAAGAGAATTAACTTTTAGTATTTAGCCAGTAGGCAGTGTATTAGGAAGGGTTTGTTTTGGAGTATTTTAATAGTAATTTCTGAGTATCTCAAGGGCCGCCGTAACTTTCAATATGCGAAAATCACGGCTTTAGAATATTTCGGCGAATTACTTGAAATCTAACAGATTGATTTTCTTTAAAATATTTGGAATCGTTTTGCAATAGCTTGAAGTTGATGATGTCGTTTACCGCTTGTTTAGGTCTCATCGAGTTTTAGAGTTATTCGATAAAAACCAATTTCAACAATATTTGTTTATCGTTGCCAAGGTAACGTCAATCAAGCTAAAATTAACATCATTTTAAAATTTCATCTTAGTTCTATAACTGGTCCAAAAATCAAGTATATAGGTATAAGTTAAGACTATGAATAAGCCAAATAAAAATGAAAGGTATGGTCTGAAAAATACTATAGGAAGCCACCTTAAACGAAGAAGAAGTTGAAACGTATATTTTATTAATTAATATCGTTAATTAAGTTATTGCACAGCACAAGCTTATTTTGTTTCTATCATTTCAGTTCTAAAACGTATTACTTTGAAATACATTAAATCGGATCTTAAAGCATCAAATGGCCCGCCCGCTTCATTCACTGGACTTAATATTTGGAAAGAAATATTTCCTCCAGAGGAAATACTACGCAGGTCACATGGATGCGGAGGGGAAGGGGCCAGTGGTGACGTCATATCTTGGGAGAGCCTGAAAAGTAAACTAACAGGAAACTACCAGATCAGAAAACATGTCGACTGTCTCTTTGAAAAAGGTATAGTAAACCAGACCAGACCAGACCAGACCAGACCAGACCAGACCAGACCAGACTAAATTAATTTAATATAAACTCCTTTTTTTATTTATTTTAGACTTATTACTTATGAATTCCTCATCATCCATAAATGGAACGGCTGAGTTGACTCGGTGGTTCAATCGATCTGATACAGGAAAAGCAAAGTGCATGAGGTTTCTTTATATGATGTTTGGAACAAGTGGCTCACTGTCACTAAAGATTTTACAGAAAGTTACAGTAACTGGGGATAAAGTGGTATGGATAGATGACAATGCTACTAAGCCAGTGTGGAAAATAGGAGAAGTTTCCTTAGGGACGGTAACAAAGTATAAGGTATTTTAAAGCATCAATAAATTCCTGATCATTAACGTTACAAATGCTCGTATTGTAAAACCAACAGAAATTAGTAGAGAACGTAAAGGTATATGTGAACTGAGGGAATCTAAAAGTAAATAGGGACCTCTCATTAGATTTGTCAAGTAAAGATAAAGGTAATATATAGCTAGTGTAGTGACTTAGAGTTTGCAGAGAGTGTTAATTGTCCTGAAGATCGATCCGTGGGCCCTCATATGCTAAGCTACGAGGGCAGCGCACCAACTGTCGTGAGTAAGGCATACTTTTGAAAAACAAATATTCACAATGTAGAGTGAAAACGTAGGAAATCGGAAAAGATAAAAAAGAAGGCAGTATCCTGTTAATATCAGCTTATCAGCAACGTTTCATTCAAACGTTTTTTGTTTAAATTAATTTTGGATTGCATTGTGTTAACGCTCAGTGGTGTATCTAGGGGTGACCGTGACCCTTCTATATATAGCTCCGCATATAGCTTGGAATTAGTAGGATAGTATAGCAAAATGTGCATGATCTTGAATTTTTGACCCATCCCCCACCCCCTCCTCCCACCCCCACTCAAAATCCTAGATACGCCCCTAAAACTACGCAATAATTGGCTAGTTCGTAATCATGCCAGGCAATGAACACAACCAACAGTACACACTTACCTAGCTCTTCAGTAGTCTTATCCAGAAATTGGTTGCGATTTTTTTGTTAGGTGACCGTAAGAGGACAATTCCAGGCAAATTCTTTTGGATTCATAGCCCTAGGGAGTTCATCTTTTACAAATGGATACTGTAAAAGTGGACAACAATATACTGAAAAAGGTAGACATTTTTCATGATCCTCATCACGACTATTGTTATCATCAATATTGCTTTCATCATCAGGTCACAAATCGTGTTTTATGAGGTCTTAGAAAACTCATAAATATTCATTAGGGTCCTAATCCAATCATGGTCATGGATAAGAACAGGTGACGGTATTTATATATATCGATAGCAAACCAAGAAACTTAAAGCCGGGGCGGCTTTGATTGTTTTCAGGGGAGATCGGGGCTGACAAAATCCCTGATGAATAAAAGATTAGTTTTTTATGGGATTTTAAACTACTGATGAATTAAACATCAGTAGTTTTAAATGTCATATAACAGTAATCTTTTATTCATTAGAGTTTTTATCAGACCCGATATCCCCTGAAAACTACACCAACAACTAACAAACATAAAATTTTAAAAAAACGTGAAAAATTGTTGTAAAAAACTGTTCAGAAATACAACTATAACCGTTGTATCTTTAATTGACATTCATCACGAAATACATTGCCTTTTCAAGAACTAATTACACACTACTCAGAACTACTTACAAGCAGAAACTACTTATTTATGTTAAAGTTAATGGTACAATTTTTAAAGACGGGATTGCTAAGCACAGTTGTCAACTCATTAGAGCTAGGAATTACATTTTTGAAATCACCCGGAATATCTGGAATTTGGATTGTACCCAAGATATCATCACTAATATCACAATCTAACTCCCAAAGATTGTTAAATTCACTCGCAAAATCTGGAATATGAACTTCAGACAATAATTCATCACTTACTTCATATTGGTAAAACGCTGATACCTCTTTCCTCTGACATTCATTTGTAATACTTGACGGGATATCAATTACAGACAAAATCTCATCGGTTACCTCATCGTGAACTGAACTAGAACCACAGTCATCAACCAAATTAAACTGGTAATTTTTTCCATCCTTTTTCGCCACTTCTTCAATGAATTTTACGAAGCAAAAGTTTAAGGACTCCGCATTCATCTCCTCTAGACTTGTACTTAAATCTTGAAAGGACTCTTTACCCGGGAATTTTAAACTTGAATCTTCTTTAGCCGCAATGATATTTTTACGGGAACTCTGCCATTCTCGAAATATTTTAGTTGCCCATTTCGTAGCATAGCTAGTCTTCACTGGTACTGCTCCATCAAGACACGAGGCCTCTTGGTTTCTAGTTTTAGGCAACTTGAATCTACTCATCTTCTCGAATGCAAGGCAAAATGCAAATTTACTTTGAAATACAAACTTTTCAAGTACAAAGTAGCTCCCTACGGAATTCGCCTTCGGCTCGTATCTTCATATGCCGATAAAACACGGTCTCTCGTTTTATAAACATTACCTAAACCACTTGGCCACTTATCGTACTTTTATTCCTGATTAAACACTAATACGCGTTCATCATCCACTACCATAATCCTCAAAATCAGCATGATTATATTTTTATCTGAGATTACGTACCTTTCGAGCATATTTCATTTTAAGTCTTTGTGTTGAAGTTCATGTCTTTACATTAACATATATCTGTAATCTTATCAAACACAGCTTGTAGCATGGTTTTGACTAACCTGTCAGGAGTGATTACATCACCTCTGTATCCAGCGGCCTATCCTCCAGGATTTTCATGCACATGGTATATCAGAGTACCCGAAGGAATGGTAGTTAGACTGTCTTCAAATTTCTTTGCACTGCATTTCAATCCACGGTGTAATGAAGACTACATCGCTGTCTATGACGGGCCATCACGTGATCAGTCACCCATGATTGGCAGATATTGTGGCCCAATGTTTCCTATGTTCGAGTCAAGTTCGAACACAGTCACACTAGTGTTCAATTCTACTACTCCTTTCAAGTATAAAGCTGGCTTCGAGATAAAATATTTTACAAGAGGTAATTATTATATATAGTTAAGACACGAGTGAAAATCGCACTGCGCATGCTCAGAAGGTCGTCATGTTTACAAAGAAAACCATTAGAGATTTACCGGCGTTTAGTAAATCTCTAAAGTTAAGGCCGTTCTTATTTTTTCCTGACACATTACTTTAGTTGTTTTCTTTCCCTGGTCAAATAATACAAGAAAAATTCGCATAACATAAGACATGTAAATCTTCAATGGTTTTCTTTGTAAACACGACTCGTCTATGAATTTTCTGCCGATGTTCCGACTATTCGCATTGCGTTTTTAACTCATGTCTAATATCAATGTATTTTTTATTTTAATTTGCTTGCTTGCTTACTTTTGTTTACTTTTACTTTTGCTTTTGACTGTTTTATTTTGGTTTTGGTTTTTAAGGTGTACTAACATTCCTGCTTCATAGCCTGATATGATCAGGTAGCTTTAGAAAATAAAGGCGTTACCGTTTCCGCTACCGTTACCGTTACCGTTACCGTTACCGTTACCGCTACCGTTACCGTTACCGTTACCGTTACCGTTACCGTTACCGTTACCGTTACCGTTACCGTTACCGTTACCGTTACCGTTACCGTTACCGTTACCGTTACCGTTACCGTTACCGTTACCGTTACCGTTACCGTTACCGTTACCGTTACCGTTACCGTTACCGTTACCGTTACCGTTACCGTTACCGTTACCGTTACCGTTACCGTTACCGTTACCGTTACCGTTACCGTTACCGTTACCGTTACCGTTACCGTTACCGTTACCGTTACCGTTACCGTTACCGTTACCGTTACCGTTACCGTTACCGTTACCGTTACGGCAGCTCATTTATTAAACTCGATAAATCTAAAAGTGACAGCTGGATATTATCTCTTGTTTTTTCTTGTTATAGTTGAACCTCCAGGTGCAAAGAATTCAGGTGAGAAAACAAACCTGCATTCTAGAAAGTTGTAATTTTCCAACATAATAATAATAATAATAATAATAATAATGACTTTATTTAAAGAGGATAAAAACACGTAATAGTGTAAATACACTAATAAACTTGTGGTCCTCTATATACAATAAAACTATAAACTATGCAATAAAACTATAAGACTATAAAATATTATGAATCGTAAAAAGATAAACTGATATAAAACACAAATATACTATAATGTCAAGGAAAATGAAAAAACTAAGGTCCGGTTTAGACGTTGAATTTGACATGGGCCGAATCCAATGCAAACGATCAGAAACATATTGTTTGATATTCATTTGCATTAGACTCGGCACATGTGAAACCCGACACCCAAACCGGGCCCAAGTTAACTATTATAAATACATACTTTAATAAAAATAGAAACTAAGGAATAAAATGAGGCAATGATGATTGCTCTTCATAAAACTTCTTCCACATCAAATTCTTAAAACTTTTAAGAGATGCTTGTTTTTTAAAATTGGCTGATAAATTATTCCATAATTGGATAGCAGTAACTTGAAATGACTTTCCACCTTTTGTAACTCTAGTATACTTAGGAGTGATGAAATTATGATTACAAAACCTAGTAATTCTTCCATGAACGGAACTATTTAACTTAAGAGAATCAATTAAATATTCAGGAACATTAAGTTGAATTCTTTTATGAAGCATTGAACATTTAGCGATCTTAGTGTCATTATAAAAAGGTAACCATTCTAATTTATTAAATAATGAAACAGATGAGGTCCTTGGTTCAGCGTCCAATATAACCCTTGCAGCTCTTTTTTGTAAACGTAAGATCCTTAATAGTGATTCTTTAGAACATAAAGATTGCCACGCTACATTAGCATAATTAAAGATAGGTTTTATCATGGCGTTATAATATAACAATCTTTGATCTAAAGGCAAGCATGCTTTGATATTATTCAAAATACCTATTCTTTGCGAAAGTTTGTTGCATAATTTATCAGTATAAGAAATAAAAGATAAATCAGAGTCAATATCTAAACCAAGTAATTTAGCTGATTCCACTTGTTCCAATGATTCTCCATTAGCTGTTACTAGGTTGAGCTTGTAATTAATCGGTAGTTTCTTAACAAGCCGTCTTCCAGTAACTAGCATGGACTTATTTTTGGTTCCATTTAAGGGGAGTTTATTACTATAGGTCCATCCCTCGACATTCTTTAGAGCATTTGATAATGTTCCTTGGAGTGAGTTGATTGAGGCAATGTCAGTAGAACAAGACAGGGTTGTGTCATCTGCATAAAGATCTAGATCAGCACCAGCAGTATCAACATATAAGGGCAAGTCATTCATAAAAATTATGAAAAGTAATGGACCCAAAATGCTTCCTTGAGGCACACCATGTGGCACAAGGGCAGAATTTGATTTACCATCTCCAATAGACACATACTGGTGTCTTTCACTAAGATACGACCTGCATTCTAGAAGGTTATAATTTTCCAACATTGATTGTATGATGATGACGACGATGATGATGATGGGAGTTCTTATATAGCGCATTTCACGTCGTCTCAATGCGCTTTACAATTTTTGACCAGTGGAGGATTTTAGGGGCTGCATATTAAGGTGCTGTTAGCAGCCGTGCAGTATGCACGTGTTTTATGTGTTCTGTTGTTGTTGTCAATTGTTATTCTTTGTCTGTTGAGTTTGGTTGTTTGGTTTTTGTTTTGTTTTTTTAATCGTGATAATGGTTACTTGTTTTACAAGAGTTGTTAATAATGACCATGATTGTGACGATGAGAAGGATCTCGACATTGATACACTGATGATTATTTCGACACTGATAATGGTACATAGCTTGCGGTCACATTGATGTAAATGGTTTTCCATTATCTGTTTCAGCTAATTGCCCTGCAAGCTGCAGATGTTTTTATGTTTCTGGTGACAAACAACGTTTCGTTGTTGAAAGCAAATCATTAACTATTGTACCAGGCAACATTCCAGATGATACAGCAGTCTTGTAAGAAATGGAATTTATATACTCGATGCAATTTTTCTACTGTGCTATACTTATAACTTATTGCGATTGTGAGCCGCCAATACGGGTTTATATTGGCAGCTAGTTGGAAGAAAATATGTTCCGTATTGGCCGTAGTCGCGAAGCCACGAAGGCCAATACAGATTATATTTTCTTCCAAAGCCTTTATTATCACCCGTATTGGCGGCTCAAAATCGCAATAAGTTTTGCATCGCGATTTTTCTATCGCGCGGTAATTCTGAGTCAGCAATACGGGTGTATATTGGCGGCTCTCTCACGATAAAGCTTGTTGGAGAATCGCGATACTTTGATATATGTGGACCAGGCAAAGTTGTGTGAATTGATATAGACATTTTAAAACCAAAGCCATGAATTTGGTACCGTTTGCCACTATTTTTGATAGCATATCTAGGTATCCAGTTTACGCACGAACCGAACAACCAGAGCGCGCTTACATGTTAAGGCTCTAGCTATAAGTCTCTTTCCTATATAAAAACACGCGTTTCCAAAAATTATGTATGAATTATACGTGATGTATAAAGTAGGAAAGCACATCTTTCAAACTCTATAATAGCTAAATAAACTGTTTTATTTGTTTTCAGGTTACTTGCCAATAATAAAATTAATCGCCTGAAAATGAAAGCATTTAAATTCAAAAGACTGTTAGAGTACATGTAAGTATTTCGATAACAAAAGAAACTTCTCTGTTGTTAAGTGATTTTCGTGAAGGTGCACGGTCGTGGCTCAATTTGAAATAAATGAATCACTCATTCCAAAATATCTTAACATTGATTTTTTACATATATTATATCTGATTAGAGATTTGAGTGGCAACAGACTGTTATACATCGATGACAGAGCATTCAGTGATTTGGAATCTATACACACAATGTAAGTCAGTAGAAAACCGTAGATGCCGATTATTTTCAAAATAGTTATCTGCATGATATTTTCCGTCTTCCCATTTGCTTTGGTTTCTACTTATCTTTTTGTCTGTCTTGTTCTGGTGAGTATTTCTTTTTCTTCTTTTTCAAGAAAACTTAATATGAACTTTCTAAGAAGTCTTGGCCAAGAGTCTTTTCACGATCTGAGCTCGCTACAAGTATTGTAAGTATTACTTGCACTTTACGAACATATTTCAAACTTTAACCATAGTAGTGCTTGTTAATCGTTAGATGTTCCATTTCTTATGAAGCTGGAGTGGACATTTGAATTCATTAGATAAATGTGTAAATTATCATGATGTAGATATTGACTATATATTTGCTCTCAGGGACCTGGCGGAAAACCTAATCGATAAAATCCATCCTGATGCTTTCTACACCTTGGTCAATCTTAAAGTCCTGTGAGTATTAAATAGTTTTTACATATAGGCTCACAGGGATGTCGACGAATTAAATATAACCGTAAATAATACGCAGAGTAATACACTTACCCAACGTATGCGCGTTAAGAAGTCCATAACTAGAATTGTCCATCTTCTATTATATAAAACGAAACGTCCGATGTGTTAAGGAATGAGTTATTTTTAGCAATACCAAATATGGACCTCGTAACCGGGAGCGCAAGCAAAATGATAGGCCCCTCCTCGGCCGGTTAGATTTCGCGCAGCAGAATAAGATTATAAGATATTTAGTATCACTGGTATTCATGCCTAATATAGATACAAGTCATGCTACTTCCTGCATAAAAATACATCGATAAACCTCGATTTGCTCTAACTTTAGTAAGCTCTTCGTGGATGTTGAGATTGATTCTACTCCTACATATACCTTATTCACTGTCCGATTGATTAACGAAATTCTCTCAAATCATCTGCAAGTTATAAGATTTTATTTTCAGTTTGTGACTTCAGTGACTTCAGACGTTCAGAGGAGTTTTTTTAATGTATTTTGTACATGCAGGAGCTTACGATCGAACTATATATTTGATATCGACCCGAAGCACTTCCGAGGCAACTCCGAGCTGCAGTATCTGTAAGTACTTCTTAGCGTTTGTAGTTTCATTGTTGTCATGATATTTGCCAACGGCTGATTTTATTACCTTTACGTCCGTTATACTCATTAACGTATTGTTGTCCAATATAACAACAAATAGTTCAGCAAGATATCATTATTTATTTATTTTTCTCTTTTAGATGCACTTAATTGCAAGAACCTTGTAATATGACAGTAAAAAAATAACAAATAGAAATCACTATTTATATCATTATTTTTTTGCACATCCAGGGGGCTTTATGAATAAATAAAAAATATTTCTAATTAATCCCTATTGTTTTTTTTTTTTTTTTTTTTTTTTTTTTTGTATTTCTTTAATTTTCTAATGATTTCATATTCATTGCGATAAATTGATTTATTTTCTTTCTAAGCTATTTACAACATAACCAGATCGAGCGAATTCAAGATTTCGTGTTTAAAAATCTACATAAGCTTAAAGTCCTGTAAGTATTATTGAGCATGGAATAAAAACACATTACAACACAACACATATACAACACAACACTTCATAACATAAAATAACAACACGACGCAACACAACACAATGCAACACATCACAACACAACACATATACAACACAACACTTCATAACATAAAATAACAAAACGACGCAACACAACACAATGCAACACATCACAACACAACATATATACAACACAACACTTCATAACATAAAATAACAAAACGACGCAACACAACACAATGCAATACATCACAACACAACACATATACAACACAACACTTCATAACATAAAATAACAAAACGACGGAACACAACACAATGCAACACATCACAACACAACACATATACAACACAACACTTCATAACATTAAATAACAACACGACGCAACACAACACAACGCAACACATATACAACACCACACTTCATAACATAAAATAACAAAACGACGCAACACAACACAATGCAACACATCACAATACAACACATATACAACACAACACTTCATAACATAAAATAACAAAACGACGCAACACAACACAATGCAACACATTGCAACAGAACACAACAAACTGTTGTTTGAAAAACAGTCTTTTAATTTTGACTTCATTATCATTTTTCTTGGGTTATATAACCTTATTTTACCTTGCTACTTTAATTTTGTAGTTCCTTAAACAACAATAAAATCAAGCAAATTTCACAAGGTGCATTTCGAGGGCTTGGCTTTTTACATAAAATGTAAGTCCCCAATTGTCCTCATTATCATCACCGTCATCATCACCATCATCACCATCATTTCTTCATTGCAGTTATCACCTTTGTTATCATCTTTATTATAATGGAGTCATAATACTATTACTATTACAATTATCAAAATCAATAACTATTATTACAGTGCAGACGCTCGAACCATGAACACTTCAAGGGTTCTTTTTTTAAATTTTTCATAACTATCCAATCAGCAATCTCCATAGAAAAAGTGATGACACATTTTGAGGCACCATCCAATCACAACAAACGGCATAATTTTTGTGCTTTAATTTATCAGTTCATTACAGAGTTCACATGAGAAAGTTGAAAATAAACTTCTTAAGATGTTTCCTTTGTTTGTTGTGATTGGATGGCGCCTAAAAAATGTTTGATTCTGTTGTTGTTGTTTTTAACGAAGAGCGCTGATTGGATAGTTATGAAAAAATGTTAAAAATCCTCGAAGCGTTCATGGTTCGAGTGTGCGCACTCCAACATCAAATCTTTTTTTCTTTTGCATATATCACAATTATCTTATTGTTCGTGCAAAGGCATCTTCAGCACAACAAGTTTGCAGTTGTACCGGAAACGACATTCTCAGACATGAAAAACCTCAAATTTTTGTAAGTAATAAAACAATGTTATTGCAGTGTTTGATTTGTTCGCTGTAAGCTTTTCTTCTCTCCCTTGGTAAAAGAGAGATTGTTACACTTGTCTTTCTTTAGGGAGGTTGACTACTTCATGCTCTGCTGCTTCGCCAAGAGATTTGCACCAAACGTCTACTGCAATGCTCCAGCTGATGAGTTTTCTAGCTGTGATGATCTCATGAAGAACAAAGCAGCAAGAGTTTCCGTTTGGATTCTTGGGATTCTGGCTTTCTTGGGAAATATCTGTGTTGTTGCTTGGCGACTCACTTTAAGTGAGGACAATAGAGTTCAATCTCTTCTGCTCACCAACCTGGCAATTTCCGACTTCCTAATGGGCGTGTATCTCCTGATTATAGCAATAAAAGATGCACAGTGGCAAAAGGTATACTTCACTAAAGACTTCCAGTGGAGGAACGGACGCCTGTGTCAGTTTACTGGAGCACTTTCTATGCTGTCCAGTGAAGTATCTGTCATGATGATTACCATCATTACCGCTGATCGATTAAAATCAATCGTTTATCCCTTGAAATTTGGAAAGCTCACTTATAAAAGGGCTTTGATAATTTGCCTTATCGTGTGGGTATTTGGTCTGATAATGTCTTTCTTGCCAATGAGTGGGCTCGAGTATTTTTACGATGTGGAATCAGAGATGGGATTTTACGGGCGTTCGTCAGTCTGTCTTCCTCTGCAGCTTTCCACTTCTCGTCTCGCTGGTTGGGAGTACTCAGTCAGCCTTTTTATTGCACTCAACCTTGCTGCCTTCGTCTTCATATTTTTTGCATATCTTGCAATATTTATCACAGTCAAAAAATCTTCAGCCAAAACCAAATCCAAAAACGCCAAGAAAGAGGCAGCCATGGCATGGAAGTTAATGGCTATAATCTTGACTGATTTCTGTTGCTGGATGCCAGTCATCATCATTGGGATTCTTTCCCTCACCGGCAATTTCTACGATCCTCAAGGTCTTGCTTACGTCTGGATTGCAGTTTTTGTCTTACCAGTCAACTCTTCAATCAACCCCATTCTTTACACCTTTTCTAATGCTGATGTCCGCAAGAAGTTCACTAAGTTATTCAGCTCATCGAATAGTAACCATGACAATTCTGCATTGACTCCAGGTAATTGATTTATTTTATTTTTTATTTTTTTATTTTATTTAACTTCGCCTTTTAAAAACAAAATCAGTGATCAGTTTGGCAGATTGGTAACTTGGAGGAAAAAAATGAAAACAAGAAATAGTGAATTGAATGGTGGGGACACCACAACAGCTTTCGCCAATTACTGTATAATTTATTAATAATTACTGTTAAATGAAATGAGCCATAAAAATAGTGGGATAAAAATGTACACAGCAGCGTTTCTAGATCGGCAAATTTTGTGCAAGTAAAAAGCATTTATCTTTAGTGAGATTATGAATAACTTAAAATACTTTTGCCCTTGCTTTTTCGTTCTTGACCTCAAACTGAATATTAAAGATACTAAGAAAAAACCAAATTTGTTCTGATTTCATTTTCTTTAATTTAACTTCTCTTCTTTCATTTAACTTGGGAGTGGGTTCCCTGAGAGATGGATGGTTGGAAGGATGAAAAGACATAGCGGCGGAAGGATGGATAGGACCAAACATACTAACACTTTTTTTATTTCTTTTTTTCCTCAATAGCGAAAATCCATACAGAGACAAAAAGCAAAGATTCCCAGGTATCCTCCATTCCGGCCAACCTAACGTTGAAAGAAGTAATATCAGTATTCCAGTCGGACAAGAATATCAATGAAGTGGTAAGGGGGGAAAATTTGTTTCAGAACAAGTGACGAAATGAACTAGGGGAGACGACATCGAGAAAAAATATATATATACGAATAAATCTTAAAGAAAAACGCAAAAAGGGTACTAAACTAATTTAAACTTCTAGTAAGAAAAACATGTTGTAAACTACTTATGATATTATGCTGTTTATAGGGTTACTTGACGTGCTGGGAGGAGAAGGATGCAGAGTCTTTGTTATTGCTGAAATGTTTCATACCAGAAAACCATGTTAATTGGATTCGAGAGGTCAATGTTTTAAAGCTGTTGAACAGTGGAGCAGAAAATGAAAATATCATGAGTTACAAATGGCATGCCAAAGGTAAGAAGAAAAATATGTTTTTACGGCTTTTGTACATGCTTAACGTCAATAGTCCTTTACCCTGCTCTTCTAGAAAAAACCTTTTGCTTCTTTCCTCTAATGCGCATGTGTAAGCGTACTTTATTTTTAAGCAAACTGTTCACTTTAATTAGTGCACCATCGGTTGGGCTAGCGTCCAGTATTAGCATAATAACGAAATGTCGGCTCAAGATTCGGAGCCCTTTCAATTTTTCTCAAAAACTCAATGCAAAGCATTTTTTATCGGCTTTCATTCTTTGAGAAGACATGCAGGAATGCCTCAATATTGACATCATTGACAAAAAAATTACTCCTTACCTGTCTTATTAAATTATTTCCTAAATAATTAAATTGGCACTTGGATGTATATAGTAACGCTTTTAATTATTAACTGTTAACGACTTTTTTCCTCATTTAAATGCAGGTAAAAATATTGAAATTGAAACAAATAACATCGAAATTCCTGGGATGCCTCTCTCACCAACTTGTAGGTAAGTCAAAGCTTAAAAAGCTATAAAAAAAAGGGAGAATTGAATGACAAGAAAAAAAGTGCTTTGTTTAGTTTCACTCACATTACAATAAAAGTCTGCTAGTTTTGTGAATGGCGGTATGTACGTTTATGTACGTTGTCTGTGGAGTTGCGGTGGGTGGTCATGTGACACCGTTTATGGACCGAGTTTATGGACCGAGTTCTTTCCACTGCCGTATGCCCAACCGCACAAACCACAAAAAAGTGGAAAAAACGAGGATGCATGACTTACGGTACAGACCGGGCAAAAGAAGTAATAAGATATTTAGTATATGGCTAGGAGAGACGATTTTGATTTTCAGTCCATACCGTGAGTTATGGACCGCTAAGAACAATTATGAAAATTGCCCACCCAAAGTTACAAAATTGGACGATTTTGGACTCATTTGGAATTGTTTTGCAGACATCGAATTTCCTTGATTATTATCCCTTATTTTTTTCTCAAAGAAACCCTTATAGCTTGTATTGCACTGCATGATCTTACTGAACAAACTTTCAATTATTTTACAGTTTGATCTGCTTTGCCTTTTCAACGAATTACATTTCACTTATGAAGTTCCTGCAGAAAGGTTCAGAATCTACTGCCAGGGTTGAAAATCTGTTTGCAGTAATCCTAGATGTTCTTAAGGCAGTGGAAGAATTCCACATATATGGTGTTAGTCATGGAGATGTCGCTGCACATAACGTCTTGATAGAACATGATGTCTATTGTAGGGTAACTATCAGTGGATGTGTGATACGTGATATTTAAACAGCATTTGCTATTATTCCATCCAAGAAATATCATGGAATTGAAAGTGAAGGTGTGGTGTGGTGTGGTGTGGTGTGGTGTGGTGTGGTGTGGTGTGGTGTGGTGTGGTGTGGTGTGGTGTGGTGTGGTGTGGTGTGGTGTGGTGTGGTGTGGTGTGGTGTGGTGTGGTGTGGTGTGGTGTGGTGTGGTGTGGTGTGGTGTGGTGTGGTGTGGTGTGGTGTGGTGTGGTGTGGTGTGGTGTGGTGTGGTGTGGTGTGGTGTGGTGTGGTGTGGTGTGGTGTGGTGTGGTGTGGTGTGGTGTGGTGTGGTGTGGTGTGGTGTGGTGTGGTGTGGTGTGGTGTGGTGTGGTGTGGTGTGGTGTGGTGTGGTGTGGTGTGGTGTGGTGTGGTGTGGTGTGGTGTGGTGTGGTGTGGTGTGGTGTGGTGTGGTGTGGTGTGGTGTGGTGTGGTGTGGTGTGGTTTTCCTCCCTTGTATAAAACTATAGACACAAATCCACATATAGGATACCATAGGGATATTATATAGGAATCGAAAAGGCGCGCGCGAAAAAAAAAGGTTCTAATGCGTTTTTTATGGATTTCTTTTCTCGTTCATATTATAGAGAAAATTATCTTGACCTTGAATTCATAAAAAGTTATTAAAGTCGATTTTTTCCGATTATATTTTCACCTTTTACTTTTATCTAAATTGGGCTCCCTGTGTCTAAATGTGTCTACCCAAACAGTGCAACCTATATCATGTACTATTGTTTCAGTTTCCACCAATCCGTGCAATTTTGGGTGGGTTTGACAAAGCAAGAATTGTTAAGTCAACCACAAGAGGTGCTCAGGCATACAAGACAGACATACATCAAGTCGGTAGCCTTATTGAAGAGATGTTGACTATTTGTGGTCACCTTGGACAGTTTGAAGAGGTAGGAAAAACATACTATTTTCTTTCTGTTTTGACTTGGAATAAACTAATCAATTCGATTGACGACCGTGTTCCTTCCGTTTTTTTGACCTTTCATGATGTTAGTTGAACATTAACAAAGTTTTCAAGAGCATGGCGTTTCACTTTTTTGTCTTTTTAGATGTTTATGCTTTACTGCAATAAGTGCTTGAATGTTGGCTTCTTTCTCTTTGAAGAAGTTTGCCAGACATTGTGTATTTTATTTATTGTACTATACCAATTAAACACATGTTTGTGACATATAATTTGAAAGCCCACTTAATACGGACACCCGGCTTATACGGCCACTTTGGCCTGTCCCTTTGGTGGCCGTATTAACCGTGTTCCACGGAGTGTGTTACATTTGTTGAACTAGGCCATTGCAAGTTCAAACAGTTAATATGTCTACAATGTCTTTAAATCAGGTCAGTGATGTGGTTGAGATGTGCTTCCAGGAATCTTCTGAATGGCGGCAAAGAATAACTGAAATCAGAAGTTTCTTTGAAAAGGCTTCGGATGATTATGACGACAAAGAAATGGAAACACGACTATAAATAATAAAGGATAAGCCGCGCTTCGTATAAGATGTTACAACTTTTTTTTAATTACATAATTTGATGAGGGGTTTCACCGCAGTAATTTTATCAGGATTTAACAATGCATTTTTCCCATTAAGGCGGAGTTTTTTTGTTTTTTTTTCAGGGATCGCGGAGCATAGTTTTGAGTGTATGTGTGTGTAGGGGGGGGGGGGACAGGGGGGTTCGGTGCCTTTTCTTTTTTCTATAAAAATACTGCTCGCTTGCTCTGCTAAAATCACTGCATTGAAGCCATCTACATCCGTTATAATAAGATAATATACGTAGTATACAAAGTACAAATACTTTATTTGATATAAATATTAACGAATAGCTATAGACAGCTTATTCTGGTCCCTTCACAGGGGTGTATCCAGGATTTTAGCTTTGGGGACAAAAACCCGTTTTCGGAACATCAACCAAAAAACGGGCAATCAAAAAAAACCACAAACTTAAAAAACGGAAAACACGATTGATCGATGAGCCCACAACCTGGCTATGTTCCTGCTTCAGTAACAGATGACGGAAGAAGTGAAAACATGAAAGTATAAATAAAATTGAGCAAGAATCATATGCTTCATACGGTTTATTTGTAGAAAGAGAAAATACGTTGTAGAATTGATAATATTTTAATTATCATATTATTCATGGCTATAGCTGTCAATCTAGTTTTTGCACACTAGTTAGTTTCATGCGAATGCTCCGTACTATTATGCTCTGTGCTCTGTGGTTTGTTTGGTTGATTGGTTGGATTTATAAATGAAGTGTTTCATGCCACAATGGTAGGCAGGCAGGTAGGTAGGTAGGTAGGTAAGTAGGTAGGTAAGTAGGTAGGTAGGTAGGTAGGTAGGTAGATGGATGGATACATGGATAAATATATAGCTTATTAAAATAATTTAAATCGCAGCCCGACAAGCTGAATTGCGTAAATATTACAAATATTAATAAAAAGATTCATATAATCAAATACTATATAATGCATGATAATTAAAAATTATTAAGAATTGAGAAAATTGCACGAAATTACTATTGGCTTTCTCTCGGAAGTGACATGCGCTATTAAGACCAGTTTTACTGAATATAATAATTTCCTGCACATTGTGATTACGCCTATCACTTAATGAACTAAGTTAAATACTTCGAGATTAATAGAATAATAAAATAAATTTTCTGAAAATCGACAAATCTACAGACGTTTGTATGGTTGGGGGTATAGCGATTTTCAAAGAAAGTTTTCTCGGCCGACATTACACCTGACATAATGAATCTTTGTAGGGTTACTAAAGTAAAGGTGCTGGTCATTGGTTTTTAATTTCATCTCATTTGAATAAAATGCCGGGAGTTGCTTTCATTTGAAATCTGACAGATAAATTCGTGTCTAACGAACTAAATATCTCATAGCCCCTATAGAAACATATTTATATAAATTGCGCCCTGGTTGGCTGTATTTTATCTAGCTCTGCGTTTTATCAAAATTTTAAGATATTTTCAGTTATTTTCTTAAGTTTTTATTTGACATTACCAATCATTCTTACCAAAACGTTTTACCTATGTTGTGCTACTCAAGAAACGCTCTTATTTCGATTCGTAATCTCTGGAATAAGAAATTCAGCCATGGATGCACTTCACTGCATACGCCCTTATCTGGTGATGTTTGGAAGGAGCTTAAATCCCTCAATTTGTTGGCTTCGAAAAGAGGACAACGTGGAGGTAATCATCGAAGAAAAAGCAACACAACACCAATTCAAACTATTATTACTTCAGCTCGAAAGGTAAATAATCAGAACATCTTTGCTTCAAGAAACGCCATCAGATACGGAAACTTATTAAATATTCATCCTGACACTTCAACGAACAGTACTTCATTTAACACTATTGTACGTCATTCATTATGTTGCCTGGGATTATGAGAGTTCTTTTGAATTCCTCTCGTGCGGAATTTAGTTGATTTCGAAATACTGTAGGGCTTATAACAAGTGTTACGGAGTGCTCACTGGAGTGAAGCAGTTGTGTTCTCTTCAAGACATGGTTTGGAAAATGTTCCTTTATGTGTGGGCAATATTTCAAATTGTACTCTAAACATACCTGTAACTACCAACAAAAGTAGTTTTTTCTTCTTTTTCTTTTGGAGAATATTCCAAATTGTCAATTGTAACTTCTGTGCTTTAAATAATGATCGAAACTTTGAACAAAATTAAAGGGATCATTTAAGGTGTGAATAAAGTTCATTCTTTTCTGTTAGTACTTGACGTCAGTGTAATTACTGATCAACATATGCAGAGTATTTGGTGGCGTGGGAATAAAACTTTTGTTCAACACTAGTTTGCCAACGAATTCACCAATAGCTCAGCTGGTATAACGAAAGACTTCAACTCCAAGGGTCGCAGGTTCGATACTCGGTAACGTCGGGAAAAAATAAGTAAAAAAAAAAAAAGTAACTTAGGAAGTTTGATAGTAGACAGAAAGATAGAGGAAAGCATAGGGAGAATACAGAGGGAAGTTGGTAACTAAAGGATAGTAAGGGGATAATTGTTTTGAGATTTCCCACCACTAAGTAGGTTTAGAAATATTTTCATCACTAGTGATTAAAATATTTTAAACACCGGCCAACCTAGAATCGTGTTTCATTGGGGTTTCAAACCCATGCACGTGGTACGAATGGTGCGCTCACATTGGTTGATTAGCTCATGAATTATTAATGAGTTTGAGAAGAACATATCACTAGTGATCTCAAGATAAGTGATCCTGCAATCTCTGACCATTACGTAGTTGGATGTACTCTCTCTTTACCTAAACCTAATTTGGAGAGAAAAGAGATCCTTTACCGCAAGCGGAAATCAATCGACATATCTCAATTTCGTGATGATATTTCTAGTTCACCTCTATTAGGTCCTGGTAAACTGAGTGATTTATCTACGTCTGTAAATCAATACAACTCTGTCTTAAATTCCATACTTGATAAACATGCACCTACTAAGCGACGAATGCTTACCTTGCGTCCAAGTGCTCAGTGCTTGGTATACTGAAGATATCAATAAGGAGAAAGCGAAACGAAGAACCCTGGAACTCTATTGTCTCGACTCTCCAACTGTTTTGGCATACAAGGGAAAGCTTTATTATGGTTCAAATCGTATCTGTCTCGTCGCACACAGTTTGTCAGCATTGAAATTGAAAGATCTTCAAGTCATCCTTTGAACTGTGGTGTGCCACAGGGCTCGGTACTGGGTCCTATCCTGTATCTGCTTTATGTACCTCCTTTGGGTTCCATTTTACGTCGTCATGACATACCGTACCATCTTTATGCTGACGATACACAGATATATATCTCCTTCAAGTCATCAGTTGCTGGTGATATCCAAAAAGCTCGTGCTAAATTGGAAGCGTGCCTGGATGACATCGACAAATGGATGCTGCTTAACAATCTAAAGTTAAATCAAGATAAATCAGAGCTATTGCTTCTTCATGCTAAACATCGTCCCGCACCATCACTTGATTCAGTTCAAGTTCAAGTTGGTGACTCGATGATCGTACCATCAGACTGTGTTAGGAACATTGGAGTTGTCTTTGACAGCTCTTTTTGCTTAGATAGACACATCATTGAACTGTGCAAGTCAGCTTTTTACCATCTTAGATCTATATCTCGTATCAGGAGATTTTTAAGTCTAGAAACCACTAGGGTATTAATCAATGCTTTTGTTATTTCTCGTCTAGATAACTGCAATGCGCTCTTATATGGTTCACCACAATATCTGACTAAACGAATACAGAATGTATTTAATTGTGCAGCTAGATTAATTACGCTTTCACATAAGTATGATCACGTCACCCCTATTTTGATGGAATTACACTGGTTGCCAGTTGATTATCGTATCACTTTTAAGATTCAACTTATAACATATAAAGTACTTAATGGTATGGCACCAGATTATCTCGTAGCTTTACTGGAACCCTATGTTCCTCGTCGTAACTTGCGATCTTCTTCCAAGCTTTTATTGGCTGAGCCTGTATATGACCTTAAGACGTATGGTTTGCGCACTTTTTCAGTCTGTGCGACCAGACTTTGGAATAGTATTCCTTACGATATAAAAAGTAGTAGTTCCATCTGTATCTTCAAGAAAAGGCTAAAAAACTTATCTTTTCAAGCAGGCTTATTCTATAGATTAATCACTTTTCCGGATTTATTAACTATGTTATAACTGTCCTTATTTTATAGTCACTTTAATAATCGTTTTAGTTTAGGCTTTACTTTATTGTGTTTATTTTGGGTTTGTTTATTATTATTGGGTTTGTTTATATTATTGTGAAGCGTATTTGGACTTTAGGAATTTACGCTATATAAATAAAGTATTATTATTATTATTATTATTATTATTATTATTATTATTATTATTATTATTATATACATATTCAGTTTACTCGAGCAAAATAAGTTCGGCCGTCAACGCTCGCCCCATACATAAAAAAGCCCGGGGATTTTCCATCCCCCGTTGTTGGCTCGTCAAACAAAACAACTTCGTTTTCTACTCCCATAGTGAAAGCAGTCATGCAGTCCACAATAGGATTAACACTGATCTTGAAAGTCAGGGGTCCAGTGGAGTTCATGAAAAATAAATCAAATCCATTTACAGCAAAAGTTAAATGACTGGGGTTTTCCTTGATGTCTATTCTTTTTAGTGTTGGTATCGTGCTGTTGTATTGACCAAGGAAGCGCGTTGAATCAGGCGGCAGCGTAAAATTCTGCAAAACAAAATATATATCAATTGTCAATCATCAATTTTCTTATTGCGGAAAGGTAGGGACGTATGGTACATTATTGTATTCCTAACAATTAATGCATTTGGTGATTCACGTGTTTTGTACCATACATGATGGATGTACCTTACGACGAAAGCCGTGTCTGAATTCTAAGATATCAAACGTGGCCTAATTGAGAGATGAATTGCTAGAATACAAGACAAACATGTTTTACGACAACTAAGAAAGATAAGGCAAAAAACATTTTAATCTTTAGTAGGGTATCCTAGCGGAATTCACTGGCAGGATATGGTCATCAGCTTATGTTGACATTTCTGTTTTAATCAGAGAGGTTCCGGAGACTCAAGGATCAAGATGAGACAATAAGCAATGAGCAAGAAAGCCTTGTCCAGTGAATACACAGATCGCAAATCAAAAGTGGTATAGGTGCATTCTGGTCTAGTCGGGGTACAAATCATTTTTTATCATTTTTCTTATTTCGTCATTTGTATGTTTTGTTATCTTGTATGTACATGCATAACTATATAAAGAATAATGAACAATTAATGCCAGATTTATATACTATGCATGCAAGCTAGATCAGAATGCTTCATGCTAGATTAATATACTTCTACAAGGGTGGATCCTGGGGGAGGGTCGGGGAGGTCAGGACCCCCCTGTCAAATTTAAGTTCAAATATTTTTTATCAATAAGTTTATATCCTAAAATAAAGATAAAAAGTTTTTTTTCTGAGAGAAGGCTTAATTTTGATATTCATTTTAATATCAATCAATGCCGTAAGTTTTAGCAGCTCATAAACGCTTCAGTATTTGGGCTTCCTGTGGTAAAATGCGCCCGGGATTCCTGTGCCAACTAAATTTTCCCCTGGGACCCCCCCTTTTGAAAAATCCTGTATCCGCCCTTGTTCTATCATCATCGCGTAACCTACAAAAGAAAAATCCCCCAGCGATCATGATCAGTTATGATATTTACCTTGGTAGAGGCACGAACAAATTCTTCTTTGAATTCTGAAAGTATCTTTGTGAAATATTTCGGAATGGAGGAGCCAAACTTCTGCTGGCAGTCAGTACAGAACATATTTATTCCTTCAAATAAAAAAGAAAAAAACACATGGTTTTCTGAGGGGCGTTCAGCAGTTTAAGTGATACAGGTTGTGATTAATTGGCCAGTATTTGTAATTTGAAATTTTCAAATTTTTCAGACTTAGATGTCGGATTTTGTTCCAATGTCCCAAACTGAAGGCCCACTAATACAAAATTAAGAATATTCACATTTATAGATTTAAAATGTATTCAGGTCACAGACAAGAATGGAAAATGATCATTTTCCAACAATGAATAATCACCATAAATGTTTTGCCGATTCTCATCCTTAACTTTTATTCTGGTTTTGTGAAGTCAGTGTCTTTGACATGGACAATCAATTTCCCGATAACTGTTCCTTTAGTATTATTTAGTTGCTATGTTACGCAGGCTATTTTGTAAGAGATTCAAAAAATGAATAAGAGTGCATTGGCTGAGTACTCACCCAGTCTGATTTCAGGAACCATGGCAACATAACTGTCGTAACCGTATATGTATCCAGCTTTCTCTCTTATGATGTAGCCATCGTGCTGCCTCATTTCCCAAGGCGTTCCGGTAATTGTTTTACTATCGGGGAAGATATAGTCTATATATATATGAAGAAAATTAATTATAAACATACCATTAATTTGTCACACATTGCAAAGTTATCACGTGAAATAGTTATATCTGAGATTGCTCAGCCCCTAGACCTTGACGTACAATCAATGAATCCTTTAATTTAACATCTCTTCATACACGTACATCTCTAAACGAAAGTTTACTCTATGAACTATCCACAAGACCAACCTTGATTGACTAGTGATTCATTGGGGGTGGATATAGATAGGTTATTAGAAAGTTTTTAATCGAGTTCAGAAATATAGTACACCTAGCTTTATTGTTCAGGAATCTGCATGCAATTCTTACCTGGCTTAAACAGTTCTTCAGTCAATGATGTAGAAAGAAACCTATTATTGTCCTTATTAGTCATGAGCTCTATAAGCAGCTGTGGAAAAAAAAAACTAAACACTTTATTGTGGGTAGCAAGCTTACATTGGCAAACGATACTGATGTCTAGTATACGTTGGAAAAAATAAATAAAATGATGCACAGAAAAAAGATTATCAAAATTACAGAGAAAATATCCTGAGAGAAAAGGACAAATAGAAATGCCCTATGCACCCCGCGTTTTTCGTACCCCTTTGTATCATTAAAAAAGTGCATACCTTTTGACGTGTACGTTATATCCGTCATATAATCAACAAATTTCCGATTCCAACTTTTGGCGTTGTCATGGTAAATAAGAGGACATACCACGCAAAACTATCGGAAATTTGTTTTTTACCATAACAAAGTCAAATAAGAGATACAAAAACGAAGAGTAAGTTTGAAAGAAAAACTCGTTTGAAGCGCGCGCTTGTTCCTTTCGCGAGCGATTCGTCATTTATCGGTATGTCCTCTTATTTACCACGGTTCTCGACCAATCAGCGCGCGAGAAATTTCACAGTTATGGTAAAAATTAGAATTCCGCACTGTGCGGACACTAACCGAAAAGTAGGGAAACCAGGGGCAGAGCCATCAAGAACGTTTATTGAAGGCAAGAAGCGAGCAGTGTTTGATAGTCGCTATGTATGTCGTATGTGTTTCATATTCATATTCACTGAAACCAAACTTCCGCACCACTGGTGTAGCGGAAAACCACTTCCTGAGCTGGGAGACATTTTTCTCGACACTTTCAGGAAACAATTGTTTGGGTTTATTTTTTAAGAAACATTTAGCAAAACATACATTTCTCATATTGTAAACATTATCTTTATTCAGTGTCGGGAGTGAAATAACTAAAACATTTTACCTTGGATAAATCATCGACCGTAGAAAACATACCACCTGTAGGTTGAAGCCAGCCCCAGTCGTAAATAGGGTTAACATATGTACCATCCAAGTATCCCACCGGCATTTTTAACTTTTGACTGAAAAAAAAATTAAGAAAATTATTTAGAGCAGAAAAGGATCCTGTAGATTAACCCAGATGGCAAAATTGCGTCTAGCTCTCAAGGTCTGTCATTTGACTGAAAATATATACCTTTAGTTAGTAATTATTCACGTCTTACCTCAATTAAGACAAGCGATAGTTGACTGAGAAATTGAGTTTCAGTCATCTTACTTGCTGATTTGGCTTTCGAGCACGACGTAAAACCCGTCCCTTGGCATTTTCCCTTTCATTCCTTTTTATCTAACAATATCTTTCCGTCATTCTCTCTTTTAAATTGACCACGGAAATAAGGAACATCAGTAAAGTGTCACTTTTGTAAACCGATTTCCCACTCTTTTAAAATTGTATATGGAAAGCCGGTGATAGTTTCTCTTCCTTCTATCAATCTCAAATTGTTTCTAAAGTGCTTAACATGGGCAACTGGTTACCTGTTGGATGGTGAAAACGTTGTATTCAGCATGTTGAGTTTTGAGAAAATTTCATTATTCATCCATTGATTGAAGTCTAAACCAGAAGAGGAAAAGGAATGAAATAAAACTCTGCCAAGAAGAGCATAGCCAAGGTTGCTGAAATTAATAAATATGATAATGTTAACAGACAAAAGATGCTTATGCCGGGGTTCGATACTAGGGCGACCCACAATATATGAGTGGATTTTCTGTTGGTTCTCCATTTTACTTCGAGGATTTTTGTCCGTCGGCTTCTCATTGCATTTTTGAAAGAGAAGAGAGGTCAAACGTTTGTTGCTAGGGTATGTGTTGCTTGAATGTTATGCCTTCGTCGCAACCATGCTGATGGTCAGTTAACAAACGTAGTTCCTATTATTAGTGTCATCAATATAACAGTCACGCCTTTGTCTTTTATACTCTCTAAAGTCAGTAATTTGCAACAACAAAAAATTCCAAAATTAGCCAATCAATCGGTATTTAAAGAACTTTTGTGCAACAGATTCTAACCTGTACTGCGGTTTTGATCCTGGGCTTCTTATTAAAGTAAGATTCTTGATTCGGTTCAGCATTGTATTGTAGTCATAGGGACACAGATTCGTACTTCCTTCAGGTATTGGATAACATGGTGCTTCACGCTTTAAACCCGAACGTTGAGCAGCAAGTTCCCTGTGAAGAGTTTTGTTGTAATTTAGAATAAATTTGTATAATTATGGACTTCTATCATTAGGCATGATATACATAAAAAAAAGTACTTTTTTTACTATGAACGATCAAGAGCTGGAGTTCTAGACGTTTTCAATGTGTGCGGGTTGACTAAACGGAGAGCAATCTCAGAACATAGGTGTGTGTGATTTTCTCGTAGTATGAGTACATGCTAGTCACGCGATTTGCTGTTCTCAAGTTGAAACGCAAAGGGTCAGTGGCTTTACAATCGAGGACACGCTATCCCGAATCTGTCCAACCTCGTCCTAAACTTCCATCCCATAATCATACTATGCTATGAGACGGGTTATAGTATTTACGAGTCTGAAACTCCGATAAATTACAACACTATAGGTGTACTCTAAACGGAAAAGTACGATTTGTAAGCTTACCTGAGAGAAATTTGGAAATTGTTGAATGGGTTTTTCACACTGAAACTTGCCTCATATTTAACAACTTTATCGTCAAGTGATCGCACTCTTGCATCGTTTACTAACTTGAACAACACCACCGACTGAATAGAAAAAAAAATATTGAAAACATTTCTATTGTTTGTATATGTCAGACTATTCAATAGAATCTAAAAACTAGAAACTAGACATGAGCTGAATTAGCAATAGCAATAGCAGCTGCAGCAGTAGCAGCAGTAGAAGCAACAGCAGTAGCAGCAGCAGCAGTAGAAGCAACAGCAGCAACAGCAGCAACAGTAACAGTAGCAGCCGCAGCATGCGCAGTAGCAGTAGTAGCAGCAGCAGTAGCAGCAGCAGCAGCAGTAGCGGCAGCAGTAGCAGCAGCAGCAGTAGAAGCAACAGCGGCAACAGCAGCAATAGCAGCAACAGCAGCAACAGCAGCAACAGCAGCAGCAGTAACAGTAGCAGCAGCAGCAGTAGCAGCCGCAGCAGTAGCAGTAGTAGCAGCAGCAGTAGCAGCAGCAGCAGTAGTAGCGGCAGCAGTAGCAGCAGCAGTAGCAGCATCAGCATCAGTAGTAGCAGCAGCAGTAGAAGCAGCAGTAACAGCAGCAGTAGCAGCAGCAGTAGCAGCAGTAGCAGTAGCAGCAGCAGTAGCAGCAGTAACAGTAGCGGTAGTGTGATTTTACCTGGTCCGTGAAAGACACTTGAAAACAATAGAAAACAATGGGACTAGTGTCTGCTAATATGTACTATGTATGCTTACTGTTTTTTTCGCGGGAGAAGTATAGGATCCCTCTAGCAGCAGTGGTAGTTAAAGTAGTCAGTGGTGCAAGAGGTAGTGATAGTCTCAGTAGTAAGTGCATATGTCGGTTGACTGAAGAAGCTTTTAAAATTTTCCAAAAAAAATTCTGCCCCATAAATATGATTTATACAAGATAACTAAAGATAAGATGAAGATATAAAGATAATTATTATTATATAAGATAACTAAAGGAATGACTATTTGATTGTGTACATACCGTTAGTACTTTTGAAACACTTGCACAAGGATACATAGTCCTACTGTTCGGTGATTGTGGAGGTTGTTCGGTTTTGTTCAACACTCCCAACCCCTTTTCCCATATCACTTTATCTCCATACACGATGTTGACACTAACTGCAGCCTGTGAACCAAACCGAAAACAAAAATCACATATTATATCTGATGAAGTGTTTAGCAATTGGCTAAAATACATGTTTATATAGTTACACAACTAAAACAGCAATCTACACTCCTAGCGTCTTGGTTGGGATTTGGTATGACGGACGAAAGCAAAAATCTCAGTGCTGCTAGAGCTGTCAGTGAGATGTCAATCTGGAATGAGAGCTGTTCCTTGGAGCAACAGGACACTTGTAAAGCAGGTGTGTCATTACTAACTACTCATACCATCCCTGTTTGCTAAAAGAAAGTCATTATTAACTCACTGATTGGTTGTTTTTGACTCCCTCTTCCAAGAATGCACTAAATTTGTCGAGTTCCTTCAGTATACGTTGTGGAAGAGTTGAAAAGACAATAGGATTTGGGTTGACTTTGCATCCCGAGGGTAAAGTAGCAGGAGCAGGCTGAAGGGGAAAAAAGATGAATTAAGTATGTATTGTATAACAGCTTTCTACCTGCACTTACAGAAGGCTTGAAACCTTTTTTATTCTTCAATTATTTAAGCGTGTAATCTCCTAATGATGTTGGAAAATTGGAAAACAAATCGATCCCCTAACTATTTATCATTTGTATAGGTAATAATATGGTTTCGAGTTCAATTTGGGATTAATTTGCACGAGTGTGTTTTTCAAAGAGTTCAAATTGCACGAGACCGTAGGTCTCGTGCAATTTAAGCTCTTTGAAAAACACACGCGAGTGCGAATTAATCCCAAATTGAACGAGAAACCATATTATTACTTGTTAATAATATACATGAAAAACCTTACAAACTTTACCATCTGACATTGAAAATCTTAAGAAAAACTCTGAGCGCGCGCTCAATGACGTGAGCTCTTAAACTGAAACCGACAAAAAAAATATTCAAAAACAAACAAAATCGCCAACTTTTTAGCCGTTTTTACCGCTTAAACTTTTTCCTTCACGATCGAAAAATGCATAGTCTTGATGCTTAATGATGTCATCAACAGCAGAATCAAAAAAAGTTTGGTTTCAAGACCGTTTTAGGACATTGTAATTTGCACTGTGTTACCTTGTTTTTGCACTGTATTACCTTGTTTTTGCACTGAATTACCTCTAAAATGCACGGTTCATCAGCCAATCCGAATCGAATAATTTTTTAATGTATATTATTATAAAAGTAATACTCGATCACTTACTGTAGGTGTGGCAAGCAACTTGTCGTTCTTTTCATTGCAGCAAACCATTCTCCATATAAATAAACCCGTCATTGTTAATAACAGCAAAAGTAATATTATCACAATAATGATCAGGGCACAGTATTTACAGTTATTCTTCTTCTTCTTCTCGGTGTTCTTTTGTTTCTCTGGAGAAGACGGAGGATATTTTCTTTGCAATCCAGGTTCTACATCCTTTGGTGGAATGGATTGAACATATTCTTGATCTCCTTTTTCTCTCTCGTCAAAGGCAGGATTATCCAATGAAAATCGTAAATCGCGGGGAGGTTTCGTTTGCTGACTTGATGGATAGTCATGGATATTCCCAGATATAGTTTCGAGGTTTCTGGGAGTATACGCTTTGAGTTCTGGCACAGGATTTTGCCGTTTTGCATTGATAGTGTAATCCCAAGGGAACGTTCGCTTTGGTTGCATTGCAGGCTGCGTCTCGGGGGATGCTGGATCACCGAGGTTCATACTGACGGGTCTCGATGAAGGCTTTCTATGGTCAGTGTGAGGATTTACTTCAGCAACTGTTTAAACAAAGTTAATAGTCAATGGCGACATATTGGACGTAATAAAATGGTTATGTTTTGCAAAGAAGTGTTCAATTAAAGAATAACTTTTTATTTACTTGCAATAGAGAAACGAAGTAATGTAGTCACCTTTTGAAAATCTTCTTTTACGCATCAAAATACGATTTCTTTTGGCAACTCAGAAATGTCGTCTATATTTCGAACTTTTCAATCCTTAAAGTCCGTTATTATGTACTTTTTAAGAACTCTAGGACTTTGATGACATTGTCAGAAACTCCATGTAAAAATATGGCATAGTGTGGAATTTCAGAGCATTAATAGAATGAAAAACAGCTTAAATATAGGTAGTGTACTGCAAAAAATACTGATGTCCATACATTTTCTCTTAATTGGCACTATGATAGCTATACTTTATACTAAACTACATGTGACGTAAGGCTTTGTCATTACGGTATGCCAACCACCAAGGCAACATGTGCGAACGTTTGGTCAAATGGTTTGTATCTTAACATTGTTGAATGCTGTCGTTCGCTATTGGATTCAGTGAGTAAAATTATAGAAAATGAATGAGGCCAATGTTTTGGAGCTTAATTAGTAAAATGTCCTATATCTTCATTTCTACAGATCGCAACAACTTTAAAGTTGGCGAAATGAATGTAATGTTGTATTCTCTTCAAATATGAACATTTCAAAATTTGAATTACGAAATTACGAATTTGATGAATGTTGATTTTACTACAGTAAAAGACTTTAAAGTTCTGTCTGTGATTTAAAGAAATAGGAAACTGCATTGTGGCTTGTGCTGATTAAATCAAAGAGGCACTTATTGAATTCTTGACAAGTTTTGAATACCTTTGGCCAGGGAATTTAATAGTAACGATAATTAATTAAGTTTTTCTTGCTGACTTTGGAGCCAGATTTATTACAATATCCATGCAATATCCCTAGTTCTTTCTAAATATGTTTTATAAACTAATCTCAAAGAAGAATATCATTGGATAAATCTCTTTGGTATGTCATTGTAAGTTTAGCTTCGGGAAAACGTACGTTAAACAATGAAGTCAGTGAAACATGAAGCCGTGAGTTTATTTTGATATTAAAATATTGGTATTAAAAATATTTAATGATCTCTAAAACATTAAGATTTCCGACAAATAGTGACTATAAGTTGTCCAAATTGGAAATTACTTTCCTTGCCATAAATGGATATTTTCTGTACAAGCGTTAATCCTGTAAAACTTACTATATTAAGAAGTATTATTTGTCGATTAAGAATGTCAGTAATTCCACTCACGAAGGTTCTTATAAGAAGCAATCAATCCCAGGCCAAAAGTACTAAACAAAAAAGTTCTACGTAATCAACAACATTGGAATTCTAAGAAGATTACAGACAAATGTATTAAGTTCTGCCCCCAAGCTATTATGTAATTAGGAAAAAGTCATTCACATTTAAGCGATAAGAAATCAAATAGCTATGTTTACATCGTGATGGAAAATAAATACATGCATGTCTTCATGCAAGCCGTGCATGTAATTTAATCACAAAACTAGCGACAAATAAAATATTCATAAAACAAATCCCTGAACAAATAATTTAGTCGAGTATGTTGCCTGAAAATAATGTCTATGTGAGTTATATCACAAAAACCAAGCCAAAAACGCTAATCAGAAATGAGAAAAGGGGTCATTTTTTGCGGAACATTTTCAGTAGCACCGCTCGTGTGGCTGTTCGGTTATGGATAATCTAAGCTACGCACTGCCACATAAAGAACTAGGTGTATAGCAAATGAAAGGCAACTGACAACGCATCAGAAAATGTTTGTTAACTAAACCGTATAATATTGATAGAAATAAAGGCTTGACAATATGACTTTACATATAACATACCTGTCTGTAGCAGTTCATGGTCAGTTATACGTGTCTATATTAACATCTTTGTAACAAAGATCTTATTTAGATTGGTGTTAATAAGATGTCATAGAAAATTCCAAAACGATCAACCAAGTGTCAGATGCATTTGTATTTCTGCTGGTGATAGTCAGTTGAAACAAAGAGATATTTTGCTTAAAATACATACATGTAACAGGCAATGTGAACACATTGAGTTCTCGAAATGTCATCTCCTACTTTTGAGTTTCAAATCAAATTTAAAAAAAATGCTTGATTTTATCGCTGTCGAAAAGGAATCCAACCTTTGGGCAAGTTTGAGTCACAAAATACTAATAGTTACAAATACATTATAATGATTTACCATAGAACACTGGGTTGTTTCCAGTTTTGGTCCGAAATGCTGTAATTTCTGACATACCACCATCAGCACTAGGCACAACACATCAAAGATTATTTATATCCCTTTATTTGCATGAATGACCTTTAAAAATTTGCATGTTAAAAAAATGTAATTTATCAAATATTTCGTGACGCAAATCTTTTTATCATTTAATGTCAAGTATGATAGCTGGATTATCCAAATTATAAGCACTTTTTCTTCTTGTTCTTCTTGGTACAGCCCACCTGAGGACTTCTTAGTTAAAGATTCACGTGAACACGAACGGAGTCCCGTGCTTTTTAGACTTTTTATAAGGCACTTAATATAGCGATACTTCATGGGACTTAAGCCTTTGTCATTCATGTGCCAACCAGAGATGAATTGGCTGGTAGAACAAGGCAATTTGCAGTGTGAAAAACTTTAATGAAAATATGGTTGGCATATTAAAATCACAATGCTATTGTTAGTAAACATGAAGTATCGCTATACAATATGTACACTGATTCTGTAATTGTTTATTTAATACCTCTAATAAGTGGTGGCTTTAGGATGCCATCCTGTTAAGATACATCGCAATACTAACAAAGAATCTTAACTGCAGATGATTTTCAAAAGGGCCATGGGATTTTGTTTGACAAGGCACACAAGTATTAGAATTTGAAGTCAGATCAGCATGTCGTATCTGCAAATAAACATTGTCAATGACTTTATAGCCGATGTTTACTTTTCTCGGTATTCTTTGAAGTTTAATAATGCCACGTGACTGATATGGGATGTGAGGCATAGAATTGTTTCATATTAATCTGAGAGAGACGTAGGAAGACTTGTACCAAGGTCACGAATTTGATGTCAGTCAAAAATATCATGACGAGCATGACATGGCCCAAGCCAACGATAACCTAATTGCCATGTTGACTTCTATCATTCCCCAGTGCGTTTGTAGATATATAAATATATTGTACCTCCAAGTTGAACTTGTTCAAGAGTCTAAACACGCAGCACATCTGCTTACATCGCTGCTGCTATAATACCAGACTTGACTTCCTCTTCATCTTAAAGATGATGAACGCTTTATAAATTTCGTATTCATTTATGTCAATGTTCTGAAGTCTTTTCACATCTACTAATTTCCATGTTGCAGTTTAACCTTGCTAAACGTTTGATTGGCAGCTCATTCATTTGCGCGTACGAGTGAAGTAAGTTTCTCCGCTTGGATGAGCGTTGTACATTTTGAAACCGTGCGATAAGCCATCCCTAAGGGGCTCATCAAACGACATTAAACTATCTTCAACTCCCATTGTAAATAATCGATTACAATCTGTCATGGGGTTCAGGTATATTTTAAATATTTGAGGTTCTGTGTAGTTAAGGAAAAATGAGTCTTGTGATTGACCATTTATTGCTAAAGCAAGTTTTTCGTTGCCATGGAGACGGACTTCAATTTGGCTTATGACTGGTATATTGTCTGCATAATAGATTCCGATGTACGGACGAGTGTCAGGAGGTAGATGGTATTCCTGATAAAATAAGAATACAATTCTTAGTCGACAAATATCAAATAGATTAAAACGCACAATACGTAAGATTTTTGGAGGCCTCATGTTGATATAAACCGTTTTCAACAAAAAAATCAGTGTTAATGACTGATCCAGCAGTAGCCGCCGCACGTGTGCCGGTGCATTACGTGCGTTCCTGTAAAATGGGAAGAGCAATAGCTCGATCAGTTGATAACGACCTTACGGATCGGCTTAAACTTGCCCAGCAAAACTAATGAAGAGGCATACACCCAAAAGACCTTCCAACCAATAAGGCATTCATCTTAAAGTTATTTAAAGTTAATTGCTCAAATAATTTTAACGGCTGGGCGTTTCCAACTACCAGCAAATTCAATTGGTTTTTAGATGTGCTTCTCAGTGGATAACGTTGAATTATATAAAAAGACACCCTGACAGCTGTGCATACTATAAATTTGCCAATAATTGCTCCATCGGCATCCCATAATGACTTACTTAAAACAATAGAATTCAAGATTGCTGTCGATTAGCGGCCATAAACTCCTCCCAGTTAGATCGATGTTAAAGATATAAAATCTGCGTGTCGACACTTATTCCAGCAGACCCGCTGGATTAGATATACTATCAAAAAGTCACGATACACAGCTCTCGTCACGCGATGCACGAACACCACCGTCACGGTACCGCACCTTCATTTACACGTAACTCTGCACTAGAACGTTATGCATGGATGAAGTTATCTATATTTATTGACTTACCGTGTTCGATAGATCTTGTAAAACTTTATCGAAAGTTGAGATTATGTTTTTGAAATATGATTTTAGAGTTTCATCCAGACGTAGGTTGCAGTTAGTGCACAAAGAATTAAAAGCTGAAAAAAGAAAGAAAGAAAAAACATTTCATCGTTGGCAAATTTTATACGATCGATATATGGCCAGCTGAGTTGATCGCCTTCCCCGAAAGGAATTTTGGGTCACTATTTTTCGAGCATTTTACGAGTATACAAAGTAGACTTTTCTTGTTGATTGAAATATAATTCCGCCATGAGTTTGACTAGTGTTTACGATTAATTTAAAGACGGAAGAACTCTTATTTCATAAATTCTCTTGGCAGAATAATGGGAAATGCTAATCACGATAGGATTTCCAATCCTCAATTCTGATTAGTTGACCTTGAGTTTGTTCTGAAGGTCAACTCAGCTGGATTGAATATCATTTTTGTGTGTGGAAAGTTTGTATAAAGCTGCCTTCGCGCGCAGTCGTAATAGAGCCCTGCGTAGATTTATTACATATGCAGTATATCCCAAATGCCGCTCAGTTTGTTGAAGCACAATAATTCATAAGAATTTTACCTTCGTATGATTCTGGTAACCAGACTAGGTTTTTCACTTACCCAGCTTAAGCTCAGGTACGACTCCAACAAACGAGTTATATCCATATATATAAGCAGTTCTCTCCCTGATCTTCCAGCCTCTAAAAAACCATAGCTCCCATGGAAGTCCAGTCATTGTAACACCATCTGGAAATATGTAATCTGCAAAGGGAATGAATGATGAATTAATGGGATAGACTTTTGACAGTAGGTTAGTTATCTTTCTAAGGCCTGCACGCAGACACTCTTGTCTCACTTATCTGAAACTTGAACATAAATGTTTTTGCCCATAACTAATGGAATTAACTATGAACTGAAAATAAAAAGGGAGGGCTCTCTTTCATTCACATTAGTTTGACTAGATTTAATGACATAACTATAACTTAACACTAGATACAGCATTAGGTTACGTTATCTCTGCCGAAAGTCAATTAAACAAAATTTTGGAAAAAAAGTTCTCTTATTTTTTAAGAACGATCGTTAATTAATTAAGGTATAATAATGACCTTCCATCAAACCTCGTTAACACCGTTAAACAATCCTTACTTACCTACCTACCTATCTATCTATCCACCTCCCTACCTACCTTCTTTGAAGAATTCTTCAGTAGCCCACGGAGCTAGAAATTGGTTCGAGAATACTTTCATCTCCATCTGCAAGTAATCAAATTATCTCTTTTCAAAAACTCATGAGATTCATATTAAGCCTCTGATCCAATTGGAGCGACCATACACCTCACGTGCATGGACCTTTACACCCGATAAAGTCTTCTTCGTTAGTATTCTTTATATAAAGAATACTAAAGAGTATGAAAACTTTATATAAAGTTAAAAACTCATGGATAATTCATAAGCCCTTGGTCAAGTTGGAGCGTCCATACATGTCACATGCATGGAACTTTATACCCGATAATGTCATATTTAGTATTCAAGTGATAAAGAATACTATTAATACACCGACCGAATCGAAATATGGCGACCAATTTGAATGACTATTGTTCTTGACTGACTAGCCTCGTGATCACCTGGAAACATAAAAGCGCCTTTAAATGTACGAGAGCCTAGTCAGTCCATAACAATATATATTTAAATTGGTCGCCATATTTCGATTCGGTGTATGAGAATGAATTTATCAGACATAAAGGTGCATCCAAGTTTAGATTAAGACTTGAGCCTAATCAAGGGCAGTCTCACACACGATCACCGACGACCCACGAAATCACGTCGACTAGCACCCCTGGTTTAATTTTGGCATGCTAACTTCAAGACGTGGGAGTCTCTTTTGAACTGATTCCGCATGATAGTGACGTAAAACCTCTATATAGTTTCGAAAAAAACTCGCAGTTCATGTTTTATCAGATCACTCCTACTCCTACTACGAGAAAATTGAGTTTTGCACGATCTTTATTGCCCTTCAAAGAAAAGAGCACGTAACTTTGATTATCATCAAAACGCAATGATTGGGGGTTATCAAATTTATCTTGACATCGCTATTGGCAAATTGTCTTATGACGCACATACTGCTGAAAAGAAATGCAAAACAATTCCTCTTCTTTATCATTTACAGCTCTTTTAAAGCATTTGTGGAAACTAAGGGTGTTATAAACGTAGCAGCACCTTAGCAAGGTCATGTACAGAGGTGTACAGACCACCTGCGGGAGATAACCAGCCCCAGTCCATAACCTGCTGAAAAGAGGTATTGCTGGTGTAACCAACTGGTATATCAGCTATTTGCCTGTAAGACCAAAATATATTTTAAATAATCGTTTCTGAAGACTTAGTAGCAGGTATTTAGGTAGGGAGTAGGGAGTAGGGAGTAGGGAGTAGGGAGTAGGGAGTAGGGAGTAGGGAGTAGGGAGTAGGGAGTAGGGAGTAGGGAGTAGGGAGTAGGGAGTAGGGAGTAGGGAGTAGGGAGTAGGGAGTAGGGAGTAGGGAGTAGGGAGTAGGGAGTAGGGAGTAGGGAGTAGGGAGTAGGGAGTAGGGAGTAGGGAGTAGGGAGTAGGGAGTAGGGAGTAGGGAGTAGGGAGTAGGGAGTAGGGAGTAGGGAGTAGGGAGTAGGGAGTAGGGAGTAGGGAGTAGGGAGTAGGGAGTAGGGAGTAGGGAGTAGGGAGTAGGGAGTAGGGAGTAGGGAGTAGGGAGTAGGGAGTAGGGAGTAGGGAGTAGGGAGTAGGGAGTAGGGAGTAGGGAGTAGGGAGTAGGGAGTAGGGAGTAGGGAGTAGGGAGTAGGGAGTAGGGAGTAGGGAGTAGGGAGTAGGGAGTAGGGAGTAGGGAGTAGGGAGTAGGGAGTAGGGAGTAGGGAGTAGGGAGTAGGGAGTAGGGAGTAGGGAGTAGGGAGTAGGGAGTAGGGAGTAGGGAGTAGGGAGTAGGGAGTAGGGAGTAGGGAGTACCTAGTAGGGAGTACGGAGGTAGGTAGTAGCTAGTAGGTAGTATGTAGTAGGAAGTGGGTCATAGGTGATAGGTAGGTAGGTAGTAGATAGTAAGTAGGTAGTAGTTAGGTAGTTAGGTAGGTTGTATAGACTTTATGCCATACTTGAAGTCTTACTTTATGCATTATAATTATAAAATGAGGAATCAAGTGACAATATATACAACTAAAATTGCATACCTTTCAGTTAATTCAAAGCTAGTATCGTTCATTCCCAATGGCGTTAGCAAATATCTTTTCATCCAGTCTACAAAGTTGCCACCTCCAAATTTATTGGCAAGTACTTGCCCCAATAAGGACCAGCCTAGATTACTGACCAAATATGAATCAATCAATCAATCAATCAATCAATCAATCAATCAATCAATCAATCAATCATTCAAACTTTGTTTTACGAGGGTGACTCTAAATAGTGCATACAGTAATAATCATGTGGCCCTGAAGACTGCCACTATCAAAGACTGATTGCTGGAATGTGATACATCGTTAGCAAAGAAAGTTAATGAGAAAGGATGATAGTTTGGACAATGACGGTGGTCACTGCGTATGCTTCAAAAAACTATAGCTCTAATACTGGGTTTGCAGCAATGCGCATACATATGTAGGCTGTACACAAAGGTACACATCTTTTTATGCAAATCCTAGAAAATGCAGCCAGAATGCAATCTAATTACATTGTTTTATCGGTGGTCGTATTTCTTCTCTTTCTACCCATCATGCAACTGCGGCAAGATATTTAAGATATTGAATTCTTATTAAATTTTTCTGTAGCAGTGCTCAGTACTTGCTTTATGCGTCGATAACGCACTGCACGCACACTTTGATGAAAGGATTTTTAAAGCGAAATTACGCGATTGGCTTCAACCATTCAAAGATTGAATAGGGAACAACTTTTTTTGTGGCATATCATGGAATATCTCATTTTTTCACTTTTACCTCATTCATGCGTATAACTTAAAAAATAAGCTGGATCGATGCCGTGTGGCAGGAAATTTCAGGATAGACCTCTTAAGCTTGGGCGTAATCTTTTGCCCTATTTCAGACCACGTGTCATTCCCTAGAGTATCATTTCTTTGTTTGGATGCAAATGAAACAATTAATCTTATTCTCAAAGAAATGACATGTGATCTGAAATGGGGCAAAACAAACGCCCAAGTTAACTTAAATCTATGGCATTTTTTAAAACGAGAAAAGAGAGGCTTCTAATCTTTAGGTACTGACTTCTCAATATTTAGTCTTGAACGACGTGAAATTGCTGGTAATTACCCTTCTTTTCTCATTGTTGAGATACTCATGTTCTGCTTCTAGCTTTCTAGTTTCTTAAGGTCCGGGATCTCTATTATATCTGTAAGGCGTTAGATATTCCACTGATATGCCATTCTAAAGCATTGTAAATACCTGCATGTGACCTTTACATCATAATATATGCTAACCTATATTGAGGCTCCGTTCCTGGTTCTCTCAGCACTGTAAGCTTCTTTATTCTGTTAAGCATCGTGGAGTAGTTAAATGGACACAGATTCCTTTCACTAGAAGGATAACAGGGTGCTTCTCTTTGTAAGCCTGCTCTCTGCGAAGCTAGGTGTCTGCAGGAAATACAATTCTATAAGAAAAACAACATTATCTCCAAACTAGAAATTGATTTTGAAATTTAAAAAAAGAGTTGGTCATACGATCTGCTTAATGGCACTCTATACATTAATGGCTTGACACAATACGTGGATCTATAATTCTTAATGTATTTCTTACTTAAGTGTGATGTTCAGATGAAAGGGATTCCTAATATCGAAGGCAGGTTCATAGTGACGGACTGGAATGTTGAGAGAGGGAACTTGACCATCACTATATAGCTTGAACATCATCAGTGACTGAAAGGAAATCACTACTGCGTTAGGCTTTTCTAAACAAGCAAACCTTTAATAGGTGACTGAAGTATACAGTTGCATGTTGCATGTTGCATGTTGCATGTTGCATGTTGCATGTTGCATGTTGCATGTTGCATGTTGCATGTTGCATGTTGCATGTTGCATGTTGCATGTTGCATGTTGCATGTTGCATGTTGCATGTTGCATGTTGCATGTTGCATGTTGCATGTTGCATGTTGCATGTTGCATGTTGCATGTTGCATGTTGCATGTTGCATGTTGCATGTTGCATGTTGCATGTTGCATGTTGCATGTTGCATGTTGCATGTTGCATGTTGCATGTTGCATGTTGCATGTTGCATGTTGCATGTTGCATGTTGCATGTTGCATGTTGCATGTTGCATGTTGCATGTTGCATGTTGCATGTTGCATGTTGCATGTTGCATGTTGCATGTTGCATGTTGCATGTTGCATCATTTACATGATAATGTGATACGTTTCAAGCATAGTAAGCAACGTGTAGCATGCAACAGGCAACAAGCAACATGCAGCAACACTTTCACCAACCTTTTTTGATATAATGCTGTATGCAAATCTATTGACATTAAGTGAAGTTAACCACATAGAAGAAGAAAAACCTTCCCCCAAATTGTTAAAAAAAAGATTGTGAAAGAACGACAGATGAAGATTGTGAGAAAAAAAACCTAGACAATTCATTACCAGTGACTTACTGTAAGTATTTTGCTAATGCTAGCACAGGGATAAACTGTTTTTGGTGTCGGAACTCTTTGCACTTTTTCACTTGTATTCATTACTCCAAATCCTCCTTCCCATAGGATTTTGTCCAGATAAACAATGCTTACACTTAGAGCTGTCTGCGAAGAATAAGGTTGAAAATTACAAAAGAGACAAAGTACGTACAAAGATACTTCATAAGTGGATCTTTAGCAATGGCCTATTTATATATTGTCTTAGCCGGAAAAAACTTTTATAAGTGAAACAAACCATACATGCTTAAAACCGAAACACGCGCGACCAGCAACTTCAAGCAAATCCTGGTTTTCATTTGATCACTGATGATACTGATAGGCGCGCTTGTAGCATCTTGTTCTTTTGGAATAAAATAATACAAACGTTCATAGAATAGAAATTCAGTTAAGTGACTTATTTGAAAATATATTGATGTTTCTTGGATTTTTTTCATGACAGAAATCAGTCGTGTAAAAGCTAGAAATGCATTTGCTGAAGTTCCACAAATCCCGGAAGGACAATCTCGAGCTCGCATTCGTACATACCGCTTTCTCTTGATCCATCTCAGTTTTGATAAGATCCTCCAGTTCCTTTAGATTTTCAAGAATCTTGGCAGGGAGTTTTTTAAAGTCTACTGGTTTGGGCTTAAATCTGCATTCTTTGTTATCCGTTCTAATGGTATTACCCTATAAAATATATTAAATGCATTATTACATTCTTCAAATCCAATTAGTCTACTTCAAAAAGACATAACTGAGATGCTCCAAAACATGTTACTGAGATATTATAGCTTGAAATCTAGTAGACCACCTTTGTGGTTGCCTTTTTTACACCAAATACAAAATTTGTATCTTTTCTTGAAAATGTCAAAGTTGCTGCATAATTTGAAGTCCTGATCATGATATTTAATTGCAAAAGATGCATAAGCTGATTAATTGCTTTGCAAAAGAAGAGTTCACCAGTTTTTTAATCTCCTTATGAATTTATCTCCTTTATGCCTGGCAAACATATAATTGTCATAGTTTCTAAATCAGTTATGAGCTTGGCTGCTATATAGACCTCATCGGCTGGGGTGTAATGTTGTCCCATTTCAGACTACGTGTCATTCTCTTGAGAATAAGATTCTTTGTTTCAGTTGTATCCATATTCATGTATATATCTTCTCATGGGCAACCGTTAAACAATGAAATGATACTCTGGGGAATGACACGTCTGAAATGGGACAACATTACACCCAAGCCGATGAGGTCTATTCCCCGGTATTTTCCTGAAGAAGGCGTAAATGAGATAACATGGACCATATATACTTTACCTCATTTCTCTGTTGTTGAGGATTCGCTATTCTCCATATAAACAAACTGGTCATGATAACGGATGTTGTAACAAAGAACAGCAACAGAAATAAAACAATCAAATATCTTTTTTTTAAAGCTTTCTTTTTCTGTGGCTCTTCTTTGAGAATAAACTTGCTTGACGTTCCGTCTGAAAATGGGGCTGAGTCATTCTCTCCCAATGCGTTCATACTTCCAGACAAAGGTACGCGGTTCAGATTTCCAATGCCATTGGAATAGACAGTCAAGCTGTCCAGATTATTATTGTCAAGAAAATCTGTGCCTTTGTCGAGGCTATCCTTACGCGTAACTTCTGCTGGGGATTGAGGAAATAAAAACGTTAAAAAAAAAAACACAATAGCCCTATGTCATTATTACCTTACATGAAAACAACACAGCAACAACAACAAAAAACTGCCACAGTAGCCACCAAATACCGTTTATATTGAAGGAGAAACTCCGGTTTATAAAATGTTTGAAAACCAGACATATCTGAGTTATCAGTTCAGCTGCTAATTGTTCTTCACCATCGTGCCATCTCGTAACAAGCTGTGACGTCATAGTGAAATAGGGCAATTGAATGTAATTTTTTGCTGAGGTTCATTAGGATCAGTTACCAAGTTAACATAAGATCATTATCATGGCCTATCCCGTTGTACGGATTAGCCTTAAACATTTAGCTTTCACTATAAAGCCCCAGATTGCATTCCGCCTTCTTGATAACAATTCGATCTGAAAATTGATCTGATATGGTTCTATGATATCTTATGCAAAAACTATCATTTAAAATGTCGAATTGAAATCAGTGAATCCAAAGCAATGTATTGAACCAATGGAAGATGGTCTTTCGATGGCCATGGTATCGCGATTTATTGGCATCGACTGAAAATATCAGGTATCGATATGCCCCCTTATTTCATTTGCAGAAATTTCAGCTTCTGGAAAGATAAATCAATCGATGGTATGAACATATGGACTTTATTTTCTTCACTTGCTGTTCAATCCCGTATTAAGCCAAGATAAGATTAAATAGAGGCCAAGAATAAGACTCCATCTCAAATCACAGATACTCGTTGATAGATGACTTGCTGATGAAGTTATTGCTGAAGAAAGGGCTAGTGATAGAAAAGACTGGTGATTAAGAAATTGTTGATAGAGATTTTGAAAATTAATGAGGGCATTCATTGAAGCAATGTGCCTTCAGCTTTTGGCTGCTAAATGGCAACTTTGGCCTTGGAATTTGGTTCAGCCATTATGCGCCATGCAAACAAACATATCCTACTAAATTCCTTTTTTAGGCGATACAGAACGTCGCGGTTGTGAAACTGAAGTCGTGCCTTAAGAAAAATGTGTTTTCTCTTCTTCATTCCTGAACTGAATATCTAAACAGATTCATATGTGGCGTGATCTTCATATGTAACCAATCACAGATTACGCACAAGTAACCTCGTGCAACTGAAAACACACGAGTTTTAAAAACAGCTAAGCAAAAGTGAGTTAATCCGGCTTCCTCTCGACTGTATCTAGCTAGCAAGTATATAATTACATACAAAATATTCAAGACCAATTCGCAGGATACAAAACAAAACTTATTGCAAAATTTTCAAAGCTCAATGAATTGACCCAAAAATGTAAATCTTACATAATGTTATACAAATATTTGAAAAGTACTTCTCATTTCGCGAGTAACGTTGCGTGAGCTCTTTACAGAAGATTGAGCTTAAACTTACACTTCTGTTGCTAAAAGAAACTAATTGTAACTGATAGTAAAATATATGAATGACAAAGCAATCCTTTATTGTTTATGTTTCCATGAAGTGTGAAGTTTTGCAGCATTGAAAGCTTAAGATTCGTTAGTAATGAAGTATGAGCCAGTGATGCTCTCAGCCGGTAAATTGTAATGTCTACTTAGACACTGAATCAGGCCGGAATAATCACTCAAAGGCCCCAATGTAAATAACAATAAAATAAGACTCCTACATTAAAACTTTACAATTTTTTTTAACCACTTCGTGCTTCGAATTTTTGAAACTTCATTGAAAATTAAACCAAAACTGATGAGTGGTGCAATCTTGAAAACCCTTGAGTTTAAAAATTAATAATCCATGAAAAAAGAAGAGACCAACTATGGTCTTTAGACTATTGAGTAAATGTATAGGACATGTTGGCAAATGCTCACACTAGAAAAAGCTGGCGTTGATCATGCAGTAAACGATCTATCCACTGGCCCCATTATAACCTTAAGCCGAAGTTTTGGCATTTTAAAAAGGTTTGTATGGCATATTATGGTTAACTAATTAAAATATGAATATTTAGTTGTCAAAAAGGAACTATAATATTTTGAAAAGACATTTCCATGGGTTTAGATTGGTTGACAAAAAACTGTAATGATTAAGTCAACGCTTTCGTGTTGCCTAATTAAAGCAGATCATGGTACCATGATACCCATGAATTCTTGAACGTCGTTTATACTGCAGTAAATAAGGTGCATTCCTCACATTGAAGTAATCAAGTGAAAAGCAATCAAGTGAAAAGCACATAAATACGACCACACAAGTCACAAGTCAACTATTGTTTCTTTACCTTTGTGAAGAGATATTTAGAGAATTAAACAGTCTGCCTTCCAATAAGGGCGCACTGTCGTTATTTGGGAATGACAATCTTCTCTTAGGTAGAAAATCTGTGCATTAGCATGCTTTTCTACTGTCTTCGTCGCTAATACTTTATCAACTAGATGCTATCAAGCTTGTGGAGGCATTGAAGACAGACAAAATATTCCCTTGTGTTTGTGAACTTTTATCAGATGTATGGGTCAGTCTGAACAGGACGATTCTATTGGTCGATTTGGAAGGTCGATAACCATCTCAAATTATTCTTCATGCGTTCGTAAATGCAGATTAAAATCTAACTTCGAAACGATAAAGCCACGAAGTCGTTTGAGTAAAATACTGAGACGGTACTGCAGATTAAGATTAAGTCGTCGGTAGGAACGGAAAAGTATTTAAACTAGTTACATCAATCCATCTCGGTCTAGTTCCTTCTCAAATAAACCATTTGACCCTAAATACCTAACAGCACCAAGGATTAGGTTTGATATCTTGATTGATCATGAATATCAGAGTTTGTTTAATCTGCTTGCTTCGGTAGCATTTACTTGGATGCAAAAAATTTGGAAGAATAGAAAGAAAAAGAAGAGATCTATGGATCCATATGGAATAGATCTGAGATATGGGTCAAGCAAGTTTAATGCAAGCCGGCTGAGCTTGTTTAATGTAATTAGCAGAAAAAAATTCCATTGATATTAAGAAGGGATGTGAAGTTTGCCTCCAGTAACCAAGAACCCGGTTTATCAGGGTCTGCACATTGGAACACAACTAATACATTTATTTCTATTTTTCTGACTTTTTCCTTTCTTTTTTTATGGTGATGACAGTAATGATGGCAACTTTTCTGACAGTGGTTAAGTTGATGAGTAAAGCAATGGTGATGACAATGTTGATAATTTATTACAATAATGACAGTGAAAATGATATTGATGATGATTATGATGATGGACAATAATGGCCGCATTGGTAAGAAATGGCAATGATGATGATTATGATGATGGATAACAATGACAATAATGACAATCATGACGTCAATAATGGCCGCATTGGTAAGAAATGGCAATGATGATGATTATGATGATGGATAACAATGACAATAATGACAATCATGACGTCAATAATGGCCGCATTGGTAAGAAATGGCAATGATGATGATTATGATGATGGATGACATGATGATAATAATAACAATGATGACGTCAATAATGTTTGCATTGGTGAGAAATGATCACATTGATGATGATTATCATGATGGATGACATAATGATAATAATAACAATGATGACGTCAATAATGGCCGTATTGGTAAGAAATGGCAATGATGATGATTATGGCAATGATGGCAATGATGACGAGTTTTCGTAGAAGACAGTTATGATAATCACGTTGATGACTATGACTACCACCATGATGATATAGAAAACAAAAATATTGACTATGATTAAGATTTCGCTAAAGAAATCAAGAATAATAGAAAGGATGATGATGCTTAAAATAATCAGAAAAAACAACTAGAATTCTCGCACCAAATACTTTAGAGCTCTCCAGATAACTGTGTTGTCCTGGGTCTTAGCCTGAAGTATCTGTTGTTAAAATGCTTATTCTTAGTTCTCTTCCCTGGGTCTTCTCTTCCCTTGTTTATCGTTACTGCAGTTTATAATCCCCTATTGTAAACATTCAAATCGATTGTTGTGTAGCTCCTTTTGAAATTTCGTGTCAATATCATTAGCGGAACACTTGAATCTTAAATAGATCTTTTGATTAAATCAATGCTTCGCGTTCATAAGGAACAACGGGAGTCTTAACACCCCCACGCAATCAATTTCCAGCTCATGCTGCGATTCTGCGTAACCTTTTCGTGTAACTTAACATAAGGCCTAGCCTTCTTCAAAATATGTTATCACTGGTCACAAGCTGGATCTTAGTGCTATTCGTCTTGACACAATTTTTGTCTAAGATGGTCATTTATTTTCTTGCAGCTGTCTTTAATGAAATCACTGGGTCGTTTAACAACCGTCTTCCTATTCTTATACTTATTATTTAATGTCATCACCGGTTTTAGGATGCTGAAGAGTTAGGTTATGCAGTCAGTCGATAGTTTGCACACAGCAATTCGATTTTACAGTGAATTTGAATCAATTTAGCTAGCGTCATGACTCTTCATGCTTCATAACAATCATGTCCCTACATACCGTTATCAGATGACATGACTGAGTTGGCACTCACAGGCCTTTCTTCGTCTGTATTCTGCAAATATTTTTCCACATGAGAAGCTTTTCTTCTGCAATGTTTTCCTCCTGTTTCTCTGAGCAAGATTGCCTAATGATAACTTGGTGAAAAGGCACGCAAAAACGGCGCCAATGTGACTGAAGGGAAATTTTTGTTTGATGATCCGCTTGGCTAAGTTCTACATCACCCTAGACTGACCTTAGAATGCACACTTTTTAAATTGAGAATTAATAGCTGGTTAAATAACATCAGAAATCCAAGATTCGCATTCGGGCTGCGAGTAATAGATACGGGTACTATATTTGACTTGTTTGTCTAACAGGGTTAATGGTCTCAGACCTCACGCATGTTCTTTTCGTCTGCAAAAAAATCTAATTTAACTTTATAACATATTACTGATGTGTGTGTGCATAAAATAACTGCATATGTTACTTATAATATATGTCAAATAAAGTATTAGAACCAATTATGCATGTATATATTGTATCCTGCGTTTTTCGATATATGTCTCTGCCCCATTAAGAATACCAAATTTTGGTAAATTTTACATACTAATAGAGTAACAGAGCGCTATCAATTATGGTCTTCAACACTCATTCGGTTTAGGTCTATATTGCTTGTGTATTTGATTAGAAAGATTTAGCTGTTATTTACTGATTGCAAGTTCTCATTGCAATCAAAATGCTTATCAGGTCTTTTTTGAAAGTATATATTTCTGTTTGAAGAATATAGCCCTTTCATTTGACGTCAGAGCAGCTCAATAAATAATCTTATTCTCCTGGGAATTGGAACCTATTGTTTTGCCCTCCAAATTAAGCTGATCTGACGTGCTGCAAGGGGTCTATAGACAAGGAGTCAGTTAAAGAATTACTGATAATTTTTTCATTGACTAGCCATCGATGATGTCATTAATCTCTTTTAAGAAGAATTAACGACTAATTATGGGATAATACTTCTCCATTTGAAATAAGATGAGCTAAAGAAATATTAGTCTGTCTTCTGACCATGCGCAATAGAATGAGCAGAGTTGAATGTGTTTATGGATTCATCTGAGACCCAATATATCAACAAGACAGTTATCAATCAAATACGTATGCACGCGAACAGGCCGTGTTTATAGAGTTCATTAAGTAATCACGCACCAACACATTTGAAGCAAGCATCACTTATCAACTCTTGATGCGGAAACACTTGATAATAAGACTTAATCCAAAGCTTTAGTGACGTTAAACTCATACTTTGGATTCCATAGGAAGATTTTGCACGATAAAATTTGAATTGAAACAGCAAACATCGCTTGAAGAGATGATGGAGAGGACTGACAAGCTTTTGATGCTTTGCCTTCTGATTCAACAATCAGGAATCAGCAGAATAAAAACTCGACAAAAGCCAATATCGATATCAAAGCTGCTCAAATCCGAGCTACTAGTAGTTTTTTTTTTCAAGTTTAAGGGTGATTAATGTCAATATGTTATATCACGTGACTGTTACCACTGAATCTAGTCTTATATTTCCAATAGCATGACCAAGATTATCTTAATCATCCCTCAGTTTTTCCAAATTGATATACTTCAAATTTCATCCAGAGGAGTCCTCTCCAAGGGACCTTTGGACTGATAATCAAATTCATGTTATTGGAGTAATATTATGATTTTCAATTTTTTTTTCTTGAACTTTGGAATACGGACAGCTTATGTTACTCTTTATAGAATGCTAAAATAAAAATTGGAGGTCACCGTTGTTGTTTTTTGAAATATAGCCGATCGAAACCGTTTTTCCAACATGCGTGACATGAGTTTGATCTTGTAAAACATAGGTCACGCGAAAAGATGCGCTCAAGCAATGTCCGCGAACATCCTTAAGGAGAGATATAATGGAAAAATAAAAGATAGGAAAATGAAAAAGCAGATCCCTTGCAGAAATAAGTAGTCGTTTGGCTTTTATTTTTTTGATGGCGTGGACGTGTGCGCGTGCGCTCAAAAACAACATACTTTTCGTCGATTTTTCTCACTTTTTTTGACAAAATCTTTTATATAAAACAAAAAGATCAGGATTGGCTATATTCTGTTCTCTGATAAAACACGACTGAGGCTGTTGAACACTCAAAAAAACGCGAAATGTATGTTTCCCCCAAAAAATCTTTACATGTTTTCGCTACTTCCAGGTTTGGATGAAGCACACAATTTTTGACGCACTGGAGTAGGGTGACGCGAAAATTTACTTTATGCAAATGCTAAAAATATCCCAACCGGGAATTCACATGGCGCGCTCGATATTAAAAAGTTTCCCTCTCTTATTTATGCTCTCTTGCTTTCACACAAAGTTCAACCTTGCCAACCTTGGAGACAAGTAATAGAGAAGGTGAAAGAGGGATTAGTATAGTTTACAAATCTAGCACCTAGCTATGTCTGTACAATTGTTATGATTAATGCTTGATACAGCAGCAAGGGTCACTTGTCTCATTCCCAAGTTTGATCACATTACACCGGCTTTAATGGAACTTCACTGGTTACCAGTAAAGTACCTAGTGGAATTCAAGATTGCGTTGCTTATGTTTAAAGCACTCCATGCACTTGCTCCTCAATATATTACTGAACTGTTAATTCTTAAGCCAGCCACTAGATATAGGCTTAGATCAGAGGGTACTAATGTCTTAACTATTCCGAGAGTTAAGTGTTAGACATCTGGCGCACGAGCCTTTGAGCATGCAGCACCTAGCTTATGGAACACTTTACCTGATAGCATGCGCTGCTGTTTTAGTATAGTCTGGACAGTTTTAAGCAACAGTTGAAAACGTTTCTTTTTAAGAGTGCATTTTACTAGATTCTTATTTTTTTTCCTTTGATACATTAGTTTGTTCTTTTGTAAGACTTTCTTTTTATGCTATTTGTAAAGCGCTTTAGAATATTCTATGATAGTTTTAGCGCTATTCAAGAATAAATTATTATTATTATCATTGTTATTATTATTATTATTATTATTATTATTACTTTATTAATAATTTCACTTGTTACATAGAGAATGTATTTACTTCGTGCTCTGTAACCTGGTTGCGTGCGGTGTAGTTATAAGAGAAATATTCACTTAGAGTGGAAATCGTGTTGCACGACAATGTGGCTGCATGATGTTATAACTTTAGCTGGACAATACCGTACCCAAAAAGGAACACAGAATGTGCATAGAGGTGCGCCTACAAATAATGCGGTGTCAATGACAAAACATTTCCGGCACGATTTCCATCTACCGTAAGGTGCAATCACCTCTTGGAATTCAAATTCAGATGGAGGGCAAACCCTTAATTGGCGCAATGGATTTAGCGTATTGATTCCTACATTATTCAAAGTTTTTGGTTTCAGGCATAATGTATTGTACATATATATCTATATATAGATCACACTTTTGCTCGAGTTTTATCCACACAATATGCGTTACCGGGCGTGATCAAAGGTTTTCAAGCGTTACCTGTGATCAAAGAAATAATACTCAAGAGGTTCTGGGGTCTGGATGTGGGAGAGGAGGGGGGGGGGGGGAGATCTAGTTGTCAGCTGACAGTTAAAATTTCTCAGGTGTCAGCTAAATTTTAGCCTTTTTGCCAGTTGAATTTCAGGTTTTTTGTCAGTTGTCAGTAAAATTTTAGAGCATTTTAGAGCTGACATCAACCTGAGAAGACAATCATTATTATAACCAAATGTCCAGTCAATTTAACCAATTTTATTATGGTCAAGAAGTAATTGGTGATATAAAAAATATATAAATACCCTTTTTGAATATGGCGTCTATGACGTTAAACGAAGAGTCCGAGCAAGTCCCGGATGTTATGAGTGATAATGATTGTGTTTTATACTACAAGTGGTAATCATTGGGATTCGACATCCGGGACATTCTCATTCTCTCCGTTTGGCGTCATAGACGCTATATTCGAAAAGGGTCTATCGAGTCTCTTGCTGGAAATAATTGAAGATTGAATAATAGTCGTAGACAAAGCTACTTTGCGACCAAAACCTTTGGTCTTCAACAGGCAACTGGATGTTTTGGTCGCAACGTAGCTCACTCTATACAATTCTGATATGCGCATTTGATCATATTTCAAATGTCAAAATGTGCAACATAAGTATTAGATATTATAATTATTATATTCACTCTTCAATTATTTCCATTAAGAGAATCAATATATATTTCATATATATTAACTACTGGATTTTTCAAAATATGTGACTGCCTACTATAGAAAAATGAAGCTACTGCGCACGCTACTACGCAATCGTAATGACGCCATGAAACAGGCAATTTGACGCCGCGATGTGCGCGCGCACAAAAACTGCTGAATAACCTTCAAACTTTTACTGAGGAAGCATTCACGTTTTGAACTTCAACAGGGCAAAACACTCAAATTTTGCACAGCTTTGATTACCAGTGAAGTTATGAATTGTTTTGTAGAAAGTTGGTTTTCGCTTCTTTTTCTTCAAAAAGCTGTTGATATACTTGTGTTTGATCGTGAATATCTCGAAATTTAAAACAACCTGGGAACAGATTGGAAATCAACCAGATTGGAAATCAGCATTATATTTGTCTTTAAAAATTGTGCCCAAAAAATTTTTTCATGGGTTTTTTCTAAAGTAGGCCTTAAATTGTTAGAAAAACTCCAGCACCAAAAATATGCAGTTTCACCTAAAACATGCTATGATAACTGTGCAACATATTCCGTGCCATCTAAGGTCTTTGCTGAAGGGTGCAGAAGATTTCCTTGAAAAATAGTGGCTGAAAATTCCTGCATTCCTTCATTTCTTTTAAAAACCCATAATTTCCCTTCCATACCAGTTGACTAGATAAAAAGATCTGTATCAGTTCAAATCACCTTATTTCACTTATCTGTTACTGATGCTGAAGTGACCTCTTTTTAATTGACCTCCCAGTCAGGTTTTCCCTAGTACTACCTCAAGCAGAGCTCAATCTCAGATAACAAAGTAATGAAGGTTCTTAGAAGTCAAAACGTATAGTCACCATTGTACGTGCGCAATTATAGTCGGTTATAACGAACAAAAATAACTTAGCATATATCATCGTAAAGTTTATTTGATTATAAATGATGTCGCATCATATACACATATAGTTCGTCCGCAAACACACACACGCACGTGCATGCGCAATGCTTTTCTATTTAAGACAGCATTTTATTTAGAACTGTAAGAACCATTTCGCTGTCTGCAAGTATCTATTGAGAGGATACGTACATTGATATTCATGTTTCAACGCAAACGCCTTACTCCTGCATAATAATGACAGGTGGTCTGAAATGACCAAAATAAAACGTATATACTCTATATATATTTACATATACTCTATATGTTTCCTAATTCCATCAGAATGTTCTATCTTTAGATTTCACAAGACTCACGAAATGCGCACGTGCAATACAGCCATGATCGTCCTGTGGGTATACGTAATGTTGATACCCACATGAAGCCTTATTAAACATTTAACCTCCCAACTTAAGACGACTATTAATTTTATTCCAATTAGTAGAAACAACATGCCCCGACTGAACTTTTAGTGATTATTAGCAGGCTTGAACATAAAAATTTTTTTAAGCTCATTTTTTTTTTCCATTTTGGTGGCTGTTTGTTTGGTGACTTCCTAAACAAACCGAGTTTTATTAGTTAACCTTGCAAAGCTGTGATAACCTTAAGAGGGTCAAAAATACGGGTAGGCTTGAAATACGAATTTGTGGACCCACATCTATTATCTTTGTTTGCCGGCTTTGCGAAAACTGATATTTGTTGTAGTACGAGAGAGATATTGTTATCTCAAGCAAACATGGCGACCAAAAAAACCCTTGTTTACAAGTTTTACAAGTGTTTGAAGTACAGACCACATAGTGAACCAGACTAAACAAGGTAGTTTACTTATATATATTTCAAAAGTAAATACAAGTGAAGAGGGCTTTATTTAGCCATTTTTTTCCAAGGTCAGTCAGTTAAATAAAACAAATGCTTGCATACAACTCCAACTACTACTATTACTACTAACTAGTGCGGCATACCGTGTGGATTTGCAACTTTTAAAATTGAAAATAACTCAGTGTAAACCTTAAATATTGGATTATTAGAAATATATTTCATTTTTGTGAGTTAATATTGCCTCTGTATCTTGTTAGTTTCTCCCAGTCGCATATTTATGTACAGAAAGGTACATTTTACGAAGTCACGTGACATATATTTCAGTCAAACATGATTCTTCGTGCATCGTAACCTTTTTGACTGCAAGCGTGACGATATCCAGGATCTTTTTTTACGATTTATGAATTCAGCAATACTTAACTCATCTGCTGGAGACAAGACGCCAGTCATTTTGGGTTACATGAAATGCAAGTCTAAAATAGCATCTAGGGATCGATGGACTCGTGATACAGGGAAAGATTGACCTAGTGTAAGCACAAGGACATGATGTTTTCATGTAATCAAATCTCAGTTAACTATAGTACCATTGGGTCTGTTTAGGTCTTGAAGTCACAACAGGTCAGCTTATATACGTAAAAAAGGTCTTTTACCGACACGAAACATCATCATGTTCTAAACAAAGCAGTACCCACTTCATAATAGAGGACGACCATGAAGCCTGCAGTGCTTATAATAATTTTTCTTTATTGCAAGACTGACATAGGTAAGCAAGAACATTAATTTATCTGCCAAGACACACGGTGAGCAATTCATATTGCAATTGTCCAAGATTTCTGACACCTTGAACTTATGATATCCACCGAGGTGATTATATGTTCATTCTCAACCAGTTTTCCTATAACATTTAGCTACGTCTGTATTCGACGGTTTGAAACAGATACTAACTTAGACTTAGACATATATGTAAATCATTGCAATAGTGTTTATGGATGCTTAAACGCACTCAGTACGCATTCTTGTACCATAAGAAATTCCAAAATGATGTAGAAACCAGCGAAAAACGTTTTCTTGTATATATCAACCTAGCTTTCAGACTTACGGGTTTTCTGTCGTTTTGAATCAAAATGGAATGACTTGTAGACTTGAGTACAATTGATAGTACAATTGAAAGTTGTTCTATATACTTCAGAAAATTCGTATCCGGTGAAATAAGCTCTTGTCGACTTCCTTTTCACGATTTTCGTTCGTGTCATGATACATGAATACCGTCACGATCACGTTGATAGGAAAACACGAATCTTAGTAAAGCTGGCAGAGGAAGATGCAGAGGAATGCTATTCTTAGAGCTGTTAAACGTTCTAAGCCAAAACCCGCCACAACATGTCACTTGTTACTCGACAACGACGATTAATAAACACCAGACTCAAAGAAAAACATTCTACTTGTTACAGATAACCCAGGTTTGACATCCCTCGAAACAAAATATTTTATTACAGTTAAGTTTGCCTGTTACTGACTAAATATACAAGCTGATCGCCTAGTACGTTGCCTCTAGCTTTAAACAGATTTTTCCGTTTCATATTTCTCCTTTTTTCAATTGATTTTTAACCAAGTCGTTTGTGACTGTGTTATTTCAATGATCGGCTTGCCAGTCTACGCAGTTTAAATCCAGTTTTTGATTTTTGAACTTTCAACATAATATTTAATGAATACAAAAAAAACGCGTAAATTAGTGGAAGGCAAAGCCTCTGGTAGAATCAGGGTTAAAAATAAAATCTATCATGTGTAAATGCTTGTGTTCCTGCACGAGCTCGGTGGAGTTTCCGGATTGATTGAAGTTCAAGTCTAAATATATTATCAGCTGGTTACGTTCCTAGTGTAGAATATAATGACTCTGTGCCTAGAGTAAAGGGGCCGGGATGGAAGTCAAATTGGACTTTTGTCCTCCGTTACTCTAGGCCGTGACAGATAGGAAGAAAACAACCTTTTTATTCCATGCTGATTTTTTCTGTCCACACAGAACTTTAGGCAATCTTTTCAAGCATCGGAATTTTGAGGTTTATAGCTTACAAGACATTTAATGAAGTTTTTAAAGCAATTATATTTGAGGGGTCCGATTTAAGTTTCATCCCTTGTCCGATTATATTCTACTGTAGGGGCGTAAGAAGCAATATATTGAGACTTGAGCTTCAACCAACCCGGAAACTAAGCCGAGCTCGTGCAGAACACGAGCTTTTACGCATAAGATATTTTATTTTAAACCCTCATATCAGTCGGCTACCTGTGTTTGCGTGCTCGATTCTTCGGCATGACTGATCGTGCTGAGCATGCTATTTCAAAAAGTTCAAAAGGACGACTGACGATAACGAACTTTCCATTGCCTGCAACTTGGAATTGTGGACTTTTGAAAATTTATTGTGGCGCATAAACTTAAGATGCTCCCAATATCGGTCTTAAAATCGTATGTAGAAAGCGTTCGCTACGAGTTCTCCTTTGACCATCGAAAAATATAGGACAACAAAAATCAGGGCAAGACAACATTGAGCCAAATACTTGTTCAAGTTATGAAATGACCAATGCTCACCTTGTGTCTATCGAGTTGTAATGCACGCTGACTGACCAATCAAAGTTGGCTTCTATTGTATTCTTGAAACCTTTCATGTAGCTTCATGTAGTATTGAGAGATGCAGCTCTTTTTATTTTTCAAATCACTTCCGTTTTTGCAGATGCAGCTAGCAGTAATACAACATTACTTCCATCAACGCGTAATATAACATCATCAACGAGCATGACCGACCATTCCTTCTCAACAGAAGGAATCATATTAACTACATACAACACTACTGAACATCCAGGATCGGGTAAAACCTCATTCGTCATTAACCCAACAACAACTACAAGTAACGACCAAATGACAATAACATCATCTTCATTAATAACGATGTCAGTAGCACCCTCTATAAGCATCAACACAAAGACGAATACAACTAAGAACAACGAAGACCCAACAACAGAAACAAAGAAAGCACTTTATTGGGGCATTGGCGGTGGAGTTGGAACACTTGCACTCATCTCCATTGGAATCCTGGTAGGAAAACTAAAATGATTTGCAAGATATTGGGTGTTAGGACAGTTGGAATAGAAAGGGAATGGTCTAGGATTTTGTCAAGCAAACCCTGGGTTTGAAGAGGGTCTCAGGCGAACCTATTGAACCTGCCCTTGATCAACTACAATCCGCCCAAGCCCACTCTATAACTTAATGCATAAATATGGTAAATGAGCATTATAAAGCAACTGCTAAACCTAAATTTATAACTTATATACATATCTCTACAATTTTTAACAAATTAATATTGAGCTAAAACGTAACGTAACCCAAAAAAAAGAAAAGGAATGGAAAGGAAAGGAAAGGAAAGGAAAGGGAAGGGAAGGGAAGGGAAGGGAAGGGAAGGAAAGGAAAGGAAAGAAAAGGAAGAAAAAAAGAGAAAAAAGGAAGAAAGGAAAGGAGCCAACAAAGTTGATCGCGTTCTCCAAAATGAATTATGGGTCAATTTGGTTATCATTTTTCGAACAGGGACATGGGAAATGCTAATCAAAATACAATGTGGAATCCTCAATTCTGATTGGTTGACCTTGAGTTCGTTCTGAAGATCAACTCAGGTGGAAGGAATTAAGGAAGGAAGAAGGAAATAAGTTAGAAACAAACAAGCAAAGAATAAATTCATCATGTCAAGTTCAATTTCATTTGATATTCTTGTAGGTTCGTGGTTGTTTTTCCAAGTATAAGTCCCAACGCCGTGTGGATATCTCGAGTGAACACACAAGTGACATGCCTCTTGGTGACTGCCCTTCTTGGCGCCATGTCAATGTCAAGCATCCTTTAAGCTCTCGAATAACTGAAAGAACCGAGCACTCGTCATCATACTAAGAAAAAAGCAAAAATCCAAAACAAAATAAAACAAAACAGGCCTGGGATGGGGAGATAAAATTTCGTCCTCGTAATAACGATCCCTCCAACAATGCATCCCCTTGCGTCAAGTGACCCGTTACAGCGAGGAAAAATTAGACCTTCGGAATATTCGCAAAAACAGTAACAGTGGCTTTGAGTTAGTGAATCAGTTTAGATATATCAACGGTCTGGGGTTCGTTTTGAAGGCAAAACTGTTTGACTGGAGTCTCAATAGACCTCTTAAGCTTGGGCGTAACCTTTTCCATGGTTTCAGACCACGTGTCATTCCCTAGAACATCATTTCTTTGTTTAATGACTAACTAAAACAAAGAATATTGATATCAACAGAATGACACGTGTTCTGAAATGGGAAACATTATGCCCTAGCTGGATAAAGAGGTTTATTGTGATGATAGCTATCGAACAATTAACAGGATCCAACAAGAAACTATAGTTCAAGTGTGTTCGTGATTTTAGGGGTAGGAGGACGGGGGGATGAAAAATAAACCATTTACAAGATGACCTCATTTTAATCCCACAACCAGAATGCCTCACGAATTTTCTTTTTCATTTAAATTTCCATTCCCACTTTCATTTCATTCAAGTTGTATATAAATATAGATCAGAAATCAATGAATCGTAACCTTGTCTAGACATAACAATATTGAAAGCATCCCAAAATCTAATGTTGATATCTTTTCTTATCTTGTGATATGTGATAAGCGGCTATTCATGATCAGTGTAAAGTAATCCATTCGAGTGGCAAGCCGGCATAACAAAAAAAATGTAAGCATAGCAATAAAGACCAAGTATACGTTTAGAAACTGACGCACAAATAACTAAAACACCCACTTACACTAATATTAGTAACTGTGGTGTAAATGATATCACCCGCCTTAACACAACCAAAAGAAGTTGTTATTCCTTTTAGCACGTTTAAAGGCATCGTGTTGATGAGTCGATAAGTTGTTTTACTTGCTTTTTTATAACCGCCGTGTTTATTGAATTTAACAAACGATTTGTCATTCTTCTCTTGTTGGTTATACTTAACCAACATGGCAGATATGTCTCTGTGGATTCAAGGAAAATGGTGGTTACGACGTTCGACTAGAATAGAATTTCAATAGACCTTTCCCTAATTCACTTGAATGAACGCAGAAAATAGATTTAAGGCGAGACTGGAGTAGACTCAGCTTGCATCTATTTTTCCGTGGTCATTAAAGGGTGTTAGGGAAAGAAAAATCTATCATCCTTTCAAACGAAGTATAACATTTTATAAAATCACAACGTAACGGCTCCAAGCATTGTTAATATGCAGAAAATTAACTATATTTTCGAGTACATTTTTCAAAACTTTTCATCCCGATGCATAGCCATGGATGAAGTAAATGATGGCCAGACAGAACCGACTTAGGAGCGGAATTTTTATAGAGGGAACTAAAACAAAAATTATAATATCAATGACTCTCTCGCTCTAGTGCTTTTCTCTCGTCTTTCCCTAGACTCATCTCCCCCCCCCCCCCCCCCCCCCCCCCCCTCCCGTTCAATTCGTACTGATATGATAATTAGCTAGCAGTTTAGCAATAAGTACTAATAGGACGTTTGTATTATGGCGTCATTTGGCCACCACTACCAAAATGCTTCGCCAATTTTTATTCATATTCAGATTTGTATATCCTCTTGAGAATAGTAAGAGAGTCGGTGCTAATGAATTGAATAAGGGATTCTCACAGTAGGGTTTAATGACACCATAGTGCACATGTCCTAAACTGAAAGTGAAGCTATATATAAAAACCTGTTTATCCGGTTGGCCTTGCATAGATAGGATACTAACTCGATGAGTAATAATTACAGAATCATCCTCGTACTCAGACTCTACTCATTTCAAGTATAATTTCAAGTGATATAATTGGCTGAGCGAGATTACAAAGAAGGTGCTATTTTTAGTTTGACATGTGGGAATACTGAGGTTGTAGCGACTAATCATGCGAAACATTTTTTAATTCCTTTCATAAAAACATTTGCATGAGGCCTAGACTTCTTAGACCCAGTTTGGCCTTAGAAAGAAGAATGAAAATATAAATTCGCAGACTCTTTGTCTAGCAGGTCTTTGTCTGCTTTATTTAGAGTGCGCGCCAGCTTGCCCCCAAGTACTTTAATACATCCTCTCTAGCCTAACTTGATGCCTCCGTGTTGAATTAATTATAATGGTTTTACAAAATCCTTCAGGAATTCCAAGCTTTTTTATAGCCTGAGAAAACAGACGGCCTTTCGCAAGGAGCAAAAAAATGTCTGTTACCTCAGGCTAAATTCTTTTACGGCACAAAAAATAAAACACTATAATACTGGTATGTTACGCACGTAAGTTCATCTCAGAATGACAAGGACGTAAAAATATTTTTGAAAATATTTTTGAAATTATACATAACCAAATTCAAATCTCAGTTATACGTAACATTGTCCAGGATATAAACAGAGGTACACTGTTTAAACGATTTGTGGTATGCACTAAGAATCTATTGTAGATAGAACTATCTAGTCGTGAATATTTAATAATACAAGGTTGAATAAATACATTGGGCTTCCTGTGGTTAATGTTGTTTTGATGAGCTTCGAGGACTTTGAGAGCTGTTCCTGTCCACACAAGGAATAAGAATATGGCGGCATCACCATCACTTTGGAAGAATTCTGGACTACCACATTTGTTTTTTACTGTTATTTTCATGGTGTCTTCGGTGAGCTGTTTTCAACAACAATGTGAGAGACTAACACATCCTGCTTGTAACACTTCCGCTAGTTACAACTTCACAGCTCCTTTCTCTTCCATCAATGGCAAACCATATCAAGAAGTCAAAGGAGCAGAACTCTTAGTTCATCTGCCATTGCTTAAAAGCTGTTCAAAACACAGTGCGACCGTTCTGTGTTCTCTGTACTTTCCTAAATGTGTTCCCGGAGTTCCAAAACCTGTGCTTCCTTGTCGAAGTGTTTGCAATGATTTCGTACACAGATGTATCCAGCAGCTGAACTTAGTTGCTATGCATGGGATGCTGGCAGCGATGTGTGATCTTCTTCCCGAGTACAATAACAGAACTCAAGATTGTTTTCTTCCTGAGGGATTCAACATGAGTCAAGCCAAAAGTGGTAAGTTAATACTCTAGTGTTTATTGCTTGCCGGATTATATGCCTACTTCTTATTATCTCTGCCAAAATTATCAGTAAACTGCATTTAGTCATTTGGCTTCCCGATGACATCTAAAGCTCACATAGTCGCTCAGAGGTGAATAATTTATATACGCTACTTTGATAACACCGAATTCACATTCATATCCTTTATTTGACAAATATTCCGCACCATAACATCCCCACATCGTTTATTCTAGTTCTTGATATGATAGGCAACCAAGGCAAGGGTATTTTTTTAGAGGGAATACCTCTACATATTTTACAGTTCGATGATCACAAAAATGTAAACACATGATGATATTTAGAGGGTTTGGGAGATGAATTTCTTTGTGTTGTCATCTTCTAACGGATGACATTGGTTATGATTGATAATAAAGCTGCCCGTGGGGGTGGGGGGGGGGGGGTACTTCGGGTCGTTTCATACGGACTCTCGACCCCTTACCCTTTGATATACCAAATTTTATATAATTTTTTGCCTGAAAAGGTACCCCTTTCATATATTTTTGAAGATAAGCTACCCCTTTATGCCAAAATTCACAAATTCCCACCCCTTTTTTATACCTGCGGCCTGAAAAACGTACCCCTTTTGGGCGGAGCATCCCCGTATAGTCAATTATAGGGAGTACCCCCCCCCCCCCCACTGAACGAACAGCTGCACTGACACTGCCCCTGGTACATGACATGACAACAGAGCATCATTGTTATAACCCTCATTATCAGTTTTTTCAGTGTACTTAATTCAGTCCATGCATAACAAAGGCCTTTTCTGAGTTCAAACAGCCACAGGCTTCCAAGTTTCAGCTATCTGTGGCTTCGGAGTTTGGGCTTCCTGTGGTCTTATTCTCGTTATAGACTTCAATGTGGTCTAGCTTCGGTACCAACAAGACCATATAAGGAATGATAGACAAAAGATCTTTGTACTGAATCTAGACCACAATGTACCATGTTTGCTATCTTAGAAAAGGTCCATGGTATTCTTTATAATAATAATAATAATAATAATAATAATAATAATAATAATAATAATAATAATTAAATTTTTATTTCACATCCAATAATAATAATAATAATGAAAATTACAAAAAATGCTATAAAAATTGCTATGACTAGAAAGTTATATGTATTTAAAATCTAAAGTATTGAAAGTATTATTAAGGTAAAAAAAACTGAGTTCAAATATTAAATTAAGAATATAGCAATGTAGGTACAAAAATAACAATAATAATAATGATAAAAATAATAACTTTATTTAGGTGTGTATGTATTTAGTTTATACAACTAATTGGGGACATATTTGCAAATTTAAAATATTTTTCTTTTGATTAATTTAGGGGTCAATAAGAATGTCTGCCACAAGGTTGGGATCCAACAATGCAGTGATGATCTTCATTATAATTATACCTTTGTTTCCAATACCACTCAATCTCTTTCAAATGCCCACATTCTGCAAGGGATCATTGCTACGAATTGTTCGCCCAATGCTGAGAAATTTACGTGCTTTACAAGATTTCCTCCTTGCTTTGATGGCAACACGACCACGGTTCAAGTGCCTTGCAAGTCACTTTGCAACGAGATCAATAACGCTTGCAAAGCTGCTTTCAAAACTGTTGGTATTCCACAGAGTGATTGTGATATCCTGTATCCTGATAGCGTTAGCTCTAATGGACTTTGTACGCTTACAAAGTGGCCAGCTCCTTGGCCTAAACCAGTCACGACTCCCTCTATACCAATATGTCCAACAATGTCTATCCCAACAAGTTATCCAGGTAATTATTTTTTTCACATCCACCTGTCACAGCCATTTACAGTTTTTATAAACCAGTTAGCTTCATTTCAAATTAATCCTTACATTCGTTTTTCCAACCAAACCATGTATTCATCCACTGATTCATCCATCCATCCTTCCATCCATCCATCCTTTCATCCATCCACCCATCCACCCACCCACCCATCTATCCATCCATCCATCCCATGCGCATCCATCAATCCATCCATCCATTTATTCATCCCATGCGCATCCATCCATCCATCCATCCATCCATTCATCCCATGTGCATCCATCCATCCATCCATCCATCCATCCATTCATCCCATGCGCATCCATCCATCCATCCATCCATCCATTCATCCCATGTGCATCCATCCATCCATCCATCCATCCATTCATCCCATGTGCATCCATCCATCCATCCATCCATCCATCCATTCATCCCATGCGCATCCATCCATCCATCCATCCATCCATCCATTCATCCCATGTGCATCCATCCATCCATCCATTCATCCCATGTGCATTCATCCCATGTGCATCCATCCATCCATCCATCCATCCATTCATTCATCCCATGCGCATCCATCCATCCATCCATTCATCCCATGCGCATCCATCCATCCATCCATCCATCCATTCATCCCATGTGCATCCATCCAATTACTAATAGCTTATTCCTCGATCGATCTTCATGTGCATTTGTTTGTTCACTCTCCCGTACATTTGATTATCCGATATTTTCTCAACTTTATTTTTAAGTCGGATTTATCTATCTTATCACGTAATGTGTTAATAAACTCCACATCAAACATTTTTCTTTAGAATGCAAGAAGTGTGCACCTGTGACAATCAAACACTGCGAAAATGCAGGTTACAGGAAAACCTTCCATTTTCACGACATCGATGGCAAGCCCTATCAAGAGGTCAAAGCAAAATCTCTTTTCTCTGTGCCACTTTTGTCCCGATGTTCCAAGCTCACACAGACAATCCTCTGTTCCGTTTTTGTACCAAAATGTGACGAAAGAACGTGTTCGTCCAAGCCAGTACTTCCTTGCCGCATTGTTTGTCATCAATTCGTACGAGATTGCGAAGCTGAGTTAAGACTTGCTGCGCAGCATGGCTTGATGGTGGGGTTATGTGACCTGTTGCCTTTGAATTGTACACGTGAAACGCCTTGTTTCATTCCAGATAATTTTCAACCGAAGTCTGAAGGTACGCAAGTATTTATGGTAGAGTTACAGCAGATATTTCGCATGAGCGTGAAAAGGCACGACTCATGGCACGGTTACGGCGTGGCGCGAACACGGCACCGAATGTCGAATATTTCCATACACGGCACGACACTGAACGGTCACGGTAAGGCCGTAAGTTTTTCAAAGTCACACGAAAACTACTTTATATGACCTCCCTTGTATTTGGACGTGACGGAGTTAACCGAGGCCATTTTTACTAACCGGTCATGCCAAAATAAACTCCAGAAATGGAAAGAGCACCTGAATATTATTAATAAGAAGGTGGAGGTTCAGGACTTTCAGCGGATAGTGTGTGACAGAGGAGAAATCATCAAATACAAAACAAAAGAGTTTTTTAGGATTTTTATGGGGAAATGTACTGGACAACAAGTTCTTGCTTTCCAGAACATTTTCTATTACAAGCCCTAATGTAATAATTGTATTTGTGTTTAATGCCATTTCTCTTATATTTCATATAATGAGCTGAAACTCTGCCACCTTTCTAATACCAAGCTGCTGTTTTCTTTTTCTGGGAATGTGCTACACACAAAGATTAGCTGTCTTACGAAATTACGGGAGTTGGTTTTTACTAATCCCAAAAACTAACAAATTGATTTTTGACTAGAAGAGAGAACCAACGAGCAACTTTACTCGGCTCACGCATCGGGCGCGTTCGGGGACCAAACCTATAACTACAGGGGTTGGAGGGAGTGTGTTGGCAGCGCACATCATCCGTGCCTCAAAAAGTGTACAAAACCACTTACGACTTCCGTTTCTTGTGTTTTAGCTTACCAAAGAGAAGTCTGTTTTCCAATTTCCAATTCACATAACCCTTGTGCGATTGATCTTCACTACAACAGAACATTCCTCACGCTTTCGGATCAGATGAAAGTCAAAAGCAATTTGATGCAGTTAGTCATTGCTACCAAATGCTCACCCTACGTCGAAAGGTTCTTCTGTTATACCAGACTCCCGCCATGCAGCTCGAATTCTACCAAGGGTCTTTCTGTGGCTCTTCCTTGTCGCTGGATGTGTAAAAAAGTACTTGAAGATTGCAAGGATATGTTTAAAGCATTTTCCATTCCTCTCGCTGACTGTGACTTTTTACCAGAAGAAAAAGGTGTTCATGGTATGTGCACGACAAGTACATTTCCCGTACCACTGCGTCACATTAAAAATGAAAGTAACAAAGACACATCAGGTAAGACTAACTTTGATGGACGCTAGAGTGGTTTGTTGGTTCTCTCCTGTGCTTCGAGGGTTTTTCCGGGTTCTCCAGTTTTTCCTCCCTCCTCAAAAACCAACTTCTAAATTCCAATTGGAATGCAGTGGAGGAATAGCCACTCTGTGGATTCCACTGTTAATCGCATTTATTTTATTATTTATTTATTTATTTATTTATTTATTTATTTATTTATTTATTTATTTATTTATTTATTTATTTATTTATTTATTTATTTATTTATTTATTTATTTATTTATTTATTTATTTATTTATTTATTTATTTATTTATTTATTTATTTATTTATTTATTTATTTATTTATTTATTTATTTATTTATTTATTTATTTATTTATTTATTTATTTATTTATTTATTTATTTATTTATTTATTTATTTATTTATTTATTTATTTATTTATTTATTTATTTATTTATTTATTTATTTATTTATTTATTTATTTATTTATTTATTTATTTATTTATTTATTTATTTATTTATTTATTTATTTATTTATTTATTTATTTATTTATTTATTTATTTATTTATTTATTTATTTATTTATTTATTTATTTATTTATTTATTTATTTATTTATTTATTTATTTATTTATTTATTTATTTATTTATTTATTTATTTATTTATTTATTTATTTATTTATTTATTTATTTATTTATTTATTTATTTATTTATTTATTTATTTATTTATTTATTTATTTATTTATTTATTTATTTATTTATTTATTTATTTATTTATTTATTTATTTATTTATTTATTTATTTATTTATTTATTTATTTATTTATTTATTTATTTATTTATTTATTTATTTATTTATTTATTTATTTATTTATTTATTTATTTATTTATTTATTTATTTATTTATTTATTTATTTATTTATTTATTTATTTATTTATTTATTTATTTATTTATTTATTTATTTATTTATTTATTTATTTATTTATTTATTTATTTATTTATTTATTTATTTATTTATTTATTTATTTATTTATTTATTTATTTATTTATTTATTTATTTATTTATTTATTTATTTATTTATTTATTTATTTATTTATTTATTTATTTATTTATTTATTTATTTATTTATTTATTTATTTATTTATTTATTTATTTATTTATTTATTTATTTATTTATTTATTTATTTATTTATTTATTTATTTATTTATTTATTTATTTATTTATTTATTTATTTATTTATTTATTTATTTATTTATTTATTTATTTATTTATTTATTTATTTATTTATTTATTTATTTATTTATTTATTTATTTATTTATTTATTTATTTATTTATTTATTTATTTATTTATTTATTTATTTATTTATTTATTTATTTATTTATTTATTTATTTATTTATTTATTTATTTATTTATTTATTTATTTATTTATTTATTTATTTATTTATTTATTTATTTATTTATTTATTTATTTATTTATTTATTTATTTATTTATTTATTTATTTATTTATTTATTTATTTATTTATTTATTTATTTATTTATTTATTTATTTATTTATTTATTTATTTATTTATTTATTTATTTATTTATTTATTTATTTATTTATTTATTTATTTATTTATTTATTTATTTATTTATTTATTTATTTATTTATTTATTTATTTATTTATTTATTTATTTATTTATTTATTTATTTATTTATTTATTTATTTATTTATTTATTTATTTATTTATTTATTTATTTATTTATTTATTTATTTAAGTAACGGGTTGTCACACTTGATCACTGTTACTGCTAACTAACAAACCTTTATTCCCTGTTGCAATCAATTTGGGATTTATGAATTAATTTTTACGATTAAAGTCAGGAGAAGCACGAAAAAACCCTCAAAGCAGAAAGAGAATCAAGTGATTATATTCACACATAAATGACCACACAACAATTTGCTGCACATGCACACCAATGAAAGGTTGGGCACTGGTTTTGCACTTCATGCAGCTTTGAATTTTGAAGTTCTTGTCGTCTCTCTGTGAGAAAAAACTCTGCTCCCTTTACTTTATGGGTTTAAACGTTTGCTCACCTTACGTAGCTTATCAAGGAAAAAACGTTTTTGGATCCGGCTGCACTTGTATGCTGAGTAAAATTGAGTAGAATCAAGCAACAAGTGGGTGGTGAGCTGAAATACTATAGATAGATATAATGAATGGAAGTTAAGAAATTGTTCCCTTTTATGTGAAAACACCACTGTTCCTGACTTTCTAAATTCGTCCCTTATTATTAGTCATTCATTCATTTATTCATCACTCGCTCACTCACTCACTCACTCACTCATTCTTTCATTAATTTCATTTTTATTCATTTATTCATCCATCCGATTCCCTTCATTCATTGATTCATCCATCCATCCATCTATCCATCCATTCATTCATTCATTCATTCATTCATTCATTCATTCATTCATTCATTCATTCATTCATTCATTCATTCATTCATTCATTCATTCATTCATTCATTCATTCATTCATTCATTCATTCATTCATTCATTCATTCATTCATTCATTTATCTTTTCGTTAGTTTTAGTTTTTTTTCTTCAATTTTTTTTCAATTCACAGGCGGTAATAGTGGTGGATCGAAAGCAGGCCCTATTGTTGGCATTGTCTTTGCTGTAATCGTTGTCGGCACAGGCCTAGTAGTCGCAGTTGTGTTGTACTTCAGATGGAAAAAACAAAAGAAGCCCTTCGAACCAAAAGAGCTTCACAACATCGAGGGTAAAGAAACATGAATGTACATGACAACTCAAGGAAAGTAGTTTCAAAAAAGATTACCGGAGCAAAAGGCAACACAGGCGATAAGTGATAGGAGATTATTCACAGAGACAGCGAAGCCGGGGGGGGGGGGGGGGAGGGGGGAGTGCTTTAGCCCCCCTCCCCCTCCACTTTAAAATGTGCTTCCAAAAAAAGAAAAAAACTTTCTAGTCCCCACTCATAATCAGTAACTATGTGCTCCGCCGTCCCTGCATTTCATGTTCCCAGAATAGCTTAAATGACTATTATTCTATTATTATTCTCGTCAATAATGTGGAGGTTATTGTTGAGATATTTAGTGCTGTTTGTAGTCCACAAAACAATTTTAAACTCGTGTTTAGATGTATGCCCAAAATTCCTTTCGGTCTTGGAATGACCTATCGCCTATCGCCTATATCGGTTCCGACAACGTTTTTTTGAAATTGGCTTATATTTAAACTTTTAATCGATTATCAGCAATATTGGTTTCATTTCATTAATTATATTAGGTATAGAGTCAAGGAGGTGTGGTCAGCCCTCTGTCCTCCCTGATCTATGTATGCAAAGCCATTCTTTTGGAACTTTTGCTAGATCCATTTTTTTTTTAAACACTATGTCCGCTATAGCTTACGAACTTCTCATGAGCCGAATCTAATCCGTGAACTAAGGTTGACACAGTGTATCAGGGTTGACCCAGCAGTTGCAGCGCTTTTCATATTTCCGCGATTTAACTGACATAAGACGTCTGGCGTTTTGGCTTCCGTCAATCAAATTTACGACGAGCCGAGTTCATTCCGATCGATCGATAAGGAAATTCCCTTGACAGCCATTTTCAGACGGGAATTTCTTTATCGTTCGCGATCGGAATGAACTCGACCCGTCGTAAATTTGATTGACGGAAGCTAAAACGCTAGACGTCTGGAGTCGGTAGGTCGCAGAAATATGAAATTGTATTACAGCGCGACGCGCAAAAGTATGACCACTTTTAATGTATTCGCATACTTCTATGCACGGGATTTTTGCTCCAAACGAGTTTTTACACGCCTTATTTGGTAAAACCAGACAGCTTTGCATCAATTGTGTCGGCTTAAAGTACAAAATCCCGTGCATAGAAGTATGCGAATACATTAGATGTGGTCATACTTTTGAGCGTCGCGCTGTAAAGATATCGACTTTAGATCGACTCTGATTCAAATGACGAACTTTCTAATGAGCTGATCCTAAAGCAAACATTACAGTTAATTGTTTTAATGTATAATTTATTGCTAAATGCTTGGCTTCAAAATATTTAATTGGATCGACTGAATAAGGTGCGATGGTGGTTCGACGTCTGAATCAATAGTAGGAATTTGTCGATCTTTGGTCGATTATAATGTATTCATAAACATAACTGAGTTATGTTATCCACAAATATTTGAATTATTCGGGCTTTCAAAAATTTGGGGCCCTATAACAAATTCTTGTATATATGTATAATCTCCTACTCACTAAAATACAGTAAAGCACTTGATAACTATATAAGATCATAATCAAAGTCTTAACCTGTGTAAATAAAGGCCATGAACATGCCATGACACGAAACTAATTTTTCCAAATTCAAAACGCCTTTGAAAAGCCACTTCAAATCTTTGTAATTTCTCTTCGTTTCTCCTTTTCGGCTTGTGTTACCATTATTTGTATTTAATGCTGTTGTATTGTTATTACATTTAGTTATACAGGTCCCCATTTAAACCAGCTATGCTGAATTGGGCAACCTGTTTAAATATTATTAAAAAAAAAATGAACATTAAAACGTGTAAATTGTTTGATTCAACCGAGGTGTTAATGACGCAAAAATGCGTTATGACGTAAGTAAAGTTTCAAAACCAGTGAAAAGCGCCGAGTATACAAAAAAATCTTGATTACGAAACGTTCCCTGTACCGCTTGCCTCTCCCCCCTCCCCCTCCACGCACCCCCGTCCTCCCGTCTCTCTCGTAAATTACAACAAAATATCGATTTTGTGTGACTTCAATCAACCGTATTGCATTCTTTGAGCAACGCATAACTTTTTAAATTAATCTTGCGAAATATAATTAACATCTCTATAATAAACGCTTTGCTTACCGTTTTCCAACCAACTCTATTTTTCTTTTTAGTCTTGAGTCTGTGTCTTGAGTTTGAGTGTGATTTTAATGAACCAAAATGTACGGTGTAAAGAACCGGTGAATACAAAGTGCTAATTTTTAATGGTTAAAACCATGCTTGGGCTACCTGTGGTGTTAGTAGCAGGTATATGACACGAGCTCTGTTTTACAAAACTGAATCAACGAATGGTACACGAATATCCGTACACTAAACATTGAACTTGCTTATAATCATATATACATAACGGTTGAATATGAATAACGAAGTATTTTTGAACAAAAGGAACGTTTCGTAACACATGACCAACCATAGATAATAAGCCTTTCTTTTATCGTTTGATTTGCTTTTGACGTGTTTGAAATTTCTTACATTTGCATAACAGTAAGCAAAGCAAGGCGAGTACATTTTCCATCGATGATTCATTAGAAAGTTTAACCGAATTTCTCTCAAAAGAACCAACTTCAGGAAGTCAAATGATGATCTTGAGATTTCACAATCCTATAAGCAAACAAAGTATTAGCAAGTAAACAGCTTAAAAAGCTGAAAAGTCTGTGAAATTCCCTGGGAAAATTTAAAATGTAAGTCTTAAGTAAGCTAAGCTTATTTTGTTTTGGCTAGCTGTCGTTTGGTCGAAGCTTGGACATTTCTGTTGGCAATTTAAGGTCTTTTGTGTAAACAAAATCGAATTCACAAGTTTTATGTGTGAAATTCGAGATGAATTCTTTGCTATTTGGTAATTCATTTGTTTATTGACTTAACAGGTGCTCTATCAAGTTCTTCGCCATCTGTTTTGCTTTGGCAGTGTTTGGTTTTAAACCAAGTTCGTCTCTCGATGTTTGTGCTCCTTTCAACAAAACTTTGGAACAGCTCTGTGGCTATGGGACAACTGTTAAATTCCTACATGAATCGCAATTTGATAACGCTTTAAAGACCGTAAAAACCTTGATTAAATTTTTTGATTCTTGTTCAGCGTATGCTAACTTGATGATCTGTTCGGCATACATCCCACGTTGTGTCTCCAATATAGACGGTCCATATTTACCATGTAGAAGAGTTTGTGATGAATTCAATGTCAAATGTGGAAATGAGATCAGAGACTATGGTCAAGAAGTAGTCATTGGGAAGTGTCAGCTGTTACCAAAGAAGGATAACCCTTATGGTGGCTATCTTGATCGCTGCTTTGAGCCTCCTGGATTCAATTTCCCTGACGATGGTAAGTCATAATTTACTCAATTTTCAATCGGCAATGAAATAAGAAATTATCTATCTGTCTGTATACTCGTTATACTTTGAAGCGTCTTCATTCGGCTCTAGTTTCATCCAAATGAGCAATCCATAAATATATAATTACTCAGTCTAACTTGTCGAGTTTGAAAACACTAAGCTTATTTCAGCTTAATACTTGTAATTACTATAATTCGTAAATAATTCTGCATGCTTTGGCGATAATTCTGTTCTTTTTCAAAAAGCTTTCAGTTGTTTTGATATCATTTGAAAAACTATGGCATTATTTTCAAAACACCAAGATTTTATACTGATAACCAATGGAATGCTAAGATATGAGAAAACTTTGTCATTTAGTGTTTCCTTTTCTTTTTTGCTCTCCTGTTATTACGAAAAAGAAAGGAATAGAAAACATGTTTTTTTAAAAAGGGAAGAGAGAAAAACATTTCAATACAAACCATTTATTATATTTCCTATTTCTCAACTTGGTTACCACTCCACTTTATAAAACTCCTCTCACTAACAGTTTTCCATTTTTCATTTCCCACATATTCAAGGCACTTGTACTTCTTAACCATTACTTCTTACCAGTACTTCTTCTCCATCCCTATTCTACATCCACAGTCTTCTATCATCCCTCACCTCCATCGCTATTCTACATCCACAGTCTACAATAATCCCTGCTTTCCATCCCTATTCTACATCCACAGTCTTCAATAATCCCTGCTTTCCATCCCTATTCTACATCCACAGTCTTCTATCATCCCTCCCCTCCATCCCTATTCTACATCCACAGTCTTCTATCATCCCTCCCCTCCACCCCTATTCTACATCCACAGTCTTCAATAATCCCTGCTTTCCATCCCTATTCTACATCCACAGTCTTCTTTCATCCCTCCCCTCCATCCCTATTCTACATCCACAGTCTTCAATAATCCCTGCTTTCCATCCCTATTCTACATCCACAGTCTTCTATCATCCCTCCCCTCCATCCCTATTCTACATCCACAGTCTTCTATCATACCTCCCCTCCATCCCTATTCTATATCCACAGTCTTCTATCATCCCTCCCCTCCATCCCTATTCTATATCCACAGTCTTCTATCATCCCTCCCCTCCATCCCTATTCTATATCCACAGTCTTCTATCATCCCTCCCCTCCATCCCTATTCTATATTGACAGTCTTCTATCATCCCTCACCTCCATCCCTATTCTACATCCACAGTCTTCTATCATCCCTCCCCTCCATCCCTATTCTATATTGACAGTCTTCTATCATCCCTCACCTCCATCCCTATTCTACATCCACAGTCTTCTATCATCCCTCACCTCCATCCCTATTCTACATCCACAGTCTTCTATCATCCCTCCCCTCCATCGATATTCTAAATCCACAGTCTTCTATCATCCCCCAGTGACCCCTTATCCGAGCTTCCATATCCTCCGTCTCCCCAGAATTATTGCTTTCCCTATTCTACATTCACATCCTTACTTCTATTATCCCTCCCCTCCATCGCTATTCTACATCCACAGTCTTCAATAATCCCTCCCCTCCATCCCTATTCTATATTGACAGTATTCTATCATCCCTCCCCTCCACCCCTATTCTACATCCACAGTCTTCTATCATCCCTCCCCTCCATCCCTATTCTATATTGACAGTATTCTATCATCCCTCCCCTCCACCCCTATTCTACATCCACAGTCTTCTATCATCCCTCCCCTCCATCCCTATTCTATATTGACAGTATTCTATCATCCCTCCCCTCCACCCCTATTCTACATCCACCGTCTTCTATCATCCCTCCCCTCCATCCCTATTCTATATTGACAGTATTCTATCATCCCTCCCCTCCACCCCTATTCTACATCCACAGTCTTCTATCATCCCTCCCCTCCATCCCTATTCTACATCCACAGTCTTCTATCATCCCTCCCCTCCATCCCTATTCTACATCCACAGTCTTCTATCATCCCTCCCCTCCATCCCTATTCTACATCCACAGTCTTCTATCATCCCTCCCCTCCATCCCTATTCTACATCCACAGTCTTCTATCATCCCTCCCCTCCATCCCTATTCTATATTGACAGTATTCTATCATCCCTCCCCTCCACCCCTATTCTACATCCACAGTCTTCTATCATCCCTCCCCTCCATCCCTATTCTACATCCACAGTCTTCTATCATCCCTGCTTTCCATCCCTATTCTACATCCACAGTCTTCTATCATCCCTGCTTTCCCTCCGTATTCTACATCCACAGTCTTCTATTATCCCTCCCCTCCATCCCTATTCTACATCCACAGTCTTCTATCATCCCTGCTTTCCCTCCGTATTCTACATCCACAGTCTTCTATTATCCCTGCTTTCCATCCCTATTCTACATCCACAGTCTTCTATTATCCCTCCCCTCCATCCCTATTCTACATCCACAGTCTTCTATCATCCCTGGTTTCCATCCCTATTCTACATCCACAGTCTTCTATTATCCCTCCCCTCCATCCCTATTCTACATCCACAGTCTTCTATCATCCCTGGTTTCCATCCCTATTCTACATCCACAGTCTTCTATTATCCCTCCCCTCCATCCCTATTCTACATCCACAGTCATACTCCACTTTATAAAACTCCTCTCACTAACAGTTTTCCATTTTTCATTTCCCACATATTCAAGGCACTTGTACTTCTTAACCATTCCCATTTTCCATCCATCTCCTGAATACTTTCCAAATTTCTCTCTCTTGATTCCCATTTTCCATTCAATTCTCCTCAGTTTGTAAGATCCACTAACTGAAGGTGCTTCATCCTATGCCCTCACACAACTTCTTCATATCTACAAGCTTATCTTCCCTGGCTCCTATAATACCCCCTCCCCCCACTGACCCCTTATCCGAGCTTCCATATCCTCCGTCTCCCCAGAATTATTGCTTTCCCTATTCTACATTCACATCCTTACTTCTATTATCCCTCCCCTCCATCGCTATTCTACATCCACAGTCTTCAATAATCCCTCCCCTCCACCCCTATTCTATATCCACAGTCTTCTGTCATCCCTCCCCTCCACCCCTATTCTATATCCACAGTCTTCTATCATCCCTCCCCTCCATCCCTATTCTATATCCACAGTCTTCTATCATACCTCCCCTCCATCCCTATTCTATAAACAGAGGTCTTCTATCATCCCTCCCCTCCATCCCTATTCTACATCCAGTCTTCTATCATCCCTCACCTCCATCCCTATTCTACATCCACAGTCTTCTATCATCCCTCCCCTCCATCCCTATTCTACATCCACAGTGTTCTATCATCCCTCACCTCCATCGCTATTCTACATCCACAGTCTACAATAATCCCTGCTTTCCATCCCTATTCTACATCCACAGTCTTCAATAATCCCTGCTTTCCATCCCTATTCTACATCCACAGTCTTCTATCATCCCTCCCCTCCATCCCTATTCTACATCCACAGTCTTCTATCATCCCTCCCCTCCACCCCTATTCTACATCCACAGTCTTCAATAATCCCTGCTTTCCATCCCTATTCTACATCCACAGTCTTCTATCATCCCTCCCCTCCATCCCTATTCTACATCCACAGTCTTCAATAATCCCTGCTTTCCATCCCTATTCTACATCCACAGTCTTCTATCATCCCTCCCCTCCATCCCTATTCTACATCCACAGTCTTCTATCATACCTCCCCTCCATCCCTATTCTATATCCACAGTCTTCTATCATCCCTCCCCTCCATCCCTATTCTATATCCACTGTCTTCTATCATCCCTCCCCTCCATCCCTATACTACATCCACAGTCTTCTATCATCCCTCCCCTCCATCCCTATTCTACATCCACAGTCTTCTATGATCCCTGCTTTCCATCCCTATTCTACATCCACAGTCTTCTATCATCCCTCCCCTCCACCCCTATTCTACATCAACAGTCTTCTATCATCCCTCCCCTCCATCCCTATTCTTCATCCATACTCTTTCACCCTCACTCCTCCATCCCTATTCTACTCAATTCACATCAGAAATTTCTTCTTATAAAACTTACTATCAAGCAAAATCTGGACAGTATCTTCTTGACCCAATTTGACTTTAACTTTGTCATTTTAGGTGCTTCCAATTCTCTTAAGTGCTTTCCACTCATCGTTCAAAAGTGTCAAAACATTGGGTACAACTATACCACCGTTAGTACAGAGAGGCAGCAGTTACTTATAGAACAAATTGAGTCGCAGTTAAGCCAAGAAACGAATAACAGCCTTGTCTGTGAGCTGCCTCGTCAGATATTCCTCTGCACTGACGCGTTTCCTGCGTGTATAAACAAAACCTTGGCAATGTACTGCCGCAAGAATTGTGAGGATTTCTTCAGCAACAATTGTAAACCACCATTCAACTTGCAGAAAGACTTTTGCATGGAATCTCCTAAAGGAAACTCGGCTACAGGGATCTGTAAAATAACCCAATGGCCGCGAGTAGAAAACTGGTACGCAGCTAGGCAAGTTCATACGACTAATCATCCAACAGGTAAGAAAACTACGGATTTCTAGTGTATATACTAGTTTAATTATATACTAGTTATATAGTGGTTTCGCCTGACATACCGTGGAATACCCCACGAGTCACTTATCGATTATTTATGAAATAAGTAATTATAAAATAGATTTTAACATAACTAGTTATGGTCTCAGTTCTGATTTTAAAACTTTCCGGGAAATGGTTAAGAAATAGTTACCTAAAGGCAAGAAGTTGAGTTCTCAGTGCAGTTGACTAGTTTTAGCTGTTGGCACCATGAAGGAAATAGTACTTTAATCTAACGGCAACTGTGTATCATATTTCCAAACAGCTCCTTCATCTAGGTTATCGGCAACTGATCAACCAACTACTCCAGCACGCACTTCGAACACTTCAGATCTTGGAAAAGATGAAAAGGTTCTTTCATCGGCTTCATTGACATTACCATATTGGAATTTTGGACTAGGAGTTGGCACACTGGTATTCCTTACTCTCAAACGCTTGGTAAGAATTATTTAGACCAAAGTAATAAACAACTAAACTAGTTCATGTCATTATTTTCCGGATTTTTGAATCACAATCACTGACAGGGGCGGATCCAGGATTTTACAAAGGGGGGTGGCTTACTCTAGAAAAATATTAAAAGGATAGGTCTAGGGTTGCGGACAACTCTTTAGGTCCAGGCAATGCAAAATTCATATCATACATTTATTATTTGTAAAAATAACTCGAAATCTCGGACACCTCTAGTATATTACGTACTTTCCCCCAGCCCTTGAATGTCTGTAAGATAGAGGTTCCACTGTACGTTCACCTATTTTTCCTGTTTTAAGCCCTGCAAAGAGGGGGGTGGCTAGCCACCCAATCCACCCCCGGCCTGGATCCGCCCCTGACTGATTTCAAATAAATACATTTGGAAAGAATTCAAACATTCTTTTGTGAAAAATAAAGTGTCTAAATTGGCTAGAAAATACCACATGACTGTTGTTCCAGTTTGCTTCCAAAGATGGGAAGTAGGGGTTTCTTTTTACTTCAAATATTGGTTGAATTCTTGAGGTGTAGTCATTTCCACATGCATGCAAACAAAATGGCACCAAAACATGGCCGTCATGTTGTATGATAAAAACGAAAGACCAAGAACGACATGATGGTAATTTAGTCACATTTTAAAATAATAAAAATGTTAAACAAACTTCATACAAAATTTCAGTATTAAACTTGTATCATTGGCTATTTACTAACGGAAGTCCTGTTTTTAGTTCTAGGTGTGCTATACTTCGACTAAAGTTACGCTACGTTGCCATAACTACGCCCCTATGGGGAATAAAAAGGGCTACTATCCGGAGTTTTCGAGTCAGGCCGTAACGCTAACTGATTGGAAAACAAGTTGTCAGTCATTTTCCGGTAGAAAACGCTAGATAGAAAACAAAGTACTGAATGTCCCTCATGGTCTCTTGACGGAACGCAATGCGTAAATGCGAATTTGACTGTTGTCTCGATTCATAAATACTGCATACTGTTTTGAAAATAGTGATAATAAAAATACTTTTATTCAATCGCAAATTTTATATCGCGATGAAAGAGAATGAGTGTTAGTTGTTGGTAGGAGTTCTGTGGTTTTCGAATGGCCACATGTTTTAAAAGAACTAAAGAAAATGAAAGTTCCATTCATTTTAATAGTTTTCATAAGATATCCAAGAACCACTAGAAGTTTAACTAGAAAGATTGTAGTTTGATTATAAGAATTCTTTTAATATTCATAAAAGATCAGTAGATATCTCCAGGTGAACTCTCGGCCTTGAGTATCTTGAAGTCTTGTCTGGGATGAACAAGATGAAAGGAAAAATAGAGACGATATATATATATTATTTACTGTAAGTACATGTTTTTGCAACAAAAAAGGAGATATTTTGCAGCCTTTTCTTTATTAAAAAAACAACTTCATGTAGTAATATAGACCCCTTGCAGCACGTCGGAATGCAGCTCAATTTGAAGGGCAAAACAATAGCTTCCAATTCTCCGGAGATTTAAAAGAATTTATTTTGTCCATATTGAGCTGCTCTGACGTCACGTGCAAGGGATCTATACATTAGGTGCTCGTGACTACTTTTGCAAACAATATAATGTTAAGTGTAACAAACAAAGTTATTGAAAACAATGACCTTTATACATTTATACCTCTAGCTTTTTATGTAAAAAGTGATAAATAAAACTAATAAATCGAAATATTGAGTATGAATTTATAGTCCTCTACCAAGTGTTTGTGAGGATATCTTTGACTAGTCATAGCTAATTTGACTGCACAGTTTTGGTTTCCTATACTAGAGGTCACGTTCTTTTTTATTAGCGCCAAGAAAGCAGGGACTTGACGAATCTAGAAGCAGCTTTTTTTTAAGTCATTGGTTGTTTTGACGGGATTTTATCTGGTTGGTTTTGTTTGTTTTTTTCAAGCAGAAGACAGTGATAGCCGGGATTCTTCAACACCCCTTACACATGGACTGGAGAATACTGATCGGGGTTTCAGTTATTTATTTCATTTGGTTATTCCCCCATTTAAGGTATCATTTTAACCGTTCTAAACAAACAAAGAAATGATACTCAAGGAATGATATGTGGTATGAAATGGGAAAACATTTTTAGACCCAAAGTAGGGGATCTACTGAGTTGTGATCGCTATTACTTCATATTAAATGTTTTGCATAAATTTTGTGTAAAACTTCATGTTATACCCACTGCATGAGAAAGTTCATCTGATAATCAGCCAGGATAGCAGTGACGTAAAAGGATTAGGAGCGGCAAGATAGACTGTAAACAGCATAATTACTTCATCAAAATAAGCTCCAATAATCATGACCTCTTTTCAAAAGCCTGTTTGTGGTTACATAACACTGATCAATATATCATAGTGTCAACGTCTACTACTCTTGATACATCTGGCGCCACAATCGAGATTATGTCTTAAGGTAAAGTTTAAGAGCATTCAGCACAGTTGGCAAACTCTAGAATTCTTTTTCAAAGCAAGAAATAATGTTTTCTCTGACAGTTTCATTTGTGCAAGATTGTTTCAACTGCAACAAGCTCATGAAGAAAACTTACTGAAGTTCAAGAATTGCATACTTGACATAGCTTACTTCAAGACTCAATATCAGTCAATAATAATACCTTCGCATGCATGCTATAACAATCCTGTATTAGTATTAGCTAATATTTTTAGGAGTTTTGAATACTTTCTAGAAAAGCTTTCTTGTCTTTTAAATCTTCAAGGTGTAATGTTGTTCATTGCACTTTCTCCGGAGCAAGTTTTCCCGCAGTTACCCACTTGAAAATGAATCAATGAGTAATGCTAGCTTCAAAAACTGTTTTATTAAAATTTCAATTACTGAACCACGTTCATTGACCGTTTATTAGCAGTCTGGTCTTCCCAAGTTTCAATGCTCCCGCGTTCTTTGGTTCCCGCAGATTTCTTTCACAATCACAGCAAGTACTTCTTGTGGCATATAACAATAAAAGCTAAATATTTTGTCTAACATTTGAATCAAGAGATAAATCTGCTTGTTTCCTTAGACAGTTTTATTCAAGGTCAGCGATATTGTTTTGAACACAAAGCGCAGTCAACGCGTCGTTGATCAATGAGTACTGAATTGCCCAATCATCTTCTCCGAAGTCAAAAAATTAGCATTTATATGGAGTATTCAAGCGTAGTAAAAGAACACTTTTCAGCATGAGTATTGTGCAAACTTGATTCTTGACACAACTTATAGTTGACTTAAGGGAAACAGAATTGGAGTTCAAGTTACCAGATCTCTAAAATAAATTGAATAATTGCTACAACAGGTCAAAAAGCTGAAATCAAGGTAGACCAACGTAATCCAACATGTAAGTATTTTAAAATTGTATTCATTTCTGTATTGATATCGTAGATCTGCATGAAGACGATAGAAGCACGCACACTTGAACACTTCGGGTTTGATCTCCATTTGTACTTTTATAGACTAGTGTGAAAATATAGTCAAGTTCACGAGTTAGAAGTATGAAAATCATGTTGCACTGATATGTCATTCAGTCATTTAATATTTGTTTGTAAATTTAACAGGTGTAAAGCCCTACCTGTCTGGTGTTTTCTTGCATTATGTGTATTTGGAAGTACCTCGTCAATGAATTCATCATCAAACGTCTGCGTACCTTTTCCTGCGAAAATGGGCCTTGAAAAACTATGTGGATACAAAGGAACGTCTAACTTCGATTACCTCTCACATTTTGACAGTGCTGCGAGAGCTGTTACCACCGTCTCCAGATTAATTGGATCCTGTTCAGCGTATGCTAACTTGATAATCTGTTCGGTGTACATACCACGGTGTGTCTCCAATATAGACGGACCATATTTACCATGTAGAAGAGTTTGTGATGAATTCAATGATAAATGTGGAGATAAGATTCAAAAGAATGGTTTAGAGTGGATCATTGGGATGTGCCAGCTTCTACCTCTGAAAGATGATCCGCAAACCAAACTGGGGTACCTTGGTCGTTGCTTTGAACCGCCAAACTTCAAGACCAACTTCACTGTGAATAGTAAGTGATTGTTTCATGATCACCTTAGACTAAAATAGACTAAATATTCTGTATTTACCATGTGTTGGCGTCTTTTTGTGACATCCAGTTCATATCATGAGATGAATTTGCAATAACCCGCTTGACTACATGGCTACATGCACTGGCTGATGCACTTTGACATTGCTACTTAGTATTAAGATAATAATCATAGTATTTTTTAAATAAAATTCCTGATTCATAGCATTCCACTCCCCAGACAAGTGCATGTTCTTGGATATCATGACCTTGAATGCAGTAGTAAACTAGGATAAAAATGTGCTAACATAAATATTATCATTTTTAAAGAATATTTTCTAAAGGTGTGACAAAATACGATTGTCACTTTTATAGTTATAATTAACGATAAAAAGCATGATTCTCATTTCTTTGAACTTCTTTTTGGTTGTGTAGAAAAATGAAAACTGGAATCACAGACAAAATTAGCGACCTGGCCTGCAGTGCCTAAAAGTGAAAATTTCTTGACCGCCCCTTGTAAACGTCACTAACATGTCAAGACCTTTCATTTTTTTCAGGTGTCCCAAAGCCCATTAAGTGCTATCCACTTATTGTGCCAATATGCCAGAACATTGGTTACAAATACACAGTCCTGAACACCGAAAAGCAAAAGGCCTACATAAGATACGCCAATCGAAAGCTGAGCTTTCTTCCAAAAGACAATTCAACTGTTGATTGTCCCCTGGATCGTAAAAGGTTTTTTTGTACCGAACATTTTCCTGCGTGTATAGACAAAACTGTCGCGTTTTACTGCCGGCAGAAATGTGAGGAATTCTTCCACAGGAACTGCTCTTCACCTTTCTTTTATAACAAGGACATGTGCATGGAATTTCCCATTGGAAGCTCACCGGTTGATATTTGTAAACAAACTCACTGGCCGAGATCTCAGAACTGGCCTGCAGTGAAAAGACAGACTAGTGTGCGGTCCACAACGTCTACTGCTAAGCCGACTGGTAAGTAGATAGCCACAAAGTGCATTGTTCGTCAACTGAGTAAAATTGAAATATTTCTTATCATCGGCGAAAGTCGAAATTTGTTGATCTTTTTCCCGGTCGTGTTTTACTTTCTCAAGTCTCAAGTAAAACCTGAAATGAGAATCCCTTCCGTGAAAAAAATGTTCGAATTGTCATAGCTAATAGAAATACAATCACCTAATTATACATATGTAATTGGTGGACTTAATGTGTCTAAACATTGCCATTGTAGTATTAATGTGCCAACTATTTTAACAATAGGTTTTGTCACTTTGCTTTATTGGATTGTCCAACGGATAGATTTCTGGTTGGCTGCCATCATGTGGTGGTGCAAAGCCTCTATAGCCCCTTCACAGTTCCCTGCGCCATCTTGAAATGTAGCCGGGCCTTTTCATCGAAGCGAGGTGAACGGTGAGCTTTCAATTTAGCACTTTGGACAATTATTCACATGTCTTTTTCATTGCAAGCTCACCGTTCGTCTCGCTTTGATGCAAAGGTCCGGCTACCTTTTAAGATTGCGCAGGGAACTGTGAAGGGGACTATTCCACGATACCGCTGTGTTTCTTGATTACAGACTCATTTACCCAGGGATAGCTTCATTTCAGCGTCTAAATATTCACAAATACCAACAGTAAAGTAAAGAATAAATAACTTTAACGTAACAATACAAACACTTTGGAATTACGAACCTCCACTGGAATGCATAAGCATTCAAAATAATTCCTTACAAAATCGAGGCTTAGCCTGAGCAACAGAGAACTCAAAACTGGAGTTTTACGTTAATAAATCTCCTAGCCCTTTTTACTGTGTTTCTTCTTCAGGTTTTAATGTTCTGCTTGAACTGACTTTTTTTCAGATTCTGTCTCACAAAGTAATGGCCCAAAAGACAATAAGGACAATAAGGACCAGCCAAAGGGTAGGTTGATCTATATGATGCCACTTTTGCAAAAGTCATTAAGTTTTTGTTACAGCTGACTGATTCCTGCTATAGGGGAAGGAGAGGGCCGGGGAAGGGTAAGTACGGTTGATGTGGTCTATATTAATCATCCATGTGGTTGTGGGCTCAATCTTTGGACGGGGTATTCAGTATAACTCTCTCACCGATGTGTAGTCCAAGCCTGGGGTCGCAGGTTCGATGCTTGACTAGATCGCATATGTGAGTTGAGTTTGCTGCCGATTTTGCTCTTCCTTGCCACGAGTGTTTTTCCTACGGGTTCTCCGGTTTCCTTCCTCTATAAATATCAACATATGAGTTGTGTGTTTGTTGTAAAAAGTGAATGAAGTGGTAGTGAATATTCCTTGTAATTCAGTTTTGACTGCTAGAAGGATTACGATAAACCATAAACCAATATGGGACGAAGCTCACAGAAGAGCACCATACGGGTACCCTCCTCCCCTCAATCCTCCTCTACCTATAAATCGTACCATTTCTAATGCTCCTAGTTGTTTTCATGTTTTACTAGATCCCAATACAAAAGCCAGCCAAGACAAAAAAACGTCCAAGAACCAGGCACCAACAATAGCAGGAGGAGTTTTAGCTGCGGCATTTATCATAGCCTTGATATTGGTTATAGCATACATGATTTACAGAAAGAAGAAACAGACAACTATCCCATACGACAAGCAGATCCTTTACACTGATGATACTGTTGATTTCTGATAAAACGTTATTATAATTGAAACGAGTTTTTGAAATTAGTTTCACCAGTAGCCGTTCTCCGCACCTTTTTCCGTAGCGAAATGTTTTCCTATTTCGGATTCATTTTCTCCAGAACAAGATTATTTGTTAGTCTTGATAACACCATTAAAAAAATTAATTGGTCGACAATGAAATAATCAAGGGAATGACCCGTGATCTGAAATGGGAAAACGCTCTAATCAGAGTGGTCTGTTTGATGCTTAAGTTTTCTTTGAGTTCAGTAGCTGCACGACGAGTAGCTGTAGTAACCATAATAGTTGTGTGTTAGTTGAAAAGCTGCTCTCCATACCACATTCGTCAAATATGACATGACCTTCTTGGTGATTTGGGTTTTGAAAAATTGTCCAATAAATACTAAGCTACGTTCTTATTTCAAATTAATAAAGTTAAAGTATGGTTAAATAATTACAATTTTTCATTATTTGATGTTTTCATTTTTGTCTTCAAAACATTTTTGATAGCTTTCCATCCAATAATGTTCTTCATTAGTATTTAATTGTCTTTAAATAATGTTTGAGAAAATTAAGATTATAGTGCTTCCCAATCGCACAATGTGACAAAGTGCAGCATTTGATGGATGTTCAATCAAGGCGTTTCGACGACATTAGGCTCCATAAACACTTGTCCTTGTTTTGAAATCTTTTTGTTTTTCGACAATGTCATGGAAACACCTTAATTGGACCTCACACCAAACCCGATTTTGTCGCAACGGCAAATTGTACGATTTCATGCATGTAATTAGGAAGCACCTTATAACTTATGCACTGCTTCTTCCCGAGGGGGAGGGTTTTTTTCTATTTTCCCAGACTCTTAAATTTCCCAATCTTAGCCCCAACACTTTTTAGGGTGCTCCGTGGTCCTTGCCACGACCACACGAAACCAATCGCCGAATTACAAATAGCCACATTCCTTTGGACATCACAATACAAAACGCTATGATTAAGGCTAGTTTTAGCTTATTTGAATAATGATACATGTAAGACGATGAACCTTATTTCCTTGTCGTAATAGCATGTATATATGTTTGCATCTCGTAATTTAATTTATCAAAGAAGAAGTCTTAGAAGAGAAGGTCATCGCCAGAAAACCGCGACATGCAAGTGCGGTCAGTAGTATTCAATGGGCGCATTGCGCATGCGTTTAATAAGTGGAAACAGAAAAAACCTACTCTATCGAAGATATTTAAACAAGGGAATCATCTCGACTTTATCTTTTTAATTTTTTTTAGTAGAAACTCGCGCGTTTTTCAAAAGTTCCCGCAAGTTTAGTAAAGACCGCTGACATTTCTGATTCATTCGCAGGCTTACGGACCTTCCTGCGATGGTACATACATTTGGGCGCTATTTTCTGGGGTCCCACTGGATATTCGGACCAAATATGCTATTGTGTGCCCCGATCGAGAGTTGCTCTTCAAAATGGCGTTTCAACTATGAGATTTGGATTATTCTTTGGGAAGATATCAAGCCCCGAAGTCAGGGCATTTTGCGAACTTTATATTATCGTGGAAACATGGAGGTATTTTTAAGCTGTTTGACTGATGTTATTGTTCAGCAATCGAAAGGAAACCTCGGATTTTATCCTAGATCCGAGACTTAGTTTCGAGCTGGTGCTCAAATAATTAAACAATATTTCTGAGTGCACACATTTGTTTCTTTTGTCGTCTATTCTCTGTTTCGGCGAAAAAACTAATTACAAACTATCTGTGGTTTTGGGTTTCTTGGCTTGGGATCCCTGTGGCACAGAAATAGCTGTTAATCGATGTAGTACAAATTTTGCTCCTAAAATCTGTCCTCAGTAGTCGATCTTCAAAATCTTTTATCTCAAAATAAAGATTAAAAGTTTATTAATCATTTTGAAGTGTTTTTTCTGCGAAAAATTCTCAAAAATGCTTATTTGGGCCTTTCACAATTCGGGGATTAATTCGAATCTCTCTTCACTATTTCTGTGCCACAGGGATCCCAAGCTAAGAAACCCAAAACCACAGATACTTAGGATGGTAAGCCTGTGAATAGATCCCTTGCACTAATTCCCAACCTGGGGGATAAAACAATGAAAAATATTAACATTACAAAACATTTCAATCCTCAAGAAAAAGCAGTTTTTTTTTTGTTTTTTTTTTTTGTTTTTTTGTTTTTTTGTTTTTTTTTTTTTTTTTTTTGACCCCAAAAACTAGCAGACTTTACTTTCCCTGGACGTTTTTCACTGGCCAATCCATGCATGATACCTACTGAGGGTTATTAGACTGACTATTGCTTACTTTCAATAGACGTCACTTCCGGTAGTATCTCCGTTTTCACTGGCTTGGAGAATGTTGGAGGTTGTGTGTGTATCTTGTTTTCTGGTTTCATGTTGTACAAATAATCAGATAGAATACTTTGAGGAGTTATTTTGATGTGATTTGATTTAAGAATCGCTAGTTGCCCCCCAGTCAATCATTGGTTGCCCCCCCCCCCCCCCCCCCAGTTAAATCCAGAAAAGTCACATGATTGATAGTAAGCAATTAATCCTTGCTCCGCCAATCAGCTGATCTGAGAAAATATATTAGTAGATCAGAATCGAGAAAATTTGCAAAACTAAGGTGTCATCCTTAGCAGCCAGAAGACTCCGGAAACGGATAATTCTTTATTTATTTTCTCACTAAATGGTGAATTTAGTACAAAATATCAATAACCTCGCCTGAAAATCTAGATTTATCTCAGATATCAATTTTTGTAAGTCGATTTTCGCAGGCTTCATGACACCTCAGTTTAGCAGTGAAGTCATTCATTCTACGTCACTATTTCAGGTCAACTGGAAATAACCAAGCACCAAAGTAACCAAGGGAAACAGAGGGACTGCTCGTAGACTGAAAGAGCAAACTAGAGCAAAATACCCCAAAATACCCACCGCTTACGCTGTCTCAGTAAAGAGCTTTGTGGGAGTCTTCTCAGACTGAAATTAAATACAAATATAAATTTCCATCGTAAAACGTCCTTTGTCCTTCTTGTTTGGTAAACAGTATAGCATTTGATAGCCTGTGGGCTAACTCTGGGCTACTAGATGGCTCCAGTGTAGCCCACCTCAGTGAGTTTCAAATGCTCAGTGATTCGTGACAGGAGGAAAGAATAAATTTAATTTAGCACGGAGCCTCGTACTGAGACCTTTGTGCGTGCATGTGAATCATATCTCGGAAGTGGGCTATGGAACCCACCACTCTAGTGTTGAGGGAAGGCGGCATCAGCAGTATGAACCTGATCCTTGCTTTCGTTCAGTGAAGCTCTTGGAGATTGAAAGGCTGCATACCGGAAGTGTTGTGGTCAAGATGTAACCGCTAGCTTACTCAAATGAAAGGTAGCGTGGAATAATGAATAATTATAGAATATGCACTTTGTGGGTTTTTTTGTGTCACGTGGTTGTCCAACTTAACACTTCAGACAATGCAAAGCGCTTTCGATTATTGTGCTGAGCCAGACGGTGAGTACTTTGCTTCCTTGTGCTCCACTACGAAACACCACAGCTATCGCAGGTTTATCGACCGTATACCCATGCGGAAACGAAACTGACAAAGCTAGGTAAGTATTGAAGATAAAATCACCATTAAGACTGTAAATATACTGGGGTTTTTTGCTCAATGTTTTACTCTTGGTTTCATACTAATGCCTTGTACTGTGGACTATGATACTACTTACTAATGCTTCTCACTGGGTCTTAGTACATCATATTATGAGAAAATGAGTTTCTTGACACTTTAGTGGCTTTTTGCGACGATTTTAATTAAAAACATTCCAATAGGACCTGGTAATTGAATTCTGTCACAGACATTTGATTTTTTTAAGCATTTTACGAGTGTTATATACACACATGCTGATTATAAGAACCACTGCTTTCGTTCTTTATCACGCGAAGTACAACTTATAGGATTTATCGTGACCGCTTCGGTACCAAAATGTGTAAAATGTAGGTAATATTTCCAAAAGATTCATCATTAAAAAGAGCCAATTCCCTTTTGGCATTAAAGTAGTCATAATATGAGATTAAAAAAGGAAAATACTTAGTTCTTGGATTAATATTATTAAGTCGATGCTGGTTTTCACACACGATTTTTTCCCTATTTTTATTTAAAAAGTCAACTTGTTATTTCCGATATTTACATTTTTATTTTTGAAGATAGAATTCATCAGTTTCCGCTGAAAACATCATTAGCGACATTATGTCTGGTATATTTTTTCTTGGCCTTTGCCCAGCTAGGTGATATGCTTTTTGTTCTGTCGGATTAAAAACATTCAAAACTAATTCCCTTCTAGATATTGCTAATATTCTTCGATATTATCAGGGTCTAACGCACGTGTTTATAAGAGTAGTATAATTGATTTTTTTTGGGAAAGCCATTCAAGTGCACACATTCACGAACCTCAACACTTCTTTCAAAAAAAAATTGTCCAAACATTAATATAAAGAATCCAAAAACAATGAAGAAGAAGAAGAAAATCAAAATCGAAAAAGCTTAAAAGCATTAAAAATTTACAATACGATATTTTTATGTCTGCAGTTTCGAATAATGAGCGTGTTATTTTGTATTTCTTTTTTCAAAAAAATGGCACTTTACAATGATGGTGAGTATTTGTTTATGTAAAAAAAAACTGGTAGTTGACCTCAAACCATCAAATAGACAAAAAATCTATCAAATATTTATGAAACACTTAATGAAATCTATTCCAGCTGGGCTCGCGTGGTTTGTATTTAGTGCTATGGCTTTTGGCTGTGTGTTTTTTTCCTTATGTTTTTCAGTACATTACAAATGTATTTATCTAATAATGCTGCAGGGCCTTTAGATCTTTCTTTTTTATTCCATTTTTAAGATTCTCCCTGAGGTTAAAATCCAAAAAAATTGCAATGCAATCAATACAATTTTGTGGCCCATGGCGGTCAAAATATCTTAATTTGAGTAAACTGGTTTTATGTATTGTATCGTATCATCTGTGATGAGATAAACCACAGCGAGCCCAAATCAAAGCTTCCTGAACTACCATTAACAATTGTGGGATGGATTTGCATTCTTTTTTCAATAAACAAACCCTGTTTATGAGTCATTTCTCATTTCCCAATACCCTCACTCCAATATCTGTCGAAATATTTACCAAAATTACTATGCGGTAGCTGGCGTCTATACATGTCCAAAGGCATCAATACACAGTGCTAAGCATAGGTTTGAATAATTGACGTTCCAAGTTTCACAGAAACGAAACCGTCGCTTCAACCTTAACGTATTGCCATAAAAAAGTGACCAAAATTATCAAAGTTGAAAATTGGCGAGAACAGGAATAATCAATGCGGTTTTTCTCCTTTTCAGATTTTTTATACAGTGCTCCTTTATTATCTTGTGGAGCTCGCTTGTTTATTCATAACGTGATACTTGTATTGCGGTTAACCAGCGGTTCTAAGCCGTCTAAACACAAATAGTTAAGGGAATTCAGCAACAAAAAAATTGCTCAATTTAATGTGCTAGTGACACATCACGTTATGAGTACTCCCTCCCTCTCCTCCCTTTTCCTCCCCTTCCCTTTTCCTCCCCTCCCCCTTTTACCTCATGATATGAAAATATAGGAATCTAGGGATATTAAGGATTCCGAGTACTTTGGTATTCCGATGCCAAAATGAATTCTAATTATGTGAATTCCAGATCCATTCCTTTCGAACGAAGACTTGGTAAAAGTCATGCTGATAATCCTTTTTGGCCGAAAGTGTAAAAAAATTAACTTGCTTGGTGACAATAGGTCGTTGATGATGGCATTGATGATTACTATAACAATGTCTAAATGCTTCCAGTATCTTCTTCCTTGTTTTTAATCCCTCATAGCATAACAAAACAACTGGTGCTCAGTGAAATAAGAAATAGTAGTGTGCAAGGGATTCTTGTAGTGGGAGAATATGACTCAAACGTCCTATACAGTGAATTATGACAGAGTTATCTAAGGAATAAAAAACAGTTTTCCGTGTATTATTGAAGAGATAAAAAACGAGCGCGCGTGCTATGTTGAGTTATATTAGCACGCGGGAAATTGCGCGAGCCCGAGAGAAGTGCAGAGAAGCACGAGCCGAAGGCGAGTGCTTCTCTGCACTTCTCGAGGGCTCAAGCAATTTCCCAAGTGCTAATATAACTCAACATAGCAAAAGCAAGACGAGTTTTCTATCTCTTTTATAAAATAACTAAGATATAACGCGCAATTAACTCAAGAGAAGTAATAAAAACATCAGCTTGCTTTGCTGACGTCATTTCCTCACGATCTATGTTGAGTTATATTAAACGGTAATTGACCAATCAGAGCGCGCGTTATATCTTAGTTATTTTATAAACTCTGATAAAGACACGCGGGATGTGGAGAGAACACGAGAGAAGCGTAGGAAACAACGACGCGTAGTGGAGTGGTTTCCAGCTTCTCAAGTATTCTCTCCACTTCCCAAGTGAGAGAAAAAAATGATGTGAGCATGTATTATGCTCTCATAAAACATGGCTTTTTGACCAATCAGAGCGCGCGTAATATCAAAGTTATTTTATAAAAACCTTTTGACAATATCTTTTCAGGTAAAATGGAACAAAGCATGTTTAAGATGTTTGGAGGTGTGATATTTCTGCTACACATTGCTTTCATTGTATTACCGATTAATAATACTTTAGCAGCAACAACTATCAAGCCAACCAAAGAAGCTCAAGCTGTGGCTACAACTGAAGGGCAAAGTTTAATTCAGCTAACCACTATGGCACCTTCTACTGCAGCACCTACCACGGCTGATACTACCACTACTGCAGCACCTACCACAGCTGATACTACCTCAACGGCACCTCCTACTGCAGCACCTACCACGGCTGATACTACCACAACGGTACCTCCTACTGCAGCACCTACCAAGGCTGATACTACCACTGTGGCACCTTCTACTGCAGCACCAACCACGGCTGATGCGACCACTATGGCACCTTCTACTGCAGCACCAACCACGGCTGATGCTACCACTATGACACCTTCTACTGCAGCACCCACCACGGCTGATGCTACCACTATGGCACCTTCTACTGCAGCACCAACCACGGCTGAAGCGACCACTATGGCACCTTCTACTGCAGCACCAACCACGGCTGATGCTACCACTGTGGCACCTTCTACTGCAGCACCAACCACGGCTGATGCGACCACTATGGCACCTTCTACTGCAGCACCAACCACGGCTGATGCTACCACTATGACACCTTCTACTGCAGCACCCACCACGGCTGATGCTACCACTATGGCACCTTCTACTGCAGCACCAACCACGGCTGAAGCGACCACTATGGCACCTTCTACTGCAGCACCAACCACGGCTGATGCTACCACTATGGCACCTTCTACTGCAGCACCCACCACGGCTGATACTACCACTATGGCACCTTCTACTGCAGCACCCACCACGGCTGATGCTACCACTATGGCACCTTCTACTGCAGCACCAACCACGGCTGATGCGACCACTATGGCACCTTCTACTGCAGCACCAACCACGGCTGATGCTACCACTATGGCACCTTCTACTGCAGCACCCACCACGGCTGATACTACCACTATGGCACATTCTACTGCAGCACCCACCACGGCTGATACTACCACTATGGCACCTTCTACTGCAGCACCTACCACGGTTGATACTACCACTGCGGCACCTTCTACTGCAGCACCCACCACAGCTGATACTACCACTATGGCACCTTCTACTGCAGCACCTACCACGGTTGATACTACCACTGCGGCACCTTACCTACCGCCAACGACAAACAGCACAACCACTGCAGCACCCACCACAGCTGAGACTACCACTGTGGCACCTTCCCTACCGCCAGCGACAAACAGCACATCCACTGCAGCATCCACCACAGCTGATATTACTACTATGGCTCCTTCCCTACCGCCAGCGACAAACAGCACAACCACTGCAGCACCAACTACAGCTGGTACAACTACTATGGCTCCTTCCCTACCGCCAGCAACAAACAGCACATCCACTGCAGCACCCACCACAGTTGATGCTACTACTATGGCTCCTTCCCTACCGCCAGCGACAAACAGCACATCCACTGCAGCACCCACCACAGCTGATGCTACTACTATGGCTTCTTCCCTACCGCCAGCGACAAACAGCACAACCACTGCAGCACCCACCACAGCTGATGCTACTACTATCGCTCCTTCCCTACCGCCAGCAACAAACAGCACATCCACTGCAGCACCCACCACAGTTGATGCTACTACTATGGCTCCTTCCCTACCGCCAGCGACAAACAGCACATCCACTGCAGCACCCACCACAGCTGATGCTACTACTATGGCTTCTTCCCTACCGCCAGCGACAAACAGCACAACCACTGCAGCACCCACCACAGCTGATGCTACTACTATCGCTCCTTCCCTACCGCCAGCAACAAACAGCACATCCACTGCAGCACCCACCACAGCTGATACTACTACTATCGCTCCTTCCCTACCGCCAGCAACAAACAGCACATCCACTGCAGCACCCACCACAGCTGATACTACTACTATGGCTCCTTCCCTACCGCCAGCAACAAACAGCACATCCACTGCAGCACCCACCACAGCTGATACTACTACTATGGCTCCTACCCATAGAACAACCACCAAAATCTCAACTACTGCAACAACAAACAGTACAACTACTTTAACGCCAACTACTACAAAAATTACAACTGTGACAACTTCTCTACCCTCGTCAACCATCTCTAATGTACCACCAACTACAAATGAAACTACAACTGCTTATTCCAAAACGTTCCCAAAAACGTTAGAACCAAGCACTACAACTGAGGCGACTACCACAAAGGGTAGAGCCAAAACAACAGGTGAAGTTGAACTACCAAAAACTGAACTGCCATCCACTCCTACAACAACTGGAATCTCGACAACTGGTATGAATTTTTTATGATTATGCTTTTACCATAACTAATGTTATTTCCTACCCCTTGGGAGCAGTAACTCTAGGCAACGTACTCATATATTCTACCGCTGACCACTCGAAGACCACTAGAACCGCTCAAAGACGAGTGTCGTAGATCCTCACGTCTCCTCAATGATAAGCATTGCGCATGTGCTGCCTAGCTCTTTTTCTCCGTTCAGCTTCTGGATTTCCTTTGCTATATATTACTGTTGAAAAGTGTTTACAATAGAAAATTAAAAACCAATTTTCTAATTGGCAAAAATATGTTTTCACTTGAAATATTTTTCCTCTAGTCTGTACTACCTAATCGATCCTACCATATAACAGTGGCTACGAACAAATGAAACATCCAACTCGCTTTTCTTTTTTAAGGTATGAACGTCACGAATCATAATGTGTTAGCAGCAAAAGCAGCTCGCAGCCTTGGCGGGGGATCCATCGCAGGGATCGTCATTGGGGTGTTAATACTCATCATTATCATCGTGGTGGCGGCGATATTCATCAAGAAACGTTATTTCTCAACTGCCAACAAATCGTACGATGAGGTTGAGATGGATGATTATTTTTAATCAGATGGATGGTCGTTAATGCGGTAACGAAAAACGGTAAATGATTTACCTAAATGGAAATTTAGTGGTTTTGTATTCAAATTTTGCAAACGAAGTCTATATGATAAATAAACTTGAACTTGCTATTGGCAAGTGTTTGGAACGCTGGTACATCTGAACTCTCCTTGGCCATCGAGTTAGGGCAAGCTTGAGCGCAAACGAAGAAGTTTCCTGCGACCTTGTCCTTAGATAGATTCTGTCGAAACCAGTAGAGATTAAATTCGATATGAAAAATTAACACGGTTGTTGTATTAGTGGAAAACGCAAGGTACTAGTCTGCAGTTTTGTATTGAAGAGTTGTGATTGGGTTCGGTTATGTTGTCTTTAATTGGTTTGAAAAGTAAGGAAGCCAGACACCCAATAAATCCCTGTATGTCTTGCAGCTTTGGTATCAATGAGACAATGTTTCGTGAATCAAAAGGCACCTTTAATTAAGCAAACTTTGCTCAAACATGGACCAAAGGACAATTATTCAAATGAGTCTTTGCTTTGATTACACCCATGGCTTTTGACCTTAATGGGCAACTTGAACTCATTTGGGGATTCGCCCTCAGCTGCCTGCAATATCCCCACGAGTGTTGCATGCCTTAGTAATTATTTATTAAATAATACAAGAGTACTTCACTATTTACTCTTCTACAAACCACGTATAGAGATCACAGAGATCCTAGAAATATGATTTCTTTTTGAATTTGATGTTTAACTGAAATACTGAAGGAATTATTGAAATAGCAAAGTATTCCTTGTGTCGTCGCCCCTCTATATATGATAGTCCCCACCCCCCCGGGGAAGGGGGGTTTGTGTCTCATTTTTTCTGTATTTTCCATGCAAAACATTTTGTGATAGTATTAGAAATTTAGTATTATTTTCCTAAGTTAAATATATAAGTAATAAGAAATAGATAAGAACTTTAAAATGTAAAATATATATTTTGATGTTAGGTATTGAATATTTAATATTAAAATATTGATACGAAAAGTGTTTGACACTTATTATATCTAGTGAATTCACATTCAGCTTTCATTTCTGAACAAAATATACATAAAGAAGTTTTTTTTTTCTTTTTTCTTACTTCTGACTTCTTCTTCTTCTTCTTCTTCTTCTTCTTCTTCTTCTTCTTCTTCTTCTTCTTCTTCTTCTTCTTCTTCTTCTTCTTCTTCCTCTATTTTTGCCAATCAGGAAAGGGGGTCAGGTAATATTTGGAAGAGGCAACAGATGATTTTGCTGACCCCCCCCCCCCCCCCAACCCCCCACCATACACTAATAAATGAAAGCCCCCTAATGTGCTTAACTATTTACCTAGAGCATGCGCAGTGTCTGCTGAAACTATATTCTTGGTAAAGCTGTTAACGATGGAATGATGGACAAAGGCGCATGTCTGTAAGGTTTTTTCAGCCCCAACGATAAAGTGTAAAGGAGCCTGCGTTGTGGCTTTCTGGGGTCGGGGAAAGGGAGGGGAATTGGGGAAGAGTGAAGGAGAGGAGAGGCTCCTTCCCTCCTTCCTTCATCCCCATCCCCTTAAGGGCTAAAAGACTATAAAAAAAGTGTTATTATCCAACTGATCTGAAATAGTGACGTAGAAATGACGTCATTGCAAAACACAGATGTCATGAAGCCTGCGAAAATTAAGGATTTTATATTTGAGATGAATTTTGATTTTCAGGAGAGGTTTTTCACATTCTTTTGTATACTTTTACTATGATATTCTTCATTGAATGGGAAAATGTAATAATGAAATAACCATGTATAAAAAATTGTCGTACGTGAGAATAACCATATTGTTTACGTTTGTTTCTTCCACGAATTTTTAATAAGTTACCGAGCTTTCGCACTTCTAGTAAGACCTATTTTTCGCCCTGAAAGCTCGAAAGCTCGGTAACTTATTAAAAATTCATGGAAGAAACAAACGTAAACAAAAAAGAAATAACCGTTTCCTGAGCCACCAGGCTACTAAGGCTAACATCACAGTTTTGCAAATTTTCTCGATTCTGATATTTGCATAATATATTTGTTTTTTCTTAGAATTGGCTATACTTATTCAGGTCTCAGAGTACCAAGCAATTGAAAGTAAGGCTAGGCAGCTGATAATTGCTGATCACTCATTCAAGTAACCTTTCATTTTTAGTCATGACTAAAAATTTCTTTCCTTAACTTCCGCAGCCCTTCTTGGCCATCGATCCGCACGCAGATGAGACGGAACACGTTTTTCAATATACTGACTAGAAATATAGAGATGATAACTAGCGGTAAGCTAGTGTGGGCTGCGTCGGTGTTTTTTTGACTAAAAATATATTTCATTAATCAGCTCCAGAACGATGGTTTTTGTATAATTGACAAAATTAAGGTTATGACTTACAGCACGTACAAACTAACACTGAACATAATTATGCCTCCCGTTGAGTCAAAAATCGAAAACTATAGATGGTTTGCGATGAAATACGGTAAAGACGCCATATAGCTATATGATATACTACAAACTGAAGTATTCTCATATCACAAGGATCGGCTTTAATAAAATTAGAAAGAATTTTTTTCAATAGTAAAAGTTAAATTTTGCTCGCTTTGTTAATGCAAAACAGCTTCTTGCTAGCTTGTCGTGTTAAGTCTATAAAAGCAGAGTTGCAAGCTTTTAGTGCTGAAAATAAGACCAAAGCTCTCCTAATTCATAGATAAACATGACTAAGGTTTTTCGATGCCATTAGGGGCACAGATGTTCAAGGTACTGAATTAATATGCTGATGTAATCATTTCTTTTCATGAACTCCACAAGACATATTGAAGTAATTCACGAACTATTACTAACTACGAAATTTATCGCGCACGGCCGAAAAGAAAACACGGCATAAAGATAGCAAGAACAAGGTTTGTAACTACAAGAATATTATCCTTAAATACTAAGTATTTTTTGATATATACTTACACTCCATACAGGGTCGTTTATTTTATTGCTACAAGCCAGCATTGAGTTACAATCTTCCTGTTTTTGTTTTTTTTTTGGCATTCTCTGAAATTCATTTTTATTTTGACATGTTTTGGAAGGCAATATGTTTGATGCCTTCTTGTTGGCCAGGTTTTCTCAAATTTTAACATCATAACATGGTACAAAAGGTTGCGTTTTCCCCTCATTTTGCCAAAGGGAAAACTGAGGGATAATTTGAAGTGTATTATCTATGTTTCTTTGTATTTCACATTATTGTAATTTATCATATATTGACATTTCTTTTTATTATATAACACCTTTCTTGTAAGCTTTACAAAAATAAATTTTATTTGAATCAGATTCAGCTGCTTATGTGCAGTCTAGTAAGCTCTAAATAAGTGTCATTAATAATTCTTAGTTCCTGTCAAATACTATTTCTAATTTATCGTGCCTATTTATTTACTGATACATATTCCTTATTCGGCAATCGTCATTTTGTTTCAAATTTCATTAGGCAGAGAGAGATTGGGTATTGATTGTTCGCGCGAGACTGGGCAAAGCTTCTGGGTAGGCATGTCATTAAAATTCTCTACTTTCCCATAACCCATAATTTAATGATTTGCTTTTTGGGGGTAACTGGTCAAAAATCTGTCCCAAAACTAAACGTTCTTCAATCGAATGTACAGTATACCTGTTTCTGTCTTTAAAATACTGATTATTGATTACAGATCATTGTAAGTTGATGTTGCTGCGTTCAGAACAACAAGATGTTAATGCCGGTTTTCACTGAAGATCTTTTTCTGTTTCTTAACTATTTGGTTTTATATTAAGATATCAAACCAGGTATTTTCAGCTTTGAACAATAATGCTCGTATTTTCTGCCATATTATCCACCAACTTGACTCAAGAGTTGTTAAGATTGATCCTGAGCGCAAGCAATATGCAGCAAGTGATTGAGGAAATCTTCATGAAACTGCGACACTCCCAAGACATCCACAGAAGCTGAGCCGTCGTATGGATTTCGGACGCCCGATCCGTCCTTAATGCACGGATAACGCAGAATAATGTTCTAACAATGGAGAGAATAGCAGGACATGACAGGCGGTAGGAACTGAAAATTGGGGGGGGTAGGGTGGGAGAGGGGGGGGGGGGGGGGGGCGAAACAGTCAACATTACGCCGAAGCAAAGAAAATACGACAAAATTAAATCACCGAAGCCAAACAATATAAAAAAACAAGAACACTAAAATCACAAACGCAAATAAAACAAACAAAGTGAGCAAAATCGCCGCAAACAGTGTGGAGGTAAAACTTTGCCTAAATGGGGGGCTCAGCCACCTTAAATTTAAAATGGAAGAAGGGGGGGCTCTAGCCAGCCTCAAGACCATACCTATTGAGCTAATCCCTTGCACTATCTACAACGCACGAAATCAGTTGAAAATGTGTGCATTGTTTTCAGAGCTATTGCTGTGCTAGTCGAGAAACAAAACACTGAGTCGAGCCTGGCCTGAAACAACCTCAGGGTTGATCAAGGGCGCGGTTAACTCACAGATCGAGTATTAGGACCTTGATGGGACTATACATTGAACCTACTCAAGCTTTCATTTCTTTGAAACTGAGAAATAATCATATCAAACTTTGCTGTTTTCGCTTGCAGTTTGCCATAGTGTAACTGATTCATGTCTACCCAGATGCTTTGCCCAGGCTCAGAGCGGTACTCAGTTTCCTTCGTATGCAAATTGCCCATTTCAGACCACATGACATTCCCTTGAGAAATGTTCTTTTGTTAAAATATTTGCACATGGAAGAATCAACTCCCAAGAGTGGCATCACGTGGTCTGAAATGGGCACAACAAACAACGAAGGTAAAGAGGTCTATTAAACTTAAGGTATTGACTTTCAAGCTCTCGAAAACTATAAGACCCTATGGTATCCCCACTATCTAAGATACCCTTTTGTAGAAATGTATTTCTAAAAATAAAGCTTTCAATAAACTCGCAACTTATCCATTACGCATATCACTTTCAATAAATATCTAGTCAGTAAAGTGTGTGCGCGATCAGCTTTCTCATGAACGGAGGATTCATGCTGGGGGATGTTGATAGCCAATGGCGGCAAGTGTTTGATCTATACATCATGGGCGGTCATTTCATATGAACGCAAAAACGATATCCAAGACATGCGGCTCGTCCAAACAGATGCAGTCCACTCTAGTTTTGGCGTAATTGATTTCATTTTAGTCCACTATTTGTCATTCTCTTAATATTACATTTCTGTTTTCCATGAAATGTGAAAGTATTTCTGTTATCCATCTTAAGATATTCAATTCGTCTTTCCAAGCCGCGGGGGATTTTTTGTCCAAACTTCAAAATATACTATATAGTTTGAAATCTTAGGAAGGAAACAAGACACAGAGTATGCTGTCACTCTTTTAAAGAGATCGATTTACACGGTGAAAACTTTTGCTTACAACTGTCGCATGCAATCTGCTTACGCCACGCTTACAACACGAATTGCGTCGTGTAAATCGACCCTACAACTGTTGTGTACGAAGAGAAAAACGTTGTAGCAAATTGTAGTGTTAATTTACAGGACTGAATTTCTGTTGTAAGATGGTCGTAAGCAGATTGAATTCGACAGTTGTAAGCAAAAGTTGTATCGTGTAAACCGGCCTTTAGCAAATGACTACGCTTGTCATCATTTAAATATTTTATTGATTTTTCTTTTTCAGGGAAGATTTGATAATTTTGAGCATGGGTAGAATCTTTGTAATAATAATGTTCCTGACGGAAATGGTTGTTGCTATGGAACCAATAACCTATGTATCCTCGCCTCCAGTAACCACAGCAAGGAAAGAGATCCTTGACTTAAAGCAGACTGTTAATGCTGCTTCAACTGGATTACCAACCACGACAACACTAACCGAACATGAAGCGAAACTATCTGATGATGCTTCATCAACTGGATTACCAACCACGACAACACTAACCGAACATGAAGCGACACTATCTGATGATACTGCAGCTCATAAGAAGCAAGATCAAGCTATTAAACTTAGAACGACGAATATTTCCCAGAATTCTCTTGTATCTTTAAAGACATTTGAAGGCTCAAGTACTTTAGTCCAATTCAGCACAGCTTCAATAGCCACTGGCGTTGTAAAATCTGTACAAGCAACGCAAACATTCCCATCCATACTCCACTCCCCAAGTGTTAGCAATTTGATGTTACTATTACAAGACGAGCCAGCGTCGACAGAAACACTAATGACAATAATAGCAAAGCATAGCAATTCATTAGTTTCTCTGGTATCAGATGCCAAAACATCTTATCCTTTGACTACTTTATCAAGTGATTACGGTCGTTTCCATTCACATTTATTATCGACGTCAGGCATTGTTTTTTCCGTCCAATCAAAGACTGAGCATTTATCGAACATCCCACATTTGAATACTACACCCATTAAGATATCCAATACCATCGAATCAACAACAGCAATCACTTCAACCATGCAATCAACTCCAGAAACTGAACTATCGATCATTAAGCTTTTACCAAGCAGTCTGAGCATTAGTTTCATGGACAAATCTAAAACAATTTCGTCATGGACTAACACTATGACTCCAACCATACAATCAAGTGTACTTACTTACCCAAAAACAGATATACGACCAACCAGGAATCTACCGTTTACAGCTTCAGTTTTAAGAGCAAGAACTCCATCCCATGATGTCGTCCCAACTACCAGCTATATCCTACAATCAACTCCACAATCCACCACAAATGTTACAGATTTTACAGGGACACTCCAAAGCAGCACCATGGCAGACACCATCACAGGGCTAGTGATCGGGTTAATTATATTGATCCTGGTACTCGTGGTAGCAGTGAAAAAGATCAAAAAGCACTACCACTCTAGACATCAACGTCGACACCGGACGGAAATGGAAATGCACTTCCTCAATCAGTACGACGCTTTAGTTTGATCCCTCTAGTGCCATATGAACTGTTGTCGCTGACTGATGATTGCGGCCGAAGAATTTTTAGCAAGCTCCACAAACAATTTATTAAGTGGAATTTATTAGTGAAACTATTTTGAGAATGGAAATAATAAGCAATTATTGGACGAGGTTGAGCAAAATATCATGATTTGTTAGTGGCGAGCAAGCAATTATTTGCCGATGCCGAAGGTCGATATTTTGCGATAACCGAGTTCAACAATTGTTTTATCATTCAAATTATTGTTTCTAATCTTTGAGGGGCAGTGCGCACGAGTCAAACAATAACAAAGAAGTTAGCTCATTTTTAGAGGGAAGCGAGCCATTGTCAAATGCAGCGTTACTGCGCATGAGCAAACCGTTATTTGCAGTAAGATGACTCTGCACTGTAATGCGCATTTGTAGGCAGTTATTTGCAGTTCTCTCTGCCAATCAAAATGACGGGAAAAAATTATTTGAATGATAAGCTTGCTTGCGTACCCTATACTCGGCTCGTAGGGTACTGTTTTTCGAAGCGCGCGAGCCAGGCGTACTCTGTACTATTCCTTCTTCTCCTGCTTCTCCGCTCTTCTCTCACGATTCCCCTTTTCAATCTCTTTTTTCTTTTTCTTTTTTTTCTTTCTCTTCTCCTTTTTTACTTCCTTTCCTTTTCAATTCTTACTTTCCTAACTAGCTTTTTTCTTCGTTTCTTACGTTATCCGCTCTTCCATAATTAAAAATAAGTTTTTTTTCGGCCAAGTCTTGAAAACTTGAGAAACATGTTTTTCTGTATCTATATTTGTTCAGAATTAACTCTGATTTGTTCAAGCAGCTCAGATATTGAATAATTTACTCAATCGTCAAAGAAAGTCCGTCTATACAAAGAGTCAATATTAACACACACATTGATCAAAGATGATACCATTCTGCCTATGATGGTGCACGTGTCTAGCAGGTCTCCCTATTAAAACATTTCCCAAAAAAATGACATCGTCGCGTAGTTAATATACATCGTGAAGCAGTTTATCATTGCTGACAACAGGAAGTCAATCCCTTCAAGCCAAGAATAGAACAAAGTAAACATCACATAGTTGATCAGTTAAGCGTGGGGAGATTATTTAAATTCACAATGACAGTAATTAACATTTTGTTCGTCAACAATCTCAAGTCACATGAACCATAGTGCTCCTGTAGCGTGCTCATATGCATTTTGCCTGGCAAAAACTCACGTCAAACAGCCTTCAGTGCTAAAGCCTTCGCATTTTGCCTCTATTTTCCTTACCAGCTAAGTTGGCTGTAAAGTAAGCAATATAGAGTCCTTTGGAGTTCACTTGGATATTTCTACACAAACTTGTAAGTACAGCCGCAGTGATCTTTTACCTATTCAATGCGGAACTTTGTATGATATTGCTAGACTAATCGCACTCGTAATGAAGTAAGAGAATGTAAGACGATAATATGTGGTCACTTTTTTTAAGTTAAAGTTACATAAAAAAAGCTTATGGTTATATCAAAATAAGGCCGTTTCCAATCAAAAGAGCCAAGGAATGCCTGAAATGCGAGAATGTAAAATTTACAATGTGCTTTTAGCAGATTAAACTGCAGTTGTTTCTCTTTCGCAGTTGGACATGGTGCATATTTAAGCGGGCATATTTTGTTTTCTTCAGTTAAACGTTTGGAGTATTCGTTAAACGTTTGAAGAAGTTGTCGATGTGTTTTGCAAATAAAATTTGATAGATACAGAATGGCATATGTAAAATTCGAAAATATTTTGGCCTGATTTCTGGCCGCAAGCTTCGACAATTATTTCATCAATTCTTGTATCAAAGTATACACATTCAATTCCAAGGAAATTTATTATCCGCTTTGTCGTTTCTTTTTTATACAGAAATATGAAATCAGGTTCGATATGTTTGGTATTTGGTCTGATCTTGGTTACTAGTGGAGAAAATAATACCAAAGTACCAACAACAGCACCACAACCAATTACGACAGTTATTAATGCACAAAGAACGGTTGCTAGTACAATACTTGCCACTACCAAGCAAGTCATCACAACGACAGATGGCAATAATACACCAGATACGGTTTTAACAAGTAAAGCACCAGAAATAACACATGGGTCCCCGAGCACAACCCATGAGAGTGTGACAACAGTGAATAAACAAATGTCATCTGGTACCTCGACTTCTGCAGGCCCAGCTACCAACATTGAAGAAACTACGTCTAAACCAACTGCAACCAAACCAAATGATTTGACCACTAACAGCATATCATCAACATCAATTCCTGCAACATCTAATGCTGCAACGAAACCCACCGAAAAAACTACAGGAAAAGTATCAACTAATTTACCATGGACCAAAAAGACATCAACAATACATTCTGCAACTCAACTGACTATTGTCGCAACTAGTAAAGAAACGCCACCAACAACCCTTACCACAATCAGAACAACTACTGGAAAAGCTACAACCACTTCACCTATGTTACCCTCAACCAAGCAACCCTCAAAAGTAACCACTTCTAAAACAACAGCTGCTACTACGACAACAGTAAGGACAACAACAACAAAGACAACAACAAAGTCCTCGAGTAAAAAAGCGTCAACCACAACTTCTGCCAGGAATACACCTACAGGAAAAAAAACAACAATCTTTAGCACAATGACTTCTACAGCAGCCCATCCCACAACTACCAATACTACGGTAAAGAAAACAACCAACCCCACTACTACAGCAAGTACTAAAAAAACTACAGATAAATCGACTGTAACACCATCGAGCAAACAAACTTCAACAACAACGACAACAGCAACAGGTCCAATAACTACAGAAAAGGCTAAATCCACATCAACAACCACCAAAAGTACTAAACCTTCAACTAAGAATGTCACAACAGTTCCTACTCCTGCCACTGCAAAAAATAACAAGACTTCTACAGAATCCATAACAACAGAAAATCATCCCAGTCAGTCAACTTCTAAACCAGTCACAGGACAAAAGAGCAGCACAAGAGCAACCACCAAAATAGTAACACCACCTAAGAATAGTACTCCCGTTAAAACAAAACAGTCTACCATAGTCACGACAACAGGTAAAGATTAGCATTGCTAATGAGTTCCAAATTGTTTTGCATAGGTTACCTGTGACACTGAGCCACATGAATAGAAATAGACCCCTTGCAGCACTTCGGAATGCAGCTCATAGACCATTTTAATAAACACTTATCAAGAGGGTCTATAGACCCCTTTCACGTATACTAATGTTAAAGTAGCTCAATAGACCACTCACGTGATGTCAAAAGGCAGCTAAATTTGGAGTACCAGACAGAATAAATTTCAATCTCCTGAGAAACCTATTGTTTTGTCCTAGAAATTGAGCTGCATTCTGACGTGCTGCAAGGCGTATATAGCTTTAGTCTTTGGCACATGACCATACATGTTTAATCAATATATTTACATATTATTGACACTTTGGTTCCACAACTCCCAAAATCTTTCGTTGATAGTACGATTATTGATTTAATACAGGGGGAATTTACCCAAATCTGATGATCATGATGATTATGATGACCATGGTGATAATGATGATGATGATGACAATGATGATCATGACCATGATGACCACGGTGATGATGATGATGATGACAATGATGACAATGATGATCATAATCATGATACTTGTGATGATGATTACGATGATGGTGATGATTATGATGATGGTGATGATAATTATGAGGATGATGATGATGACAATGATGATGATGATAATAATAACAATAACAATAACAGTTCTTTTAACCACATAACCAAAACATATGCAAACACTTGTTTATTTCAGGAGGACATCCCGTGCAAGGGAAGTCTGGTAAAAGTTCGAATGCAGGTCCTTTAGCAGGCCTAGTGGTTGGCATAATGGTAGCAGTAATAGTTACAGCGGTGGTTGCAGTAATCCTAATCAAAAAACGCTGCTTCAGAAAAAGAAGAGGTGATCATGAACAGCTGGTTAATATGGATGACCTTTAACCATTTTTTAAGGCCTTAATTTTTCGTAAATGATAACGTAAGCAAGATGATAACATACACTTAGATAGATAGATAGATAGATAGATAGATAGGTGATAAATTCCTCGCTTCGAGTTTTTATGTATTAGTATAACTTTTTTAAGCGGCGCATTTGGCCAAAAATGAAACAATATTTTAGAGGAGTGATATATGCGTGGTCGGAAATGAAATGTTACGCCCAAAGTAAAAGGTCTATTGCTTCGTTGTTCATCAAGATTGTAGGCGTGCAAGAGAAACTAGCTCGTAGGAATTTCCAAACTGGAATGAAACACCAACACCAACACAGAAGATATTCATGAATAAGAGTAGTATACCTATGCAGTTCAAAATCAATAATAGGTAATTTCACTGAGTTATACTTGTAACAGAAGGGGAACTGCGTGGATCTTAGTCGTTGATTGTCTAAGATCGCTTGTACAAGCCTAATTCACCAATCAAGGTTCCCGATAGAAATGTGCGGTGATATGGTATTAAAGCCAGCTACCACCCCTATAGTAAGGACTAACAATACCGAACTTCCCTCCCCCCCCCCCCCCCCCCCCCAGGGTAGACAATTTGACCGTGGCTTCTCAAAAAGTCAAACTCCCCTGGAACTGTGCACTATCATTCCTCTTCGATTATCATTGATAAGTGCACGAGATTAAATTATGCAATAAAATAACAAAAAGAGTAGGGAAAATAATGTGTATTCAAAGATTGTGTAAATTCAAGAGTGAAAACTGAAAACTAAGTAAGCTCAAAATGAACAAAGTATCTAATACATCTAACCTACCAGGTGATCTGAGGGAAAACGATTAGCTTATCAGATTGCGAATGATGTTTTTTTTTAGTCAATCCCATGCGTCTTTGCGCGCCTAATCCTTAATTTCTCGATTTTTAATAGGATTTAACTACAAATTCCATCTTCCGCTGCTTTGAGTCCTTGGCAATCTACAGGATGTTTTAAACCTTTAGGAAAAGTTTCAAAACTGTTATTAAGGGATTTTAACAAGAAAATATTTATTGGTGAGAAAGTCGCCGACATATTTAGCTTTCTTTCAAGATGGACGCTACCAAACTGAAGTGCATTGAACGTGCGGTTGTTGATTGATTCGTTTTTCAATCATGGAAAAGCTCAGAGGTTTATGTTTAATGATGTCACTTATTACAGTGATAAGCTAAAAGAACGCACAACATCCAATAAGACCTTGCATAAGAATAAATGTCTAAAACTAAAAAAGAATCAATTCTCAACCATAAATATCCTATTCATCGTCTTTAACAAAACCTCTCGTATCATCTGCTCCTTTGAAGAATCGATTATAGCAAGGTAGCTTGCGTTGTCTCCATAGGAACACGCCTAATACAAGCATACCAATCACTATCAAAGGTATTATCACTATAGCAATGATGATTGGGGTGCTGAGGCCTTTGCTCGATGGGTTTGGTGGTACTTTTGGGCGACGGTCTGTGGAAAAATGAAAACGAATCTGACTAAAGAAATGTTGCTTAGCAGAAAATGTGCCAAGGCAATACAATGAAATAAAATTTTATCATCCAATGACAAAGCTTAACTGGATAAAAAGATGAACGGCACTGTTCAAACCAAAGATCTAGCGGATTATGGCTCTTATCCTTGAGTAGCTTTGCATTTCCTCCCGACTCCCTTCAAACATAATAATAATAATAATAATAATAATTTTATTCTTAAGCGCATTACACAAAATCTCAATGCTCTTACAATATATACAGAAAAATAAATTAATTAATAATAAAAAAAAGTAAAAGAAAAGAAAAAATATATACACCTTCCCGAAACAAACATATAAAAATAAAACAAACAACATATAACCGAGAATAGATAACCTCTGAATTCCAGGTTAATTGTCTTACTTCTCGCAGTATTTAGTAATAGTTTTTAAAACACATACCACACCTAATAAATACTCTCAGAGGTAAGTCTATTCATTATTCAAATCTAGCCTCCTCCGCAGGCAACTCTAAAGTGCGGTTTAAGGCTATAGCGGGCTTCCTGTGCCAACGAAACGAGGGTACTGGGCAGGAGCGAGGGGGGAAAGGAAGAGAGAGTTGCATCTCCTCTTCTTCTTTCTTCCTTCATCTCCCCCTCCCCACTTCGTTTTTTCTCCTTTCCACAGGAAGCCCGAGGACCCCAAAGGAGATGCCTGCGGAGGAGGCTAATTCAAATCCATACATGACAGCATTTTTGACTTGACTAGCAGTACATTTTCTTCATATCTTGATAACAAAGCCTTCCGGACAAGATATTCTGCTCAGAACGGGCATAAAATGTCAAAAACATAGTAATAAATTAGATATTCCTTTGCTAAAAAAAGCATTTGACCTGTTAAACTGAACCCGTTTACGAACTTAAGCCGGATATGTAGGCGATCATGGCTATTAACATCATTACTCAATATGTCAGTTAAGACGTCGTGGAAAATATGAACTATATGCGCAAATTGTATGCCCATAAATAAGACGCACCCACTTGTCAACTTTTTGACCAATCAAATAACGTGTTATATTTCTATGAATTACCTCTATATGGATAGAGCCATTTCATTGGTTCAGGCCATTTGGTGTACCTACAGTATCCATGTGAAGATTCTCCTAACGCCTTTGCCTCACAGGATTGAAAAAATAGTTCAAATGACTTGATCTGTTTGGTCTCCGGGCATTTTTTAATTATTCTGTCGCAGATTGGCTTACAAACCGTATAAAGTGATAGTCCCTCATCCGGGAAACAGGGCGGGAAAAACTCTGCGCAAAGCATCTTTTTGATATCCAATGTACACTTGGAGTTGTTAGCCACTATTTCATCCCAGAAGCTGATCTCAGAATACTTCTCACTAACTGCGTCCTTTGTGGAGTCGTTGGTGTAGTTTTTCCCGTAAAATTCGTTGTAGCTTGCAATCTGGGTCGATTCTTTCAATATAGTGTGATTGTAACCAATCCCCTGGCACCATGGGAATATTAGACGGTTACATGTATCCTCCAGCAATCCTAGTGAAAAAATTAGTTAAAATTAGGAATAGAAAAGCCTCTATTAACCTCTGCCTTATTCATCTAATACATATTCTCTATTCCTTACAAGCCAGTCTTCTCTCTTGGACAACTGATCCAAAAAAGAATGATAAGGGTCAAAAGTATGATGACAGCCCCAGGACATTTCCTCCATCCAGACATGGTGTTGATATGACCTAGTGTAACACGGAAGGACGTCTACAGCACAAAGAGTCCAAAGAGCATAGTTATGCCAGCCTTTCCACAATTCAATCGTTCCTCCCAATTCCAGTAAAAAAATCAGAAAACTGACTCGAGAGCCTTTCATCTGCATGACCATTTTCTTATACATACTAAGAAATTATTGTTAAAATTGTTGTTGAATAGATTCATTTGTCAGCTGGATCACGGATGTGAATTAACCAGATGTAAATACTGTATTGTAACTACTAACAAGGGATCGATAAGAAAAATTACCTGTTGTGGAGGCATTGTGATACTTTTCAAATCCTTGTGGTTCAAAGCATTGTCCCGATGATGCTGTCTCGTTTGGCAGCAGAGTACAAAACCCAACGAAGTATTCGAGCCAAAATGGATCAATGTCTGCACGACATCTCTTCAAGAACTCCGAGCAAACTCTTCTACATGGTAAGTTGGGTTTGGGATTCCCCTCCGTGCAGCTTGGCGCGTAGACAGAACAAAGAATCGTCTCGCCTATAAATGCAACCGAGCAGTTGTTTTTGTTTGAGAACTCATCTAACATGAAGGAAAGGCTTGAAGACAACAAAGCTTTTGTATCTTTGCTTATCTCAAAGGGATACGCATAAGTAGAATTATATCCAGCTACAGTACAGGCATCAAAAAGGCTCCCAGGCATCGAGATACACTGTTGCGCGACTGGTCCATCAGAGAACAAGGTCAGGATGATTGAAAAAAGGACAAAATTCACCCTGAGACACATGACGATTGTTTGTGAATATAGAAAATCGAAGAACTATGCTAGAAATTATAAAGGATTTGCTGCGTAATTCTATATTCACGGTACACTCGATACAACTCAAGTGTGAAATGCGGCACGTGAGCCACGGATATTAAGACATGGTTAAGGGTCAAATTACTTCACCTTGTGTAAAAAAAAAAGGATTTGACAATTTCGATGAATTGTTAAAGGAGCATAAAAATATGTCCTTTGCACTTTATTGTCAAAATTCCAATTGGAATTCAGTGGAAGAAGAATCCCTCTGTGGAACCACTGTTAATTCCCATATCTTTTCATTTGGACAATTTATGAATATTCACTCATTCTCGTTTATTTCTTTATCAATATTTTTCTATTTGGAATGCAAACATTATCATCAAGACCGACGCCGTGTTATCCAAGCACTGATTTTTGAAATTGATGCCAAAGAGCATCAGTAAAATATAACTTAACCTTTCAAAACCGATTGCTATTTAGATCGAGTGAACTGTCATTTTTCAACGGATTTTGTCATCACCTACAACGTATGTATTTGCTCAGGTATTCTCTGCTAACAGAGTCTCCCGTGTAGACGAATCCTGACAGGAAGAATGGAGACTCTGCTAGCAGGGAAGCTCAGGTATCGAAGAAAGGTTTTCTTATTAGTCAATTGGGGCAACACAAGTAGCCCAGTTTATTGGTTCGCATTCATTCTCAGTAGACTACGTTATCAGTCAGATGATTCCAACACAGTAATAAGATGCGAGACTGAAAACTAAAGGTGCAGATGTGAGTTTTTTCTTAGTTTGTTTGTTAGTCTAACTTTTGTTGCTGTTGTAGTTGTTATATAGCTGTTATAGTTGTATAGTTGTTATAGATCTCCCTTCCTCCCTCCCTCGCTCTCTCCTTTCCTCCCTCCCTGCCTAGATCTTTCCCTTTCCCCACCCTCCCTTCCTCGATCCTTCCTTCCTCCTTCCCTCCCTCAATCCCTCCCTCGCTCCTTTCCTTCCTCTCTCTCCTTCCCTCACTCTCTCTTACTGGCTCCCTTCTCCATCTCTCCTCCACTTCATAATTCAAGATTTGGGATCGTCACTAGCAAAACCCCTCGTATCCTCAGCTCGTTTGAAAAGCCGATCAATCCAAGGCAGCTTGCTTTGTCTCCAAAGTATCACGCCTAATACAACTAAACCAATCACTATCAAAGGTACTATCACTATGACAACGATGATTGGAGTACTTAGTTGTTTCTTTGGGGACGATGTTGGCGATGGTAGAGGACTTTCTACAAATGAAAAGTGATATTGTGAGATCAGATGACCTGTATATATATATATATATATTATGTCGGGCGAAAGTGACGTCGTAGCCGCCATATGTTGGATGACTTGAACTCATCTTTAATGGAATTAGCTTTTATTGCTATAATACCGAACGTGGCTGTTTAACAAATCGAAGGTACTTTTCTATGCGTCTGTACTGTAATCGACAATGAAAACGACGTCAAAAATGATTCAAACTCAAATGGAACCACGAGCGTAGCGAGAGGTTTCAATGCAAAGTTTGAATCATTTTTGACGTCATTTTCATTGTCGATTACAGTACAGACGCATTTCAAGCGCGCGCTAGCTACGTGCGCGAGCCATTCGTCATCTTATCGGTCTGTCCTCTTATCGAACATGGCTCTCAGCCAATCACCGCGCGAGAAATTTACAAGTTATGGTAAAACATGCCTTATATCATTTTATTCTCATCGGAAGGGGACGCACGCCATAATAGTTTTGTACAACAATCAAGTTGCGTGCGTAGCCACTCAGCTTCCCCATCAGTCCCACAACCTGACTATCACTACGTTCTTCAAAGTAACTTCTGCTTTTCATCAGGTGTAGGCGCAGAGCCACTCCCAAAAAAATGACCGCGATCCAGGCCCAAAACCGCCGAAGCAGACAAAAGCCAAACCTTTGACGCCAAAAGAAAGCGACAAAAAGGGAAAAAAATCGATTCTAATTTGGTAAGTTAGAAAATTCGAAAACTGTAATTTTTTACCATTTTCCAGACTGGACGTTGTTGTACCTTTTATAAGAACTGTAGCTATAAATGATCTATTACTACTACTTTCGAAATCTTGACCGTTTTCCGGAAAATGGTGTGAGCAGGTTTGCACCCGCGCCTGAGGTGAGATATAAAGATAGGTGGATTTCAAAAGAAGTTATCAGGTGACTCACCTCTGAAGAAGTTGATCCAATGAAGGGGCTTAGGCCATGAAGTGTGCTTACAGTAGCCATGAGAAGAGTTTCCAGAAGCTACAGCTTCACAATACGTCAAATATTTTCCGAATGGAGACGAAGCACCGATGTTAGCACACTTGTTTTCAATACTCCTACAGGTTGACTGGCAAATGGTATAAAATGCTAAGCCTTCATTCGGAAAGCAGGGAGGAAAAAGATCAGAGCAAATCATCTTTCGTATCTCTACCGCGCAACTTGAATGGTTCCTCAAAAATTCGTTCCAGAATGAAATGACTGAATTGTTCGTGCCCGTGTGCGTGTCGGTCGCGTTGGTAAAGTTTTTACCGTAATACCGTTTGTAGGCCCCAAGCTGTGTAGATTCTTTGACGATGGAGTAGTCGTAACCAACCCCTTTGCACCAAGGGAACACAAGACGGCTACACTTGTCTTCAAGTAGTCCTATCAACATTAAAATAATATGGAAAACTCTAAATTTGCGTGCATAATGAAAAAGGTCAAATGAGGTCGTAGAGAAACTTGAAGTTTTAAGGGTATTATCAATTAAAGGTAATGTTTAGTGTGAAGTATTCCCCGTAGGCCTTGTCACACGAAAACACGCAATCCACTCTTCGATGAAACCCTTCACGCAATATTTTCCATTTAAGACCACGTGTCATTCGCATTAGAATTATTTCTTGTTTACCAGTAACGGCTTAAGAAGCAGCGTGAGTTTGCATAACAAACAATGGTTATAGTTTGAAATGCGGAAAACATTACGGCCAAAATAAAAAAGCCTAATTTGTAAGATTCTTATGAATTAAACTTCTTAATCAGGATAATCACTAAAATCTGAGCAAAACCCTGGGTCAATATCTAGGATGCAAGGTTATGTATCGCTTTAAGATAAACGAGCACAAAACAGTACATGGCAAAAGTACATGCTTTTACGACTAACAAGAGATTTCTAAGAGCGTGGAAAAACAGTTACCTGTTGTGGAGGCATTGTAATACTTTTCAAATCCTTGTGGTTCAAAGCATTGTCCCGATGATGCTGTCTCGTTTGGCAGCAGAGTACAATACCCAACGTAGTACTCGAGCCAAAATGGATCAATGTCTGCACGACATCTCTTCAAGAACTCCGAGCAAACTCTTCTACATGGTAAGTTGGGTTTGGGATTCCCCTCCGTGCAGCTTGGCGCGTAGACAGAACAAAGAATCGTCTCACCCATAAATGCAACCGAGCAGTTCCTTTTTGGTAGCTTAACTATATAAGATATAAAGAACTTTACCCACTTCTTGTTTTTAGTGCTCAACTCGAATGGTACTCTGAAGGTGTGGTTGTATCCGGCAATCCTGCAGTCCTCAAAGATGCTACCAGCCATGGGCGAACACTGTTGAGCAGACGCAGTGGATTCGAAAAGTGCTAAAGAGAAAACAATAGCAGAGAATGTTAATCCAAGACCCATGATCACTAAGTGACTACCAGTGATGGCCCGAGCTTTAAGATGGCTGCTATTTGGAGAGGTTTGTGGAGTTATTTGACATCAGGTCAACTGTAATACAATAGTAGGGTTCATCATTCATTGTACGCAGGGAATACTTATCAAAGCAGGGCAAAATCCTGATCCCTGGACAACTAGATATGAATCCAAGGCCGGGATGATGTATTGCAGTATTTATGTGATTTGAGGGCCATACAATTATGAAAACTTCGTCGAAACCTTTTCTCTTGTCATTCAAAAACATTTGAATGTTCCTGCCCTAAAACATGGATGCCGTAAAACTCCACATCATTCAGTGCAGAATATTTGAAAGTAGGATTAGAGGCTGAGATCTTAGTACTAGTTTTCTAGACTCCTGATAACAAAAAGTATATGATGAGATAGTTTGCTAGACTCCTGGTAACAAAAAGTATATGATGAGATCAGAAGTGGACTCGGAATAGGCCGGGAACTTACAGGGTTAGAGAGTAGAGAGTGCTCGAAATGGTTATCATCAAAAATGATTCTCAATATGAAAGAACGAAAAAAAACCTCAGGAATTGTTGCCCTGCCTTTTGATTGAAGTCGGTAAATGTATGATTTGACTTTATTCTGGGGTTGGTCAAAGTCTGGTTTGGGTGTTTACATAATGGCTAATTTCGTCGTTATATATATTTATATACTTGAAACATATTTAGCCAAAACGTACATCAATATAAAAAACGGCCTGGGGTGGTTCACACGGCGTTGTAACCATAGTCGTAATAATAACTATTCTAGGCGTGTTAACCACACAATTATAATCGTAGTCATAATCATAACAGGGATGGGCCACGCTCAAATGAAGTTTTTCACTCAAAAACAGCACCCTGGTCAGGCTTATTCTACAATATGACAACAGGGGCGCAATTTCGGTGCAAGCATCTTTCTTCAAGATTGCGTAACAATGATTGTATGACACGAACAAAAAAAAAAAGGACGAAAACAATTGTATTGATAGCTTAACTTGTAGGATTTGTGATAAAAATCAACTCAGAATAACCTTAAAATCAGTCCAAACCTTTTCTGTTGAAGTTAATACTTTTATTTTAGTGCATTTATTGGTGCTTGTATATGATACACCACAACAAGCTGTCACGCTACTGCACGAAAAGCTGTCATGCTACTGCTATAAATAACCTCTTGTATTGGAAAGACTGCGTTACCAGAAGGTTTATCTGTTACATGAAATAGTATACGAGGGTATTCTATGTCTGACCATTGGTGCCTTTTCTATGAAGGGTAATTTTAGTGGTTAGAATATATTAGAGTTAAAGTAAAGGCCAACGGAAGAATTGACAGAACTAACTAACACTGGAGCCAGGCTTCTGGGTCATTGAATTTGTAATTTCAAAGCCTTTGGAAAACAGTCAAGGAAGCGCGTCGAACCACGTCAATATCCCCCACAATGGCGTCCTCCTTGGTAATCTTCTCGTTAACTTTATGTCTGAGCTTTGTGCCTGTCTTCTTGGCATCTGACAAGTGTGTGCCCTTGAAAGGTGGACCATTTGAAGCTTGTAGTATCTCTGGATACAACCACACTTTCCCACTTCCCTACGAACTGTCTTCCCGATCAAAGGAGAGAATCATAGAAACTGTTAAATTCGTAACGAAGTTAGTTAGTAATTGCTCTGTTGCAAGCATAGCAGAGACGATGTCTTGTTCATATATAGCTCCCTACTGCAAGGATGGCAACACTGTTTTACCCTGTAGACGAGTGTGTTCTGAGTTCCTCAAGCGATGTGGGAGCGAGTTTCCCCCGTTTTTAGTTGATATCGCGGTAGCGATGTGTACTATCCTTCCGAACAGCAATTCAAGTCAAGGCAAATGTTACGAGCCTCCAGACTTTAATAAATATCACAACGCTTCTAGTGAAGGTAAATGAAGAATCATAATAATACAATAACAATCTGAAGTTTAAGTTTGTAGTACGACATAAGAAATTTGGGTTAATTTCTGTCATCACATGATTTTAAGACGGCAAAAAGGTCACGCATTTGATTTGACTGGCTGAAATAAATAAATTATAGTCGGGGCATTAGTATGCGTGAGTTTTCTTGTAGGTTTTAAAAGAAAACGTCGTGTGGGTCGTCATTTTATTTTACAGTTTGTTTATAGATTTGTCTCGAGCAAAACTGGAATGGAATGGAGCGACGATTTATAGTTCAGGACTGTTACATAATATGTTTAGCGTGGCGCCATTCTACCCGAGCAATATTTCCTCGACAAGGAAAAATTGCTCATGTAGATGGAGTAAATTCAACAATTTTCCCTTGACAAAGAAAAGACAGCATGCTGGTTCTTCCTTGACAAGGAAAAATTGCTCATGAAGATGGAGTAAATTGAACAATTTTCCCTTGACAAAGAAAAGACAGCATGCTGACTTTTCCTTGACAAGGGAACATTGTCATTGATGAAATTTGCTAGTGTGGACGGACGAAAAGGAAAATTTGGCAAGGAATATTAATGAGATAAGTTTCAAGCCTGTTACTTCATTGCTCGAAACTTGTCAGTCTAGGAAAACTTGTTTATCATCTACACGAGCAAGGAAAACTTGTCAATAAAAAATTGTCAAGGAAAACTTGCTAATTATTCAAGCGAGCAATGAAATTGTCAAGGGTACCTGTCAAGGAAAAATTGCTCGTGTAGAGGCAGCTTAAAAAACCGCAGACAAACAAACAACAGACTACTAGCCCAGCATGTGTAATTCATGATCACACACTTCCAGAACTTGGGTTCTTCATTTCTTCCTACCATTCTACCGGCGTTACGGTCATTTTATTTTACAATCTCAGATATACTGTATACTGTATGTACAAGTATCTTTGGAAAACTACAGAGCTTCGGTTATGGTAATCAGCGTTTTTAGTTAATTTTATTTTTTGAAGTGAAGCGTGAAGACAGACGCATACTATGTACTGAGTTGTCACGCGAGCCATATTAAAACAAACATATTCTAATAAATATTACTGGAATATGGAAATATATATTTGAAAAATATTAATGAACATTCTTTTACAGTGTGTAAGATACGTCTGTATTGTGATGCTATTAGTCTGGCCATACTTTGTTTATTTTTAGAGATGGTATTAGCAATATTAGTTTCGTTAGACTTGAAAAGGAACAAAGGACTGCGGATTGTATTGAAGTCTTTGGTCCCTTTTAGACCTAAGTTACTAAGGACGTTCATGGGCAAAAGATCTTGTCAGATTTTACATGATGGAATTTCATTATACCAGAATCAAAATAAGCAATTAGAAACTGAGGTCACCAACTTAGTTTTAATAGCTATCATATCACCTCAACACCTACTGGGAGACCAAACATAAGCCCGAAGCAAACATCAAAAAAGGCGCTTAGGTTTGCAGTCTCAGTACTATTAACTACAGAATGTGCTTTTTCAACAGTTTCCTCTCGCGAAATATTCTTTACAATTTCCTCAAGGAAATATTTTTTAAGGGTTGGCTAGAAAAGTGGGGAAAAAGTTTGTTTTTTTTTTTTTTTTTTTTTTTTTGCTTATCAGAACATTCAAACAACATTACGATTAGCGCGCGCACACTAACCTATTTTTTTTTTTAATTCTTTTATTGCAGGACCGCTAGAAAGAAAGTGTGAGGAAATTATTTTTCCTTTTTGTAAAAATCTTGGGTATCCGAAGACCATCATACCAAAGGAAAGACAAATCGCGGCGTACAAGATATTTTACGGCAAGAACTACACATACACCCAAGATGCCGCTACACCTGCACCAAACTCCATGCTTCAAAGGTTCATATATTCCATGGGAAACCATTCATCTTGCGCCCAAGATGTCAAAAAAATGTTCTGCGCAGATATTGTCCCTCCTTGTTTTGAAGGGGAAGGGCTCGCTTATTATACAATTTGTAAGAACGTCTGCATGAGTATTGGAAGTAAATGTCCAAGCTTTCTTGAGAGTAATTTTGGTTATTTTGTGTACTGCGAGCGAATGGCGGCTGGAAACACTACTAAAAAATCTGGCTACTGTAAACACACAACGTGGCCACCCCCGATGAAATGGCTCGACGTTTTTAAAGGTAAATCAGTGTAGGCTTTCTAGATTAACCATCTGTTATGACTGCAGTGCAATCGGCTCTTTATGTGCATCTAGCTGTCATATGTACATCCACTGGGCTACCTGTGATTTTTGCAAAAGAGCTGTCCATTTTGAAATATGTGCAGCAATGCAGCAGTTTTATTAATCGATTCATGATAGAGCAGATTTCGTATAACAATGAAAACCTCGCGGCACGAAGACGGTCAAGACACATCAAAATTTTAGAAAACATCACGGTATTCAAAGACTCGTAATATGATAGCCAACCTTTCAATATACCTCAAACAAATGTGCAAAATGAAAAATATTCTATAAAAGTGATACAAATAGAAGACCCTTTATAAAAGTAGCGGTTGGCTGCCTACTATAGAAAAATGAAGCTACTGCGCATGCTACTACGCAATCACAATGACGTCATGAAGCAGGCAATCTGACTCCACTATGTGCGCGCACACGAATAACCTTCAAACTTTTATTGAAGAACAATACACGTTTTGAACTTCAAGGCAAACCCTTGAATTTTGCACGGGACTGTTTCTGAAGTAGAAAACAATCCTACCACAACATCCTGCAATATTGTGCACAATATTGCACTCTGTCTCCGCGCCTTCACCGTCGCGTCCCTAATGTGCCTGTAACCGCTGCCGCAATACCGCGGCCATGGCTTGGATTGATAATGAGCTTATTTGATTCCTATTTCATCCTACAGATAGACCAACACCTGAAACAAAAGTGAAAGGCGGTATGGGTGGTGTAGTGATAGCTGTCGTTGTTCTGGTACCCCTCATCATCGCTGGCGTCACCATAGGTCTGGTGTATTATTGCAAAACCCGAAGACTTACCGCTAAAGGCTACTCTAGGCAAGAGGATGACAAGGCTGATTTGGTAACTTGATAGAACAGATTAAAGAACAATCCTGATTCTTTCATTTCCTAGAGAGCATAAATAAGAGAGGGAAACTTCATAATATCGCGCGCGCCATGTAAATTCCGGGCTGGACTATGGCATGCATCTGAACTGTCAAATTATGGCGCAAGCGACTGGGATCGGATGAGGCACACAATTTTTAACGCACGGGAGTAGGGTAAGGCGAAAGTTAACTGCATGCGATTGCTAAAAATAGCCCAACCGGGAATTCACATTAAGAAGTTTCCCATTCTTATTTATGCTCTCTTGTCTATACTTAAATTGTACTTGCAATGGATCACAATTTTTTCCTTCATTGGCGTAAATCAGTAGCTTTAGTCCCTTGACAGCGAGGTGCTCCTCCAGAAGAACAAGAGTTGCTCACTTAACATCCCCCTCCCATGCATCAGTGCGCCGTTTTAATCAAAATTATAAAATTTAGGGAAAGTAGCTTCTAGCTTACATGATATTCCTAATGTAATTCCAAACAAAATAATCTTAATTTACTAGGAATTGGACTTAAATATGTCTTGAATTTGGAGGAAGACAATGACAATACTTTTTTTAGTACCATAGAGTGAAAGCACTAAACCCGTTAGACAGATATTAGACTAGAGTGATTCTCATAAACCGGTTTTATTTTTTCCAATCGTGTCATATTTAGCACTAATTCTCTCTAATTCTTTTGTTTTGTATCGTGTTTATCTGACTAGTACACTCTAATTAGTAAACTTTGTTTCATGGGTTCATGAAAACCACTCTAACTGGGGGAAAAAACATGCATAAAGGGCAAAATACCTCGGTCAGCTCAGTTTTGTAAATTTTCTCGGATCTGATTGGTTAATATTTTTCTAAGATCAGCTGGAAGCGGGAAGTTTGGTCACGTGAACTATTTGCGCAAATGGCTTCTGTTATTAGTTGTTTAATTTCTAAACTTTTTTACTTCTATCGTATGGAAAAAGGACTTCCGGGTCCAAAAAAAAAGCAATTCTAAAAAACTCTTACTTTTTCTGGATAACAAGATTTGTTGTCCAAAACTCTAATTGTTTCAGGTGGTGGTTAAATCATAAACAACATTTTTCGCTTTGTTTTAGCTGTTTTTTGTGAGCAGTTGGACCCGGAAATACCTGGCGGCTATATAAAACACGCCTAGAATAATTTTCAAATTTTGCATAATTTAGTTTTACCACAGGATACCCGCAAACGCGTCATAACTGGCTTATTTAATACTTTTTCTAACAATTTTATACATTTTTAGTTTATTAAGGTTTTAATGATGAAACATAATTATGAACGGAAAGTTTAGCTTGTAAACGAAGGAAAATTGAGACATCAGTCTTGGATTTTTCCTGTAATCAACATAGTGCTCTTTTCTGGTCAAAAATGAAATGATCAAAATAAATAATAATAAAAATAAATCTCAGTTTTAGTGAACAACGTGTTGATGCAATTGGAGGTTTTGCGTTTTGATTGGTAGAGCGGCGTTTTCCGCAACCGAACATTTTGCCCCTGGCATTTTCTTAAATACAGCTATTTCAAAAAACGTTGAATACTGAATACTGCATACTGAATAGTGCATACTGAATAGTGAATACTGAATACTGAATACTGAATATTGCATACTGAATACTGAATACTGAATACTGAATACTGAATACTGAATACTGAATACTGAATACTGAATACTGAATACTGAATACTGAATACTGAATACTGAATACTGAATACTGAATACTGAATACTGAATACTGAATACTGAATACTGAATACTGAATACTGAATACTGAATAGTGCATTCTGAATAGTGCATACTGAATAGTGAATACTGAATACTGAATACTGAATAGTGCATTCTGAATAGTGCATACTGAATACTGAATACTGAATAGTGCATACTGCATACTGAATACTGAATACTGCATACTGAATAGTGCATTCCAAGACCGAAATGCATTTCGGGTGACGTAATATTGTCTAAAGTAAAATGAATAATAATTATATATTTCATTTTTAGTGCATTTCATCCGAAACAATACACTATTTCAAATATTATTTCAAATTAATAAAATCAAGATTGAGAAACTTTTAAATGTTGATAAAGAACAAGCTAAAGGATCTACACAAGACAGAAAAGCCTTCAATGGAATACTACAACAGAATTTTGTTTCTCTGTAGTAATATGTCCCCACTGATTAACTAATCGTTTTATAGTGGAATAAAACTGATACTGATACTGATAATGAGACCCACAATGCCCTTTGGTCTTGGAATGCAGTATTCAGTATGCACTATTCAGTTTACAGTATTCAGTATTCAACGATTTTTGAAATAGCTGTATATAAATAAAAAATGGGGGTCAGCGTTCGTTTTCAGTTGAAGAGATTTAGATCCCTTGCAGCACTTCGGAATGCAGCTCAATTTGGAGGGCAAACCAATAGGTTCTGATTCTCAGGAGATTGAAATTATTTTGTTTTGTTCTCCAAATTGAGCTGCTTTGACGTCACGTAAGAGGTCTATAAGAGTTTGAAGAAGTGAAAAATTGTTTTCGCCTATCAAAACATTTAAATGATGTCATCACGATGAGTGCGCGCGTGCATAAAATCATGGGCATCTCGCTAGGTATATTTATATATGTTTAGATAATTACTACAACGTTTCTGCAATCGATTGTATATACATATTAGTCTATAAATCTAGATGTATGAGTCCGGCTATACTGTCGGTAGATCTAGAGTGTTATATATATATATATTAGTGGATATATACATATGTTATTATATAATTAAGTCTTTTTAATGGCTAATATGCCTCATTGAACAACTTGTAAAAATATTGATATAGCTTTCACGGTTAGGCGCTACGCACTATAACGATATTGTATCCTTTGTCTAACTATACTTCATGCTGATTGGTCGATCCACTGGGTCAGAAATTCCGACTTCCGAAAAAAAATCCATATTCCGGTTTTGCGGTCACAGAACAGGAAAAACTAAAAAAGCACAATGGTGACCAGCTTTGTTTGCTAATATTGACGTCATCGTCAAACTCTTCTTGTTGAGAGTAGTTTCATAATAGAGCTTTTAAGTGTGACGTCAATCGAATGAAAAAAACAACTTCTGGGTCCAAAACGAAAAGCCGTTCCATAAAGATTTTTATAAAATAAATTTGATATTACGCGCGCTCTGATTGGTCAAAAAGCCATGTTTTATGAGAGCATAATACATGCTCACGTCATTTTTTAAAAGCAATAAAAAACAGTTTTCCGTGTATTATACTCTGATAAAGACACTTGGGCACATCCCGCGTGTCTTTATCAGAGTATAATACACGGAAAACTGTTTTTTATTTCTTAATTATTACTTTTTCATGGGATTTGTTGTCCAAAGTTCTAATTGTTTCAAGTGGGGTTAAATCATTAATTGCGTTGTTTGCTTCATTTTAGCGATATTTTTAAGCAGTAGGACCCGTAAATACGTCACAACTTAAGTGCTCTGTAGGCATATTCCGGTTTTGCGGTCAAAAAAAAAAAAAAACCCACAGTGGTGACCAGCTTTGATTGGCTAAGGATGACGTCATACTCTTCTTGTTGAGAGTAGTTTCATAATAGAGCTTTTAAGTGTGACGTCAATCGAAAGAAAAAACAACTTCTGGGTCCGAAACGAAAAGCAGTTCTATAAAGATTTTTCTTACTTTTTCTTCAAGACAGGATTTGTTGTCCAAAGTTTTAATTGTTTCAGGTGGAGGTTAAATCATTAAGTACGTTTCAAGAGAGTATGAAGTAAGAGAGCACATCTCCGTGCCCTATGATTAATATTTGAAAATGTATTTTTAGCTCTGCGCGGGCAGCCTGGAATATTTTATTATGGGATTCCTGATTCACTTCACTTCACTTAAAATTGCTGCGCGCGCAGCCCTTTTTGTTTTGTTTTTTGCTTTATTGTATCTGTACTTTTGAGCTGTTGGACCAGTAAATACGTCACAACTTAACAGCTCTAAATGCATATTCCGGTTTTGCGGTCACAAAACAGGAAAGACAAGAAATAGCACAGTGGTTGCCAGCTTTAATTGGCTAAGGATGATGTCTTTAGGACAAGACACAACTCAAACCAAACAGACTGAAACTGCCTTCAAAGAGATAAAGACAAAGAAGAATTTGCAGACAACTTACAGCCAACAAGAAATTGGTTTTGCTGTACACGTACTTTTTAGGGCCAACTCAATCAAGGTAAGAGTTTAGAGTCTTCTTAAAGTTTTCTAGTTTCATAGCGCTATTTAGATTTTAGTTTTCTATTTGTTAAGTTTTTGCATAAATGTGTATAACTTTCGTTTTGTTGGATGAAATCGAATTTCCTTTTCGGATTTCCTTTTCAAATAAGCATATGTCAGGAGGGAGGGGACGTCTCTAATGTTTTCTGCATTGACAGTGTTGTTTCCATTCGTGACGTTGATGACGTCACTTAGAGATCGCGGATTCCGCGGGATAAGATATCGCTTGATCACCTGTTGGGTTTAGTATATCCTTTGTTGTTCTTACTTAAAGAGATAAAGAACATCATTAAGTACCTTTTTAACCGTTAGTGTAATTCTTTGTACAGTAAATAACAGATGTGTGTCACTTTTTGTGTGGTACTATTAGCGGGTTTTTGTTTATTTTCTTATGCTTCCCTGCTAGCGGGATCGCGCCATTTAGAGAGCGGGACGAAAATTCCTCTGAACTAAAGCTATATTTTAGTATCGAACGAAACCGAATTTTGCAATCAAAAAAGTTAGTGTGTCTTGAAGATTATCTGTGTTAGAGCTTTTTTAATCTTCCCCAAACCTCATATCATTCCTTTTAAAGTGATTATCGATCGAGTTCTCTTTGAAAGCAGCGCCATTAAACAAGCTGCTGACTTCTGCTAAATCCTTCTCTTCGTCATTTTCATCAGTATTGTATATCTTTTAGTTAACAGTTAATTGTTTGAGTATTGCATACATTGAATTTGTGTATTTTTTTGTTTTACTAATTCGATATTCCGATGCCGGAAAAGCTTTTGAAATAATAACCATTTTCTTTCCATTTGATGTATAGCTTAGGACACTCTAGTTTAGTTTAACAAATATATTTCGCTCTGGTCGAGCCTCGTCAGTGTTATGAAACTAACATAAAGTAACGATATGTAAATATATAACATAAAGTTTAACAAAAGGAAAGTCATTCATCTATGGTCGCTCTGGGAATTCGCAGATAGTTCCATTCGGTTTTTGTGTTAATTAACTGTCCAGCAGGAACTTCTTTAATTCTAACTGCTTCTGCTATCTGCCTTGCCATTGGGTCACCTTTGAACGTGCCAGTCACGCTCATGCTAAATTCCTTTTCTTGTTCATTCTGTTTATCTTTGCAATGTCTCCATAGTGCAGAGTATTTTTTTGAATTTTTATATATACCTTTAAAAATAATCGCAAAAAGATCGTGTTATACTGATGCACAGGGAGCCCAATTTAGATAAAAGTAAAAGGTGAAAATAAAATTGATACAAATATCGACTTTAGTTATTTTCTTAATTCAGGGTCAAGACAATGTCCTCTATAATACAAACGAGAAAAATAATCCATAAAAAAATGCACTATAATTTTTTTTTTCGTGTGTCTTTGTTTTCCCCTATGATATCTAATGGCGGTATTTGCATGCATAAATACTCTTAAAAGTACAAATAACAGTAATCACTGTTATTTAATTTTTATTGTCATTATGATTTACAATATACCATTATACATTTTGTTGTTGTTGTTGTTTTTTTGTTTTGTTTTGTTTTGTTTTGTTTTGTTTTTTTTCCTACTTTATTTCTCAACAAGACTCTCTTAAAATACAATGGACTTACCTACATACCTATTTCAGTATTTATTGGTTTTGAGTGGCAATAACTTTTATTGGACTATTTCTTTCAATCCAATGATTTATTTTTTATACAAACTTTTTCTTAACATTTAAGAGCAATCCAATTCCCCTAGCAGGGCGAAATTATAGCTTGACCCTTCACCGAACGTCATATTTTTTTCGATGACCTCCCCCCAAAAACCCCTCCCCCCCCCCCTCCCCCCCCTCCTCATTAAAAACATAGAGTCACTAATGTAGACCAGTTTCCGGTATAGTATTATTGTGCTGTTAGTATTTACATTACACCATCCACAAATGGCTCTTCAATATTGCTGTTTAATACGTCATTAATTCATTTCAGATCTGTAAAACTCTTGAACATGACAATGTTGTTCTATGTACTTGTGTTGTGTCTCGCCTCGTGGTCTGTAGACGCAAGACGTGATTATGTTGGTTATATCCGACCCTACACCTACACTGGCTGGGGCTCCTGGGGTCACGCAAACTGGTGCGCAGCAGGTTCCTACGCATACGGCTTTCGTCTAAAGGTTGAAAGACAGCAGGGTAGGGGAGATGATACAGCACTCAATGCAATCCAGCTGCTCTGCAGGTTAGCTATATTGAAGAAATAGAAAACGTGCTCACGGGTTGTATACAGCTAAAACACGCGGGATTGGCATAACATGAGAAATGTATTGGTATTTTTTTCACTCGAGAACCATTGGTTCCGTATAAGAGCCTTGAAGGTGATGCGTAACTTTAAATCACTACATTTCGTCATAAACCTATAAGTTTATATATTTGAAGAGCATCTAGCGCGAAAACGAGAATGGTGCCCCGCTCTTTTTATTGCAGTTTTTAAATGTCCATTAAATTAGTAATGTCCATGCAAAGTTTCAGAACAAAGTTATTGGCAAAATTTCTTTTAATGGAATCGCCTTAAACACGAAACTATGATGAAGAGTTAAGAAATTTCAATTCAAAGGGACGATAGCGCTTGCAGCGTTTATTTGAAATCCGCTCTCGGTAAGAAAAAGTTATGAAAAAATAAGAAAAGGTTGCACCCAAACAAAAAGGAGCTCTTTCTACCAATTGTAGACTTGCTTCACCTACGATAATTACCTCTAATATTGACGTTTACTGACTTTTCAGAACCTACTGTGGGGTACATTCCCACTCTATCACATCGCGAATTGGAGGTTGGGGAAGCTGGACAAATACACAGACTTGCGTGGCTCATTATCTTATGAACGGCGCTCAGGCCAGATCTGAGCCGAGACAACGTCGTGGCGATGACACGGCAGGTAAGAAGTTTAAATGTACTGACGTGTTCTACTTTCAAATATGTTATAACATCACAATATACATATTTACCACAACAAATAATCATGACTAAAAAGGAAATGCTAGCTCGCATCACTCACTTGCAACAACTAGTTAAGTTTAGAAATGAAATTATGTAGAGCTACAATCTATGAAATTACTACCAAAACAGGCTTGTTTGACTGTACATTCGTGAAGTCTAGTGCACACATTCCTGAGCCCCGAGCGGCTAATTATCATTGAACATGCTATTCGAATAGAAGTAACGGCCAAATTCTACCATGAACTTCAAATTAGCCGCTCGGAGCTCAGGAATGTGTGCACTAGACTTCACGAATGTACAGTCAACTGACAAGTGTTACACGACGAGTCAAATTCACACTCTACCTATTAGTTAACGTTTTTAATGAATATCTTAACATGCCACGAGTTTAACTAAAGAAAGTGGGACTTGTAACCTAATTTCAATTTAATCAAATGGTTTGTCTTTTTACAGCAAATAATTACAATTTCCTCTGCCAAAATACCAGAAATACCGACCACCATCATCTTTTGCATGGTAATGGCATGCACTGGGGATATTGGACTTCCCGAAGACACTGTCCCATCGGCTCGTACATATGTGGAATCCAAACCCAAGTGGAGCGATGGCAGAGAAAAGGAGATGATACGGCTCTCAATGACGCCATCTTCTTCTGTTGCCGATTGACAAGAACAAGATGGTTTGTAACATGACTTTTGTTTTTTTTACTGCGATTCTCAAAATTCTGCGAACTCGGGAGTTGCGAATTTCCCGTTGGAATTTGGTTTTTCGCTGCCGCCAGTCAAAATTATGAAAGGTATGCCGACTGATTAGTTTTGATTGACGGCAGCGAAAAAACAATTTCACAACTGAAAAGCCATTGAAATGTCTGAGTTCGCAGAATATTGAGAATCGCAGTAATCATTATTCTTATCAAAGTGTGGTAATAGTGGTGAGTTTATACATGTCGACCAGTAAGTTGGTGGCGATTTTCGTGGTTGATCATGGCGATAACAATAGAGTATTTCCTAACATTGTGAGAATGATTCACGATCACACGCGCTGTGCTTATAATGATCAAGTAATGATGCTGCTACTTGATGGTGACGGCGATCATAATGAGTAGATTCTCTCACTTTAAACCTCCTGATCAATCTGCTCACCAATTCTAAATTTGACTATGCTTCAATGTTTATTTCTTAGCAGCGGGAAGAGAAGCTTCACTAAATGAGAAGATGAAGTTTTTCCCAGAGCACAGGACAAACAAACCAAACATATTGAACCTAAAGATGTCAATGCGGGTATTAAAAGAATAACAGAGAAACTAAGTCAACGGTACCAGGATAAGAATGATTGAAAACATGGCGTAAATTTAGGGAAAATAAAACATAGCAGCGGGAAGAGAAGCTTCACTAAATGAGAAGATGAAATTTTTTCCCAGAGCACAGGACAAACAAACTAAAACTCCCGGACTAAAATATGGGACCTAAAGATGTTAAAGCGGGTATTAAAAGAATAACAGAGAAACTAAGTCAACGGTACCAGGATAAGAATGAATGAAAACATGGCGTAAATTCAAGGGAAAGCAGAACATAAGTTAAAGAAAAGTTCTCAATTGTTGTACAACTAAATAAAAGCATTATAATTGAAGTTCAGGCCTTCTTTCCTTCTTATTACAGTAAAAAAAAACTATATTTCCCGTGAATCCCAACTGATTTTATTCTATTACACGCGTTTTTTTTGTTTCTTTTTTTGTTTTTTTTTTAATACAGCGTTGCGGTACTAAATACCACATACTGAATAGTGCATTCCAAGACCGAAATGCATTTCGGGTCATGTAATATTGTCTAAAGTAAAATAAATAATAATTATTTATTTCATTTTTAGTGCATTTCATCCGAAACAATATACTATTTCAAATATTATTTCAAACTAATGAGACCCACAATGCCCTTTGGTCTTGGAATGCACTATTCAGTATGCAGTATTCAGTATTCAACGGTTTTTGAAATAGCTGTATATAAATAAAAAATGGGGGTCAGCGTTCGTTTTCAGTTGAAGAGAGTTTAGATCCCTTGCAGCACTTCGGAATGAAGCTCAATTTGGAGGGCAAATCAATAGGTTCTGATTCTCAGGAGATTGAAATTATTTTGTTTTGTTCTCCAAATTGAGCTGCTTTGACGTCACGTAAGAGGTCTAAAAGAGTTTGAAGAAGTGAAAAATTGTTTTCGCCCATCAAAACATTTAAATGATGTTATCACGATGAGTGCGCGCGTGCATAAAATCATGGGCATCTCGCTAGGTATATTTATATATGTTTAGATAATTACTACAACGTTTCTGTAATCAATTGTATATATATATTAGTCTATAATATATAGTCTATACTTTCGGTAGATCTAGAGTGCTCAATAGGTTAAAATGTAGAGCGTAATAAATTGTAAATTATAGATAGAGTATGCGATGATGACTATACGGTGGGTAGTCACGCGTTTTTGGTCTTTTTACTCGGCCATATAGGTTGCACTGGCTTGGTATATGAACGTAACAACCAGTTACTAAGTAGTTCAAGTACTAATTGGAGCATTTTCAAGGATGGTAACAACACATTCTCTTGGTTTTCATCGAAAAACGTCTTCTACTCAAATAATCATTCAAGATGTACTGTTCACTGACTGGACAATAGTCTATCATTTCATCCAAGACGAAGAAAAACACGTAGACATAAGAGTCCTTGCTTGTACTATGCACCGATGAAGCTTGCACACACATAATAAATTACTGACTAGCCTCGTTTTCGCCCCCTCAAACGCTCAAATTCAAGAAAATTCACGATTCACGACGTTTAAAAAATGCTCATCCCAGATCACGAAAATAAAAAAAAACGTTCACGATTTCACGCAAAAGAACCCTTACCGCCCCTGTCTTGAATTGTTTTGTGCGTGATCACTCAACCAGAATATTGAAAGTGGGCTGTTAACATTTAAATATTAAAAAGCGGCCTGATATTGTTGTATCAAACAACAGTATTTGGATAAAAACAAGGAAAACGCATTATTTAGATACATCGATATGGCCCCTCTGACGTCACGTGAAAACTGTATAATGTTTTCAAAATCATGCGGGTTTTTGTTGTTATTAAACAGGCATTGAGTACATAAAGGGGCGCATAACCAGATGAAGAACACACTTTTAGTAACTGTAAGAAGACAAGGAGAACAAGATTCTCTGACTCACTGAATGGGTTACCTGTGGTAAAATTAGGAACACCTGGTAGTATTTATTTTGATGACTCTCTTCGGCCGATAATCCGCCAAAACAAAGTGTCTGAAGCAAAAGTGAACCAAGTCAAAGAGTCTGAAGTGAAAGTGAACCGAATCAAAGTGTCTGAAGTGAAAGTGAACCAAATCAAAGAGTCTAAGGCAAAAGTGAACCAAGTCAAAGAGTCTGAAGCAAAAGTGAACCAAGTCAAAGAGTCTGAAGCAAAAGTGAACCAAGTCAAAGAGTCTGAAGTGAAAGTGAACCGAATCAAAGAGTCTGAAGCAAAAGTGAACCAAGTCAAAGAGTCTGAAGCAAAAGTGAACCAAGTCAAAGAGTCTGAAGCGAAAGTGAACCAAGTCAAAGAGTCTGAAGCAAAAGTGAACCAAATCAAAGAGTCTGAAGCGAAAGTGAGCACTGAAGTCAAAGTGGCTGAAGCAAAAATTGAAAAAGGAGAACTCAGAAGGACTGCACTTTGTCTTAAGCGTGAATCGATTTTCGATTTTCGATTTTCGATTTGGGCAGTTTGGTATTTCGACTTTAGCGTGTATCGATTTTCGATTTAGGCAGTTTGGCATTTCGGCTTTGAATGACCCCTCTCGGCCACCGTTTCAACCTGTAAATTCAGTGAATCTATTCAAACCCTACTGTGATGAGTTGGTCATAAACTCTTTAAGAACAAAGGAAACTGAGCCAAATATGATATAATAGGGATCACCGACGTTTATCGGTGACTTTATTTATAACTTATTGTTATTTTGAGCCGCCAATACGGGTTTATAGTGGCGGCGAAGCGGCGAAGGCCAATAAGGAATATATTTTCTACCAACGCCGTCAAGATAACCCGTATTGGCGGCTCAAAATCGTAATAATTTTCCTATCGCCCGCCAATTCTGAGCCGACAATACGGGTTTATATTGGCGACTCTCTCCAAATCAAACTTATAGGAGAATCGCGATACTCCAATATTGCTGTTTAATATTTCATTCATATATTTCAGACCTGTATGACTCATGAACATAACAATGTTGTTCTATGTACTTGTGTTGTGTCTCGCCTCGTGGTCTGTAGACGCAAGAAGAAGTGATTATGTTGCGACCATCCAACCCTACACCTACACTGGCTGGGGCTCCTGGGGTCACGAAGACTGGTGCGCAGAAGGTTCCTACGCTTACGGCTTTCGTCTCAAGGTTGAAGAATGGCAGTTAGACGGAGATGATACAGCACTCAATGCAATCCAGCTGGGCTGCAGGTAAGTTTTATTGAAGAAAAAAATCGAAAACGAGCGCACGCTGGCTGTACATGTGTGCAGTTAATAAGCACTCGGGATTGGCATAACACGAGCGATTATGTTAGTGACTGGCTCTTTCTTCCAACAGTACATTAGCTTCAGTTATGATAATTACTTTACTACTAACAATGATCATGACGTTAATTCACTTTTTCAGAAGCACCTGTGGGTCACAGACCGGTTCTATCACATCCCAAATAGGAGGGTGGGGAAGCTGGACAGCTACAAAAAATTGCTCAGCTGATTATTTTCTGTTTGGCGCGCAGGCCAATTCTGAGTCGTGGCAATTAACTGGCGATGACACAGCAGGTATATAAGATATAGTTTGAATGTGTTCTACTTGCCTTGCCTTGCCTTGCCTTGCCTTGCCTTGCCTTGCCTTGCCTTGCCTTGCCTTGCCTTGCCTTGCCTTGCCTTGCCTTGCCTTGCCTTGCCTTGCCTTGCCTTGCCTTGCCTTGCCTTGCCTTGCCTTGCCTTGCCTTGCCTTGCCTTGCCTTGCCTTGCCTTGCCTTGCCTTGCCTTGCCTTGCCTTGCCTTGCCTTGCCTTGCCTTGCCTTGCCTTGCCTTGCCTTGCCTTGCCTTGCCTTGCCTTGCCTTGCCTTGCCTTGCCTTGCCTTGCCTTGCCTTGCCTTGCCTTGCCTTGCCTTGCCTTGCCTTGCCTTGCCTTGCCTTGCCTTGCCTTGCCTTGCCTTGCCTTGCCTTGCCTTGCCTTGCCTTGCCTTGCCTTGCCTTGCCTTGCCTTGCCTTGCCTTGCCTTGCCTTGCCTTGCCTTGCCTTGCCTTGCCTTGCCTTGCCTTGCCTTGCCTTGCCTTGCCTTGCCTTGCCTTGCCTTGCCTTGCCTTGCCTTGCCTTGCCTTGCCTTGCCTTGCCTTGCCTTGCCTTGCCTTGCCTTGCCTTGCCTTGCCTTGCCTTGCCTTGCCTTGCCTTGCCTTGCCTTGCCTTGCCTTGCCTTGCCTTGCCTTGCCTTGCCTTGCCTTGCCTTGCCTTGCCTTGCCTTGCCTTGCCTTGCCTTGCCTTGCCTTGCCTTGCCTTGCCTTGCCTTGCCTTGCCTTGCCTTGCCTTGCCTTGCCTTGCCTTGCCTTGCCTTGCCTTGCCTTGCCTTGCCTTGCCTTGCCTTGCCTTGCCTTGCCTTGCCTTGCCTTGCCTTGCCTTGCCTTGCCTTGCCTTGCCTTGCCTTGCCTTGCCTTGCCTTGCCTGTTGTTTTTTTTCGGTATTGTGGTGATCTCAAACCTTGTGATCGTATGGTGTTCGATTACCGAGTTGCGGTGTCCTGTTCAAGATAAAATTTGCGGTATCGGTGTTATGTTTATTTTTCGTGCGGTGGTTTCGAAATATATTTTTTCGCTGTTGCAATGTTCGAAACCCACCATTGCCCCACTCTTTATTGGTAATTGAAACCTAATTTCCAATTGATGACTTCTTACAGCAAATAACTACAATTTCCTCTGTCATAATTACAAAAACACCACCCAAACTCAATTCTTGAAAGGTGATGGCGAGGGCTGGGGTTCTTGGACTGACCGTAAAGACTGTCCCGCTGGCTCGTACATTTGTGGTATCAAAACCCAAGTGGAACAATGGCAGTTAGACGGAGATGATACGGCTCTCAATGGCGCCATCTTCTACTGTTGCCGATTGAAAGAATCACAATGGTTTGTAAAATAGACTTTTTTCTTCTTATCAAAGTGTGGTGATGGTGGTGCATGGGTTTATGCATTGCGATCAGTACTAGTAAGTTGCTGACAATGGTCGTGCATGGGTCGGGTTGATCATGGCGAGTATTACAGTAACGAGCATTACAGTAAACTCCCTACTGCTTTAACAAATTCACTGGACGGCCCGTCGGACGTGGCGTGTCCTAGGTTCTGATTGGATAAGCAGTAATCACACGCACTGTGTTTGGTTCAGCCGGTGCCACGCTTCACAATCATGTATTATTAACTCTATATCGTTGTCTATAATGATCATTAGTATAAATACAAAGGTGATTATACAAAATCGCGCGCTCTGATTGGTTTTCTATCTCGGATTATCAGCCGATAATCACCTTTTCGGACAAAATGGCTGTCAGCAGTCGTTTTGTCACAGTAAGCGAAGAGGAAATTGAAAACTTCTTTCTTTTTTGAAATAATCACCTTTGTATTTATACTAAGACAATTATTCACCTCAGGCTCAGTGATTATCGATGAATATTTACCTCGCAGCTCGAAGACTCGCCGCTCGGTAAATATTCATCGATAATCACTTCGCCTTCGGCGAATAACTGCTAAATAATGATGCTGGTACTTGATGGTAGTGGCGATCATAATCAGTAGATTATCTTTAAAGCTGCTGATCAGTCCGCACATTATTTCTAAACTTGTCTATGCTTTAATGTTTATTTCTTGGCAGCCAAAAGAGAAGCGTCGAATAAGAAGTATACGTTTTTCCCAGAGCACAGGACAAACAAACCAAACATATGGGACGTAATGATGTTAATGCGGGTATTAAAAGAATAACAGAGAAACTAAGTCAACGGTACCTGGATAAGAATGAATGAAAACATGACGTAAATTCAAGGGAAAGTAAAACATAAGTTAAAGAAAAGTTCTCAATTGTTGTACAATTAAATAAAAGCATTATAATTGAAGTTCACACCTTCTTTCCCTCTTATTTCTGTAAAAAAAAAAGCTATATTTCCTGTGAATCCCAACTGATCCCCAGGGTAGCAAATACTTCATAGCTTATTTAATACTTTCTCTAACCATTTTTTATACATTTTAGATTTTTTTCATGTTTTACGAAGCTTTCACATCAGTTATGAATTTTTCCTGGAATCAACAACGCGCTCTTTTTTGGTCAAAAATAAAATGATCAAAATAAACAATAATGAAAATAAGTCGCACGTTCAATGAAGAATGTCTTCATGCAACAGAAGGTTGCATTGTAGAACGAGCAGACAGACTCTCCAAATATGCATGCTCCTACCCCGACCCCCCCCCCCCCCCCCCTCCTACTCACACTCACATAATACAATGGATGACTAATACGAAGAAACTATATCTTAAGTCAATCATCCAACCAAAAAAAAGTACAACAAACAGACCAATTTCTATACAGTATATAATAATAACCTCTCCAATTCTAAAACGGCTTGACCGCGACGCCTATGTCCCTTAATGTTTGATAATGGTCCAAGATCCAACCCCAAAAAGGACGCCTACGTTAAAATGGGGAAAACGTTACGTCCACAATAAAGTTTAAGGATCTATTTAGATGAGGTTTTTATCCCTGTCGGTCAACAGGTGTATCTGAGCCGTACTATTGACACATAATATAATCAATATGTAACAAAAAGAGAGTTTATTCATTTCACTTTTTTTTAATTAAAGCACACATTGCGCTCTAAATGCTACAAAAGTACAAAGCACGAATGATCTCCTTAAAACAAGTAAGCTAAAGTGGCCAACAAAGAGCTGATAATGGTGAAAATAGCAGGGCCAAATGGACACTTGGAGCTGGACACTTTGCATTCTTCATAAGCGCCTTCAGTGCTCCAGCCTTTGGGATATTTTTTCGCTTCTCGCTGCTTCACCAACCATTTATTAAGAGGTTCGAAGTATTCTTTAAGCGCCCCAACATCCATTTTTCTTGTTCCTGTCATCTTTTCAAGGGCATCTGGCCAAGGTTTGCTTTTACCCATTGCAAGCATATTCCTGGAAAACAAAGATATATTTTGTTGAGTCTGAATAGTAGCATCAAAGATGACGGCGTCGCTTTGCATGGATACTAATGTATGGTTATCTTACTGGGATGTTCTCATGGATGGAAGCAAAGACGGATGCTTGGGGAGAGGGAGGGAGGAGGAATAGTTCGAAGGGTGTGAGATGGATGGGTGGATAGATGGATGGATGTATTTGTGGATGGATGTATTTGTAGATGGATGGATGCATGGATGGAGTGGATGTTTGGATGGGTGGATAGATGGATGCATGCAGGAATGCATGGAAGGGTGTTGATGAATGGGTTAGTAAAACTGAACTAACCCCATTTTCGTTCCAGCTGCTGTTGAGTTGTAGATAGAGCACTGGTGAAGAGGTCCTGTTACGCCTGCAGCTTGACAAGCCGCCTTGTGGAACTGGAACTGAAGCACGGTACTTACAAAATACCTGGCAAAAAATGCAACACGAAATACAACTTATTATCCGAGTGCCAATCTAAGTTACGGAACGAAAATTCGCAACCGGTATCCGGAAGGGCACGGGTTTGATTCCTGTCACTAGCACAAGTTAGTCTTCTGAATAACTTTTCTATCAAATCATATCCCGTTGAGAACACTGGTTATAGATCCCAAAAAGAATAGAACATTTGTAACAGCATCATTTACTACAACTACAAGAATCCCTTGCATACTTCCTTTAGTTAATTTTAAAAGTATTTTGCTATAGTTTTAGCAAGATGACTCCATCCAAACAGTCTAAAAATATTATCTCTAAGTGTACAGTGACCCGAGTTTTAGCACTACAGCTGTAACTTGTGAAGTTGTGAAGAGTTTAGAACGGGGTCGCCGCACAACCCCTCATGGCAGTAGCCCTACCATGTCTTACCTGATGTAAGGTGTATTGCCAGGAATGTGGAATTTGGTTCCAGGGTCGCCACACAACCCCTCATGGCAGTGAGCCCTACCATTTCTTACCTGATGTATGGTGTATTACCAGGAATGTGGAATTTGGCTCCAGGGTCGTCACACAATTAACCCCTCATGGCAGTGAGCCCTACCATGTCTTACCTGATGTAAGGTGTATTACCAGGAATATGGTATTTGGCCCCAGGGTCGCCACACAATTAACCCCTCATGGCAGTGAGCCCTACCATGTCTTACCTAATGTATGGTGTATTACCAGGAATATGGTATTTGGCCCCAGGGTCGCCACACAATTAACCCCTCATGGCAGTGAGCCCTACCATTTCTTACCTGATGTAAGGTGTATTGCCAGGAATGTGGAATTTGGCTCCAGGGTCGAAGTCCTTTTCTGATCTACAAACAGGTGGCTTGATACCCTGATATTTTGTACGCAGTTCCCACCACTTCTTGTTATACTCATTGCTTGATATCTTGCCATTAAACACGTTCCATCTCCACTGATCGATCAGGAAACCAAAAGGCAAGAAAGCGATTTTCCTCAGAGCCATTTTCATCAAGGCATTGATGTCTGAAGCTGTTGGAAAATTATCATCAGGTAGAAATATCATAATATCATAGTATCATAGCATCATAGCATAAATAGAAATATCAACAATGAGGTCCGGGGGAACCCACATATAGAGGAAATTTTGCAAATCATCCCTAAAAGGTACCAAAATTCTCCTCGTATTCATAACACTAATTTTTCAGCATTTTTTGATTTTTCGTTTCAATACCCTAAAAGGTACCAAATAACGAAAGTTAACACCTAAAAGCACCCCACCCCTTTCACATCGGAGTCACACTCGGAAATGAGGTCTACGAGTACGGCCTAGCTGTTTTCACCATTGAGACGGGCTCATATACACCTAACTGCAAGAACATTTTCAATTTTTTTTTTTTTCGTTTCAATACCCTAAAAGGTACCAAATAACGAAAGTTAACACCTAAAAGCACCCCACCCCTTTCACATCGGAGTCACACTCGGAAATGAGGTCTACGAGTACGGCCTAGCTGTTTTCACCATTGAGACGGGCTCATATACACCTAATTGCAAGAACATTTTCAATTTTTTTTTTTTTTTTTTTTTTCGTTTCAATACCCTAAAAGGTACCAAATAACGAAAGTTAACACCTAAAAGCACCCCACCCCTTTCACATCGGAGTCTCACTCGGGAATGAGGTCTACGAGTACGGCCTGTTTTCACCATTGAGACGGGCTCATATACACGTAACTGCAAGAACATTTTCATATGAAAATAAAAAAATAACATATAGGAATTAATTGTTGTAATTTTTGTGCATTCTCATGAATCTAGGCGAGAGGCTTTAGAATTGAAATAAAGAAAAAAATCTAATTCATTCCTTTTTATTATTTTGTTACTTTTAAATGACAACGTACTTACAATAAGGTGTATAGACTACCTGAATTAGTTTGGGTGCAATTTTTTGGTTCACTTTCCAACTGATCACGAATATTAATTATTTCCTTACAGGTACAGCGCTACTTCTATTCTCACCATTGTTAGTTCCAACGGATTCCAGCAGGTTAATCTTCTTCAAGTGCTGTGGGGTGTCCACAGACAAAGACAGGGTGTCTCCTACTGCCTCATGGAAGCCTGGGTTGGCTCCAGTTCGATATTCGTATGGCTGGTCCCAGTACTGCAGGTAATACTGAATGTGTCCTAGCTCATGGTGGGTGGTTACCAGATAGTTGTGGGTCACAGTGGTGCATTGTTTAATTCTGAAATATAGAAGAAAAAGGAATTAAGAAACCAAAAAACACTCATCTGTCTTTCTACAGGGCGGGCACCCTGTGGTACAGAGTTGGCAGTTGGAAGGTTTGACCCATGAAAACGTTTAAAAATTCAAATTTTTCAGGTAATAGGACAATAACATGATTTTTGGAGGGCATATTGTTTATTTGTGGCCCGAGTAGCATCAATTTTACGCCCGAGCGCAGCGAGGGTGCAAACGATGCTACAAGGGCCACAAATAAGTAATATGCACGACAAACATCATGTCATTATCATTATCATTAATATACGATACCAACTGATTATACAAAGTTTTCAATATCAAAAGTTAGAATTCTAATAAAACATTTTTTGTTATACATACAAAACAAGAAAACGCACGCGCTTTGAAATGGTTTATTTTTAGATCTGATTGGCTGAAGGGCGGTAAATGCATTCGCTTGGCGTTTGGCCCGCTAGACTGAACGTTTTTGTGAGGGCAGATTTATATTTGGCCTTGTATATTGGTGATAATGACAGTTTAAGTTTCCAGTATTTACTGGAGCGACAACTGGCGTCAAAGTTAAAAAAAAGCAAGTTTCCCGCTAGGGAATTAGGTCAAAAAGGTGTAGATATTCTATCAAGTAACGGCGGCGTAAATACTTGTAGTGTTTGTAGAGATGCGAAAGTAAGAATTGAAAATGCGCCGTGCAAGAAATAACACTAATGTAAAAAACAAAATTATCAGATTCCTTGACCACGTACCCGTGATGTTTATAGATAATGATAAGCATTATCAGGGCTTCTTTGCAATCTGCGTTTGACCCATTACTCAACTTACAGATTGGTATCAGATAATTGTGATCCATAGTGATAGGTTGCTATGGTCATTACATGTAAATATAAAACAATACCAGCGTATTCCTTTTGTATTGTACATTGAAACATTTTTAGGTATCTAGAGCTTGTGTGGTAAGGTATGAATCGAGTATTGCTTGATCAAAAAGAAGATGCTTAGATTGATAACACTTTGTTCTTTCCGTAAATAGTTTCAAATGAAATGTTACTGACATCTGATACTAAAGCAACCAAAAAAGTTATATCACTTGTTGCGTCGTCTGGCGCCTCTTGCGATTCAAGTCTCAACATGTTTAGTGACCAAAAGAGCTATTTCAATCGTTGCGCCCTTTGGCGCCATTTTCGTTCTTGTCTCTGCATGTTCGGGCCAACTTTCGCTTGCCTTTGTGTTGACTTTAATAATTCAAGAGATTATAAATAAGAGAGGGAAATTTCTTAACACCGCGCGCACCGTCTGGATTCCCAGTTGGGCTATTTTTAGCATTCGCGTACAAACAATTTTCGCTATGCCTTGCGTCAAAAATTGTGTGCTTCATCGAGACCTGGAAGAAGCGAAAGCATGTAAAATTTTTTGGGAAAAACAAAAATTTCGCGTCTTTTTGAGTGTCCAACAGCTTCAGTCGGGAACAGAACATAGCCTTCTCTAATTTTATCGAGAAAAAACGTGAAAAAAAATCGACGAAAAGTATGTTGTTTTTAAGCGTGCGCACACATCCTCGCCATCATAAAATAAAAAACCAAACGATGCTAAAAAAAAAAGCGCAACCGGGAATTCACATGGTACCTCTCTTGAACAGTTTCAAGTTATGTACTTGTTTGGGGAAAAACGTTTAGAGGTCTCAAGTTGTAATTGATTGCTAGTATCCGGTCCAGTCTGAGTGTCTACGACAAAGACCACTAGCTGAAGTTCAAGCCCGAACCCTCCCCTTATCCCGGCGAGCCCTCTAACTCAGTTCCAAATAGTGTACAGAATGTTTCTCAAACTGTTTACATCTTTTGGTTGTCAGTGTTGGTCTAACGGCCCAGCGTGAAGGAAGATTAAAGACTGAAGGAGATTACAAACACTGCAGGATGAAAACCTGCTTGAGGTCGTTCCCTATTCATTCCCGCTTTATCTTTCCTTTCATAGCCATGCTATTCGTCTAACAATAATACTCCTTGCACTGACAAAGCAATAAGCAAAGGGTTTTTTTCCCGGTTCTCTGGTTTTCCAACCTCCGCAAAAATCAACTCTTAAATCCTAATTCGATATAGAAGGGTCTAGGCGAAAATAGTTGTGTAATTCTAGTAACTCTACCAAATTGTGAATTTTTTTTAGTATTTCCAATATGGGATGAAAATCAATTTTTAGCTGCTTTCCACGGTTTGGCTTCACGATATTGCTTCACTTTTGATATTCGACCTCAAACAAAATCATCACCCGACAACTGACAGCGGAACTAATAGTGTTGATAGATGACAGCTAGTGACGTTCCATGACGGCGCTTTTGATGGTTTATGTTTTTTTACCCCTGATTAAAGTGGTTCTTACAAAGTAATTTATAGCTTAACAGCTGGTTCAAATCTACTTTTTACAAAGCCTTTCATGTTTGGAACCATGAAATAAAACTAATAAATCAAATAAAAATAAATAATAGTCGTGCATTTGCAGCCTTACTAGATAGACAGATAAGATAAAAAATGGGAGTTGGTTTATAATGTCAGAGGAAAGAAAGAAGAAATTAAAATTAAAAGGGTTGACTGATTGTCGGTGGCATATATTTTGCAAATTAAATAAATTCAGGATTTGACCTTCACTAATCATAGAATTGAGCTATGAACACGTCCCTACTCAGTCTAAATCAAGTTAATAGAAGACAAGTCAATGGCCAGTCATCAATGTGTCTAATGTGGCTATAAGAATTACCAACTGAGTTTCATGATATTGAGTGACTGGAATTGAGTTGTATGCATAGAATATATAATGTAGAGGTAGTGTGTGTGAGTGACAGTGGGCCAAATTGGAAACCAGCTTTAAGTTACTGAATTTGAATTACTGAACTGAATTTTTTACTGAATCCAACTATAAAAAAGAGATTTATATTGAGCCTAGCTCTATCATAATAATTCTCACAACGTCCTGCAAATACAAGTCTAGCATTTTCTATTGTACCCGGCTCATGGGAACTGAACTAAAAGAGATAGTTGTCAGTCATTGTCTTCCTTGACATCATAGTTATTATCATCGCCATCATCACGCCATCGCCAACATGGTCAAATCATCATCATCATCATCATCATCATCTTTATCATCATCATCATCATCTTCACCATCATCATCATCATCATCATCATGTCATAGCCATCATGGTCATAGCATATCATCTTCATCACCATCATTCTTATTCTCATCATCATCATCTTCCGCATCAGGAATAATACATGTCGGTTCTAAGCCAAGGTCAGTCCTTTTTTCGCATTAGTCAAGCTCAAACATTCTTTTGTTTTCACGATCTTCAGAAATTAGAATAGGTCAATAGGTTTGCACCGCGGCACCGCTAACATCTCTTAAATCTGCCATGTTATTATTTATTAAGAAAATAAATACGCTTTGTCAGATTTCTATCCGTATGACCTTATCCCGTTCGCAGAGAATATTATCGTTATATTCCAGCTTAAGTTCCATGCATGCATCATATCATTCTTATTATTTCACCAAACAGCAAACAATTATAACTATTAAAATAAACCACGACAAAATTTATCATTTGTGTTTTGGTAACTTGTTAGAAACCAAAGTATGTTCACATCAACAAATAGTTTCAAGTTTTACTGACAACTTGTTTGCTTTTGCTTTTATCATCATTATTTTTTTCTTTTCATTGTTTTCTTTTTGAATTCTTTTAGGCCAAAGTTAAGTGAAAGTAGAAAAGTCAGAAAAATCATCGTTGGAAATCTCAAGGTCATTCTCTCAAGAGATTTGGAACACCCTAATCCCCCATAAAAAGTTAAAATTACAAATTGGTTTATAGTCAAGAAACCTCTTACCTCACATCTTTGTTAATCGAGAAATCCCATGCTGAAGCATGACAAATAACTTCGCGATCAGAGGGCTTCTTAATCAATGACTTCTGGTAGAAACTTTGAGGGAGTGCTTTTAAACCAACAGACGTGAAGAATTCCTCGGCCAGTTGGACCATTTTAAGCGGGTTGTAATTCTGTTTCACCATATTTTGCGTGACGTCCAAACTTGGCTCCCCTTTGTAGGGTTCTACGAGATCGTAAATGTTCACCCAACTTTGAGACCACATGTTACCAAGCAGATGCGCAGGGATCGGCCCCTTTTTATCGACCTGCTTGTATTTCATGCTTAGTTTATAGCGCACATAGGCATGTAGTTCCTCATAGAGAGGTTTCAGATTGGTATACAACCCTTCTACAATTTCCTCCAAATTGTCCGCTTCATACCATGATCGCCACCATTCTCCAGTGTCTTTCCAGTTATTCTCTTTGGCGCCCTTGTTCGATAGTTCGACAAAGTTCTTGTAGATAGGACGAAGCTTAGGGCCCGTTGCATCACGCCATCCTTTCCATGCAAATTTAAGTCTTTCATAATCTCTGTTTGTGCTCAATATCTTGGAGAGGTCCGGGTCTAACGCAAGCTTCTTGCCATCAGAATCAACCACCTTGCTAGAGCTATAGATATTGTCCATTTGGCCCTCCAAGTCGCTCAACCTCTTGAGATCATCCTTGTTCTTTGGACCTCCGCTGGCGATAATCATTTTGATCTGACGTTTAGAATCTTCAGAGAGTTTACTGACATCAAACTTGGAGGCGTTCTTGCGGGCATTTTGCATGAACATGGAAAAAGCAACGCTTGTTCTGGTTTTCTCGGCTTGGTTTGCAGCTGTCAAGTTTGTAGCGTACTTCCATGAACCTTCGTTGACTTTGTATTCCTCTTGCGCTGCTTGGTGGTTGTACCATTTGAGAAAAACAAGGGTTCTGTTCTCCTCCGCTTGATCAAAAGCTGCCGAGGACGTCTCTAGTAGCAGAGCTACAAACACCAGAAAAAGACACCTTAACATGGCCAAGCTTGCTCAGATTGATCAGTGAGAAGGAAAGAGTTCACACTGAAGGAAGGCAATAGGTATGCAGTTGGCGATACAGACTGGAGATGTGTTTGCAATCGGATCTAACATCAAATGCCAAGAGTTTGTTGTGCCTGGTTGAGATATCGTTATCGAAACAATAGAACACATGCAGCACTTTAATTCGTTTCCTGATTCACTGTAGGATATCAATTTGACAGGAGGACAAAACTGCACGGAGGAGAGGGGGTGGGGAATGAGAATTTGGATTGTCTAAAATTTTATGTTGAGTCACCTAATCAAGCCATCATATGCATAAAGGATACATCCGGAACAACTTAACGGCCGGGCCAAGGGCAATCATGCACGAGGTTCGGTTGAGGTTCAATTGCTTGGCCTTTTTTCATACATGATTAGAAATAGTGTTTGCTCTGAAATTGGGCTCTCTGTGCCCTCTAGTGGATAATACTCTCCCTCTCCCTCCCCTCCCCTTTCCCCAAGCATGTTTTTTTTCGGTCTGATCGTGGTCTGTTTCTTATCACCAGTTTCGAACCCATCAGGGTCTTTTATCGGTTGATCTTATTATTTGTTATTTTTTATCTTTTTTGATTATTGATTGATGTTCTGCTAGAATTTCATATTTTTGTCAATTAAAGGTAACTCTTTGTTTGAAATTCTTTTGTTGAATAGCCTGTTAATTCTTTGTTTATTTTTCATCAGACTTTTCTTCTGGTGTTGATCTAGTAGCCCCATTCCAGACCGCTTGTCATGTGGAGATCATTGTAACTTCTCAAGCGTTCACCAACACCCAGGGTAATGATAAGCGTGATTGACTGAAATGGAAAAACATCACGCAAAACCTACAAAATTATCTTTTATAGCATTACATGCGAACTCTGTAGTTGCGAGTTGCCCGTTAGAATTTTGGTTTTTTACTGCCGCCAGTCAAAAATGTAAAAGGTACCGACTGATTATTTTTGATTGACGTCAGCGAATTAAAAACCAAAGTTCAGCGTGCAGCTCGCAGCTACAGAGTGCGCATGTTTATGAAAAGAAGAGCAATTTTTGCATCGTTATAATATTTTTTACTCTTAAAAAAGACTGATTTTCGATCATGATATCTCGGACGATGCAAGCATTTCGTGAATTGGTACCGTGAGAAAATTTGACTTCAACAAACAGACCTCTTCGCAGAAAGGCCTTTTGGCTTTGACACACAATAGACTCTGCATTAAGACTTAGTATGATAAAGATATCTACCCTACTAAGGCCGTGTTTACACTCGGACAAATTACTGAGCATACCTTATTTAACATTTATTGTGTGTAAACGTCGGCAAAACCATTAGTAAAATATCATTCAAGACAATAGAAAGTTTACCTCGCTTTACCAAGGAATTCCATTTGAAAGATGCGCTCAAATCATATAAAAATATTTTACCATTCAACTATTATAAGTGCCTTCATGTAGAATCAACACTGAAAATATTGAGTTAGGGTTTATAGGCACTTTAAAAGCATAACAGCTTAGGCTCAGTTCAAACATCGATCTTCTCATAAGACGAACCTATTGACATCAAAAAAGACAGACTTATCATCCATTGTTCCCAATGCCTTCGGCTCATGTGAAGATCGACGTTTGAGAAAGGAATTCCGTTTTTCTTTTCAAATATAACTGTACGTGGGTCTATACTCGTCCAGAGCTTTCGATCTAGCAAGATCTTTGCTATGCTTGATTTAGGAATCAGTACAGTACGTGCACTCTCCTCTCACCTATGGGATCTCAGCACCCGGCATGTGAGTAGAGTTTGTTTGGTCCGGGTTCTTCGGTTTTCTCACGAAACCTAGCTCGCTAAATTATAAATTCAAATTTGTTCGCAGTTATTTATTTTACTTTGATCTGTGAGTTAATAATTTCTTAGCTAATTTCTTAGCTCCTCGAAGTTTCCTTTCTAATTAGCTCCTCGAAGTTTCCTTTCTAATTAGCTCCTCGAAGTTCCCATCTAAAACGCTTCTATAATGCGCCTCAGCCTGCCCCTGGCGTTCATTCTACCAGCTAACATCGTGAACAGTCTAGAACAGTCAGAAGTTGAGTCCAGCCGCACTCAGAACCTACAAGAAACTTCGCCAGAAGCTGGATCAATGAGTGCTGAGGGAAGCCATCTTAGAGGCCGACTAAAATAGACAGAGAAAATGTGTGTTGACCAAGTCTCAAGATACCCTAGCTTAACTATGAATTAATCATTATTTTAAAATATCGTTTTGGATTTCCTGCCAGGATTTCAAAAAGAACTTATCAATAGGCTCAATAGGGGAGGACTTGTCAATAGAATAGAACTGATACGGAAATGTCAGAAATGGGTAATTTCCCAGAATTTTGAAATAGTTAAGGCTATGTATGCTGTCTAAGTACAATGCCATTTGATCTGTCAGTACGGAAATTAAGAATTTTGCTTAGGAATTAAGCCATATTTCCGCAACTTCTGTAAAAAGTCAAGTCAGACAAAAGTTGAAATAAACCACAATAATTTGAATAATAATAATAATAATAATAATAATAATAATAATAATAATAATAGTAATAATAATAATAATAATAATAATAGTAATAATAATAATAGTAATAATAATAATAATATTAATAATAATTTATTAACTTATATTGCGCGTGTTACATAGGAAGATGCTCACACGCGCATCACAAATGGGAAATAATTACAATAACGTTTCTAAAATAGTATAACTAATTAGCTGAATAACAATTTACAATATGTTGGTATGAGTCTAGACTCTAATCTATAATATATAATGTGGCTAGATAAATAAGTACAATGTTCATATCAATACATGGGTAATAATAATAAATATATTTACAGTCGTGTAAGATATTCAAATACAGTGACTTTACGCCTCTCTGAACAAATGGGCCTTGAGCAGGCGCTTAAAGTAAAGTAATACAACTACATGACAGATATTGCTAAGAAGATCATTCCACAGTTTGGGTGCTGTACAAGTAAATGAGCGGTCACCGAATGTAGTAAGACTCTTAAAAGTAGGATATTTTAGTAACAGTTTGTTCATAGATCTCAGATTATGCCTATATGAGGGGCTGACTTAAAGAGCTTTGAAGACGAGAAGCAAGATTTTCAACTGAATTCTGTAGCTAATGGGTACCCAGTGAAGTATATACAAAGAAGGAGTGATGTGTTCAAAGCGTCCGACATTACGGATGATCGAGGCGCGCAGCTGCATTTTGCACGCGTTGGAGTTTGTGTAGCTGGTTGCTAGGCAACCCATATAAAAGGCTATAGCAATAGTCAAGAGACCTCATGGTCTCTAGAATAGTCTAAGCGGCGACTAATCACGAAAGCATTCACTAAAATTTGTCTACATTCAAAACTAAGAAACTTCCTAATCCTTCTAATGTTAAATAAATGAAAAACTTCGGCCTTACAGCTAGATGTGTGTGTCCATTTTGACCTGTCTGTCGAACCAGCAGCCAAGTATTCGTTGCAAATCGTCTCGTGTAACATCGCCTTTCTACATAATAGTAGACACTAATCCCATTGTTTTCTATTGTACTCTAGTACTATATATTCTTGACCTCTTGACTGATTTAATTTTCTCTCGGAATATTTATAGTAAATATACATTGTGCTAGATAACTGACGCTTGTTCGACGACTGATTGATAATTGAGTTTTTCTGCTCTTACAGTGAGGACACTCGAACCGTGAACACTTAGAGGTTTTTTCATACTTTTTTTCTCCATTATGTGAATCGATTGGAAATATGATTTATTTTGAACAATAAGATTATTTGAGTTCAGTGCTTCATTTTCAGAAGGTTTGAAGCAGTAGAAAGTTCATAAAATAAAAACTATAAAAATATCAAGTGTTCATAGTTCGAGTGTCCTCACTGTAAATGGAAAACATATTTTGATATTTGATAGTTCATTATATAAAATACATTACTATTCAAACCCCAGGAGCCCTAGTTCTTCAGTTACTTAAATTCATAATATGTTTACATGGCTGTTAATGGTTATCAATCGACCAAAGACGCCTTTAATATGATAACCGAATCGTTTTCAGTGAAATACCAAGCTTAGCAATCACTTTAAATCCCTAGATCTCTAACCTCATGATGAGAACATAATCTCACAGGCATGGGTGTACGTTTATAGGCGCGACTCAGTTAACTGTATCAAAAGCTTTCTAAAGGACTGGATTTGTCAGTAAATTGAATCAAAGATCTAATACTGATTGCTTAAGTGGGAATATTTGTTTTTAAATTAAGCGTCTCTCTCTCTCTCTCTCTCTCTCTCTCTCTCTCTCTCTCTCTCTCTCTCTCTCTCTCTCTCTCTCTCTCGTTTCGATTAAATATGGAAATGAACTGACTTGAATAATGCATATTGAAGGACAAACCTGCGTCAGATTGGAGACATCAAAACACAACAAAAACAGAAAACTGACTGAATTCATTCAAGCTTCCAATACACAGCGCATGTTGGAAATCAATTTAAGAACAATGGCTCTGAGCATAAATTATTTATATTCATTGCGCATCTAGAAAGTACAGACACGTCTCAAATAAGGCATATCGACCTAACGGTGTAAATATCTTAGTGCTTCCACGATTCCAGTTTCCTAGAAATGACGGTCCCTTTTAGGTTAAATGTTGACGATATTTGATCCAAAGAAAATGGAAATGAGAAGCACCTGCGGACAAATCTCGAGAAAAAAAACATTTCATTTCTTCGTTTTATCATTTTGTCTCTTTTTTCTGGCCGTTAGCCATGGTCAAGAACAGTGCCAGAAACTTGACCCATCGCTTTTTCCACACTGCATAAAAGCTGGAATAGACGCTACAATAAGAATTCCATCAAAGCAGAGCAAAGAATTGATTTTCAAATCAAACTTAACACGCCGAACGATAGACGAATTAAAAAGATGTTCGAAGTCTATGGATTTTCTAGTGTGTTCAGTTACTACTCCACAGTGTATCGAAGGAAAGGACGGTCCTATTCTGCCCTGTCGTCGAGTTTGTACTGATGTACTTAGAGGATGCGATGTTCAAGGGATTCGACGAGGTGACATTGAATGGTTGAAAGGCCTTTGCAAGTTGTTACCAGACGAAGACCCAACTACTGGTAAATGCATCGAGCCAAAGGACTTCAAACCACAATATAAAAAGGGTTAGTTAAATGTTAATAGAAATAGTTCTTTAAATATTATAAATACAACATAAACTTATTTAGCTTTTTTGAGGAAGGATAGCGACATTTCACAATTTTGTGTTATTTTTTAAAACTGAGACAATCCTATGATTTAAATATCAGAAAGCCAAAGCATGATCTACTTGAGCTTGGAATGCCATATAATATTCATAGTATACCTCAGCAAGATACTTTTATTTTTCAACGCTCATTAGCATCGCTCTCTCTGCAGCTTACACCTGCCTCGCTGACTTGACAAACAAAATATAGAGCCCTCAAGATATCGAAAAGCTTCTCTCCTTGTTCTCTCCCGGCGTTTCTAAATCGATAATATAATCCAAGTGCATGACAAAGAGAAATTTAAGTGTTTCATTCTATGAGATATCATTAAGATTCCCCAGCTCGGCATATTCTAGTTCTTTGATAGTCAAATGATAGTCTGGCTACAAGCTACATAATTCACTATAGCTTGGGTTACCTGTGGTGTACGAGTTTCATTCTTGTAGTTCAAGAGAATGAGAGAATGGTGACTTATTCCGAGAAAACAAATTGCATATTTATCTATCAACCGTGACAATTAAATCTGATAGTTGTCTGTGCGTGTGTGAAATATTAGTGCATAAAGTTACATCTTTTCTTTGATTAACCTAAGATATAATCGTTAAAGAACTTGACACCATGTTACCTGCTATCACAGCGTATTATTAGATCGACTCCAGGCTGTTAAGGTAAAGACACTTGTGAAACCAAACGATCATTCGAATCTAATGAAAAAAAATGTCAACCCTTCTTCAAATGCCAGAAATTCGAAATTTGCTTTTTTTCCATAGAATTTGGACCCTTAGTGACGAGGAAGTTATCTTTGTTTGGCGACATTTTTTCATTTTATGATTCAAATCTTGACAACTAAAATTATCATCAATGATTTTGTTTTTATTTCAGGCTTTAGATTCGATCTCTTGCATAAAATTTCGCTTTTAAGTCTATAATTTTGAAGCGAGTTAAATATTTCTCCTAGCTTGATCCCTCTATCACCTTTATATCTCTAACCAAGGTACTAAGGTGTACTAGCTGGGACCACTAAGGTAGTAAAACGAGTGAAAGTTTATCCGGATAAATGTTTTTAGTTATAAACGGATTTTATGTCATTTGTGCACAACTGGCAGGGGGTGGGAGGGGTGGTGATAGTCAATCCCCTCACCAACCCTCACGTAATGTTTGACTCTGTTCTAGGAGTAGTAGCTCAGTTGTTTGATGCGCGGCCTTCAGAGCTAGAATTCCACGGTTCGATCCTTAGGATCTCCACGTCTTTTTCTACTTCTGTCCTGAGTAACTTTAGCTTAAATTGACTCGTTATATAAGGAGCACTGATAGTTCGAACGCTTTATACATGAGCCCCTGGCTCGGAACAATTGGGAAACTACTTCTCGCGATTTCAAAGCAAAATATTGGCTTTACCTTTTTACTTTATCTTACCTCTGAACTGAACTTATATGAACTGCTCTTATATCGTCAATCTAATATATCAATCTAGTATTATTATCTGAAGTATATTAATGTTTGCTTCTTTGTTCATAGTTCCACTACAGCAAAACTGTTCCAAACTGTTTCTACGTCAGTGTGTTGGCTTTGGGTACCATTACACCACGAAAACCTTCATCGAACAGTTATGGCTCAGCCAGCATTTTGATGCAATATTGAACAAAACGACATCAAACTACACTGCTTGTCGACCCGTTCTGAGGGAGTTACTTTGTACGGAGTTAGTTCCCGCTTGTTTTAAGAACCAATCAGAACCAGCCATCTACACAGTATGTAAACCCAAGTGTCGAGTCTTGTGGAATAACTGTCCAGTTGTCTTCGAAAAGGAATTTGGGATGTTTGAGGATTGTACATTGGCGGCCGAGGAGGAGACAGAGTATCAAGGGTTTTGTAAGGTGACTGAGTGGCCTGGAGCAAGTAAATGGACTAACGGTAGGTTTCTATCATTTTTGGTTTGTCTCCATTGATTCGAGGGTTTTCTCCGGTTCTCCGGTTGTCCTCCCTCCGCAAACCCAACACTCTAAATTCCAATTCAATCTGTGAATTAGCCATGCCCTGACTTTGATCAGCCCAGAGGTTGTTTCAGGCTTCAATCTGTAAGCAATTAGCCGGCACCCCTGACTTTAATTAGCCCAGAGGTTGTTTCAGGCTTCGATCTGTGAGTTAGCCGTGCCCTGACTTTGATCAGCCCAGAGCGGGTTGTTTCAGGCTTCGATCTGTGAGCAGTTAGCCGGCACCCCTGACTTCAATTAGCCCAGAGGTTGTTTCAGGGTATCGATAAAATATGAAGGTATTTTCATTTCATTTGTTTCCATGTTTCTGTGATGTTTAACTTAATTCAAGACGTCTATAGGTTTTGGCTAGCTTCGATAAAAACTGAAAGAAATTTAAACTTAATTTTGATGGACACGGATAGTAAAACACGAGAAAATATACCGCAAGACACCTGGAGTTTCTGGCTCTAACCACTATGCTTTTCGTTTCAGTGATCAACCTTCATGATCTTGTTTTGACTGGCAGTCCTCAAGGTTCAGGAATCAGTGTTGGAGCACTAATAATCTCTATAATCATCGTCATAGCCCTTGGGCTTCTCGCGTTTGGAGTTTACAGCGTTTTCAAGAGAAAAAGGATTTTTAGGCTTCGAGGGTATTACCGTCACGGAGAAGAGGAGGATGAAGAAGAAATGACAGTAGTTGTTCCCGCGTAAAAGATTAATGAATATGTCCTTCTGATTGGTTTATCAGGCGCGTAAAACTACACTGAGATCAACTGGTTGCAAAGCTTGTTCAAGCCCACATGAATCTTTCCCAGTCCAGAGAGGGCACTGACCAGGAGCGACAGTAGGCTCGAATATTATATTGGACAAATATATATTTGCTGAAGCATAAATTTATGAACGTTTTAACTTAGCGAATTCAATTGGATATAGTGAAATTTTCTTTTCCCAAGAGACGAAAAAGGTTGACCAATACTTGAAACATGTTTAGTTTATTTCGCAAGATGTCTTTTTTAACATTTCAATTTCTCTTTTAAAGATTGTCCGCCATTAGCTAGCTAGTTCTTAGTCTTTTAGGTTATGTACTAATTTGCAATCATTCCTGTCACTTGGAAATAAAAACAAATGACTGCAAAGCCACTTGGTAGTTGGTACGACAGTTGGTATACTTCTTTCGGTGTTTAACCAATACTTCTTTGAATGAAATGCGCGTAAACTCTTGACATGAGAGCTTTCTATATGATTGTTCTTGTAAAACTTGACACGATGGCCTCGCTTTTGTGCATGTTAATCAAGGAAACCGCTGAGCAGCTAAGCTAAGGGCGGGTCCTGTGTTGCGTGCACTAGAAGAAAAGAGAGGACTAGACCCTCTCATTAGTTGAAATAAGAATTGTCCGCGGGAAAATCGATCGAGGCTAGCGTGATTCGAGATTCACTAATTTGCCAACTTTCCGCATACCTTAGATTTGGCAGTAACTATGCTCAATGAACCAACTCGACATCACTCAGGACTGAGAGTTAAGGGCATATGTGACACTAACTGCTTGAAGTCAGAATATTTGAATGAAGTAGAAAACCGTGAAGAAACAAAATTATTGTTATAAAAGACTATTATCAGATATTTTGAACTATTTGTTATGGTTTTATTTGAATGTAAATCAAGAATAAAATTACATATACGAAATGCAACTCGTTTACTACTCACCCATGGCGAAATTATTAAGTCATTAATAATATTAGACATATTATATTTTTAAAGATTTTTATATAATATCAACACGAGACATTTTAGCTAAGAAGTTCTAGCTAAGCAAGCTGTACTGAAATGTAGATGACTTGAACTTTTGGATGGAAAATCATTTTAAGCATTAGTCAGGGGAAAAAGTTGTACAGAAGAATCTTCATCGATTGTTTAATATGGCGTTAAATGACAAGATATTTTTTGTATTATCATTTGTCTTGTTGTGGTGCTATGGTTCTTCTTTCATGTGCCAAAAACTCGACAACCAACTTCAACAGCTCTGCTCAAAAATAGACAGCGGTTACAACTTCACCGCAAGGTATAAAAGTTCGAATGGCGTTTCATATCAGGACAGAGTTTACTCCAAAGTCGCACATCTTCAAAGTGTACTGAAGACGTGCTCCAGCGTTTCGGAACTAATGATTTGTTCACGTTACGTACCAAAATGCGTTGAAGGTCGAAGCAGCCCTGTCTTGCCTTGTCGTGAGGTCTGTGAGCAGTTTGTAGAGCAATGTGGAAGTAAATTACAAGAAAGAAATCTGAAGGTTCTTTACGCAACTATGTGTCAGGTGTTACGAAAAAACGATGCTGGTGAATGCATCACACCAAAAGGATTTGAAAGACTGGAGAAAGACAAGAAATTAGGTAAGTTTGAAAGTTCCTTCAACTTCCTTTATATTTTTGGAAGAACTCACGAACAGCTACATAAAACATACCGACGTAGTCGTTCACGGCGGTCATCAGTGTTTTAGGGAAACAGTGAAATGGTTTTTTTTTTTTTTTTTTTTTGTTTTTTTTTTTTTGTTTTTTTTTTTGCGATCATTTTATTTCTCTTGGGCAGAAAATGTCTGCTATATCTGCAACATGGCTGTCGTGAAAACCTTCTACTTTGATTGAATACTTGTGAGAAATGCTCGGAATTTTCGATTTAGTGATACAAGCCAATTGTAAGATTCAGTTGTCAAAATATTTAGTACCGGCGAGGAAACTATCTTGGCAAACAAGAGAGTACAAGTACGAGGTAGTGAAAGTTTAATGTGAATATTCTGACAAAGTCGACCAAAACATATTCACCAACCGGAATTTTAAAACCGGAAAAACGAAGAGAAAAAAAATTAAACGCTCGGATGAACTTAGAGAAAGAAAGATTAGTTACGTTGTGCAGTTTAAAAATAGCTGTTGTATGTGTTTTTAAAACTGAACATTCACTTGTGTACATATCTGTAGGGCTAGGGGACGTAAGGGATAATATTGAAATAATAAAAACTAAACAAAATAAAACCAAATAAATATACGAATTCATATTCTGATTTATATTTATTATTTTTTTACAAGAGGAAAATCAAAAATTCTACTCCAAAGCTAGACAAATCATCTTTTAAAATGTCTAATGGCTTGCGTTGCTAGGATACCAGAGCAGTGGTCAGGTTGCTAGGTGTGTTGCTAAGTGGAAAGGTTATAAATAATACTGAGATTTTTGGAAAATTTAACTACGTGTCTTTTGTTCTTTGGGAATATAAATACTTGCTAGTCTTTTTTTAGATCAGAAAGGGAAGTTAGAAGTTAATTTCATTATGTTTCTCTTCAGCGATCTCGTTTAACTGTTCTACCCAAACAATCCCAGCATGCATTCACGGGAATTATAGCCAGTTACCAGAAGATGTAAAAACCAAGCTAATCAGAAATCTGGGTCAAAGTGAGGCTTTACTCAAAAGTGGTTGTTCAGAGCAGCTGAAGAGGTACTCCTGCTACGGACAGACTACACCTTGTTACATACATGGTAGATACCCTTATCGTCCGTGCCGTTCGTTCTGTGAACTTCTCAAGAACGAATGTGATCGGGAGATAAGTCTCTTTAACTTGTCTTTTCCCTTGTGTGATGAACTGACGGAAAGAGACCGTGTTGGTGATCTGTGCAGAATGGACTCGTGGCCTGTACCATGGCCAAACATCACTAAGAAAGAAGGTAACTTTGAAAGAGTTTACGCAAGAATTTCTGTAGTAATAGTGCTCTCAATGGAGGGGAACTGAGCGGTGAAGAAAGAGAGAGAGAGAGAGAGAGAGAGAGAGAGAAAGATCACACCAATATGACATTTTCTGCAGGTTTTTTCACCATATTTTCTTCTGTGCTGACATTATTTACATATAAATACAATACATTTCAAGCTTGTTAAGCAACATGCAGCATGCAACAAAACCTTCACCAACTTTTTCTTGAATACCTGTATAGCTAATAGATCGTGTGCACAGCGTGTACTCACAGTCAATAACGATTTAATAAAATGCTTTTCCAGAGGTACAGAAACCATGGAAAACATGTTACTGTGACACATGTGGGATGATGAACAGATCATGCCAGACAAATGGATCTTGCTTCATCCAATCACAACTCAACAATAACGGACTAAGTTACATCAAACAAACCTGCCTACATCCAGGCAAGCAAAGGGACTTTATCTGCAACAACACTAAAAACTACCTTTATGCAAAATGCTGTGACCAAGATTACTGCAATAAAGACCTGCAATGGATGTCACAAGCATCTACAACAACAACAGGTAGGCCAAAGACAGGGAGGCCTGAAATACACCCAAAAAGTAGTAGGGCTTTAAAGCAAGGTCACTGTTACAATTTTAAGGAGGCTCTCAACGGTTTTCCTTGAGCGTGCGCTCTAAATGACGTAGCACTGAATCTTTTGAACTTGGAAATAGGAAAATTTTGTCCCAAAAATCTCATACTAAAATAACTCAAAAACTGGATGGTAAAAGTTTTTAAAACTTTGCATGTGGCTTTTATTTAAGGATTTATAAGTGCTAAGATGAAAACAAAGAAAATTAACTTATTAAAATATGTGTGATATCTGTGTTTTCCCCCAGCTAAACCCACGACTAGAATTCCAATCACAGAGGTTGCAAATGTCACATCAACAGGTAGGTAGAGTTTTTCTATTATTTTTACCCCCAGCTTATAATCTGCATATAATAATCAGCTTTTTTTTAATTATGAAATGTGAGATGATGTGAGTATGGGTAATGCCCATGATGTTATTCTACTTAAAAATTTTAAAAAACTTCCCTTTCCCTTTATCAATTGATTTTCTGCTAGAAAGATATATTGTTTATTATTTAATTAAATATTAATTAGGCAATTACGTTTCTTTCATTTCTGTTAAAGTATCGACACCACCAAGCATCTTGGCAACTACACAGAACAGCAGTTCAACATCTACATCACATGATGGTATATACTTCATTACAATCAAAACAGCTTTGGCTTCAGTACTAGCAATCACATTAAAACATTAATCAGTGTGCGGTACGTGCCACTGCTGTCAAGTACAGCCCCATAATCTCAGCGTGCTTTAAATGTGTAGATCTAACGGGTAGGCTGCCTCTAGTGCATAAACAAAAACTGTATTAAGCCTAACAGTTCTAACGGGTCGTTAAGGTGGTGTTACACTAGCTATGCAATGTTACTTGCAAATTGTCTTGATGTGGGTCAAGTTGCACAAGGTAAGGGTGTATCCAGGAATTTGTTGAGAGGGGGTTTCCAAACGTTGAGAGGGGGTCCAAATGTATACTTTCATACAAAGATTACTTCAAACTTGTGGCAAAACTAAATTTTAGGATAAAACAAACAATAGAACCCTAGGTATGACAGGAGGTCTGGACCCCCTGGATTCTCCCCCTCCCCCCTGGATCCACCTTTGACAAGAAATTGCCTAGTGTAACAATATTTTTATATAATTTTTAAATGTGTTTTATCCTGGTTACGTTCTTATCAATTTTTTCAATTATTATTACTGTTAGTATTATTACCTTTAGAGCGGTTTTCGTGTGAGTAGGAAACATACGGTACTGACTTACAGCACGAACATGGTACAACAAGCCATGACATTGAAATGGCTTCTCATTTGCTTCCAGCAATTCATCCAATCACAACGCGTAGTTAAGGCTATGGTAAGACACAGTCATATACGAAAACTACTCTATTATACAAACGTGCACTGGTTTAAATTCGTAAAAATTCTGAACTTTCGGCTGTCAGTCTACAAATAAGGAGAAACGAAAAAATTACGATAAGAAATTTGATTATTTAGAAACTAATTTTAAAGAATGGTGTATTGTCCTGGTAAGGGCTTTGAATTGTTATCTGCATCGGGAATTAAGGCAGCATGCCACATGATTCCAGAGTCTTAGGAATACGGAAATTACCCCTATCAGTAACCTTGGTATGTTCTAAGTCAATAGAATGATTGAGTGACCAAGCATGTTCAGTTTGTTATCAATTTGCACATGGTTTTAAATTCGTAATGATTTTTTTCTTCCTGTTTTGGAAACATAATCTCCCTCTCCCCTGTTAATGACTGGTTTCTATTGGTGCTTTTAAGTTGTTTTCTCTGTGTGAACATCAAGTTGGTCATTTGGACCAGATGACTCTCAAATTGCTTGAATACAAGTGCAACATTCTGACTATTTGACTACGTACAGTATTATTTACACTATTTATACCTGGATAGTGGTCCTGACTTGTAAAGCCAATATTTTCATAAAGTTGTATTGCTTTGTCTCTATAAGCTTCTGTCTTCACCATCACCATATTTTTTCCATTATGCTATTGAAGCACATGATAGCACAGTGCCTTTGCAATGCCCTTTTTTCTGTGTTCTGGTAACACTCCAAGGCATCTCATTTTGCCTCGACTTGAAACTTCTTCCTCTTGCCAAGCAAATGCTGTTGCGATGAAATTGCTACCATATTTGACAAGAAAAAGGCCATCTTTATGGAACTGTGGCTGGGCGGATAATCTAGAAAATGAAAAACAAAAAGACTTAAAGGATAAATTCCTGATTTGACTTGTATATAGGCCCGTTTACACTAGCAATTTTGTCGCGCGACTCGAGCGTCGATTTCAACGGCGATTCTATTGCAACCCCAAATCACGCGATTTTATGGCGATTTTACGGCGACTTGGCTGGGATAAACCACTATTTCGAACATGCTCGAAATTTAGTGCAACTCGCGGGCGGCGATTTTCACTCGAAAATACTAAAAATGCTCCTTGTCTACCCACCCCCCCCTCCCCCTTTGGTAGAAAAAATGCAGTTTCAAGTACGAAAGTAAAATTAATCTGGCGATGGAGGATGACCACTGGTGACACAAGAAACAAGTTCTAAGAAGGGGAAATAACATTTTATCTGAGGACCCCTGAAAAAAAGCACAGTTGTTTTTAGGAAATATTGCAGCAACTTTGCAATGAAATCGCCGGGTGTTTACACTCGCGATCGTGATTGATATAAAATCGCCTTTGAAATCGCCGCTCAAAATTACTCATAAATAAAAGTAGACAAAAATTTTGAAAAAAACTAGTTATAAATATAAATGTATTGAAAATTGTATTGGAATTTATCTCACATCAAATGCACAGTCAATCAAAATGCATGAATGCTGTTGTATATTAGGCAGTTTTCTATTATTCTTTCCCATCAGGCATCGCATTGTCGTGACTCTACCTGTATTTTCAATGGTGTGGGGGTGATGGCTTGTGTATACTAGAAAATCCAAGTCCATAATTGTGAGATTTTTTTCATGTTATAACTACCGGTGTATATACAGCTATTTCAAAAAAAGTTGGTGAAGGTTCTGGTGCATGTTACATACCAAGCTCGAAATGCAGTATGGGTGATGTGAATTCATCGAGTGAAAGGTCACAACAATATGGGATTTTCCCAAATTTTGTCTGCAAGTTTTTCCAGCATATTTTCTTTGGTGCTGACATTATTTACATATAAATATGATATATAATTTTCAAGCTTGGTAAGCAAGATGCAATTAAGGTAAAGCATGCAACAAGCAACATACCAACAAAACCTTCACCAACCTTTTTTGTAATAGCTGTATGCACCTGATTGCAAAAATGTTGTCATAGGAAAATAAACTTTTAAATTTTTTTTAAAAAAAACAACAAAATAACAAATAGGAATTAATTAAAGATGGCGACTTAATTTAACCTGTTAACGTTTTTGATAAAGTCCATGAGACGGAGTCTCACGTAGAGGAGCTTTCTAGTCGAGAACAAGAAACTTCCTGTTTCGTAAACGTAGTTTAGAAGACAGTCTAGTATTAACGTGTAACACCTCTTTTGAAAAGTTTGCCTCACAACAGGAATCGACACCCGTTCCAGAAATAAGTTTCAGTATGTAATATTGCCTTTGTAATGGAAGAAAATATCATTAATGGCTATGAGTAAATCAATTAAATAAATGAAAACAACTGCTTTTGTGTTTGTCTTGAATCTTAAGAAAAATCTATTCAGTAAATTTGCCATTTTTAATCAGTAATTCCTATTTGTTATTTTTTATTTTATTTTTTTATAAAGTTTATTTTTCTCTGACAACATTTTTGTAATCAGGTGTATACAATCATATAGATATACTTTACCTTTGGATGAAAGTTTCAGTCAAGCCTGTTAAAAATCCAGGCTCAAAAGCTTTGGTTACTAGGTAAAAGTTTTAAAACAAGAAACAAAAAATTAATGAAATCAAAAATGATGTTATGGTAAAGACAAAATACTGCACATTGTTATATACCAACTGTCAAAGTCCATTTTTCTCGTACTCTGATTGGGCGAGAGGTTATCACGTGAACGTGAACAAGTTTCGATGATTCCCTGGCAATTAACGGCTTTCACCGAGCAATAATATTTTATTCAATGGTGTTGGTGATAGCTGACATATAAACGAGGCTAAGCCTGTGCAAATGAGTCTGTGGTCTTCAAAAACAGCGCCTTGCATCGATTGCGAAACTGGTGTATTGCAGATTCCTTTTTATACAAAGACCTTGTTTCCTACGTCCTCTATAAAGGTAACAGGGAACAGTTTGTCCGTTTTTCATCATGCCCCCTTTTAAATCAGAGTTTGAAAAGTGCCGTAGCGAATCCATGGTTGTTTCAGACCAAAATAATCAGGGACCATAAGTCTCTTAGGGACCATTCATAATTTATGGCTTGATAGCCCCCTATAAGTGTATAAGAAAGCTACTTATGAACATTTCGGCTACTCTCCAGTAGGTTGACGGTTAACCGTTGATCCATGTCATTCTCTGTTGATGGCTATTGGAGAGTAGCCGAAATATTCATAAGAATGAAGTAAAAATGTAAAACCTTCTTGTTCTAGCTTTCTTATTCAAAATGCCCAAAATAACTGCCCTAAGTGTAAGTTTAAAATTATTGCTGCGCTTCCTCAAAATCCATATACCCCCTAGATAATGAGAAAAAGACACAGCCTTACAGTCGTGCCTTACCTGTCATGTGTGTAAAGTATATCCATCAGGTAAACACGCTTTGGGAATATCACGCGATTGTAAATCGTAAAAACATAAATAGTAATCATTGTCAGCATTATCCATGAAAATGAAATAAATAAATAAACTTTGATTTTACTTTGTTGTTGTTCTCTTATCGTCTTCTTCCCTAGCCTCCTTCTCGACGTTCTTAGGGTTGTCACGTCGTCACGCAATTTATCAAATTCCGTCAGGCGTTCCTTGTATCTCTAGTTCCAGTCTGTTTGGCCGCTACTCAGGTTTCATTACTGGGTTGCCTGTGGCAAACCAGTCTAAAACTACCTTCGGTTTTTTTTCTCCGTCGCAAAATGGAAAAATTGCGCAACACTATTACGTCATATGGCCCTCATTGGTTCAGAGCCCTACACCATGGTATCTCTACTACTCTTCTCAAATCAGGTTATGTCAGTGTGATAGACTGAGCTCGAGTAGATAGAGTCGCATGAAATTTAACACGAAGTATTTCAAGCGTTGTTCGGTGTAGCCATTCCTTCGTGGCTCGACAAAGTTATTGTGTAAGTGTTCTGTCGAGGTATTCTCACATGTTCTGCTCAATTTCAATGCCTTAAAGAACCCAAAAGGCCTACAGTAAAATAATTCTATAAATGACAATGAAAAACATAACATTTCATACACTTTTTTCAATGTTGATTCGTAGCATGAATATTTCTTGTTGATTCAGGGCATTTTATACGACGCTGCTCTTTCTCGTATTTCATTGTTATAATTAACGAGTCGGGCTATACCAATGCACAACACTTGTGTATGTCATAATCATGACGTGACCACAACTATTTATTTATCTAATTTATTTAACAACTTTTACCATTTATAACTTAAAACGTAATTTTCTCGCAAACGTCTGCCATTGTTCCTAATGAAATGTTAGGAACAAGCCGAACCAAGAGACCATGAGCGACTTATTATCTATTGTTTTCAATGCGTACTGCTCATGAGAAGATCGACATTTGAACCTTGTTTTATTTATTTATTTATTTATTTACAATATTTATTTATTTTTTATTTATTCATTTCCTTTTTTACTCCGACGAAGGACGGACTAGCGTCCGAAACGTCAGTAAGTTATCTCTCTTATTTTTTATGGTGTAAAATTTAACTTTTTACCACAACTTGTTTAATATTTATTTAGCTTATTCTCTTATAAAACCAACATTTTCGTATAGCTTTGCAGCAGCTTTCCTAGTTTTCGTGGGACCTATCCTCAACCACACAAAACGTTTGCCACTGCTTTTATGATACTTTAGCACAGAATGACAGAGTGCTTTTCCAATGCCTTTTCTACGATGTTTTGGTGATACGGCCAACCACAAGAGCCTTCCACAGCAAGAAGACATACCATCTTCCCAAGCAAAGGCAGTTGCCACGTATTCAGCACCATTTTTAACAAGAAAGAAACCATCCTTATTGAAACGTGGCTTTCTGTAATACCTGAGAAATATAGCAATACATTGAAACTTCTTGATGATGTGATGATGTGATGATGATGGCGATGTTGATGATGATGGCAATTATGATGATGGTATGATGATAATGGTGTGATGATTGGGTGATGGCAATGATTTTTTGAAGTTAGCAGCACTGCAGAGCGGTATAATATATGTCCCCTTCCTTTGGAAGCTCAAGTTTTCACATCCACCAAGTTAGGATGATCTCATAAAATGGCAAACAAAATTTGGCCATAGCAGTAAATACAATTAACCTACTTAACCTTTCCATAAAACTTTCTGTTCCAAGTGGTATCGATTGTAGAACATATTTATGCCCAAATGCTTCTTGAACTACAACAACAACGACAACAAAATATTCTGTTATTTTCCTTGCAACAAGAATGACAAAAGCAGCAAAAAAAAGAAGAAAAAAAAAAATATATATATATATATATTACCAAGTTTCATCCAGACATCTTCAGCTCCATCCTAAAAAGGAAGCAAATAAAGAAATGTCTTGCTAGAGAACTCTACTGTCAGAAGTAAAAAAACATAATATCAGGGCCATAGCGAACCTTGAAAAACCGGGGGGGGGGGGGGGGCACTTCGCAACACATGATTACAAAAAAATGAATACCCGATTCGGTAGTTGCTTTACTTTTTTGGGGAAAACTGCCCCCCGGCCCCTATGGGTGCTGTGGCCCTGAACACATACATGTAATAGAGTAATGTCCTATAAACTTACATGCCATGTGTGTAAAGAGTATCCTTGAGGAAGGTCAGGTTCTGCTATTCGTTTTGATTGCAGTTCTCTGAGATAGTAAAGCCATTTATCTTGTCCAACATTCATTCTATTCCTATAGAAAAATAGCAAAACAATGACCATCTTTAAAAGTGAGATTATGCATGATCATCTGGGTGCCATGGACAGGAGTCATTTTGTGACAAATAGAATTGGCAGTTCAATCAGGTTTTCTTTGCATTGTGTTGGGGTCAAATGAGCTGCTATATATACTCTCTAGTTCAGAATATCTCAACATTTTTACCACCTCCCACTTGCCTTTTTAAAGTACTCGGCAAGGAATTCACATAAGAATGCATAGGCGACGGTAGGACATAAAAAACGGGGGGGGGGGGGGGGGAGGGGAATAAAAATCGCGGAAGCAAAAAAAAAAAAAAAAAAAAACGTCACAACCGCCGAAGCCGTAAAAAAAGACAATGATACAATACAATACAATAAACTTTATTTAAAGAGGGTGGCGCATTAACCCTTTTGGTTATCTAACTTACGGCCTTCAAAAGACAAAATTGACGGAGCACAAAATACAGCCAGGTAAAATGTATAAAACATGTAAGCAAACCAAACCAAACAGAGAGTAAAAAGATTTAATTATTTGCAAGTGCTCGAATAAGCCAATTGCAATTGGGGGATTCGGAATTACCCTAAACAGTTGGGGGGGGGGGGGGGGGGGGCTGTAGCACCCCGGCCAACCCTAGTCCAGCACCCATGGAATGTTGAATCTAAATAAACACTTTAGCATGAAGTGGGAAATAATTAGAATGTTATCTTTTAATCGTTTTAATTAATCTTGCTATATAAGTAATACTCTTATAATAATAGTTTTAATATATATCTGTTGGGAATGTCTATTTCTAAATATCGTATATCTTTGCCATGCACCATTCGAGGCGCTTGCATTTGATATCGTTCACGTCGATGGGTATTTCATTTCTCGTGTTTGGATAGGTTTCAGGAGCTTACAAGTAAGCGAGCAAGGTTCGCTAAAAAAGGAATTTCTACGTCAAACTAACTTACATGAATATGTCAAGAATTAAAATACATTTAAGAATAATTGTACTTACATCTGGTGGCGAATCACATCACAGTATGTCTAAGTGGTTATTTCAATATGTTTCTTACGGATTGATCTTGTTGTTTAGCGTGTCTTAAAATGTCTTGCAATCACGTAGCAAATCAAAGATGTCATCATTTGACATATAGGCGAGATCATTTTACAGGGTTTGGAAGGGGGGTCTGGATTCCGGAATATTTTTTCCCTAAATCCCGCATCCCGCGACATTTTACCATCCTTTCCCGAATCCCGCATTTAACTTTTTTTTTGAACTTAAAGTATAAATTTAATATGATTTATGTATATATATATATATGTATATGATTTTATAAGACGAATGGGCCCGATTTAACAGGGTGACAGCCCGCCCTTTATGAACGGGAACATATTGTTTTTGATAAAAAAAGAGCCAGCGTGGACTCAATTTCTGTACCCTCTGTGCTTTTCACGTTTTTCCCGACCATCAGAAATCAAAATCCCGCATTCCGGACATTGAATTCGGCAATTCCCGAGTCACGGCCGATGGCAATATCCCGAATCACGTAATATTTTTTCCTAGTTTCCCGGATCCCGTGCTATATTTTAACCGTTTCCCGGATCCCGCGAATACCCTTCTGCACTCTGATTTCAACAATAGCCACAGTTTTAATTTTTACTTATATATATTTCTATATTTCTATTAATTTATATTTAGATATTTTTGGTACAGATTATGAGTAAAAATGATTAGTTGCCAAACCATCTCGACTGGACTCAGGTATCTTTGGGAGCTAGTCCCCCCCCCCCCCCCCCCCAGGGACCAGATGTCTCCCAAATTTCTTGAATGCAAGTGAAACATCCTGACAATCTGGCTATGGTATCCTCCAGTGTCATTTAATTACCTGAGGTTGTTCTGACTTGTAAAGCCAATTTTTTCATAAAGTTGTATTGCTTTGTCTCTATAAACTTCTGTCTTCAACAGCACCATATTTTTTCCATTATCTTTATGATATTGAAGCACATGATAGCACAGTGCCTTTGCAATGTCCTTTCTTCTGTGTTCTGGTAACACTGCTAGCCAATGCAATATGCCTTGGCTTGAAACTTCTTCCTCTTGCCAAGCAAATGCTGTTGCGATGAAATTGCTACTATATTTGACCAGAAAAAAGCCATCTTTATGGAACTGTGGCTTGTTGAAATATCTAGAAGATGAAAAACAGAAAAGCTTCAAAGAATAAATCCCTATTAATTTGACTTGTATAAAATATCTGAAGTGATACAACAATAATCCAAGATACAAGTTTGACTGCATTTGCACATTTTGTCTCATAAATGTCTATTATTAGTGAGGTGAAAATGGTTTTAACAAATGAGGCAATGCGGCAGGAAATTGCTTATGGATACAGTAGGCAAATCTGTTGAAACTGGTCATACATTTGGAATCATACAGTAACTGTAACTTATCCAACATCATTGAAAATACAGCTGCAGTATTCCACCATTTTTAATTTCTTCATCAGCTATTGCTGTGTCTTGACTGTGACCTGATGCCTATAGACCTGTATTTTCAATGGTGTGGGATGTAGGCTTGTGTACACTAGGAAATCCATTAGTGCCTTGTGGGATATTTCATGTTATCAATGCCAGTACTCAAAACTATTGTATAACTAGTATGTAATACATGGTAGTTATACAATGGATTCAAGTGGCATACCATGGAATATGACATGAGTCACTTGTAGTTTTTAATATACATACGAGAAACCATTGTATAACCATTTTATCCCACCCCATAGAAAATACGAATGCATAGATTCAATGCACGGTGCATGATGGGAAGGAAGAGTGAAATACCGAAGAGTATGCAACAGCTTTCCTGCTTTCTGATTGGCTGTATTTTCTATGGTGTGGGATAAACAATCATATATTATAATTTACCTTTGGATGAAAGTTTCACATGTCCAGTCTGTTAAAAATCCAGGCTCAAAAGCTTTGGTTACTAGGTAAAAGTTTTAAAACAAGAAACAAAAAAAAATTGAAATAAAAATGACGTTATTGTAGAGACTCTCTTAAATACTGCACAACTTTTGTAGAGCAAACGTTCACCCATATTAATCACAGACTAATAATTAATTACTATATTCTGCAAATACCAACATTAAGTTTCCAACATCGGTAAGTCGACTGACCTTAGTTGACTACTTACTTACTCTGACTATTATTTGACTTCTATGGCATGACAATAGTTTCTCTGACACTGCTGAGAATGGAGGGGGGGGGGGTGGTCCCTCCGCCTGGCTACGCATGGCCCCTGATGATACCTTTACATAATCCATGTACCCTTGATTTATAAACTCTATTGAATGTTAGGGAGCATTCATTTTTTAGGAGGGGGGGGGGGGGGGGCGAGAAATTTAAGGAATCAAATAGAAAATAAAAATGCTAGCCCCCATGGTAAGAAATTGAATATTTTGATAATCCCAACCACTTCCAAATATAAAAATTTTCTAGCCCCCCCCCCCCCCTAGTAATTTTATAATGACCCCCCTAATTCCTCTGCCCCCCCCCCCCCTCCTAAAAAATGAATGCTCCCTTAGTAAGATTTCTCTTACTTACCTATATCTAACCAAATTTTCTCTGCACCTTCCTGCAAAGCAATTGACATAGTAATTACTCAACAAGAATATGTAGTCATGATGGCAAATGATTATGCAAATGAGGAAGTCTTGTGGTGGGGTTTTTTTTGGGCAAGGGGTGGGGATTGGACAAAAACCATAAGAAATGTCAAATGCTCAAGGGTGGGGGAACCAGATGTAGGACAAAATTATGGCACAAAATAACACCAACCAGGGTGAAATAAACTTAAAGGAAAGACTACTAAAATAATGCGTTTTTCTAAAACTTGACCATTGAATCCAACCTGAGTCATACAGTACCTGCCACGTAAGTAGGGTATAACCATTCGGAAAAGACGCTTTAGGAATATCTCGTGATTGTAAATCGTGAAAATATAAACAGCACTTCTTGTCAGCAGTCCCCATCGAAATAAAAATAAAATAAAAAATAAGAAAACATTTAGACTTTTCTTTTTTTCGTGGACCTATTTTTTCATCTTTTCGATCTTGTTTTTCTCTCATTCATCAAGTTTCGTCAGGCGTTCCTCGATCTCTAGTCCCAGTCTGTTTGACCGCTACCCAGGTTTCATTGCAGGGAGTGTAGTTTTCGCGCCAAATTTGTCACATGCTTGATTTCTTGCTTGATATTTTAGTGCAACACTTGGAGAGTTAGTCAGAATTTCTTGTCTTTTTTTGCACGATCTAGAACTTCAATCATGGCAGATTACGACAGTGAGAAAGGTAAGAAGTCCAGGAAACTATTTGAAGAGGTTTCCTTCTCCATTTTTGTCTATTTTGCCTGATTTTCCGGCTCAAAAATGAAGATTCTTTTCCACATGTTTAACGAATCTTGGCGTCGTTTCCAGACAAAGCGAAGAGATTTCTTGCTGAATTTAACAACGAAAGCGACGAAGGCAAGATTTTCAAGTATGGAGAACAACTGGTAAGTACTAAGAACTGGAAATTCAATTGGAATATGGAGAAAATTTGAAATCTCTCAGGATTTTGAGCAAGAAACCGTTAATGTAATTATCATAATTGAATTCACCTCGAACGTTTCAGCAGTTTGTTTTCTTGTTTTGTAGGTAAAAATCGCTCATCGTGAACAAGTACAACTACTAATAGAGCTGGATGATATAGCAGATGTAAATATCAATGCTTATGAAAATAAGATATACAAAGCGTTTCTTTCGTGTGTTGTCGAGAACAGTTGACTCCAAGTTCTCAGTGTTTACAAAGAAAAAAATAGCGTTGAATTACAGTGTGAATGTTAACGTTGTAAGGGACTTCAGTATTTTAGAAGTAATAAAGTACATGATTGCTGTTATTATTGTATGGCAGATTGATCAACAACTGGCTGACAATGTGAAGGAAAATGCCCGACGCTACAAGAAAATATTTGAAGATGCTGTATATGACATGTTGCCTGACTACAAGGAACACGACGTAAGTTCAATATCATTTTGATTTAAACTTTTCATGTGAGAAAAAATGAAGCTAAAATGGCCATATAATGTTACTTGAACTAATCTTACTGGAAATTCAGTTATGAAGTACCCTGGTAGTTAAATCTTGAACTTGCCAGCTACTGCAATTATGTAGGTGGTAATGGGACTCTTGGGGCAGGTAGGTAAATAATTCCTTTCATTTCATTCTCCCCACAAACTTGGAGAAGCAGATTTAAGCTGCTTGTTAGTTCTCTCCTGTGCTTTGAGGGATTTTCTCTGGCTTCTCCAGTTTTTCTCCCTTCATAAATTTAAAAGCTTAAACATGAACCTCATAAGGGAATGAACAGTACATTTGTGACAGAGGGGCATGGCACCATAGAGTTTTCAAATAAGGCTTGCTGCTTTGTGGATATTATGTTTATGTTAGTACCTAAGACCCAATATTCACCAACATGCTATATTTTTAATATTCTAGGTACAAGTCAAGGATGCCTTGGATATCTACATTGAACATCGATTATTGCTGGAACAGAGAAACCGGCCAAACCAAGCAGAACCTATTGATCTTAGAAGCAAATATCCTCCAGAACTGCTTAGAAGATTGTGAGTTGAACAGTTTGCACATCGTTAGTTTAGTTTATACTCGAATATCTATACTTGAATATCTGGCCGTTATTTTGAGCCCTGGTTACACAGTATAATTTTCAGCCCTTTGAATTAGAATTTAGAAACCTAGAAGTATGTTAGAGAACCAAACAAACAAACTCTATTCACATGCCACACCGAGGCCAGCAGGACTCTAACCAGAGTCACATTGGTGAGAGACGAGCACTCTCATTCTATGCCAACTGTGCTTATTTAGAATAAATTTTAACTGCTGATTAACTCAGTTTTAAATTTTTTTATTCTGCCTATCAGTGAAGTATGCTTCAAGCATTTAAGCATACAAAAGCCCGAGTCTGTGCGTAGGATCAAAGCAGAGTCTATTGGCAAGCTAACAGTAGTACGAGGCATTGTAACAAGAAGTACAGAAGTTAAGCCAGTAGTGGAGGTTGCAACATATACCTGTGATCAATGTGGTGCCGAATCTTACCAACCAGTATGTATTCATGGCAAATTTATATGAAGAGAATTTTACTTCCTTATTTCAAATAACCTTTATCCTTGAAATTATCTTTCTCCTGTGCAGATGAGTTTATTTTGAAATATTATTTGAAATACAATATTCTTGTCATGGATCTAGATTAGATAGATCTTATGAAATGTTTTCTCAAGCTTTTCAAGATATGTGAATATATAAACCACTTCTGAACGTCAGATACCAGTTGACAGTTTCTATACATTTACTGTATTGTTGACCCAAATGACTCAATTTATCTAGACATTTATGCGCGTTCAGGGAAGGCCTATTACCTTCTCTTTTATTCATTTTACTTTTATTTTATTGGGTTTAATATGGGCTTTTAATGGGTTCTTAGATAGGTGTCCCAATTAGTTTACTATTATGTCAGCTAGATTTTACTCACACAGAAATAAAGTCTATTATTATTATTTCAAACAATTGTTTGAAGGCAATGGAGATCTATTATTTTTTGGTTGACAAACAAACAGATCACATGAATCATTCTTTACTATTACCAAGGAATAAGCCCGGAGCTTCTACATGTACTGGATGAATTGATATGGTTTTATCTGTCGTATGGTTATATGTCTCATTCAATGCATAGTTTGTCATTATGTGTTTTTATCCTCTTTAGATCACATCTCAGACTTTCATGCCAATGCTGATGTGTCCAAGTGAAGAATGTAAAGTTAACAAGTAAGTCTGAAATGTGAAATGAGAAAAATATGTGGATGATGGCTAGTGAACACTAGCTTTCGATCCTTTTGTTCTCCTTTATTTTATGGCTTGCTTTTTTCTTATTGGTTTGTTTTCTCTCTCCTCTACTATATAAACATCTCTCTCACTCTTACTTTCTATTGACTCCGACGAAGGACTAACGTCTGAAACGTCAGTTTCCATTTTCACTACGGTGTATAACTTATAAATCTACGATAACTGTTTTTGAGAAAAAAATGAGTTTAGAATGTTTGTATATTTATATATTTTTGAAATAATATTTTTTCTTATATTGTTATTAGGGCTGGTGGACGTCTTTATCTTCAGTCCAGAGGATCCAAATTTGTTAAATTCCAGGAGTTGAAGGTCCAAGAGCATAGCGATCAAGTTCCAGTTGGTCATATTCCAAGAACAATGACCATCATTGCCAAGGGTGAAAACACCAGACTTGCTGTTCCTGGGGATCATGTGTGCGCTACTGGGATATTCCTTCCAATGTTGATGACTGGTTTCAGGCAGATGACACAGGGACTGCTGTCAGACACTTTCCTTGAGGCTCATGTAAGTATCTGTTAGAGAAAGGTCTTTATATGAGATTTGCCCGCAGGCTGGTGCTGTACAATGAAGGTCCCCTTCAAGGTACATTGCATCAATTCCCAACCCCTTAAAACTCCCATCCCTATCCTCCCATCCCACAAAGAACCCATTAAGAAATCATTAGTAAAGGCTAGACACTGAGGGTGGTCACTGCCAGTGTTTGTTTACATCCTCAGTGGTTCTTTTACGTCCCTCCGATGCAGGGTTAGGTAGTGTGGAGAGATGGGACCGCCATTTTACGTGGTCATCCAAGTCTTATTTACAGCATAGTTATATATGGTACTTCTCATCAGATTTTCATATATTTTCACCTGATGGCAGATGACTGTTGCCATATAAACTTTTTGGTGAACATGTTTCCATATTTTTTGTTCACAGCGTATAGTACTTATGAATAAAACAGAAGACGATGAATTAGGAACAGAAGAGTTGTCTGATGAAGAGATTAAAGCACTTTCTGAAGGTAATAATCAGCTGATGACATAAAATTTACTATATATCCTACAGACAGATAAATAGAAATGTGAATGTGTGTGGGAAATGTACTAAAGATGATGTTAGATTTGTAATGCTGTAAAAAAATATTGTCATTTTGAGTTACAAGGTTTTGAATTCAGACAAAAACTTGCAGCACATTGCCAAAGTCAAAATTATACTAAAAATTGTTCTGTTTGGCATGTTACTTGGCATAAATTCTTTATGCAGCTAAGTGTGTCTTGAAAAATCGCTGTTGCATATTGTCTTGTGTAACATCACTTTTAATGCGGGAATAACTAACTTTTTAATGGTTTTCTTTTTATTATCACAGAGGCAGATTTCTACAACAAACTAGCATCATCATTAGCTCCTGAGATCTATGGACACGAAGATATCAAGAAGGCGTTGTTACTGCTGCTTGTTGGAGGTGTTGACTGCACTCCACATGGAATGAAAATAAGAGGTAAGGTCTAACAAGATTTAAATTTGCTTTGACTTGTTTTCCTTGCCTGATGTACTCTATTCAGGGTTGAAAATTCCCACAAGATTATTGGCTAAATGTGAGTTGAAAATTACAAATATTGAGTGAAAAGAAATTGAACTTGCATTTTCTAGCTACAGTAGTTCTCTTTTAGGAAAATTATGATTTTCAAACCGGAAAATTTGTATTCAATCCATTTATCTTGTAGCTGGCTGCTCAATGCACAAGATAAATTTATCTTGTCTTTAAAAAATTGAAATTCTAACCCTGTTCATTAGAAGCTGGCAGCAGGTAAACTCCAGCATCTATTTTCCATACATGAGCTGCCAATGTTTGCCATCCCAATAGCAGTTATTATGGATGCATCCTAATGAGAGATGCAAATGAAACAAGCATCCTATGGACCTGTATAACTTGTATGATTCTTAAACAAAAGAATATCTTGCTTGCATCTGATTTATATTGTTATTAAGTAGACTATCGGCCTAATTGAAATTTTAATAAACCCCTGGATGTATCTTATTTTTCTTCTTGTAGGAAGTATTAACATTCTATTGATGGGGGATCCTGGTGTGGCCAAGAGTCAGATGCTATCATATGTAGACAGACTTGCACCCAGAAGTAAGCATTTATTAGAATATAGAAATGATAAGTAAATATTGGACATAATGAAATAGAAAAAAAGTTGCTTTTTGACCTTCATTTGGTTGATGGTGTAATAGTCTTATACTTGTTAGTTTTTGTTAAGGGTTAAGAACAGTAAATTGTCAACAGACATAGACAACTTTCATAAATTGCCGCCACTAAGAGAGAGAAGCAACTATTTTTATCAAATCATTTTTTATCAAATTAGTTCTCTTCTGTGCTTCGAGGGTTTTTCTCTGGGTTCACCAGTTTTTGTTCCTCCACAAAAATCAAATTCTAAATTCCAATTCGATCATGGAACGAAGACCACAGTCTTGTTAGCCACTAGCTATTACCTGTTACATAACTGACCTACAGTAAGTAGTCATTTTTCAAACAATGCATGGCACAGTTATAAAGGTACATAATTACATGAACAAATATTCAATATTTTTCAGGTCAGTATACAACAGGTCGTGGTAGCTCTGGTGTTGGTTTAACAGCTGCTGTAATGAAGGACCCCTTGACTGGAGAAATGATTCTTGGTAAGGATTAAACACATCATAGAATCAATACAAGATAATTTTGTTTTAATGTTTTAAAAATTGAATTTTGAAAAAATATGAATAAAAAATCTGTAGGAATTTTCTAGGATCCATGTCATGGTTAAAGTAAAGTAAAAAACAAATGCTGTCATGAATAAAAAATAAAAAATATCTTTATAAAACTGCTTTTCCTTTTGGACCTGGAAGTCAGTTTTCCATACTATTGATGTCACACTTAAAAGCTCTATGGAAAATACTTTAGAAACTCAGTGTTGTTGTATAGAGTTGATAGAGATTTTCTTAGGGTTTCTGGCCAAAAACTACTGTGAAAGTGATCTAACTATTAATTTAATGTTTGATCATGTTTTTCTTGTTCCACAGAGGGTGGTGCCTTAGTACTTGCTGACAAAGGTGTTTGTTGTATTGATGAATTTGACAAGATGATGGATGGTGATCGAACAGCTATCCATGAGGTTATGGAGCAACAGACAGTATCAATAGCAAAGGTATGTGACAACAAGGTAGAAATTAATAGGTCCTGAGTTGGTGAGTTTCCACTGAGTTGGTGAGTTTCGACATTGCTACATGCTGATTGGGACAAAAGTCATGAGACATTGATTCCCAGAATCGCATCACATGTCAGTAGAGGTTGTTGGTTCTCTCCCTTGATTTGAGGATATTTCTCTGGGTTCTCCAGATTTTCCTCCATCTGCAAAACCTGCTAAATTCCAATTTGATCTGTGAGTTAGCTATACCATGATTTTGATCAGCAAGGTTGTTTCAGGGTAGATTTTAATTATCATTCTGTTATTTTCTTGATGTGAATATCATTTTATTGTTTTCAGGCTGGAATAATGACAACTTTGAATGCCCGTGTATCCATCCTAGCTGCTGCAAATCCAGCATACGGTCGATATAACCCAAAGAAATCAGCAGAACAGAACATCCAGCTTCCAGCTGCCTTGTTATCCAGGTTTGATGTGCTGTGGTTGATTCAGGACAAACCAGACAAGGAAAATGATTTAAGGTAGGAATACCATTGATACCCAAGTGAGGTGCATTTTTACACCAAAAAGGAACTCCTAAAATATTTTTCTGATGAGTTACAATGTGAGTCAAGAGCTCTGTCAAAATGAGTATTAATGCAGGGACCCTCAAAATAATGGCCATTCATACGCCAGTCAATATGTCCAGCATATGATATTTTATTTCAAATATGACTGGTCAACATGTCCATTCAAAACTGTATTTGACTGGTCAAGTACCAATAGTGTAGTTCAAAAAAATATCCATACCCTTCATGGACGATATTTGGGAAAGGATCCCCCTCCCTTCTGGAAATTTCTTATTTTCTTCCAATACAAACCTTGAAATTTTGTTTTTCCTCTGACCCCCACCCCCTGAGAATTTCCAATTTCCTCCATGGTGAGGTATGGATAGTTTTTGGAACTACACATTGTCAACCATACATGTCAGCTTGTTATTATTGATTACTATTAAAATGTTTTGACCAACAAAGATGCTAAGGGCCCAAATTTGGTCACATGTTGGTCCTAGAATGTTGTTCCTGGTATTTCAAAAATCTCAAGCACGCACTGCCTTAATTTATATTATTCAATAAAATATTTTAGTTATGATCAATTCATAAGGTTGTCACAGAATATTTTGTACATAATTCTCATAGTTTGTATTAATTTTTTCTTGTAGATTAGCCCAACACATTACATACGTACATCAGAATTCCTCTCATCCGCCGTCAGAGTTTGAACCCCTCGACATGAACCTAATGAGGTATGGAACCATAAATACCTTGCCCACCAAGGATTTGACGCCAGTACTACTTTTATTCTGAAACAACCTTTGTTAAAATGGAGTGTATTTGCCATAAACTGTATTTGTATTTACTATATTTGGCTTGTTCTTTCATCCTTACAAGCATCATTTCTTACCAAAATACAAGAAAAACTTATAGACATAGCTTATCCTGATTTTTTGGGGTTGACTTCTACACAGAGTTGAATTATATGCTGGCAAATAGGGTACTTAGAAATTGTGCATTTTTCTGCAAAATAGTAGAGGAACATGTATTTTCACAATACCAGTAGTAATGCATCCCATGACATCTTCACTTGACAAGAGATTCCTAATTATTGCCACCCATGATAAAAATTATGCTTGAGACCCGAAAATGAGCAGTTACCCAAGACTCTATCAGCTGTGTTGACATTAGTGTCAAATTTAGTGGGACTCATTTCAATATAGATAGACTCTAGAGTCATCACTGTCATTTTTTAACCAATAGAACCAATATTTTGTTATTTGTGTTGTCCAGGCGTTACATATCGGCATGTAAAGAGAAGATGCCTGTGATCCCAGAGGGACTGACTGATTATCTAGTGAGTGCTTATGTGGAGATGAGAAAAGATGCCAGGACAAGTCATGACACTACCTTTACCTCTCCAAGAACATTATTGGCTGTGCTGCGACTTTCAACAGCACTGGTATGTAAATAATTGCCCTTGTATAAATTGTCTTAGTTTTAGGCAAGTTAGCTGCACTTTGCCTGCATCAATTGAAGTTGTTATAGCAATTCTAAAGGAGGTGAACATACGATACAACTTTGCAGGCAAGATTGCTTGCAGCAGGGAAATCGCACCATTTGTCCACCCACACAATGTATGTGCGACGTTGTCAGCAACAAGTTTCACTGTGGAACATGTTTGCAATGTTCCTTATGACAGTTTGATGCTCTCAGCCAATAAAATGTGAAGATTTGATTAATTAGTTTTGTAAATATACAACTTGGTATTTGCACCTTGCCAATGTCATGCGATGTTGCGAGAAAAGTGGCAACATGTGACATCCCCCTAAAACCCATTACAAGCAATTTTGCAGGCAGTGTCGCATTGTGTGCCTTTATGATTAAATTATGTATTAAATGAACAAGTAAAATATCAATCCCATCCCATAAAGAGCAAAGAATGCTGCACCTTAGCTGTTGAGATCGACACGTGTGAAAAACGTCTGTGCATGCTCTAAGTCCGCATGCAAATTAGTTAAAAGCGTCTTCCTGCTATTGTAGAAATATGCAAATTTGCAAATAATCTTTACAAAATGGCAAAACTTAGAGTCAGTTCTTGAAACTTAAGGCTAATTCTTTCATATTGTCTTTATTAATACAGTATCTTGGTCTCATGAAAGTATACCCACGAACTTTTTTGTATACTTGGAGAAAACAAGCATTTATTTTCTCACTAAAGCTTTTGTTAATTTTTTGGAAAGCGTACTGAAAGGCATGCATGCACAAACGTTTTTCTCTAGTGTCGTTGAGATCAGGTAGTTTAATTTCAAACCTTGCATGTTTGAAAAGAAAGACATAAGTTTGTCCATACGATATTCATACCTTGTTATATTAGCTTGTAATTCATGTCTGGTTTATTTCATCTTCAGGCAAGATTACGCTTAGCTGATGCTGTAGAGAAAGAGGATGTCAATGAAGCCATGAGACTAATAGAAATGTCTAAAGCATCACTCGCAGATGAGGAGGGAACAAGAAGGTTTGTATTCTTCACCTACCCAAGGGTGGATTCAGGAATTTTTGTAAGGGGGTCCAAACGTATATCAAGCAAAATATACAAATGAAGCAAAAAACAAAACTATTTCAACAACATGATTGAAACTCAAGGTCTTGACCCCCCACCCTACCACCCTAGATCTTCTACTGCCTACCTACCTTTTTGTTACTTACTTGATCCATCATCTTGTCATTTACTCTAATCTATTTATGAATGCTTTTTAGGGTTGTGAATCCAGTCGATGCTATATATGGTATCATAAAAGAGATAGCTGGTGATGCTAACAGTGTAAAGTAAGTTTTGAAATACATCTTCAGAAAATTCTTATTTTTTCTTATATGGCTTTAAGAGTGAGGAAAATGGAGCAAAAATGGAGCAAATCAACAGATTGTTGTCATTAGACATATGAAACAACAGAATGCCATTTCAGTATTACCAGCAACTGCTATTATATCAGCATCTTTTTGTCTTGCTAAAAAACGACAGCCCCAACAAAACATATTTGAAAATGTGTTCCAAATGTCAATGAAAAACAGTTTCTTCTTCTTCTGATATTTGATGCTTTACTAAGGCATGTTAGAAGAACCACAAGGGCTTGTGGTTTATACTCTGTCATTCAAAAGTCACTGATATTAACTGTTTATATATATATTTTTTATCAGAATGCAAGAAGCAAAACAAAGATGTCTCTCCAAGGGTTTCACACCAGATCAGTTCAACAGTTGTTTATCAGAATATGAGGAACTTAATGTATGGCAGATTAACCAGGGCAAAACTAGGATAACCTTTGTGAGATGAAACAGTAATCTATTAGTGTTCTTCCAATAAACAAGTGTATTGTTACATATTCACCACTATACAAAACTGTTGCCAACAATAATGAGGATGTGCTTATTGAGTGTATGGCTGTGAAAACATGTAAAGCTCAGCAACTGCTTTAGAATAAGCCAATCAAAACATTCTGAGTGCTTGAAGACTGCACTTCTGCCATGGAAGCATGGCACATCTGTACCAAACATATTTCACAGTCAATATCTGCTATCATTGACACTGAGCTACTGGGATTAGAGAGTATGGCATGGACCACACCTTTGCTGTGACTGTCTCAGTGCTATGTATGAAAACATTTCACACTTAACTGTGACTTTTCACCATATGAAATCTGCTCAATCTGCAGGTTTCGGTGACTACAACTGTAGTTTCAGGATTTTGGCTAATATAATAATAAGAAATTATTGGAAGCCAAAACTTTGGTAAACAGACCATGTCTGGATGTTTTGCAGAAATTGTTGTTTAGTGCTACTGGTAGCCATATAAGCAAATCTCCCACATAAACATACCCTCATCAGTAAAACGAATTCTTTGTACAAACTCTCACACTAGATGCTTGCTACTTGAAGAATGTCTGTTTTATCATTTTATACTTTACTAGTTTCAAATACATTGTACATTTTCCTTTCTAAGTAGTTATTGTAGCATTTTGATAAATAAAGTTCAATAGCTTGTCTTCAACATGTTCTTTATTACCCCTATTTTCATAAAGTTTAACATGTGAACTCTGTAGTTGCAAGTTGCCCATTAGAATTTGGTTTTTCACTGCTGCCAGTCAAAAAATTCAAAGGTACCTACTGATTATTCTTGATTGACGGCAGTGAAAAAACAAATTTCAGTGTGTAGCTCGCATGTTCCATGTTATGAAAGTAGGAGTAACCTATTGATTTTAGAGAAAAAACATCAAATATTTATGACCCAAATGCTAGAACTCTTGTTTTCGTTTTGCTGGGTGAAGAGACCAAGACCAATTCCTGCAATGCAATAAAGCTTTTGTATGGGAAAAGCAAAACTGGTAATGCTTCCAAAAATACCATACACTTTAATTCCTTTTACACCCAGTTATTAGTCAATCAAATCTAACAGTTAAGTATATATTTGTTGATTGCTAGAAGCCAAAAAGCAAGACGTGAATAATTATATCTATTAAAATGTACAAAAATGGTCTGGGGGCGACTCCCTTATAAAAGGGGGCGGGGGTCCTCGTCGTCCCTTTTAGGGTTTGAAATCAGTGATTTGGTCCTGCTTAGGGTGATGACGAGAATGCCCACCAGCCGAGTTTTGTGGTCCCGCTTAGGGTATAAGATTAACAACAATGCTTCTTTTCAAAGATTGATTTTTATTTTAATCCCATTTCCAGATTGTGTCACTTATTGATTGGGCCCTCTTAGGGGTGAAATTTTATCACTGCCACGCCCATCATCTCAAAATGCAGGTCCCTTTTAGGGATCATTTTCAGAATTTCCGACGAGGACCCCCATCCCCTTTTATAAGGGAGTCCCCCCCCCCCCAGGAATAATGGGTCTAAAATAAATTGGAACCCAATAGATTTTCTGAAGATAAGAATTACCTTATTTCACTTTGTCACAACGCTAAGGATCATGGTCGCACGAGGGGGCAAAATCATGAAATTTGGTTGATGATATAGTGGAAAGTGAGAGCAGCTAAATATTACACCAAATATCCAAGATGAAAGAAGAATCAACCTTTTAAGCAAGCTGTGACAGTGGAATTAAGTTGGGGCTGGGGAAAAATCACAAAATATTACTTATTAGTTAGACTAACCTTGGATTGTTTAATTCCAAAATTGGGGAAGAAGTTGATTTAAAGTACAGGGAACCTCAAATGAAATGTCCTTCAGATCTGCTATTGTTGTATTGGACCCAAACATGGCGCCAGTATGGTAAAATCAACATTGGGTGTCCAATGATAAATGAGAAAATACCTGAATGGGCTTATTTTTAGTGTCTTTCTGCTGAATAGAGGTTCATTTTACAGTAAATATGGGAAGAAAATTTTAGGACCCAAGGTAGTGTCTGCAGCTTATAAGTAAAGGCTGTCCACTTAGAGGTATCACAGAATGTATTTGATGTTGTGTTGCATGTTTGTCGTAGCTGCTTTCTCTACTGATTCCATAAAAAGAAATACAAATCAACAAAAAGAATCTGAAAGTGAACTTTATTACAAAAACTATTTCTTTTTTTCCCTAATTTTGTAATAGATTCAGTGTTTCTAGGCTATCACTATCATCGTAACAGTAATAAACCCCTCACAGCTTTGTTTTCGCGACTTTCGAAAATTTCACCAAAATATTTCTATTTGATGAATATTTTGATTGATAATTTATCTTAGAAAAAGCTGATAAGACTTTTTTTGGAAAACCTGCCAAAGAATGCCAATTTGAAAAATACCTATGCATAATATACACTATGTAAAAATATACACGATATCGCGAGAACAAAACTGTTTTTGTGTTTAAATAATGAGTATATGATTAAAACAGGCAGATTTTTATGAGTGGGAAACTTAAACCATGGATGGCTTTTGTTCCAAGACAAAACGAAACGTTACAGCAATCTTATGCCTGGATGGCACATCTTGTCCCCAATCATAAAAAAATCGGATTTCTTAGAAAAAAGGCCAATCTTCAGGAGATAATAAACCTACCAACGATACATTCTAGTGCTGGCAAAAAGGTTTCTAAGATATGCTTCAACCCCGTTATTCTGTCCACTTTCATTGTATACACCATTTGGTTGACTTAGGTAAGCAGTCAAAGACAAAGGATATCAATAACTAATTGGGGTTCATGATTTTAAGTGTGTCTAGCTTGCCTGATAACTGGCACCTATACGTGATTGTTATTTTTTGCTATCCTAACATCTCTTCATATTCAATAAATAGGCCTTTTCTTGTTACTATGTGAAATAAGTTTAATTCTAACTTCCTAAACACGAGAGATGTTGCTATTCTTTGGTGTTTTGATCCTTATCTTGGATCTCTTGCAGTATTTTGGTGATTTCTGGCGAACACGAGACTATTTTACTTTCACTTGAGGTGATAACAGAAGACGACACTTGCTGTGTCATCTCCACAGTCCGCCTTTCAGTTTGACAGAAACCTTGAGGTCTGGTTTCGTTTTCTATACTTGTACTGTCAGGCACCTGGAAGAAACTGGGCTGCTCGATTGAGCTTTGAGCACCGAACATTTGAAACTCTGGCGAGCCTGTTGGAAAAACCGGGGTACGCCCGAATAGGCTTGCACCCTGTCTAGACAATTCTTGATTGAAAATAGAAGGCTGGGCTTGTCTGAACATGAGTTCTTGGTTAAAAATGGAAGGCTGCATCATTCCTCGAGCTCCTGGCGAAAAGGATGAAGATGGGAATGGCTTCTCTTCGCCAGATGAAGTTATCTTTTTCTCCTGCAAAGCTAAGGACGCCATCTGTTGACTTTCCTCGGTCCTTGTGCCATCTGATTGTACCACGTTTTGTTCTTGATACGATTTAGCAATGGCAGATTGTTCAGTTCTCTGGCCACTGGTTGTAGTACTGGTGAAGTGTTTCACTTCCTTCTTGACAGTCCTGGTACTACGGAACGCATCTTGCGTGGTTGTAGATGGTGATCCAGCTACCATCTGAGTACTATCTATTGGCATTATGGCTTCTTTTGATGGTGACGTCGATGATGATGGGATTTCCTGAGGGTTTTCTAAAGCACTTTCTCGGCGATCACTTACACCTTTTTCATCATCTTCTTTCACACTTGGCTCCTCTTTTTCATCTGAAGCATCAACAGTTGTCACGTCTGATGGATCCGAGTAATCTCTACATTCTTCGAACTTCTTCTTAAATTCTTGGGCAGTTTCAGCGGTTTTGAATCGAACTGCCAACAACTCTTCTTTTGGTTCTTCTTCAGAAATATCAGCAAGGGTTTGCCAAACCCAGGAGCGATCAGAATTGTTTGCAGACAACGTCATATTGATGGTTATGAGATGGTTAGCACAAAGTTTATGTATGTGATCACGCCTCATTACAATACGAGAATGGGCCTTTCCTGTAAGTATTTTGATCTCACCAACGCCTCTCTCTTTCCACTGCTTTAGCTCTTTGTCGTAGCGGAATAGTTTTGCCCGTTGTTTGAAGACAACCCCTTCGTTTTCTTCACCTGTAACAGCCTTTATTTTATCTGGTAATGCAATGATAGGTTCAAAGTGAATATGGTCACCAGACACATCATGGTAGCCATCATCGTGATCATCATCTGCTTCTTTATCTTCAACTGGTTTCTGATCGTTAAGGCCTTTAAAAGAAAAGGCTTCAGATGAAGACGTCGCTTTGCCAAAAATGCCTACTTTCCCCACATCACTAAAAGACAGCGAAGAAATAGATTGTGTCCCAAATAAGAATTCTGGCTTGCTTGTTTCTGGCTTTGGAGAGTCTTTGTACTCTGAAACAGAAACAGTTGAATCAGGTTCTGGAGTGTCTTGCTTTTCTTTGGTATCTAAAATCTCGCTTCGGCTGATTCCTCCATCACTCCCCTCCCTTGGAGTTCTACATTCTCGGCAGGTCTTGCTTGAGCTGTCATTTGAAACATTACAAACACCACACTTCCATTTTGCATCATCAGAGCTTTCAACTTCGTTTGCTCTATCTTGTTGCTCATTAGATGGCTTTGACACTTGATGCAGTTCTCCTGGGGCTTTGATGTCAGTGGCGTTACTTGTACTGTCAACTTCGGAAACAGAAACTTCTTGGCTTTCACTACTACTTGACGTTTTCGTTGGTTCTTTACCAGCTTCATTATCTATCTCACTTTCGGTGCTATCGACCCCTTCTTCTTGCTCCCTTAACATTTTCTGGCATTCTTCAAATACTTTCTTGAAGTCTTTTGCTGTTTCAACTGCTTTGAACCTAACTGCTAACTTTTCTGCTTTGGGTTCTTCTTCAGATAAATCAGCTAAGGTATGCCAGACCCACGAACGATCATTCCCGGCATTAAGGACCAGGTTCATATCAGTTGTAATAATATGGTTTGCACAAACTTTGTGGATCTGGTCCCTTCGCATAACCACTCTGGATTTCTTGCTGTTTTTGTTCTTAAGTATTTTAATCTCGCCAACTCCACGCTCCTTCCACTGTGAAAGCGTGTCATCAAATCTGTACAACTTTGCTCGATGGCCAAACAGTTTTTCCTCGTTTTCTTCACCAGTGACTACTTCAATCTCAGAAAGGCTCACGAGAGGTTTGAAATAGATGTCCTGTTCATTTTCTGTACCGCCGCCATCGGTGCCTCTTGGTGAGCTGAACAGCTGTGTGCCTTGTCCAGTAAATCCTTTACTTGTTTTTTCTCTACCAAATTGAAAGTCCTCGTTAGTGGACACATCCGAAAACGAAGAAAATGATAAAACTGAAGATGATCCAAATACATTTTGTGCTTCTTCATTTTTCTTTGCTTCTTCCTGTGCTGTTATTTTACTTTCGAGCGGTGCGCATTTAGGAGAAACTGTTTTAGCTTTAACAACGCTGCCAGGAGCTTGTGTTTGTCGTTCGTACAGAAAGAATCCTTCTGGAAGGAGAAGACTTTGAGCGCGGCGCTTTTCTTCCTCACTTGGTTGGACAACACTGGTCAAAGTCAGATCTATTATATCCTGTTTTCTTGTTTCAGTAGCATCTGTGGAATCAGCTTCTGCCTTTTCTGTCTTGATTTCTTCTTTGGGTTTGATCACAGCTTCTGTCATAGGTGCTGAAGATTTACTTTCCTTGTCTTTAGTGCTTTGTTCCGCCTTTGGAGCTCCAAATGTAAATTCTGGAATTTTACTACCAGTCTTTGATGAATCTGCAGCAAAACCAAAAACGTTGGCAGTACCAGATTTGGAGGCAGCTGCACCTTCTTTGGGTACACTTGTATTTCCAAATGCAAATTGTGGCTTTTGAGATGATGTGTCTTTTGGGAGTCCGAAGGAAACGTCACCAAAAGATGCAGGAGCTGAACTACCATTTCCAAATGAAAACCCAGTAGCTTCGGGCCCACCAAAACCAAATGCTGGCGTGTTTTGGGTAGAAGAGGCAGCTTGGCTTGTGTCAACACCAGGATTAGGTGAAGAGCAGGCTGCACATTTTATAGAATCTGCATTATTGGGTACAAGACACATTTCACACTCCCAAGACCCTGGCTTGGCTTTGAACTTGTCCATTAATGAATCTTTCTTTGTTTCTTGTGTTGGAGTTGAATCTGTTACAACTCCAAAATCGTTGGTAGTATCGGGTTTGGAGGTAGCTGTATCTTCTTTTGGAACACTTGCATTACCAAACGTAAATTGTGGCTTTTCAGATGGGGTGCCTTTTGATGGGAGTCCGAAGGAAACGCCACCAAAAGATGCAGGAGCTGAACTACCATTTCCAAATGAAAACCCAGTAGCTTCGGGCCCACCAAAACCAAATGCTGGCGTGCTTTGGGTAGAAGAGGCAGCTTGGCTGGTGACAACACCAGGTTTAGGTGAATAGCATGCTGCACATTTTATAGAATCTGCATTATTGGGTACAAGACACACTTCACACTCCCAAGACCCTGGCTTGGCTTTGAACTTGTCCATTAATGAATCTTTCTTTGTTTCTTGTGTTGGAGTTGAATCTGTTACAACTCCAAAATCGTTGGTAGTATCGGGTTCGGAGGTAGCTGTATCTTCTTTTGGAACACTTGCATTACCAAACGCAAATTGTGGCTTTTCAGATGGGGTGCCTTTTGATGGGAGTCCGAAAGAAATGTCACCAAACGATACAGGAGCTGAACTACCATTTCCAAATGAAAACCCAGTAGCTTCGGGCCCACCAAAACCAAATGCTGGCGTGCTTTGGGTAGAAGAGGCAGCTTGGCTGGCGACAACACCAGGTTTAGGTGAATAGCATGCTGCACATTTTATAGAATCTGCATTATTGGGTACAAGACACACTTCACACTCCCAAGACCCTGGCTTGGCTTTGAACTTGTCCATTAATGAATCTTTCTTTGTTTCTTGTGTTGGAGTTGAATCTGTCACAACTCCAAAATCGTTGGTAGTATCGGGTTTGGAGGTAGCTGTATCTTCTTTTGGAACACTTGCATTACCAAACGTAAATTGTGGCTTTTCAGATGGGGTGCCTTTTGATGGGAGTCCGAAGGAAACGTCACCAAACGATACAGGAGCTGAACTACCATTTCCAAATGAAAACCCAGTAGCTTCGGGCCCACCAAAACCAAATGCTGGCGTGCTTTGGGTAGAAGAGGCAGCTTGGCTGGCGACAACACCAGGTTTAGGTGAATAGCATGCTGCACATTTTATAGAATCTGCATTATTGGGTACAAGACACACTTCACACTCCCAAGACCCTGGCTTGGCTTTGAACTTGTCCATTAAGGTATCTTTACTCTCTGCAGCCTGAGGTTCTGAACCAAACATTAACGTTGTTGTATTCTCTGACACAGCTTTTTCACCATCATTTTTACTGAACCCAGTATCCTGAGAAGAGCCAAAGGTAAACTTCTGTGATGTCTGGATATTTGCTGCTGGTTCTGATTTCTGGCCCGGTTTGGGTGTGTTACATGCGGCACAGGCCGTAGTACCAGGATTGTTTGGGACCATACAAATTTCACATTCCCATGCTCCTGGCTTGGGTTTAAACTTGTTTATTAAGGAATCTGTCTCATCAACTTCTGCTGAACTCTTTTCTTTAACGTTTGATTCTTCACTTAAACTTTCATCTTTTTCGTCTGTATCAACAATGCTTTCCTGCGAATCATCAGTTATTTTGTCAGCAGTGGTTTTACTTTGATAAACTACTTCAGAATTGTGATGCACCATCTTTTCTTGGCACCTATCAAACTTTTCCTTGAATTCTCGAGCAGTCTCCTCAAACTTAAACCGAACTGCCAATTGCTCTGCTTTAACTTCTTCATCGGAAAAATCTGCAAGTGTATTCCAAACCCATGATTTGGTTGAGGTGCCATTTGGATTAAGCGTCATCTCTGGGGTAACATAATGATTAGCACAGATCTTGAGGATGTGATCTCGACGCATTAGAATACGAACACGACTATTCTTCTTATGAAGTAGAATCTTAATGTCACCAACTCCTCTTTCTTTCCACTGTTTTAAGTCCCGGTCAAACCTGTACAACTTGGCCCGATGAGAGAAAATTAACTCTTCCTCTTCTTCGCCAGTTCGTGCTTCCACTTTCTCTGGCAAAGGAACGAGTGGTTCAAAGTGGGGTCCATCTTCATGGCGTTCTTCACCTTCACTTCCTTCACTCTCTCTTCGGTGAGCAGGGGATCTTGAGAAGAGTGTTGGACCAGCTTTAAGCCCTTCCTTGCTCTTGGTGCTTCCTAAGATTCCAGGACTAGAATCAATATTTGAAGCAACAGAAGCGAAGGACAACGATGAGATGTTTGGAGATCCAAATAGGAAACCTGATGACTGGGGTTCCTCTTTTTTACCTTCGGTCTTATAGAAGTCATCTTTGGACCTGTTCATAAAGAAAGCCCATTAGAATATACAACAACAACCAAAAACAATTTGAAGACAAGAAAGCGGGGAAAGATAAGGCGATTTGCAACGACGATTTTTCGCGCAACGCTATTGATGCCGTGTAACATGCCCGACGGAACGATTTTTAGCATAATTTTGACTTCGGCAACATGGTGGGAGTTCTCGATCAAAACCTCACAACTTAAAATTATGAATTTTCCCCAGCATATGCGTGAAAAGAAGTCGTTGCAAATCGTCTCATGTAACATCATCCATGTGTAACAAATTAGAGCTAGCAAAAACAAACATCAATAAGAATAAGCATCGACACCCATGGAAAGTAGCCGAAAAGTTGTGCAGTTTTTTTTACTCTTGAAAATGTATCAAAAAGACATTTAGAGGTACTTACTTTTGGTCCTTTTCCGCGACAGGAGTTTTCTCAGGTAGTTCTTGATCTTCTGTTGACTGTTTTGAAAGCGTCTTTTCACTTTCTTGTGTACGGGTGCTATCGTCTTCCTCTGGTGCCTGTGTGCCTTCGCCTTTACCTTCTGATAGCTGGGTTTGAACTTTTTTCTCTTTTGCTTTTTCAAAGGCGTCCTTGAAGCTCTGGGCAATCTCAGCAGTCTTGAAGCGGACAGCCAACGTCTCTTGTTTAGCAACTTCATCCGCGAAGTCTGCAAGTGTATTCCACACCCAGGACTTCTCAGATCCTGAATTGGGTTTCAAAGTCATTTCTGGAGTAATTTGGTGATTGGTACAAAGCTTCAACACGACATCCCGTCGCATGACAACACGTGAAATTCCAGAACTAGAGCTTTTTAAGATTTTTATTTCACCAACTCCACGCTCTTTCCACTGATTCCCTTCATTGTCAAATCGATACAACTTTGCTCGTTGGCAGAAAAGAACTTCATCATTTTCCTCTCCAGTTTTCTTGGAAATCTTCTTGGGTAGTGGAATAATTGGTTCAAAATGAATGTTATCATCTTCAGCTTCAGGGTGCTTACCTGGGGACTCTGGAGATGTGGGAGATTGTGGGGACTTTAGAGAACTTTTTGGTGTCTCCTTTTCTGGTGACAACTCCAGTTTAAAGCTAAACTTGGTGTGGGACAATGACCCAAAGGCAAATCCTGTTGCTGGTTTAGTAGGGGTTCCAGTTGGAGGAGGTAATACTGAGGTTGGACTAGTTTTTGAAGGGATTTTGTTAGGAGACGTCTTGCTTGGGCTGTGTCTGTAGGTCTCTTCCTCTAATTCCTCCTCTGGGGCGTCTCCTCTCCCAATGGTGAACACAGGTTTAAGAGTAGCCTTACTTTGAGCCATGCCATCAGTTTCACTCAGTTGCTGCTGTTGTTCCAACTTGGGAGTCGTGGACTTGGGTATACTGAACCCAGTACCCTGAGAAGAGCCAAAGGTAACCTTCTGTGATGTCTGGATATTTGCTGCTGGTTCTGATTTCTGGCCCGGTTTGGGTGTGTTACATGCCGCACAGGCTGTAGTACCAGGATTGTTTGGGACCATACAAACTTCACATTCCCATGCTCCTGGCTTGGGTTTAAACTTGTTTATTAAGGAATCTGTCTCATCAACTTCCGCTGAACTCTGTCCTCTATTAGATGTTACTAAGACCGGAGCTGTTGATGCACTAGACTGTTCTTCTGATGCTTTTCCGGACATCTTCCCAGCTACTTTGCTCTCCTTTGGCATTTTCCTCGCAAGTGCAACCAAATCATCAAATTGATCTTTAAACTTCAAAGCTATTTCTGGCGATTTCAAACGTACAGCAAGTTTTTCTTGAGAAGGCGTTTCCTCAGAGAAGTCTGCAAGGGTCTGCCACACCCAAGACCGATCAGAAGTAGAATTAGTTCTCAGTTCCATGTCTTCCATAATCCAATGATTGGCACAAAGTTTGTGGACTTGTTCCCTCCTCATGACCACTCTTCCTCGACCAGTTTTGTTGTCCAGAAGAAGCTTTATATCTCCAATACCTCTCTCTTTCCACATAGAAGAACTTGCATCAAAACGGTATAATCTTGCTCTTTCTGAGAACAACAGTGTATGATCTTCTTCACCCGTTGTCGCTTTGATTAACTCAGGAAGAGGAATGAGAGGTTTGAAATAAATATCTGCCTCATCTGATGCATCATTTGGAGATCCAAAAAGCTGCTGTCCTGCCATTGGAAACACACGGTGAGTTGTGTCCTTTTTCTCGAAAGTTGAGCCAGTAGTTGTGGGAAAAGATGCAAACGATAATGCCTTAGCTCCTAGTGAGGCTCCAAAGATATGATTTTCTTCTTTTGAAGATGGTCTTGAAGAGTCCTCAGGTTTTAGTTGGGTTGATGTGGCCATGTTGTCTTTTTCCGTTTTTTTCATAGAATCTTGTTTCATCTTCAAGCGAACGCTATCGTCACAGCCCAGACATCCAGGACAAGGTTCTGTTCTTGCATGATTGAAAAAGTTCAAAGGTAACAGAAGTCGAGAAGCCTTATCTCGATCTGTCATTGCCGCCCTTATTTCATAGATAACAAAGCATTCATCTTCTTTGGGTTGGCCTTTCTTCAGAGGACTTCGAGGTGTTAAGAACTTCCTTCCAGATATACCAGGTGCTATACTCATCAAAGGAGGCATTGGCATCTGGATTTGTCCTTGAGGTAGAAGCTGATGCGTAGTAGGACTAGGTTGGGAAACTACTGTTTTGTTGAGATCATCCTCGTAAGAATGACTGTAATCTTCATCTTCGTCGTAATCGTCACTAGAATGATAGCTGCCGGACTCCTCATCAGATTCAGTGTCAAGGTCATCAGAGTATTCATCCAAATCCTCACTCGTTTTCGACGAATCGTCTGGAGTGACTGTTGAAAGGTTCGAGGAACCCTGTAGCTGGTTACTACCTGAGGTTAGAGTTTCACTAGGCTTGCTTTGTAAGAGTGACATCAACAAATCTGGACGCCGGGACCCTTGCGAAGCTGTCCCATGTGAGGTAGATTTGTCTTTTAGTTGTTGCAGGGATAGTACATTCCCTTCAGAATCACCCACTATATCACCCAGTTGTGGCCCTACAGGAGAACTTGCACTTTTGCTTGCCAGTTTACTGAGGATAAATGACGCAGGATACATGGCATCTGGTTTGCCACTTGGGGGTGATACAACCACTGGCGCCATTCCTGCTAAAGGTTCTGTTTTGTGAAGGTTACCAAATTTGAACTTTTCTTCCAGCTGCTGTTCCCAGAACAACTGTGGTGGGATCGTGGGAGGTACCGATGACGAAGGAGGGGTAGCCTGTTGGGGAGCTGAAAACATTCCCGAGGATCCACTTGGAACTACAGCATCACCTGAAGCAGAGACCTTTTCTTCTTCATCATCATCGTCAATGTCAAACCCTGGCAAGGCATTGCTTGGTGAAGTACTAAATGTTAAAGGTTTGACTTCCTTGGAATCTTCTTTGTTCTGTGTTCCTTCAGACTTTGGAGTCCCATTACTAGGAGAACCAAAAGACAAACTAGCTTGCGATGAACTTGACGTCACTTGACTTGAAGTATTCGGGTTGGTAGACACACCAAATGGTGCCAAGGTAAAAGAAGGTGCTTGAGTTTTGCCAAAGCTGAATGATAATGGAGAACTTGATGAAGTTGACGATGGCTTGAAGTTAAAAGAAAAGGGTGTAGGCTGTTGTCCAAAACCTCTTTTAAAGCTAGCTTCTTCCGATTCTTCAGGCTTTAATGGTTCAGGATTATACTCGAATGGGAATTTTTGAGTTGCGTCTGGTTCTTGAATTGATGCTTGTTTTTCATTTCCCTGAGGCAAGGCAAATGAAACGTCGGTTGGTGGCTTGTTAAAAGCACTGTTCTGAGGTGCAAAAGAAAAGTTTGCAGTCCCGAAAAAAGATGCCTTTTGATCTCCATCAGAGGACGCTTGTAGTTCTTTAGAACTAATATCAAAGTCTTGAACTTTCTCTGCAGAGCCAAAGCCTGATTTGGGCAACGGCAAAACCGGCTGTGTAAAAAACTTTGAATTGGTCGTCTCTGTGAGAACAGAATCTTTAGAGCCAGGTTTACCTGCACTACAAGCTACACATGTAGATTCCTTTTCTTCATTATTCAACAAACAGCTGCTACACTCCCAGCTTCCGGCCTTGGGTAAAAACTTCGTAAAAATGGAGGCCTTGGTTACACCTTCAGCTAATGCACCATCCTTCTCTGTTGTTGATGACACTGCTGAACTGTTGTCGGTGTTGTTGGTACCACATCCATTACAAATAAAAGTATTAGGCAAATTAGAGTGCGAACAGATACTACATTCCCAGCTCCCAGGTTCTTTGGAAACTCCAGCTTTATCTTTTCCTATCATGTTCAATCTTATTGGAGAAGTCGGGAATGAAGCACCAGATAATTTACTCTTACAGTTCTCAAACACTGCTTTGAACTCAGCAGTTTCCTCCACCAGTTTGAATCTTACTGCAAGTTGTTCGACATTAGTGGTTTCATCAGCAAAATCAGCAGCAGTACTCCAGACTAGAGAGTTTTGAGAACCAGCCTGTAGAGGTTTGAGTTCCATTTCCGTGGTGATAAGATGGTTAGCACAGATCTTCAAGATGTGTTCGCGTCTCATGAGGATTCGAAATCGCGTTTGGCCAACTGCACTGAGTATCTTCAAGTTCCCTGTTCCTCGTTCTTTCCAGGATTTTAGATCTTTGTCATACCGGTAGAGCTTAGCGCGCTTGTTGAACAAAACAACTTCACCCTCCTCTCCAGTTTTTTTTATGATCTGTTTTGGCAGAGGGATGATCGGTTCAAAGTGGATTCCATCATCCAATGAAGTAGAATCATGGCGGACACTTCCTTGTTCTGACTCGCCTTCTTCACTCTGCTCGAGCTCACTTTTCTTCTCTGGACTATTTGTTTGGCTCAGCCCAGCAAAGAACTTGGAATCAATTTTTGGAGGCTCTGGGGTTGTCTCAACAGGAATTCGCGGTCCAAGTCGGGATTTTACTGATGGTTTAACGACTGGTGTTGACTCCAGTGGTCGACCATTCTGTGGTGTTTGGTGCCGGGAATTTGTTGGGGTGGTAGATAAGGCATCAATTGAAGCAGCCCCTTGAGTTACTGGACTAACAAACGTTGGTAAGTTATGTTGTGTTGGTATACTTGGTACAGGAGCTGGACTCGGGTAATTTATAGGACTCATGAATCCTGAAAATCCATGCTGTTTTAGTTCGCGAAGTTCAGTCTGAACACAAAACAAAATATGACAGTCAGACTTAAATCTCAAAAATAAAACAAAGCAAAACTCACATACACACACAAAAACAACAAAAGCCAGACCAACACTCAGGGTCTTAAAATAACTGAGGAGAAGGTGCTGCCTTCGTAATAACATCCGCAAATGGCTAGACCTTCACGTCGCTTGGATGACAACGTTCATTGCGATTGACTGAATTAAATCTATCTTTTTTCCTGAAAGTAGAATTCCCTGACTTTTCTCTGACCTGTGGCAACCATGTAGTGATTCAGTTAAAACTGTCGAAACTTTCCTACGCAACAACAACAACAACAACAACAACAACAACAGCAGCAGCAGCGACGTCTTATTATTCATCAATCAACAACACAACGACAACAATGATGATGACAACAGCAACTACATTTTCCTGATGACCACACGATACTATTGTCGGCACAACATTCTTCCACTAGACCCCTTGCAGTACTTCAGAATGCAGCTCAATTTGGAGGGAAAAACAATAAGTTCCAATTCTCAAGAGATTGAAATTCTTTTGCTTTGTCCTCCAAATTGAGTTACTTTACCGTCACGTGCAAGGAGTATATATTCATGTCATGTCTTCGAAGGACAGTGCTTCAATTAATGGTTAATATCTTACCTCTAGACTTTGGACTTTACTGTTGAGCTCCTTCAGATGTTGGTCCCTGACTGCCATCTGCTCTTGTAAGTAGCCGTTGTTTAATGTCACTTCGCTCAGCTTGGCAATCAGGTCTTTGGAACTCGCATCTTGTGGCTATATTTTATGAGAAAAACATTAATATTTTTGATATGATCAAAAAGTCTCAACACTTTTTGTAGTTACAGCTCTGGTAAGATGTGGTAATGCTACAATACAGCTGGGAATTTGCGGTATTTTCCCACTCATACAAAAACTGCTCTAGCAACACCTGGGCCATACCTGTTCCAGCCAGAAATTGTCTTCTGATTCCTGGACGTCTGACATGGTGGTGGAGCTCCTACTAACTTGGAAGTCAAGCTGGCGGAAGTCAAGTTGCTTTCCTTCAAAGATAATTACAACAAAGGCTTAGTTATTTAGAAAATAACCTATGATGTCACAAAAGGATAAGTTGCCCATAATTTTTAATTTTAGGTAGAGGACAAATCTAATATGGCAAATATTCTGGAATATGATACATCAAAACATTTTTTTAATTTTAATTTTGAATATTTTTTATTCCTGGACTCAGGAAGCATGGCAGGTGTAGTGGTGAGAGTGTGTGCCTCTCGCGAAGGTGACCTGGGGTCAATACTCAAACTTGGTGTAGTATGCAAGTACTGTAGATTTGTTTGCTGGAACTTTGAGAGTTTTCAAGGCTTTTCCGGGCACTCCAGTTTTTCCTCCCTCCGCAAAAATCAAAACTCAAGAGCCACTCTGTGGAATCTACTGTTAATTCTATTATTTTGAAAGGGATATTCTTACTTGGATTGGCTTGAACTCTGTTTGGATCTTCATTCAACATGTCTTCGATGTCATTCAGTTCATCCTGTAGAGTCTGCCGTCGCCTCTGTAATAATACATTAGAACAAAATGACACACCACAAAAGACATCATGACACTATAAAATCTCTTCACTGGAAAGATTATAAGATAAGTTGTAGTGTAAAGGCACTGAATGGTGGAATAATGCACAAAGAAGAGAACCAAGGAACAACTAAATAGATCAATAATTAATGAAATGTTTTTTTTTTTCAGAAATGGATGAATGGAATGACCGATGGATGGATGGACGAACGGATGGGATAGATGAATGATGAAAGGGTGGATGAATGGATAAATGGATGAATGGACGGATGAGGTAGATGGATGGGTGGATGAATGGATCGATTGATGGATGGATAGTTGGATGGAGGTGTGTGAAATGGATTGCTGTAAGGATGATCAGATGGGAGATTGAATTGATGGATAACATGTATGGATAGGTGAATGGAGAGATGGATGTCATTGTCAATTCATAATAATAAAATGATAATCAAGACTCCACCAGACCACTCTTAATAATATTTAATAATATTTAATACTTATATTGCGCATTTTAACATGTGAAATATGATCAAATGCGCATACAATACCTCTTCACCAGGGACCTTGTCTATACAAGCAAGCAACAGTTCTCTGGCTTTATTCAAGCAGTTGTAGTACTCTTGTGCTGGTGTACCAGACTGAGCATCTGAATCAAGATCTTCTGATGCTGCAGCTTGAGCTTCAACATTTGCTAAGTACTTGTAAATCTACATAAAAAGGACTAGTTTTAAGTACTACAAGCGAAAATGAATTCCTCAGAATGGCTATATCATTTTTTTGCATTCTCTTGTCTTTTCTACTATGTAGACTTATGTCAAAAGCAAGGAATGAATTTGTTAAATATGGACCACAAATGTTTAAAAACATAAAAAAAGTGCAATAAAGAAAGTAATGATGAGAAAAACAAAAACATTTCTTTTTGCATTGTCTTGTAGGTTAGTGATATTATGTAGATAGATACTGCATAAACCCTATTTTTATTCTGAGCTTTTGCCAATCTTCAAGGATGAACAAGATGTATATAATCATCAACCAATGGTCAAAAACGTTTTACTAAAGGGCGCGCACATCTATATGCAAAATTTCTTTTTGTTCTTATTTTTTTATAAGAAAGTTTGTACTACCTGAGCAAGGTTCCACATTCCTTGTGTTGTTTTGACTTGTTCAAACATTTCCATGGCCTCTTCAATCTTTCCTTCTCTCAGGGCTGCTTCACCAAGGATTAGCCTGGCTTTTTGAATGTTGAACTTGATATCTATCTTCTACAAAACAGAATTGGAAATGGATATTACAGTGTGACTACTATAACTGAGTCCAATTAAAGATAATGAGAGCCAATCAAAATGTAGAATGAACACAGTGCATTCCAACTTTGGGTAGTTGAGCCAATCAGAGACCATCAAAAAAACAATACCATTTCAACATTGAGTTCATTCAATGCGTTATATCATCTTTGGCTCAGTTTCCTTTGTTCTCCAAGAGTTTATGACCAACTCACCACACTAGGGTTTGAATAGATTCACTAAATTTACAGGTTGATGACTAGTCCCAGATTATAGTAGTCATACTGTCAGTAAAAGTTAGGAATTTTATCAACACAAACAGCTATAGTCATCAACAGTTATATGTGTACATGGTTCATACAGATGTTGCAGGAAAAAATTCCAGGACTTTTCAAGGACAAAAATTAATTTTTCAGAATTCAAGGAGTATTCAAGGACTCAGTACATTTTCAAGGACTTTTCCAGGTCTGTGTGAATCATGGTTATAATAGAGGCTTTGCATCATCATGTGATGGCAGCCACGAAATAATTCAGTTTCCCATAGGGAAAGACTTTATTGTGGTGCCTCCTGTCATGGCTGCCATCACATGATAATGGAGCAAAGCCTCTATTAGGTACAGATAATACAAACTAACCATCAAGGAGTTTTGTAGTAAGGGGAATAGAGGATCCTTTCTGATGGGGATGTTTTCATTCCTGTCAATAAGAAAAATAAAGTAATGAAGTAACCTTCATTGGTTGATCAGAAAGATAAATCATCATACATGGACAATAATTACCAACTGAAGACTGTTTGATAGCTGAGCAGCTTAGAAAAAAATCCTTTGTTGAAATAAGTGGCAAGGGTGGCTTAGTGGTTCACTACTCGCCTCTCATCACTATGGTTCATGTTCAAGCCCCAGCTCAGACTGGATCATAGGTGAGTTGAGTTTTTTTGTTGAGTTGTTGGGGTTTTTTCTCTGGGTTCTCCAGTTTTCCTCCCTCAATAAAAATCAACATGTGAGTTGAGTGTTGTCTGTTGTAAATATAGAATGTACTGGTAGTGGGAACCTCATGGAAGAGCCCTGTAAAGGAAGCGATGGTTGCAAAGCATTGATAAGTGGTGCTATATCTTACTTTTCAATTTTTTCAAGTAAAATAAGGGCTTCTTTCCAGTAGTGAAGACTTCTTGCTTGCAGGCTCTAGAAAATTGGGAAAAACACAAAATTACCATTTTTGCACTGAATGTTATCATAATTTTAGAAAATATCCACTAAAGCAATAGTATTGTTAATTCAAACTAGTATTTGATTCTACATTTATTTATTGCTGATGTTTTGTTCATAAGGTGACTGACTACTTGAGCAAGGAATAATATTACAAAATATTCTTAGAAAGATTTTTGTGCACAGAATTTAATGCTGATTAATTTTGAAGGTTGTTATGTGGTGGGCGATTTTTGTGCACACGCACATTTTGGGCTCAAATAATTGTACGTTCAAAAGTAGTCAGTCACCTTAAGCAACTGCAACCTATTAATAGTAAAATTAAGAGAAATAAAAAATCTCATAATAAAAATGCAGTTTTTTTGTAATCTCACCTTCCAGTGTTCTTCATAGTACCAAGGGTTCACCCCTCCAGCTGTTTTCAAGTATGATGCCTGGAATTAAAAATCAATATATCAATATAAGAAACCTGCCTATGTTTATCAAATTAACAAAACATTTATACTGGCTTGGGCTTCTGAGGTCTCCCTTTGAACATAAGCACTGGTGCATTTTGCTTCAAAGCATATCAAGATCCAGAGCTCAAAGCGATGGCCAGTCATACGCTTGTCAAGATGTCTGGCATATGATTTTTTTTCCAAATATGACCAGTAAACATGTCCATTCAAAACCGTCTTTGACTGGTCATTGACCATTGACTGGCCATTGTTTTGAGCCCTGAGAACTGAGGTACATATCGAAAGCATGTGGCTAGACATTTGGCAAAAGTTACCAGTGGTCAGCTGTAAAACATGTATGGCATACATTATATTTGTGGAACACAGGAAAAGATGGCACCCATTCAATAGATTATCCTCTTCCACAGGAAGCCCAAGCAATAAACAGCAGGATAACTTTAATGTACCTTGTCTCCAAAGTTGAAAGCAAGATAGATAAGAAGCCGTACATGTAAACCATGGACACCAAGGGCACGGATCACTTCTAGGCCACGCTGAACAGTGGCTCTTACTCTGCCTGCACTGCTTACACTGAAAATAACCCCAAACATTTCAAGGTTTCAGTAACATGTTACCTACAGGATCCTGCAGGATCTTGTTAAGGATAATACACAGGGTCTTGGCCAGGATCCTGTTCGGATCCTGGCCAAGATTTGCACCAGGGATATCACTATCAGTTGAAAAGCCATAGTTTTTTCATGAATTAGAAACAACAAAACGTCAACAAAACATTGTTGCAGCATATTAGCATGTGTTTTGGGCTCGGCTTGTCCGCACTTCAATCCCATAATGCATCATCGTGAAGTCTTCCATGGAAAGCACTATTATATGAAGTGCTATCGGACAGGTATAGGCTTATGCTTTCAATTGTTACAGTAGTATGCATTTTATGTAATTTACCTTGCAGCACCAGCATACAAGTTGTACGCAGCCAACCACCATTCTTCCTGCGCAGGTGAAGTCAGACGGTCACACAACTGCTGTGGCAGTATTTGTGGTTGGAAATCAGGAACGTACAAGTCTTGATCCTCAAGGAACTTGGCTGCTGATGTTCGTATTACAGCATAGACAAAGGCCTGCAAAGAATAAAGAATTGAGGTCATGTACTAAACTTGCTACAAGTCATCCACTCTCTTTTCCAACTCTGCCATGGAAAAATAATTTGGCCAACATGAAGTGTGAGTGTATTGCGAGTGGACGACTAAGTTGTTTCCCTTACAGGGATTTGATTTCTGTTTTGTTTCAAAAATGTCTCCAATCTCAAATGATTGTCTGTTTGATATAATCTATTCACTGACAGAAAAACCTGTTGGTAAATTTCCATGGCCAAATAGTCCCACGGCTAAAAAAGTGGCAGAGAACATTTAGAAAGTCTAGTCCTGCAGTTAAGACTAATGTCTTCCAGTTTCAAAACCGACATCATCATCATCATCATCATCATCTATTCCCATTAATTATGAAATAACTGTACCTCAAGGTCTCTTAAGCATAAAGTATCTGCAGCAGTTTGTTCAATGTTGGGAACATCCATCCTCAGCCCGTCAAAGATTCTCGCAACAATCACACCCACTGCAAAAAGATAATGCATTAGCATTGTATTGTAAAACTGAATCTAAAATTCCCTGCACATAATGAAATTTTATGAGCGGCGTTTTGATACAAAGGACAATTTCTCATGAAACTTGCATTTTTTTGCCACAGACATCCTTAGGGTGTTCCCTTAGCTTAGGGTCATCATGTAATGCTTCTCTTGTTGGGTAATGATCCTAAGGATGTCTGCGTAGGTTACCCAAGTTTTAGTTTGATAATTTGTTTACCTCCAGGCCTGATGCTTCTCTCGTAGTGATACCAATGCAATCCAATCCATGTTATAAGCTCAAGGTTCCTTGGATTATTACCAACACAAACTGAAAAACACCAAAGATCAAATTATTGGTTATTTTTGTTATTATAAGCAGTTTTTCTCTCAGGTTTGATGGCCACATCATTAAATTTTGTGGTAAAAATGTTATACATAGTTACAGTATTTTCAGTCATTAGCAAGTATGTGGGAAATGTACTTAAATAAAGTATATAAAAAGCTGTTTTTGCGGAGGGAGGAAAAACCAAGAACCCTGAGGAAAACCCTTGAAGCACAGGATAGCGCCAACCAGCAACTCTAATTACATATTCATGTTACAGATCCTAGCAGGACTACCCCAGGTTGCATTGGTGAGAGGCGAGCGCTCTCACCAATACAAAGTAATAGAGTATGACTTAAAAATTACCTTCATCATACTTGACCAACTGTTCAACAGATGGGAGGTTTATTTCAAGAACAAAAAACTCTTCATCATTTGCCAGGAATGACTGATAAAAGAAACACAAACAGGCATCAGGACAAACAGACAATAAATTATAAAATATGCACACAGACAGTATTCACATGTTTAAAAAATTCATGTCACTTCAAGTTTTGGTCACTAACTAAGATTAAAGAATTATCATTGCAAACTTAGTACTGTGTTAAAATGTCATTAATTGTTGAGAAATTCAAACTATAGTAATTCAACAATACCTTTGATTTATCTCGATGTTCATCATAAACTGTGTTCAAAATTTCGTCTTGACCCTAAACAAGAAGAGAATGAGTTACAAACATTTTCAGGGGTGCTCCATACTAAAGGGGAAAATCAAAGAAAACCACACAAGAAATATGTTACCTGTTGTGTACACCAGTCAGAGATACAATTATCCAACCATTCCTCTCCATACTTGTGAATAACTGCTTCAAGTAGGTGGCCTGTATTTATCAAAAGCAAAGTACACAGTATTAACCTCAAGATCACATAGAGAAGTGCGGGGGGGGGGGGGGGGGGGACTCCAATGTGAAAGGAGCAGGGATGCTCGTCGTACCTTTTAGGGTTTAATTTTTATTATTTGTACTTTTTAAGGTGTGAAAAAAACAAAAAACCTAATTAAAATGCTGTAAAATTAGGAACCATTTAAGGGTGAAATTTGTGATTGTTATGGCTATGAGATAGATGATTTTAGTAACTTTTAGGGGTCATTTTCAAAATTTTCAAAGAGCATCCCTGCCCTTCTATATATGGGAGTTGTCCCCCCCCCCCCCCCCCCCCCCAGAGCAGAAGTGTTGATAAAAATGGTTTTAGAAAGCAGACCTCTTCAATCAAAATTCCTGCATGCCCTCTAGATGCTGCCCTTCTATATATGGGAGTCCCTCCCCCCTCAGAGGAGAAATGTTGATAAAAATGGTTTTAGAAAGCAGACCTCTTCAATCAAAATTCCTGCATACCCTCTCAGGGCTTAAAATAATGGCCACTCATACGCCGGTCAAGATGTCCAGGGTATGATTTTTTTTTTCCAAATATGACTGGTCAACATGTCCATTCAACATGACCGTTGACCAACCGTTATTTTGAGCCCTGCCTCTAGATGCAGCATTTTGTTTCAGTTTAAGATCACAAGTTTATTGATTTCTGGATGGCTTTTTCAATGATAAATAGTCTCTGTGTACAAACCTGCATGACTTAGCCTATAGCATGCCATATGGTACCATCTGAGTGCATCTTTATTCTTTGGAGCTTTTGCAACCCATGGAGTAGTGATATCTGGTTCATGCACTTGGGCACATGTGGTATTACAAACACTGGCCAATTTAAGGGCTCTTGGCCATGTTAGGTAATTCTAAAAGGTAACAAATTGAGAACAATTGTTAAGAGCTACCAAAAAATGGAATATTTGGTGAATAAATGACCAAGTTTCACAGTTCATAAACTGAAAAACTGTGACAATCTACTTGAGGAAAAACATCAAGCACAGTTTCAGATTATGGAGCAAAATTGATCTAAAGTTAATCATCCTTGGTGGTAAAGCTTTTAAAAATCCACTAACTTCAATAATACATTGTAGTTTTTTTATGATATGATTGAGTGCCTCTACTGTACCTCCTTAGCTAGTTTCAGGATAAGAGCTGCACAGTGCAAGTACAACTGTCCTCTCATCTCAGCAAGAACTACATCCCATTCAGATTTCTGTGACTGACTTCCTCTTGCAGTGTTACGGACCTTTCTCTCGTTTGCCATTGTCAAACAATGATCCAATCTATTAAATCAATAACAGAATTACATAAAGATGCAGGCACACAATGGGATTTTTCATGCAACGTTGCATGCAATAAATGCAAAAACTAGATCACACCATATGACCACCTATGCGAAGTTGTCTTTCGTGATGTCGCATGCAATGTTGCACAGGTGATTACACAGTGCGCTCTTACAGTGCAATCTTACAGTGCGATCTTACCGTGCGAATCGAAAAGCCTTGGGCACCAAGAAATAGTGCAGTAATCATGTATCGTTTGTTAAGAAATCTGAAACAATTCTCTAGCTTCAAGAAATTCGATTTATTTGTACTTAGGAAGTCATTTCAGATTGTTCAATGAACAATAAACGATTTCTGAATTATTTCTGGGTGCCCACGGTTTTTCAATTCACACTGTAATTTTTGTGATGTTGCATGCAATATCGCATGAAAAATCACATTGTGTGTCCATTAAGGCTTCAAGATGTATAAAATAATTGATAAGCCCTGATCCAAAAGTTGCTTGTGAGCTACAGGGTAACAGTAAACTGCTCTTCTCATGTGCCAGACCTAAAATTCATGCCTTTTTTACCTGTAGAACAAGTTGATAGTTTCTCTAGTTTTTTCAGTCTTCAGATAAAGATTCAAGAGCTGTGATAGTGCAGCCATCAGGTGTGCATGTGAGTCCAAGATAACATGTCCTGCCCCAATATCTCTGTCTGAAGGAACTAAAAGAAATTCTTAGATTAAACTCAAATTATACAAAATACCATGGAGAACAAAGATTAGGCAACTTACTCATCTTGTCTTGTCCAGCCATGTATTTCTGAATAGAATTAAATGAAGAAAACTCAATTTTTTGAATGGATATACAGTCTAACCCTGTTACAGTACTTTTCATATTTCTGCACCCTAACAACCTCAGATAACCCCAGATTAAGTGCATTTGATCATATCCTTAGCATATTAATTTGTGCTATACAGGGCATCTGACAGGTTGCACGGTTGCGGATCTGCACAATCGGGTCAATCCCGCAACATACCTCAAAGTGCCCAAAATCCTGCACAATTTGTTGTAAATTTTAAAAAAATCAGGCATTCCTCTTGATCATTGTAACTTTTGTCAGGAATTCAGGCTTTTTTCAAGGCAGGAACCTTCCTTAGTAGCCGAATTTGAAAGCGAAATAGAGTTTTGAGACTCGATCTCCGCCATTTTGTTTTTATGAAAACTAGGAGGCGTTCTTAGATAGAGATCGCGAAAGGGCCAGGTAACTGTATAGAACGTAACAACAACGTTGTTGCACAATAAACTCCCTTTTTTTTTTTTTTTTGCTATGGATATTTTTTCAGGGATTAAGACATGGTCTGCATTCTACCTTAGGGACTTAAAGGTGTCTAGAAACATGGGTCCCAGGATGCACATTACAAAATCCTAGCACAATCCCTGTTGACAGAAGCCAAAATGCCAGACAACTGGAATCGATTAGGTCACAGAAATATGAAAATTGTTATCATAATGATCAAAGATTAATGAGTTAATAGCACCCTTTCTGTATATATGTATATAATAATTCAACTAATATATTCTCTTTCTACTAATGCACAACCAAATTGGACACACTTTTTTGACATCATATTTGAATTCCATACCTCAAAAACATCTACAGCACACATCCACCACTCTGAGTCACCATCAAATGCTTTAGTTCTGACTACAGATGCACAATGGGAATATGCCTCAACTAAACGACCTTTAAAATAAAGAAAAAAATGGTCACAAATGAAAACTTGAAACACTTTGAAATTTACATAATATGCTAAACGTCTAAATTATAGAAAATTTTACAGTTTTTTACAGTTTACAGAAAAGTTTTGTACAAGTTAACCAATCAAAATGCAAGAACTAATGAGATCTAATTGTTTACATATTTTATTTGTCATGAAAAGCAAATACAACCATTAAATCAAACATATCCACATTGCTTGAAATAATTGAAAGAGTTTTCTTGAGAATCTCAGTAATGTGTTTGTCGATTGGCGCTGCTTTGAAATCAAATTCTCGCATTTTGATTGGTTAACTCAGTTGTACGAAACTTTTGCAGGGTGGCCACGGTAAGGTGCCTCGCGCTGTAAAAATATGACAGACAATGATAATGGTCCTCTGATGTCTCCACTGTAAATCACAGTAAAATAGGATGAATTCAAACTCTAGAATCAGTAATACCTGTTGCAGCATAGACCTTGATCAATCTGATATGCAGTTTGGCATCTCTTGGTCTTTTGGTCTGGTAAAAAATTAATAAAGTAACTAATTACGAAAAGTTTTGAATTGCCATATTGTTACTATGGCATCAGAGCTTGTTGATATGGACAAGGATTATAGAAATTTAGGCTAAATCTTTTTTTGTTTGACATACTTAGTCTAATATCTAGTTGCTCTCACTTTCAACTATTAATATTATAGACCAAATTTTATTTATTTAATTTTTTTCGCTGTTATTTTGCCCCCTCTGGTGACCATAATCGTTAGCGATAAAAGAATAGATTGTTTTGAGTGATGTCATAGTGAAATAGAAAAATTTGTTTATTTGTTTATTAATTTCATTTACAATGTCCCTGACACATACTTAATTGTTATACTATGATTAAAATATAGCAACACAATAGGAATATCAACAAAGAAACAAAGAAACAACACAAAAGGTGTTATCAACAAACCATTTCCTCGGAGATGAGATCTTCTATTTGTTCATAATCAATCTTCCCTACAGACTCCAGCAGATGCATCTAGAAATTTGATAAAAATAAAAAACTTATTTTCTAATCACAAACACGGTGCCTCTAAAACATCAAAAACACAACAATTCTCTCAAATATGAGTAATAAACAAATCTGTGGTGACATACTCTGAGTTTAAACACAGCTGCGTGACCAGGATAGAGTCTTGCTGCTCTGTCTGCCCAGGCCTAGAATAAAGATAAAATAAAATATCACAATTTATGCTTTAAATATTATCGCTTTTATTTTCAGTAACTGTTTATTTTCTTTCTAGGATATTGAATAGCCTAGTAATCTAGCTATATCTAAAGCTGTTCAAAGCCTGTCTAGTCATAATTGAAATTTCATTACCAAGACAACCATGTCTTTAGAAAAGATTTCATCCAAACTTAAAACAACCTGAATTTGCCAATTTAGATCAAACCTTGTGTTTAACTGTACATCACGTAAGATTATAAGATTATTTTCTCAGTTTTTTTCATTTTGATATCTTCAAAATAAAATTAATACTTTTATTGGCAAAATTTTGGGATCATTCTCTTAACCCTCTTAATTGCCCAAGAGTTTCTACGAAATATATTAGAGTTTTGGGGTACTTCTGTTATAACAAAAATAACTTTGAAATCGTAGAATTTCAGGGTTAACAATATATAGCAAAAAAAGTTTATTCTCCAATCAAAAGACTTTATAATAATACTATTTACAATTGAATACCATATTTTGAAAAAGAGAAAAAATCACCTTCAAATGAAAGTGAGAGTGCCAAACGGCACTCTTGGGAATATTAAACAATCAAATAATTATAATTTAATCTAATTTTTTCCAAAATATATATATACTCATATAAATTTAAATTTGTACATGTGGTATATACTTACTCTTGCCCTGCCTGGATCAACTGGCACTTGACAATACAGTTCCACAACTATAATGTACAAAAACAGATATCAAAGATATAGTACGATGTAATACATGTACATTTTCAGAGATGCAAATAATATTTTTGGCTAATAATGGCAAGAATCTCATTTTGATACGAAGGGTAAGCTTGTATTGATAGAGACATGTGAATAATTCATTGTCCAAGGTGTTAGAAAAGTTCTCTATCATCGCATGCTCACCGTTCATCTCGCTTCAATGCAAAGGCACGGCTACCTTTCAAGATAATGCAGCAAACTGTGAAGGGGACTTTTGGTTTTTCACTGCAAACCATTGCATTATTTGGTAACATCACAAAGAAAATCCAAATTATAAATATTATACATTATACATTTGATCTGTAAAAATATCCTTAAAATCTTTTATTTTTTTTAATAACCTGCTTTTCTTATAACCTAAGAAAAACATATTACTCATTAATCAAAAAATATTATTTGAAATACTGTGCATAACAACAATGTTTATAACAAACTGGTTTACCTTTAAGTACAAGATCATGTTGAGTGTTGTTCAGGTCTAGGGATCTATTCATTTACAACAACAAAAAACACATTAAAATAAAAAGGCATTTTTTTTTCCATTGCTGTATGCTGATCAAGACGACAGTCGCAACAGAGAATTATGAAATCTGGCAATAGGCTACTGTCAATCAAATAAACCGTTAGAGAATGTAAAGGTACAACCCAGGGCTTAAATAACTGCTGGTCATCAGACAATGTTTGGTCAGAATTGGAGCTTGTGTGGTCTTTGCTAATGAAGAGTTTAAAATTTATTTTCTGTTAATTAAAAGAAAGCCAAATAAAACTTACCTTCTGTAAGAAAGCAATGCTTTTTCAAGATTTCCTGTTTCTTCAAACAGCTGTCCCATCATTCTGTGACCCCTAAGTTATTGAAAGCAATAATTATAGTATTCAAAAGTATTGAATGCTTCAATTGGATATATCTAATTAATGGATGGATAACATAATTTATTAAAATGACCCAGAAACTCAAGCAATATCAAATAAATAGGAAATAATGTAGCCAGCTGTAACCTAAGTTTTACATATCAAAACAGTCATTGTAGACAGGAAAAGAGAAGTAAATGGATGGGTGGATGGATGAACAAATAGATGGATTATTGGATGGCTGATTGAATGAGTGGATGAATGGATGGATTTATGGATAGATAGATGGATGAATAAAGAAATGGATTAATGGATGGGTGATTGAATGAGTGGATGAATGGATGGATTTATCGATAGATGTATGGATAAATAAAGAGATGGATAGATAGATGGATGAATGAATGGATAAATTTGTTGATAGGTGGATGGATGGATGGATGGATGGAGGAATGAATGAATGAATGAGTGAATGAATGAAAGCTCAGTTAAACTGAGAGTGAAAAAGGAATAAAAAAATGAAAGAAAGAAAGAGGGAAGGACAGAAGGAAATGAACAGAGAAAGAGAGAATGGAAGGAAGGATAGTAAGAAAGGAAAAGAAAACATGGATGGAAGGATGACCAGTTGAGTGACAAACTATCATATCAGAAATCATTGTCATAAACTGATCTCGATAAAAGATACTTACAGACATATGTAACATAAATTACTATCCTACATAGATTACATTCAAATAAACATGAGAATTCTTCGTAAAAAAAGTTTTCCAAGAATCATATAATAAGCTGGCAATATATTTACCTAAAGTCGCTCTCATTGACGCTGAGGTAGGCTTCAAGATGTCTGCAGAAACAAGGAAATTTGATGAGAGCTCGTTCAAAAGATATGTGAGCGATCCTTTTTCCACCAGAAAGGATCAGATTACGCAAAGGAAGGATACAGGATCCAAAAGTATACTATTCCGAAAGTCAAACCGGCTCTTTTTTTATTTGAATGAACCGAAAGCGGAAGTGTGAATGATTATTTATGGCGGGCAACTTAAGCTGATATCATTAGTCATTTACCTTTTGGCTTTCACGTTGTCTCGGGCCTCTCTATAAAGCCGAGCAAAGGCGAATCCTTTAAGATTTTTCTAAACCACAAGATAAAATTGCAAAAATAACGAATTATTGGACGTTCGATGTCAAATGATTTGAAAATCATAGCAGAGAAAAAATGAAGTAAGTTTTTTACCTCTCTGGGGCTGTTCATATTTCTTTCGACTTTAGCCACATATTTATCCACCTCGTCTTTAGTCCATCCCATGTTTGCGAGGAATTTTGTAGTCAAGATCAGTCTTTTTGAGTCCAATTTTTACAATTTTCTTGCATTTTCTTCTCGATTTGCCTCCAAAACTCGTCGTGTCACGTTGTTTGGTACTACGCATGCGCTTTAAGAAAGACTAACACTTTAGAATCGCGGGCGCAATACTGAATAACCTCATAATTTCAATGAAAAGATTTAGTTTTTTTTATGCCTAAAAATATTATGTAAAATTATAATTGCCTTAGAATTCCTTGAGTCGTCTGCTTGAACTCTAATTTAGAAAAAATATAGCTTGATTATTCATTTTTGTCTATTTTTTATTTAAGGACCTATAAGGGAATAAGGAGAGGTTCTAATTAAATTATACTAAGTAGTTGTGCTCTAGGATCATTTAACTGCTGTAATTTTTCATTTTATATTAGTCATGATTTTATTCATGTTAAAAATGATAGAATCAACTTAGTGTAAACTGGGTAGCCTGTGGATTTGACCGGAAGAAGAAACTCAACCTAAGGGGGGTGGGGAGGGGAGTAGACAGGAAATGAAGTTGGCAATCCCTTGCGGGAGAGTAGATGTTGTCTTTGTGCAGTGAAACAGTAATGGCGGCCAACGAGATGGAAACCGACGATCACACTCATGTACCGGTTTCTAGTGGTTTAAGAAGATCTAATTCAGCTCCAAACATAAGCGTAGCAGTCTTAAATCACAATACTCCTACATTCCAGTCACTATCATTACCGAGACAACGAAGATTTTCCGTGAATTCTCCCAACCAAAATATGATAGTAAGTAAATACTACTAGTTATAACCCAATTGGGTCATGAAGGAACTGTTTTGGAAGCTACAACGAGTCTTTTCTTATCTTGTATTGCAGACAGTAGGATCTCCTGCTTCTAGAGTCAATCAATTAAAAAGGGTAAGTCAAATCTATGGTACGTTAATGTCTGTGATACTTGGATAAACTGTCGTACAAAAACTATATTGAAGATCAACATTTTACTTCTCGAGCTCAGCTCGACTTGGCAAAGTTGCAGACTTGATGTCATCTCATTAGTGTTCTTCGTTTGATTCTTCCTCTTTGATTTTAATCACAGGATGAAAGCGTTGACGATATGCGTCGAGAAGTGCAGAGAGAACAGTAAGTCTAGCTAGTTTCTACATTTGTAAAACATATTCTTCAATCTCAGGGTCTATCGCTTCAATATACATTTTTTTAGACATGGTTCGAAAATTCTTGAGGGGGAATAAGCGAAGAAAGATGGCCAGATTAATTTTGATCGCTTCCTATAGCAAACTAGTGGCTCTGTTTTTGTGTTTAAGCAGAGGTATATCTTGTTCTCAAACCCAAATTACCTTTGAATCGGTTTTTATCGTTAACTTTGAAATCTTCATATCTTACATTAAGAGATAAACTTCTCACTTACGAGCTTATAGTTTGGCCATCATGAAGTACTTTTTACTCTCGACTGATTACAACAAATACTTATTTACGAATTGATTTTTTTATTATTTTTCAGTTATTATCATGAAACTTTGATATTATTTACACATTTATCGATGAAATAATGTTGTTTATTTTTAAATTTTATGTCAAATATATATATGTTAATGTAGATTATGGATTGTAGATAGATCAAAGACAAGACATATGTTAATGTAAATATTTTTTCTTTTGGTTTCGTGCTGAAACAACGCACGCTAAATCAGCAAATACTTTACACCTCAACTTTTAGATGTCTCACGATTTTAACAAATTTTCGTTTTATTGTATTATGGTTGATATTCCTATTTATTTTAATTGCTATTGCTATCATTAAATGATCTTAAAATTTTTTTGATATTAATATTAATTGCTATTAAAAATAATGATAGCCAATGATTTAAGTTTAAATTATATTATTAAGTGTCATTAAGTTTTTCAAATATAACATATTGGATATTTAGTTTCTAATACCCTAAAACTTTTTCAAGAAAACCTCAAAATATTGCATATTCTTGGCATATAAATTTTGAAAAAAAATTCGTATTTTCCAAACAATGTTAACGAAAGATGCAAAGAGATCATTATTGCATACATCCATATTATATACACCTATTTCAAAAGCCGTTGAATACTGAATACTGCATACTGAATAGTGCATTAATTTAAAATAAAAAGTAAATATACAGCAATTTGCTCTCTATCTGTAAAGAGTATATTGTTTCGGATGGAATGCACTCAAAGTAAAATAAATTATTATTTTATATTTTATTTTAGACAATATTACATGACCCAAAATGCATTTCTGTCTTGGAATTTACTATTCAGTATACAATATTCAGTACTCAATATTTTTTGGAATACCTGTATGCTATATATCATACATTTTATTCATCATTTTGTCTATGGCATCAGACCTCTTCCAATAAGTGTTTATTATAATTGCACCAACCCTGTAGACATTTGAAATTTAAAAAATATATTATTATGCTTTTTTTTTCAGTGAAATCCTTTCTAATCTACATTTGGTTCATGATCTGGATGAAAGTATGCATTTGGTAAGCTCAGTAGTTGAAATCAATTGCTATAATAAGTTATTTATTAAATATTATACAGTTGTGATAAAAAGTTAAAATATGTGAAACATCAGTAAGTGATCTCTCTTCTTATTTTTTACGGTGTAAAATTTAACTTTTTATCACAACTGTTTCATTAGAAACACTGATGCAGCCCACACTAGCTCACCGCTAGTTATCATCTATTATTAAATATTATACGTGATTACTGGTCAACATGCAAAAGTATGACCACATCAAATGTATTTGCATACTTCTGTTCACAGCTTTTTGCTGTGATACCAGCTTTTACACACCTTATTTGGTAACAACCAATTTCACATTAATATGTGTCAGTTAACATACAAAAAGTGCATGCATGAAAGTATGCAAATACATTAAATGTGATCATACTTTTGCATGTCTCATTGTAAGAACAGGAGGCAGCATGGTTGAGTGGTCAGAGTGTTGGTCTCACAATCCGGTGGTGCCGGGTTCAAGTCCCGTTGGGGCCACTAGCTGAGACTGTATTTGTTCTGATTTCGATTCGGTCAAATTCAACCTCTCGTCCATGCTTGTGAATAGCCTACTGGTTTGCCTCCTTACCAGTTGGGATTTTTTAATAACACTTTAATTTGTAATTATTATTAGTTTATTTGTGTCTCCTATTTTTGTAAGCGCATTGAGATATGTAATGTGATGTGCTAAAAATTATATTATTATTATTATTATTATTATTATTAAGAATGAAACAGGTAGATATAGGCTGTGCAGTGTGAACATTGAAATTACAGTAGTATAAATCTGTGGAAAGAATACGTAATACATAAACGTCTGAAACATAAATACATAAATTAACATATTGTTTTTATTCTGTGTTATATCCTTATTCGCTTGCCATTAAATTTTGATTCAATACACCAGCAAAGTACAAACTAATACTGCTACCAGTAGTTATTATGAAACATATAATCACTGCTGAAAATATTCCCTCTATACATCAGTATGACTCTAAAACCTTCTACTTCAATCTTGCTGACATTCATGAGGCCAGCAAACTATTTCAATTCATAGGTTATTGAAAAGTGCCTTAGTTTATTAAAAGGGTACTGTGTAGATCCAACCCTTACCATTAGTGATCAATGCACCCCAAGGAAAATAAAGTATTTTGCTTTATCTATTTATTTAGGACCACGATAAGCATAATCATGATACACCCATGCAAGAAAGACGTAATTCCTTTGATGGCCATACAGATATGTTTCCATCACCCGCACCATCTTCTCCATCACCTACAAGATTTGTAAGGGTGTGTATTACATATTTAATGATACATCTGCTTTGTATTGCAATGGAATACCTAACAAAGTATAAATTTGTAGTTTGAAGTTCTTTATATATTAAGTATGTACTAATCATACATGGTTATTTTTCAGCAAATTCCAGTTAGAAATGCTAGAAGTTTAACACCAAGTCCTATACCAAGTCCAACACGAACAGTTACTGTGTAAGTTTTTTTGCGCAATACATTCATGGTTTATAATTATTCTCAGTGTCAATATGACACTGTTGCTATGCTCCGAAAATTGCTGTTGCTTCAATTTTTTTTTCACTCCAAACTTAAACACTCTAATAAAGCCCATTTTTTAAGCATGATGGTCAGAGCTATATTTCTTCCCAGCCTAACTAGCACTATACAACAATTCCGAATATGGCGGACATACACAGTTTTCCTGGATAAAGGAGGTGAAAACAAGGCTAATCAGTCCTCTGTAATCTGTGAAACGGTGGCTTTTCCCTTAGACATCATTAAAAATGATTCTTAATGGATGTAAACACCATGTTAGCACCATGTAACACCAGTAACAAAAATGAAGCTTGCACACAGATAATGAATTACTGACTAACCTCGTTTTCGTCCCCTCGATCCAGGCCGTCCGTTTGTGTCCGCCATGTTCGGAATCTGTGTATACTGGCTATAAAAACCTTGAAATGAAAGCCAAATATATAAGCATTTTTCAGTGGTGTAGCCAGGGTCAAATTTTATTGCAATTCTAGTGCAGAGGGAGCCATCTAGGGGAGTCTTTCTGTTCGTTTGTGTGAGCATGTGCCTTATTGCCTTGACACAGCTACACCACTGTTTTCTGTTTTTAATTTTTCTTATGAGTAAAATATATTTAAAATCTATAGTTTTTATTTCTGATTAATTGTTGCAGGAGAAGAAGTTTGAGTCCTGTCTGCCTAAGACCAAGTATTTTGTCCCCTACCATGTCGTATCTCAAAAGAAAATGTCCTTCACATGGATGTGATCTTGGAGTAAGCCCTTCAAAGAGAATCTGTGATGGGCCATCACAGAGTACATCTCCAGAAGAACCATGTGAAACATCGCATCTTAATTTCGACGAAGAAAATTATATACATATAGACCACAGTTTATCTCATAACTCGAATACCACATCGTCAACAGTATCTTCATCTGTACCATCAACTCCACCCATGCTATTCAGCGATACACAGAGAATAGGTTTCCCAAGTTATAGGTCACGATTCACCCCACCAAGATCACCGCTGGCAGGACCAGCAAATTCTCACACACATACGGACACTCCTGTATCCATAACAACAAGCCAGCCTTGCTTCACATTTGCTCCTGTTAGAGAATGAGTTTTAAGATGGTATAATCCAAATGTAAGTAAAGCATTTTCAGTTATGACAAATATAGGGCTGCATTTTTATCTTATAAATCATTGATAACGTTTTTCTTTTCTTTTTCAGGAGTATTTTTCTAAAAAAGAAACAGAATTTATTCTTGTACAGACCATTCCTTGGAAAGGAAATAGCATAATTAAATAAATTAAGAAATTACCAGTAGGCCTATATAGCAGGTTAGATATTATGTATAGAAATACTTGTCTGTTATGCACTGTTATTAGTATGTTTGTCTTTCTGAACTTCAAGAGAAGATATAATTGAGTTTCTTTCATTATACTCTTTTAGAAACTATGAGCATGACACATGTAGGACATGCACACTGCAAGATAGGAAATGAAAACATAGTATTCTATCTTATTCTTAGCAACCAACCCAAGGTGTGATGAGGGTTCTGAAGGGGGGGGGGGGGGTATCCTAATCACATTTCCCAGCCCAAAATTTTGCAAAATCCCAGCCCCAGTCATGCAAAATCTCAGTCTGAGTTATAGAGCTAGAGTTAATCTACATTTTGCAAAATCGCAATCCCAGTAATGGCTAAATCCCAGTGCATGAAATCCCATTTTCCCCAGCCTTAAAAAAGGTGAATCCCAGCTCACATTTTACCCCTTCAGGACTCTCTGATCATACACCTCACTGATGTTTAGTTTAGACATTAGTGCAAACAAAACAATGTTCATTGGCTTAAGTCAAAATATGTACCCTGACCACCCTGATATACTGCTCTCTTTTGCTTGGCTCTGGTTTAAACTTACAGCACAACACACAAAATTATGACCACATTAATTAATGTATTTGCATACTTTTATGCATGGGTTTTTGTACATTAAACCAAGGCATCTTGATAGGAAGCATGCTGGTTTTACCAAATAAGACTTGTAAAACCTTGTTTGGCAGCAAAAAGCCTGTGCATGGAAGTATGCAAATACCTGTTGTTATACTGTTGTGCTGTAACTACATGTAATTGATTGCTTAACTTTTTAATAGTAACGATCTCAGTTGGAACATCAACATATCCAGTGGTTCTCTGCCCTAAATATTTTGAATTGCTTTGAGCATCTAATAGATATATCTATAGTCTGCATATTAATTCTTTCTTTTTGGTTCTTACTTTGAGTTTCATTACATTAACAGTAACTTACAAGTTTGAAAAAACCTGTGTAAAATTGACAAATTTGGTCCCTTGCATGTCATAGATCATCTTGTTCCATGCAGTGCCAAAAAATCTAGAATCTGTTGAATGAGACAACAGAACCCACTCTAAGAAGCACTGGAGCAAGTGAGCCTCTGATCAAGGGTACAAGTTTGGTCCTTGTCACTGAAATTCTTTAACAGTTTATTTTAGCTGTGTTTCTATTAACTATTTTTCAAAGAAAATGTTGTATCTTGTTTCATTATCCTGTTTCATTTTTACTGTTCCTCCTCAAACAAATTTTACCCGACTCAACTAAATTTAACCAACCAATTTAACTAAAGTCTATAGTATTGTAGAATTATATAATGGTTTTCGTATGAGGAAACTTACGGTACTCAGTGGCATAGTGAGGGGGCAAAATATTTTTTGGATCAAGCCTTTTTTGTTTGACGGATGATTTCAATGCCACTGGCGTAGGGTAATTAGTTTTTATTCTAGGTGCCCCTCCCCAGATCCTGGGTCCTCACTACGCGCCTGACGGTACAGACTTCCAGCACATACATGGTACATGCCATAATACTGAAATGGCTTCCCATTGTCTTTCAGTAATTCATCCAATCACAATGTGTAGTTATGGCTATGGTAAGATACGGTATGGCTAGAGTATATGGTTATAAATTTGCCATATCGTTTTCCATTCATACGAAAACTGATCTGTCTATTAAGTTAGTTACTGAATGTTTTATATCAAGAGCAGTAGATCTTGGCAGGTTCCAGGGTTGTTCCAGGAAATATCTACTTCTTTATTACCTTGTGCTAAAATTGGGTAGTGGGCAGTGTGATAAAATGATCTTGTTGGCCAGATAATATTGGGCAGGAAGCAGGTTCCTGGCTCATTATAACCAAGCTATTAGTAATTTTGTTTAAACTGTGAAACACTTGGGATGTTGTGAGAACACTTGTGAATGAGAAAATAGAAATTACTACACTAATGTAGTGGTTTCCTACACTACTCTTAGACTAGTGTTCTCTCAGCATCTCATGTTAAGATAAGAGTCTCTAAAACAGATAACTGTTTAAATAATTATTTCTTATTTTGTTTGGAAACCACAAGATCCATACCATATCCAGATTTTACATGTTACTTCCGTAAATGTGTATCAAATATATGACATGTTGACATTGCTTTCTTAAAATGTACATAAATATTTACTGTTGTTATGACAACTACAAAATGTTTGACACAGTTTTGTTTTTGTGGTATCAGGTAATCTAGACCATAATGTATATATATTAAAATGGTTACATAAGTGTGCTGTTTCTTTGATGGGGGATAACTTAGAAGGGGTGGATCAGGATTTTTAAAAGAGTTGTCAAGTGCTTACATCAAGTTGTCTTGACCACGAAATTTTAATAGACCTCATCAGCTTGGGTGTAATGTTGTCCCATTTCAGACCATGTGTCATTCCCCAGAGTATCATTTCATTGTTTAACAGTTGCGCATGAGAAGATACATGAATATGGATACATCTCAAACAAAGAATCTTATTCTCAAGAGATGACACGTGGTCTGAAATGGGACAACATTACACCCAAGCTGATGAGGTTGGAAATAATCAGTATAGTTCGGTGATAGTGATCTTTAGCAGTTTGTAACTCTCACATGCAGTTGGTTAGAAAACAAATATTGGTTATGCAAACAGCAATGATTGGAACGAGTTGAATTACAAAGTGCACAAAGCTAAAGATGTTTCTACTTTTAAGAGGCTAGATAAAAACAACCTTTCTTAATAGTATTTTTAGATATTTTAATTATGTATAATATTGTAGATAAAGGGGGAAGGGTTTACTTATTATTTAAATAATTATACATTCTATTCTTTAATATTACATTTAGCTTTTAATTTGTTTTACAGGACCCTATTGTAAAACATGCATGTGAAGAAGGCTTTCCTGAATAAGGATTATTATTATTATTATTATTATAAACATTCGTTAGTTTTACTGTAAATTTCGTACCTTTTAGGGTGTTCAAATGAAAAACTATAATTAAGACGTCTGTCAAGGCAACGTGACATCGCACTTGACCACTATAGTCTACTATAATTCAGTTTGTTTTCAGTGCGCATGCAATTTTATTCCGAATTTCTCACCTCTTGTTTCTAAATAAACAAGAGGGTGAGAAATTATTTGGGATAAAATCACATGCATATTGAAAAAGATTCTTAAACTTTGAACTGGCTTACAGGGATGGCTGGCACAGAATACCTCACTCCAATACCACAGGAAACCCATAAAAGTCAGGAAAATGATGTCTCAAATTGTCAGAAATTAAATTTGAGAGTTTCAAAAAAACAGATAGAACATTTATCTGGACAAATATTTTTAGTTTTAGACAAACTTTTTATTTGTGCAAAATTCTTGATTCCTCTCACCACCCCTGGACTCTAATGATAACATATTCATTACAGGAAAAAATCTTTAATTCAAAATCTTGTACAGCTGTTGCAGAGGTATTTACAGTAGAGATTTCAAGCAATAGACAAACTGAATGATTACATTAAATATGTCTCAATGTCATTTTTTACATACATAAAAAGTTTACAGTATATAGTCCAGTAACTAAATAGTACTAGCTAGGGTACAGTATTCACGACAATACCAAGACAAGCTGAATATGTTGAAAAAGGGTGGACCTAGGGCTTGTTGAGACAGGCATTTCCTATCAACAGTTTTGTATGGGTGGGCGAGAGTGACATTGCTCTCTTTCCAACCCCTAAGACCACCCCTGGATGATGATTGCATTTATTACTGATCAGAGAAAGCTACAGACTTTATATGGTACATTATGTATATATAATATTCTGGTTCTGCTTATTTAACATATTTCTCCATAAATTTCTTGTGAAATTCTGATCTCAGCATATCGTTGATAAAGTGTTGACCCTAGAAACATTGATAAAATAATTGAGTTACATGTACAGATAATAGTTATACGATACCAACCATTAATCACTAACCACCTAATTTATTAAAAAACCTTTATCAATAATGATCAAAAAAATTAATAATCACTTGGATGTTAACTTATTCTTTAAGACAAGCAACTTAGTACCAATACACATCAAATACTTTGATATGACATTTTTTGATGAGAAATCAAGTAAACCAAAGTAACTTTGTCCTGCGAAAATAAAATATACACAGGGTTTTTTTTACACGAAGCATGAATGGCCGATTCATTTTTCCGTGAGGCATGCTGTAAGGTTTAAGATATTTTTATGTGTACATGAAAGTTGATTTCGAATTTTGTGTGAAAGTGAATGGGAAACCGTGAAGCGACCAAATACTTTAACATAATTCCATTTTGCAAAGGGGTATACCCTGTAAACAGAGATAACTGTAAGTGGGAAAGGAAGAATTTGTTTTGATTGAGTGAGTGGCTGATTTGGTTGACAATGATGTACTAGACAGGGCAGCTTACCTTAGAATCTTCGCCTTTAGCACAGTTTTTGAATACCACATCATCATCCCATCTGAAACATAATGAAATAATGTTTATGAACAATATCAAGAGAAACTGAATAGTAAGTAATAATAGTCTGAGCAGACTTTTTGTATGGCTATGAAAAACTTAGGGCACAGACCACACATTGCTGTTATCATGTCAGTGCCATGTCATTGCCGCATTTGACATTTCATTTGGTGCTGTGCCCATGCCACGCTGTAACCGTGCCGTGTGCTGTGCCTCGTACACAATCTGCTCTATATGAGGGTATGCCTCATAATGATGGAAAATTTATGTTTCTCCTAGGATCTTGTGATTTGATGAATTGCTTAATGTGTCGTATTAAAGTTTCAATATGTTGTATTTAAAGTAAGAACCTAAGAAAAAAACTAACCTTCTCTTGACGCTAAAATTATTCTGAGGGTTCAATAATGGATTTCCTGACATTATGTTTTCCATGCGAACTCTTTCTTCTTCTTCTTTCTTTTCTTTTTCCTAAAAATATATATTATGTAAGAGTTATGACATTTTAATGGGTTATTTTTTGAAGACAGTGTAATATATGGTTGTATTTAGTGAGGATTATAGTTTGCATATATGTACCTTCCTCATTTCTTCTTGAGCTCTTTCTTTTTTGATTCTTTGTAATTCAGCCAAGAGTTCAGCAGTATCATCTTCATCATCACTAAATAATGGAAGAAGTTACAATACCATCATACATAAAGTCAAACAGAACTCTTCCTGTAAATATCTACTCACACAAATTAACTTTTCATTGCCATCCTCATCATCATTTAATGAATCATCCATACCTTTTATTTATACCTAACCATACACAACCCATCATAAACTTTTAATTATTATCATCTTCATCCCCAACATCACAACCAGGCCCGTTGCTAGGATGGTCCAACAGTTAGAACAAATACCCTCTACACTCTTTACACCTCCTATTCGTAAATTTCCGCGAAAACAGCTGGATACATAAAGATGCAATGACTGAGGTTGGCAGAAAAACAACACCCCCCCCCCCCCCCCCTTTGTTGTCCTAGCGATGGGCCACTTTTATCATTAACTAGATGCATGTGTCTTACTTTCATTACCTACATGTACCCACATATGACCATTATTATAGTATTTCATCAGAGTCATCATCATCATCAACCACATCTTAAGCCTGATTCACATTGGCGTCATAAGAATCAGAATCAGAATCACAAGAAGCTTTAAACAACATAAGCAGAATCATTAGCTACACTTATTGTTTCTTTGTTGTTTTCCAATAAGTCCAAGGAAGCAGCCATGTTCTCTACTCTCATTGGCCTAGGCATGAGCTCTGTCATTGGTCAATCTCTTCTGCTTCCAATTTTTTGCTTTTCTTCTTGTTATGATTCCCACACTTATGATGCTAGTATGAGCCAAGCTTTACACATAATACCTATACCCAAACACAACCAGTATTACCAACCTTTCATCAGAGTCATCATCATCATCATCATCCACTGGATCATCTGCATCAAGATTTGGTGCATGTTCAAGTCTGGCTCTCTTAGCTTGTTCAGCAGTTCCTCCTCTGCCACTCTTCTCCTTTGCTCTTTCTCTCTGAGCCAAATGTTCTTTCTCTTCGAGTTCCTTTCTCAAGTCCCGGCTACGAACCTCATCAATGGTGTCCTGGCCAACTTGTCTGTCATGTCATAAAATATAACTTAATGATGAGTGACTGTCGGCCGTGTTATAAGATATAGAATCATTCTAATAAACCTGGACACTACTAGCTTGCTGTTAGTGTTTATTAGAGGCAAAGGAACAAAAGGAAACAAAACGTTTAGAATCTAAATTGAGAAATTAGTAGTGCCCAGGTTTTTCGGAATGATTCTAACTCCCTGTGGATAACTATATCTTACAAGTAAGTTTAAACTCATGCTTCAGACAATAATGTAAATTTTACACCGTAAAAAATAAGAAAGATCACTTACTGACGTTTCGGATGCTAGTCCTTCGTCGGAGTAAAAGGGAGAATGAAGGACTAGCGTCTGAAACGTCAGTAAGTGATCTTTCTTATTTTTTACGGTGTAAAATTTACCTTTTTATCACAACTGTTTCATTAGAAACACCGACGCAGCCCACACTAGCTTACCGCTAGTTATCATCTCTTTAGACAATAATATGAACATTAAAAACAATTCTAAATATGACCAAGTTAGTGATACTTCATTTTTGTTTAAAGATGGCCTCAAAGTATTAAAAATAGTACCAGGACTACACGTGAATTTGTAGGAGATTGTTCGTACCTGTGTTTGAGTTTGTTGTGTGAAGGCAAGTCTCGACTAGAATACTGCTTGGATAAAGCCGATAAATCACCTTCTCCTTTACCTCTACCACCCCTCGCTGTATCCCATGTCGGTCTAGCAGCTGTAGTCATTTTCAACTAGAAAGAATTACAGAAAACTAGAGTTTTTTTCACGAGTCTTTCTGCTTTCTTCCTTCGTTATTCCAATATGGCGTCCTTATGCGCACACGCATTTATTTGTTGTCAAGTCCGCTGGCCTATCCAGAACACATTTAAGGTTGCAGCAAACGATCTATTTCCATGACAACGGAATCTTAATGAAAAGAACACTAATGAAATGTTCAAAGTGGTCAAATATTTAATGTGCATATCAAGACTTTTCTATACACCAGTATAGTTAATTAGTTCGATATGCAATGTAAATGTTGATAATTCAATTATTTTCCGACACATTAATTCATCCACATATTTTTTTATTTGTATGCAATTGGATAAGCAGTGAAAAATAGTATTAATGCTTTGGGAGGGGTGGAGTAGTGTTCTCTAGAGTATTCAGACACAACACACTTGAGTGCAATATAAGTTATCAAATTATTATTACTAATATCATTATTATCAATGATCATTATCATTATTATTATTATCGTATAAAAATCTGCCGATCAAGAGGTAAAAAATCTAAGGGACTAATCATTATTTGCAGGGAGGGGGGCTCGTGCATTTTGATTTTCACTTCCCCTAAAGTGGCCTTTGTCTCTTAGTCCCATCGTTTCATCCTTTGGGGAACATAAAAAATACTGGCCCCTCTTTTTGCACCATCCCCCCTCCCTGTATATAATGCATGACTAATCCCTAAAGCAGATATAGTTAATTGGCTGCAAGCCAACCCTAAGCTTATCTAATGCCAACTTTGGTAAATGTACTTTAATTCACAATATATCCTTAAGTTCTAAATTTTAATTTTAAATATAATTTAGAATAGCTTCTTAATTGATTAACTTAATTTTTAAATATCGTTCATGCAAGAGGAGTATTGCTATGTTGCTTGGGAACATTTATCTAATGCATAATCTACTTCAGGTTCAGATATATCATTTAAAAATGTGCAGTAATAAATGTGCAATACTTTACAGTACTTTTCATATTTCTGCAAACAAGCCAATTGCAACTCCTGATGTCTGGCATCTTGGCTACCACCAATCAAACTTATAACAGGCTGAGTTGAATCATTCTGATCAAGTGAAAAGGAAATTCCAGTACCTAATATAGAGCCATGGAATTTCTTCATTGCTCAGATGTGAATGAGCTCAGCCCATCATAAATTGCAGGGGTGGATCCAGCATTTTCTTTAGGGAGGGGTGATGTGCACAAAGTCAACCCAGGGAGGGGTGTACCCCTTAGAGTCAAAGGAAAAAATTATTTCGTATAGGTTAGTTATCTTTGAAGTAGGGGCAAAAAGTTGACCCAAGAAAGGTTGCACATCCCCGGCACCCCTCCCCTGAATCAGCCCCAGAATTAGATTGACAGAAACAAAATGCCAGATGTTTGGAGTCAGTAGGTCATAGAAATTTCTTTGATTCAAAGAAATGCTCAAATACAATGCACAGTATAAAATAGAGTAGATTTAGTATGAGTGTGAAAATTCACGGCAGCTGCATGTATGGCCATGGTACAGTGCAGAAATGGCACTGTCTAATGTTTTGATATATATGACAGCCACTGACACAGTCATGGCAAGGCAGGCACAGAGGCATGAGGCATGCTATGGCATTTCTATATTTTTGAGTCATAAAAAATCTGGTCTCTGGACAAGCATATGCATGCAGTTACGTTGCTCTTTGCTCTTACTGTATATATAATCAAATTGAATAATTACAAGAGAAAAGTGCTTATTACTTTCTCCTTTGCTTCAACAATTTTCTTGCAATTATCACCTTATCTTCAACTACTTCACACTATAGTTATTCATATTGTTATACATAAATAAATAAAAGCGCCTAAGAAAAAGAGCTTATTATTTCCTCTAGAAGCAAGGTGCTGTAGTCACACCTCAAAAGCAACTACTAAGAAATCATTGCCCGTTCTCTCACTCTAAATACCGTTGTTTTGGAAACTCTTGAAACTAACTAGGGATATTTTAATGATAATAAAAAAAATTAGTATTGAAAACTGAAAACACGTTTTCGTGTGAATATAAGCTTAATCAAGTATATAATAATATCTACTTTTAGAATTAATCTTTCACTTTGGACTATGTTAATTTGCAGATAATAAAAGTCTTTAAAAATTCATTAAAAAAATTCAAAAGGCACTTGGGAAATACATCTGGGAAAATACTAAAAGTTATATAAAGAACTACAGATTGAATCAGGTGGATCTCGAAGTTGATGGGATAGTGCCATTATTCTCGTTGTTCTCATAGATCCCAGCTATAACACCTCTTATAACAGTATCTGGAATACAATTCCAATCCTCGATAAAATTCTTGTCTTTCTGATAATAATTAATGACAGGATCTTTAGTAAAATGCAACAAATTTTGATGTGTTATCTGTGGGATAGCGTAATCCTCTGCGTCCAGATCATCAGCTGATGTCGTTCTTGGTCGAGTCGGTGTAGTAGTAGGTAATCGAGTTTCCAAAAACTCTGACAAAATATCGTAGATCTCAACTGTCCCTATTAATTCTTGAAGGTATCGCTCAAGCCCTTCGCGTCGTGTTTCCAGTAACTTAGATCCTTTGTTCATCAGTGTTTTTGGAGGAAGATTCGGGGTGAAAATGATCTTCCGCAATCTCTTGTCCAATTTAGAGAAGTGGCTGTACCTCTTCTCGACGACATTAGTCGCTCCTGGTTTTGCAACATGAACTTCAAACACTGTGTACTCCGCCTTATCATCCCTAACTTTACGATATCTTGGAACAGATATAATAATCATTGTCCCTTTTCTTTATATGCACGATTTCACGCCATGATCGCAGCTATTAAAGGCTGAAAATAGCCATAAAATATCGCAATAATCCCAAAAGGACGTTAAGTAAATATTGTACTTAACGCGAAGGGGCTTGGGACTGGTGCATATCAATTCCTCCACCCCTCCCTAAACAGTAAAAAACACAAATTCAAATTTAAACTAACTATCGTATTGTTCAAGCTTTTAAGAAACATTTAGCTTTTTCATGGGGATGATTATAGATTAAGGAATATTTTTTTTGTGGGATTGTGAATTTTGGTTATAAATGAGAGTGTGTTATTTTGTTGTAGGGGAGGGGTGGGTGTGGGTGTTTTCGCTGAGTGTAAATACCGTAGGCTCAGGTATCCTCATGCATAGAACCCGCGAATGAAGCCAGGGCGGTTGATAGAAGTATTACTGTGATGAGAGGAAATGGTAAGATTAAAAACCACCTTTTACTGTTCTCTGCGCTGCTAGACTCCCTCCCTTACCAACCCCACAACCTTCCTGGACTAATAAATACCCCTTTGTGTGTTCTACAGCACAGATTAAAGTCCTCTCAACGTGAAAAAGTCAGGCAGTTTATTGCCTTCACTGAGACCAACGAAAAAACAGCAATAACTTGTTTGAACCAACATGACTGGCGACTGGATATTGCCTCAGATAATTACTTCCAAAACCCTGAACGCTACTACACAGAATCTAGAGTTGCAGTGGATAAAAAGAAGATAGGACACTTGTTCGATCGCTACAAGGGTAAGAACTTCTGATGAACAGAACAAGTTGGTGTTGGACAACATTGCAGTACAAATCCTGAGTACGAATTTGCATTGCAATGAAAATTTTGTCGTACAAGGTCATGACTTTGGGAGCTGATTATGTGTACTGTAATATCTTAAACAATAGCTATAATACTTGTGCCCTTGATAAATGCATTGAGTATTTTTTTTCGTCGAACTTGGTGTAGTTGACATTCACAGTGTTTCCTTGTCACTTATGATCACTCCATTTCCGTTGATAACAACAACTCATATTTTTAGCCAACAATTCTTCGCCAACATTCAATAGAAAAATTAGCTTCCTTGAGCCAAAACGAATCTGAAACAATTGTTTACCACATAAGAGTGTTATTATTATTCCCAGTTTTGAGAATGCCTTGGTATTTTTACTCCAAAATAAGGCTAATTGGAGAGCAGTGATTTATGATCAAAAGTAAACCTTAATTTCTTATTCAAAAATTACAAATTGTTCCGCTTCAGTACCGCATTATTACGGCTCTATATCAAAGATTTTTAAGTCTTTTAAAGATTCCTCCTTAAAATATCAGATGTAAGGAATTTCAGAAATTATTATGGACAAATTTACAGGTTTTAATTTCAGATCATCAAAACAAATGTCTTACATTAGTGACTGCTAGCAGATTGAATAGCAGTTGATGAGCTAGTCCAATCGATTATGATACCTAGATTTTGCTCACTCTGATACATATCTATATAATAGTAAAGTTCTTATTTCAGATCACATATCCACTGATTTATAATCTGAAGTTACTCTTATTTTGCAGTATAGTTTTTGTATCTTTGATGTAGAATTACATTGTCCTGGCATATATTATATAACCAGATTCCAACACACATATATATTTCTTCAATTCAGTCATTGAATTCTTTATCCATTTTAAGTAGTAGACATTGATTCAAAAAACTATCTTATCCATATAGTAAGATTAGACATCTATTAAAATACTGGTTAAGAAGGGACGGCATTTTATTAAAACCAATTATATGGACAAAAATAAGCTTATGGTTTTACCGTAAGTGCTGCAGGTCTAAAGAGAGTTGAAGCTCTAAGTTCCCTTACAGTTGGTTAAGGAAATAGAAATTTTTTCTTATTTATGAATGCCCTCTTTCTTCCTCTTTGATATTGTGGGGTGAACTTTCAAATTTTACAATAGGTTTCAAAATCACATATATTAGGTCTCTATACTTCCAGTAATTAGAAAAATCCTTCTGTAATCTTATATAAGTAGTGCCAATGACTGAAGTTTAAGCAAATTAACTTTATTATTATCATTATTATTATTATTATTGTTGTTATTATTATTGTGTTTGTCTAGTCCCAGTAATTATCCAGAACTCTGAGAGATAGTTGATCTGAAGAAAATTATATAACTGGTGCTTTATTTATAGAACTTCCTGGAAGGAGGGATAGAATCAAATATTAATTGCTCTACAAGAGGAGTGGGATATTTCTTGAATTACCAATGAATCAAATAATTCATGCCTGAAGTACATTAAATCATTGATGGGATAATCTTATTATATGAGAATTAGGCCATTGCAGTTAAGTTTTGAAGACCCAACGGAGAAAATTATGAAACCTTGATGGTGCTGATAATGATGATTGTGAAAAGCTTGGCACCATATGCATGCCTTGCCATGACCATAATTTTTCTAGAATTTTGATTGGCTGATTTGTTTCCTCCTGTAATGTGATTGTTTTGGCGGTGGCATGACTGTATCCACTCTGTGTTCGTGCCGTAGCTTGGGCATGTGATTGGATGTAGAGTAGACCAGATGCCGATGAAAAAATACATTCATATTGGCACGATATAAGTTAGTAATAATTTTGTGCCTTGCCACAACCATGGTGTGTTCTAGATAGAATTTTGATTGACTGATTTCTTGTCAGGACCTCATTTCCACGGTGAGCTTTTTACATACTCAAAATACTCTATACTTTTTGCATGCCTTCATTCTCATCTTCCTGTTTATCTAAGTTGGGCTCCCTGTGGTTATTTTGGTACTAAATATATTTTGTTCTTAACAGAACATGGAGAAGAAGACAAGATTTTGGCTGAAGGAATAGGCCATTTTTTAGAAGACTTAAACTTAGATCCTGCTAGCCTCAAAGTTCTGATTATAGCATGGAAATTTAGAGCAGCAACTCAATGTGAATTTACAAGGAAAGAATTTACAGACGGAATGATAGAAATCAAGTGAGTACTGCCTTTTTTTCTTCCTCCTCCATACATTATGGCAGACTTGATGAGTGGAGAACTTGTTACCATGGGAACGAGAATGGTCAAGCTGTCAGGGGGTTGATAGACAAGTTTTATTGAGACAGGACCACTTCATTCAAAATGGGGAATTTGCACACCTTATGTGACAATTTAAATTTTAACCAATACAATCAAAAATAATATAGAGCATACCAAAATTAGTAAAACTGGAAAGTTTGAAGTGGTTTTGATAAGAAGCCCTGAAGGTACAGGTGACCAAAATTGGCTTTTTTTTCAAGGAATGTGTGTTCATGGTGGGCAAGCTGTATAAAAGCTTGGGTAACAACGATAAAACCTTTGAAATCCAAACAGAAAAACTACCTGTTTATAATTTGAGGTTTTATGGTGGCAATCTATTAAGGTTCAAGCCAGCATACTACTGGACTCAACAGCAGAGTTTTCAATAATATTTGGAGTAGACGGTCAATCCAAAAAAGTAGGGGTCCGTATCCCCCAAGGGGCCATAACTTTATTTGGCAATGAATTATTTTTTTGTCAAAATAGCCGGCAGTTTAAGGTGAAGTATCCGGCAATAAACCGCCGGTAGCCGCCTTTCATTGAAAGCTCTGAATCAGTATTACTGGGATGGCTTGATATTAGGAGTCTTATAACTGAGCCCAAGCTTATAACAAAGAAAATAATTTTTTTGACAGCAGATTAAGGTCAGTTATAATTGGGGGCAGGGGACTAAATAGCTGGGATTCTATGGTGTATTCATTTTTCAACTAAAAATGGATATATTTATGTTTTCTGCAGTTGTGATTCTATTGATAAACTGAAGAACAAACTCCCATCACTAGAATTAGAGTTGAAAGACCAATCAAAGTTTAAAGATCTTTATCAATTTACTTTCAACTTTGCAAAAACCCCTGGACAGAAAAGTTTAGGTAAGTTACAGATGGTGAAGGTTGGTTGCTTTGTTATATTATTATGTATTACAAAAATAAAATGAAATAAATAAGTGGGATTTAGCAGTGGCATCTTTACAGAGTAGCTATTTGTCCACTGAAATTACAATTGGAATTTAGAAGTTAATTTTTTGGAGGGAGAAAAACTGGAGAACCTAGAGAAAAACTCTCAAAGCATGGAAGAGAACCAACAAGCAACTGTACTCACGTATGCAAGGCTCGAAATAGATAAATGGCCAGTCAGTTTCTTATTTTCAGCAGGATAAATAATTTTGGAGCAAAATTCCCCTGCAATTGTATTTTTCATTTGGCAGTTCAAAACTTTTTTAGCCTGACAGTAGTAAAACTTTACCTGCATTTTGGCCATTGGCAGGCCCCTATTTCGAGCCCTGATATGACACTGAGGGGACTCAAACCCAGATCTGATTGATGAGGGGTGCATGCTCTGACCGGTACACCACCTGTGCTTCCGATATTACTGTTTATTACACATTTAGGGTCAATATCTGTAAAATAAAGCTGTGAATAAAAACCATATCAGTGAAGTGATACAACTCGCTTGTTCACAATATGACAGGGAAACTTGTGAATAAAAACGATATCAGGCTCTTAACATGTGATAATCTCTATATATTTTGGCAAATGCTGGACAGGTATAAACATTCTCACTGATTTTATGGAACTCCATTATTTTGAATTTATTTATTTCCTTCCTCCCTCTTTCATTCCTTTCATTTTCCCTTGCTTTAATTTGCCATTTATTTACCCATTCATTCATGCATTCATTCATTTCTTTATTTCAATCTTTATATTTCACAGATTTAGAAATGGCAATAGCTTACTGGAAAATTCTACTTAGCTCAAGGTTCAAGTTTCTTGACTTATGGTCTGAATTTCTAGTTGTAAGTATCATGAATGATTACAGTACAGACACTAACCAAGACCAGTTGAACACAACTGACCAATCTGCAGATAACATAAACTAGACAGGAATTGAACTGATATCAGCATTAGCCAATCAGATCATCACCTTCTCTCAATGTTATTACAGGGCTTCTGCAAAAAATGTGGAAAAAAGTTCAAATTACGAGGGATTTTTTTTTCAGATAATGCAGAGCAAATGGCAAATCATGCCAAAAAATATGCAGGGTGACGTCAAAACATCCCAAAAATATCTGAAGCAAAAAACCCCTTCCATACTACTTTTACTTGCAAAACAGTGTTGCCACGTTATTACGTTCTATTTATCACAATTTCTAACTAAAGATGCCTTGTAGTTTTCATGATGACAAGATTATGTCTATCAAGTTTTGAAATGCTATTTTGCTTTATAATTTGGTCATAAACTTATAAGAAATTGCCATCACATACCACCCAAAACACCAGAGTACCACAGTACATTGATTTAAGTGCCAAATGAACATGGTCCCCCCACCCCCCCCCCCCCCCCCTCATGGTGCCCCCCATCTTTATATATTGATATTTTTGGAATGATTATGGCTTAGTGAATAATAATTGTGCAAAATTTCATATATCTACAAAAACTACATAATTCACAGGGAGCCCGGCTTTCCTTTGCCGCATTCAATATTCATTCAGTTCTTTACGTAATTGCTTTTTATGGGTTTCCTGTGGTTTAAGATCGGCTTCGGTTACACAAGCTGTAATCAGATCTGTACTGTAAATTGATAACCGTTGGTAACGTGCTCTTTATGGGTTGCCTGTTGTTTGAATGTAACGCACCGTCTATAAAGCATTCAAAAGAAGAGAAGGGACGAAACCAAGCGAGTATCCGATTTAAAAACCCTTGTTTATTTGGTTCATGGAAGTCCTTTATTAATAAAAACCCCACTGAATGTTGGCCCAATAAATTAACTTTGGTTCAGGAAGGTTTATTTCTTTATATTCAGAAATGATGCGATCCTAGGCAGTGATATTTAAAAGCTAAGTCTTAGTTATATGTTCACCTCCAGTTGCTCGGACCGCTTATCTTATGAAACACAAATATCTGGTCAACATCAGTTTTGAAACAAAAGAATTTTGACAGTTTGTTGACAGAGCGATCCAAATTTGCATATAAGTTTGGGATATTTGCGGTATCATTTCAATATTTCCCGCGAACTCTATGCGTGTGGCTCAGATCTGATCAATATTATCCTTTAAAAAAAAATTCCAATGTATATATAATTTCCTTACATGAGTCCAACGAGAGATCAACAAAGAGCGATAGATTTATCGATAGCTGGTCATTCGAGCTGCGGGACTGGTAAAACTTTTACCCTTGAAACTGTATATAGAGAACTCAGTAAACTCAAGAAGAACGTCAAAGTCACTTGTACTACTGGATTCGCCTGTTCAAATCTTCCCAATGATGGTAGAGGCTCTACACTTTTGTCAGCTACCTCCTGTTCACAATAATTTAGATATATGCTCTTCAAGTATACCTTTGAATCAATCCAGTGGAAAAATACTTTCCCTCATTCGGTAGAACTAAAAAAAGTTGTTAGACAAAAAGATCTGGAGTTTGTCGAATTCCTAAATAATCAGTATCTTGACTGACATGATGGAATACATGATGTAAACTAAACATGAAAAATAACGAGCCAACTTCCCACTGACGTCACTAAAGTAGCTGGTCCGAGCAACCGGAGGTGATCATAATACGATAAACTCGCTTGGTTTCGTCCCTTCTCTTCTTTTGAATGCTTTATAGAGAGTGCGTTACCAACGGTTATCAATTTACAGTACATATCTGATTACAGCTTGTGTAATCATAACCGATCCCAAACCACAGGAAGCCGATCTTAAACCACAGGAAACCCATAAAAAGCAATTATGTAAAGAATAATGAATATTGAATACGGCAAAGGAAAGCCGGGCTCCCTGTGCATAATTTAAGCTTTGATGTCTTCACTTTTCGTCTTGATAATTTTGTGTATTGATTTGTATAGAATCATCACAAGCGTGCAATATCTAGGGATACATGGAATCTCTTACTCGACTTCAGTAATATGATAGAAGATGATATGTCAAATTATGATGAGGAAGGTCAGTGATCATGTCACAATAGACCATTTCACGGTTGTTGTTGATCAACCTCAACCTCGATAGTGTGTAACATGTTCTTTAGAATTTGACTACAGCTCACGGTGATTTAAGGAATGTACACATTATCAAACAATTGAGACACTTAAAGATTCCACGGGCTTTAGTTAAATTCTAAAGAATATATTACACGCTATTGAGGTTGAGGCTGAATGTTGAGAACCGTGAAGTGGTCTATTCTTTCATAATATAGTAACTAGCCTCCTCTGCAGACTACTCTCATCTTAGTTGCCCGAGCCATGCTGATGGTGTTCCTGTGGTGATTTACAGGAAGCCCTGTTCCACAGAAAGCCCAATTAATTATTTCTTTGTTCCAAAGAGTTGCCTGCAGAGGAGATTTATTGTAGTAACTTAGATTCTGTTTTATTAAGAGTGGATGTCTGTAACGATCGAGCAAAATTTAAAATCTGCGGCAAACTTTGAAAAATCGATTTCGCTCATACTTTCAAGTTTGATAGAGCAATCTTTCCTGAGAATAACTGTATAGTTGGTTTTATAAAATAACGTTTCTTTTCGGAGAAAAATGCAAATTTCCAAAGTCCACCGAAAATGCCATTTGTAACTATGAATTTTGACTCAACTTTAGTGGCCTCGCGTGGAAAACTGAGTCGCTCCAAGACCAAAATAACTCCTAATCCTTGTTATATAATCTATTGTTTATTGTTTGAGTGATTTTGAGATAGATTAGTCAATTCTAACTCCTCCAAATAATTTTATTCTCTACACCTATATTTTGAGTAGATAAAATTTGTCTTACAAAAAGCCATATAGCAAATGTGCTAAACCTTTAATTCACTCAGAACTTCGGCGATTGAATGTTGAAATGATGGTCTTTCAAATGATAGAAAGATTTCTTTGGGCAAATGTTTGTGCGTGACGCTTCACATCGTCAAAGTATGGTGAAATTGTATTTCTTTGACCTCTGGTGGTCATCAAAAGCAACACAAGATCTCGTAGTTTGTTTTGACTTCAAGTCAATAAAACCGCTCTAAAAAGCTACAAAAAGATAAAAGAATGCTTCTGTTTTAGAGAATTCTTACCTGTTTCGATCTGAAAGTGGTATTTTTTAGGATTTCTCGGCAAAGATTTCTGACTTCCGATTACTGTTACTATAATCCCCGACTCGTTTCACAAGCTTGTCAACATTTTCGCCACAGGAAGCCCATCGATAATTGCAGACTGGTGAGTTTCCCAAGTATTTTGAGTAAACCTTCCTTTTTTACCGTACTTGTTGTCTCGAAATGTGTAAAATTATCTTTTATGTAAGCGATAAAATATGTTGGTAGGTTTTAGTTATTTTTTTTATTAAAATCCAAGATCATAATAACATATACCACATTCCGCAGTTGAAATAATAACATGCCAACTGGTTTTTCTGCCATCTTGATTGACGTAGCGTTGTTTTCAGACAAAACTGAGTTAGAGGTATTTCATAGTTACTGTAGTTAGTATAAAAATGCAAAAATATATTCAAGCAAGTGAATGTACAAGAATATATTCAAGCAAAGACAGGTATTCGGTATTCCCAAGCTAAGGAACGAAGGAGGGTTGTAGGGGAGGGGGAGAGAGTGTTTTTAAGAGATGTGTAGTTTTTTAACGACTGTATAACGAATGGTATGATACATACAGAATGGAGAAAAGATTAATTGTGAGTGAAGGCAACGTTTCAAAACATGAGCTCATTTTTCGCGGCGGCGTGTGGAAGGTGAACTATAAATAAACGATGGTTCTGGGATGGTCGTTCGTTCTACCAAGAGGGCCACCACTAGGTGCCGAATACCACCTGCTTTGTAGAATCACAGGCAGACTAGTAAAAAAAAGCTGGCCAAAAGGAGAAAGGGTATTCGGCACCTATTGGTGGCCCCTCCTGTCCACCCCAACCCAAGTTTTCCACGGTGAAGGGGACTTTTGGTCATGCTGTTTATGGTATCGGGTCTTCTAAAAAGGCTCGACACAAGATGAGATCTACCTCATTCTCCGGTCCAGAGAACGAGAATAATGATAAGTGGTTAGAAATATCCTTTGAACATGACAGTAAAGGAACAACCTGGACTTCATGTTTTCTGTCACGACTATCGGAGCCACAGAGTCCTCCAACTATTGATTTAAATGAACAACAAACCTCCATTTGTAAAGAACTACAGTAACTATGAAATACTTATAATATATAATATATTTTTGCTTGAATATATTCTTGTACATTCACTTGCTTGAATATATTTTTGCATTTTTATACTAACTACAGTAACTATGAAATACCTCTAACTCAGTTTTGTCTGAAAACAACGCTACATCAATCAAGTTGGCAGAAAAACTAGTTAGCATGTTATTATTTCAACTGCGGAATGTGGTATATGTTATTATGATCTTGGATTTTAATAAAAAAAAAACTAAAACCTACCAACATATTTTATCGCTTACATAAAAGATAATTTTACACATTTTGAGACAACAAGTACGGTAAAAAAGGAAGGTTTACTCAAAATACTTGGGAAACTCACCAGTCTGCAATTATCGATGGGCTTCCTGTGGCAAAACTGTTGACAAGCTTGTGACACGAGTCGGGGATTATAGTAACAGTAATCGGAAGTGAAATCTTTGCCGAGAGATCCTAAAAAATACCACTTTCAGATCGAAACAGGTAAGAATTCTCTAAAACAGAAGCATTCTTTTATCTTTTTGTAGCTTTTTAGAGCGGTTTTATTGACTTGAAGTCAAAACAAACTACGAGATCTCGTGTTGCTTTTAATGACCACCAGAGGTCAAAGAAATACAATTTCACCATACTTTGACGATGTAAAGCGTCATGCACAAACATTTGCCCAAAGAAATCTTTCTATCATTTGAAAGACCATCATTTCAACATTCAATCGCCGAAGTTCTGAGTGAATTAAAGGTTTAGCACATTTGCTATATGGCTTTTTGTAAGACAAATTTTTATCTACTCAAAATATAGGTGTAGAGAATAAAATTATTTGGAGGAGTTAGAATTGACTAATCTATCTCAAAATCACTCAAACAATAAACAATAGATTATATAACAAGGATTAGGAGTTATTTTGGTCTTGGAGCGACTCAGTTTTCCACGCAAGGCCACTAAAGTTGAGTCAAAATTCATAGTTACAAATGGCATTTTCGGCGGACTTTGGAAATTTGCATTTTTCTCCGAAAAGAAACGTTATTTTATAAAACCAACTATACAGTTATTCTCAGGAAAGATTGCTCTATCAAACTTGAAAGTATGAGCGAAATCGATTTTTCAAAGTTTGCCGTGACTTGTTTGATTTTTACGGACAGTCGCTCTTAATAATGTGTATAGTTGAACTTAACCCTTTGACTCTTACGATGCCTGAAATCATCCATCAAAAAAAAAAACCTTGTTAATCTGTCAATATGCATCTCAAGGGAATTCTATTTTCATTGTTTTTTAGGAGCTTGGCCAGTTCTAATAGATGAATTTGTAGAATTTGCAAAACCTAGACTGACTCCTGGCAAACAGACAACTGTATAACACCATAGCAAATTCCTTCTTTTATCCAAATAAACCCAGTTGAGAAACTGTTAGATTTAACATTTTTTAATAAACTTTGTCTACGTGATCCTTGACTATGAGCTGTACCTAAAAGAATTTTTGAGAATAACAAAAACATTTGCAGTTGTGGGATAATACAATTTGTATGGATTCAGACAAAGAATTCCAATGTACTTGTGGTATATGGGTAGACGAGAGGTAGTAGTTTCTATGTTAGCTGTACAGTTGTGTAGATAAAGTAAAGTTTCTACAACAAAGTTTTTTCTTTGTATATAGTATGGATTATCTATCTTACTCCATGAGGTATATTTTAGACTACACAAGAGTATCATCTGAGATGAGGAATTGCAGTAGTATAAATTATACCACTACAAAACAGCAAAAATACTAAAAGTCAGTTTTAGTTTAAACTTATTAAGGCTTGGAATTACTTTTCTTGAACTGTTATGGAAATGTAAAGATTTTTTTCCTTAAATTTTACATTTCTTTCTTTCAAAATTGTTTCAGGAACTATGCTTATTCTAGAAAAACTATTCTTTAACAAAAAAATAAGAAGAAGAAAGTCAATTTTCTACACCTGTATTCCTGTCAAAAAATATCCATATCCCTTGTCCAAAAGAAACTTTTTTGTTTAGGGATTTGTTAAGTTTTAATGGAAATGCTAACAACACTGTACCTTTGCACAGACCATCCCAATAGACCCGTTTCACGTGATGTCAAAGCAGCTCAATTCGGAAATCGAAACAAAAGTATTTCAATTATTCTTCTGAGAATTGAAACCTATTGTTTTGTCCTCCAATCTGAGCTGCATTCCAAAGTGCTGAAAAGGGTCTATATCTTGAAAATTCCAGTCCTCTCCTTTGGGAAAGAGATATGGACATTTTGTTGAAATTATATAAGAGTTTTTGCAGCATTGTTTCCTTATTTACCTAAGCCATTATCATCAGAAAATAAAAACCAACCTATTGAATAAAGCAATTCTGTCTCTTGATTAAGATATTTCCTGTTTTTAGTGACACAAAAGACCCTTATTAATTAATTAATCCTTCAATGCTGTATTTTTCACATTCGACATCAAATTTTCAAATTCTTTTCAATTTCATTCAAAAACAAATTTTATAAAGAATAAATGTCAATATTGAAATACTGTTTGGGTAGTCTGAATAGGATTATTGCATTGCGAGTGAACATGGGTGATAGATGCAACTTTCAGTTTTAGCTATTTTCAGGTGTGCAATTCTCAAAATATTGCAGCGAAAAGTTCAAACTTTTTGATTTTCTGCAATATTTTTTTCGTTGTGAGACCTTGTTGCCATCAACGTGATACATGATACATGATACATGCCAAAATTGAATCTTGTGCTGGCAATGCAACAAAAATTTTAAGTTGCATTGCCAGCATGAGAACAAATTCACTGACAGTGTGTATATATTGTCAACTTTAGTTGAGAAAATATGCATACTTTCTCCAAATATATAGTATCATGACTACTCTATTATGACAGCAATATACTATTTGTCAGGTAAATGTGAAAGTAGCCTGGGTTCATCCAAACACAACTGGTAAAGTAAGGCTGTACTTGGGTAATCTAAAAGTCCAATTTGCATAGTTTTTCCACACAAAAAAAACATGCTGCAAGAATATGTAGATATTTTTCACTTAATTGTGTCACTATAGAGCTATTAAGTGTGACATCACTCATATGGAAAAATGACTTCCGGGAAGATTTTTTCTTTATGACAGGATTTGTTGTCCAAAGTTCTAATTGTTTCATGTGGAGGTGAAATTATTGGGTATGTATTTATTTTTATTTTAGAAGTATTTTTGAGCAGTAATTGGATCTGGAAATACATCACAACTTAACAGCTCTAGATCTATAGAGCTATTGACTTGGGTCAAATTTCTCCATTCAAATACATTTAGGTTTGATGAGTGAAAATCAATAATAATTTTTCATTTGTTAGTTTTGGTTAAAAGAGCCTAGAAGCTGTTTCTTTTGGGGGGTTGGCATTTTTTGATGCCTGAGCCTCCCTACTCTTGCCTTCGTTATTATTATTCTTGCATTAGCTAGAACTCAAGATTCCCCTTTTTCTTCCATATTTTTTGACCCTTTAGTGCCAGCCTCACCTCACCTAGTCTTCACTACCTCAGTCTATAATGAATATCCCATCAATCATTAATCTTATTCAAATCAGGTCAATGATTTGTTTCTCACATTTATTTCTCAAAAGGTTTATTTCAAAATGTCCTATAATAAATAACATTAATTCATAGTAAGAAGCAATTATTTTAGAATACTTTGTGCCACTGGAGTGTGGCATGGTAAAATCTCCTTAGAAAAAACTTTTGAAGTAATCAGGGCTCCCCTTAAACCAGCTTTGATGAATGGAACAACCCTGTATAAAGAATTTATTAAATTTTTAAAAACAACTTAGTGGTGCTTACTATTTAGAAAAAAAACTACATTATATTGTGAAATGCATGGAAAAGCATGATAGCCACACAAGGATTACGTTTGTAAGGCCATACCCTGCTTGGCAGAGGTTTCCATATATTTTTTCCTCTAACAAGAAGGAAAGAAAACCTCTGTACTGATCTGCTTGAAGATGTCCAAAACTCTGGACAACTAAATTAACTCACAACCGGTTTGAATTTCCTTGCATATCATGATATAAAATAGCAACTGACTATTAACGAGCACTTTGATTTTATCAGCTGGCATGGTTTGAGACTGCGTTTCCACTTCACCCGAAAGTGACGTTGCATTTTCTCCCATGCTCAACAGAATATCCAGCAGATCCGTGCAGAGGTTTTCTTTCCTTCTCCTTAGAGGAACGAAATAAGGAAACCTCTGTTAAGCAGGGTAGCAATGCAAAAATTATTTTCCTGGTGTGATATTTATTAGTTATAATTTAATAGATAATTTTATAGCTTTGTGCTTATGTCTATTCATAATAATGTTTCTCACAGTTGTCAGCACAGTTAACCAGTAGACCTTCCCCAAATTGGCTTGATGGTTCCAAGTCGAGGTTGAACAACTTGATAAGATACAGTAAAGTATGAACACATCAAGTCCAACCTCAACTTCAAACCATTGTTTAGTGGTCACTCAAGCAAATTTGGGAAAGGTTTTTTTTTTCATCTTTTCCTTGAGATAAACAAGTTTAACAAAATGAATATGTTTTGTATTTGAATTTCAATTTCATGATAACTTGTCTGTGACTTCCAAGGTCATCTTCCAATCCTCTGGACAACCCATTCTTGCTGACACAGTGGACACCTATTGTTCTGAACTATCCACAGAGACATACAGCAGTTGTGAAAGGAATGGTTACATTCTCCCCAGACAACTGGAAAATAGAAAACATTTACTGGTTACATAAAGTGGTTTTACTCAGATAAAATAGTTATTAGTTTCACAGAGGTTAGTATATCTTGTACTTTAATAAATGGGCAGGAGCAGGGTTCACATTAAGTCAGAAATCGTGCATTTTTACACAAATAAAACTAACAGAAAATGCATTTTGACAATTAGTTTGCAACCCAGGACCCAAGAGGTTCTTCATTTCTTTCCATCGCACTAATTTTTTTGCTTATAAAAGAACACAAAAGTCTAGAATCCCATCAAATATGTTAGGAACCACAATGCACCCAGACACATGTACTTATTGACTGCGCTGCGCTCGTTCCGTACTTCAGGACCTCAAGCCAAATATTTTCCCGTTCGGACCGACCTTAACTCAGTCAATAAGCATTTTATCATGTGACCACATATAAAAAATGGATTTCAAAGTGTTTTTAATAAATGCGAATCAAAATTTCGAAAAAGCGTACTTTTTTTGCTGACGCCATTTTCCCCAAAGGTTTTTTTTAGAATCACGCGTACAGTGAAATACGGTTATATGATAAGACCACATAATAACTGTTTAATTACTTCAAAGAGAAAGATTTTACATCACCCAAGCCAAACAAGTAGCCAGAGTTCCAGATGTCTGATGCTTTGGCTTCTCTCAATCAACTGATTGACACATGTCAAAAATTATCATTCATTTGACATTATGAGCTTTCCCAATAATTATAAAATAGGAATTTTTCAAGGCAAAATATTAGCTTTTATTGTTATTTGGTGTTAAAGATCCATGACCAGAGGCCATCAGAGTTATAAATGCTGAATTTATTGTGAAGATAATTATCTTACCTACGCATTCTTCTTGTTTATTGTCTGACTGACATCTCAAGCAAGCATCTGAAAAACAAAACAGATAACGTTTATACACTTAATCATTCTACAGATGCATGTGGTTGAGAAAGAAGCTTGCCTCTGATAAGTTTATATTTTCAGCATTTTACAATGTCACCTTTTCAAGCATAAGTTAAACAAGAACTACTAACTACTGGAGGTAAACTACCAATAGACTCTGGAATAACTTTGAGAACTAAATCTTACCCATAACTTGAACTCGACAAATAGCACATGTATCGCACTCTACGTCCCACGACCACATAGCTATAGCATTCCACTTTTTTAAAGAAAACATTTTTTGCTGTTCCTTGTCCTTTGGAGGAGGAGAACTAACGTCTTCCATGACTGTGTCTTGGATCTCTTTCTTTTCGGTTTCAGCCATCTTGGATTACCCAGCATGCACAGCAAGGTGATATGTGTCGGACGTGAGGGTAGGGGTGGGGAGGTAACACAGACAACAGTTCACGTGACCCTATCCCCTTAAATCGGGTGTGTCTATAACCCGGGCGAGGATGGAGGGTAAAAAATTCCTCGATATTTTAGGTCAGCGGTTTACATCAAACCAAAGGGAGCCCAAATACATAAACATACTCTATAATGAATATCAACAAAAGATCAAGAGATTGCTAGAGACGTGTGTTACTTGACGACAGCACAGGTCGGTAATATGAGGCTAACCAGATCAAACACGGCCTGGCATTCAAAGTTAAGCGATGGCTTGTCGTCCTTGTCCAACATATTTAAGAAACGTTTATAAAAAATGAAAATTGCTAGCTAAATGTACCGAGGTTACAAACTTTGAAATGGAGATCTGATTAATCCGGCTAATTTATCTTATTCGGAAATCTTGTATTGAATATTTCGAAGAATGCTCCTAATAATTTGTGTCACGGCATTCTAACTGAGAGCACAATTGACACGGATGACATTCCACACTGGCGTAACTCGTGCAGCTTATGAGTTGAAAACGTTCCAGAAGGTCATCCAAGTCATCTCTGTTACTGTCAATATAGCCTATACAATAATTGTTCTCAAGACTAATAATACAGTCAAGGTTTTCCTTTAAAAACTTCACTTCAGAATCTAATATCTCAGCCCGGGGGGGGGGGGGGGGGGGGGTACTCCCCTATATTTGCTATACGGGTATGTGCCGCCCGATAGGGTATGGTTTTTTGGCTTTTAGGTCTGGGGTAGGGTATCATTTTTTTACAATTTGTCTGGGGAAGGGTAAGGTTTTTCTGGGATAGGGTGTATATTTTGGGGTTTAGTCTGGGATAGGGTTTACAATTCTTAGGTTTAGTCTGGGGTAGGGTATATGAAATCAAGAATTCTAGGTCTGGGATAGGGTCAGGGTTTTGAAAACCTGGCGGTACACCCCCACCCAAGTTGGGGTGGTAGTACCCCCCCCCCCCCCCCCCCGGGTATCTCAGAAGGTACTACCGTCGTGGCAATACTTTCTGATGCTATTTTGAAATGAAATGCATTGAGCAATAGATTTGAAATAAAGATAAGACGCCTTATCGGTTATATGATATCGGTATTTATTTATTTTTTTAAAATACGAGCTTTTTGAATATAACAAATTACAAATCGTCCCACACAGCAAACAAACCCCTTCCATCTCCCAACCCTATGTAGATGATGGTTCACATACACTAACCGCCTCCCCCCCCCACACACACACACACACACACTCTCTCCAATATCATCTTTCCAAACAATTACACAGGACACCCAATCCCATGTTACTCGTATTACACCACATACATTCCCTACATTCTTTCACTTCCTCTATACGATCTATTCATCTTCGAATATGCAAACAAAGACCACATTGCAAGCCGTAAACAAGCTTTACAAACCACTCAAGTCAACTTAAGTAAGTCTTTCACCTTTCTCACTTTAATTCCGTATCCTACACCGTTCTTTATGTCAGTTGAACTCACCACACACGCTACCGACCGCTATATATCTTCAACATACAACACAGGTCAACGTGGTGTGTCCCTGGTCGTTTCGTTGCACGTAGGGTTGAGCCTTTGGCGCCGTGGGTTTTGAAACGTGTAGGTCGGACACTGACCTCTACCTTGTGTCTCAACCCCTGATGAGAAACACTTAGTGGTAGAACGAACGACCATCCCAGAACCATCGTTTATTTATAGTTCACCTTCCCCACGCCGCCGCGAAAAATGAGCTCATGTTTCGAAACGTTGCCTTCACTCACAATTAATCTTTTCTCCACTCTGTATGTATCATACCATTCGTTATACAGTCGTCAAAAATCTACACATCTCTTAAACACCCTCTCTCCCCCTCCCCTACAACCCTCCTTTATTCCTTAGCTTGGGTCCGAATACCTGTTTTTGCTTGAATATATTCTTGTGCATTCACGAGCTTGAGTATATTTTTGTGGATTTGTATAGATTAGCGTCTATCTCATACACTCTCTCTATATATTTTTTTCCTCTCTTTACACACACACACAAAACAAAAAACAACCCCTACCACAGCCCCCAACACACAAACACACATTTACTACTCCACCTAGCTTGGGTCCGAATACCTGTTATTGTTCGAGTTAACTCGGTCATACTTTGCCCGAGTTAATTCCCACATATTTAAACACAATATCAGAAATGAAAAGAGCTCTCGATATTAGTAAGAATGCAAGGGTTTAGCTAATAATATTGAGTATAGGAGAAATGGCGTTAAATATAAAATTCAATATTGTATCATTTGTATCCATGGCGGTATAGATGGCTATAGCCGGCGTATTTTGTGGCTAGAGGTAGGTTCCACAAACAATGACCCATCGATTGTAGGCCAATACTTTGTTGATTGTGTTAAGCAGCTAAAAGGAACTGCCATGACAATCAGGGCTGATCGAGGTACAGAAAATGTCACTATTGATGCAATTCAACGGTTTTTCCACTTTTCGTCTGACGTTTGCATGGGAGAAAACAGTTTCATATATGGTAAATCTGTTTCAAACCAAAGAATAGAAGCTTGGTGGGGTATGTTGCGGAAAGGGTGCACAGACTGGTGGATTAATTACTTTAAGGACATGAGGGACAGTGGAATTTATTCTGATGATGATATCATTCAACGCGAGTGCCTTAAGTTTTGTTTCATGCATATCTTAAGAGATGAACTTTATAGAGCCGCAAAGTTGTGGAATGTGCACAACATAAGACCCTCTTCCAACCCAGAGTCTCCCCCAGGTCGACCCGACATATTGTTTTTTATGCCAGAAACAATGGGGTCACATGATTACAAGATCCCAGTATCCCTAGATGATATAGAACTTGCAGAAGAAATGTGCACCATCAAAGCAGAGGAAAACGGATGTGACGAAGACTTTAACGAGTTAGCAACATATATAATGGAAGAAAAGCAATTGGAAATGCCTCGAAATGCTGAAGCAACCCAGCTATACCTTTCCTTGTTGGATGCATTTGACAATATTTAGAAATAAAATGATGTTTAGAAATGAAATCTTTGGTAAAGGAAAGATAAGGTTCAGAGTTACAGCACTTCCCATTCGGTTTCGAATTTTTGGGCCCTTACAGTGCAGTAGAAGTTGATAGAAACCGACAATGCAAAGACGTTTAAATTACAAACAGTGGGTTTTATTCATGTTCTTTAGTCTTCTTAGATTAACAACTTAAATACAACTTTAAGCTTAAATTATATAAATTTACCTAGTAGCTAGTAAAATCACTATTTAGTAAAATAATTAAACTTCTTGTTCCCATTACTCGAAGCATAGTCTCTTTCATGTGATTCCTGACCGTGCGTGTCCTTATCGCCACGAGAGAGACTTTGCTAAGATTAAAATGGAAAGCCAATGTACTTTAATTTCATTAGTTAATCATAAAAATCTTACAACGCAACGCCATGACGCTTTGAAAGATCATAACACTGAAGCGCCGTCACCACAAAAAAAGTGAAATTTATATTAAAATAATTACAGGTCTTGCTATGGGAATACAAATATCAGACCCAAAAAAAGCTATATATTTACCTTTCTACTGAGAGATGGACTAACGGAGGAGTCTCGGCTACAACTTCATCTTCACTTTCGTCTTCCTGTTCCTGGAAGCATATTACATAGCATTAAAGTAACAGAGCTTTACATGGCTTTTTAAATTGTTCAATAGACCTTTCCTGAATTCACTTGCATGATCACAAAACACTGGTTTGAAATCGAGGCAGACCTGGATTCTTTTGTTTATTGAGGCCTGCCTCCCCTTGAAACCTTTGTTTGGTGATCACCCAAGTGAAATTGGGAAAGGTCAATATGATTTTTCATATACAAACCTGTGATTGATGCTTCCTTGCAAATCAAAGTAACCACTGTTTAGCAACTACCTGAACTGCCGTCCTGGAGCATGTCTTATTAATAGCAAAGAAAATAAAAATGTCATCTGAAGTAAAATTAATATTATCCAAAACACTTTGTTTAAAAACCTTTAAGGTACCTGGACTGGCTAAAGTGGGTGTCACTTAAACAAAAACTGTTCAAATTGTATTCAGTATATCTTACAAATGACTTTAGAATAATAATATACATTAAATTTACTTCCCAAATCGCGTGTTAAAAGTGTCAAATTTCACACCTAAGGTGTCAAAAAAACACAGGTTACCCAAGGCTTTAAAATCAGTTATTCCGTAATATCTCTATTTCAATTTAACTAATAAGACTCAAACTAAGCATTTATAATCTACACCTCATACATTACAAAAATTAGTCAGCCCGGAGCAAAATTATTTTTCGTTTAGATGCAAATGGGAATACAAGATAGCCGAACTTCAAACGTTCGTAAATTTTTTCCAAATTAAATTTTTGCTCCGGGCTGACTAATTTTTAATCTTCGAAGTCTATTTAAACTCTCTACCAAATACAATGATAGTATGATAAACACAAAAGAATTTATCGAAGAACGCGTCCGGGACGGTGGTGTTTTAGTGTTCTAAGGTCGCCATAACTCTTTAAGTTTTGGATTGAAACTTAAGAATTCGCCGCCATATTGTTTTTGGCTTCGATATACGTCATGATACCCGATTTCAGGTCGATTGGACCACGGAAACTATCGGAAAACCTCGGTTTTATATCAGGGCGCTATTAAGGTACATAATTAGCGCCCTGTTTTATATCGTCCACGCTGGATCCAAATTTAATATGGTGTCCCAAACAAATGACGTCAGCCATAGCAACGGCGGTACGCATGCGCTGTTAACAAATCGAAATGACTTTTCCATGGTCTGTACTCCTATCGAACATAGAAATGACGTCAGATATGATCCAAACTCAAGTGGAACCACGAGCGCAGCGAGTGGTTTCACTGCAAAGTTTGGATCATTTCTGGCGTCATTTCTATGTTCGATAGGAGTACAGACCATGGAAAAATCACTTCGATTTGTTTTTTACCATAACAGGCAAAGAAAAGATCCAAAAACGAAGAAAAAGTTTGAAAGAAAAAACCGTTTCAAGCGCGCGCTAGCTACGTGCGCGAGCGATTCGTCAACTTATCGGTCTGTCCTCTTATCGAACATGGCTCTCGGCCAATCAGCGCGCGAGAAATTTACAAGTTATGGTAAAAACTAAGAGTGAAACATGAGCATTCGAATGTTGATTCATCACGGCGATGTTTTACAGCCTAAACAGGGCCTAAACTTCTACTTCGAGTCTTATTTATTTGTTATTTTGTATATATTACAATCGACGCATAGTTTAATGAGTAAAAGATGCGTTTAAAAGAAGAAATTTTACGCGTGACCGCCAAGAACGCAAGCCGTGTTTGTCAACACTTATGCCCAGAAAGGTCAAATCGCAAGAAATTCTCTCAAATTTCAATCAAAATGGCTTCCTTGGATACAAACTTTTTCGCTATTTTATTCCACATTGCATTGAAGTATGGAAGTAAAACCATGTAAAACGTATTCAGCTACTCCCAAAGCAGTTAGGAGTCGACAAAAATTTAGAGATTTTTTTTTTCACCCTGAGCCAGTCCTAGTACCTTAAAGTAGGGATGGTATATGAGCTATATAAGAATAAAGTTAATAATATCATAATTATTATATTATTAAAGTTTGTGAGAATACTTGTGAAATGTTCTTGAGGAAACTCATGTCATTTCCTAGAAACAGCTATAAGCATTTTTTTTTTAATTTGCAATATTATAATATAATAACAATCCCAGCCTGTCTTGCTCAAATCTTAATCCCATTTCCATTTTTGTATTGTTTTTGGTTCACCCAAGCTCCCATTTTACCCCTTAAGGATCACCCTCTTATATATGGGAACCATACCATTTCTTGAACACCTGCACTTGCAGCATTAGTCATGGATTGTCTGGAATAGGAAGAAAAATAAATAGGGCCTTAGAATGCAAGGTTAATGCCAATTAAGACCTAATGTTAATTCAACTTACTGGTCAATAGCTGGTGAACCCCGTCCATCATCAGAGTCTTCCACCATCAACCTGGTTGGTACTTGTTCAGGTATACTGAGAACTGAAGCCTCACCAAAACCTTGAAACTGAACATCAGGATCTTCTTCTGACAAACGTGGGCAGCAATCAGTCTCTGTCATAAATAGTGTCACTCTGTCTACTTCGGTGACTGGCATACTTGGTTCAACCACCTGACCAGAAGGCAAATAGAGTTCAAAATGTTCTGGATCAGTTGATAATGAACCAATCCAATCATATATTGACAGCATTTGATCTGAGGTTTTGAAATGGTGTCTCACAATACCAAGCATTGGATGGCGAACCTGTACAATAACAGTGGCATTTGTTGAATCAGTTGGATCAGGTGGTACTCGAAGTAACCGCTTTTGCCTCAGACTTTCCTTTCTTTCAGCAATTTCCCTCCTCTTTTCTTCTTCTGCCTTGTCTTTTTCCAAGGAATCCCTCTTGATTTCTTCTTTGGCTCTGTCTTTTGCCAGGGATTGAGCAAAAGCCTCATCTTGCTCTTTAATGATCAACCAGCTCTCTCTCACTTGTGGAGGTAGCAATTGCAATGTTGCTGGTAGTATCTTGCAATGAAACTTCATCTGCGACTTCAGATGTTTCACTTGGACTTTCATCAGATATGCTTTCATAGGTTGGCAGTTTCTTTTTTGAAGTCAAGTACAGTCTTACTTTACTTAACTTATTGACCTCAGCATACCTCTCAATGTTGAATGGAACCACTTCTGAGCCAACAATAAGGGGATCTTCAATAGGTTTGCCTTTGAAGTTTGCAAGACCCAAATTCCACTTCACTTGCAGGACCTGCTATTTCATTGTAGCCATTTGGGAAAAACAATAATTCAGCTTCATTAATGAGGTGTTCTTTTGATGCCGAGGCTAGAACTTCTACATCTCTTGTTCCTCCTCCCTTTGCAAGTCGAACAGATACAAATTTGTTCTTCTCTTGGTCAAAATGCATCCATCCAAGCTGTATTTTCTTGGTCTTTTCCTTCTCAGCAACTTTTGACTTTGAGGATTTTTTTCCTTTCCTTTTCTCCAAAAATGCTTCCAAAAGTTTCCTCTTCCGGTCTTTGTTATCATTATCTTCACTACTTTTATTCTGTTGCTGGAAGAATCTTCTTAGGTTCAGTATGTCACCACTGCAATTTAACCCAAGTGACTTCAACAAATCATCTGAAGACTGCTTTACAGCTTCTAAATCCATCTACATTAAAAATAGCAATGGGAAATTAAATATTAGTAACATAAATGTAAGTAGATGCAGGTTGCCTGTAAATCAAATAAGGCTTTTTTATGTCCCACCCCTCCTTCAGCCAGTTTTATGTTTTATTTGATCAAAGTTATGCAGGTCAGTGAGTCATTTTTCACTTGAGCTTTAAACAAGCTCCTTATAATTTAATCATTATATTTAACCACCAATCAATGGAGGTCTGGAGAAGGGGGAAGGGCTGGGATGGGATGGCATATGGTCAAGACTGATGGAAATTTGAAAATAATTTGCAATTATTACCCACTAGGAAAGAAGTTTTAGTAAAATAGCACAAAATAATAGAAGCCAGAAGAATTATACTTGCCTTTTCTTTCCTAAATTGTTCTATTGTGTCCTCCCTTACATTCCTGCTTCTTAAAAAGGAGCAAACCTTAAGTAAGAAGAAAAATAAGCTTAATGTTAGCTTACTAGCTTACATCAATATTTCACCCGAGATTTTAGGATCTACAGCCTGTAAATTTCAACTGTATGTACCCCCATGACATCTAGCTTGCTAGAGTTGCTCCAATGAGACAATCAAGATTGAATTAAATCACGAAGGTTTTTCACTTCTCTGCCCTCTATATCCTTGTTTACATCCCGACCGTGTCACTGTGAAAACTGTCACAGTGGAAGTAATGCATTCTCAAATTGTACATTTATGTTTTTTACAAATAAAATTGGGTATAAATAGTAAATAGAAATGTATTTGAAATAAATTATTTCTAAAAGTTTGATTTTGTGAGTGTAAACGAACAAATTTGGCAAGATAAATGGAGATAAATACCTTCTCGACACCATCCTCGTCCGCCATGTTGTGTCACGGTGTCACGTGTTTATAAGGCACGTGGTCATATTCGAAACAGCTTCTTCAGCGCTTGTCACGTCATCGAGGAAAAAAGTAAAAAAAGTCGATGGCCCTAAACGGGCTCCGTACGCGTACTATTGTCTTTAGGTTTTTCAACGCTACGCTTAAACTACTTACAAACACACACGCCGTACGTGGTAGACACACACTAAAAGATGTTATTGAGCGATTTTGGAACGGGTTGGTCCACATACTCAAAGAGAGAATCTATGAGCAAACTACGGTATGAGAATCGTAGAACTAGACAAGCTAGTCAAAATAGACTAAGAAAATCTATAAACTTCCTAGCTATGATCAAACTAGATCTTACCAGATCTCAGATAAAAAAATATACTGAGACAAACTACAGAACGAGAGACAAACTACAAAACGAGTGACAAACAAAGCTTTGATGAAAGCTGACCCCAAGAACTTGTAGAAGTCAGACGAGCTGATAGTGATCTACAAGAAAGCGAACTGCCAAGCTAGACTCCTTGTTGAATATTTCCATTCATGAAAATACGGAAAACAAAAACTGAGGGATAGAGAAAAGACCAGTTAAACACATTTTAGCTAAGAGTAGTTACATTGATAAAACGTTTGTTTTGCAGCGAACAGTTTCGATACTGAAATAGATATGTTTATTTCATCAGCTAGTCTTGAAAGGTACTCTAGTAGGTCAAGAAGAAATATAATATCCGTTGACAAGTCAGTAACGCAACATTAATGTCTTACTAGAATTTATAATGAACCCAAAAAGAACACTTTGGTAAGAAATAATAGAGTATATAGGATTGGTGAGCGGGGGAGCTCTCACACAGGCAACCCAGTGAACGCTCCAAGAGCGTCTAGTTTCTTTTGAGGAACATGATCAACTCATCTGGATGGAATGCTTTGGATGAAGATGTTCATTACTTTTGAAACCGAACAAACCCTATAAGACCAAAAAATGATTTTGGACTAGAAAAACAGAAATGACATCACAAAAAGCACTGCTGTTTGGCGGCTTAATCGTTCTCCAGACATGCATAATTCTGCTACTCCTCATCAAAAGTAAAGTCGGATGGAACTTGGATCATTTCGATCATCGTGTTCATGATGTTTGGACAAGTTGGAAAAATGACTCCGAGGCCGTTGAACCCGGTGTTAAAGTATTTGGTGTAATCGATTTGAATGTATCAACTGAAAAGTCAACCCTTTCATCCTCCCTTGAAAGCAAGATTATTAAACCTGCCATTGATCAAGGCAAGGGGAAGATATTTCTTCTCGTTCTGGTAACCACGGTTCCTAAATCTTTCGAGAGAAGAGAACTCATTCGAAATACTTGGGCTAAAGCTGCTCAACCTCCACTTCAAAAAGGCGTAAATGCTTCGAATTTCACGTCGTATGTCGTGTTTATGCTAGGAATATCTGGAGATACCGAGCAGGACAACGCAACTGAAGAAGAGTCAGGAAAATATGGAGACATACTTCGAGCCCCGTGCATCGAATCTTACAGAAATATCATTTCTAAGGTATGGTTTGCGTTTGAATGGGCTCTGCCATATCATCCTAAGTATATTCTTAAGGTAGATGACGATATTTACGTCCGTATCCCAAGGTTCGCCTCGTGGTTGTCGAAGGAAAAGGTGAAATCTGATAGACTTTATGCAGGATATGTGCACTATAGAGCCTATATTTCTAGAAATCCAAGAGACAAGCATTATGTTAGTAAATCTGAGTATGAAGGACAGGTTTTCCCGAACTATTGTGCTGGGCCGTGTTATACTTTTTCAGGAGACTTGCTGGATGAATTTTTAGAGAAGTCCAAAACAGTTCGTAAGTTTAAGGTCGAGGATGCCTATCTTGGATTGGTAGCCGAGAGAACTGGAGTACGGCCCTTTGATATAGGGCGAGAACTCTTTGTATGGGATAGGTCTATGTCCCGTACAGTTCGTACATGGAAAGACCACAGGCTATCAAGAGTCATTTGTTTAGGTGATAGCTTAACCTTCGAAGCTATCAAGTATATACATGAAAGGTTTGGAAAAATTAACAGTTCGTCTTATCAGATGGTTAAGGTTTGAATTTTAATTTTTGTGTAGTATTAACAGAAAACTATGACGCTAAAATGAACTTCTCGGATGTTGAAAAAAAAAATCTACTTGAGCAGAACTTCGAAGATGAAGCGGGTGTCTCGAAAAGTTAGACCTCGAAAACTTAGACCTCAGACCTCGAAAAGTTAGACCTCGAAAAGTTAGACCTCGAAAAGTTAGACCCATAATAAAATTTCACTCAGTGAAATTGTTTTCTACACAGTGAGCCCCACATTCAAATATCTAACCATTAGGGTAGAAAATATTCGGGAATAAAATTAAGATTTAAAATTATCATCACAAATGAACGTTTAAAAAAATAAACCGAAAAGGAGGCAGACGTATAAAAAAGGGCTAGAAAAGAAAAAAAATGTTACAAAAACTGCTGGGCTCGAACTTTCGCTTTGCAAAGTATGTATTTCATAATTGTAGTCGTGTTGTATGTGTTGTCAAGGCTTTCCGGACGTGATCGTGAACCACGCAGGATACCAGTGAACAAATTAATACGTGTCTTTCAAGAAAGAAAAAAAAACGGAAAACTACGGATTTATGTATGCAGAAGTTTAAGTAAAAATACGCCTAAGTCATCGAAAGTTCGTCGTCTTATTAAAAACATAGTACACAGTTAAGATCACATTCAAAGTTTTGCGTACTACAAAGGAAAGGGGCTTCCAATCATCGAAATCATGTATGAGTAATAACTTTAATCCTTTACATACCAAAATGATACGATGGATACAAACATTGAATAAGATTATCAAGCTATATAATCTATATAATAAAACTATATATAATGAGAAAATATATAGTGAACAATAACATAACTATATAACATATGTGTGAATATATAAAGATAGAAAATTATTAAATATTGTAAGTGTTTAAGATGTCATGACAATATTTGGCGAATAATTTCATAGTCACTTCATCATGCATCAGAAGTAGATATTTAAAAAGATCATAATTTTTGAATTGTCTTAGATCCGGGCAAATAACCCCCAGATCATCTAAAAAAGTAATTCTTAGATTTACAAATTTAACATTATTACAAATTAGTAAAAAATTATATTCATCACCAACATCTGTTGACGCACATAGGTTACATGTCCGATCATGATAGGCTGTTCTTGTATAGCGACCTGATTCAACAGGTAACCTATGTGCGGAAATTCTCAATTTTGTCACTGCTTGACGATGTTTAGTATTAGCAATTTTATCTAGGTATTTCTCGAAACCAAAATGTCTCTTTATTGTGGAAAGGGTGCGAAGTTTTCCAGTGTCGCATCCTTTCTTCATTAGGTCAGTCCAATAAAGAGAAAAACAATTGTATAGCTTTGACTTAATAAATTTCCCACAGATATTTATGTCTTTAAGTGGTATCGAAAAATCATAGAGAGATTTCAATTCACATATATAAAGAAGGTGATTTGTAAATATTACACCTTGCTGATTGGCTTGCATACAATATTTTGCAGCTTTTCCAACAAGAGTAGAGTCAAATACAGGGTTTTTTATCCGTAACCAATACTTTGCCACCAGGGTTGAGACCTGTACGATTAGAGGTACTCTACCAAGCTCACCATAGATTGCAATATTAGTAGTTTTGCTGTGAACTCTTAAAATACGTTTTAAAAATGTCAAGTGTAGGCGTTCTATAACATTTAAGATGCTAAAAAACTTCTGTTTGAAAACGTCCGGGGAAGAGATTTTATTAAGAAGGTACACACCCCATATTTCACAACCATAAAGTAAAATAGGAACTACAAGAGAGTCGAATAACTTAAGCAATGCTTTTATGGGGGGGAACGTTTTCTATGTTTGAGATTTTACTCATAAGACTGTGATATGCTCTTAAGGCCTTATTGTATAAATTTTTGATAGCTAGCTTAAAATTACCATTAAAGTGAAAGGACAATCCTAGATAGGTATACTCCTCAACACAATCTAGCCGTTGTTTCCCAAGAAACCATTTGGATCCTAAAAATAGACGTTTTTGAGTTGGCAGACAAAAAATTAGAACTTTAGATTTTTTCAAATTTACATTAAGTTTCCACTTTTTGCAATACAAATCCAATACATTCAATCTATTCTGTAAACCCGCTTCAGATTCAGACAAAAGGACTAAATCATCCGCATAAAGCAAACAGTTGAGTTTGTGATCCCCCAACTTCACAGGTTCGCATGAATCAGAAAACAGATTTGGTATGTCGTTAATAAAAACGTTAAAGAGTGACGGGCTAAGGTTACAACCTTGTTTTTACTCCAGTAAAGGATTGAAAAAAAGGAGTGATACCCTGCTCTAATTTAACTGCTGAGTTGACTGAAGAATACATGCTAATTAGGATGGTCATGAATTTTCTACTGCAACCATACTCAATAAGTTTATAAAATAATCCTTCTCTCCAGACACTATCGTAAGCTTTCCTAAAATCAACGAAGCATGTAAACAAGGGCTTACGACGGCATTTGTAGTAGTCAATGTTTTCAAAACTAGAATATGATCAGATGTCCGGAAACCGTTCCTAAAACCAATTTGACAATCATTCAAAATGTTGTTAGTTTCAGTTAAAAAGAGATTTAAACGTGAGTTCAGAATAAGAGTAAAAAATTTTCCTAGACAGCTACTAATGCAACTACCTCTGTAGTTGCCAGGGTCACTTTTGCTTCCTGTCTTATGTAGAAGACGACTGGTAAATACTCTTTGTGACTGTGACATAAGACACCAGACAGCGCTCCTAAAATCAACGAAGCATATAAACAAGGGCTTACGACGGGATTTGTAGTAGTCAAGTTCAAAACTAGAATATGATCAGATGTCCGGAAACCGTTCCTAAAACCAATTTGACAATCATTCAAAATGTTGTTAGTTTCAGTTAAAAAGAGATTTAAACGTGAGTTCAGAATAAGAGTAAAATATTTTCCTAGACAGCTACTAATGCAAATACCTCTGTAGTTGCCAGGGTCACTTTTGCTTCCTGTCTTATGTAGAAGACGACTGGTAAATACTCTTGGTGACTGTGACATAAGATACCAGACAGCGCTCCTGACAGACAAAAGATATTAGACAACAAAATGGACTAACAAAACAGAAATGACATCAAAAAAAGCACTGCTGTTTGGCTTAATCGTTATCCAGACATTTTAATGTTTGTGTAGTATTAATAGTCCAGCTGTTATCGACCAAAAAAACCCTGAATTGTTCAAATTGATGATAAAAGCATGAAACGTTTACACATTACTAATGAGCCTAAGGGTAACATTTTCTGATATAGCGCCAATTCAAATTAAGCTCCGTAGATGAGAACTGCGCATGTCAGAAAATTACCAGCATGGAAACGAGGCTGGAAATAGAAAACCCCCCCCCCCCCCCCCCAAACTGTATAGTTCAGGACAATTTGTGTAGAAACCTAAGTAACATGAACCATTGAGACGTTTTTCTGTAATGTTGTCTTTTTTCGAGGCTAAATATGCCGTCACGTGACTATTGTTAACGATACTCACTTTCAGTGCGGGTACCCTGTGGTAAAATGACATTGTGCTACTTTTTAGTGTTTTCTTAGCTGCGACTTCAGCAAACCAAATTGGTTAATTATGAAAATGTTGCTGCATTGCTGATTTTGTTGTCCTTTGAGAATAATTTTGTGTTTTTCCATCAAATTCGGATAATTTCCATCGTAGGAGCGTAAATCTCATGTTCATGTGCAAGTTCAACTCATGTTTTACGAGAATAAAACTAATAGAAAAATATAGTACCAGTGGAAGGAAATGATAACATACCTGGTCAACAATGTGTAGATTTGCATTTTCACATAAGGGCAGTAAAGTCAAAGCATTTAAGTTTTTTGATATATTGGTCTTATTAAATTTCTATTCTATAATATATACCTTTTGGGTTTTGAATATAACAAATGAACAAATGCTTTTGTTGTACTGCAGCCTGAATGCCTACAATGGATTCCCATCATTTTGGTTTTCAATACTATATTTTGAATATCACTTTGGTCTCTCCATATCACATTACTTTTTCCATTTTTTGATCACTTAAATCCCTCACAATAGACCTTACCCGAATACACTTGACTGACCACAGAACAATAGATTCAAGGTGAGGCTGGAATAGACAAATGCAGTGAATGTATGGATTTGAAAACTTCAACCTGGACTTGAATCTTTTGTTCTGTGATCAGTTGAGCGAATTCAGGAAAGGCCTATTGGTGACTGTTTTGGAAATGAAAATTATACACACATGCCATTACTAATAATAATGTCTTTATTAACTAGTAAAAATACATACTAATTATTTACAGTAAATATATCTAGATAATATACAAATTATTTACAATCAATATTACGAGATCGAAAATTATATACAATTATACTATACTATTTAGCGAATAAATAATATCTAAAATATACTGGACAAGCTCTCTTTTCTATATTGTACATGGTTTGGCTATCAACAAACTGCTATTTACAAGCTGTGAATTTCCACCATCCTGGAGCCCTTTTAGGATTATACTAATGCCTTATAATTGCCAATATAAAATCAACACAAAATTAATAGCTATTACTAGGGTTTTTTCATATTTTATTTTCATCACATGCTAATGTGTCAGACTTAAGAGCAAAAATGAATAACAAATTAACTATAAACAATTCCTTTTATTGGTTATCTTGCTGTGCCAAAGAAAGAAAGGATTCAAAGACCTGTAGGGAGTCCCAGTTGGGAATACTGAATGGGACATTAAATATTGATAACATAAATGTAAGTAGATGCAGGTTGCCTGTAAATCAAATAAGGCTTTTTTATGCCCCACCCCTCCTTCAGCCAGTTTTATGTTTTATTTGATCAAAGTTATGCAGGTCAATGAGTCATTTTTCACTTGAGCTTTAAACAAGCTCCTTATAATTTAATCATTATATTTAACCACCAATCAATGGAGGTCTGGAGAAGGGGGAAGGGCTGGGATGGGATGGCATATGGTCAAGACTGATGGAAATTTGAAAATAATTTGCAATTATTACCCAATAGGAAAGAAGTTTTAGTAAAATAGCACAAAATAATAGAAGCCAGAAGAACTATACTTGCCTTTTCTTTCCTAAATTGTTCTATTGTGTCCTCCCTTACATTCTTGCTTCTTAAAAAGGAGCAAACCTTAAGTAAGAAGAAAAATAAGCTTAATGTTAGCTTACTAGCTTACATCAATATTTCACCCGAGATTTTAGGATCTACAGCCTGTAAATTTCAACTGTATGTACCCCCATGACATCTAGCTTGCTAGAGTTGCTCCAATGAGACAATCAAGATTGAATTAAATCACGAAGGTTTTTCACTTCTCTGCCCTCTATATCCTTGTTTACATCCCGACCGTGTCACTGTGAAAACTGTCACAGTGGAAGTAATGCATTCTCAAATTGTACATTTATGTTTTTTACAAATAAAATTGGGTATAAATAGTAAATAGAAATGTATTTGAAATAAATTCTTTCTAAAAGTTTGATTTTGTGAGTGTAAACGAACAAATTTGGCAAGATAAATGGAGATAAATACCTTCTCGACACCATCCTCGTCCGCCATGTTGTGTCACGGTGTCACGTGTTTATAAGACACGTGGTCATATGCGAAACAGCTTCTTCAGCGCTTGTCACGTCATCGAGGACCAAATAAAAAAGTGGACTGGCATGGAAATTAAAAGTCGACAATGGTTTAAAAAAAAGTTGCTTTAAAAAATGTCGATGGCCCTAAACGGGCTCCGTACGCGTACTACTGTCTTTAGGTTTTTTAACGCTACGCTTAAACTACTTACAAACACACACGCCGTACGTGGTAGACACACACTAAAAGATGTTATTGAGCGATTTTGGAACGGGTTGGTTCACATACTCAAAGAGGGAAGTCTGAGAATCTATGAGCTATCTTTGAGAATCTATGAGCAAACTACGGTATGAGAATCGTAGAACTAGACAAGCTAGATCTTACCAGATCTCAGATAAAAAAATATACTGAGACAAACTACAGAACGAGAGACAAACTACAAAACGAGTGACAAACAAAGCTTTGATGAAAGCTGACCCCAAGAACTTGTAGAGGTCAGACGAGCTGATAGTGATCTACAAGAAAGCGAACTGCCAAGACTCCTTGTTGAATATTTCCATTTATGAAAATACAGAAAATAAAAACTGAGGGATAAAGAAAAGACCAGTTAAAAACATTTTAGCTAAGAGTATTTACATTGATAAAACGTTTGTTTTGCAGCGAACAGTTTCGATACTGAAATAGATGTTTATTTCATCAGCTAGTCTTGAAAGGTACTCTAGTAGGTCAAGAAGAAATATAATATCCGTTGACAAGTCAGTAACGCAACACTAATGTCTTACTAGAATTTAAAATGAACCCAAAAAGAACACTTTGGTAAGAAATAATAGAGTATGGGGATTGGTGAGCGGGGGAGCTCTCACACAGGCAACCCAGTGAACGCTCCAAGAGCGTCTAGTTTCTTTTGAGGAACATGATCAACTCATCCGGATGGAATGCTTTGGATGAAGATGTTCATTACTTTTGAAACCGAACAAACCCTATAAGACCAAAAAATGATTTTGGACTAGAAAAACAGAAATGACATCACAAAAAGCACTGCTGTTTGGCGGCTTAATCGTTCTCCAGACATGCATAATTCTGCTACTCCTCATCAAAAGTAAAGTCGGATGGAACTTGGATCATTTCGATCATCGTGTTCATGATGTTTGGACAAGTTGGAAAAATGACTCCGAGGCCGTTGAACCCGGTGTTAAAGTATTTCGTGTAATCGATTTGAATGTATCAACTGAAAAGTCAACCCTTTCATCCTCCCTTGAAAGCAAGATTATTAAACCTGCCATTGATCAAGGCAAGAGGGGGATATTTCTTCTCGTTCTGGTAACCACGGTTCCTAAATCTTTCGAGAGAAGAGAACTCATTCGAAATACTTGGGCTAAAGCTGCTCAACCTCCACTTCAAAAAGGAGTAAATGCTTCGAATTTCACGTCGTATGTCGTGTTTATGCTAGGAATATCTGGAGATACCGAGCAGGACAACGCAACTGAAGAAGAGTCAGGAAAATATGGAGACATACTTCGAGCCCCGTGCATCGAATCTTACAGAAATATCATTTCTAAGGTATGGTTTGCGTTTGAATGGGCTCTGCCATATCATCCTAAGTATATTCTTAAGGTAGATGACGATATTTACGTCCGTATCCCAAGGTTCGCCTCGTGGTTGTCGAAGGAGAAGGTGCCATCTGATAGACTTTATGCAGGGTTTGTGCACTATAGAGCCTATATTTCTAGAAATCCAAGAGACAAGCATTATGTTAGTAAATCTGAGTATGAAGGACAGTTTTTCCCGAACTATTGTGCTGGGCCGTGTTATACTTTTTCAGGAGACTTGCTGGATGAATTTTTAGAGAAGTCCAAAACAGTTCGTAAGTTTAAGGTCGAGGATGCCTATCTTGGATTGGTAGCCGAGAGAACTGGAGTACGGCCCTTTGATATAGGGCGAGAACTCTTTGTATGGGATAGGTCTTTGTCCCGTTCAGTTCGTACATGGAAAGACCACAGGCTATCAAGAGTCATTTGTTTAGGTGATAGCTTAACCTTCGAAGCTATCAAGTATATACATGAAAGGTTTGGAAAAATTAACAGTTCGTCTTATCAGATGGTTGACGTTTGAATTTTAATGTTTGTGTAGTATTAACAGAAAACTATGACGCTAAAATGAACTTCTCGGATGTTGAAAAAAAAAATCTACTTGAGCAGAACTTCGAAGATGAAGCGGGTGTCTCGAAAAGTTAGACCTCGAAAACTTAGACCTCAGACCTCGAAAAGTTAGACCTCGAAAAGTTAGACCCATAATAAAATTTCACTCAGTGAAATTGTTTTCTACACAGTGAGCCCCACATTCAAATATCTAACCATTAGGGCAGAAAATATTCGGGAATAAAATTAAGATTTAAAATTATCATCACAAATGAACGTTTAAAAAAATAAACCGAAAAGGAGGCAGACGTATAAAAAAGGGCTAGAAAAGAAAAAAATGTTACAGAAACTGCTGGGCTCGAACCTTCGCTTTGCAAAGTATGTATTTCATAATTGTAGTCGTGTTGTATGTGTTGTCAAGGCTTTCCGGACGTGATCGTGAACCACGCAGGATACCAGTGAACAAATTAATACGTGTCTTTCAAGAAAGAAAAAAAAACAGAAAACTACGGATTTATGTATGCAGAAGTTTAAGTAAAAATACGCCTAAGTCATCGAAAGTTCGTCGTCTTATTAAAAACATAGTACACAGTTAAGATCACATTCAAAGTTTTGCGTACTACAAAGGAAAGGGGCTTCCAATCATCGAAATCATGTATGAGTAATAACTTTAATCCTTTACATACCAAAATGATACGATGGATACAAACATTGAATAAGATTATCAAGCTATATAATCTATATAATAAAACTATATACAGTCGGACCTCTATTAAGCGGCCCTCTATTTAACGGTCACCCTTTATTAAGCGGTCACTTATTAACTTTCCGAAATTCGCTTTTCATATTTACTGTAAACTTGATCTCTATTAAGCGGTCACCTCTATTAAGCGGACGCGGTCACCCTTTTGAGTTTCCAAATTGCTAATTTTTATTGTTATTTGCCTTTATTAAACGGTCACCTCTTGTAATTACAATCAGCAGGAAACAGGAAAAATAACAAGTTTTGACAGGAAACGAAGAATGTCAGTTTACATTATGTGGTTACATTAACCAGAGCATACATTAAATTCTTCTTTGTTAAGTTTCTGTTTTAGCCAACAACAAGAAAAGCTGCCTTTTCAAATTGATATTCGCAAGGAATCTCAAGACCATAGCCTCCACCTCTGTTAACACGTTTCCCCTTGATAAGAACCTTTCCACTGTTTATAGGCCTTTTAAGAAACTTGCTCAACCACAGAGCCATTAATCTTGGGACATGGCCAAGAACTTCGAAGTTTTCACGAAGAGCTGTCTTTGGCGCTAAGCCAAGTTAGTGATTTACTTCGTCAAATCAAGCTGCAGAATGCCAAAACCCAGAAGACCATAAACGATTTCTTTAATTGATGTACTGTATTTTTTTACTACAGTATTGGTATTCTACTCTATTTACTGCTGTATTTTTATATAAATGCAAATACTGAATCTCGTATTCGCGTTATTGTTGCTGTTCACAATTAAAAGGATATTACGTGATCGATTTTGTGTTCTAGTTCACTTTTTGCCACATAAAATGCTAAATTTTAGGCAACCTCTATTAAGCGGTCACCTGGTGTTTCCCAGGGGTGACCGCTTAATAGAGGTCCGACTGTATAATGAGAAAATATATAGTGAACAATAACATAACTATATAACATATGTGTGAATATATAAAGTTAGAAAATTATTAAATATTGTAAGTGTTTAAGATGTCATGACAATATTTGGCGAATAATTTCATAGTCACTTCATCATGCATCAGAAGTAGATATTTAAAAAGATCATAATTTTTGAATTGACTTAGATCCGGGCAAATAACCCCCAGATCATCTAAAAAAGTAATTCTTAGATTTACAAATTTAACATTACAAATTAGTAAAAAATGATATTCATCACCAACCTGATCTGTTGACGCACATAGGTTACATGTCCGATCATGATAGGCTGTTCTTGTATAGCGACCTGATTCAACAGGTTACCTATGTGCGGAAATTCTCAATTTTGTCACTGCTTGACGATGTTTAGTATTAGCAATTTTATCTAGGTATTTCTCGAAACCAAAATGTCTCTTTATTGTGGAAAGGGTGCGAAGTTTTCCAGTGTCGCATCCTTTCTTCATTAGGTCAGTTCAATAAAGAGAAAAACAATTGTATAGCTTTGACTTAATAAATTTCCCACAGATATTTATGTCTTTAAGTGGCATCAAAAAATCATAGAGAGATTTCAATTCACATATATAAAGAAGGTGATTTGTAAATATTACCCCTTGCTGATTGGCTTGCATACAATATTTTGCAGCTTTTCCAACAAGAGTAGAGTCAAATACAGGGTTCTTTATCCGTAACCAATACTTTGCCACCAGGGTTGAGACCTGTACGATTAGAGGTACTCTACCAAGCTCACCATAGATTGCAATATTTGTAGTTTTGCTGTGAACTCTTAAAATACGTTTTAAAAATGTCAAGTGTAGGCGTTCTATAACATTTAAGATGCTAAAAAACTTCTGTTTGAAAACGTCCGGGGAAGAGATTTTATTAAGAAGGTACACACCCCATATTTCACAACCATAAAGTAAAATAGGAACTACAAGAGAGTCGAATAACTTAAGCAATGCTTTTATGGGAACGTTTTCTATGTTTGAGATTTTACTCATAAGACTGTGATATGCTCTTAAGGCCTTATTGTATAAATTTTTGATAGCTAGCTTAAAATTACCATTAAAGTGAAAGGACAATCCTAGATAGGTATACTCCTCAACACAATCTAGCCGTTGTTTCCCAAGAAACCATTTGGATCCTAAAAATAGACGTTTTTGAGTTGGCAGACAAAAAATTAGAACTTTAGATTTTTTCAAATTTACATTAAGTTTCCACTTTTTGCAATACAAATCCAATACATTCAATCTATTCTGTAAACCCGCTTCAGATTCAGACAAAAGGACTAAATCATCCGCATAAAGCAAACAGTTGAGTTTGTGATCCCCCAACTTCACAGGTTCGCATGAATCAGAAAACAGATTTGGTATGTCGTTGATAAAAACGTTAAAGAGTGACGGGCTAAGGTTACGACCTTGTTTTTACTCCAGTAAAGGATTGAAAAAAAGGAGTGATACCCTGCTCTAATTTAACTGCTGAGTTGACTGAAGAATACATGCTAATTAGGATGGTCATGAATTTTCTACTGCAACCATACTCAATAAGTTTATAAAATAATCCTTCTCTCCAGACACTATCGTAAGCTTTCCTAAAATCAACGAAGCATGTAAACAAGGGCTTACGACGGGATTCGTAGTAGTCAATGTTTTCAAAACTAGAATATGATCAGATGTCCGGAAACCGTTCCTAAAACCAATTTGACAATCATTCAAAATGTTGTTAGTTTCAGTTAAAAAGAGATTTAAACGTGAGTTCAGAATAAGAGTAAAACATTTTCCTAGACAGCTACTAATGCAACTACCTCTGTAGTTGCCAGGGTCACTTTTGCTTCCTGTCTTATGTAGAAGACGACTGGTAAATACTCTTTGTGACTGTGACATAAAACACCAGACAGCGCTCCTAAAATCAACGAAGCATGTAAACAAGGGCTTACGACGGGATTTGTAGTAGTCAAGTTCAAAACTAGAATATGATCAGATGTCCGGAAACCGTTCCTAAAACCAATTTGACAATCATTCAAAATGTTGTTAGTTTCAGTTAAAAAGAGATTTAAACGTGAGTTCAGAATAAGAGTAAAATATTTTCCTAGACAGCTACTAATGCAAATACCTCTGTAGTTGCCAGGGTCACTTTTGCTTCCTGTCTTATGTAGAAGACGACTGGTAAATACTCTTGGTGACTGTGACATAAGACACCAGACAGCGCTCCTGACAGACAAAAGATATTAGACAACAAAATGGACTAACAAAACAGAAATGACATCAAAAAAAGCACTGCTGTTTGGCTTAATCGTTGTCCAGACATTTTAATGTTTGTGTAGTATTAATAGTCCAGCTGTTATCGACCAAAAAAACCCTGAATTGTTCAAATTGATGATAAAAGCATGAAACGTTTACACATTACTAATGAGCCTAAGGGTAACATTTTCTGATATAGTGCCAATTCAAATTAAGCTCCGTAGATGAGAACTGCGCATGTCAGAAAATTACCAGCATGGAAACGAGGCTGGAAATAGAAAACCCCCCCCCCCCCCCAAACTGTATAGTTCAGGACAATTTGTGTAGAAACCTAACTAACATGAACCATTGAGACGTTTTTCTGTAATTTTGTCTTTTTTCGAGGCTAAATATGCCGTCACGTGACTATTGTTAACGATACTCACTTTCAGTGCGGGTACCCTGTGGTAAAATGACATTGTGCTACTTTTTAGTGTTTTCTTAGCTGCGACTTCAGCAAACCAAATTGGTTAATTATGAAAATGTTGCTGCATTGCTGATTTTGTTGTCCTTTGAGAATAATTTTGTGTTTTTCCATCAAATTCGGATAATTTCCATTGTAGGAGCGTAAATCTCATGTTCATGTGCAAGTTCAACTCATGTTTTACGAGAATAAAACTAATAGAAAAATATGGTACCAGTGGAAGGAAATGATAACATACCTGGTCAACAATGTGTGGATTTGCATTTTCACATAAGGGCAGTAAAGTCAAAGCGTTTAAGTTTTTTGATATATTGGTCTTATTAAATTTCTATTCTATAATATATACCTTTTGGGTTTTGAATATAACAAATGAACAAATGCTTTTGTTGTACTGCAGCCTGAATGCCTACAATGGATTCCCATCATTTTGGTTTTCAATACTATATTTTGAATATCACTTTGGTCTCTCCATATCACATTACTTTTTCCATTTTTTGATCACTTAAATCCCTCACAATAGACCTTACCCGAATACACTTGACTGACCACAGAACAATAGATTCAAGGTGAGGCTGGAATAGACAAATGCAGTGAATGTATGGCCGATTTGAAAACTTCAACCTGGACTTGAATCTTTTGTTCTGTGATCAGTTGAGCGAATTCAGGAAAGGCCTATTGGTGACTGTTTTGGAAATGAAAATTATACACACATGCCATTACTAATAATAATGTCTTTATTAACTAGTAAAAATACATACTAATTATTTACAGTAAATATATCTAGATAATATACAAATTATTTACAATCAATATTACGAGATCGAAAATTATATACAATTATACTATACTATTTAGCGAATAAATAATATCTAAAATATACTGGACAAGCTCTCTTTTCTATATTGTACATGGTTTGGCTATCAACAAACTGCTATTTACAAGCTGTGAATTTCCACCATCCTGGAGCCCTTTTAGGATTATACTAATGCCTTATAATTGCCAATATAAAATCAACACAAAATTAATAGCTATTACTAGGGTTTTTTCATATTTTATTTTCATCACATGCTAATGTGTCAGACTTAAGAGCAAAAATGAATAACAAATTAACTATAAACAATTCCTTTTATTGGTTATCTTGCTGTGCCAAAGAAAGAAAGGATTCAAAGACCTGTAGGGAGTCCCAGTTGGGAATACTGAATGGGACATTAAATATTGATAACATAAATGTAAGTAGATGCAGGTTGCCTGTAAATCAAATAAGGCTTTTTTATGCCCCACCCCTCCTTCAGCCAGTTTTATGTTTTATTTGATCAAAGTTATGCAGGTCAATGAGTCATTTTTCACTTGAGCTTTAAACAAGCTCCTTATAATTTAATCATTATATTTAACCACCAATCAATGGAGGTCTGGAGAAGGGGGAAGGGCTGGGATGGGATGGCATATGGTCAAGACTGATGGAAATTTGAAAATAATTTGCAATTATTACCCAATAGGAAAGAAGTTTTAGTAAAATAGCACAAAATAATAGAAGCCAGAAGAACTATACTTGCCTTTTCTTTCCTAAATTGTTCTATTGTGTCCTCCCTTACATTCTTGCTTCTTAAAAAGGAGCAAACCTTAAGTAAGAAGAAAAATAAGCTTAATGTTAGCTTACTAGCTTACATCAATATTTCACCCGAGATTTTAGGATCTACAGCCTGTAAATTTCAACTGTATGTACCCCCATGACATCTAGCTTGCTAGAGTTGCTCCAATGAGACAATCAAGATTGAATTAAATCACGAAGGTTTTTCACTTCTCTGCCCTCTATATCCTTGTTTACATCCCGACCGTGTCACTGTGAAAACTGTCACAGTGGAAGTAATGCATTCTCAAATTGTACATTTATGTTTTTTACAAATAAAATTGGGTATAAATAGTAAATAGAAATGTATTTGAAATAAATTCTTTCTAAAAGTTTGATTTTGTGAGTGTAAACGAACAAATTTGGCAAGATAAATGGAGATAAATACCTTCTCGACACCATCCTCGTCCGCCATGTTGTGTCACGGTGTCACGTGTTTATAAGACACGTGGTCATATGCGAAACAGCTTCTTCAGCGCTTGTCACGTCATCGAGGACCAAATAAAAAAGTGGACTGGCATGGAAATTAAAAGTCGACAATGGTTTAAAAAAAAGTTGCTTTAAAAAATGTCGATGGCCCTAAACGGGCTCCGTACGCGTACTACTGTCTTTAGGTTTTTTAACGCTACGCTTAAACTACTTACAAACACACACGCCGTACGTGGTAGACACACACTAAAAGATGTTATTGAGCGATTTTGGAACGGGTTGGTTCACATACTCAAAGAGGGAAGTCTGAGAATCTATGAGCTATCTTTGAGAATCTATGAGCAAACTACGGTATGACAATCGTAGAACTAGACAAGCTAGATCTTACCAGATCTCAGATAAAAAAATATACTGAGACAAACTACAGAACGAGAGACAAACTACAAAACGAGTGACAAACAAAGCTTTGATGAAAGCTGACCCCAAGAACTTGTAGAGGTCAGACGAGCTGATAGTGATCTACAAGAAAGCGAACTGCCAAGACTCCTTGTTGAATATTTCCATTTATGAAAATACAGAAAACAAAAACTGAGGGATAAAGAAAAGACCAGTTAAAAACATTTTAGCTAAGAGTATTTACATTGATAAAACGTTTGTTTTGCAGCGAACAGTTTCGATACTGAAATAGATGTTTATTTCATCAGCTAGTCTTGAAAGGTACTCTAGTAGGTCAAGAAGAAATATAATATCCGTTGACAAGTCAGTAACGCAACACTAATGTCTTACTAGAATTTAAAATGAACCCAAAAAGAACACTTTGGTAAGAAATAATAGAGTATGGGGATTGGTGAGCGGGGGAGCTCTCACACAGGCAACCCAGTGAACGCTCCAAGAGCGTCTAGTTTCTTTTGAGGAACATGATCAACTCATCTGGATGGAATGCTTTGGATGAAGATGTTCATTACTTTTGAAACCGAACAAACCCTATCAGACCAATAAATGATTTAGAAAAACAGAAATGACATCACAAAAAGCACTGCTGTTTGGCGGCTTAATCGTTCTCCAGACATGCATAATTCTGCTACTCCTCATCAAAAGTAAAGTCGGATGGAACTTGGATCATTTCGATCATCGTGTTCATGATGTTTGGACAAGTTGGAAAAATGACTTCGAGGCCGTTGAACCCGGTGTTACAGTATTTGGTGTAATCGATTTGAATGTATCAAATGAAAAGTCAACGCTTTCATCCTCCCTTGAAAGCAAGATTATTAAACCTGCCATTGATCAAGGCAAGAGCGGGATATTTCTTCTCGTTCTGGTAACCACGGTTCCTAAATCTTTCGAGAGAAGAGAACTCATTCGAAATACTTGGGCTAAAGCTGCTCAACCTCCACTTCAAAAAGGCGTAAATGCTTCGAATTTCACGTCGTATGTCGTGTTTATGCTAGGAATATCTGGAGATACCGAGCAGGACAACGCAACTGAAGAAGAGTCAGGAAAATATGGAGACATACTTCGAGCCCCGTGCATCGAATCTTACAGAAATATCATTTCTAAGGTATGGTTTGCGTTTGAATGGGCTCTGCCATATCATCCTAAGTATATTCTTAAGGTAGATGACGATATTTACGTCCGTATCCCAAGGTTCGCCTCGTGGTTGTCGAAGGAGAAGGTGAAATCTGATAGACTTTATGCAGGATATGTGCACTATAGAGCCTATATTTCTAGAAATCCAAGAGACAAGCATTATGTTAGTAAATCTGAGTATGAAGGACAGGTTTTCCCGAACTATTGTGCTGGGCCGTGTTATACTTTTTCAGGAGACTTGCTGGATGAATTTTTAGAGAAGTCCAAAACAGTTCGTAAGTTTAAGGTCGAGGATGCCTATCTTGGATTGGTAGCCGAGAGAACTGGAGTACGGCCCTTTGATATAGGGCGAGAACTCTTTGTGTGGAATAGGACTTTGTCCCGTACAGTTCGTAGATGGAAAGACCACAAGCTATCAAGAGTCATTTGTTTAGGTGATAGCTTAACCTTCGAAGCTATCAAGTATATACATGAAAGGTTTGGAAAAATTAACAGTTCGTCTTATCAGATGGTTGAGGTTTGAATTTTAATGTTTGTGTAGTATTAACAGAAAACTATGACGCTAAAATGAACTTCTCGGATGTTGAAAAAAAAAATCTACTTGAGCAGAACTTCGAAGATGAAGCGGGTGTCTCGAAAAGTTAGACCTCGAAAACTTAGACCTCTGACCTCGAAAACTTAGACCCATGATAAAATTTCACTCAGTGAGAGCCCCACATTCAAATATCTAACCATTAGGGCAGAAAATATTCGGGAATAAAATTAAGATTTAAAATTATCATCACAAATGAACGTTTAAAAAAATAAACCGAAAAGGAGGCAGACGTATAAAAAAGGGCTAGAAAAGAAAAAAATGTTACAGAAACTGCTGGGCTCGAACCTTCGCTTTGCAAAGTATGTATTTCATAATTGTAGTCGTGTTGTATGTGTTGTCCAGGCTTTCCGGACGTGATCGTGAACCACGCAGGATACCAGTGAACAGATTAATACGTGTCTTTCAAGAAAGAAAAAAAACAGAAAACTACGGATATATGTATGCAGAAGTTTAAGTAAAAATACGGCTAAGTCATCGAAAGTTCGTCGTCTTATTAAAAACATAGTACACAGTTAAAATCACATTCAAAGTTTTGCGTACTACAAAGGAAAGGGGCTTCCAATCATCGAAATTATGTATGAGTAATAACTTTAATCCTTTACATACCAAAATGATACGATGGATACAAACATTGAATAAGATTATCAAGCTATATAATCTATATAATAAATCTATATATAATGAGAAAATATATAGTGAACAATAACATAACTATATAACATATGTGTGAATATATAATGTTAGAAAATTATTAAATATTGTAAGTGTTTAAGATGTCATGACAATATTTGGCGAATAATTTCATAGTCACTTCATCATGCATCAGAAGTAGATATTTAAGAAGATCATAATTTTTGAATTGACTTAGATCCGGGCAAATAACCCCCAGATCATCTAAAAAAGTAATTCTTAGATTTACAAATTTAACATTATTACAAATTAGTAAAAAATGATATTCATCACCAACATCTGTTGACGCACATAGGTTACATGTCCGATCATAATAGGCTGTTCTTGTATAGCGACCTGATTCAACAGGTTACCTATGTGCGGAAATTCTCAATTTTGTCACTGCTTGACGATGTTTAGTATTAGCAATTTTATCTAGGTATTTCCCGAAACCAAAATGTCTCTTTATTGTGGAAAGGGTGCGAAGTTTTCCAGCTGTGTCGCATCCTTTCTTCATTAGGTCAGTCCAATAAAGAGAAAAACAATTGTATAGCTTTGACTTAATAAATTTCCCACAGATATTTATGTCTTTAAGTGGTATCGAAAAATCATAGAGAGATTTCAATTCACATATATAAAGAAGGTGATTTGTAAATATTACCCCTTGCTGATTGGCTTGCATACAATATTTTGCAGCTTTTCCAACAAGAGTAGAGTCAAATACAGGGTTTTTTATCCGTAACCAATACTTTGCCACCAGGGTTGAGACCTGTACGATTAGAGGTACTCTACCAAGCTCACCATAGATTGGAATATTTGTAGTTTTGCTGTGAACTTTAAAATACGTTTTAAAAATTTCAAGTGTAGGCGTTCTATGACATTTTAGATGCTAAAAAACTTCTGTTTGAAAACGTCCGGGGAAGAGATTTTATTAAGAAGGTACACACCCCATATTTCACAACCATAAAGTAAAATAGGAACTACAAGAGAGTCGAATAACTTAAGCAATGCTTTTATGGGAACGTTTTCTATGTTTGAGATTTTACTCATAAGACTGTGATATGCTCTTAGGGCCTTATTGTATAAATTTTTGATAGCTAGCTTAAAATTACCATTAAAGTGAAAGGACAATCCTAGATAGGTATACTCCTCAACACAATCTAGCCGTTGTTTCCCAAGAAACCATTTGGATCCTAAAAATAGACGTTTTTGAGTTGGCAGACAAAAAATTAGAACTTTAGATTTTTTCAAATTTACATTAAGTTTCCACTTTTTGCAATAGAAATCCAATACATTCAATCTATGCTGTAAACCCGCTTCAGATTCAGACAAAAGGACTAAATCATCCGCATAAAGCAAACAGTTGAGTTTGTGATCCCCCAACTTCACAGGTTCGCATGAATCAGAAAACAGATTTGGTATGTCGTTAATAAAAACGTTAAAGAGTGACGGGCTAAGGTTACAACCTTGTTTTTACTCCAGTAAAGGATTGAAAAAAAGGAGTGATACCCTGCTCTAATTTAACTGCTGAGTTGACTGAAGAATACATGCTAATTAGGATGGTCATGAATTTTCTACTGCAACCATACTCAATAAGTTTATAAAATAATCCTTCTCTCCAGACACTATCGTAAGCTTTCCTAAAATCAACGAAGCATGTAAACAAGGGCTTTCGACGGGATTCGTAGTAGTCAATGTTTTCAAAACTAGAATATGATCAGATGTTCAAAATGTTGTTAGTTTCAGTTAAAAAGAGATTTAAACGTGAGTTCAGAATAAGAGTAAAACATTTTCCTAGACAGCTACTAATGCAACTACCTCTGTAGTTGCCAGGGTCACTTTTGCTTCCTGTCTTATGTAGAAGACGACTGGTAAATACTCTTTGTGACTGTGACATAAAACACCAGACAGCGCTCCTAAAATCAACGAAGCATGTAAACAAGGGCTTACGACGGGATTTGTAGTAGTCAAGTTCAAAACTAGAATATGATCAGATGTCCGGAAACCGTTCCTAAAACCAATTTGACAATCATTCAAAATGTTGTTAGTTTCAGTTAAAAAGAGATTTAAACGTGAGTTCAGAATAAGAGTAAAATATTTTCCTAGACAGCTACTAATGCAAATACCTCTGTAGTTGCCAGGGTCACTTTTGCTTCCTGTCTTATGTAGAAGACGACTGGTAAATACTCTTGGTGACTGTGACATAAGACACCAGACAGCGCTCCTGACAGACAAAAGATATTAGACAACAAAATGGACTAACAAAACAGAAATGACATCAAAAAAAGCACTGCTGTTTGGCTTAATCGTTGTCCAGACATTTTAATGTTTGTGTAGTATTAATAGTCCAGCTGTTATCGACCAAAAAAACCCTGAATTGTTCAAATTGATGATAAAAGCATGAAACGTTTACACATTACTAATGAGCTAGCCTGCGTGCATCCGGAACGTCACTGTGGTTAACCAGAGTTAAAGTTGGGCTGCACGCAGGCTACTAATGAGCCTAAGGGTAACATTTTCTGATATAGTGCCAATTCAAATTAAGCTCCGTAGATGAGAACTGCGCATGTCAGAAAATTACCAGCATGGAAACGAGGCTGGAAATAGAACCCCCCCAACTGTATAGTTCAGGACAATTTGTGAAGAAACCTAACTAACATGAACCATTGAGACGTTTTTCTGTAATTTTGTCTTTTTACTCGTGCCCAGGCCGTAGGCCGAAGGCACGAGTCATAAAATGCGTTGGTTTTTTTTTTTCTGTCTTCAACGCTAGAAAATGACGATGTTGCGCAACAATATCACGTGATCCTTAGAGCCTTCGGTAATGAGGCTTTCGATTGGTTAGGCTTGAGATCCATAGTAACACATCCGGTTATGTCTCGATTATGTGATTGACGTTGTCAAATCGTTGAAGGACAGGATCACATGACCAACCACGAGGTTTTCGTGTGGTCGTGTTTGGAAACACGACTCTTCGTTTTTCGACGGCCATTTTGGAAGCGAAAGGATGCAAGCTGTGGACATAAATGCTGAGATTCTTACACTCTTCACTCGTCAGAGTGTTAAGGCCATGTTGGATTCACATGTGAAGGAAACTATCCACTTCCAAAACAGTATACAAAGCCATGGTATTGAATTAATGAACACAAAGATTAATCTTATCTTTCTTTTTATTGCTCTTTTATTGATTATCTTATTTAATAAATGGATCATTCTGGATACTGTATTTTCCGTCTATAATGTTATGATATTAGCGAGTGTTTACGCTACTTTTCTGGGTGTTAATTTCTGTATCAACTTGTTGATGTCTTCGACACAAAATGCATTCGATGAATGTGATATATTTGACAAAGCCATACAGTTATCTGTTATTGTACATGATAATAATGAGCCAATTTCAATAAAGAACTGTAGATCAGTTATGAGAAGTTTGTTCATTTGAGTCGCCACACTCGTACACGTGCTGTTCGTATTCGTGATAGAGAACCCAGCAGAATACCCCTGAGAAAGATTACAAGCATTTTGCATAAATCTAGAAACGTCAGACGTATGTTGCCAAAATACATAAAGAAAAATATACCAAGCTCTTCCCGTATGCATATTTTTGTTAGCAAGAGTAGGGCACATAATGTTAGAAGTAGACAAAAAGGGAAATCAATGAAATACCTTCTATCATCCAAAAGAATGCATCGTAAGTTTAGCAAACATAGAATCAAACTGAAAACTAATTATTATCCTGATCAATTAATGAAAAGTACCAGGGCAAACCAGTCAAATGCTTGCAGTAAGTGTCATTCAGTACCAAGTGTTTATAAAAATGTGAATCACAGGATAAATCATTGCAAGTTCAATCTGTCTAAGGATGTGGAGACAAACCCTGGTCCTCCCATTGATCCTACAAAAACAATCCAGGCTCCTTACAGTCAAGACAATGTGTTATTGTTCGGCTCAAATGCAGGTACACAGTGTGTGGCTATGTCCCTTATGTCCCTCGTATACAACCACAAGAATGGTATCACTTCCTCAATGGACTTGGTTAATATCATGAATATAGGTAATGAACTGTATTCTGGTTTATCTCGACTATCCAGACAATCCTATTAACCGAGTGTTCACAGAAGTACCTGAAATGATTACAGTGTGCAATACTAATTATCAACTTCAATATAGTCCAAGCTATACTGGTGCTATATGTGATAGTTGTGCTGTAGAAGATTTCAATTATTGCATGCCATTAGAGAATTCCATACAGGCTTTGCTTCAACAAAATTATAATTCCTTTTTCTTAACCATTCTAAGTACTACTGTGGCTACTTACTGTACTACTGATGGGAAGTTCAAAATATTTGATACTCATGCAAGAGACTTATTTGGTATGCCCCATCCTCAGGGAAAGTGTGTATTATTAGAGGTAGACACCTTAAATCAGCTGATAACCTATTTTCAATATGTTTATCAAAGTCCAGATGTTTTATTTGAAATTAAAGGTGTCCATATTACTGAAATGCTATGTGATAGGGTAGAAGTTCTTGACCAACAGAGCAACATCCATGAAAGAAGCTGTAATACAGATACTAACACTGTGAGCAGAAATATTCCTTTGGAATGCTGTTGTGCCATATCTTTTTATTCTATTTGTTTCTCCATGATCAAGTCTTGTCGATATTGGAATGTGCAAACTTTAGAGGCAATTGTTGATCATGCAAGCATATTTTATAGAGAAAAACTCTATATCAATAACCAGGACCTCACTATCAATGATTTCCCAAGTACACTACAAATATATAATGCAGATATTAGCATTGCATTTAATCTGGACAAGCAAGGAAGACTATGTTGTACCTCTTTTGCTAGCAAGTTAGTATTGCAGAACTTAATCAAAGACAATACAAAGCATAATACTGGGTTTTTAATGTGGATATCCAATTATTGCATAAGTTGCATTTTTGAGCATAAGGTAAAGGGGAAGACAAACACTGTGAAATATTACCTTGTAGCATTAAACCCTGATGCAAAGCTTAACATATCCCAAGGTTTGAACAACTTAGATTCTCTTAGTCAGTCATTATTGGATATCATAAAGAAGGAATTTCACTCCAGAGACACTGAAGAATATTGTATCAAATTTCTATGCTGTTCAAGTAATATTTCAAATGCTACAAGACAAAAGGTTATGGCCAAACATAAGTCCAATGGTCAAAAAAGACTAAATCTAAAAAGGCAACAACAAAATTATGCACAAATGGAACCTGCTATTAAAAAAAAGTGTTTGATTGATAAATGCAAAAAGTATAAAAGTATATGGATCCTTTGGAAAAAGAAAAACTATTGAAAAAAAAAAAAAAAAAGGGAATGGCACAATAAGGGGTATAGGTCACTTAGTTCTAAAAATAAAGAAAAACTATTGTCTGACAGAGCAGAATGGTATAGCTCACTAAATCCTGAGGATAAAGAAAAACATTTGGCTGACAGAGCAGAATGGTATAGCTCACTATATCCTGAGCATAAAGAACAACTATTGGCTGACAGAGCAGAATGGTATAGCTCACTGGATACTGCTGATAAACAAAATATTATATCATGTGTCCAATCCAACAAGCAATTACACAAAAACTCACTCAAAAAAGACTTGGAATACAAGATCTCAGTTTTTCAAAAGAAGATTAGGGAAGGCCCATATTATATTTGTTCAGTGTGTAATAGATTACTTTACAGGAAAACTGTTCTCCTGTTGAAGAAACAAATATCCAAAACTTGGCCAATTAACCTTTTTACTGACACAAAGTCATTTGATGGAAAACAATACATTTGCAGAACCTGTCACTCAAAAGTTTCAAAGGGAAAAGTTCCATGCCTAGCTGTTTGTAACAAATTACATGTTGATGATATACCACCAGAATTGTCATTACTAGAAAAACTTGAACAGATACTTATAGCACAGAGAATAGTATTTGAAAAAATAATCATTATGCCCAAGGGTCAACAGAGAAAAATTAAAGGAGCAATCTGTAATTAGTTAATTAATGTAATTAATTGTAATTAATTTAGTTTTGGAATGACTGGGCAAGATGAAACATTTTTAAGGAAACATTTTTTCTAAATTCTCCAACCCTGTTCAAATTGATGATAAAAGCATGAAACGTTTACACATTACTAATGAGCCTAAGGGTAACATTTTCTGATATTGTGCCAATTCAAATTAAGCTCCGTAGATGAGAACTGCGCATGTCAGAAAATTACCAGCATCGAAACGAGGCTGGAAATAGAAACCCCCCCCCCCCCCAAACTGTATAGTTCAGGACAATTTGTGTAGAAACCTAACTAACATGAACCATTGAGACGTTTTTCTGTAATTTTGTCTTTTTTCGAGGCTAAATATGCCGTCACGTGACTATTGTTAACGATACTCACTTTCAGTGCGGGTACCCTGTGGTAAAATGACTTTGTGCTACTTTTTAGTGTTTTCTTAGCTGCGACTTCAGCAAACCAAATTGGTTAATTATGAAAATGTTGCTGCATTGCTGATTTTGTTGTCCTTTGAGAATAATTTTGTGTTTTTCCATCAAATTCGGATAATTTCCATTGTAGGAGCGTAAATCTCATGTTCATGTGCAAGTTCAACTCATGTTTTACGAGAATAAAACTAATAGAAAAATATGGTACCAGTGGAAGGAAATGATAACATACCTGGTCAACAATGCGTGGATTTGCATTTTCACATAAGGGCAGTAAAGTCAAAGCGTTTAAGTTTTTTGATATATTGGTCTTATTAAATTTCTATTCTATAATATCTACCTTTTGGGTTTTGAAGATAACAAATGAACAAATGCTTTTGTTGTACTGCAGCCTGAATGCCTACAATGGATTCCCATCATTTTGGTTTTCAATACTATATTTTGAATATCACTTTGGTCTCTCCATATCACATTACTTTTTCCATTTTTGATCACTTAAATCCCTCACAATAGACCTTACCCGAATACACTTGACTGACCACAGAACAATAGATTCAAGGTGAGGCTGGAATAGACAAATGCAGTGAATGTATGGATTTGAAAACTTCAACCTGGACTTGAATCTTTTGTTCTGTGATCAGTTGAGCGAATTCAGGAAAGGCCTATTGGTGACTGTTTTGGAAATGAAAATTATACACACATGCCATTACTAATAATAATGTCTTTATTAACTAGTAAAAATACATACTAATTATTTACAGTAAAAATATCTAGATAATATACTAATTATTTACAATCAATATTACGAGATCGAAAATTATATACAATTATACTATACTATTTAGCGAATAAATAATATCTAAAATATACTGGACAAGCTCTCTTTTCTATATTGTACATGGTTTGGCTATCAACAAACTGCTATTTACAAGCTGTGAATTTCCACCATCCTGGAGCCCTTTTAGGATTATACTAATGCCTTATAATTGCCAATATAAAATCAACACAAAATTAATAGCTATTACTAGGGTTTTTTCATATTTTATTTTCATCACATGCTAATTAATGTGTCAGACTTAAGAGCAAAAATGAATAACAAATTAACTATAAACAATTCCTTTTATTGGTTAACTTGCTGTGCCAAAGAAAGAAAGGATTCAAAGACCTGTAGGGAGTCCCAGTTGGGAATACTGAATGGGACATTAAATATTGATAACATAAATGTAAGTAGATGCAGGTTGCCTGTAAATCAAATAAGGCTTTTTTATGCCCCACCCCTCCTTCAGCCAGTTTTATGTTTTATTTGATCAAAGTTATGCAGGTCAATGAGTCATTTTTCACTTGAGCTTTAAACAAGCTCCTTATAATTTAATCATTATATTTAACCACCAATCAATGGAGGTCTGGAGAAGGGGGAAGGGCTGGGATGGGATGGCATATGGTCAAGACTGATGGAAATTTGAAAATAATTTGCAATTATTACCCACTAGGAAAGAAGTTTTAGTAAAATAGCACAAAATAATAGAAGCCAGAAGAACTATACTTGCCTTTTCTTTCCTAAATTGTTCTATTGTGTCCTCCCTTACATTCCTGCTTCTTAAAAAGGAGCAAACCTTAAGTAAGAAGAAAAATAAGCTTAATGTTAGCTTACTACCTTACATCAATATTTCACCCGAGATTTTAGGATCTACAGCCTGTAAATTTCAACTGTATGTACCCCCATGACATCTAGCTTGCTAGAGTTGCTCCAATGAGACAATCAAGATTGAATTAAATCACGAAGGTTTTTCACTTCTCTGCCCTCTATATCCTTGTTTACATCCCGACCGTGTCACTGTCAAAACTGTCACAGTGGAAGTAATGCATTCTCAAATTGTACATTTATGTTTTTTACAAATAAAATTGGGTATAAATAGTAAATAGAAATGTATTTGAAATAAATTCTTTCTAAAAGTTTGATTTTGTGAGTGTAAACGAACAAATTTGGCAAGATAAATGGAGATAAATACCTTCTCGACACCATCCTCGTCCGCCATGTTGTGTCACGGTGTCACGTGTTTATAAGGCACGTGGTCATATGCGAAACAGCTTCTTCAGCGCTTGTCACGTCATCGAGGACCAAATAAAAAAGTGGACTGGCATGGAAATTAAAAGTCGACAATGGTTTAAAAAAAAGTTGCTTTAAAAAAAGTCGATGGCCCTAAACGGGCTCCGTACACGCCGTACGTGGTAGACACACACTAAAAGATGTTATTGAGCGATTTTGGAACGGGTTGGTTCACATACTCAAAGAGAGAAGTCTGTGAATCTATGAGCTATCTTTGAGAATCTATGAGCAAACTACGGCATGAGAATCGTAGAACTAGACAAGCTAGTCAAAATAGACTAAGAAAATCTATAAACTTCCTAGCTATGATCAAACTAGATCTTACCAGATCTCAGATAAAAAAATATACTGAGACAAACTACAGAACGAGAGACAAACTACAAAACGAGTGACAAACAAAGCTTTGATGAAAGCTGACTCCAACGGAACTTCTAGAAGTCAGACGAGCTGATAGTGATCTACAAGAAAGCGAACTGCCAAGACTCCTTGTTGAATATTTCCATTTATGAAAATACAGAAAACAAAAACTGAGGGATAAAGAAAAGACCAGTTAAACACATTTTAGCTAAGAGTATTTACATTGATAAAACGTTTGTTTTGCAGCGAACAGTTTCGATACTGAAATAGATATAACAACTGTCGAAATTCATCCGGCATGTTTATTTAATTCCGGCATGACCTTTTTTCACCTATTCAATAGGTATAGGGTAACATAATACCTAGCGAATAGTAAGAAATCTACCGATTGCCTATTGGTTAGGAATTATGAACACAGATACCTGACGAATAGGTATTCGGGCTCGATGTACCTATTGTATTAGGTATTTTGTACATGAATACCTAGAGAATAGGTATTTTGCTAACCGGATTGTCAGTTTATCAAGAGAGGTTAAACACACTCACTCTCTGATCTTGACATCGATCGTAAGTATTCAAGAATTCAACTTCTTCGGCTTAAATCTAAATCTCCGATCTCACCTGATGTCTTCAACACTCTAAAAATTCTGGGCATTTTGAATACTCGGCGAACTCGTGCTGGTGTTCGACATAAACAACAATCTTTTTCCATATCTTCGATCATTTCAAACCGTTTGGCTTCGCCTTCTGCTTCTGCTTCTTCGAAGAATGTGAAGTCACACAGAGATATTAACAATCTTTCTATACCTTTGCGTTTGCCTTTCTCGCCTTCTTTGGAGAAATCTGCTAAGATATGTCTTCTGAATGCAAGGTCTGTATGCAATAAACCCTCCTATATACATGATTTTACAATTGATAATGATGTTGATATTTTGTGCTTAACCGAAACGTGGTTAAAATGTAAAAGTGTTAATAATCAATTAATTATAAACGAAGTTACTCCTAAAGGTTATCTTTTTAAACATGTTGTTAGAGCTGGTAGAGGTGGAGGAGTTGGTTTTCTTTATAAGAAATCATTAAAACTTGGGCAAATTTCACTTGATAAATTCAAGTCTTTTGAAATCATGGGCATGTCAGTTAACTCTTCTCCTAGTATTTCCATTTTTGTAATTTATAGACCTCCATCTTCAGGGAAGAATAAACTTTCCACTAGTTTGTTTCTTGAGGAGTTTTCTATTTTTCTGGAGAGTTTTTCTACTCTTTCTTCTTCTGTCTTATTGGTTGGAGATTTCAATTTTCATGTTAGAGACTCCTCTAATTCTGATGCTGCTAAATTTTTGAATCTTCTTGAAGTATTCAACTTAATTCAACACGTAGACCAACCTACATATCAAAATAAACGAATACTTGACCTTATGATAACTAAGGCTAGTGATACAATCCTTTCAAACGTGTTGGTCTCTGATCCTGCAATCTCTGACCATTGTGCTGTCTTCGGCACTCTTCAAATAAAGAAACCTCCTTTTGAGAAAATTATTTCTAGATGCCGAAATCTAAAGGGCATCGTCTACGAAAATTTTTTGAATGATCTCTCCAGTTCTTCCATTGTGAAATCCCAATCTAATGATCTTAACTGCCTTGTTGATCAGTATGATTCACAGTTATCCTCTATTCTTGATTCTCATGCTCCACTGAAGGAACGTATTGTCACTCTTCGTCCTTTCTCGCCCTGGTACTCTACTGAGATTAAGGCTGAGATTAAGAAGAGAAGAACTTAGAGAAAAGATGGCGCATTACTGGTCTCAAAGTGGATAGGGATCTTTTTGTTGCTCAACGCAATACTGTTAAAAATCTAATTAAATCATCTAAATCTAATTATTTTTCTAACCTGATAAATGAGCACCAGTCTGACCAAAAGGTTCTATTTTCTTCATTTGAAAAAATGACTTTTAAGAATGCTGAATTGAGCTATCCTCCTGCTCCTTCTTCAAATCAACTTGCTAGTTCTTTTGCTGACTTTTTTATTGACAAGATTAGTAACATTCAGAACGGCTTTCAAACTGATCCTTTTTGTGTTACTAAAGATAAACCAATGAATGTAAACACTTGTCTTATGTCTTTTGCTAAAGTGTCCCCTGAAACCCTTTTGAAGATAATCACTCCTATTGCATGTAAATCTTGCGAGCTCGATCCAGTCCCTGCTAAGGTCTTAAAAATGTCCATTAATTGTTTGCTTCCAGTTATTACGAAAGTTGTTAATCTCTCTTTGGAAACTGGTGAATTTCCTGCTACTTTCAAGTCATCTGGAGCAGGTTGTACGAAGCCTGAATAGCGCTATTCACCGGATAAATCCTTATCCAGCAGATAAAACCCATACAAATTCTATACACTGGATAACTCTTATCCGGTGGATAACTTTATCCAGGCTTCGTACAACCGGCTCCTGTTATAAAGCCACTTCTTAAAAAACAGAGCATGCCTACTGATGAATTCACTAGCTTTCGTCCTATTTCAAACTTAAAGTTTCTCAGTAAGGCCATTGAAAAAGCGGTTGCTCTACAACTGGTTGAGCACCTCGAGAATAATGATCTTTATCAACCTTTGCAATCTGCTTACAAGAAATACCACAGTGTTGAAACAGCTCTCATTAAAGTTCATAATGATATACTGCGTTCTATCGATGAAAACAGAGCTGTCTTTCTTATCTTACTTGACCTGTCAGCAGCCTTCGATACTGTAAATCATGGAATCCTGTTAAATAGACTTAAAACTGTTTTTGGGATTGGAGGCTCAGCACTGAAATGGTTTCAGTCATATCTTGAAAGTAGAACCTTCTTTGTTTCTGTTGAAGGGGGCAAGTCTTCACATCGCTCATTTGATTGTGGTGTTCCTCAAGGGTCAGTTCTAGGACCAATCTTATTTCTTCTGTACACTTCTCCTTTAGTAGATATTATCCTTTCTCACGGTTTAGACTTTCATTTGTACGCTGATGATACTCAGCTCTACATTTCTTTTTCTGATTCTTCAAATGATGAAGTGGCAATTGCTAAACTTAAGGTTGAAGTATGTACTAGAGAGATTGACAAGTGGATGCATGATAATAAGTTAAAACTTAATAGTGACAAGACCGAAATAGCTGTTCTTTCAGCTACTCATCGTGCTTCCCCCTGTGTTGATTCTCTTAATATTTCTGGCTTTGATGTTGCTCCTTCTTCCTCTGTTCGTAACATTGGTGTAATTTTTGATTCGAATCTATCTCTTGATTCTCATATAACATCTGTTTGTAAATCATGCTTTTTTCACTTACATAATATCTGGAAAATTCGTAAATCCCTTAGTCTTGCTGCTTGCGAAACGCTAGTTCATGCGTTCGTTTCTTCAAAGCTTGATTTTTGTAATTCTCTGTTGTATGACCTTCCCCTAAATTCTATTCGAAAGCTTCAACTGGTACAAAATGCTGCAGCAAGACTTGTCACTTACTCTCGAAAGCAGGAGCACATTACACCTATTCTTAAATCTCTTCACTGGTTACCTGTGGAGCAACGGATTCAGTACAAAATTCTTCTTATTACTTTTAAATCTCTGCAAGGACTGGCTCCTTCTTATCTATCTAACCTTTTAAATTCTTACATTCCTGCTCGTTCTCTGAGATCTTCTTCGTCAAACCTCTTGCAAAGGTCTACCTTTAATCTCAAAACATATGGTAAAAGATCCTTTTCAGTCGCTGCTCCGTTTTTATGGAATTCCCTTCCAGAGGATATTAGAAAAATTTCTTCTATAGATATTTTTAAAAAACATTTAAAAACTCATCTTTTTAATATAGCATATTCTTAAAAATTGAAATGCTTTAATTTATATAGTTATTATAATCTATGTGTACTCTTACTTCAAGTAATGTATGAATTAATGAAATATATATGATATATATACAAAAAAGTAAATGTATAAAATGTAATTGTGTTTTTCATGTTTTTGAATTTTTTGATATTTTGTCTTTTTTGATTTCTGAAGTGTAAAGCGCCGATGAGCTCAAGGATATCGGCGCTATATAAATGATAATTATTATATTATTATTATTATTATTATTATTATTATTATTATTAAAAAACATTTTTTATACTCTTACCTTCTTTCTTAAAATACCCCCCACACAAGTTCAAGTTCTTTGATATTCAACACATTATTCCTATACATAAGAATTTTTTATAAATGGATCATTTCTAAACCTCGACTTATTTCCTTGGTGGCTCGCTTGTTGCTGTCTTCGATAATATGGCAGATATTGATTTCAAGCAGTATTCAATACTTTTCTTTGAAATCGGTCACACATATCACTGACTAGGCTTTCGTTTGATTTTATGTACGTATACATTGTACTATGAACATGTTGAAAAGTCCACTCAGTGCCCTGCAAATGTTTGAGAGCAAACACTAGCATTCTCCCGCCAATTTTGAGTTGCGGACCTGATTTCAGTCAGTGTGATATCCCGTGTCTGCCTTATCCGTAATAGGAATATCGGCTACTCTCAAATCAAGTTGTTTGATTTTGTTTTACCTAAAGAATAGGAATATTGCGGCCCGCGATCTCTGGTAGTTCCGAAGGACTTAAGATTCGAACACTTTGAAGGACGACTTACAAAATACCTTTCGCATAGGAATATTGCGGCCCGCGATCTCTGGTAGTTCCGACTAGAAGGACTAAAAATTCGAACGCTGTGAAGGACGACTTGCAAAATACATATCGTAGGTATTAGGGTCCGTTTTTCCTTACTATTGCGGTTTATGATCTCTTCAATCTATGTACACTTTAGAATAAAACTAGCTGTACCATTTCAAAGTACTAATTTGCCTGCTGACTTCAACATATCAACACAGAGATTTCTTCTACTGATAAGGCGGACCACCAGAAACAACAGTGATCGAAATCGGATACATCACGTCGAAGTTTCATAGAGAACTACCGGTAGCGGGGTTGTCATGCAGGTCCATACAGTAGTTAGTTTTAAGAAAAAAACGAAAATCCAGTCAGTGATATGTGTGCCATTTCAGAGAAAAAAAGAATCTGCTTGTCGAGTCACATACACATCTATCTGCCGAGGGAATGTACAAACAGCCGAAATCCATGCTGTTTGCCCGCAATTAGAGGGATATCTTTTCGATAAGTTGAGGTTTAAAAATGATCCATTATTTTATAAAAAATTCTCATGTGTCGGAATGATGTGTGGCGAGGTGTTTTAGATACGAGGTAAGAGCATAAAAAATGTTTTTTTACGATCGATGTCAAGATCAGAGAGTGAGTGTGTTTAACCTCTCTTGATAAACTGACAATCCGGTTAGCAAAATACCTATTCTCTAGGTATTCATGTACAAAATACCTAATACAATAGGTACATCGAGCCCAAATACCTATTCGTCAGGTATCTGTGTTCATAATGCCTAACCGATAGGCAATCGGTAGATTTCTTACTATTCGCTAGGTATTATGTTACCCTATACCTATTGAATAGGTGAAAAAGGTCATGCCGGAATTAAATAAACATGCAGGATGAATTTCGACAGTTGTTATATGTTTATTTCATAAGCTAGTCTTGAAAGGTACTCTAGTAGGTCAAGAAGAAATATAATATCCGTTGACAAGTCAGTAACGCAACACTAATGTCTTACTAGAATTTATAATGAACCCAAAAAGAACACTTTGGTAAGAAATAATAGAGTATATAGAATTGGTGAGCGGGGGAGCTCTCACACAGGTAACCCAGTGAACGCTCCAAGAGCGTCTAGTTTCTTTTGAGGAACGTGATCAACTCATCTGGATGGAATGCTTTGGATGAAGATGTTCATTACTTTTGAAACCGAACAAACCCTATAAGACCAAAAAATGATTTTGGACTAGCAAAACAGAAATGACATCACAAAAAGCACTGCTGTTTGGCGGCTTAATCGTTCTCCAGACATGCATAATTCTGCTATTCCTCATCAAAAGTAAAGTCTGGAACTTCGATCATTTCGGTCATCGTGTTCATAATGTTTCGACAAGTTGGAAAAATGACTCCGAGGCCGTTGAACCCGGTGTTAAAGTATTTGGTGTAATCGATTTGAATGTATCAACTGAAAATTCAACGCTTTCATCCTCCCTTGGAAGCAAGATTATTAAACCTGCCATTGATCAAGGCAAGGGGGGGATATTTCTTCTCGTTCTGGTAACCACGGTTCCTAAATCTTTCGAGAGAAGAGAACTCATTCGAAATACTTGGGCTAAAGCTGCTCAACCTCCACTTCAAAAAGGCGTAAATGCTTCGAATTTCACGTCGTATGTCGTGTTTATGCTAGGAATATCTGGAGATACCGAGCAGGACAACGCAGTTGAAGATGAGTCACGAAAATATGGAGACATACTTCGAGCCCCGTGCATCGAATCTTACAGAAATATCATTTCTAAGGTATGGTTTGCGTTTGAATGGGCTCTGCCATATCATCCTAAGTATATTCTTAAGGTAGATGACGATATTTACGTCCGTATCCCAAGGTTCGCCTCGTGGTTGTCGAAGGAGAAGGTGCCATCTGATAGACTTTATGCAGGATATGTGCACTATAGAGCCTATATTTCTAGAAATCCAAGAGACAAGCATTATGTTAGTAAATCTGAGTATGAAGGACAGGTTTTCCCGAACTATTGTGCTGGGCCGTGTTATACTTTTTCAGGAGACTTGCTGGATGAATTTTTAGAGAAGTCCAAAACAGTTCGTAAGTTTAAGGTCGAGGATGCCTATCTTGGATTGGTAGCCGAGAGAACTGGAGTACGGCCCTTTGATGTAGGGGGTGAACTCTTTGTGTGGGATAGGTCTTTGTCCCGTACAGTTCGTAAATGGAAAGACCACAAGCTATCAAGAGTCATTTGTTTAGGTGATAGCTTAACCCTCGAAGATATCAAGTATATACATGAAAGGTTTGGAAAAATTAACAGTTCGTCTTATCAGATGGTTGACGTTTGAATTTTAATGTTTGTGTAGTATTAACAGAAAACTATGACGCTAAAATGAACTCGGATGTTGAAAAAAAAAAATCTACTTGAGCAGAACTTCGAAGATGAAGCGGGTGTCTCGAAAAGTTAGACCTCGAAAACTTAGACCTCAGACCTCGAAAAGTTAGACCCATAATAAAATTTCACTCAGTGAAATTATTTTCTACACAGTGAGCCCCACATTCAAATATCTAACCATTAGGGCAGAAAATATTCGGGAATAAAATTAAGATTTAAAATTATCATCACAAATGAACGTTTAAAAAAATAAACCGAAAAGGAGGCAGACGTATAAAAAAGGGCTAGAAAAGAAAAAAATGTTACAAAAACTGCTGGGCTCGAACCTTCGCTTTGCAAAGTATGTATTTCATAATTGTAGTCGTGTTGTCAAGGTTTTCAAGGTTTTCGACGTGATCGTGAACCACGCAGGATACCAGTGAACAGATTAATACGTGTCTTTCAGGGGGAAAAAATATATACTGATTTATGTACGCAGAAGTTTAAGTAAAAATACGCCTAAGTCATCGAAAGTTCGTCGTCTTATTAAAAATATAGTACACAGTTAAGATCACATTCAAAGTTTTGCGTACAACAAAGGAAAGGGGCTTCCAATCATCGAAATCATGTATGAGTAATAACTTTAATCCTTTACATACCAAAATGATACGATGGATACAAACATTGAATAAGATTATCAAGCTATATCATCTATATAATAAATCTATATATAATGAGAAAATATATAGTGAACAATAACATAACTATATAACATATGTGTGAATATATAAAGTTAGAAAATTATTAAATATTGTAAGTGTTTAAGATGTCATGACAATATTTGGCGAATAATTTCATAGTCATTTCATCATGCATCAGAAGTAGATATTTAAAAAGATCATAATTTTTGAATTGTCTTAGATCCGGGCAAATAACCCCCAGATCATCTAAAAAAGTAATTCTTAGATTTACAAATTTAACATTATTACAAATTAGTAAAAAATGATATTCATCACCAACATCTGTTGACGCACATAGGTTACATGTCCGATCATGATAGGCTGTTCTTGTATAGCGACCTGATTCAACAGGTAACCTATGTGCGGAAATTCTTAATTTTGTCACTGCTTAACGATGTTTGGTATTAGCAATTTTATCTAGGTATTTCTCGAAACCAAAATGTCTCTTTATTGGGTGCGACGTTTTCCAGCTGTGTCGCATCCTTTCTTCATTAGGTCAGTCCAATAAAGAGAAAAACAATTGTATAGCTTTGACTTAATAAATTTCCCACAGATATTTATGTCTTTAAGTGGCATCAAAAAATCATAGAGAGATTTCAATTCACATATATAAAGAAGGTGATTTGTAAATATTACCCCTTGCTGATTGGTTTGCATACAATGTTTTGCAGCTTTTCCAACAAGAGTAGAGTCCAATACAGGGTTCTTTATCCGTAACCAATACTTTGCCACCAGGGTTGAGACCTGTACGATTAGAGGTACTCTACCAAGCTCACCATAGATTGCAATATTAGTAGATTTGCTGTGAACTCTTAAAATACGTTTTAAAAATTTCAAGTGTAGGCGTTCTATAACATTTAAGATGCTAAAAAAACTTCTGTTTGAAAACGTCCGGGGAAGAGATTTTATTAAGAAGATACACACCCCATATTTCACAACCATAAAGTAAAATAGGAACTACAAGAGAGTCGAATAACTTAAGCAATGCTTTTATGGGAACGTTTTCTATATTTGAGATTTTACTCATAAGACTGTGATATGTTCTTAAGGCCTTATTGTATAAATTTTTGATAGCTAGCTTAAAATTACCATTAAAGTGAATGGAAAATCCTAGATAGGTATACTCCTCAACATAATCTAGCCGTTGTTTCCCAAGAAACCATTTGGATCCTAAAAATAGACGTTTTTGAGTTGGCAGACAAAAAATTAGAACTTTAGATTTTTTCAAATTTACATTAAGTTTCCACTTTTTGCAATACAAATCCAGTACATTCAAGCTATTCTGTAAACCCGCTTCAGATTCAGACAAAAGGACTAAATCATCTGCATAAAGCAAACAGTTGAGTTTATGATCCCCCAACTTCACAGGTTCGCATGAATCAGAAAACAGACTGGTATGTCGTTAAAGAGTGACGGGCTAAGGTTACAACCTTGTTTTACTCCAGTAAAGGATTGAAAAAAAGGAGTGATACCCTGCTCTAATTTAACTGCTGATTTGACTGAAGAATACATGCTAATTAGGATGGTCATGAATTTTCTACTGCAACCATACTCAATAAGTTTATAAAATAATTCTTCTCTCCAGACTGTTGTGTTCGTAGCACAATTAATTCCCATCAATTCTTTACCTAGTCAGTATAGTCAATCATGTACCTAACGGTTTTCGCTTCCGGTGTAACTAGATACTTCGGCGTCCCTTTATCCACGTGTAGCCTAATAGTTGTAGCTTACCTTGGAGTTGTACGCCTACCAGATCTAAGTTTTTACCTTTGTCGTTACTGCTTTATCGTAAGAATTGCTAGTTATATGTCCTATATCGTAGGCCTTCTTTGCCTAATTATTGTAATCATCTATCGTAGTTTTCACCGTGTGTACTCTAATAAACTCATATTATTGACACTCTGGTTGACATTGGCTTCCCCGCGATGACCCCGTCTCATGGGGACGGGACAGTGAAAAATCTGGCATTGTACAAAGCAAAGTTACAGTAAATGATCTACGAAGGTTGCCAAAGATCGCCATCGCACTTCGAACACCTACGACCGTAATAAAGAGCGTCACGGCAAGAAAGAACCCATCCAGAGAATCCTTGGATCGCAGTTACATTTACAGTCACGGCCCTCATCGCTAACTGGTGGAGTTGGAGCAAAGGTTCCAAGGTTAGAACATTTCTGAATCATTTAGTCTTGACCTTCCCGCTCAATTGGAGTTTTCGGAGTTACTTTGGTGTCAAAGGAGTGCACTGAAGCTAACGAGCGATTGTTTACCTGGTGGGATCCCTGTGGTAAGGTGAGCTCGCCAACGGAAACAGCGGAAACCGCTACAGACGGAAAGCGTCACCGCTTTCTCTCACGGAAAGCACTTCAAAACACCATCAGCGAAAAAAGACAAGAAGTAGACAAGAACGCACGGGCCCTGGATGAACTATATAATGCCGCAAGGTCAGATCAGGACAATCTAACCAGCAAAGGACTGGCAGCTGTAAATACGGCATCCCTAAGGTACAAACAATCACTGGAAGAGCTCGGGGAACTCTACGAACAAGACAAGTGGGGCGACTACGACGAAGGAGCTCGCATCACAAAGGAATTTAGCGTTCTGAAGCGCGCACAAGCGCTCGCCAAAGAACGATGACAACGTCGAAAGACTGTCACACTTCTCCAGGGCAACAAGATCTATGTCGCGTGTATCCACATCATCCAGCGTAGCGAGACAAAAAGCGGAGGCCATCGCCAATGCGAAATTGCAGGCAATCGACGACGCTATAAGAGCCAACGAAGAAGCGTGGGAACTCGATCGCACAGGAATCCAAGACCCGACTGACATCGCCGCACGCGTTGGAGCGTGGATACAGAATCAGCAACTTCCCCAAGGTACAGATTTACCACACCCCAAGGAGAAACATCAACCGCCAGCAGCCAGAGATGTGCAGTACACCCTAGACATTCCACACGTGAAGTTCCCAACACTTCCCAAGGAAGACCCGCTTCCGAAGCGCAACATACGCAGAAACCCAGCCGCAGTAAACTCAGACACGCCCTTGGCGATAACTAAGCGAGGCGACCACCCTTGTCATCTACCCCAAGAGAAGAATACAGTCTTCTGGAAACGTTTACAGTGACCAATCAGCGGCTGGTGGCAGAAATCTCGAGACAGAACCTCCCAAAGTGTCACCCGGACACATTCAGCGGTGACGTGACCCTCTTCCACCCCTGGAAGAGATCCTTCAAAGCCACGGTCACAGATGCAGAGGTATCGGCTTCCCAAGAAATGAACTACCTGAGGAACTTTACCGCCGGACCCGCGCAGCAAGTGGTAGACAACTTCCGCCGAAGGCAGCATGAAGACCCCGCAAGCGTCCTCAAGTACCTGTGGGACGAGCTTGAAAGGCGCTTCGGCAACACCGCCGCTATCACAAACATCCTTCTGGAACGCCCTTCCAGGATAACGACTATGCAGGACTGCAAGCCTTTGCAGATCTCTGCGCGGATGTCGACAGCCAATTACAGTACCTGCCTGGACTCGGTTGCCTAAATTATCCAAGCGTCCTACGTCCCATCGTCGAGTCACTTCCAAACTTCCTATGATCAAAGTGGGAAAGGGAAATCGTTAAGTATGCTGAAAAACATCAAGACGAGTACCCCGGCTTCCACGAGTTCGCATCGGTGATACAGAACCAAGCCAAAATGAATGGTCATCCGAATGTCGTAGCAAGCGGTGTACAAAACACTATAAAACCAAAGAAAAACGCCAGCAACAGTTCAAGATCCGACTGTAATGTGAGGAGAATCTTAAAGACGGAAGTCAGCAGCGAGCAGGAGAAATACTGCCCTTTCCACAAGTGTAAGGGCCACACCCTTACGGAATGCAAGGCATTCATCGAAAGATCTCTGGAAGAAAAGTCTGAGTGGATCTTAAAGAACAGACTCTGCTTCAGGTGTTTCGAGGCAGACCACATCTCGAAGAACTGCGAAGCCAACGTCCACTGCGAAAGGTGTGAAAGTGATCGGCATCCGACGTTACTTCACAAGGTGAAAGACCACGGCGACGAGGTGTCTCCCAAGTGCACGTCTGTGTGCAGCGGAAGGAGAGGAGGACTCTCTTGCAGCAAAATCATCTTAAAGGATGTCTTTTACCAGAGCCGTCCCGAGGAGACGCAGCGCATCTATGCCCTCATAGACGACCAGAGCAACGCTTCGAAGATAACATCAGACCTCGCAAACCAACTTCACGCGGAAGGACCCGCAGATAAATACCTTCTGACCACGTGCAGCACCAACAAAGCTGTGATGTATGGCCGCCGCCTTCCCGGACTGATCGTTCGTGCCAACGGGAAGAGTTCAAGACTTCCGACGTTGACAGAATGCAACCAGATACCTCAAGAAAAACATGAAATCCCAACACCAGAGATTGCCATGCAGTTCGACCACCTGCGCGAAATTGCCAGGGATATCCCTCCGCTAGACACAAAGGCAAGAGTTCAGATCCTCATCGGAAGAGATGCGCCAGAACTCCTCAAGGTCAGAGCCTTCAAGAATGGTCCTAAAGGAGCTCCATGGGCCCAGAAGTTAGTTCTTGGATGGACGATATCCGGACCAGCCTTCTTAGACAGAATAGGAGGACCCGTTCACATCACTGCGCGATTTACTAACCTTTCAACGACCATAAGGAACCAACAAAGTGGAAAGGGTGTCCCACAGGAACTCAAGTCATCTCCCTGCCACAACCACTTCAAGTTAAAGGACATATCAAACGACGTCTATCTCACAACACCAGAAGACAACGAGGTCGCCATGTCGCGCGACGACCAGCGGTTCTGCGGAATCATGGAGAAAGGAATCCACCGAAACGAGCGAGGCAACTGGGTGATGCCGTTGCCCTTCCGGTCCCCAGTCATAGAGACACCTGACAACAGAGATCAGGCTGAAAAACGTCTGAAGAGCCTTTTGCGAACGCTCAAGAGAAAACCCAAAATGGAAAGCGACTATTTCGAATTCCTCGGAAAGGTGATCGAGAAGGGTCATGCGGTGCCCGTACCCAACAAAGACACAAACAACAAGGGGAAGTTATGGTACCTCCCACACTTCGGAGTCTACCACCCAAAGAAACCTGGGAAGATCCGTGTAGTATTCGACTCATCTGCGGAATACCAAGGCGTATCCCTGAACAAAGAGCCCAGACTTGGCTTGTGGGAGCTATGTGCGACGTTGAACAAATGTTCCACTCCTTCTACGTCACCCCCGAGCACCAAAGTTATTTGAGGTTTCTGTGGTTTAAGAACAATGACCCCAACGAGGTTATTACAGAATACCAAATGACAGTACACCTGTTTGGTAACGGACCCAGCCCTGCGGTCGCTACCTGCGGGATGAGGAGGACAGCGGATGACGGCGAGGAGAAGTTCGGCACCGACGCTAGAGAGTTCATACACAGAAACTTCTACGTAGATGATGGCCTCGTCGCACGCCCAACCGCCAAGGAAGTCATCAAGTTAATCAAAGACAGCCAGGGGACGCTCGCCACAGCCAACATCCGATTACTCAAGATCATCTCAAACTCCACCGAGGTCGTTGAGGTCTTTCCGGCTGACGATAGAGCAAGCGACGTCCGAGACCTCGACCTCAGTCGCGACGCCCTCCCAGCTCAACGCTCCCTCGGTGTCTACTGGAACCTGGAGGACGACGTGTTCACCTTCAAGGTCGCGGTTACCGAGAAACCATTGACGAGGCGTCCTCTCGGTCAGTAATTCCATTTATGACCCGATGGGCATCGCGGTCCCAGTCACTCTGCGAGGGAAGCTTCTTCTTCAGCGATTGGTAATCATGGGAAAAGAACGGAACGGCAACCCTCTTGGATGGGACGACCCCCTACCAGAAGACCTGGCTCGTCTGTGGCAACATTAGAAACGCTCTCTGTCTGGACTCGAGAACGTCAGAGTCAGCCGTTGTTACCATGACGACGCCTTCGGACGGGTGGACAGAGCGGAAATCCACGCATTTTCAGATGCCAGCAAAGATGCGATAGGGGCAGCCATCTATCTTCGTCTCCAAAATCAAAGAAAAGAGGTGAACGTAACACTCTTGTACGGACAATCAAGGGTGGCTCCAGTCAAAACTACGAGCATTCCCCGCCTCGAGCTGTGCGCTGCGGTCCTCGCCACCCAAGCAGCCAGGAAAATCCTGAAGGAGATCGACCTAACCATAGACGAGGTAGTGTTCCACACGGACTCCAAAGTCGTCCTCGGCTACATACAGAACGAGACCAGAAGGTTCTATGTCTATGTCGCCAACAGAGTTCAGATAATTCTCAACGTCTCAAAGCCACAACAGTGGAGATACGTCGACATAGACAACAACCCTGCCGACCTTACCTCGAGAGGAATCGACGCTGACAAGCTGATCGACACCCAGTGGCTGAAAGGACCCCAATTTCTGCAGCAAATCGACCCCCTTCGCGCACCAGCGAAGAAATCACGCTCGACGAAGGAGACCCGGAAGTACGACGAGAAATAACCGTCAACCGCACCAGCATTACCACCGGTGTAGGCACAGAAAGAATGACCCGTTTCTCAAGCTGGTCCTCCCTTCGCCGTGCCGTAGCAGTCCTGTTAAGCAAGGCAAGAGAGCTCAAAGGCGTACGGGAACACAGCAAAGGTCGACAAAGTAACGGCAAGCTCATCACACCCACACTGCAAGAGCCCAACCAAGCATCGCAATTTCTTATCAAGACGGTGCAAAGGGAAGCGTTCGCTGATGAGATTAAGCTTCTGGAAGGCCACATGCTCGATCACCAGACAGTCGACCGGAAACACATAAGAAAGAAGAAGAACTCCTTGAAGGGTTCTTGTCTTTACCAGCTCGACCCATTTGTCGATGAAGACGGCATCTTGCGCGTCGGCGGAAGGCTACGACGTTCAGCGTTGGACTTTGTAGAGAAGCACCCCGCCGTCCTTCCAAAGAAACACCACCTATCAGAGCTGGTAATACGCCACTATCACGAGTCCACCCACCACCAAGGCCGCCTAATCACCCATGGAGCGATCCGGCAGGCCGGCTACTGGGTTATCTCTGGTCACGGTGCAAGAAAGCGAATCAGCCTACGATGACACAACGTATGGCAGACCTCCCGAAGGACCGCACAGAGCCAACCTCTCCCTTCACCAATGTTGGAATTGACGTGTTCGGACCGTGGCTAGTACGCACCAGAAGACTTAGGGGAGGCGCTGCTAACAGTAAGCGCTGGGGTCTCCTATTCACTTGTCTAAGCTCAAGAGCCATTCGCATCGAGCTTCTAGAGTCCATGGACGCGAGTTCCTTCATCTGCGCTCTTCGCAGGTTTCTCGCGCTACGTGGGCCCGTCTCAAGAATACGATCCGATAGAGGCACTATCTTCGTAGGAGGCAAGTCGGAGATGGAGCAGGCTCTGGCCGACGTCGACCAGGAAAAAATACAGCGCTATGCTACAGAACAGGGCTGCGAATGGATCTTTAACCCCCCTCATTCATCCCACTTCGGCGGAGTATGGGAGCGTCAGATCCGCACCATCCGCAGTGTTCTAGACGCTATGCTGACCCAGTTAGGCAGTTCACAGTTAACTCATGAACTACTTTCCACCCTTATGGCCGAGGTGACCGGTATAGTCAACTCCCGCCCACTGGCAACTGTCCCATCGGACACCGACGAGCCTCAACCACTGACGCCTTCCATGCTACTAACAATGAAGTCTCGTCCCCTTTCCCCTCCTCAAGGAGACTACGTCCCAGAAGACCTCTTCTCACGCAGACGATGGAGGAGGGTGCAGTACTTGGCAGACCAGTTCTGGACTCGTTGGTGACGGGAGTATCTGCAAAACGTGCAACGGCGCCCAAAGTGGCAAGATCAACAAGCTAACCTACGGACTGGGGACGCTGTTCTTGTCAAAGACGTAGAAGCCCACCGCAACAACTGGCCCCTCGGCAGAGTGCAGGAAGCCATCAAAAGCGAGGATGGAAATGTACGAAAGGCAAGGATCCTGATGTACGACGGAGGACGCACCAAGACTCTGCTACGCCCCATCACCCAACTGGTGCTGCTTTTGTCTCCAGATCTAGAATAGTCCACACAGACATCACAAGAACTCTGTTACGTTTACTCATAATTACATGTAGTTTGTTATAGTTAAGCAAGGATAGTATCCTTGGGCGAGGAGTGTTGTGTTCGTAGCACAATTAATTCCCATCAATTATTTACCTAGTCATAGTCAATCATGTACCTAACGTTTTTCGCTTCCGGTGTAACTAGATACTTCGGCGTCCCTTTATCCACGTGTAGTTTAATAGTTGTAGCTTACCTTGGAGTTGTACGCCTACCAGATGTAAGTTTTTACCTTTGTCGTTACTGCTTTATCGTAAGAATTGCTAGTTATATGTCCTATATCGTAGGCCTTCTTTACCTAATTATTGTAATCATCTATCGTAGTTTTCACCGTGTGTACTATAATAAACTCATATTATTGACACTCTGGTTGACATTGGCTTCCCCGCGATGACCCCGTCTCATGGGGACGCGACACCAGACACTATCGTAAGCTTTCCTAAAATCAACGAAGCATGTAAACAAGGGCTTACGACGGGATTTGTAGTAGTCAATTAATGTTTTCAAAACTAGACTATGCATGATCAGATGTCCTGAAACCGTTCCTAAAACCAATTTGACAATCATTCAAAATGTTGTTAGTTTTTAAAAAGAGATTTAAACGTGAGTTCAGAATAAGAGTAAACAAATTTCCTAGACAGCTACTAATGCAAATACCTAATGAGGGGGGCCACCAGATGCGTGTGGGGCCACCAGATGCGGGTCCACCACATGTAGGCACGATGGGGCCATGAGAGGTATGTAAGAGCGGAGTTTCGTTACAATAATGATTCGGTCGTCTGATAACATGACTACAAGCTATAGTTCGTAATTCATGTGTATTGCCATGCCTTTCCTCTAAAATTAACTTTTACATCACGTGATGTGTGACGTCACATCAAACCACGTGACCGTATGACTGGTGACACAAATACCACCTATCCTACCAAGTTTCGTGGTCATAGCATATAATGCCGACTATTTTCAAAAATGGGCGATAATGTTTGGCTCGTAAGTCACGTGATGTGTGACGTCTCATCATATCACGTAGTCATATGATTGACAACCCAAGTGCCAGCCATGCTACCAAGTTTGGTTGTCATAGCATGCTTTGTTGAGGAGTTATGGCCAAGGGGCCACCAGAAGCGTGTGGGGCCACCAGATGCGGGCCACCAGATGCAGGCCACCAGATGCTGGTGGAACGTGCTAACACCTGCTCTACAAGAAAGCGAACTGCCAAGACTCCTTGTTGAATATTTCCATTTATGAAAATACAGAAAACAAAAAATTGAGGGATAAAGAAAAGACCAGTTAAACACATTTTAGCTAAGAGTAGTTACATTGATAAAACGTTTGTTTTGCAGCGAAAAGTTTCGATACTGAAATAGATATGTTTATTTCATCAGCTAGTCTTGAAAGGTACTCTAGTAGGTCAAGTACAAATATAATATGCGTTGACAAGTCAGTAACGCAACACTAATGTCTAGAATTTAAAATGTTTTTTAATAAAATGGGACTTTGAACCCAAAAAGAACACTTTGGTAAGAAATAATAGAGTATATAGGATTGGTGAGCGGGGCAGCTCTCACACAGGCAACCCAGTGAACGCTCCAAGAGCGTCTAGTTTCTTTTGAGGAACGTGATCAACTCATCTGGATGGAATGCTTTGGATGAATGATTTTCATTACTTTTGAAACCGAACAAACCCTATACGACCAAAAAATGATTTTGGACTAGCAAAACAGAAATGACATCACAAAAAGCACTGCTGTTTGGCTTAATCGTTGTCCAGACATGCATAATTCTGCTATTCCTCATCAAAAGTAAAGTCGGATGGAACTCGGATCATTTCGATCATCGTGTTCATGATGTTTGGACAAGTTGGAAAAATGACTTCGAGGCCGTTAAACCCAGTGTTACAGTATTTGGTGTAATCGATTTGAATGTATCAAATGAAAAGTCAACGCTTTCATCCTCCCTTGGAAGCAAGATTATTAAACCTGACATTGATCAAGGCAAGGGGGGGATATTTCTTCTCGTTCTGGTAACCACGGTTCCTAAATCTTTCGAGAGAAGAGAACTCATTCGAAATACTTGGGCTAAAGCTGCTCAACCTCCACTTCAAAAAGGCGTAAATGCTTCGAAGTTCACGTCGTATGTCGTGTTTATGCTAGGAATATCTGGAGATACCGAGCAGGACAACGCAGTTGAAGAAGAGTCAGGAAAATATGGAGACATACTTCGAGCCCCGTGCATCGAATCTTACAGAAATATCATTTCTAAGGTATGGTTTGCGTTTGAATGGGCTCTGCCATATCATCCTAAGTATATTCTTAAGGTAGATGACGATATTTACGTCCGTATCCCAAGGTTCGCCTCGTGGTTGACGAAGGAGAAGGTGCCATCTGATAGACTTTATGCAGGATATGTGCACTATAGAGCCTATATTTCTAGAAATCCAAGAGACAAGCATTATGTTAGTAAATCTGAGTATGAAGGACAGGTTTTCCCGAACTACTGTGCTGGACCGTGTTATACTTTTTCAGGAGACTTGCTGGATGAATTTTTAGAGAAGTCCAAAACAGTTCGTAAGTTTAAGGTCGAGGATGCCTATCTTGGATTGGTAGCCGAGAGAACTGGAGTACGGCCTTTTGATATAGGGCGTGAACTCGTTGTGTGGAATAGGTCTTTGTCCAGTTCAGTTCGTAAATGGAAAGACCACAGGCTATCAAGAGTCATTTGTTTAGGTGATAGCTTAACCCTCGAAGCTATCAAGTATATACATGAAAGGTTTGGAAAAATTGACAGTTCGTCTTATCAGATGGTTGACGTTTGAATTTTAATGTTTGTGTAGTATTAACAGAAAACTATGACAATAAAATGAACTTCTCGGATGTTGAAAAAAAAGAAAATCTACTTGAGCAGAACTTCGAAGATGAAGCAGACAACAAGCAAATCGCCATATTGGTTCAAGAGTGTACTCAGCGAAGCAATTTGAAAAGTAAATATAAGTTTAACTTTCTTGTTAAATATCCTGATTCGTTTGTTTGTTTTTGTTTTATTTAATATTCGTAAAATACAATTTGATTTTGCACAAATAATCATTACAAATTAGCGATTGTGAATATTGCGCCGGTTTGTACTACATATGGACTTGCACTTGCTTAGTAGAAGACGACTGGTAAATACTCTTGGTGACTGTGACATACTAGAAAAAGTTATTCATTTTACATTTTACATTTTACATGAACATAATGATGTTTTAGTGTCAATAACGGTACAAGAATTCAGATCTCGCTTTGCAAAGTATGTATTTCATAATTGTAGTCGTGTTGTATGTGTTGTCAAGGCTTTCGACGTGATCGTGAACCACGCAGGATACCAGTGAACAGATTAATACGTGTCTTTCAGGGGGAAAAAAAATATACGGATTTATGTACGCAGAAGTTTAAGTAAAAATACGCCTAAGTCATCGAACGTTCGTCGTCCTATTAAAAACATAGTACACAGTTAAAATCACATCCAAAGTTTTGCGTACTACAAAGGAAAGGGGCTTCCAATCATCGAAATTATGTATGAGTAATAACTTTAATCCTTTACATACCAAAATGATACGATGGATACAAACATTGAATAAGATTATCAAGCTATATAATCTATATAATAAAACTATATATAATGAGAAAATATATAGTGAACAATAACATAACTATATAACATATGTGTGAATATATAAAGTTAGAAAATTATTAAATATTGTAAGTGTTTAAGATGTCATGACAATATTTGGCGAATAATTTCATAGTCATTTCATCATGCATCAGAAGTAGATATTTAAAAAGATCATAATTTTTGAATTGTCTTAGATCCGGGCAAATAACCCCCAGATCATCTAAAAAAGTAATTCTTAGATTTACAAATTTAACATTATTACAAATTAGTAAAAAATGATATTCATCACCAACATCTGTTGACGCACATAGGTTACATGTCCGATCATGATAGGCTGTTCTTGTATGGCGACCTGATTCAACAGGTAACCTATGTGCGGAAATTCTTAATTTTGTCACTGCTTAACGATGTTTGGTATTAGCAATTTTATCTAGGTATTTCTCGAAACCAAAATGTCTCTTTATTGTGGAAAGGGTGCGAAGTTTTCCAGCTGTGTCGCATCCTTTCTTCATTAGGTCAGTCCAATAAAGAGAAAAACAATTGTATAGCTTTGACTTAATAAATTTCCCACAGATATTTATGTCTTTAAGTGGCATCAAAAAATCATAGAGAGATTTCAATTCACATATATAAAGAAGGTGATTTGTAAATATTACCCCTTGCTGATTGGTTTGCATACAATGTTTTGCAGCTTTTCCAACAAGAGTAGAGTCCAATACAGGGTTCTTTATCCGTAACCAATACTTTGCCACCAGGGTTGAGACCTGTACGATTAGAGGTACTCTACCAAGCTCACCATAGATTGCAATATTAGTAGATTTGCTGTGAACTCTTAAAATACGTTTTAAAAATTTCAAGTGTAGGCGTTCTATAACATTTAAGATGCTAAAAAAACTTCTGTTTGAAAACGTCCGGGGAAGAGATTTTATTAAGAAGATACACACCCCATATTTCACAACCATAAAGTAAAATAGGAACTACAAGAGAGTCGAATAACTTAAGCAATGCTTTTATGGGAACGTTTTCTATGTTTGAGATTTTACTCATAAGACTGTGATATGTTCTTAAGGCCTTATTGTATAAATTTTTGATAGCTAGCTTAAAATTACCATCAAAGTGAATGGAAAATCCTAGATAGGTATACTCCTCAACACAATCTAGCCGTTGTTTCCCAAGAAACCATTTGGATCCTAAAAATAGACGTTTTTGAGTTGGCAGACAAAAATTAAAATTAGAACTTTAGATTTTTTCAAATTTACATTAAGTTTCCACTTTTTGCAATACAAATCCAATACATTCAATCTATTCTGTAAACCCGCTTCAGATTCAGACAAAAGGACTAAATCATCCGCATAAAGCAAACAGTTGAGTTTATGATCCCCCAACTTCACAGGTTCGCATGAATCAGAAAACAGACTTGGTATGTCGTTAATAAAAACGTTAAAGAGTGACGGGCTAAGGTTACAACCTTGTTTTACTTCAGTAAAGTATTGAAAAAAAGGAGTGATACCCTGCTCCAACTTATGAAATTATGTATGATTGACAACATCACGCCTGCATGCACTGAACTGAATACACGCATCAAGTATCTGCGCTACTGCTTTAAGCGCATGCTAAGGGAAGTAAAAAGTGGGATGATATTTTGTAAAGTATGCAATTTTTGGTATATTTGATTCAGAATTCGCTTAACGATACGCGATCTTTAAAAATTTAGTGAAAATTGTGCTTGACAAGAAAGATACAACTAAAATATAGCATATTTTACATAATATGAACACTACTCATATCTGACAGTAAGCTGCCCCCGCTTTGATTTTTAACCTAAATTGTCCTTATAAACATGCTGCAAAATAGGTTTACTTGTCTTAAAGAGAGACTGAGATAAAATGTTAGAGCAGGAGAGTACACCCTCTTGAGTCAGTTACCAAACACCGAGATCCTTTCGCTTATCCCTCCACACTTTCCTTCCTTTCCGGGAAGCTGATAAAAATCTAATTATAATATACAGTAGAGAAAAAATCGAAAAATTATTTGATCTCCATTGGGCGTTTTACTATCGGGGACGTTTTAAAATTTGAACAAGAGATTTTGCTACGGAAAAAAAATGCACCAATCAGAATTGGGGATTCAACATTGTATCTTGATTTAGTTTAGTTTAGTTTATTTGCTCTCTTTAAATATTACAATTTTTATACATAGAATTAGTAATACTAAAATGATTTACAGTTTTGTTTGAATATACTGAAGAAGAGCCTGGGGGCTAAGTTAACTGTTAGGTTTTCTAGTTAGCCCCCAGTCTTTTAGTTACAGTTATGACTCCAAGTTATACATCTCCTTTTCAACCAAGGACACTCTGAAAGGCCTAGAAGACCTAAGGCATGATCTATTACGCGTAGCAGCCTGGTGTAGTTCTAATCATCTGTTGATAAACCCGGACAAAACACAGTCGAACTCTGCGTGTTTGGTTCCCGTCAAATGCAAACTCGATCTACCATTCCAACAATACATTTCTTGGCAAAGAACAGACCATTGTAGACTCAATAAAAGATCTTGGAGTCATTCTGGATAGCCAACTCTCATTTAACGAACACATCAATTCATTGCCAGAAATATTGGACATTGTCAGCGGTGTTACTCATGAAGTGAAAATGCAGTGGTTTTCTAGAGGAAAAATATAACTATGGTTTCCAAGCACATATTTATATTCAGCTATGATGTTAGTAAAACAATTCTTGCCAAAAAATAGTTACTTGACAATCAAAAGAACAACTATTATTTTTCTGTTGATAAGCCTCACCACAGGAAGCCCATAAAGGACAAAAAACAAGTTTCAAACGTAAATCGTTACTTTAAGCTTCCTTATTGTATCTCAGCAGTCAATTGGACCTTGTAAAAACAAAATGGCGATATTTAGGGGGTTTTGAAGCTGTTTGGAGCAGTTCTCTATGGTTTCTTGTCATTTTTAACTGAAAACTACGAGCTAACAACGCGTCGAATCGCTTAAAATTTAACCTAACTTCAAGCTTCTTGGGAACCTACATTCTGAAGGTATGCTGTCTATTTTGAGCGGTTTTGGATTTATTAAACACTCGTTTGGTGATATCGAGGTGGAGCTCTTTTACTTTTAGATTTTTTCGAGCTCAAATAAGACGATTTTGGGGTCAAGTGTGGCCAGATTTATAGACGATGTATGGAATCTAGAGCTTTCGAAGGCAAGTAGTCCGGGAACTAATATGTCGCATGATTCAATGATCATTTTACGCTTATTTAGTAGCTTGTATGGTGGGTTGTTTGTCGCGATGTGGAGCTCAGAGGAAATAAAACCCTATTCGCCGTAAATAGAGGAAGCTCTATATTCCCCATACATTTCCTATAAGACTCGGCGGCTATTTTGTAAGCTGAAACGCATCATTGCGCATGTATGAGCAGGCTCATGTCTAGTATCATCTCTAATGAGTAAACTGTGTATGATCAGTAGAATTCGCCACCGCCGTCGTCATCAACTCACTTGTCTTCAGCAAACTGTATTACTGTTCTAGCATGTGGTCTGGCACCAGTAAGAGCAATATTTCTAAACTACAGCTAGTGCAGAATTTTGCAGCCCGCATCTTGTCTGGAAAAAAGAAGTATGACCACATAACACCTACATTGAAACAACTTAAACTATTACCTGTCCTGGATACATTGTATTTACGTGATGCCATGCTGATGTTCAAATGTATGAACTCATTAGCACCAAACTACTTGTCATCTATGTTTATAAACGCTCTGACGTCCATGGACGAAACACACGTAATTGTAATGATCTCCAAATTCCTAAATGTAGAACTGCTACTGCACAACATTTTTTCCTACAGAGGCACGAAGTTGTGGAACGATCTCCCAACTTCCTTCAAAGACACTAAGTCCATCAAGCTATTCAAAGACTCTCTGAAGGGAGCATTGGTGGACCGCTGGCTTGAAGGTGGGATCAATTAGGAATATATAAGTATGTCCCGGTTGTTCTCATCTTCGAGCCGGTGGTCTTTCGATGTTTTTCTTTTTCGGAGAATTTTTGAATAACTTAATTATATAATTATATATTAATAATATCTCTCATTTTATTAGTTTATGCATTTATAGTGAATTTCAAACGATTGTAAATTTAGATTTTCCATAGTTATATTTTTCAATTATTGCCGGATTGTGAATTGGCCTGAAAAGCCCTATTGGGGAGTCCAATAAAATGTATGTATATGTATGTATGTACAATAGTAATTCAGGTTTAAAGAATATCATATAAAATATAGAATATAATATATAGAATATGATTACAATGATTACAATGGATATACGTAATAGATATGATAGAATTAGATAATTTGATAATGAGGTAAATTGAATCAATTAAGAAAGAATAATATTGATATAATTTAAGACATATGATATGATTGATATAGTTTGGAAAATATCATATAATGTATAAGTGCATAATTGTAGTATACATTTATACATTACATTCAATAATTTGTTGATCAAGTAAATACTATTTGAGATTTTTTGAGAAAGAATATGTTTTTTAACAAGATTTAAGTTCAATGGGAATACTGTTCAAAATATCGATTGCCATGAACGAAATGATGATTATCATGATTAGCATTTCCCATGTCCCCTCTCGAAATCTGCTAACCAAAAATCGTTGACCCATACTTTTTTTTTTTGAGGAACCTGTCAACTCAAGTGAATGGACTGCTTTGGGTGAATGATGTTCATTACTTTTGAAACCGAATAAACATGCTCATAGACCAGACAGCGCTCCTGACAGACAAAACATATTAGACAACAAAATGGACTAACAAAACAGAAATGACATCAAAAAAAACCCTGCTGTTTGGCTTAATCGTTCTCCAGGCATGCATTCTGCTATTCCTCATCAAAAGTAAAGTCGGATGGAACTTGGATCATTTCGGTCATCGTGTTCATAATGTTTGGACGAGTTGGAAAAATGACTCCGAGGCAGTTGAACCCGGTGTTGAAGTATTTGGTGTAATCGATTTGAATGTATCAACTGAAGAGTCAACGCTCTCATACTCCCTTGGAAGCAAGATTATTAAACCTGCCATTGATCAAGGCAAGGGGGGAATATTTCTTCTCGTTCTGGTAACCACGGTTCCTAAATCTTTCGAGAGAAGAGAACTTATTCGAAATACTTGGGCTAAAGCTGCTCAACCTCCACTTCAAAAAGGCGTAAATCTTTCGAAGTTCACGTCGTATGTCGTGTTTATGCTAGGAATATCTGGAGATACCGAGCAGGACAACGCAGTTGAAGAAGAGTCAGGAATATATGGAGACATACTTCGAGCCCCGTGCATCGAATCTTACAGAAATATCATTTGTAAGGTATGGTTTGCGTTTGAATGGGCTCTGCCATATCATCCTAAGTATATTCTTAAGGTAGATGACGATATTTACGTCCGTATCCCAAGGTTCGCCTCGTGGTTGTCGAAGAAGGTGCCATCTGATAGACTTTATGCAGGGTTTGTGCACTATAGCGCCGATATTTCTAGAAATCCAAGACACGAGCATTATGTTAGTAAATCTGAGTATGAAGGACAGTTTTTCCCGAACTACTGTGCTGGACCGTGTTATATTTTTTCAGGAGACTTGCTGGATGAATTTTTAGAGGAGTCCAAAACAGTTCGTAAGTTTAAGGTCGAGGATGCCTATCTTGGATTGGTAGCCAAGAGAACTGGAGTACGGCCCTTTGATATAGGGGGTGAACTCTTTGTGTGGAATAGGACTTTGTCCCGTACAGTTCGTAGATGGAAAGACCACAGGCTATCAAGAGTCATTTGTTTAGGTGATAGTTTAACCCTCGAAGCTATCAAGTATATACATGAAAGGTTTGGAAAAATTGACAGTTCGTCTTATCAGATGGTTGACGTTTGAATTTTAATGTTTGTGTAGTATTAACAGAAAACTATGACGCTAAAATGAACTTCTCGGATGTTGAAAAAAAAGAAAATCTCCTTGAGCAGAACTTCGAAGATGAAGCAGACAACAAGCAAATCGCCATATTGGATCAAGAGTATTAGTATACTCAGCGAAGCAATTTGAAAAGTAAATATAAGTATAACTTTCTTGTTAAATATCCTGATTCATTTGTTGGTTTTTGTTTTATTTAATAGTCGTAAAATACAATTTGATTTTGCACAAATAATCATTTGTATTATCGTACAAGCGATTGTGAATATTGGTTTGTCAGTGTACTACGTATATACTTGCACTTGCTTAGTAGAAGACGACTGGTAAATACTCTTGGTGACTGTGACATACTAGAAAAAGTTATTCATTTTACAAATGTACATGAACATAATGATGTTTTAGTGTCAATAAAAGTACAAGAATTCAGATCTCGCTTTGCAAAGTATGTATTTTATAATTGTAGTCGTGTTGTATGTGTTGTCAAGGCTTTCGACGTGATCGTGAACCACGCAGGATACCAGTGAACAGATTAATACGTGTCTTTCAGGGGGAAAAAACCAGAAAACTACGGATTTATGTATGCAGAAGTTTAAGTAAAAATACGCGTAAGTCATCGAAAGTTCATCGTCTTATTAAAAATATAGTACACAGTTAAAATCACATTCAAAATTTTGCGTGCTACAAAGGAAATTGTCTTCCAATTATCGAAATTATGTATGATTGACAGCATCACGCCTGCATGCACTGAACTGAATACACGCATCAAGAGTTCCGCGCTACTGCTTTAAGCGCATGCTAAGGGAAGTAAAAAGTGGGATAATATTTTGTAAAGTATACAATTTTTTTGTATATTTGATTCAGAATTCGCTTAACGATACGCGATCTTTAAGAAATTAGTGAAAATTGTGCTTGACAAGAAAGATACAACTAAAATATAGCATATTTTACATAATATGAACACTACTCATATCTGACACTAAGCTGGCCCCGCTTTGATTTATCACCTAAATTGTCCTTTTAAACATGCTGCAAAATAGGTTTACTTGTCTTAAACAGAGACTGGGATAAAATGTTACGGCAGGATAGTACACCCTCTTGAGTCAGTTACCAAACACCGAGATCCTTTCCCTTCTCCCTCCCCACTTCCCTTCCTCTCCGGTAAGCTGATAAAAAGGATGTAATTATAATATACAGTAGAGGAAAAATCGAAAAACTATTTTATCTCCATTGGGCGTTTTACTATCGGGGACGTTTTAAAATTTGAACAAGCGATTAGTATTTCCCATGTCCCCGCTCGAAATATGCTGACCAAAAATCGTTGACCCATAATTTCTTTTGAGGAACGTGATCAACTCATGTGAATGGACTGCTTTGGATGAATGATGTTCATTACTTTTGAAACCGAACAAACATGCTTATAGACAGAGAAGACAAGCTTTGGGTGAATGATTTTCATTACTTTTGAAGCCGAATAAACATGCTCATAGACCAGACAGCACTCCTGACAGACAAGACATATAAGGACAACAAGATGGACTAACAAAACAGAAATGACATCAAAAAAAAGCCCTGCTATTCCTCATCAAAAGTAAAGTCTGGAACTTGGATCATTTCGGTCATCGTGTTCGTAATGTTTGGACGAGTTGGAAAAATGACTCCGAGGCAGTTGAACCCGGTGTTGAAGTATTTGGTGTAATCGATTTGAATGATCAACAGTTTAGTTGGTTGAATGAACCTGCAAAGAACATCACTCGCAGTACCTCTCCAGCTGTACGAAAAACGAAGCGCGAAAAGGATTGTTGTTGTAATTCAAGCGGCCTTCGCCTGAGTCTTAAAAGTCATATATCTCACAGAATTTGAGGAGATAGATCGCAAAGATTTACTTTAATTTTTTAAACAACACGTATACTTCAACTTTTTTTCTTTAATTCTTTGAAACGCGTGTTTTTGTATTGGGAAGAGACTTGGAGCAAGGGCCGCTTGGCTAAGCATCGAAGCGCGCTGTGATTGGACGGTTCGTGCGTGCTCCGGACACCTGGCTAGACCTATAGCTATACCCACTACAGCCAATGTGTCAACTGAACAGTCAAAGTTTTCATCCTCCCTTGGGAGCAAGACTATTAAACCTGACATTGATCAAGGCAGGGGGGGGGGGGATTTCTTCTCGTTCTGGTAACCACGGCTCCTAAATCTTTCGAGAGAAGATATGACTAGACGCATAGCTGCGTGAACTCGGGCTTCCTATGTTGCAGCTCTGGGGTTTTCTTTGTGAACCTCGATACATAATCTTTTGCCATTGTCCACGATGAGCAATATGTTTGAATTGCAGTAAATACATGGTTTCATTATAGAATAATAGAGAGAGTACATAGCTACAGCACAACTTAGATTCAATTTTCTGGTTTCATTATGTGCATAGTTCTGAGGATGAATGCTATTTCGAACTGCATTAATTTGCACTCCCTTCATCTCAAATATATCATTGTTTTGCATACTCTGGAAATAATGTACTAAACTATTCACTGATGATACGTCAAGCAGCACACATGTACCTTGAGGATGGCTTCTACCATATAAATCCCTTGTATGAGAATCAAATATTTTGAACCCCACATTACTATTACGATATATAGCAACAGCTGTGCACCCAACTGTTAATACAAAATTGGTGTCAGTAGTTTTCAGACATAAGTGATTCAAAGGCTCTTTGTAAAGAAGTACAGTACTGATATCCTTCTATTGTAGTCTCTTGACCGTACAGTACTAGTGTAGCTTTCACTGTATTGAAGTTGATAGTCAGTATCAAACACATTAATTTAACATTGGTCGTAATTCTGTCTGCATTAAAAAGGACTGTCTGGCTAATTGAGACAAACCTGAATACAACTGATTTCCAATATTCATTATTAATACAAGGTCATTCCTTGTTTGTTATTGTAAATCAAAGAGCACAAACCGGCTTATTGCAACACATTGTTGTCCAGAATTTTTTCCAAATACCAGCTCATTACCTTGACTAATATGGTGCTGTCATTGTTTTGTTAGGGTCAATATACATTGGAGTAGGACCAGAGTTCTTCTCTATGTCTGTACTCAGTTTAAATTTACAATAATTTGATATATGAGTCTGAGTCTTGTAAAGACACATCTATCTGTTTGGTGCAGCTTTGTCTTGAAAAAGTCCGGAAATCTCCAAAATTTGGAGTTGAATGAATGGCATCCAAGGTAAATTCACCAAAACTGATATTGTTTTGGATTATCTGTAGTTATCTTTCGTTTTTTTAAGTAAAATTAACCAACAAAGTGTAAGAATTTCGAACTTTGTCGAAGAAGTTTACAACAACAAAACTAGCCCTGTGGGGTGGTTGGTGGTGGGTTGTGTACACGAGACAAAATGCCTAAGCGGGAGTGTAGGGAGGTCGAAATTGGTTCTCGCCCCAGTCCCGCTGCCTTAACGAATCGTACAGAAGATAGTCAGGTAATCTGCAGCAAGCGAACAATTTTCTGCACGTAAATTTCGTTCCGAGAAATCGGTGAGGAAGATCAAAACGACTTTTAAAAAAATGAATCCCCCATCCTAGGGAACATTTTGGTCAAGTTTTTTCAGGAGTTTGAGATTTAAAAGAAGGCGAAATCGTGGTTTAAAGTGTGTTGTGTTGTCTAAGATGATGGCTTGACTTTCCTCCATTGATAAGTTATATTGACACAAATCCACACGTAGGATACCATAGTGTAATTATATAGGAAAACAAAGGCGCGCCCGAAAAAAAATGTTCTGGTGCAGTTTTTACGGATTTTTTTGCTCGTTTGTATTATAGAGAACATTGTCTTGACCTGGAATTTAAAAAATTAATTAAACGCGATTTTTTTCCGATTTTATTTTCACCTTTTACTTTTATCTAAATTGGGCTCCCTGTGGATAGGCCCGAGTATGGTGCTCTGGGGTACTCCCGATGTAACTGGAGACCAATCGGAATACGTTCCACGTATTACAACTCTCTGCTGCCTGTTTGTCTGAAATGGGACAACATTACACCCAAGCCGATGAGGTCCATTCTTTCAAGATGTAAGGTGAAATCAAGTCAAGCCCTGGGGACTTGTGAACGTTCAAAGCATTCAGGTATTTTTCTACTTCGTTGGGAGTGACTTATCATTTACAATGATTGGAAAGTCTGTTAAATGACTTTGTTCTCGCGTGAATACAGATGAAAAGTATGAATTCATTAACTGTGCGATGTTTTGGTCGTCTGTAGTTTCATGCTCACCTTCCTTCAGACACACTAAGTCATGTGTTCCCTTGCGTTTAGATTTGATGTAATTCCAAAAAGGTTTCGGATTGTTATCTGATTTCAGATTGACTGCAAGGTCTTTGAGATGTTGCCATCTCGCTGAATTACATTTCTTTTTCAGCCCGATAAGCAGCCCATGTTTCATCTCTACGAGACCTTTTTGCTTTTTTGTACAGGTTTTTCTTCTTCTGGCAAAGTTTGATAAAATCTTTTAGTTATCCACGGTGCTGTGGATTTCTTCTTTTGCCTGTATTTTGGTATACAGTCATCAACCGGAGCGAAGAAGATCATTGCCAGAAATATGGGACATGAGCCTGCTCATACATGCGCAATGATGCGTTTCAGCTTACAAAATAGCCGCCGAGTCTCATAGGAAATGTATGGGGAATATAGAGCTTCCTCTATTTACGGCGAATAGGGTTTTATTTACTCTGAGCTCCACATCGCGATAAACAACCCACCCTACAAGCTACTAAATAAGCGTAAAATGATCATTGAATCATGCGACATATTGGTTCCCGGACTACTTGCCTTTGAAAGGCTTCGAAAGCTCTAGATTCCATACATCGTCTATAAATCTGGCCACACTTGACCCCAAAATCGTCTTATTTGAAGTCGAAAAAATTTATAAGTAAAAGAGCTCTTCCTCGATATCACCAAACGAGTGTTTAATAATTCCAAAACCGCTCAAAATAGACAGCATGCCTGCAAAATGTTGGTTCCCAGGAAGCTTGAAGTTCGGTTAAATTTTAAGTGTTTCGACGCGTTGTTAGCTCGTAGTTTTCAGTTAAAAATGATAAGAAACCACAGAGGACTGCTCCAAACAGCTTCAAAACCCCCTAAATATCACCATTTTGTTTTTACAAGCTCCTATTGACTGCTGAGATACAATAAGGAAGCTTAAAGTAACGATTTACGTTTGAAACTTGTTTCTTGTCCTTCATGGGCTTCCTGTGGTGAGGCTTATCAACAGAAAAATAATAGTTGTTCTTTTGATTGTCAAGTAACTATTTTTTGGCAAGAATTGTTTTACTAACATCATAGTTGAATATAAATATGTGCTTGGAAACCATGTAGTTATAATTTTCCTCTAGAAAACCACTTCATTTTCATTCATGCCTAACACCGCTGACAATGTCCAATATTTCTGGCAATGATAGCTTTCCAGGTTGCCCAACTCTCGTTGATATCCTCTTCATCTATGGAAAAGTCCCACGGAACTTTGAGAAATAAAGATCTGAGACGACACCAATCTCTTTTCTAGGGCACAGTATTTAGAATAAAAGTCAAGGACTTGTGGTCAGAGAAGGGTTCACCTACCACGGCATTGTTCAGCGGATCAACATTGGTAGTAAATACAAGGTCTAGAATATTTTGATTCCGTGTAGGATGATGGGCGTGGCAGTGATGAAATTTCACCCCTAAGAGGGACCAATCAATAACGTATCATTTTGGTTCAGTTTCTCGATTGTATTTGTATTTTGATACTAGCATCAAACGCCGTCTGCTTGTATTAGTTTATGCAGAATCAATCTTTGAAAAGAAGCATTGTTGTTCGTCTTATATCCTAAGCGGGACCACAAAACTCAACTGGTGGGCATTCTCGTCATTATCACCCTAAGCGGGACCAAAACACTGATTTCAAACCCTAAAAGGGACGATAAGGACCCGCTCCCCTCTTATAATGGAGTCCCCCCGGGCTATGTCTAGTAGTAGTGTATGATGTTCTGAGTTCTTTAATGATCGTGTATTAGTCCAGTCGAATTCCGCTCAATTGAAATCCCCCAAAAGTATCATTTTCAGTAGCCGACGTCGTAATTTCGTTGAGGGAATTTTGAAGGTCTTCCATGGCTTTAAGATTGCTGTTCGGTGGTCTGTAGAATACTCCAAGTGTTATTTTTTGATTATTCCTTGTGGTTATATCAATGAACAATAGTTCAGATTCGCAAATGAGATTTTCTCTCAGGGAAGCTTTAATTCCACTTCTAGTAGCAATTAAAACACCACCCGGCACCAAAGCAACCTCCATTTTCATGGTATCTTCTGTAAACAGAATATTCTCTATAGAACTGTCCAGGTGTGTTTCGGTGAGAACTACGATATCGAATGGGTTGTTCGCTAACTCCATTTGTAGTTTAACAATTTTATTTACGATGCCGTCCTCGCATTAGCGTAGAATACCGAGACATTCGTTGTTCTTCGCCCGGGGGGGGGGGGGGGGGGGGGGGGTTCTTCGTCCTTGAATTTGCAGCGAAGAATTGTTGTTGTTGTTAGTGTTTTCAGAATTTCGATGAATATGACCAGGATTAGGATGAATACCACCACCCCCCCCCCCCCCCCCGTATCACCACAATTTAATGTGTACAGTTCTATTTGGTAAGTAGCATCGTGATTTGAGTAATATTTGATCCTTGATTTGTAAAATCTCCTGCGCTGGGCAGAGCAAGGAGCCAGGACGATAAGCTGCGTAATTGATGTACTGTTCGTGTTAGCCAAGTCCATTCGTAAATTAAAGTCTAGGCAGTTCTCTTTCAGGTTCAATAGCGAACTTTGCTCAAAGACTATGGGTTTAGGCGATAAAGGATACAATATTTTAGAGGGAAAAAGCGAATATTATTGCTCCTAAGAAGTAAAAGTTACGGAGCCGGTTCAGCGCACACAAGCACTTCGCCATCTATTATTGAGTGATTGTCCTGTATCCTCTCCAGTTTCAAATTGTATATTCTTTCACACATTCCACAGTATGTATCCAAGTATTTACTAAGATTCCTCAATGGGTACTCAGGAATTTGGTAACACTCTTTAGGGGACACTTTGGAATTTTAAATCACCCCTCCCCCTACATTCTCAAGGGGTGATTCAGGAATTTAGACCACCCCTCCCCCTACATTCTCAAGGGGGTATTCAGGAATTTAGACCACCCCCCCCCCCCCCGCAATCACACCAAACGGGGGGGGGGGGGGGGGGGGGTTCACTACTCACCAAGCCTGAGGGGACTCAAACCCAGATCTGATTGATGGAGGGCGCGTTCTCTGACCGGTACACCACTTGTGCTTCCAATATTACTGTATTGGGGAAATACTGGACAGGTATAAGCATTTTCACTCCATTATTATTTATTCAGTATATAATTTATTCATTTCCTCCCTCCCTCTTTCATTCCTTTCTGCTTTAATACTACCTTCTTTCCCTCTCTCCATTTTTCCTTGCTTTAATTTGCCATTTATTTACCCATTCATTCTTTCATTTATTCATGCATTCATTCATTTCTTTATTTCAATCTTTACATCTCACAGATTTAGAAATGGCAATAGCTTACTGGAAAATTCTACTTAGCTCACGGTTCAAGTTTCTTGACTTATGGTCTTAATTTCTACTGAGTTGTAAGTATCATGAATGATTACAGTACAGACACTAACCAAGACCACTTGAACACAACTGACCAATCAGATAACATAAACTAGACAGAAATTGAACTGATATCAGCATTAGCCAATCAGATTATCACCTTCTCTCAATCTTATTACAATTATTGCTTCTGCAAAAAAATGGGGGAAAAAAGTTCAAATTATCAGGGATTTTTTTTTAAAAGGTATACTTTCTTAGCTTTCTTCTATCATGTGAATTTCTGGAAAAAGGGTACCTTTTTTCGGTTTTTTGTTTTCATAAGAATTTCTGAAATGAGGTATTCAAGAACAATAGCAAGAAAAAAAGTTCACAAGATTTAGGAAATGTCTCGAAGCAAAATAAATAAAAAATTCCTACCCTTTTTATCAAAACTTTTTTTCACCCATGCTAGTCAGTTGTGAAACTAAAAGGCAAAGAAAATCTAGACTTTGTATCCAATTAGATATTCTCTATCCTGGAATCAAGCTAAATCTTAGCCTGCGTAGCATGGCCTCGCGAGGGGAGGAGTACTGGGGAGGAGAAGGGAAGGAATACGCAAAATGTTCGTGCACAAAAACAGGGCATCGATTTTGATCGTCTATCATAATTTATTCAAAGAACATTCACGAAGCCGCGACTTACAAACTATGACTTGCAAACTAAAGACTTGCGAAACGACTTGCACACAGCGACTTTCGGTTTTTGACTTATGCTCAAGCCGCCGTCCACATCGATACCACGAATAATACAACCTGAACGGGACGACGGCCAGGCTCGTGACCATGGCACCTGTCAATCAGCGCGTTTCGGCGCGAACACAAACTTTCCCTCTTAATAGTTCGCCTCAGATCAATCTCGTACCCAGAGTCTTCCAGCGCCTTCCTGTCGTCAGCGAATGGAGAGACTCTGGGGGAAATCGGATTTTTTTACGCATTTTGATTGGCTATCAAAACCAAGGAAAAGAGTCTTACCGGCGCTAGCCCGCTGACCAAAAAGCCGGAAGACACTGGGCTCGAGATTGCCTCAGACAAACAAGGTCTACGCTTTGATTAAATCTTTGACTTCGCGAATTCGACGAGATGGTCCTCAATAATACTACGAAGAGTACATAACTAGGATCCTAGCATTATAATTTATTGCCACACGTGGAAGATGTTTTTACAAAAAAAATCTACTTTCTACGACGTCTCTACCACGAAAGAGATCAATAAATATAGGATATTACATGGTCGCGCGGAGATACGAATTTTATCTTCGAGTGTTGATATTATCTCTCACGAGTGAGCGCAGCGAAAAAATAACGGAAAATTTGAGACTTGCTGAGCAAAAAGTCGAAATTTGACACCACCAGTGTTGATATAAATCGTATCCCCACTGGCCACTGGTGGGAGTGGGGATGGCATGTGCTAAAACATGGACTGGACTGGACCCGAGAAAACATGGACTGGACTCGGAAAACATGGACCCAGATAAAAAACCTGGACTCGAGGTCAAATGTCTATAGATGATCTTCTGGTGCCTGTGTACATCATATTATATCGTATTGCAGTGTAATATTAACAAGCTTAGACAGTTATACTCGTTCTTGTTCTCAAAATGACATTTCATCGATTATTTTTTAGCCTTCCGCTTAGACAGCGCTGTCAGCACGCACGGTCGACCAATCATGTCTGCAGGTCCTCCTTCCTTCCCTCCTAACCATTCCACCTCACCTCCGGCCCCTCACGAGAGCCTCCTACGCAGGCTAGCTAAATCTAGGCAAATTGTATGACCTGAATTTTAAAATTTTCAAGAAAGTGAAATTGCGACAATCTCTCACTGATTGGATCCAAGCTAATTACTAGACACTCTATATTAAGCAACGAAACATCTACCGCTGTTAGCAGAGTCCTTTTTCATCAGTAAAGCAAAGAGAATCAAGAAAAAGAGAAAGACGATCGAAAAGGAATATCTCGCTTTTGGTTGGATAATTATTTCCCATTTTCTCGTAGAAGTAACTACACTTTAGTAATGTTATTATCTAATTGATTTTCAACAACGAAAGTGATATTTAGAATTAATTAATAAATTAGAAAATTTCTTAATTAATTTTCGGAAACTTACGTCATAGTGAAGTCCATCGAGTTATGGCACGTTAATTTAACCAATCAGATCGCGACTCGCGATCAGAACATCGAAGTTTTCTTCCCTGTGTTACTGTAAAGCTTTTTTGCAGCTGACTTTGTCATTTCTCCCTTTCTGTGAATGGTTTTACTGCCATTTATTTTTTCGTTTGAAGAGTAACGTATCATATTTCGTTCCGACCATCACACGAAAGTGTCATATTTCATTTCGCGCGCTCCTCGGCAGTGCGTGCTCCTGACAGCGCTTCTGACAGACAAGACATATAAGACAACAAGAATGGACTAGCAAAACAGAAATGACATCAAAAAAAGCCCTGGTGTTTAGTTTAATCGTTGTCCAGGCATGCATTCTGCTATTCCTCATCAAAAGTAAAGTCTGGAACTTGGATCATTTCGGTCATCGTGTTCGTAATGTTTGGACGAGTTGGAAAAATGACTCCGAGGCAGTTGAACCCGGTGTTGAAGTATTTGGTGTAATCGATTTGAATGATCAACAGTTTAGTTGGTTGAATGAACCTGCAAAGAACATCACTCGCAGTACCTCTAGACCTATAGCTATACCCACTACAGCCAATGTGTCAACTGAACAGTCAACGCTTTCTTCCTCCCTTGGGAGCAAGATTATTAAACCTGACATTGATCAAGGCAAGGGGGGGATATTTCTTCTCGTTCTGGTAACCACGGTTCCTAAATCTTTCGAGAGAAGAGAACTCATTCGAAATACTTGGGCTAAAGCTGCTCAAACTCCACTTCAAGAAGGCCTAAATCTTTCGAATTTCACGTCGTATGTCGTGTTTATGCTAGGAATATCTGAAAATCCCGAGCAGGACAACGCAGTTGAAGAAGAGTCAGGAAAATATGGAGACATACTTCGAGCCCCGTGCATCGAATCTTACAGAAATATCATTTGTAAGGTATGGTTTGCGTTTGAATGGGCTCTGCCATATCATCCTAAGTATATTCTTAAGGTAGATGACGATATTTACGTCCGTATCCCAAGGTTCGCCTCGTGGTTGTCGAAGGAGAAGGTGCCATCTGATAGACTTTATGCAGGATATGTGCACTATAGAGCCTATATTTCTAGAAATCCAAGAGACAAGCATTATGTTAGTAAATCTGAGTATAAAGGACAGTTTTTCCCGAACTATTGTGCTGGGCCGTGTTATACTTTTTCAGGAGACTTGCTGGATGAATTTTTAGAGGAGTCCAAAACAGTTCGTAAGTTTAAGGTCGAGGATGCCTATCTTGGATTGGTAGCCAAGAGAACTGGAGTACGGCCCGTTGATATAGGAGGTAAGCTCTTTGTATGGGATAGGTCTTTGTCCCGTTCAGTTCGTAGATGGAAAGACCACAGGCTATCAAGAGTCATTTGTTTAGGTGATAGCTTAACCCTCGAAGCTATCAAGTATATACATGAAAGGTTTGGGAAAATTGACAGTTCGTCTTATCAGATGGTTGACGTTTGAATTTTAATATTTGTGTTGTATTAACTACAAAAAAATTGCATACATAAGGTTATTGTCAATTATTGTTTTAAAGTCGTTCTTACTGTTTGAATGTTTTCTCAAAGATTAATGAGTTATAGTTTCAATCTGTGAATTTGAAATAGACATTAATTAGTTTAATTGATAATTAATAATTCATTAGATTAATCAGTATCTAAATGTCTTTACAAAATTATTCATTTATCTATTAAACTCAAGTTTGATATGCTCAAACGAACCAACCAAGAAGAAAGAAAAAAGGAAAAAAGAAGCTAGGACTGAAAACAGAATATAATCAGTTAATCAAGTAAATTTCTATTTCACAGATTTATTGAAATAACTTTTTTATGACTTGCATATTTATTACAACTTATTATTATTATTTATTATTATACATTTTACTCACTATCTCGCTTCTGATTGGCCTAGAACCCTTGGCCAATCCATGATATCTTGTGAACTCGACATGATAAATGTATTATCTGTAGGTAAAACATAACACATAATAAAACAAAATACTTTTATCATGTTGAGTTCACTCAAGTTCACAATGGAAATGGAAATACGTTCTACTTTACGTGCTATTTTTTCAAAAGCAGAATTAAATATTTATTCTTAGTTTACAAAATATATAATAAAACAATTATTGAATTTGGTTTTCGCATGAGTAAATATCAAGACCTCAGCAATTTTATCTGCCTCAGCCTGCGGCTTCAGCAGATAACACAGCCTTGGTCTTGATAATTTACGATATCATGCTCAACCTCATTCAATATTTTTTTATTATTTTGCAGCTAAGGATTTTATTCATCTATTGTTAATTATCTAATAATCAACCAATCAAAACTGAGAATTCAACATTGTATTTTTATTAGCATTTCCCAATTCCCTGCTCAAAATATGCTAACCGAAAATCATTGACCCATAATTTCTTTTGAGGAACGTGGTCAACTCATCTGGATGGACTGCTTTGGATGAGTGATTTTCATCACCTTTGAAACAATAAACATGCTCATAGACCTTATGCAAAATCCCTATGAATAAGGAATACTGCTTTCCACTCAGCTTTTAAATAATTAAATTCACAACAGCCAGCATTCAAAAGCATTTTATAAGATTTTTGGTCTATCATAAATACTAGGGAAGGTACAGCAATTTAAAATTAGAAGGAATTGTATGTGAAACACAGCCATGTTTTTGGCACATTTTAAGAGCTTATGACAATGCAAACAATCATTATTATTCTTTGAAACTGTGCACAATTACTAATTCGCTGATTGTCATTCATTTGAAGACAAAATATTATTTCTTTTGCATAGTTATGCAAATTGGCAACAACCAAAAGTTCATAAGGTCTATATTTCTAAAGCTTATTTTTCATACATTCTTAGGTAATTATACTGACAGTTAGTGGGCTTACTTCTAGTATTTATTTGCTGAACAGGTTTAGATAATTACTTGTAACCTTTCGTTGTATGAAAGAAACATAATAATGAGAAAGCCTATTAAATATTTTAGAGATAAAATATTGATGATATTTGAGAACTGGGTAGTTTGAGCAAAGATATTTTGTTTTTTTAAATTCCAATTTTATGTCAAAATTCAAAGGATTTTTTCTTTCTTTCTTTTTTCTTTTTTCTTTCTTCTATTTTTATTTGCCAAATGAATTAGTTCCATTTTATTTCATTAACATAAAGCAGGCTCTCATAACATCATTTGGTTCAGTAATGTTTTACCATTTCAAGCTCATTGGGAATAAGAAAGTTTTAAAAACAATCCTTTGTTTAACAAAAATTGTATAACGGTTGACACCTGAGTCAATAAAGTAAGACATAAGAGGAAAAAGAAAATACTTTAATTTATGAAATCAAACTTTCCCATTCTCATTTTCAGTCAAAATTTTCACATTTTAAAAAGTTAAAATTGCATGCAACATTTTTAACAATGCATTTTATGAATGAAAAATGTGACCAATTTTCCTAACAAAATTTACAAACTTGTCAGTCAGTTTTAAATACATGTTGTTGCTATCTAAGCTTTTGAATAAAATTCTTATTGTACAAGAAAGAGTTATTTATGAGTAATTTATTAAAGATAAAAATTTTTGCTCCTTTATGGAAAGATTTTAATTTTTTCTCCCCTCCATAAAAATCAACGAGTTTAGAAATTGAGGCTGTTCTTCTCCTTTATCCCTTGTGTGAATCGATTGGAAATATGATTTATTTTGAACAATAAGATTATTTGAGTTCAGTGCTTCATTTTCAGAAGGTTTGAAGCAGTAGAAAAGTTCCTAAAATAAAAAATATCAAGTGTTCATGGTTCAAGTGTCCTCACTGTAATGTGGGGGGAGGCCCACGGGTGAAAAAATCCTAGCTAGTCCTAGTCTCTCTCTCCAATCACAACAGTTAGTGCCCGTCGGTACCTACGTACATGGAGTAGTGGTGTGGCATCTAGTAACGGAAGAAGATCGTGTTTAACATGGCTCAGCAAGGGTATGGCCATCCTCCTCCAGTAGAATACCCTAACCAGGTACCTGAACAAGGCTATGGAGCTCCACAGCCGGGCTATCCTCCCCCTGCTGGTCAATATCCTCCACCTCAACAAGGATACGCTGCTGGTGCACAACCCGGCTATGCCCCACCAGTCGCACAGCAACCTGGTTATGCGGCAGGTAAATAATCTTACTAGTAATCACAGGGGGAAAAAAACAACCTTAGTCTTAAATAAACTTAATAAATCTATGAGGAAAACCTCGGTCATTTCCTCGCTACTGTCTTTTTCCTTATGATATGAGGTTTTATAGGTTATTGTATGTTGTAAGTTTGTATTATTTAAGCACCTATTTAAGTTATCTTTGCACGGGAACCAATTTTACAACTTCATTGAATACAGGTCAAAAACAATCATTATTTTCTTCTTCTAAGTATTTTCTTTTCTTAATTTTCATAAACACGGATGTTTTAGATTGTGAATAAGTAAATTCTAATTACACTACATCGCAAACTTTGAACTTCAATATAAGCTTAAGTTATCATTGGATCGGGTTACGCGAAATGAAGCTAAGGCAACGAGTTTAAACGGGATTTTGCACTATAATCGGGAAGAACTTAAAATTGAAAGACTTGAAATCCTAAAGATACAATAAAGATTTTTGATCAATCTAGAAATTCCATCGGATTTTCGTTATTTAGTGATTTCGAAGTGCGGTATTCAAGATCGTATTCTAAAATCGTTCACTTGAATATAATTTACGCATATAAAATGGTTTAAAAATTCTCTTTTTTTCAGCCCCTCAAGGACAGATGACATGGATGCCTGCTCCACAAGCACCGGCAAACTGCCCACCAGGACTAGAATATTTGACTCAAATCGACCAACTTTTAATCCACCAACAAGTTGAGCTTCTAGAAGGTATCGAAGCTGGGGAATTCGAACCCAGCATGTTTTGTTAAGGTCATTGTGTTCGCAATCAGTCCATGAGTTTTAACTTAATCTTACTTTTATCTGAAGAAATCGAAAAAAACTGTCTAATGTTTTCTTTTTTTTTCATAGCTTTTACTGGTTTTGAGACGAATAACAAGTACAAAGTAAAAAATAACATGGGACAGCAAATTTATTTTGCAGCAGAAGGTAAACACGACCTCGCAAAAATCTCAAAATTATCAAGTAAAACTGACAGGTGAAGCTTGTCAAACCCATCATTTTCTTTTTCAATTTTTTTGCGCAATTTTTTTATAATGTGCGTGTTTTCTTTTTATAGTATTAGGGGATTTTAAGGCTTTTGGCTTCAAAGTATTTAAAAAAATGGTATCAACTTAATTAATATTTCTATTCTGTACGTATTCTCTAAGGTTATTAGTTACTAATATGTTTTGTACGTTTTTATGTCTAAGGCTATTTATCTTTGAAGTAAAAAACATACATTTAATAACTTTTAAAACAAATTTATTTTTGAAATATGTCGGTTTTACTTTTCCATAAAAAAATCAAAAATATTCAAGCAAATTTGGTATTTATATCGAAAACAAATATCCAGTGACTTGTTTTGTTTTATTTGGTTGTGGTTTCCATGGTGAAGGGTTTAGTATATATTCATGAGTTGAGTTAATAGTTCATAGTTGTTTACCTATATTTTAAGACATTACTTTTTTGTCTGTAAATTTTTACCATATTTTAATTTTGATTTAATTTTTGTTATTTTTATTCTTCATGTCATTTTTTATTTTGTCTTCATATTCTATTTTATATACACATATATTTTTCTTCTTTCACTTTTGTCTTCCTGTTCTTGAATTATTTATACAAATTGGTGTAATTTAATATTCCATACTGGCCTTGAGGAAGCTTCATATTTGAATGAATAGAACACTGAAGTAAATGTCAAAATTATGTCTTTGACAATATTTAAAAAAATGTATATATTCTAATGGGCAAAAATCAAACTATAGAAGTACATGCAAATAAACTTTACTGCCAAGGATTAATTATGACTAGCTTACAATCCAAATCTAAAATTACAAGCTGTTCTCCTTATATTTTTATGTGAGTTTGAGACCTAGCTTTAATTATTATGATCTTAGAGATATAACATTTCACATTAATTTTGTAAGAAGATGAATGGCAGTATACGTCTTACACATTCTTAATAAATATATTTTGACTTTTTTGTAGACATGAACAAGTTCAATTTGTATGCCTTTGTATTGATAGTCTCAACTCTTTTCAAAGAAGCTGTACTCAGCTGTTGATTTAACATAATTCTGCTTACTTTAGAGCTGTTAAGTTGTGATGTATTTCCGGGTCCAACTGCTCAAAAATACCGCTAAAATAAATCAAAAAACGTACTCAATGATTTAACCCCCACCTGAAACAATTAGAACTTAGGACAACAAATCCTGTCATGAAGAAAAAGTAAAAAAAATCTTTATAGAACTGCTTTTGGTTTTGGGCCAAAAGTCATTTTTCCATTCGAGTGACTTCACACTTAACAGCCCTATATATGGCACTAGTCTTGACCAACTTGGAGCAATCTGATTGGTTCCCCAAGTAGTCGGAACCCTGCAGTTTGGACTGGCCTGTCAATTTAAGTTCTTTTAATTTTCTTTCATTGTGTAAGGAATATTTTACTGAACAGTCTCTTGATGAATAGAAGGCTCATTTTGATGGAAAAGCAAAACATATTGATTTCAAAATACTTAAAAGTCAAAGTAGAATTTTGATAAAGGTTTTGATCATTATATAGCCTTTAAGGGATTGGACGAAATACAAGTCCTTTGAAAAAAAAAATCAATTTAATCAATGTTATGCAGTTACAGTTTTAATGTTTTTTAGTTGCAAAAGGTATGTTATACCACTCCTTTGGACTAATATAATATAAGCAATAATAGATAAATGTAATAACGAAGAGGCAAGATTTGCTGTTACTCCGAGTTTCGTGCTTATGCACTCGTCAGACAGTATTTAATGAAAGACATTCCTATCAACTAGATATAAATACATGCTAAGACAATAGGCTAAGTGCTATATTACGATAGGTGATACGCTTGATTACACTTTCGGTTTTTTCGATGAGTTTCTTGAGGTAGGAGTTTCTTGGTGGGATAGGAATGTTCTTCATTGAATATAGTTGAATCTTGTTTTCTCCATTGTGGATGACGGCGATCGGCGAAAAGTACTCTACTGTTGTTAAGCAGGAGTGAATATAATCATATGAGGAAGTAGCATGTATTTATATCTAGTTGATAGGAATTAATGTCTTTCATTAAATACTGTCTGACGAGTGCGTAAGCACGAAACTCAGAGTAACAGCAAATCTTGCCTCTTCGTTATTACATTTATACTTTGCTCTACACCATATGTGTATTGAGCACTCTTTAATGGGATCAGCTACTTCCTCATATGATTAAGCAATAATAGATGTATAAAGAAATTAAAAAGGACTAGACCTTTTTGCTTTACCGAAATTTTTCGACTTCATGGATGCGCACAAAACAAAAGATACTTGTTTTTCGTTGTTATTAAAAACAAGTCAGACCATACCAATGCACAACACAAGTTTATGTATGTAAGGGTATAGTAAGATATTTTAAAATTAGGCTTTCTTGATAAATGTTCAGCACCTTCCAAATCCACCAATGATTATATATGTAAATGTATTTACTTTGAAGCACAGGTGGCATAACAATGAAAGCACTCCTCTCTACTGTAGAAATTCCACTGAAAATCCCATTTATTTTTTGTTATATTTCATGTTACTTATTAAAAAGTGGCTGCCTACTATAGAAAAAATCCAGGAAAAAGTTTTTTAATCACAATTTTTTTAACTCAAATTTAATGCTGATTTTAAATCTGGAAAGAAAAAATGGGTGTCCTGAGGTTGTTTTCGGGATATTCACGATTTTAAAAACCTCAAGCATATCAATGAATTTTTGAAGAAAAAGAAGCGAAACCAATGCTCTAGGGAAAAATCTTTTGAAAATCCACAAAAACTTATAGAACTGCTTGCAAAGTTTGAGGGTTATGACCTGTTGAAGTTTAAAGTGTGTGTGGTTCTTCAATAAAAGTTTGAAGGTTATTCGTGCACACGCACATAGTGGCATCAGATTGCCGTCTTCATGTTGTCACTGTCATTGCGTAGTAGCGTGCCCAGTGGCTTCATTTTTGGATAGTGACTTTGCATAAATTATCACAATAAATGTAATATAGAAAGATAAAGATTTTGCTTCTACCAACAAATGTCTTTTAATCACAGTCTCATCCAACCATAAACTTTAAATTTTTTTTTGGACAGACACGGACTGCTGCACTCGGCAGTGCTGTGGACCAGGACGCCCATTTGAAATGAAAATCCTGGACAATTTCCAGCGAGAGGTGATCCATTTGACTCGCCCACTTCGCTGTTCTTCTTGCTGGTTTCCTTGTTGTTTACAAGAGGTTGAGGTTCAGTCACCTCCAGGGACAGTAGTGGGATACTGTGCCCAGCTGTAAGTACTGGTAGTGATATATATTATGAACATGGGCAATCAAGGAGAGGTAGATAAGGTGGCTATATAGGCAACCCCCTCCCCTTTTGCTGTTCCTCTTCCTTGTTGTTTACAAAAGGTTGAGGTTCAGTCGCCTCCAGGGAGTAGCTATTGTGGGATATTGTGCCCAGCTGTAAGTACTGGTGGTGATATTAGAACAACCAGCAGATTTTGGAGGCATTTATTGGGCATCTAGGCTCCCTGCTGATTTGCACCATTTACAGGTGAGTAACTGCGTTAACTTTTGTCTTTTTTTTATTTCAGTTGGTCAATTTGTATCCCAAAGTTTGCCATACAGAATGCAAATCGTGAGACAGTTTTACTGATTGAAGGACCTCTGTGTCAATGGAACCTTTGTGGTGATGTTGAATTCCAGGTCAGTAATATTTTTAACCAGAGTAAACTTTTGAAATTGGTTCCAGAATCTCTCCTAAAGAATCGCAAGCTCAGATACAAAGTCATTAAAATTTGGAACTTGAAAAGGGGTTTGTGAATCCCTTCAAGCTCTTGTCTGATTGTGCCTGGGAATCCCCTCAAAGCCTCCTATAGGGATAACTGGGAATCCCCTCATACCCACAGCTCTGAGTATAACTGGTAATCTCCTAAAGCCGTCCTGATTATGCCTTGGATTCTCCTCAAATCCTCCTCAGTGGATGCCTGGGAATCCCCTCAAATGCTTCTCTGGGTATGTGTGAGAATTGCCAAACTCTCCTTTTGGTATGCCTGGGAATCCCCCTCAAATTGCCCTATGTGCAGGGTCATATCTAGGCGGTCCTAGGGTGCCAGTGACAGTGACCGCTTTTAAGAAAAAGACTAAAGCGGGAAATACATGTTGCGATTTGTCTGCCAAATTCATTGTCCTGACACCATTGAGAAGCAAATCGTGTTTGAGTTTAGAGCCCGATAGAAGGCCCTTTCAAAATAATTGAAACAGCCCGATTCAAGAAATCTGTAGCATGGTCACAGATTTTCTCATGTCAGCCCGATTTTTAAATTCAAATCGAGCTTGAATCAGTGCACTAATGTACACAGACGATTTGCTTGCCGACACATTCTGACGAATAATCAGGCTGAAAATGGCAGCATGTAGATGGGCCTTATTAAATAATAAAACAATGTGGCTGTAGCAGTGAATAACAAGATTTGATAATCATATAGCCTCCAGAAGAATCTCCTAAATAATCTTTTTTATTGAGGGGACAAAAAAAAATTTGTGCACTTCCCTTTGAAAAAATTCTGAACATACCCCTGGTGGGGATGCCCAGGAATCCCCTCATACTGTCTTCTTAGGATGCCTTAGTCCTCATTGTCTTGTTGTGACTATATTTCCTTTGTTCAGGTCTTGTCAGCTGATGGTCAAAATCAAGTGGGGAAAGTCTCTAAACAATGGTCTGGCCTTGTAAAAGAGATGTTCACTGATGCTGATAATTTTGGAATAACATGTAAGCAGTACAGTTGACTTTTAAAAATAATTTGCCCTTAAATGAGTTTATCTTTTGGGGTACTTACGGAGGCTACTTCTGTCTGAAAAAGTCTTGTTCTAACTTTCTTGTTCACATTTCTTTTTCAATGCAGTTCCTATGGATCTTGATGTGAACATAAAAGCAGTTATTCTTGGTTCTAGTTTCCTTATTGTAAGTTTTAGTTTCATCTACCATGGCAACCTCCATCATCATGTTCTGTCCAGTCATTTATCCATTCATTTACACATCCATCCACCTATCTCTTCGTCCCTCCCTCCCTCCTTTATTCCTTCCATCCACCCATTCTTCCATCCATCTATCCATTCACCCACCCATCCATCCACCCACTCACCCATCCATCCATCCATCCATCCATCTATCAACCCATCTATCCATCTATCAACTTTTCTTGTTTGTTCAAATTTTTACTTTTTATTTCCATCAACATTTGATATCTTTGTGCATTAATGGTTCATTACTATTTTCATATTCCTTTGCAGGATTTCATGTTCTTTGAGGAGGCACAGAAACATGATGACTAACATTGCTAATTCTTCCATCTCAAATCATTTATAACCAAGGATTGATCTATTTCATTACACATAATTATGTCAAACAGAATCAAACTATGATCAAACAGAAGTGATTTAAAATCAAATAAGTGTATATAAAGATCACTGATATGTATATCTATATAACTATATATATATATATGTATGTGTATACGTGTATATGTATATCTATATATCTATATATATATATGTATGTGTATACGTGTATATGTATATCTATATATCTATATATATATATGTATGTGTATACGTGTATATGTATATCTATATATCTATATATATATATATATATATATATAGGCTTGGATATTTTACTGAGATTTCTAAAGCACTTTCAGTGATTTTTTATTTGCAAGGATTCCCTGCATGCAGTTGTGGTTTCAGATAGCTAAAGAAATGGATCCCTTTATAATTTATGCTTGCTTGCTAAAAAATCTGTACAAACGGCAAGGTTTGATACCTCATAAGTTTGTAAAAAACTCAGTGTGATAAAAGTGCTAAAGGCTGAAATTAGAAAATAAATTCAAACATACTAGACTAGTGGTTGTTTGGATCTCAAACTAATTTTAAAAGGCTGCCAATAAATATTTTCAGAATTCAATGATGCATGCATGCTTTAGCTCACCAAGTTCTCATTTAATTATGCGAGGCAATTCAACTTGTTTCTTGCGTCATTTAACCACCAAGTTTCCATAGTGCGTGTATTTATCATGCATTACGTTTATGGCATCTGATCGAGCTGTATCAAGAATGCTTTTTATGGGAGTGAATTCTTTTTTAAGGTGTGTAGAAAAGATTTTGAAACAGGAAAAACCCATATATATAAGGACACAGACTGTAAAATCTATTGAATTTTTATTTTGCTAAACATTTTCTTGGCTAATCAATAAAATCATTACACGAAAGCTATAAGTATTTGTTGAGTTTACTGCAGTAAATGATTGTTAAAAATAGCAAAAACTGTCAAGGTCAATTGATGCGGAAACGTGACGTTAATCATGACTTACGTAATACACCTGTAAAATAGATGATGAGTGAAGTTGGTTTGCGTATGGTGATGGAATATGAAATATATATGTGATCGTACCATACTGAATGGACTCAGAAAAAATTCCCATCTGGGGCTCAGAATTTTTTCTGAGTCGATTCAGTATGGTACGATCACACATACATTTCATAGATGATGAGTATCGTAACGTTTGACAATATTAATTTAAATATGCAAATATTTATATAGAAATTAATTTGATATTAGTTAAGGTATTAAAAGATAAGTATTTTTAAAGTGTTAATCTACTACTGTCGAATATGAATTTTGCAAATCCTAGGGATCGATAGCCTGCGTCACATCCAGACTGTCTGTAGGTGTGTAAGTCCAAACAAATAAAAGAACATACAGACAGTGCGACATGCCTGAGTGTATGACGTTAAAATGGCTTCCCGTCCTACACCAATCAGGGAGCACCACAAAACACTTACTAGCTAAAGCGTGCAGCTTTGCTATAAATAAAAATATTCTGCAAAGCTGCTTCATACCATGGCACAACAACCGCAGCCAGGAGGTTATGGCTACCCTCCATCCACACAGCCAGGATATTATCCTCCAGATCAACCAGGTTATCAACCCGGTGGCTACCCACCGCCTGTAGTTCAACAACAACCCGGTACGAATCTTTGTTAGAACTTTTTGTTTTTAGTTGTTTGTTTTGTCAACAAAGGCAAGGTTTACAACAGCAAGAAACAGGTGCTACAATTGGCCAAGTAATATAATTAAAAAAAGACCAATGATGACTGATCATGAGAAAAGAGATTCTCTGTCTTCGTAAGCCAAATGGCCATTTTAAAATTTCGCCATGAACAAACTGCACAAAAAGTTTAACGAACAGTCATTCGAAAAGGTCATTCGATTTTTATCATCAAAAGTACCAACGTATGAAATATTTTTAATGATTCGTGGTTTTTATTTCAACTGTTGACAAACCAGCGGACGTCCATTTTCATGCTTGGTTGAACTTAAAGATTTAAGATTTAGAAGTCGAATCATTTCAAATAAAGTTAACGGACTGCAAAGTGATCGATGAAACTGTGTCCCCTTTCTTTGGCCGAACCTGAGTAGTTTTGCTATATTCTTTATTTTAGTATATTCAAGTATAACTTTGCTATATTCTATAAACTCAATGTCCAAGTGTTCAGTGGATTATATTTTAAGCTTAGCTATTTTTGTTTAATGTACAAGAAGGTTGCTACTTATTTATCGATCGCTCGTTTTACTTTCTGTTCCCTGAAGGACAAATATGGATGCCTGCTCCGCAAGTACCACAAAACTGTCCACCAGGATTGGAATACCTAACTCAGATCGATCAAATACTAGTGCACCAACAAGTGGAACTTCTCGAAGGTGATTCCAACATGCAATGCTGTGTTGTGTTTTAATTTTTAAGCTTTTGTTCTAATGTTTAGTCCTTTTGTATGAACTTTGAATAAATAAACAATAATATGAACTCTTTTTTTTCCCCCTTTTTCCTTAGCGTTTACTGGCTTTGAGACAAATAACAAGTACAAAGTGAAGAATAATATGGGACAACAGATTTATTTCGCTGAAGAAGGTATTTAGAACATTTTTTCTTCGCGCACTATTTCCTATCTTATTGTGTTGTGTTTCTGCAAGTATTAACATGGTTCTCGCGAATCTCATTGGATAAAGCATTAAGCACTTGTTAATGATAAGCTTTTTAAGAGGACTTAGAGTTCATTATTTCTGGATGCCATCTTGGTTCAACTATAAGAGAGTCTATTTTTTTCAACGCTATTGTCGAACAAAGTTTCACAAACTTTAGCGGACGTCACATATCAAGTTCAAAATGAGAGTTTTACTAAACTCGTTAAAAGAAACAAAAAATCAAGAAACAAGAAGTATGGACTTTCATTATGAATATTTTTAATCTCCTCTTGTTCATATTCAAAATGTGTTCAGCTTTCATCTGGCATTTTCCCGCCATTTTGACTTTGCTGTCAGTGGCACAGGAACCCCAATCCATTTTTTCTTCAAATCTAGCGGCTTATAATAAAATGTGTGTTTTTTGAAAACTGATTTGCTTTTTATTATTGATTCGGCAGACACTGACTGTTGTACTCGTCAGTGCTGTGGACCTGGACGTCCATTTGAAATGAAAATCCTGGACAATGCTCAACGAGAAGTGATTCACTTATCACGGCCACTCAGATGCTCAGAGTGTTGCTTTCCTTGTTGTCTGCAAGAGATCGAAGTCCAGGGACCGCCAGGGAATGTGCTGGGATACTGTGTTCAGCTGTGAGTTGGTTGTTGCACTTATGGAAATGGCTGATTTAGTTGGTAAAGGGATGAAATAGTTTACGGGTCTAATATCGGGTATATTGGTATCTCGATATCCCCTGAAAGAGTCTGATATCTCTCAGCTGTAACTACTGCGGTTTCACTTTCCTTGAGCAAAGCTTTACTTGTTTGACATGAAATATTTCCCATGATGCTTAGCAATTTTAGATTCTAGGTTTTTGGTGATAAATATTATTGGAAAGAGTATATATACCCGAAAACTACCCCTGGGCGGACCAAAGACAACCTTTGACAACCTTTGACTTGCTTCTTAGCCTGCGTAGCGGCGCATTTTTGGGGTTTTTGGGGGAGGGGGTGGGAGGCTGGGTAGGTCTCCCGCGGCTTAACATCTTTAGGAGATCGATGGGTCTGTTCGCCTACTTCTTTACTGATCCAGAAGGGACAGCAACAGCAGCAGCAGAGTCATACATATGTTAATGAGAGCGATTTATTTTCTTTTCAGTTGGTCGATTTGTTATCCTAGATTTGCCATCCAGAATGCAAATCGTGAAACAGTATTAAAAATTGAAGGACCTCTGTGTCAGTGTAACCTTTGTGGCGATGTTGAATTCCAGGTCAGTAAGGATATTCAGTTATGGTATAAGGGTAGGGGATGAGGTCGATCTGATGGACCCAATATGTAGATATGAGGGTGGGGTAGGGATACAAGGTACAAGGGGAATCCTAGATTTTGTAGTCAATAATATCTTTATTTATTATATGAAATAGAGTGTGATATTGAGTGACATCAAAATGATAAGATTGATATCCCCACTCCCACCAGTGGCCAGTGGGGATAAGATTTATATCAACACTGGTGGTGTCAAACTTCGACTTTTTGCTCAGCAAGTCTTAGATTCTCCATTATTTTTCATTGAAGATTTCATATAATAAACAGAACATTACATGGCCGCTTGGAGATACGAATTTGATCTTCTCGTGCTGAAGATACTCGAAGATAAAATTCGTATCTCCGCGCGACCATGTAATATCCTATATATATCTCCGTTTTTGATATTGCTATATTGATGCCGGTTCACTCGTCCGTGCTTTGCGAAATAATTCCTATTTAAAATACAAAAAAAATTTTTACTTGATTATGAAAAGAAAAACATTATTGTATAATGATGCGGCCCCTTTTTGATCCTGACTTGTATTTTGTTTTTTTAGTTTGAATTTGAATTTTACAACTTTATTGGGCAAAAGCTGTTAATATATTACATGAAAATAGTTTTCGTATTTCCGGGTCCAACTGCTCAAAAATACTGCTAAAATAAAGCAAAAAACTTACTCAATGATTTAATCTCCACCTAAAACAATTAGAAGTTTGGACAACAAATCCTGTCATAAAGAAAAAGTAAGAAAAATCCCCCGGGGGGGGGGGGGGGGTACTACCACCCCAACTTGGGTGGGGGTGTACCGCCAGGTCCTCAAAACCCTGACCCTATCCCAGACCTAGAATTTTGATTTCATATACCCTACCCCAGACTAAACCTAAGAATTGTAAACCCTATCCCAGACTAAACCCCAAAATATACACCCTATTTCAATAACTATTTGGCAATTGTTTAATTGAATTTAAATCGTTTTTTTTTTTTTTTTTTTGTGCCGGCAGAAAACGTAGCCTACCAGGCTAAAACAACTAAAACATAACCCTATCCCAGAAAAATGTCAAAAAGATACCCTATCCCAGACAAAAACCTTACCCTTCCCCAGACAAATTGTGAAAAAATGATACCCTACCCCAGACCTAAAAGCCAAAAAACCATACCCTATCGGGCGGCACATACCCGTATAGCAAATATAGGGGAGTACCCCCCCGAGGAAAAATCTTTATAGAACTGCTTTTCGTTTTGGACCTAGATGTCGTTTTTCCATAAGATTGACGTCAGCTCTATATCTCCGATATCTCTTTTGAGCTTAGTTAACAATCTCCGTTTACAGCAGTTTTCAGTCCATCCTCTTTGTAAGAAGGAAGAAAGTGGACCCCGGCCAAAATCATATACGTATACCGAGAATAATGACTTGTTGAATGATTTGCGGTAATGACTTCTTGTCCCAGGTAGTGTCAGGCGATGGGAACAGCCAAGTTGGAAAAATCTCCAAACAGTGGTCTGGCCTTGCAAAAGAGATGTTTACAGATGCTGATAACTTTGGGATAACATGTAAGGAAATCCCTGATGATTCCCACTCACCTCCTTTCATTATACAATGCACCAAAGTACTAAGTCATTTACCGGATCCCATATAGACCCCTTGCAGCACGTCGGAATGCAGCTCAATTTGCAGGACAAAGCAATAGGTTCCAATTCTCAAGGTTTAAATTTTGTATTTATTTTGTCCTCCAAATTGAGCTCGATACTTTGTCGTCACGTGAAACCCAACGATGAATTTTCGCGCGCTGTCATTGGCTTCGCTTCTCGGCGAAATGTTCTTTTTTTCGGACCATTTTTCACCCTCGGACATTATCAGCCGATATCCCAGCGGCCGGAAGGGGTTTATTTACTAATTATTCTAAATACAATTTATTGTGGGAGGTGGGTTGAGATGAAGTACAGTATACTCGAGTACCATCCACTAAAACAAGGTGTGGCTTATTCTATTATTATTGTTGTTTTTTTTGTTGCAAAGTTCCTATGGATCTAGACGTCAACATCAAAGCTGTTGTACTGGGTGCTTGTTTTCTTATTGTAAGTGTCAGCTTATTTAAAGCGGTTTTCGTATGAGTGCGAAACCTACGGTACTTACTTACAGCACGTACACGGTACGACATGCCGTAACATTGAAGTGGCTTCCCATCAAAATGGTTATCATGCATTTAAGTGGGAAACCTACGGTACTGACTTACAGCGCGTACACGTTACGAAATGCATATGCTGTAACATTGAAATGGCTTCCCATAAGAATGGTTATCATGCATATGAGTGCGAAACCTACGGTACTTACTTACAGCGCGTACGCGTTACGAAATGCATATGCTGTAACATTGAAATGGCTTCCCATAAGAATGGTTATCATGCATATGAGTGCGAAACCTACGGTATTGACTTACAGCGCGTACACGGTATGACATGCCATAACATTGAAATGGCTTCCCATTGTCTTCCAGTAATTCATCCAATAACAACGCGTATAGTTACAGCTACAGTAAGAAATGGTACGACTACAGTACAGTTACGAATTAGCCGCATTGTTTCCCACTCATACGAAACCGCTCTATTAGCATAGGTAATAATAAGGTTTCGAGTTCAATTTGGGATTAATTTGCACGAGTGTGTTTTTCAAAGAGTTCAAATTGCCTTAACTAGGCAGCCACCCTTTTGGATTCATATTGTCGTTGTTTAATTCACTTGTTCGTATATCTCGTAGTCCCCCCCTCTTTTTTAATGAATTTTCTACTGTAATGCGCATTTTAAAACGAATGTTGAACTTGCGCAATATAAATAAATTTGATTATTATTATGATTATATTACACATATTTATTTAGTAGTCACGCGCTACCAATTTATTTCTGCCGTGTTTCCTTGGTCACGCACGGCTTTCTCGAATATATGATTGGCTGAACAGTCCTCTTATGTAAAATACTTGTGGCTTCCGCCCCTCCTCTACACCCTACTTCTCTCCTTTAGTTCTTATTACATTAGCATCACTTTACGTATTAGTCATCTTCATAATGAGAGGTGTCCATGCGGCGGGGTTGATTAGAAGCAACGCCCATAGCAACGCCATTAAAGGCGAGCTTCTACAACTCTGCTCATCGGATACGTTGAGTTTGTAACGAGGAAAAACAATTCTTCATTAGAAATCCAAGGTTAATAACTAGACTGATGTCATAGAAACCGGGTTATTAACCTCATAACGTATTCATCGGGTTTATATCCGAGATACAACCCGATGAATAATTTTAAAAAGACGTGTTAGGTAGGCAGTAATAAGTAAACTAATGCTATGATTTCAATGCACTATTTTCACTAGCCTCTTTTCTCTGATGATTTTTCAATTCCTTAGGAAAAAGTTTATAAAAATTTCATCTTTTACAGGACTTCATGTATTTCGAGGACTCACAACAAAACAACGATCAATGAGCAAGTAAAGTCAGACAGGATTTCTTGACAGCAGAGGCAAGTCAACCCTCTACACCATATCCCTCCTCTACATCTAGAAGATAGAAGAAGATACTTACATGATAGTGATTTTCATAAACCCGTGAAATACACTTTCTATTGTATTACGCATTACTTCACTCTAATTCTTTTGTTTTCTATTGTTTTTACCTGACTATTAATAATAATAATAATAATAATAATAATAATAATAATAATAATACGTCTTTATTGAAATAAGAAGAAAGTACACTTCTTATATTACAAGAACAAAAAAGTCGAAAAGTTACAAATTAATTACATCATAATTAAACAGTAGTCTGTTGCAAAAAGTGTTCATAAATCGAGAAGTATTAATTTTTGGTCTAGCTGCTGCAGAGTATCTTAAGTTATATCTAGTTGATTTAGGCTTAGGTATTAAACTATAGAGAGGATGGCTTTCAGTAGAGGCTGCCTTCTTATATTACACTTTAATAAGCACACTTTGTTTCACGGGTTAATAAAAACCACTCTATCCACATTCATGAGTTTTTTTTTTAAAAAAGATTCAAGTACTGCTAAAAACAGTACTAATCTATAATGAGTGGCAAAAATTAAGAAGTTTTTATATATCTTTTTTAACGAATGAAATAAAAACGCTAATTTTAAATTGATAAGGATGTTCGAATTTCATCTGCAGGCCTTTTCCACTCCCTAATTGCCATTTCCATGGGTGTGGGGTGCCAAATGCCAAGGTAGAATGGCTAAAACTCTTTCATTTTTGCTATCCACCTGAGAAAGTAAAAAAAAATATTTTCCCTAGCATTCAGGCTGAAGTGGACCCGACTTTCCTACTGAGGTTTCAACCTCAAAAATCGGCTGTTTGAAGACAAGTTGTGCATCACATCCGGTTTTGCCAAGAGTCTTTCATGGTCTCTTGGTTTTGCACATCTTAAAATACAGTAAATTTTGCAAAAAATTCATTTCAGTTTACATCTGCGCGTGTTTGCTCAGTGTCACTTCCACCCTGAAATGAACAACTTGACCAAACACTCGTGACGTCATGTTGGATAGTTCCGGACTTCGCCGGACACAGTGGAATGTTGGTCAAATTTATTTCCTTGACGCCAAAATTGTCTTGTAGTGATATACCAAGGAGTTGACTGTTATGACTCAACTTTATTCATGGGATAAGAATAACAAGATTTTAGTCAAGCTCACAGTTTCTTCTTTCTAATGCCTTACTTTTGTCGCACAAGTCCCTCAATGCTCCAATTACTGCAATTCTCAATATTCTGCGAACTCAGGCATTTCAATGGCTTGTTGTGGAATTGGTTTTTCGCTGCCGTCAATCAAAACTAGTCAGTCGATACCTTTTATATTTTTAACGGGAAACTCGTTACCGAGTTCGCAGTAAGAATGATGTCATCTTTTTTCTATGTTCCAATACCCCGTAAGCGCGGGTAGTTCGCAACGAACTTCGCAACACGTTGCGGTAAAGTAGTGTGAAAAGGACTGTAATAAGTAAAAGTTTCAACGATCCTTAGACATATTGTGGATGGATTAAACGGTGAGCGAGAGGTAAAAGCGGATCAGCGCGCCTCGGTCCGGATACTGCATAATTTTAGGCGTAATCTGAAGTACATACTATTATTAGGGTAATGATTGGAAATATAATGCTGCCTTTTCACGAAAAGATAACTGAAACATCTTGTATCAGTTCTTGTCTAGACCAAAATCATAAGATTTTATCTGGAAACTGAAATATTGCGGAAAACAGACAGAAATATTTAGGTGAGACCGAGTTGTTCCTGTTTGTGTTCGAAAAACGACAGTAACCAGAAATGATTGCAAAAAGGTTAAGGAACCGAGTGGAAAGGTTGTGTACTGCGTGCTGTTAGCGCTAAAACGCGTCAACTTGGATATAGTTAAGTTGTTTTGAAGGTAAGTCCGGTAAGGAGAGGAATTGCGAAGTTCGAGGCTTGTTTCGCCCTGAGTCTGCGGTTTAGGGAGGTAAATGTCGCTAATTATTTTTGGTGATTAAGAAAATGTAAAACGGAATAACACGAAATGGCATACATAGCATGGGTGGGTCATTCGTCATCCATGCATCGACATAAGATCAAGTAGTGCCTTGTATACTTTCTATTTCATAGTTCGTGCTAAAAATTGATAACACTCGCATTTATTTAACAATATTGGCCTGATAAAGAGAGATTTTAGGTTTTGGCATTTCATACCCTGAAATTCCATGGCTGACAATTTTTGCGTTTCAATTGCATACAAACCAGGAATAAAATGATTCAGACACTGTAATACTAATAAATAATTAAGATGTATTACTCAGTTATAAAATTATTCAGCTGTAAAATAATTTGGCAGTAAAATCATTGGGTCACTGTAAAGTTACTGTAATCAGCCAGTAAGGTCATCGCGCGTCAAATAGTGTAAAATCAGGACGAGCAAATGACTGGCTCAGAAAACATCACGACTCTATCACATGTACAAGTAAGAAAGCTTTCATGATCTTTTGACTTTGACCAACAGGTTATTTAATATACCGTAGCCATTAAGTACAATGAAGTAATTATTAAGCCATTTTTGTTGACATTTCCTGAAATCCTTATGACATTATTCAGGGGGGAGAAGCAATGGTTATTTTTTTGAGAATAAAAAATCTTCTTGAACAGTAAAAGTTCATCTGCATTTGGTGGGTTCACTACATTTCCTTTGCATTTCCAGGGGGTAAGATGGAAACCTGAATTTTAACGTTGGAAACAACTCGTGATGTACCCTGACTGGGATAAAGGCACTAGGAATGTCAAATAGAATGGCTAACAAGGAATATCAAACTTTTTATTACTAGGGCTGGGATTTTGTCAAGGGTGACAGAGGTAGACCTAGAATTTGGTCTGGCTTTGTGTGCTATCCTTTAAATATTTTGCTTAAACTCTTTTCAATTTTTCCTAACCTGATTTTTGCCCTTTAGAACTCCTATGTTTCTAACACATCAGAATTTTTCATGAACGTATATATTTTTGCTTTTCAGTATTTTGGTGCAAAAAATATTTTCCTTTAGCGACTGCTTGCGTCGTCCCCCCCGACCTCTTCAACAAATAACGTATCCGGTTTTCGTGACGTCAACTGTCAACATGCTACTTACATTTGATTGACAGCTGTCTGTCAACAGACCATGAAGATTCTTAGAATAAAGGAAGCAATGACCGCAAAGAATGAACAATAGGAAGCGAGTGCCGACGAGGGCGAACGAGTGGTAAAGGATTTGAGATGCATCTAGCTATATAGGCTGACCAAGTACGAGGAAGTGATTCAATCTCACTACAAACACGTTAAATCAGCCTTCAAAATGGAGAACAAGCGAACATCAAAGTCCTTTCAACTCTTTGTGATAATTTCTGTGTTAATAATAGCCGTATATTCGGTTTGTCTGACGATATTTGTCTCAGTGTTGGCTCGTAATAACCAGGATTTACAAACTCATGCCACACGTCTTGAACAGCGTTTAAATTCCATCGAGCAAATCGTCAAGAATCCAGAGATATCGCCATCATCTTCTACAAAGAGCGCTGATGCCAACCCTGAAGTGGAGCGCCTGTCGGAAAAGGTAAACATTACCAAAAATTTTGAAGTTAACTTTGTTTAGAAACTTCAATATTATTATGTTGTCTCTAGTAAAATAATTCAGAACCAAGTCATACAATACGGGTACAATATTGGTAAAAAATACTAAGGTTGACCTAAAGCAACTTGACAATCAAACCATTTCACAACATAGACACAGTGTTTTGTCTCGACAAATCAAAACTAAATCCAACAAAAATATGAAAAATTTCAAAAAGACAACTTGTTGCGTATTTATTATTAAAGTTGGATGTATTGGACTTTGAAGTTGGCTTTGTTTTGATGCTGTCATTGTTAATCTCATTACTATGTAAATGACCCCCACGATCACTCCTACGATGGCCTGATCGAGACTTATATTATTATATTCTTTGGCTCAAGGGGCTATCCGTCGCCTAATTACTCGATTGAATCGAATGGTGTAAAAATAGACATGCTTTGCATTACATTTTATCAGCAGAATACAAGTATATTAGCTATAATATTATAATCATAGTCATTATAATTATATCAAAGCATCTTTTTTTTCCGTGTTGGAAGTGTCTGAAGTGGGTAGGAGATTTTCATGAAATGAGTCCAAGATTTGTCCAAATAGAAATGCTTTAGGGATAAAACTTAAACCAAGTTTTCAATAATGGTATATGTACATAAGTTATATATTTAAGGACCCACGAAATACTTTAATATTTCCAGACCAAGATTATTGTATCATGTATCATGTTGTTATTCATTTCCTGTTTCTAAAGTCATACATTCACTCCCGAAGTTTTTTTTCTTCAAAAGTTCAAATGACTCACCATTGACTTCTGTAGAAAGAAGAGCAATTCCGGACGAACCCCGCTAAGTCATAGAAATCGGAAACAACGAGTTCCTAAAGTAGATCGATATTTAGAAAGAGTGGTGTGGTGAACGTGACTAGTAGGGGGAGGGGTAGAAACGTTGACGATTTGAAAGAACTTCAGGGTCTTGGCGGCCAGGATAATGACCGAAGCTTCGAGATACACATATTTCAAAGATACGTTTTCGTGGGAGCGCTCCCGTTGACTGAAACACTTGAATATAAAATGTCTGTACTCGTTTTGACTCAGCCCTCCCCACTAGGGAATGATTTTTGTAACGATGGAGGGAGGGGTAAGGAATGAATTAGCCTAACAGCGGTCTATATGTTCACGGTATGTGATTACTTTGTAAAATGCATCTCTAGGGTCACACTTGGTGTTAAAAGCTCACTAGAGCCGACAATATGCAGCTGTTTCTAAAATAGTAGGCACGATCAATGGAGTTTATTTTGGCTGTGCTAATCTGTGGAGTGATTTGCTTAAACACTATGAAACAATACCATTGAAGGACTTGAAGTAGCAGGAGACATTCATGTTGCGTGACGCCAAAGTCATGTTCAAGTCAAAGTCATGTTCCTCTTTTCAATCTTATGTGTTAGTGTTATTGCGTAATATGCATTCAAGGGGGTTCACATTGCTCTTTTTGTCCAGCCTCAGCCTTGATATATTTTATTACAAAAAACCTATGATGCTATATCGTCCCTGCTAGAAGGGGGAGAAAGAGGAGAGACTCTGCACGCAGAGAAACCCATATCAAACGTGTGCTTTTTTGTAATGTGTATTTTTGTACATTCTAGGTGGCCATGTTCACTGACAATGAACTGGAAGGACGAAGCAGAAGAGAACAAAAAAACTCTTGTAACGGATGCAAAGGTAATCTTAAGTACGGTATTAACACCCCCCGGAATCCTGGTGCACGTGACCAGTTTTTGTTTGTACTTAAGGCACATTTTCAGTACAGTTTTGACATACTGCATGACGAAGAAACATATCCAGAGTTTGCAGGCCGAAACGTACTGTATTTAAGTCATTTTTTATAGGCTTATTGTAACTAAGTAAGCATATCTTACATATACTGATGGATTTAGGGCAAAGTGTCAAGATTGAGAGGATCTTAGTGATGGCTGTTCTAATTACAGTATTGATAGAATTCTCAAGACGATCATTCCCAAAATACCTTATTTGACTATGACCGCAGAAAAAATGTCTCTAATCCAGACACATGGTACAACTGTTGCGTGCAATGTTGCACGCAATATCGAAACTACACCGTGTAATGCTTGCTTGCCGAACAGTTGCCTACAACGTTGTTGAAAGCGTTACAGAAGTAAAAATGACATGCAATTCTACAATATCCTCGCAACAAATTTCACCCAGTGAATATTCAGTGCGCTAGCCAGAATTCTTTCTGCGTGTTTCTTTTTGCAAGTTCATCTTGTTGAAAGAAAAGTTGACTAAGGTCGCACGTCAAACTCTTTTTTTCTCGCCTGTGTCGAATTTCACATGTGGCGAATCCAATGCAAGTGAGCAAAACCTATTGTTTGAATTCATTGAAATTATACGTCACTTCACCGCGGTTTTATATTAATTCCGATTTCAGTAAAAACATGCTCATTTGAAAATTTTATCTTTCCCCTAAAAACCTTGATATTTTTTCCCTATGAATTGTTTGCGTCCGCGCGTTTGCGATAGAAGTTGAAAGGTAGTGCGCCGAGAAAACCCCATCGAGCCACCTTAAAGAAAGTTAGTTGCACTATGAACACAAAGACACAAGATATTTCACAGATTAGAAGGAGGTTTTATGGAAATTGGATTATTTAATGTGTTTCATATTCTTGACATAGCACAACAAAGAACAAAGTATCAATATCCAAGCTAAAACAATTCCCAATGAAAAATTCTAAAATGTTGGTCAACGCCCAGGTTGATTTTGGTGCACTATTGTCTTCATATCCGTTTACACTTCAATTTACTTGAGTATTATGTCTATTATTTTGTATATAAAAGGTAAATTACATTATCATAATAATACTTTGATCCGAGAAGATAATCCTAAAATTCTTCACAAAATGACAGCTTGGAGTAAACTCAGATTATTCTTTCGTAAGGGCTCTTAGAGAGTCTCTTCTAAGTGGATTCATTGTATCAAACCAATGCAAGCCTATCGATTAAACATATGTTTTAATACCTATTCATAGATATGTTTTAGAGCTGGTGTGTGTGCCAGCATTAATAACTCAGCTGCAAGCGTAAACATCCTAATATGGCTGATGTCTGAGGGAAGAAGATTCATTCATCAGCTCAGAGTAACTGTTTCTGGTATCACTAGTAAATTCTTGAAATGTTTTTCGATATTTTAACAATAGGATTTTCTTATTTTTGGAAAGTGCCCAAGTGAATGAATCATTCCTCTGTGCCAAACATTCTTTCTTTACCGAGAGACTTGATAGTCTAATTAGGAAGCTATTGTTCTAGGGATTACAAAATACCGAGACAACAACACCACAAGAAAGACGATTGTTGCAAAGTTGAATTGATGCCTAAATATGTTGATGTGCGACGCCAGTGATTATAGAGGCAAATGACCAATTCTATGCCAACGCCTCATTCTTTGATACCTAGGTGGATCGTCTAGGGGGAGGGAGGGGAGGGGAGGGTGGGGCTGGGGGATAGGTTGTTGATATGATTTCTTTTCTGTTTTCAACTTATTCTAATGAACCAACTTAAGGTGCGGTAATACGAACAACAAAATTGTGCAACATGTCGCGCAACATTGTTGTGTTGCAAGTTGCAGAGCGAATGTTGCTCATACTACCACTCCGTGCAGCAACAAAATTTTGTTGCGCGACTTTGTTGCAGAAGAAACTCTTTCTACTCTGCAACATAGAAAATTTGTTGCACGCGGGGTGGAAATTTGTTGCTCCTATTACTGCACCTTAAAGATCATTCGTCTGATTAGCAAGGTTTGAATGCCACAATTCAAACTGTGCGCTTTACGATCCATTATTTTCTTATAAAATAAATTATTTCTCGACAGGAAAAAGAGGAAGGAAAGGAAGAAAAGGAGATAAAGGTATTAAACAAATCTCTCACACATCTAAGCATTCTTCCCTTTGACTTGGAATCTAATGTTTTTTTATTTTTTTATTTTCTGATGTTTGTTGTAGGTGATCCTGGTACACAAGGTCCCAAAGGAGATCAAGGTCCTCCAGGTCCCAGTGGACTAAGAGGCCAACCAGGCCCTCAAGGACCTCAGGGAAAAGAGGGCCCTTCAGGACCCCAGGGGCTTCAAGGGCCCAAAGGCGACCCCGCTCCTAGAGGTATGCAAAAACAAAGAATATTATTACCAAACTACAGAAATTTCACATATCATGAATTACCACAGTTACAATTTCACATTTATTAACGAGTCTACCTAATTCAGTCGACTAACTTTCGTTTTTCTCTTTTATTTCTCTCTTCTTTAGACAACAGTACCATGGTAAGTGATTTTTTGCTGTACCTAACTATAGACCTTTCCCGAATTGGCTTGAATGCCAGGAAACAATGGCTCCAAGTCGAGGTTAAACCTGATAAAATACAGTAAATGTATAAACACATCAAGTCCAACCTCGACTTGAAACCATTGTTTTGTGGTCACTCAAGTGAATTCTGGAAAGGTCCGTCCAGTATGGTATTATCATATTTGTCTTTCAATTATGCTCCCAACGCGATTTTTTCTAATTTATTGACTTTTGACTATTTACTCTTACAGATTGCCGAAATTGCTCATTTAGTTGGCGATGGACACCGAAAAAGACATGCAGGTACTCAATCTTAAAACTTATCTTACGATAGAGTGATGTGACTATATTTCTTCAAGCAATTTTTCTGGAAAGAAATCCAAGCTCAAGGCGGGATTCGAACTCATTGCCCACCGACGCTCTAACCCACTGAGCTACTGGAACTTATGTTGGTAAATATGCGCTCCAGTCCTCAATGGCCAGACCCTATTAGTACGAACACCAAAAGCAAATATTCGCGAGATTGCGACTATTAATTGTTCTCGGTGCTTCGGCAAGCAGGGTAAATGTGGTGCGGTGAAATACTGGAGGTCTTCTGGGGAATTTCATGAGAAAATCATGTGACACCTATGACGCCCATTCCCCAGGAGAGGGAAGGTGTCTCAGATACCCAGGGTACACGATCCATTTTTGATTACTCATTTCAATTGAATTTCAGGTGTTGTCAAGTACTGGAAAGCTAAGCATGTTAAAGGCTCGCTGGTATACAACGAGCACACAGGAGAAATAACAGTCGGTCGTACAGGGTATTACTATCTGTATAGTCAGATGTATTACTATGATGGCAGTACTCTTCTGCTTAATCACTACACGCTAGTCAACGGTAACAGGGTTATGGGTAGCGCTTCCAGTGTTGTCAGTTCTTTAAGGAAGTACAACACCAACTACCATGGAGGACTTCACTTACTAAACAAAGGCGACAAGATATCGATATCTGTATTTATTAGTAAGGTGTATCTTATGAAACCAGAGTACAGTTTCTTTGGGTTATTCATGGTTCATGCTGCATAGGATAGAATAGAGGGTAAGGGCAGGGTATAGTCATTGATGGTGCATAATGCATATAGACTAATAAAGAGTGTAAGAGCAGGGTATAGTCATGTATGGTAGGGCAGGATATATGGTATCTATCATTACTTTTAGCCTTTTTGAATTTGGTAGCGAGATCAGGAAACTACGTCATGGATCTCGCGTCTCCTCATTCAGCCCAAAAATCCAATGCAGCACAAGGTCCTTACCATTAGATAAAAATTGTGAGGGATAAAATTCCTCCATTTTTCCTCTGTATCTACCATTTCTTTTAGCTTTTCTTTTCTCTTCTTTTAGAGATTTAAAAAAAACGTTACTGTTTGGGTTGGTGGTGTTGGTCATTTCCACATTTGCTAAGTGTACATAATTGTTAATTTCTCACAGCTTATACCGGTTTTGGGGTTGGGTAGGGTGGGGTATGTGTGGGGCGGGGGGGGGGGGGGGGGGGAGGAGGGGATCGTAGAATATAATTTCATGTAAATTTTGCGCTTATTAATAGCACTAGAGCTTGTAAGATTTATAAAGACGCATTGCTGTACATATATATTAATTCAGCCGGAATATTGTCTGAATATAAAAGCGAAAATAATTTGAGGTATTCGTATTTTGGGATACTCAAGATACTCAAGGCTAATGTAAATACAAAGCTATAAACTATGATTATTATCTTATTGCAAAACAATAAATTTATTTGTGGATATTTATGACTTGCGCATTCGAGTGTCTTTGGGTATATACAAGTTGTTGTGTGAGAATATAAAGTATCCAGTTTCGTCCGTTCCTCTTCTGCTCCGGTAGTGAACTAATCGAATATCCAAGCATTTCAACGAATAGTCACTCCCCACTCAAAGGTGGTGTTATATCTTCCCTAACTTGTTGTATGAAATGATTGTTTGAATAGTTTATAGTTTTAAGCGAAGGGAATACAATAGATTCTCTTTTTAATAGCAGATCAGCAGACTGTTCAACCTGTCTATATCCCTTATTACATGAACATACCTTATTTCAAGAAAATCGCGAAATAAATAATGTCGCGAAAAGTAAGTTTCGCGATAATATAATGACACGAAAATTAAGTGACAGTACCTTCCATTATTGAGAAAGTGAAGTGATCTTAATGACCATTCAAAAGCATGGATAAAAGACGTTGTTACTGAGAAGCAAGTACTAGCGCCTATTGATCCTGATCAACAATGAATGATTGGAACCAGCATTCAATATACTAAAGTCGAAACCAAGAAACTAATCGGCAAACTTTTTTAATGTTACGTAGTAAAGTGAGATTTCTAAAGAAGTTTGTTGACATCTGAAAAAGAATCGAATTAAATGAATGATTCATTCAATGAAATCGCGAAATTAAAGTGATCAAGAATATGATTTTTTTCCCCGCAAAATCTGATCGCGAAATTAAACTGTTGCGAAATATGCGACTCCAAAAATCGCGAAATTAACGGTTCGAGAAAATTTCATGTAATAAGGTATATATAGCTTTCGATAGGGATTTTTATTTCATTCAATGTTCCGACAATGCACTTGATGTACAAGTTGGGGACATTTCCAGTTAGTACACGAAACTTTTATACAAATTTAATGAGGCTACTGAGAATCTCCATGCCTTCAGTTTTTCTTTTAGCTGGACCTGCGAAGTGCCGTTCCAGTGAAAAGAAAAGGAGACTGCCAGCAGGGAACACCATTGGTGCATGGCAACAATCTTTTAACACAGACCTCGCGAAGCCTTGATTGAGACGGCTTAACTAAGAGTAGACCCCCTTACTTTGAAAAAGATACTTCTAGTCGTTGATTCCTGCTAAACAGTTGCTTTAGTGTCTACACTAGAGCAAATCAAAGCAAAAGCAGTGAAAACATCTAGGAAGTTTTCCTTTTATAACTATGGCACAACTAGGTGATTTTAAGAACATGACAAGGCTTGACAACACATTTATTCTGCTTTTCCCTATTTATAGCGTGGCGTGATGGCTTCATGCCCGCACACGCGCAGTCCACCTCTTCGTTTCCAAGAAAGCGCGAAAAGGTCACCAAGGCGTGAAATACCCTATAACAATAGTAAAATGCAAAGGACGTAGGGAGCCTTCAGTCGAACAGCCGGAGTGAATGAGTATGCATGGACTAGATGCCAGTCACAAGCTTCACCAAAAGCATGCCTGAGAGTACTATGATAACTACTAGGTCCTATCGAGGCTCAGACTTGGCTCTGTGTTTTACTGTGACTGTTTTGCTGCTGTTTGTCGTGTGTACGACAGTATTCATGGCACTGCAGTCTAGGCAGACAGTAGCACAATCTAGAAGGATGGATGAGCTCGAGAAGCTCACTGAACTGCTCCATCAACGTGTTGAAACTCTAGAAAGACGACTTGCAGCTAGGAACTCTCCTGGGAGCGATCAGGGCAAGGAGAAAGATAAGTCAGTAAGATCTGACAAGTTGGAGCTCTTCAATAAGGTTTGTCTTCAAATTCGTAGACAGAATCACGGATTTTCATGTCGACTACTGATGTATTCCTAATCAGTACTGCGTCAAATTCGACGACAAAGTCAGAAATAAGTAGATTAACTGTCATAACTACTTTGCAAAACGTGCATTTACTCTTTGTTTGCCGTAGAAAAATTCAAATCGTAGATAATAAGTCAATGATGGTCAAAACAAAGTCATCGAACTGATGTTACAAGAAAAAATTCGCAAATTTGCATATATCAACAACGAGTTGCATTGAATACCGAATTCAAAATAAGATATTTTTATTTTGTCTTCAGAACAAGGCATCGAAATCAGACAGAAGAAGTAGAAGACAATTCAGCTCATTCTGCCCTTGTATTCAAGGTATAAAGGAACAGATTTTTTATGATTTATAATTTTATCACGATTACACTTAGCTTAAATCAACTCTCTAAACAACTACTTTTACTAAATAACTTAATTTGTTTTTCGTATAAAAAATTTAGAAAATTCACTAAATGTGTTATTCCTTAGCAATAAAATATTCGAATAATGAATAGAACTTGCTCGTTGCAGCCAATACAAGTAATATTTTATAGTTGTTTACAACGTACAGTAGGACAATTCATTTGACCTTGACAAACCTTTGCCTTCACCCTAGTACTATCTACTTCCGCAAACTTCCAAAAACCCGGATGTAATGAAGAACTGGTAATGGAGGAAATTTTATCTCTCATAAATAAGTGTTCACCAGATATTCTTAACTTTTTAAAATACTTTCAAAATAGGTTAAATTAAACAATTTTTTATGCCGAAGCTTGGACATAAAAATTAAGAGATGTAGAGATGTCGAAAATGTTTATATTTAGAAACCCTACTCGCTTCCACGCGCAAGGCACAAGGCACGTAATCTAAATAACGAAGTTTTTAATCCTCATACCGTTTTTGGTTTTACTTTACTTTAAAACTTAAAGTAAGAGCTTCTAACTAAACTTTATTAGCCTCAAAATAATGTAAGTTGAAGCCAGAAAATGATATATATTCTATGAACACTAGAAGTCAAAACATTCAAATTGTTTACGAATTCTTCGAAACGTTTTTCTAAACTTTTTGGATGAAGTAAAGTTTCGATATGAAACAAATTGTACTACCAAATTTGATTATATATTATTTTTCATTGATATTTAGCTATGAAAGCTCTGGTAATTCAAATAAGTTCAAGTAATTATACGATGTCAAATATAGTGTTCCATCACGGTCAGGGACCTACTAGTTCTTGTAACGCAAACAATATGAAATCTTTAATATTCAATGATCGTCAATTCATAGTCAAAGAGATAAACGGCAAAGCTTTAGGTATTATAAAGAACAAAGAGACAAATCTTCTTAGTCTTTTTAAGATTTTTTTTGAACTGAGATTATTGTTGAAATCTTTGCCAAAGAACAATGAAATATTATAAAAGACCTCATAAGCTTAACACACAGGGAGCCCACGCATTAGGATTAAATCTTAAATTCGCTATGTGAGTGGGATAAGGCCCTCGTCAGATCTATATTAAGAAAAGTGTGGAAGATATCAGGGCTTTTTGAGGCGCGATTACACGGAGCAATTTTCTCTGCAACTCGTCGACACGCCTTGTCAGAGGGTTAACACGGTACAACGGAGACCCAATCGTTGCCAAAAGTAGAAACGAATTCTACTTTTGGCAACGATTGCTGCAAATTTTCTCGTAACATTTTTCTGTACACTGTGCGTTACACGCCGCAATGCTCCATGCAACTTGATTCGCAACGCCGTTTCAGTGTTAACAACATCTTATCTTAGCATAGTCACTTAGGATGATAATTCCGAACAAGGAAGTAGAGACATGCAGTCATGGCTAAAACCACTGATTTCATATTGATTTACAATACAGTAAATGTATAGAAACCGACCCTAATGCCACGACTTAAATCAATTGTTTGAAAGCAATGGAGTGTAACTCCGATATCCATCTGCCACTACAGACGAAAATAAACGTGTTTGACTAAACAACCACAATAGTAATCCTATTTCAACAAGGAGCTGTAGACGCTTGAAAAGTTATGCGGTCTTGATCCTTTGATCGCAGAACAAAAACATTTTTCAATAAGTATTAAGTGTCAGTCAGCTGTCAGACCCAGGGGAGGGAACACGATGAAGGCTGAGCATAAAGGCTGGTGTTTCTTAGAACAACCAAAGAATGAGGAAGTCGTTCAACTTCATCACCACTAATTCTGCAATCACTTAATGAAAATTTGACTTAAAGACACACAAAACTTTTTCGATGTTCCTAAGCAATTAAAGGTGCATCCAGGAATGTTTGAGAGGGGGAGGCGTCCAAACGTATACTTCATACAAAATTTAATTAAAATCTGTGGCAAAACCAGGGGGGTCTGGACCCGCTAGTGCTTAGTCGATTTATGCACGAAATGCAACCAAGGAATAGTTACCGTAGTAGTTAAGACGTTTTGGACAATTTCATGCGTTTTTTCCCCAGGTCCTCCTGGTCCACCAGGACCCAAAGGAGACCCCGGTAAACAGGGACAAAATGGTAAGTCAATAAGACCTGCTATTATACTAGTATACTAAAACAAACTTTTAGATTAGCTTGCATGCTGATTGGCTACGCTGCCAAACAAACGCTGCGGAAACAAAAAAATTGTTCTGCCGTACTGCAGAAACATATGTTACTTCAAAAGCAAAATTTGTCGCACGTGTCTAAACTGGGAAACATCGAGGAAGCATGCGCGCGGTAAACATTTTTCTGTTTTTTCTGGAAACATGCTTCCTCGTTTAGCATATATCCCAAGGTTTTATTTTCTTGAAGGGAATGACGCGTCTTCTGAAATGGGGAAACAGTTTCAAGTGCATTTCATATCGATCACGACTTTCTAGTGATGAACGTGAAAATACGTGCGCAACTTGAAAAAAATCATCATAACTTACCTTAACTTCAGGATCACCGGGTCCTCCAGGGCCACAAGGACGTCCAGGAAAGTCCGGAGTCAATGGAACCACTGGAGCACAAGGTGCAAAAGGAGACCAAGGACACGTGGGCCCTCCTGGAATCAACGGAAGTATTGGACCTAAAGGAGACAAAGGAGAAACTGGTTAGTCTTGAAATATTTCGCACCAGTGACAGCAAATTTGCTTTTGTACACCACTTCTCCTCCCTTAGTCAAACTTGCTTTTCCCTTTGACGAAATAGAAAAGAAAAAACTTTCAATAGCTCTCCAGGTAAATAAAATCACGTGTTAGGGGAATAATTTCACGTGATGGGGGAATCAATGTACGTGATAGGGGATTCAATGCACGTGATAGGGGATTCAATGCACGTGATAGGCGAATCAGTCTACGAGATTGGGGAAACAATTCACGTGATTGGGCAATAAAGGGGAACCAAGGAAGAGTGAGTATAAGTTGGTAAATGAATACCTAAGATGCATGTAAAAATAGGATGAAATTTCTAATTTGTTTATATAATCTGTTTTTACAGGTATACGGGGTCCCCCAGGACCATTGGTAAGTTATCTTGCACGTAATGAACAGTATTGATCGTAATGTTTCAACAATTTTTTGTAATGATAACTTATATTTTCGTTTTAGCGAAAAATACCAAGAGATCAATCAAACATTTTTTCCGGTTATCTTTTTCTTCTTCTTCTTCTTTTTGAATTGTTATATTATATATGGATCACTAAGAGAATCTATAAATATATCAAGCGCATTATGCGCATTTGAAAACAGCTAGTTGATACTTGCGCACTATAAATGAATAAATTATTATCAAATTATCAAGAAAAATAAATGGAAAAAAATCTTCCTTGTGTTCTATGGTATAGGTATCCGAAAGTATCCATCTCGTTGGGAATGGAGGAAAGGTTATCCAACCAGGTATGTCGTATCTTATATCTAAACTGTTTCTATTAAGGGCTTCTTACCATTTACACCTACAGAAAACCGGAAAAAAGACAATTCAATTTCCCGCACCTTTTTGGTGCGTGAACGCGCGCGCGTGCCATTTGACGGAAGTTTCCCGCCTTTTGTGGTGAGCTGGTTGTATCCAGCATTTAAGTTTTAATTACAGCAATACAAATCATTTTGCTTCGTGTTTTTTTTTTTTTTTTACCATTACAACACCAAACGACTGATGTAAACGGTAAGAAGCCAGCCGAGAAGATATTTATATAACTTGTCTACAGTTATTTGCATATTGTCTCGAGGTGCTGTGAGTTAAACTAACCGAGTAGGCGTTGCTTTATACGGCTAGAAAATCTCAACGGCCACTATCTGTAAGTTAAAGTAACTTAGTCTGGTTCGGTATAACAACTGACGAAAATCACTAAATTTGAACTTGACAAAGTGTAAAAAAAATTTTGCTGTCCCGTCGCCAGTTTAAGACCTAGTTCACATAATGCATGGAAGAATGTCGCATCTTCTAAAAAGGTCTCTAGCTTTTTTCTAATACCTTCTGACTACTGACCTGAACGTACCAGAAGTGCATTTAAATTTTAAGACAATTTACCATGTCTGATGGATTGTACATCTTATGGTGTCTGATGAAGTAAACCCCGGTTTTTACATGCTTTACTAGATCAATCTCAAAGCATAACGGGATGGAGTGTCAAAAATCAGCAGGGCAGCATTCAATATCGAGCACAAGTGGGTGCAATAGTGGTCGCAAAGCCAGGCATATACTCCATCTATTCCCAGATGTATTACTTTGATGACACTACTCCTATAATGGGCCATTACACCTACATCAACCACAACAGGGTCATGGAGAGTGTTGGCAGTGTCATCAATGATTCTCATCGGAAATTTTCCACTAAATATCACAGTGGTGTGTTCAGACTTCAAGTCAATGATCGAATACAGGTGCGGGTACCAGCTTCACACAAAGATTACTATATGGGCCCTACATATTGCTTCCTTGGTGCTTATAGGATTGGAGCGTAGGGGCCATTGCGCATGCACAGGGTATTTATCACCGCTGACTGTAAGATAACATTTCTGACGCAAGGAAATAGCTCCTTGAGATTGAAGACGATGTAAATATACTGAGGCTTCCGCCATCGATTGATTTACTGTATTAATACCCTCGTGATCGTACGAGGCCTGCAATTAACTGTGCGCTGTTCATAATAACGCACGAGCGTACTAAACAGCCGAGCAAAATTAGTTCATTAAAATCTTAGATAAAAAGCGGTAGAAATTAATTCCTTTGGGGGATGTTAAATATCAGCTCTCTCGCGGTTCGAGATGTGTAAAATATGAAAACGTTTTACTGCGAGGATTTCAAGAATAGAGCACGATAATGTGAATAAGATTTCAGTCGAACTCTACTAGAGGACTACTCAGTAATCCCCTTAAAAAGTTCCCTGCCGGCGCCATCTTGAAAGGGAGCCGTGCCTTTGCTTCGAAGCGAGACATGAGGTGACCTTGCAATGATAGAGAGACATGTGAATAATTGTCCAAGGTGTTAAAAAGGTCACAGGCAAAGCTACCTTTCAAGATGTAAGTGGCGCAAGGAACTGTGAAGGAGACTGTTCTGAAAGGCCCAGCTCAAACGTCGATCTTTTCAGGAGCCGAACGCATTGAAATCATTGGATAACAAGTCGGTTCTTTGATATCATTAGGTTCGGCGCGTGAGAAGATCGACGTTTAAACTGGACCTCAGTCTCACAGTAAGTTGACCTAAAGGTTAATCGGCAATTTCAATCGAATTTCTCCCCCATTATGAAGGGTGTCGGATTAGTTAATTAAGCATACGCGCAGTCTAATAAACTTAAAACAGAAAGTAAGAAGTTACCAGACGAAAGATGAGCTAAAATATTTAAAGTTGTATTTGCTGTAACTAATGTGCAGTTCGACGCTTGTGCGTGTCATTTATAATTTAAGGTGCGAGTGGCAAGCAGGTACCACGCTAACTAGAATCTGCAATTGGGTATTTATGTATGCTCCAAAAAAAAACACTGATTTGATTCATCATGAAAATCAAAACCATCATTTGTAAATCGTACATCGGATCACGAACAGTAGAGTGGCCTGCGCTGCTGGTCAGCGGTTGCTGTTTCTCTCGACCTCTCTCGCGACCACAGACCATCAGCAGCGCAGGCGCCTCCATAATAAGCAAACTATTTCTTTTCCATACAACAGCTCGATTTTTGTAAGCAAACTAAGTTTGTACAAATCATCAATTAACCAACACAATAAAGTAAGCTAACAAATAAAAGAATCTTACAATCCCTTAGTTTTAGAGCCGTCTTATTATTCATAGATCTTATAACTAGAGCGAGTTTTAAACGAGTCACGTCTTCTGTTCGTCGATATTGGATGCTGCCCTGATGACAGAGTGAGTCCCACTATACGTTCAGTACTTGACCATGCCAGGTTCGTTTTGATTCAGTCAATTGTAATATACACTATTTCATAAAGGTTGATTTGTCCTCCTTGTGGAGCAAATGGGGCGGGGATTTGATTGGTGCAGCGCAGAAAGTTTGTCAAAACAGTGTGTTAGTTTTGAAACTTGTTTCATGTGCAAAAAACGTTGTTTTTTTTTCTTTTCTTTCTCTTTTTCATTTCATTTGCTTTCCTTTTTAATTTTCCTCTTTATTTTTTTTCTTTTTCTTTTCGGAAAGCCTTATGGAATAGATGTATTCTTGAATCGATAAATATCATGAACTTATTTCAAAAAACGTTTAGCAATAAAATAGATCTTTCTTAAATAAGTTTGTCCGTCCACTGTGGACAAATTGGCACTTAGTATGGCATGATGGAAGCCTGAAAGCATATTGGGACTTACTAGACTTACTCCATTTAACATCAGAGGTAATACACGATAAGGACGGAACAACAGGAAAATTCAGAATAGCGATCCTTAAGGGAATCGATGGATAGAGTACCCCTGAAGGAATTTTTTAGATCTGCTGATCTTTAAGAGTTTTTATCGATGAAAATCTAATCTTAGAGGGCTTATCGATAATAATCCTGAATTTGATGGCATCCCTGGAAAAACGGATTCTATAGACTCCTTGCAGCACGTCGGAATGCAACTCAGTTTGGAAGACAAAACAATAAGTCCCAATTAATAATAATAATAATAATGATAATAATAATGATGATGATGATGATAATAATAATAATAATGTAGAGTTCTTAAACGCATCTAACTGAAGTCTCGATACTTTTGACAAGAGGAGTAGACAGACAGCAGGTTGCGATGGTAATTCTCAGGAGATTGCAATTCTTTTGTTTAGTTCTCCTCCAAATTGAGCTTCTTTGACGTCATGTGCAAGGGGTCTATTCTGTTGTTAATTTCTGTAGGGATTCTCTCAATACTCATCCTATAGTAATCCCGCGGGTTTGACTGATAGAGTAAGACGACCTATGTTGCATTTGTTTAGACCTGTCTCTAAGTATCACACAATGGAAAGACGCGGGGCAGTCACAAGGCAGCATCCGATTCATCAGACAGACCGGATCGATAGTAGTGCATAGGAGTGGCTACTACTTTATATATTCTCAGATGTTCTATTGTGATCAAGACGAAACGGGCCACTTTCTCGTCATCAACGACACCGTTAAGCTGAAAAGTATTTGGAGCACCACGGCAGCCAATCCAAGAAAATGCAGTACTAAATACCAGGCTGCGCTCTTCCGTCTCCATAGTAACGATCGTATAGGGATTAAAGTTATGAGCAAGCGCACTACGTATCTTATGCATCCTCAGTTTAGCTATTTTGGGGCTTTTCTTCTGTATCCGTAGGACTACTTACAAGTTAAAGAGGAGTATTAAGAGTTCTATTACTAGTTAGTTTATTTAATGGATTATATCTGTTACAAATGCATGAGAAAATTAGAAATATCGGTATGGTGAGTGGTATGGAAGGATGTTAGCGTAGGCATCGGATAATATTTAACAAATAGAAAACGTTGCGGCTCGGTCTTACACAACAGCTCTCAACTTCTCCCAAACTTCAAACAGAGCAAACGTTTTCTATTTGTTAAGAATTCGCGATGAAGGTATTCGGACAGCAGAGTACGGTTAGAAAGGTTTGATGGTTGTATATAAACAGATTAGATATATTTATCATTATTTCTAGTGTCACTATAAACACTTACTGTATTTCGCCACTTTTTAGATTTGCGGGTCTAAAGTTAGAAGATTTTATTCTTCTGAACAAGTTCCCTCCTTCCTTGACACTCCCTCCTTACGGAAGAAGGGGGTCGGTGGCTGGGGTCTGACTCTTTAAGAATCTAATCCATGGATCCTATACTAGTTTTATTCTTTTTTTGTAGCTAGCCATGTTAATAAACCTATGCCAATCAAGGACACTACAAGTGTCTACTAAAAAAATTACTACTAATATGGGAATTGAAAAAAAAGAATGTCTCGTCAATAGTTTTCCCTATAAAATTATTCCACCACTCATCGAATCTGTGTCAAACTAACTGGTCGCATTGAGGTCTACTGCGGTGAAGGACATGTTCATTTGAATATTCACCGACAAGGCATTGACATGAAAATAGGAATCCATAAGGTTGAAAATGTGTGTTGATCAAATCTTCATCCGCTAGGGTAAACAGCGAAAGGTTTCTCGTGGTACTACGTGGTGCTGCCTTGTGACGCTCTGTCTTAATAAACACGAGGATAAATAAAGTCGACTCATAAAGCGGATTGAAAACTCCATTTCATGCCCTGTTGTTCTAAGACCGCGTACAAATTCGTTTGTTCTTTGTTACATTGCTCCAAAGTAAACGGAAATTTCACTAGTGAATGTTATTGTACTCTGCTCGTAATATAGACCTCTTTACCTTGGGCGCAATGTTTTCCCTATTTTAGACCACGTGTCATCCCCTTGAGTATCATTTCTTTGTTTAGATGCAAATGAAACAAAGAAACCTATTCTCAAATGACACGTGGTCTGGAATGAGCAAAACAAACGCACGAGTTGAAGATGTCTATTTTTTTCTCCCATTTAAAACTTTTTGAGGATAAGAATCTTTGGATGTCTCAACAGTTACCAGCAAGACACGGCAGCACGTGATCCCAAAGTAAAACGCTCCATAGTGCGCTCCCGACTTGTCTTTCTCAAAACGTTTTCGGGATTTTTTTTCATTGAATTCAGATTCAATTAACCAAAAGTAGTCAATGTAAAATGGTTACCAAAATGTAACATAATCTGTTATACGTCTATTTAGATATTACTCACAGCATCACACAATGGAGCGACCCAGGGCAGGGGCAGTCACAAGGCAGTATCCGTTACCACAGTGACACCGGTTCGATTGTCATCAATACCAGCGGCTATTACTTTGTGTACTCTCAGATATTCTACTGTGGTAAAAACCAGTCTATTGTGGGCTATGTAATCGTTGTGAACAACAAACCTAAGCTGAAGAATGTATGGAGCATAAAGGAGGACAATCAAACGCACTTCAATGCGAAATACCAGGGTTCCCTCATGCGTCTCGTGAGCGGCGACAATATAAAAGTGAAAGCCGTTTCAGAGAATACAATGTACTGCATGAGCTCAAAAGCGAGCTTCTTTGGCGCTTTTCTTGTACGTCCTTTGCATGGTGGTTCATAAAGCCAGGACCGCCATTTACTCACACTATGTCCCTTGGGGGTGGGTGGGGCTAGGTACGCTGAGAATGGCAACCAATATTCACATGATAAAGAAATGGTTCAGTAAACAAAGGACCGAGGTTTTGTCAGCTAACATGCAGGACTCAAAATAACGGCTGGTCAACGGTCAATGTCCAGCCAAATACGGTAACATGCAGGTTGTCTGGTCATAATTGAAAAAAATGACATAGAATATCATACGCTGGACATCTTGACTGGTGTATGACTGGCCGTTATTTTGAGCCCTGGGCATGACGAAAACCATACGAAATTTAGGTGCTGGTCAGAATACACCAGTTTCACATTCGATGGAAACCGCTGTTTTTTAAGACCACAGACTCATTTGCACAGGCTTAGCCTCGTTTATAAGTCAGCTATTCAACGACGTTATTAAAAGTCCGTGGGATTTCAAAACATTGGTATTGTTCAACTTACACATTCTTTACATTACGGTTGACTTTTGCAAATCATTAGCAACAGCCAACTGTAATGTAAAGAATGTGCAAGTTAAATAATACCAATCCCACGGACTTTTAATGGTGTATTTGAATAGATGACTTATAAACGAGGCTAAGCCTGTGGAAATGAGTCTGTGTTCTTCAAAAACAGCGGTTTCCACCGAATGTGAAACTGGAGTATTGCTTTATTCCTTTGTAATATATCAAAACTATACGGCTGGACTTTCAGAATCATTAATTCACCAAGAAGTATATAATACAGTTATCCAAAAATAAATAAATATCCTGAATCGATAATCTTAAAAATAAAATCTACTCATCCTACTATACTACTTAGGAATACATACATGATATATATGGAAGTTTATGACTAAAGATGGATTATAAGTCGTTGCCATGGAGATATTTGGATGGCTTTGTGGTGCTGCCTTTGTGATGCCCTGTCGCGGTGATTGTGTGAATTAGTTGAAACAACTTCGAATATCTAGGATTTAGCTTTGTTCGCTTTCGAAACGAGGCGAGCGACTAGAACTAGCGGGCAAGGTCACTGTATTCTTAGAATTTAATTATTTGAATTAGATGGAAAATATACACCGAATCGAAATATGGCGACCAATTTGAATGACTATTGTTCTCGACTGACTAGCCTCGTGTTCACGTGGAAACATAAAAGTGTTTTTACATGGATGAGAGGCTAGTCAGTAGAGAACAATAGTTATTCAAATTGGTCGTCATATTTGGATTCGGTGTATTGGCCATCAAGAATAGTAATGCTATTAATATGGTTATACATTATATCATCGCGGTGATGTTGGTGGTACTTCAAATAACCGCCAATATGGCTGCCACATGTCTTTAGCAAATGGGATGAAAACATACTCCAGTTTCGAGTTCCCTATTGCTCAGGATTAGCCTCGATTTTGTACAATATTCACGTTTTCCAGTGAAGGTCCGTAGAATTTCAAAGTGTTTGTATTGTTGAAGTCGTACATTCTTTACTTTACCATAGGTATTTGTGAATGTTAAGGGGCTGAATTGAGGCCTGACTTAATGGGTCTGTAATCAAGGAACACAGCGGTATTGTATACAAATTCGAAAATGGTCTATTGATATCAGTGCAATTTATTTTTGTTCTTAGCCGAACGTAAAATTAAAAAATGGTCGATTGAGAATCGCATGGGCAGCATCGCATACAGCCAAAGAAGCGGTCACGTGATCATCTCCATACCAGGATATTACTTTATCTATAGCCAACTCTACTACTTCGACAGTTCTACTTACCATTACTCCCATGGCTTGTACATCAATGATCGCAAGGTCCTTGGGAGCTCTAGCAGTGCGTTTAATGATGACACCAAGTACAACACTAACTACAATGGAGGGATATTTTTCCTGAAAGCAAACGATAAAATCTCGTTAAGAGTTGACCTTGTTGGCAGGTACAATATGGATCCTACCATGAGTTACTTTGGAGTATTTTTAGTCTATTCTTCTGACGGAAGAAATAAATAATAATAATTAATAATAATGTTTACATGTATCACTGTTAAGTTGTAACGTATTTCCGGGTCCAACTGCTCAAAAATAGCGATCAAATCAAGCGGAAAATGTACTCAATGACTTAACCTCCACCTGAAACAATTCGAACTTTGAACAAAAAATTCTGTCATGAAGAAAAAGTAAGAAAAATCTTCATAAAACTGCTTTTCGTTTTGGACCCGGAAGTCGTTTTTCTATACGAGTGACGTCACACTTAACAGCCCTATTCCGTTAAAGAATCCTAGTCAACTACAATGCACTGCGCGCCTATATAACAAGACCGATGGAACTGGATTCCCAAACTTCATCTACAAAACCGCCAATTTTGTCTGGCAGAGAAAATGGCGGATTGCATTGATTTCGGCGCGTCGAGTGCATTGTAGTTGACTAAGATTCTTTAAGAATTAGATAAACGGTGGTATAGGGCAGCATTTACTACAGCTTCTCTATAGTCAGCATTTTCTAGTTCTTAGACAAGCCACCAAAATAGTTTTAATTTACAATAACGCACACGCTTTCTTACATTAATTACATGTAATTACCAATAGATCAATCATACATTAATTCAAAACTTTTGAATAATTTTTCATGTTATTGCGAATACATCCCCTTAGTGAAAACTTTTCAGAAATTTGTCTCCAAGTAAAAAGGAAAACGTTAAACCAAAGTAAAAGGGAACATTGAACTAAAACTGAATTTAAGAATGAATTATGGATCATGCAAGAAGCATGAGCGTAGCTAGGATGTCCCACTGGAGGGTAGGTGGAATATTATATCTGCGCAACAAGATTTGTAATCACAGCTGATATACAATCACAACTAATATAGAGGGAACAGTACCCTAAGCCACTACGCAAGACTTAGAGGAAGATTAATTTAGGAATAAAGGGAATCAAGAAATGCCTTTTCAATTCTTTGAGGTTCCTGGGAGCTGGTATTCGCCTTTTGGGCTGGGAAAATGGGATTTCATGCACTGTGACTGGGATTTAGCCATTACTGGGATTGGGATTTTGCAAAATCTTAATGGGAAATGGATTAGGACCCCCCCCCCCCCCCCCCCAGGACCCTCTTCTTTGAATCATACGCAGAATTACACCCAAATGTCTATTAGATGATGTAATATTTGAAAGAATTACTAATGGGAAGAACCAGATGTGGTTTAATATTTGGTTTCCGGGGATAGTCAAGAAAACAATGTCATTTCTCAGTCCCACCCAAGCCATACCCCACAAGGTCGTTTCTTGTCTTTTCTTTAAATCTGGAAACCAATTAGAGTGAAATCACTAAACCAGTGAAATCTGTAAAAATTGCTTGTTAAAGTGTAATAGTGAAATGGGCACAAAAGAAACTGACAATGGATTTAGTCTAATATCTATTTCACAGGTTTAGTGATTTCACTCTAAACGTACTGAGACAAGGGACTTAACAGGGTATTAGCATTCTTGCTAGCAAGGGTTTTTTGTATTTTTATACTAAAATATTGTATTTATAATTGCACAATTTACGACAATTTCAGATAGCAAAGTATCGATCAAACGAGAAGGCAATATGTGGGTACAAAAGCGGAAAGAGGTTTAATGTAAGCTGAGCTCGCAATTTGAAATTAAAAAAGCTAATTCAAACCAATACAAAGTTTCCTTCAGAATTTCATTAGTTAGGCATGTGTTAAATTGGGCCCATAAAAGACTTGAGCGCGCCTTTTATGAACAAGGAACAAGTCAATGGCAAACTTGATCATTCTTTGGTGTAAAAGTAGAGTTTTGAAATCGAATTCAAAGCTGCGTAAGTAAAAACCTTCAAACTAACAAATTAAAATAACAAACTGAATATATAAATAAATAAAAATCTACCAAGCGTTACTATAAATTATCGTGGTGACAATTAACGGTTTTGTTTGTTTTGCGCCAAAGCTGCAATAATTTCATCATCTATTTCAAGGATCTTATTTTTTATTTTTTATTGAGAGAAATAATATTGCACCACGAGCATGTCATGGGAAATAATATTCGTAAACAAGTAGTACTGACTTAAAACGATTCGTTGGTCACAGGAGCATGGATGCCAATCACATGAATTCAGGGAGCCACTAAGAAGTACTCGTTTAAAAAGTTATTTTTATTCAATAAAACCCGACTGCTAACTCATTTCTAAAGTCCATGAAACTTGGAATATGTCCCTTGGCCATGGCCAAAAGTAGCAACATCCTTGGCATAATGTAAAGGGAAAACACCGGAGCTTAAACCAATCACATCCAGTATTGAGTCTGGCATAGGGTCATTTCGAGTTAAGTATTTCCAAGAAACAATAGTCCAGACAAGTCAAGACATATTTTTTTTCTGCAGCTCGTTACAATTTCCTCGGAAATAAAATTAATCCGAGATGGCAGAGGAACGAAAACCAAGATCTAAAAGAGAATGCTTGCTTTGTTTGCTTTGGTTTTGCTGTGTTTTGCTCACTTTAGCAGCGTTTACGTTTTCGATGTATACAGTAAAAGAGTTCTCGATGCTCAAGGCGCGCATTTATGATTTAGAAAACCAACTGAACCTAATACGTAGAAATAACATGGGATATTCAAAGAAAGACTACATGGAAGATTCTAGAAGGATAGCAATCTCAAATAAGGTAAGTCTAGTATCTCAGTTTTGGAAATAACAGTAAGTTTGCCTGACATCGACTTCTGAGTTTTACAATCGTAATGTTCGGGTAATGTTATATCAGTCAGGTCAGTTAAATGTAAATAGACTACAAAGGGATGTCTGTGACAGAAGAATCTTTTTCTCGAATTTTTTTCCTACTTCCAGTCGAAGAAAACTACTGCAAGAACAGAAAATTAAAAAAGCGTCTCAGTAAGATGAAAATGAAAGCGAAAATAAACCCACGCAAAAATCCATGTAAATAGAATATGATTATTCATCCAAATCCCGAGCGGAAGCAGCTGCAAATGAATATATATTCATACACAATGCAAATGTAGTGTCTGCGAGAAATAAAAGTGAAAGTTAACCGAATCTATGTACATGATAAACGGATGGGGTTCAATATTTAAAAAAAAATTATCATAGCACAGAGTCTTTCTAAAGAAAGTAAACAACAGCAGTACAATACTGGCACGAAGCCATGAAGTTAAGAGGCCCTAGTTGACATTTTGACATCATTTCTGCATGAAGAAACATTTTTTCTAATCTAGCATTCTCAAACCGACATCACAACAGACGGGAACCAATCAGAAACCTTGGAGATAACCTAGCATTGTCTGAATTCAAATGAGTGGTAAATCCGACTGATAAACTAAATATTTTGGAAATGACTCAACTAATGAACTATAACAATATAACAATCTGAGTCTTTGCAGAGAAAGATGATAAGTCCAAGTCCAAGTCCGACATGGAATGAAGGTCATTAGGTTAGCTACTGGTCTTATAAGGCCCGGTTCAAACGTCGATATCTTCTCATGAGCCGAGCGCATTGAAAACAATGGATAATAAGTCGGTCTTCTTTGATGTCATTGAGTTTGGCTCATGAGAAGTTCGACGTTTGAAATGGGCATAAAATGGTGTATTTATATTTTACAGAATTTGCCCACAAGTAACGAGGACAAGAAAGAAAGTTCCCACGGTACAATATCATTGTTATCTTATATAGTCAGGTAACGCTCAAATGGCTTCCGTCAGGTCCTTTTCCAACCACTGCCAGTGATTGGATAGTTCGCGTTCCTTTTATCGTGATGGGACGGAGCGAAAAGCCATTTGAGAGTCAAGATTCTTTACGTTTAAAATGCTAAAATTGCAGTCAGGATCCATAAATTTTCTAAGATTAAATAGAATTTGACGTAATAACTTTTTTTTCTTCAAGACGTTTCGACTGTAAAACTACAGTCTTGATCAGTTGACAAAAACGGTGTCACACGAGTCGCATTCTTTACGTTTGTTATTAATAAAGTAAACGGATGGAGCTTATTTTTTTGCTTTCAATTCTGTTTCTTTTTAGAAATCATTAACACAGAAACACCGAAGCCTAAGAACAACGTAAGTATCAAATAGGAACAGGTTATAGGTTATTAATTGTTACCGCCGGTCTTAAAAAAGGACGATTATTTGATTACTAAAACTCTAGCTAATTTTGAGCTTGCGTGCATGCTTTACTAAAGGAGTGCCGGAATTGGAAATACGCTTGTGATTAAATGGTTATTTTCGAAGATTAACCTCATGCATGACAAAACAGTTACATTAAAAAAGAATCAAATCCCCACATTTAGTTGGCTTTACGGTACCGGACGAATTCAATTTAACCGTTCAAAAAATCGTCCCATATACCGTTAAGGCCAGCCTTAGGGTTAGCATAAGGTCGCTCGCTGCATCCGCGTCTGGATGATAACACGGAAAAAATGCGTTTGCTTGTCGATAGTGAGAAAGTTATATTCTTACTTTTCATCAACATTGTTATGCGTTTTTTCTTCTCAGTCCAATGTTTGTATTCATTTATGTGGAGGCCGAAACGATAACGGCGGTAATGCAACAGGTATATTCACCATTTTCTATACATCGGTTCACTGGTCACAGACAAAGCATTCAATCGAGGCTTCAAGGTAGTTTTGAAGGATTATTCAAATTTGAACCTTGAAGCCTCGACTTAATGCTTTGTTTGACCAGTGAACCAATGTATGAAAAGTCTTGAATACAGTCTCTTTACTCACTACTCATACTGTACGTAAGTTCTTTATTCCGTCTATCGGCTTTGTTTTCCCTTACTAGAAACGTTCTAATGCCTTTATTTAATTTCTTTTCAGATCGTAACGTAATCAAACACTGGCAAGTATCCCACAGCACTGAACTCGTGACCTACAACGCCAACGAGGGCTACATACAGATCGTAGTTCCCGGATATTACTACATCTACAGCCAAATCCAAATGATATTCAAAAAATGGGAAAACGCGATCAGAAGGCATGAAACTTTAATCAATTCCAAACGTGTGTTATCGGGAATGTTTGGGTTCAAATATAAACATGGTAAACAGCACGGTGCAAAATTTGACGCTAATTATCAAGGTGGGGTCTTCAAGCTACAAAATGGCGACCGAATCTTTATTCGTGGAAACAATAAGCGCGGATCGGCTCAGAAGGAATCCAATTACTTTGGAACTTTTTTGGTGGCAGCAACTCCATTATAAATGTCTTGGATTCAGTTTCTTATACTGGATGAGTAATTTTTATAACAAACACATTGAATTGGGTTTTAGGCTGGCCTTACACTGTACCAGAAGAATTTCTAACCGTTCAAAAAGTTGTACGTTTAGGCGTTTCTTCTACACGCAACTGTGCACTATCCCAACAAAAATTTCAAACGCCTAGCCGTACAAATTTGAGACCCGGTTCTTTGTAAATAGCATGTACTGGTTTAAGATTTGCCTGGTACCGTAACCGAGCCCGGGAATCGAACCCGGGTCGTATTAGTGAGAGGCAGCTAGCACTATTAGTCTTTGTATACTTATTTTTCAATTCAATTTTTTTCATTTGTTATTTTTGTTCTTATTTTCTGTATTTCATAGCTTTAGAAAGATATATTTAGCATGGAGGGGAGGGGGCGGATAATTAAATCAATCTTGCTTCTGACCAAAAGCAACGGTGCCATAGAACGGGAACAGGTTTAGAGGAAAAATGAAATTTACTGAATGAGAGGTTAACTGCGCATGTCACTCCACTCTTTTGAATGGAAATAAAACCTGCCTTAAAGGTATAAATAACTATATATATATATATATATATATATATATATATATATATATATATATATATATATATATATATATATATTGTATATATATATATATATATATTGTATATATTGTTCAAGAGACTAAGGTCTCGTAAATAAATACAATTTTACTTTTAGTTGAATAAAGCTGTTAAAGAGACAAAATGGAATACATTTCCTCGTAAACCTAACTGACATATGGTATAACAACGAGTGCAATTTTGCAGGCAATTAATATTGCGAGCCATGTTACACGACGCAATTTGTTGAATGCAATGTTGATGAAGTAGAAAACGATCAGCTACGTCAGCAAAATTGCCTGCAATATTGCGCGCAATGCTGCACCGTGTCCACGCCTTAATAGACGTTGAAATGCTTTCCACAAAGGAACTCATGATGTGGGATGTACTATAAAATTTTATTATGCTCATTCTTAGGCTTTCGTGACAGGGGCGGTACTAATCGATCACAAAAACAGATCAAAATGGGATCCATATAAGCTGGGATATGGAATAAGCATTTAAAAACAATGCATTACAACCAGTTACAATAGCTCTGTGTCATTCGGTAAGTCTCTCCCTCCTTTATTTCCCGATTTTCTCGATCCCTGTCCGCATCGCTGGGTGCTTGTTCAACGGCTACATTCGTTGTGTCGAATGAAAAGAAATCCATAGAATGACATCCAAATGGCATAAATAAAGGTATTTGAGACACAAAATTTACCACAAACACAAAGTTTTGTTGTATGGCATTCTTCATTGGTAGCAAAGTCCCGTAAGCATTGGTCAGTTCCCACACAATGGCGTATAACGAGCATTCTTGGACTTCAGATGTTGCAACGTCAAGAAGGAAGTTGGTGTCTATAGTATCCCATCATGCTCCACAACACTAGTTGGTGTCTATAGTATCCCGTCATGCTACACTGACAACACTGGTTGGTGTCTATAGTATCCCACCATGGTACACAACATTAGTTGGTGTCTATAGTATCCCATCATGCTATACAACACTAGTTGGTGTTTATAGTATCCCATCATGCTACACTGACAACACTGGTTGGTGTCTATAGTATCCCACCATGCTATACAACACTAGTTGGTGTCTATAGTATCCCATCATGCTACACTGACAACACTGGTTGGTGTCTATAGTATCCCACCATGGTACACAACATTAGTTGGTGTCTATAGTATCCCATCATGCTATACAACACTAGTTGGTGTTTATAGTATCCCATCATGCTACACTGACAACACTAGTTGGTGTTTATAGTATCCCATCATGCTACACTGACAACACTAGTTGGTGTCTATAGTATCCCACCATGCTATACAACACTAGTTTGTGTTTATAGTATCCCATCATGCTACACTGACAACACTAGTTGGTGTCTATAGTATCCCACCATGCTATACAACACTAGTTTGTGTCTATAGTATCCCACCATGCTATACAACACTAGTTTGTGTTTATAGTATCCCATCATGCTACACTGACAACACTAGTTGGTGTCTATAGTATCCCATCATGCTCCACAACACTAGTTTGTGTCTTTAGTATCCCATCATGCTCCACAACACTAGTTTGTGTCTATAGTATCCCATCATACTACACAACACTAGTTGGTGTCTATAGTATCCCATCATGCTACACAACACTAGTTGGTATCTATAGTATCCCATCATACTACACGACACTATTTTCACTGCTTAAATCCACTGCTCATTGTCTTAATGTGAATAAGTTATGGGAGAACGAGATTTGACCGATAATGAAGCAGGTGAGAGGAATAAAAAGGGGATGATCGTGGCCGAAGGGGATAAAGTTCGCGCAGAGACTCAACGCAAATTGAAAGAAATCAAAGATCATAAAGCTTAATAAACGAAATCAGCGGCGTGGCAATGCAAGCCATCCTAAAGAAACACATTTCAGGAGAGATATAAAGCACCGCAGCGTATACGCACCCAAAATCACGGAGTTTTAGTGATGAAAATAGTATGTAATAATCCTTATCGCGCAGCACTGATGTCCGTCACAGATCAAATGGTGCGATGTCTTTACCTCTCCCCGTACAAATATTCTTTGCTACATGGAGTAGAGAAGTTCTACTTCGTGTGACAATGAAATTTTGAAGCGGGAGGCGGAGTGGCAATGCCAACAACATTTGCTTTAAGACCCTGTTAAACGTTGAAAATTTTAGCTGAAACTTGTGCTTTCTTGTGTCGCGAATAAGTTTCAGGACGAAATTGCACCGTGTATGTAACACGTACCCCCATGAAACGCCGTTGCACCCAAGCTTCAGTTAAAAGTTTTGTAACACAAAACACAAGTTATACGACTTCGATCCTTTATTCGAGTGGAACCACTTACGCGGGAAGCATCATAAAGCTGGTAAGCTCGATATCTCGAATGACACAAAATCCGCTTTAGACCCCTTGCAGCACGCCAGAATGCAGCTCAATTTGGAGGACAAAACAATAGGTTTCCAATTCTCAAGAGATTGAAATTATTTGTTTTTCCCTCCAAATTGAGCTGCTTTGACGTTGAAGGGGTTTATTTATCGAAGTCGGAAAGACATTTTTTCGTTCTATCACTCGTTTTCTACATCACTTTGTTACTTCGTCAAGTATGAAAGAAGCAGAAAAGTTTCAGATTTTAAACTTCGAGATGGCATTTATAGCTCAGTATAGAAATTGTCCACTGATTTAACCACCTAGCATACTTACAGTCATCGCAGAGAGAAGGCCCTGAACAAAAGACTAGGTTCTAGTTCATTCCTACACAATTAACAATAGAACATGCTTTATCCTGCCAATGATCACGTGATCTTCATTTCTAGGAAATGGCACAAACACAGAACCAGTGCCAAAGGTTGGATACCCAAGTGCATAAATTTTCCACACTGAACACAAATGGAGAAGGAGAGTTCAAACAAGACGAAGGTCTCCTTGCCGGGATGTGTTACAGCGGTGCTAGTCATCTTGGTTGTGGCCTCATTGTCTATGTCAGCTGCAGCAATGTGGGAAATTTTGAATCTCAAACAAGGGATACGAGATCAGGAAGTTGTTATTCGCCATCTACAGGCTTCCAAGACAGACACTGGGTCAGGAATGGAAAAGCACCAACAAGAACAGGCAAAGCTCAAAGCCACTGTCCAAATGCTCCTGTCTAAGGTGTCCATACTTTGTAACTGAATATTCTTGTGTATTTAGTCAAGCTTATTCATGCCTAGTAACGATGATCAATCCAATAATTTGATCGCGTATCATGTACTCCGGCAATGTTTATACTGCTCAAAAAATTTTCCTTTGACGTTATCAATGTTCAAGCATCAATAACATAACAAGACAACTAAATCACAATGAAGACGTATTTTGACAGCAAATCTGGCACAATATTTAATACAAACATCGGTATTTTGACCAAACTTCTTCAGCAAAATCATTATTTATAATTCGCAGAAACTCATCGAGATTAAAGTCTATTTTCGACGTCATTAAGGCCTAGAATCATGCATGGTTCAGTGTTAATGCTACCAACTGAGGAATTAAATTTAATGATCTTCTTGCTTATGTTATGGTCTCTATCTGCAATAATTAATATATGACATTACTTTTATAAGAAGTGATATTTTCACTCTTCCAACGTCAGTTACCATCAACAAGAACCCGTTATGTTATTAATAGTTTTTAAATGTGTATTGCGTGAGTGTGAACTTGGGTATTGTGCATTGTTTTGCAGCAATAAAAGGCTAAGATTTGGTTTCCGGGTTTTATTATATTTCGTAGGTACGTCAATTGGAAATCAGAAACCGTGTGGCTCGAGCTGTTCGAAGATGTCGATGTAAACAAGGTAGGAATTAACGAATCTTCGAGGAGATACACATCAAAATGTAATAGGTCAATATTTGTGCACTGTACGTACAATGTAGTCTGCAAAGTCTTAATAATGGTCTCAGTAGTGAGTTTAGTTGTCTATTATTGTATGGCTTCAAATATCTTATCGAACGAAGCCAGAAAAAAAACTTCACAGAATGGCAACGATAATTACAAGTAAAATTCGCCATTGGCAAAGAAAAGAACCAGACTAACGAAATAGAAGATGGCTTTTTGCTATAATGAGGCATAGAACGACTTCAATCGTATTAACAAGATACCAAGAAGACAAATTCCCTTGAAAGCCGGTAGCGGTACGATTGCAATTTTAATTGGTTTTTATCAACACGAATAAAACTACAATCCCAGAACTTAAAAGATTCCAAACATTCACCTGGTTCCTCGGAAGTACGTTTTTGTTTTGTACATTGCACGATGTACATTTTTCGTGAATAAGACTTTTTTCTATACGTTTTGATTCAAACGCAGTAGTTTTGTTTAGTAAAGCGTGACCTTGTAAACACAGTCAGACGGCGGTCCATCATTTATATTGTGGTTTATTTAAAGATGTCACGCAAGTGTGTGAATGCCTTGGAGAGTCAAGGTTATTTTCTCTCGTCTCAAGAAACAGTTCTTAGATACAGATAGGCCAACAGATATCAGTGTCCCTGCACTTGTAATTCCTCCAAGTGCATTATGTTTTCCAATGACTAACAATTACATTTGCAGACATTTGCCTTTAAGTACTGGACATAAGCGGGATGCATTCCTACAAGTGTACCGTATTTGACAAGAACATACATAGCTACTGCATAACATCCGGATCGGATACCGCAAAGCCTAACAATTCTATTTGCATTTATTTTCTGGACATTGTCCAATATAAACGAATGGACGACAATTCCATTCATTTCTACTCTATTTCTTATAGGTCCCCCAGGTCCCAGGGGTCCGAGAGGACCAAGGGGTAAGTAAAGATAGACATTTTAAAACAAAGTGTTTATTCCGGACGTTGCTACCCTGGGTTCCAAAGGGGAATTCTCCTTTGGAAACCAGGATAGAATGTCCAATGCACTATTCACGCGAAAATAAGCGAGAATTTTAACTAGTTTTTGGAAAGGATTAAAACTGCTTCAGGAGGAGCTGGACAACCGAGGAACCTCAATGAATACCAAGGGAACCACTGAATAAAAACTCTACCCACATACATTGTAGTGTGGGGAAATCCGAGAATAGATCCGTGTTGAAATTGGTGAGAGGGAAGCGCTTTAAACTTTACGTATTTTAATGATATTTCTTAGTTGCAACCAGTAATTATACTAATAACATTGCTCATAGTTAACACATGCGTATTAGCTAATTGCTAATTTGGACTGAAATGAATAGGATAGCTCAGTCATAGGGTGCCCACAGCCACTGATAGAATCAGTGATTAAAATATAATCTACCATGCGTAAATGCTCGTGCTCCTACACGAGTTCGGCGGCGTACTGGATTGGTTGAAATTTAAGTCTGAACACATTATCAGCTGGTTACGTTCCTAGTGTAGAATATAATGCGGACAATGTCATCATGTGTCATTATATTCTACTCTGGGCTACACTAGGTACATAAACAGCTGATCATATTTTCAGATTTAAACTTTAACCAATCCGGAAACGCCACCGAGCTCGTACAGGAGTACGAGCATTTACGCATGATAGATCTTATTTTAATCACCAAGTAGCCCACGGCCACTTGTAGAATAAGTGATTACAAGAGAACATAAATATATTTATGCTCTCTTGTTATCACTGATTCTACACGTGGCTGTGGGCTCCTTGTCGCTCAGTCACGAATGTACCGTTGTACGGAGAGAGAAATTCTGGCTTAATCAGGTTAATATACCAGCTAAAAAGGTCTGTGTTTATTTCTCAGGTAAGAGGAGAAAAAGAGGCCGCAAAGGTAACTGACATGACCGACTAATGCTACTCTAAGTTCGATTTATAACATCAGCAGTACTACTAGGCTTGACAGAAAAAGAAAAGAAATTCCCTGATTAAATTAGGGCCGGGAAAATGTTTGCATTAGAGCGGGGCGCTTTAGCTTTGCCGGCGTATAACAAGAGGGGCAAGAATTAATGATTTGATTAACCCAAAAAATATAAGCCATTAATTGAACTAATTCACTTCCATGGTAACCATCTAGGTCCAAAAGGCAACCCCGGCCCAAAAGGAGAGCCAGGACCACCGGGGCCTTCGGGACCCCGAGGAAGATGCAGACCAAGAAGAGGAGGTAAATGCAAACAAGGTAAGTTCAAGAACAATCTATTTTTTCAGCAATTTAAATCTGCTGAAAACATTATAATATTAATGCCCTAAATGTTCTTATTTTAGGGTCAACTGGAAGAACGACGATGGTAAGCAACTGAGCCTATAGCAATAAGAAATGAAACTGCGAAAATATATCTGCTACAGCGGCAATTGAAATTCATAAATACTTATATTTACAGACTGCGAGGTCCATACCGTAAGTCATGGACCGCAAATTGACCAATCACATCGCTTAAAATTACTCTGCTATGTATATTATTTAAAGTTCAAAACACGGACCTTTTTCTGTAAGTAGCTTGAATAGCGTTTTTGGTCAAGCATTCTCTCAATTTGATTGTAGCGAATAATAACTTGATAGTTTGGCCACACCTTTTGGTAATTTTATTTTTTCAACTTAACTAAGAAAAGCGTATTGGATCTTTCCATGGTTTATAGTTTACTGAATCAGCGCACATCGAAGGTCATGGTGGAGAGATACATCCCCAGACAGGTAGTGAAAAATGTTAGTACAATCTTCTGGTTCATATGGCTCCGCGTATACTTGGTGTCTGAGCTCAGTGCTTTTGTTATGGACTGAGAAACCATCGAAAATACGTTCTGGTGTTAAGAAACTCATAAGTTTGTACGGCATTGTTGAGATGGATTTAGGAGCTTTACAATGTCATTTCAAATTTCGCCTCCACAATCATTTCTCTTTTTCCTCTTCCTTAGAAAACTTGCATAAAAACTTCAGATAGCAGTACGAAAATCGAAATAAATTCTTTTTGTCGATGACACAACATTTAAATTTTTAGACAAAAAGAAAACGCAATGTTTCATCTTGGGAGACGAATATATCTTTTAGAAAGAACACTAAACTTCGATACCAAGTCTAGACGGAGCCTATACCATGTACATAAATATTTAACTTATTAAAAATATTGCATGTACCTTCAGTTATTTGTCAGTGTCCAGTAGTTTCTTTGGTAAACTGAAGTCATGTTGGCTTAACTGTTTCAAAAATAAGAAAAATTTAGAAGACAAAAACGAAAAAGTGACGCGTGTGCGCACGAAAAGGCGGGAAAATGACGCAGCCGCGTCATGATCCTGAGTTTTGGCGGGAAAAGTTTTGGTGGAGAAAGAACTCGAAAATATCTATCCTTTTTTCGTATTTTCTTATCGAAGAAAAATTTGGTATACAATCAGTTTGTCTTCTACATTCACTTATTTATTCATTTATTTATTTATTTATTTATTCTTTTTCTCTTAGTTCATCGCATAACAAACTGGAAAAAACGCCACATCAATGGTAAAATGCGTTTTGTGGATCAAGGCATTCTTATCATCGGTGTTTCTGGCTACTACTACGTCTATTCACAGATATTTTACTATTCTGGCGATGCGTTTTACATGGCTCACTACCTCTACAAAAACGAAGAACCATTAATGCGAAGTCTTTCCAGTGTAGCTGGGCCAAGACGAAAGTACAACACTAATTATAATGGCGGTGTGTTTTATCTGCAAGCAGGAGATAGAATCACTGTTCGCGTACCTTTTAACAAAACCCTTTTCATGAATCGTGAAACCAGTTATTTTGGAGCATTTTTGATTTTTCCATCAAGCAATTCTACAATCAATGCTTCTCAGCAGAGCAGAAGTCCCACACTATCAACAACACAGCCTTAGTAAATTATTTAGAAATCTTGAGTTTAATTCTTTAGAGTCTGCAGGGGTTAATTAACATAAGCTTAAACTTACTGAATTAATGGTAGGAAGTTTTTTAGTTAATTCAAACAATGGCATATTTGTACCATTGTCCTTAACTACAGAGCTGGCAAGGCTGTTGATTCTATCCTCTATTCCCAAACTCTGCAAGTTAGCACATAATTTTCTGTGGCAGTGTCTACAGTCTTTTGCTGCAAAGGTGGTTGTTCTCCAGCAAAAGCAACATCGGAAGCTCACTGATTTGGGGTGATGCAAAGAGTGCATGTGTGTGAGTTTAGATATCATTGGTACACCTCATAATAATGAGGTTCTCTCTGAGTAAACATTCCTAGAGTTAAGGTGCCAGAGTGACCTAGCTCTCTTTCCATTGCACATTCGAATTCTATCCTACTGTACATTCATATACATGTTATAAGAGAAGGCAAAGGAGTGATGAATTATCAAGGTTATTATGGACTTCCCATTGGAAATCTGGATTACACCTTGAATAATGCCTATGCATGAATACAATACAGCAACATTCATGGCCACCCCAGGGGAAGACTCCAATATGAAAAGGGTGGGGATGCTCGTCATACCTTTTAGGGGTTAAATTTCATTATTTGGTACCTTTTAGGGTGTTCAAACAAAAAACTAATTAAAATCGGTAAAATTAGCATCATTTGGTACATCAATGGGTAGCATGGTAGCATATGCTGCAATCGCCATATCATGATATGTGAATTGAGTTTGTTTGATGTGTTGTGTTCTCCTGTGCTACAAGGGTTTTCTTCAGGTTCTTTGATTTCCTTACCCTTCATAAAAATCAACATGTGAGTAAATGTATTAGTATGTAATGAATATTCAATGTAGTATGTGTTTGAGTGGTTTGAGTGTGGACTAGGGGAAGACCTCTGAATAAGACCTGGTTCCCCTTGTGTCCTCCTAGGCTTTGCCCAAAAAAGGATCAAATTTTAAAAATTTAGGGATGAAACTTGCAAATTTTATGACTAAAGAGATTTTGATACCTTTTAGTGGTTATTTTCAAAATTGTCAACAAGCATCCATGCCTTTTTATTATATATGGAAGTCCTCGCTGGGATGGCCACAGTGATATCACAGACCCAAATGCATAAATGGCTACCTTTTATACAACTTAATGTTAACAATCCTAATAAGTAGTGTGCAAACAATTTATCTGTGAAATACAAATTACCAAATAGCATAAAATATTGCTAATTAAACAATAGAAAACAATAGAATTTCCATAGAATTGTACTATTTAGTAATAACTAATGTTTCACGGATATATTGTTTGCACTCTACTTTCCTATCAAAATCCCTAAAAGTGATAACATTTCATATGCCATATGCAGGAAACAAGAAGCATTTATTCAAATGTTTGGGAAATGGCAATTATGGTTATTTTCATCAACATAATTACAGCAATACAGTATGACAGTATACACTTATATAACAGAGGGGGACATGGGGATTTTTCAGATCTATATTAACAATGAATTTTACATGCGGTTCTCCTGATCTTTTGTTTATGGTTTGATTATCAATATCAGTGCAGATTTTTAACATTTTGATTTCTTTCAATTTCCTTTGAGGATTCTCATTTTTATGCTATTTTCTTTGGCAGATTTGTGGTTTTCAGTACTACCGCCACTGATCATTTCCCCCTTTATTTTATTTTTAGTATTTTAACAAATTTGGCAGCCCTAATGAACAATAAATATGCTGCTAAACATTCTTGACATTATGTAATCATAGCTAAAATGCTTTTATATTTTTCTAAAAACCATTAAAAGGTCACAAGATAATCTTTAGCCTAGGCAACATAAAAATCTGACCACTATAATGGCAAAGCTTTGTAATATTTGCAACTTGTTGCATATCTTTCTAAATGACCTAATGCCTATTTTTGGTACAAAAATTACTATACAATTATCAAGAAATGCACCAAGAAAGTATCACTCTATACATATATAGTTACATTTTAGTCATATATTGGGTAATCAGTGTTCATGAAAGCTGGGATATGCCATAGATCATGACTATATATATTCTACATGTGTAAAGTCCTAAAAGACACAAATTAGCTAGAGCTTAGTAATTTTCATGAATATCATTTCTATGGGGGTCAGCTTCAAATGTGTACAAATATGCTACATTGCACATAAAAATGTATGTAAATATCTTCGCAATAAAAATGCTTTTCAAAAACATAATTTCATCATTATTTGTATTGTGTAGTGATATTAGTTATTAATACTAAAGTAATAATCTAAATATCTTTATCGTCAAACTTTTTCAGATCTTTTTTTAAATGGTGTTAGAATGAAATTACAATGTTGTTCATGCACTTGGATTGGCTAGATAACTATGATATAGTAATTTTGATGACAAATCTTTTTGTATATGCAGAGCTCTCCATATAAAGCAGTTGTATCTATACAGTATGCAATGCAAACTTCCTGTTTGTAATTAGGGTGTGGTGTAAAGGAATGCTGTTGAAGCAATAAATTCATTTGGTTGAAGGGGAGGAAGTGGAAAGGCTATTGAACAATGTAGTGTTTTCAAACAGCACTCCCTCCCTGCATTTGTCTACTTTGGACTACCATCTTAGAAAATTTAAATCTGGTAGATCTCGCACTAGTAACCCTATGATGTTATGATCTCTTTTTAAATCCACCTTACAATCCCTCCCCTCCCCCTAGGCCTACTAAACAAATAATATACACTCCCATATAATATAAAAGCAAGTAAATTGTCCAGGAAATATTCATCAAGGCTATATTATTATATTAGATTTCTAAATGTTAAAACATCCTTAGAACCAATACTTCTGTGCACAACAAGTACCAGTAATTCAGAATACAATTTACTAGCAAAATCAAAGGCAAAAAGGCTTAGAAATAGAAAGTGAAATATAACTTTCAAGTTCAAAGTATGCTGACAATATAAAGATGATCTATCAGTACTCGAAATGCATCTATGGTCACTGAGTTTCTTCGTAAGATTATAGTCATTTCGGAAACAGAACACATTTTTCAGGATATCTTATTTAATTGCAGAGATAAACCAAACATTAGCTTAAATTCAAGCACATGTGTGTAACGCGTCCGTCAGCAGTAGTTTGGTTGAAGTTATGGCGCATAAAAAATCTTGGTTAAAAATTTCCCGAACGCTTAGTGTATGAGTTTAGATAAAAGGATAAAGGTAAAAAGGCTTTGTTTTACTCATAAAAAGCCGAAAATTATAAAAATGTAACTCAGAAAGTAAGATTCCAGTGCGAAAGAACGATGGCAGTTCAAAAAAGCAAGCTTGCATCTTTTGAATTATCTGCTAAAAATGCCTTAAAAATGAAAAACAATAACGAAAAACACTTACCCTGACTTCGAAGAACCACCTTGGAGACTTTTGCCATACCTAAGCAGTCTTTGAGGATTGAAATAACTTACGAAAGTCCCAAAGCTGAAAGAAACCCCCCCAGAACAGAAAGTAATGGCTCTCTACACCGCAGGATCGACGTGTCTTTGGAGGGGAAAACCCCTTCTTGTGCTCGGTCATGTGATGACCCCTCTATTGTATTCAAATGAGCTGAAACAGGAACATGCAAGTTTTGTAAATTCTTTGTAGAATATGTCAGCATTAATTATGCTTGTTTTTCCTCCTATATGCAAATTAGTAGCAAGTTTGCGAACAAATTCTCATAGCGGGTAGGTCGTTGGATGGCGATTGGAATTTTATTAAGCGACAGGAAGCCCAAACAGACGAGAAATTTAGTAAAAACGAAAGATAGTTTTTTATTAGCTTACAACTGAACACTAATACTCATTACTTGGTTTAATAATTAGCATGGCACAAGACACTTCAGTGAGCCGGTAAAACCGGTCTTGAATGCCCAACCTGACTGATGGGGCTTTTTCACACCGAAGATTGCGTGACTAAGCACAATATATAACAGACTTTCTTTTCATACTCGAAACCCCAAGGCCAATATGCCAGATTCAGGATGTACGTACGTAGGACATTAAATGGGGTGGGAGGGGGATGAAACCAAAAATACCCTCCTCGCCCCGGTCCCCTAGCCGAGTCCCCGCTACACAAGGTCATGGGCTTGAATCTAATGACCTCGTATCAGCTTATGAATAGCCAATTAGTGCCAACTTTTTCTACACCCGGAAACATTTTGAAAGCATTAGATGCCTTTCTAAATAACATGATCGCGTAGTACTACAATGCTCAAAATCTCGTCAAGAAAGAAAAAGAGAAAAATGTTTTAGAAGTTCCCCAAATTATAGTCGGTCATAGGTGGACCCGAGAGGCGTCTGAATCAAATAGGATGGAGGTAGTAAAGAAATAGAGTGATGAACACGTAGGTACCGGAACCACTCGTGCACCATCTCATTCAGTCAGGTTGGAAAGAAATCATACAAACAACTCCGGAAGAACTTAAGAAGTGAGTAATAGTTTTTTTGCTCTATCATTGTTGAAATTTCCTGAAGTTCTTTCTATAAATTTTTGATTTTTACAATTCCATTTCCGTTTCCTTTTTGCCTTTTAATGATCTACTTTTAATAATACATATATATATTTGAAAGCCTATGAATGAAGTAGATGCTGAGATTGGTGATTATGGATCAGTAGAACATTCATTATTAGCCTTCCTCCCTCCTGTATCTTTAACTTGGTCGAGCTAGATTTGTATCAAGGGCTGGGAGGGTAGGGAGGTCAGATTGTACACATATCTTCAAGCACTTTCAAAACACCACCCCCACTTAGTTATCTAATGACATCATTAGAAATATTTGTTCTATAGGGAATTCTGATAAAATATCTGTGGGCATTCCCCAAGAAAAATATCAAATCCCCAAAACACAGTCATTACACACATTATGCAACCAATAAAAGTAATTTAAAATGTAATTAATAAATCTATAATTAATTAATTAATAGATTAATAAATTAGTTCAGTATTTGTTTTTGTTTGTTTGAGATTTGAAAATTTTGCTATTCCACGCATCATATTTTTATTTGTAACATCAGGTTTCAAAATGGCTTATTTTATAATCTGATCAGATCTTCGAAGTACTTTGAGCAAACAAACAAATAACCTTTGCATTTGATTGAAATTAATACTAGGGAAATTTCCTTTGACCTTAACTCACGCTGCCTACTATTGATATTTAACTCAGGAAAAATTGTCGGCATATATCCCAAAAATTTTTTTGTATTTCCTGACTTAATGGTCCATTGAAAAATTCAATAATGATTTTCAAAAACTGCGTGCGAAGCAATTATCAAATCTATCCAATCAGCAATTTTTGTCAAAAATATAAATAAACCAGCTTTTCGTCAAATCCCAATCATTCCATCTTATGTTGCTTAACCTTGACGGATCATTATTATCTCAGTGTGAGCTAGGTTGATGACTTGAGACTGGTCGTGTAGGTGGTAAAAACCAAAATAACTTATAATCATTAACTGTGTGTGATACTTAACTTGTGTCACGCCGCATGCTCTACTGTCTCAAGCATGGACCAAAACACTGAAGATAGTGTACTAAAGGGGAGTCAAAGAAATTGTTGTATCTGCGGCACAACGGCTCGAAAAATCTATTTACTGATCTTACTGATAGCAATATTTAATATCGCTGTCTGGGGAAGTCTTGTCGCAGCACATCTGTGCCAAAGAAACGAGCTTCGTGAATTGAGAGCAGCTTCTGCAAAAGCCATAGCCGAATGCAGGCGACATGCGGGAATTGTAAACTCGAATCTTCAGCAAGATCCAAGAAATAACATATCGACTCAGCGAAATACCTTCAGCAAATCCCCAAGAGATATCGAGGTTGGTTTGGCTTTAAAAACCTTGGTCTAACAAGGCTGGAATAAGTATAACTTGAGAGAGTATTGTATTTCTGGAATGAAGCCTTCATTTCCGGAAGATTCTTTTATAGTTCTTGTTTACGACCTTTTATCCACTAAAACGTTCTTAAAAATTCCTTTTCAGCGATCCAAAGAGCCCAAAAATGTCGCTCCTCAACAAGCAAAATCCAAACTACCACCAAGTAAGTAAAAAGTACAATTTGGTACACGTTGTAAAATAAGTTAAGTGGAAATTTTTTTGTCTTTTATTGTCATAATAGCTTGTGACCTTTTATGTATGGTCGTGCTTCTTTGCCTGGTGTTTCAAAGACCTCACTTGCTTATGGCGAATGGGCCAGTGCTGCTGAAGTAAATATCTTGTTTTTTTAACAACAAGAGGTGCTAAATACAGTTTAGCGTGTTAATTGAATTAATGAGCCTAAAATGTTTGGTGTTGAGCTGTTTTGAAGTTTTTTCCCCTTGCGACAAGGCTCGAAAATAAACCACTTCCTTGTTTCGCCATGTCATCACGTGCAGCTAATATAAGCCATCGTGACTTTTCAAGGTATTCTAGAAAATAAACTACGTAAAAACTACAAACTCTACAATAAAATATATAGCTTATAGGTCTTCAAAGTATTTTTGGTTGTACTTCTTGAAATTCCTTTGGAGGTTTTAATTGTCTCATTACGTTATCTCTAAAGACTTCGATCAATTTTCTGATAATGCGTTTTTTTTTTGAGAGACTCGTTGCTCTTTTTATAATGTTATTCACCTTTATTAAGCGACAAAAGTAAACAGTGTCCAACTCTTTTTATTACCACGTCAATAATATGACCAAGTTAGTGTTCATAAAGTGAATGTTTATACTGTGAACACAGGTTGTCTGTCTTCTCTTTGTCGAACACCCCTCCAGTGTTCGTTTAAAGGTTTTATTTTGGCCATCGTAAAACCAAATCACTACCTGTGGAATCTAATCAAGTACCTTCATTGCCCTAGGTTGTCCTTACAAATCGCAGAAACGAAGAAAGCTTTGCAAATTTATTGCGAAAGAAGGTATAAATATCGTATATAGGCCAACCCAGCGTTTCATCACAGTCTATAAACTGATAAATATAATATCATTCTGATCATACGTCCTTTATATAACGTGCATGTATTATCAACTAATCAAAAACGAACCATCTTCTATCAACTGCACTTTCTTTACGCACTAATAACGATAGAAATCTTCCGCACTTTTTTTATCTAAGAAGATATTAACTGCACTACAGCAATTCCTATGTAGATCCTCGTAAACTACTTCCTGATACACCATAAATTAATTGAGACTAAAATTATTAATCACAAATAATATCATTCATCAAAACTATTGAAAAAAGTGTGTAGAGATGAAGTGTGTGCGTGATATTTTACTTGTGAATTAAGAAAAAACTACTTTTACTAGTAATTTTCTTTTCTAGTTTTCTTAGTAATAAAAATCACAGAGGAAGTCAAAGAATTCATTAAATAGCTTACTCCACACTATTTTGACTCGTTTTCTTCCTCTTTTCTTGGCACGTCTTCAAATTCAATAAACAATGTCCCGTTTCTTTTGTAGTTTCCAGACATGTACAGCTAAACTTGACTGAATTGCGAAAGGAAATCAAGAGCGTCATCGACGCAGAAGGTAAATATACAAAATAAAGACTATAAAGAACGGAATTTTCTGGGTATTTTTTTTTTTGTTGCTAATATCTTGAATTTTTTTTTCGAATGACACTTTGTCTACGAAGTGATTTGTATTCGAGCGATTCTTTGCACTCAAGGCTGCGAGTTTCATCAATCACTGATTTTCTAATTAAAATAATTTTAAAAGCAATCGTATGAAAGCGATGGTTAGTGTGCAAAATCGCAAAATACCAAATGAAGGCATCACCACCAACATGAAATAAACAAAGCTCCATAAGGAGAAAGAGTGTCTAAAAATTTTAGGTTCATTTGTAGTTACGTTATATTAAATTGGCGATGAAAATACGATTGCGATCATCTTATGCTTGATCAGGGGAATTTCCCTCAATTCAACAACAACATCTAACTGCGGGTAATGCTCTCATAGAAGAAAGAATGCTCAGAAGTTTTTACCTTCTTACATTAATTAAGTGGCAATGAAAATATATGATTGTGGTCAGGGGATAGATTTCGTTCTATGTGGTTTGGCACTCGATCGATATCAGCAACAACGTCAAACGGAAAATGCTCCATTAGAAGAAAGAGTGCCTAGAAATTTCTTGGTTCGTTTGTTACGTTAAGTGGCAATAAAAATATGTTTGCCGTCATAAATTTGATCAGGGAAATTTCCCTCTAGTTGGGTTGGTACTCCATATATGCTTTCCTTGCACCTTTATAGTTACGTAAAAGTAGGGAATTCTTTACCGCGCCTACTATCACTGGAAAAATCGATCGATTTTAGATATTGGAAACTGAATATGTTGGAAGTCGCCACTTCCAACATATTTCCATCAGTAGCATGGAAGTGACTTCCAACATATTTCCATGGTTTAGTTTTGAACACTTCCAACATATTTCCAACATTTACTTCCAACATTTACTTCCAACATTTACTTCCAACATTTACTTCCAACATTTACTTCCAACATTTACTTCCAACATTTACTTCCAACATTTATTTCCAACATTCATTTCCAACATTTACTTCCAACATATTTCCAAAACAATTCCAACATATTTCCAAGAAATTTCCAACATGCACGCGTCATGCTCAACTAACTTCCAACATATATTTCCATGATATTTCCCACGTATTTCCAACTTATTTCCATACCATGGAAGTGTCCAAAAGTGTTCAAAAGTTTCCATTATAATTCCAACATATTTCAAACATCTAAAATCGATCGAATTAATCTGTCCTTGACCAGCTAGAAGAGGCACATCCCATTGAAAACCGAGCTTTTGTTTGCTTACTGATTCTCAGCGTTAAATGCATGCCTAATCGTATTGGGACTCACAATCAACCCAATGTACGCATAAACGTTAAGCATAAAAGCTCTATCAAAACTCTAGAAAAACGTTTTTGTTTGTTGATAGACTCTTTTATGCAAATTACCAGTTGATGACGTCAGGGGATGAACAGCGGTGTATAGTGCTGACGTCACAAGGGAATTAATAAATGAAAACAATAACAAAATCCTTTTTGAAAATTTGCCAAGAATAACTCAACTGAATTTTCATGATTCGGCGATATACATTTCAGTTCAACTACTATAACTGGGGCCATTTAGACAGCGAGAACCAATCAAAATGTGGAATGAAAACAATGCATTCCAACTTCGGGAAGTCGGGGCCAATCAGAAACCTGGAGTGTACGAGTTGTTTACACTATCGCCTTTTTCTCATGAAAATCAGTCGATAATTTTGTTGCATCAGATAGACTCAACGTTGAAATGCTATTTTTTTGATGGCCTCTGATTGGCTCGACTAGTCAAAGTTGGAATGCATTGTTTTCATTCTACATTTTGATTGGTTCTCGCTGTCTAAATGCCCCAATTATTGTAGTCGCACTGTAAAAAGTGGATGAGAAAATGGTCCCTAGCACCTTAGGATGCCCTAATATACCGCTGGAGATTCTGCTTTTAACTTTTGAATTATTACCAATAAAAAATCTCCTGCGTGAGCCCATCATGCCTAGACTGCTGCTTTTCTAGCTCTATTGCACATGTGCACATCAATAGTCTGACTTAAACCTTCATCTCGCTGCAAAGAAGAGGTTTTGTTTTGCACCATCATCACGTGCTGGCGGCCATGTTAGATGGCAGGACAATAAAATTCCTTTAATCTCTAGAATTTAATTTGAAAATTGAAATTGAATTGAACGATAAATTATATTGTTCCTGCCATTCATTACAAGGCTGCCTCACTCTTTTCTTAGTTTGGTATATTGTGTAATTGCAGACAAATTCCCAAAAGTTCATGCAAGTCTTCTTGGTGTATACCGTCAAGATCAACTTAAGAAGATAGCGGGAACAGGTAAGGTCCCGTCAGGGCAATGCCAAAACAATGGCCAACAAATAGGAATATGATTTTATTGATTTAGGTTGGGAATACTGCTATATAACCACCGCCCCTAAAACCTGTCGAAATGAATTATTTTTGCGATTTGAATTTTATATTTGAAGATACTTGAGCACCATATCCTTAATTCCTCAGCTAGTTCAGTTCCAGAGGTGGTGGGCACTGGGTAATTCGGGTTGCGTAAAACAACTCTATTGCGTGAAATTTTTTGGCAAGTTCTCACTATAAGAAAAGATGGATGAATGAGCATAAGCTTAAGGGGGCGAGGCAGGTTTTGTCCCTCGTTCATGGCTATTTAATGACATTCACTGCATTCCGACATATTTCGCGGCATTTATTTTTCAATTGCGTCTATCTTTCAGATACGTACAACTTAATCTGGGATTCGTTATTGCTGAATAATTGTCGTCGGCCACAGCAAGTGAAAAACCCAGAACGATGCCGGTTAACCCACTTATCAAAAATAGGAAAAATTCGTTACGACAGGAGGTCCATTTCCGGGGTCGACATCACAGTGGCAGGTATATACTTCGTGTACTGTCAGCTGACGTTCACTATCGATAAAAGCAAAGGCAGCGAAAATGTAGCGCATCTTATATCTGAAATCACTATCATGATGACCAAACGTACCAATGGACATATTGAACATGTTGTACTGATCTCTCAGATTCCAATACTGACCAGGCAAGGAAATAATCCATTAATCACCGTGTCAATGTTCACACAAGCTTATTTGTACTCAAATAGTCAAGTCAGGGTGGCGATTTCGTTCAGAAATACGCCTGGACTCCCTAAATCAGGTGGGAAGAAAGTCTTATTATTCAACACGCGGAGAAATAATATGACGTACAACATGTTTGGCATGTACCTGCTGAAAAAGACTGACGACCAACGTTGACCTTGACTCGGTATATGTCGTTGTTCGTCTGTTCCTTTACTTACAGACAGTGGGATGCCTGTGGTATCGAATGAACTAAGCGAAAAACGTCGACAATTCAGTTGAAACGTCGGTCAAGAAAACAGGCGTTAAATAACAGAACTTTTGTTAACAGAAGAAAGCAAGCTTGTTAAAAAAATACGAATCCGGTCGTTATGCAGAGTTTGTATATCGGCTCCGGAATCAGTGAAGACATTTCTACATTTTATCGCAAGAGACGTGCCGAACGTCATGAGAACTTGTACAGCATTACTAACAACAGGAACAATGTCAATGAAACATTATATGTTCCTGGGACAATAACAAGGAATCCAATGACGTTATTTGTACAGATTGTTCACTACCATGAATCGAAGTGACAACCTGCAGAAACAAAAGACTAACCACACAGATTTTACAAAAAAAAAAAAAATGGTCCTCTAATCTCATAGTTGCGGAGCTGGGTTTTTTGGGGGTTTGTAATGGTGGAGAAGTATCGAAAACAAAATTTGGTCAAGTTCAAAACAAAAGATCCTTATGAGAGTAAATGGTTTGAACCCAGGAGTAGCAGTGGAGTGCCGGAGTAATGTGATCGTCCGGTTGAGTGTAGTCTTGAGAATGACTGTTGTTGTGGCAAGTGTTGTTGGTCACCACCAATAACAGTCTTTCTCAAGACTACACTCACTCGGGCGATCACATTACTCAATTGACCATTTTGTGATTAGGGGATTTAACTAATTTTTATTTTCAAATAATCTTTACTTTATAAATACATATAAGTACATACAAAGAAACGAGAAAGTAAAATGTTTACAATTTTGACATTTTTATTTAACTCTAAATAATTACAATTACTCCAAACCTTGGTAATAATAGTTAGGCTGGGTTTAGGTGGTACCGAACAAATTTCAACCGTTCAAAAAAGTCGCACGTAATATTCAAACGCATAGCAGTGCAAAAATTTTGAACAGTCAAAAATTCGTCCGGTGCCATATAACCCCAGCCTTACTTAGATCATAAATTGTCTATAAACGGGAACACTGGTCAAGCGTTCTCTCTCAAATGGCTTCGGTTTTTAAGAACCATGATTGACTGATGTACATTTGCCTGATTCTGATTGGTTCACCAGAACGTGCCATTCAAATGGCTTCGGTTTTCAAGAACATTTTTCTGATTCTGATTGGTTCACTAGAACGTGCCATTCAAATGGCTTCAGTCTTTAAGGACGATGATTGGCTTACGTACATTTGCCTGATTCTGATTGGTTCACCAGAACGTGCCATTCAAATGGCTTCGGTTTTTAAGGAGTATGATTGGCTGATACAAGTACATTTGCCTGATTCTGATTGGTTCGCCAGAATCTACCATTCGGATGGCTTTTAAAGTTCTAAATTATGAGCATGTTCCTTAGTATACTATTGGCATAAAATAATATAATTAATATAATCCGAATCCAAAAACAAATACACCGAACCCGTTGACTGAACATCATGCAAATTTCTGTCTTCTTGATTCCAAATAACTTTGTGAATTTTGTTGATAGCATTCAAACTTTTCAAAAATACCCATTTTTGTTTGTTCTTTCTGATGGTGAAGCGTATTTTCAAAATTAGTTTTTATTGCTAAAACCCCGCAATGGCTACCACATTCGGGTTTGGTGTATACAACATTTTCTTCTTTTTTTTGTTGTTGTGAGTTTTGGAACTGATTTGGTTATATATCGGAGGTAGTATATGTACATATAGTGAAAAAATAAAGAACAAATTAAGATGAAAACTTGATGTTTAAAACATAAAAAATATAAACTTTTACATCATGATCTATCATTCTTCTTGCTAGCTATTGTAGTGACACATCAGATAACATTTCATAACTATGAATGACAACTATTTCAGCTTTACATTTTACCATAATCTTTTATAAAATAACTATTATAAATCTTGCCTTCCGATTGGCTAGTTACGTACATCATTCCTCTCTAAAAAAAATTGGTTATTCGTATTTCTAGAACGAAGTACAAAACCTTACTTGCTGTACTGTGTGCAGCTATAAAGTCAGATTGCCAGAACACTTGAGAAGTGTTAAGAACTCTACTCCGTACGTGTCGTGCTCTTCTAACACTTGTCTTTAGTGTTTTGCCAACCCTCTCATGCTTTATAAATGCACACGTAACATGCACGCACGTTTTCTATTTTGTCAAGAGAAATGTCAATGACATTTTTACAGTACTGAACTAAAGTTTATACAAAGTAGCTAAACTGTACAATGGATAAAGCCAGTTGTACCAAATGCCTTCATTAGACAGTAAACGTAACTCAGTGATATTCAGTAATAAACACAATTCTTGGAATTTCAATTCTTTTATATTTGAAAAGGAAATGGTAGAAAGAAATGGTGGGAGGATTAAAACTGGTAAAAGGTAACAGTGGCTTTGAGGTGGCTTTTTGGGACATAAATGAGGGGCATAGATGGACATTTTCATAGTGTATGCAAAAAGAGTTAAAATTGAGCATCAAAGGCTCAAACCAGTAAAATAGGACACTTGGAATTGCTATTTCAAGCATATGCATTCTGCGCATTCTGCGCATTCTGCGCTACTGCTCTAAGTGCATGCTCAGGGGATTAAAAAGTGGGATAATATTTTGTAAAATATGCAATTTTTTGGTATATTTGACTCAAAATTCGCTTAATGGTACGTGATCTCGAATATTTAATGAAAATTGTGTTTGACAAGAAAAATACAACTAAAATATAACATGTTTTACAAAATATTATCTCACTTTTTAATCCCCCGAGCATGCGCTTAGAGCAGTAGCGCAGAATGCTTGATGTATATGGTAGGAAACAGCATATGACAATACTCCTCTCCTCCTTCCACATACAAAAAATAAAACATTCTTCTGTGTCATCCTTGCTGGTAATGGCTGACCTTAGGGGATATGTTCATATGTGTACATATGTCGGCAACTAAACCGGCTTCCCCACTAGCAATATGCTAGTGACTTAACCCAGTACCACCTGCTACATGGTTGGGTAGTCGGCAACTAAACTGGCTTCCTCACTAGCAATATGCTAGTGACGTAACCCATTACCACCTGCTACATGGTTGGGTAGTCGGCAACTAAACTGGCTTCCCCACTAGCAATATGCTAGTGAGGAGGATGGCAAGACACCCAGCAGGATGCAAGACCTGTCAAAGGGTGGATCAGCTCTTACTTAAGCCACTGTGCAAATCCATGGGATTAGATGGGGAGAGGGGCAATAAAGCACTGTCATGTCAAGCATCCTGTTCAATGTTACAATCTTGAAAAAAATGCTTCTTCACCCCACCTCCAATACAGTTTTTGGCCATGAAACATGCCATCAGAGACTAGATGGGGGGGGGGGGGGGGGTGGGAGAAATATCAATGGTACCAAAGTCTGTATCTACAGTTCCAAAGAACAGATTTTTGGTTGTGAGGTGTTATGATTGTGGTGAGGGATGGGGATGGCTTAAGTGAGATGATTAGAGTAGTTTTCATATGAGTGGGAAACCTATGGTACTGACTTACAGCATGTACACAGTATGACATGCCGTAACATTAAAATGGCTTCCTATTGTCTTCCAGTAATTCTTTGTAAACTTGAGTGGCTTTTCATGTGTTTTCTCATGCACAACCACTAAACAAAGAAATAATACTCTAGGGAATGACACATGGCACATTGGTATGAAATAGGAAAGCATTATGCCCAAGCCAAAAAGGTCTATATTAACTACAACTAGTCCTACAACTAATTCAACAAACCAGCCTTCTCTTGTTGCCACAGCCAATCATGATAGAGATTCAACTTGTGGTCTTTCGGCTGTACATCTTTCCACTCTCCAAGACAGAAGATCCTGTAGGAGTCACTCCCATAATTTCCTATCCCATACAAGGTATCAGCATACCTCCAGTCTCGGGTCAGGAATTCATCAGAGAAGCGGATAATTGTTTTGGCTCTTTTTTCATTCAGACCCAGTGGTTTCATCAGCTCTGAAAAAAATTATAAAATGCAAATTTCACTTTGGATTAAAATGGAATTTCACACTGAAGGCATAATACCAGGAAAACTTTTTTTTGTTCAACAAGTGGGAACCTGATGAAAGGATAGACTTTCGCAAAGTCCACCGCCCATTGAGTATCCCTACTTTGTCTCTCTCTTGCTGCGCTCACAAGATTCTCACTTCGCTCAAATAGAAAAAATCCCCGGGAAACAAGAGAGGTCGACTTGGGGCAAGTCTAATCAAAGGAGAGTATATTCTTGTACTTGCTTTATAAGAAAACCTGGATATAAGAATCAATTATAATCCCTGTAGCTCTAGTAAGTATAAATCATATTTTCTTGAATTCAGTAGGAGGAATCAAAACTATTCATAGATATTTATGGCATTTGAGTTCAAATAACATTAGATACAATAGGCAGGATCAATACACAATGAGGAAAAAACAGAACAAAACATTGATTCAAATTGCTAAATTTTGCTGTACAAACATGTAACACTGCTAAAATATTAACTCTTCATGCGCATATGATTATTTTATAGAATATGTGCAATATAAATAATAAATATTATTATTATTATTATGATCACTCTTACATCCACTCTGACAACAGTTATTTTAAAAGGAAGGAAACAAGATGGAAATCAGTGGCTTTAACTTATGTTATAAATTAAGTTTTTAAAGCCAAATTATAAATTCAGACGAGAAGATTTTAAAATGAAACAGCTGTGTATTTAAATTCAGTTGTTACATGTAAATCATCTGATGCCTTACCTGCTATTGGCTTAGGATCTGCATTTTTTGTCTCCTCGGCAGTTGGATATCGCCTGAAAAACTCCCACATTATAGGGATTGCCTTTTCACCAGCTGTTCTGTTCAGAAATATAGAGGAAATCAAGAGTTTCCAAGGGTCATGGAACAATGTTTCTTGAACCAGTTTGAAAGGTGATTTTGGAGGTGTCCACTTGCCAGGTTTTTTGCTCTTTTTATCACCAATGATTGGTGGTGCTGGTGTTGATTCGCAGTCTGAAAAATATGGGCTGATCTGATGATGGTTATTGTGTTGATTCAGGGTATTTTTGGTGACTTTTCCAGCTCGTCTTTTAACTCGTTTCTGTCCAACATGACCATCCATGTTTAGAGTTTCACTTTCTGGGTCACACTTTTGTTCTTCTGAAGCATGTTCATTATTATTGTGGTGAGCTGAACCATCTGAAAAAAGGTTTAATTATAATACCAAAGCTGTTTGTGATTGGCTTTAAATTGAGCACTCAACACTTTACCATTTAAAAAAATTAAAATTAACGGCATTGAATTTCTGTAATTTGATTGGGTATCTCCATGGAATGTAATAAGATATTTAAACAGCAAATAACCAATCAAATATGACAGGAATTAGCTAATTGATTAAAAGGCAAGACAGCTTGACATTATTGCCTTGTTGTTTACAAAAAATATCATAAATTAATATGAAAATTATTTTGAAAAATTATGCAATAAAAATTTACAGTTAGGGACTGGTCAGAAATTAGCAGGGGGGAGGGGGTGGAATAAGGGTGAGGGTCATAACTTTTTGAGTCCCTGAAAAGGGAAGGTCATATAAAAATAGGCAGTGAAAAAGTGTCTCTCTTATAACCCAACAATGAATTTTCATGCGTTGTCATTGGTTCGAATGGGTCACATGCAGAACAGGTATCACGCAATATACCCGGTCCGAAGAGATATTCGTCCAGTAGAAGGGAAAAACGTAAAAAAAGAAAATAAAAAACATGGAAAAGAAAGAAACTTGGTTTTTGCGAACAAGTGAGAGTAAAATACAAAGACTGGTTGAGAAAACTACACCAGAAAACATGAAAAAATCAACAAAGAATACTGTAAATGTCTTCAATGGTAAGCATCCATGTTTCGTGAATGCAGTTTTTAGTTTGTTTTCTAAATTGTTTTTATAAACTACTAAAAACCAACAAACAGTTCGACAATGTCAAACAATAGAATATTCAATGTCAAACAGCTTTCATTTACCAAAATAATTGTTTTTATATCCAGCTTTGAGATGAGAGAATTATTTTGTGAAAACTCTGGAGTCAATGTAGTTTGCTAAATCCATTCCAGTGAAGTTGTTGGGTTATAAAATAGATAAACCCTTCTGGCTCACTGGAATATTGTCTGATAATGTCCTTGGATGAGAAAATGGTCCTCAAAATATCACATTTGCCCTCGAAGCTTCACTTCTCGGCCAAATGTTCTTTTTCGGACCATTTCTCATCCTCGGACATTATCAGCCGATATCCCAGCTGCCAGAATGGGTTTATTTACTAAATAATGTCCTTGGATGAGGAATGGTCCTCAAAATATCACACTTGCCCTAGAAGCTTCGCTTCTCGGCCAAATGTTTAGACTGTTACCAGTCCATATTTTCCCTCCTAACTCAGTCAAGTCAGGTTTTTTCCTGCCTTGGATGCACAGGGAGTGGGGGCGAGTTTGAATCGGCATGTGGGGAGAGGAAAAGAGGGACTTTGGACAACACACAGAGAAATGAATTAAGCAATGTCCACACAACGCAAAATTCCCATTGGTTGAAAATGATCCATCTGTCAACAAGCTGTCAAGGTGGAAAGCTATACTCCAGATCCACCTGATTACTAGTGTATTAAAGCATCGCTGTTTTGAGCCCCTGGGTTTTTAAACTAAAATCTTTCTTGAAAACCGAAACTTATGTCAGAGGACTGTTTTCCAGCAGAGCGAAAACTGATCGCAGCAGCAGTCAAACCTACTGTAATTCGCTGGTGAATTCGTTCTAAATGATTGACGATCCAGCGGCCGAATGGAGAAGACAGACGTGTTTGCGTGTTTGTAGTCGACCCATAGTCAAATCTTGCTCCACAGTCGTCAATGGGGAGGGAGATTAATACGAACACTGATATTTAATGGAGCCCTGCAAAGGAGCCCTGCAAAGGAGAGCAGTGATTCTTGTGCGACCTCAAGCTTCTCAACAAGCCTGCCTCAAAGAACAGTATAAATTGTTTGATGAGTTCGGCTCTTCTTTTAGAATCGGCTCATACTTTCAAGGGGAAATCAGATTCCTACAGCTTTAGGCGCAAAATACCCCAAGTTTGTAGCGGAAAAATAAACCAGTCAGCTGGACACAGGAATTAAGGAAAAATATATTCAAAATATCCCCAGAAACATCGAACAAATATAATTCACACATGATCAACTTGGTTCGTGGTTTCTTTTGGCTCCAGTTATGACTTTTATTTATAAATATATTTTGGTGTCTAAAGAATATCACATGTTCGTACTTTTGATAGTAATTTTAATTCAAACTTTATTGTATAACGGTAAAACTATCAGCGAAAAGTCAGTTGTGTTGAACGGTATTATAAACATATCCTAGACAGGCCAGAGCTGTCATTGACAAGTATTTGACAAGTGTGAAAAAGGGGCAGTTATTCATTTCTCTGTGTGTTGTCCACAGTCCCTACTTTTCCTCTCCCCGCGTGCCGCTTCAAACTCGCCCCCACTCCCCGTGTGTCCAAGATAGGGAAAAACCCGAGTCGACTGAGTTAGGAGGGAAAAGAGGGACTCTTTACAGTCTACCAAATGTTCTTTTTTTGGACCATTTCTCATCCTTGGACATTATCAGCCAATATCCAAGCCACCAGAAGGGGTTTATTTACTAAATAATCATTGGTCACCCAAACAATCACAGCATGTGAAACTCTATGTTCAAGTCTAAGATTATACTCAATATGCATATTGTGTTAACTGACCTGTTAAATCTGAATGATTCCCTTCATCCAAGTCTTGGTCACCTTGGTTCCCTGTACAATCCTGGTGATCTATATCTCCTTCTTTAGAAGATCTCTTCTTTTTTGATAACTGTTCAATTCCTTCTAATTCATCAGGTGTAGAGAAATGTTTTCTTTTTCGCTTTTCTCGTTTCTTTGTCTTCTCCAAGACTTTCTTTCCTTTCGTTGGAACCTTTGTCCCATTTCTTGTTTTCTTGAGTAGTAAATGCTTCTTTCCTGCATGCTTTCCACTATACTGCAGTGGCTTGTGAGGCTGTATATCACATGTTGAGTCGATCTCCAATATTTTTCTAGACTTACGTGAATAAGGTGATCTCATATCAAAGTCATCAATAGTCAATTTAGATTTACTTTGTTCAAGAAATGCTCTGAGCTCTGGTCGTGATCTAAACATGGCTCCTTGAGGACTAAAAATATAAACATCACTTCTGGTTTTTTGTGCTCCATTCTTTCTTTTGCGCAGTACTTTGGACCACCCTGCTGGAACTTTGCTTTCCTTGTCAATACAAAGAGTTTCTCCATCTATCTTTTTTTGCCAATTTTTTCTGATAACTGTCTTATACCTTGGCAATTCTTTCTTTGTTTCCTTCTTCATTCTCTTGGAAATTCTTTGGGCTCTACTTTTTACATTGGTTTTGGCAGTTTCTTTATTAGAGACCTTAACGCTTTTCTCAATCTTGGCCATTTTTCTCCCATTCAGTTTTCTCTTTTCATAAGAATTTGACATATTTTTCTTTTCTTTTTTCTTTTTGTGACCAATTTCAACGGAGTGTTTTGTGAGATTCCTTAACTCCCAACTTTTTATCTTGGTCAAAACTTTCTTAGGAGGTCCTTCCAGTGGCTGACTAGCCAGTCTCTTTCGCGTCATACTAACAGGCAGAGGAGACGTCATGTCAAAATCTTTGATTGACAGATTCAAACTATTCTTGTCAATAAAAGCTTGAAGCTCAGGACGAGACCGAAATTGAAATCCTTGAGGACTTATCATGTAAACATCAAACCTGCCTTTATATACTCCATGTTTTCTCTTGTGCAGGACTTTACTCCAGCCAGGCGGAGCCCCTGTTTTAGCAACTACACGTGTCTCCCCGTCTATCTCTTTCTGCCAATCTCTCTTAATCACTAGTTTACAAGAGACTTTGCTATAAACATTGTTATTGGAATAAAACAAACCTGTGTTAAGTCTACTAGACACACGAGTCTTTCTACCAGACTTTCGAAGTTCACGAGTACCGTTAACAGCATCATTGTTTAGAGTGGGCGTCCCTGTTGCTAGATTCTTTCCTTGAGTGACGCGAGAGAGCTTGTTTTTCTTTTCATCTGGACGAGCAACTGGTTCGCTCACAGAATGCTTTGATTTCTTTTGCTTCTGGGATTTAGTGTCCTCGCCAGCTTTGTTAATCACTTGTGTAGTTTTACTAAAATCAAAGTCCTCTATTTTGAGAGATATACCAGTGTTTTCCAAGTGTGTTTTGAGCTCTTTCTTGGAGCGAAATCTTCGTCCACTCGGATCAACGACATACACATCTTTCGAACCCTTTGTCTTTCCACTTTTTCTTTCGGTGACGATTTTTTCCCAACCAAGAGGGAGATCGCTGGGGTTTTTCGAGTTTTTCATGACCAAAAAGCAGCAAAAAAAACACGAAATTGGCTTGAAAAATCTAAAGACAGGTGAGCACTGCTGGAACGCGCGGGAAATCGAAGGCAAAAGTACTCCCTAGGGGAGAGAGGACAGTCGTTGTCATGGACTATATATGAAAAATTAACTCTGGACTTATCATACCTTATATTTTGATACTCAAAAATAAGATTTACTTTTACTTTTTCCTTGAAAAATTAAGCCTCACAGCTCAAAATTCACAAAAAGAATAAAAAGATTTCTCCCCACCCCTCCCCTGGTAAGATAAAATGATTATCATCGCCCGTGCTACTGGAATGTCAGCGGAGTTCAAATGAGAACTCAAAATGGCGCTCAACTTGGAAACTTTTTCCTGATAAAATTAAGAAAATTTTCCTTATTTTCTTCACATTTCTCAATCTTTTTTCATTAGAAGCACTTAAAACTCACTAAGAAATTATTTAGAATCCATGTGCTTCATTTGCAAGCAAGTTTTCCTGTAGTTTTATAGCTGTTTTTTATATATTTATTTTGTTAAATAATTTGACGATGAGCGAGTTTCGTATTCATCACCACGTCTCTCAGCTTCTCTCTCTTCTTGGGTAAGTTTATTCTTTATATTGTTAATTTATGTGTATTAAACTAAATTCTAGTTAAGTATTTAACGCCATGGAAAGATTTTTTGCTTTATCCTTGTATTCAAACTTATAAAATGTACAATTTTGGAGTAAGCTTCTTGGAACTACAAATTATCTAATTATTTTTTAAGATCTTTGTCCAATATAATTAATGGCAAACGATGCTTCTCTTAAGGCACGTTGAAGTCTAATTATAAGATTTTACTCTTTCTACTTTCTTAATAATTAAGAATTTAAGAATCTTCTAGTGCACGCAATGGCGCTAGAATGATGATGTATTATTGATGTATTTTTGTTTGATTACTAGTGCCAGTGGTAGTGATGGGCCTGAGGTTTACACAGAAATGCTGACTAAGAACATGACTCCATATGTAACAACCCAGGTATGTAACACACATTTGGCTACGTTCATTGTGTGATTTTTCAACGGTTATATCATTATTTCATCTTCATTGTGCATTTCATTGTCAATGCCTTTCCATCTTGGAATGCATATCACCTATGGCCTTTCGACTTTGGCAATAACAACTTTTTTGAAATAGGTGTATGAAAATGAAGAGAAATGGTGTAAATGTTACTGCTAATGACTGATTGAATGCTGGTATTTTTACTATTATTAGGTGTCAGCTCATACATCCAAGAGCAAGATAGCAGAATCATCCAATACACCAAGAGAATTCCTAAAGAAATATGATGAACTGAAATCTAAAAAGTATGTAACTATGCAGTGTTACAATAGACCATTTTTGAGATGCACGAGCGCTTTCAAAAACATTGCAGGTGCAGACATGATCTCGAGGCATTTTCGGGCAGAGTCAATAGCGTGATGATCTTGCCCAAAAATGCTTCTTTTTATGTCTGTGCCTGTGATATTTGTGAAAGCGCTCATGCATCTTGAAAATGGTACAGTATTGGCCATTATGAGGTTGAGGAAAAAACTGGGTTGAGTTGGCATGTGGGATGTTTTAGGAAATGAAATGGATGCCATCTTGGAAATATGTACTGTAAAACAGTCCCACAATGCACTGTAATGCCAACTCAACCCAGTTCTTTCACCAACCTTGGAACAGCTACTGTAATAAATGCCCAAACAGGGTCTATAGTCATTGCATGGTGGTTGATGTGTTTAAGTACTGAGAATCAGGGGCATAACAGGATTTACCTTTAGGGAAAAGTACTACTTGACCTTAGCAGTAGTCCACTAGTCCATGACTAGTAAGAATTGCCTCTGGGCTAGTAAAACCTGAGAAACACTAGCCAATTGGCCATCTGACGACTATACTACAAGAGTGAAGGCATGGGGAATTTACCACTTCACTCTAAACTGTAGCCATTCACCAGCAACAAGCAAGAGAAATAAGGAGGTAACAATGGCAACCCCTGGCATGCAGCATCTGTCATTACTGATTATACTAAGTCAAAAACTTGTTATACTTACCTCCCCTTCATTTAGTACCCACATTTATTATCTAATATTAATGCTAACTTGTACTTTCTTGTCTTAATTTCTAGTATACGTGAATTGGATCCATTAGTTTATATGCTTTCAAAGGTGGTCGATGACAGACAGGTCAGTATTTTTTCATAATATATAGATTTAAAGGCGGAGCTCCCTTAAGTATTATATATAGTGCTATAAGGAACCCTACGTGCATAGTGGTACACACTGTACAGTATGTATATACATATGGGCAATAGAATGATGTAATCAAGCCATGAAAAATAAACCGATGGGTTACAATTTTTTCTTAAGTATGGTGCTCTGCGCAGGAGCTCCGCTATTATATGCACATACAACATACTTAGTACATGTATAGGGCAGTTAAGTGTGACGTCAATTGTATGGAAAAACGACTTCCGGGTCCAAAACGAAAAGCAGTTATAAAAAAATTTTTTCTTACTTTTTCTTCATGACAGGATTTGTTTTAAAAAGTTCTGATTGTTTCAGGTGGAGATTAAATCATTGATAACATTTTTTGCTTTATTTTAGCAGTTTTAATGAGCAGCTGGACCTGGAAATATGTAACCATTTAACAGCTCTACATGTATATCAAAGACTGCATTGCCATGAGGGGTTCTTTTTAAACCCACACCCTAATACTGTCCACTTATATATATGTGGATATTTTTGATTGATTTAACGAAAAAAACTTCTTGTTTTCAGATGGTTTCCTTTTTGGAAAGGAATAATAAATCGCGCACCCGTGCTAGGATAGCAGCATTAAAAAGTGGAGGAAAGGCCAGTGTGCAAGCTATTCAAGATGCTATCCCAGCGTCAGGGACCATGTCACAACAGGAATTGAATGAGGTAACTTATTAAAGCTTGATTTTCACTTTTCAGAATAGTATTTTCCTATAGACCATGTGTCATTCCCTAGAGTATCATTTCTTTGTTTAATGATTGTGCATGAGAAGACAGTGACATTACTAAGGGGGCTAAGGTCTATTGTTTTAGCCCTTGTCATAATAATTATTATGTGACCTAACCAACTCCAGATGTCTGGCATTTTGTTTTCAGTCAATTAAACTGTGACGGGGTGAGTTCATTCAAATTGTAAGCAATAAAGAAATTCCGGTGTGAAAATTACTGTATAGTCACGGAAATTTCCTTATCGCTTTGATTGACAGAAGCCAAAATGCCAGACATCTTGAGTTGGTTAGGTCACATAATTATGAAAAGAGATGTAAATTTCTGACATACAATTGAATGTCTATTTTTGTCTTGTCCAGTTACGCAGTCAGCTTGCTACTGCCAGTAATGTCAATATGGCAGGAATATCTCCAGAGGAAAAGCTCAAATTGCTGAGGGAAAAACAGTCCAAGAGAACTGGTATGAATATTATTATACTGCACTGTATTCAAACTGAAAAAAGGAAAGTATGTGGCCTTCAGAGCTAAAGGTCCACAGTTCAATCCTCAGGATCTCCATGCCTGTTTCAACTTCTCTCTAATCTGTGTATTGTAGCTAATTCAGCTTTGTCAGGTTAATAAATACAAATTAATTAGCATTGCCTGTCCTGTTATTGCCCATAGCAGTTCTCTATAAAAGGGTTTGTTTGTTACAGGAAACATCCCAGGAGCCCCTTCATGGGTTGTAGAAAGACCTTACCTAAGCAGAGATTATGTCCCAAAACCTGAAGAAAGCTACAAGAAAACTGTGAGTTGACTACAGATGAATGTGATTTGTTGATCAGTTTTGCATTATGTCAGCAATTCGTTCCTTTTGAGTAGCCACTACAGGTCAATCAATACTCAGTTGACTGTTGACCCATCATTGGTTGACTTCTGGCCACCCAATAGCACAACGGATGTTGGTTAACTCAGAGATACAATAAGCGGTAGAAGTAAACTATACGACCCCCAAATCGGTGTCAGTAGGGTATTGGTAAGGTGACGGTAGGTTGTTGGCAGGGTGTTGGTAGGTTGTCGGTAAGGTGTTGGTAGGATGATGGTAGGTTATCGGTAGGATGTTGGTAGGTTATCGGTAGGATGTCGGTAGGTTATCGGTAGGATGTCGGTAGGTTGACGGTATTGTAAGTCGCTGACGTAAAGTTTTTCTTTAGGGTTCTGTTGGAACTTTGCCTGTACCATTACAAGAACTAGCAGTTGTTGAAGATTTACTTTTTCTTTTGATGGTAAGCATTCCTACTTTACATGGTCACTTGCATGGTGTAGCATGGTGTAGAATTCTGATAAATAAATGGTTATCCATATATCAGAGTTAAACTCCATTGCCTTCAATCATTATTGTTTCAATCAATTTTTTCAAGTCATGGCATTTGGGTGAGTCAGTTTCTATACATTTACTGTATTGTTGACCCAAATGCCTTGACTTGACCAAATGCCTTAATTGTGCATTTAAATGTATGTATAGAAAAAGAATCTTTGAAGAAATCTTTTTCAGACCAGTAGATAATTTATTGCTATTCATTGTAAGGTTAGATTAGGTTCATGTGTTGTGACTAAAAAGAAAGACAGAGGGATTGATGAATTTTGAATGAATGGATAAAAGAATAGGTGGATGGATGGATGGGTAGAAAGGCAGAGGAACAGATGAAGGATTGAATGAATGGATAAAAGAATAAGTGGATGGATGGATGGGCAGAAAGGCAGAAGAACAGATGAAGGATTGAATGAATGGATAAAAGAATAAGTGGATGGATGGATGGGTAGAAAGGCAGAGGAACAGATGAAGGATTGAATGAATGGATAAAAGAATGAGTGGATGGATGGATGGGCAGAAAGGCAGAGGAACAGATGAAGGATTGAATGAATGGATAAAAGAATAAGTGGATGGATGGATGGGCAGAAAGGCAGAGGAACAGATGAATGATTTGAATGAATGGATAAAAGAATAAGTGGATGGATGGATGGGCAGAAAGGCAGAGGAACAGATGAATGGTTGAATGAATGGATAAAAAATAAGACTCACAGTGGATGAATAACTGATTTTCCTGGTTTTCTTCAGGGTGTGGAAGGAAAATACATCTGGGTCAAACCACTCAAGGACAAGTACAGTCTCAGAACATTTACTGTTGATAGGACTCTTGGTAATTTCCATCAAATCATAATTTGTCGCAGCTATTTGAGACATAATTATATTCCTCTATATTAATATTTTTTTATAGATGTTTCAATCAATGAATTGGTTCAGAGGATTCTCCCAGTCTGTTCATTCTATTCAACTGTCTGCAGGTTTATTGAAGGTGATTAGATTGGAATAGAGATATAAATATGCTGATTGAAAGTATTTTTGCTATCATAGTTTACTGTATGTCTGCATCACCACATGATTATAATCATCATCATCACTATTCTACAAGTTATCATCATCATCATAATCATCATGCAACCATCATCCCTTATCAATTATGATTATGATCTACAGTACACCATTGTCATCACTATTTTCAGCATAAGTATAACCAGCATCATCACTATTGTCAGCACAAAGCATCATCACTTATCATCATCTCCATCATCATAATCATGGAACTAATTATGGGATTAATATGATCACCACCATCACCACTATTATTACCACCAAGCAACATTATCATCATCACAAGCATCATCTCTGCCATTATTGCTACTGGTACTGCCACTCCACTATTATTAATTCTCTAATAATTTGAATTTGAATTATTTTTCCCCAGAGAAATCTTCATTTGAACATGGTCTTGTTAACCATGCTTTGTGTGCAGCCATGAGGACACTTCTCAAGGTACTGACCAACACATTTTGATCTGGACAAACACTTTAAGCAATGATCACGATGTTGTTCATGTTCCATGATTTCAATTACAGTAATATAAATAAAATGTTTTGTATTTTGTACACTATCTACCTTATTGATGGATTGCAATCATTCCCAAGAGAGACATTTCCAGAAGACAAAGACATGGCGACCATGTTGGTGGTATTAACAATGGGTGCTAATGAGAAATCTTTTGTTAAAAACCACCAACATGGCTGTGATGAACAGATGTAACATGCAATCAAAGAATTATAATTATGATAATACGTATGATGAGGCATCTTGTTATGTTCTAGGAATACTATGTCTTGGTTGCACAACTAGAGCATCAATTCAGACTGGTAAGTATATTTCTGACACTTCATGGCCATGTTTTAAGACACCATACCTCTTAGGGATAATGAGGGATAATTATTGAAATAACAATAATTTCTTGGGGGAGGGGGGTGGGAGGCAATGCAGAATTTTTGTTAGAGCATGTTAGGACACTGTTACTTTTCCCTGCCCCAAGTAATTATTTGACCTCTGGTTTATTAATGACTCAAGATAGCTAAATAAGATGTTTCAATAAAGAAAGGCTTTGTTTCCTGATAGTAATACAACATTTTCAATCTCTTCCAAAACCATGAGATCCTATTGGGAACCCTGTGGTAAAAAAAAGAACATTCTGATGGGAGAGGGGTAAGGGATATGTCCTCAGGTCACACTGGTTCACTGTTCAAGAGTGGCTTAAGATTGAAGAGGGGATGTTATCATCATAACATGTATTTCTTTTTCAGGGTCAGTTGTCACTTCAGAAATTTTGGTTTTACATCCAGCCTTGTATAAGAACCTTGGAAATCCTAGCATCTATTGCTGTTAGTGTGGATAAGGTGAGATTCTTAATTATTATTAGATTTGACTGCTTGATTAATGATTGAGTTACACTATAACCCCAATAAGATAACAACTGTTTATTTTATCAGAAAAAAATTGCAGTTTCTTGCAGTGTTGTTTAAACCATTACCTCTTTCCCTCTCTACTCTCTACCCACTCTTGGGAACTCCACTTTCCCTCCATGACCAAGGCGGTATAAATATATTCTTACCTACACATCATGAAAGAGCATGTACCTTTTTTTATTTCAGGGTAACTGTAAAGGTGGATCTGTGTTGACTCTTTTACATGAAAAAACAGTGTCTTTGATAGGGTAATTACAGTAATAATAATGCCGTAATATTCCATTAATAACTACTGTACATGTGCTGCAATGATATTGCATCTACAACACTGCTACATCAAGTATATATCCTACTTTGTGTTCATCATTATTATATTGACAATAATAAAAAATTTTACAGGAACAACTTTCAATATTAATATAAATGAGTGTGTAATTGTCCTGCGTCAGTAGGGTGTAATATATTAATATTATTAAATAGATTTCAATATATCATGCATTACTTTGTTTCTCTCACTTAGTGATGCCAAGGCACAAGATCTTTGTTTATTCCTCACTCAAGCTGTAAGTAACTAAACTTGTGGCCTGGAGCCGATTTTACGAAGCCTGAACAGCGCCATCCACCGGATAAATCCTTATCCAGCGGATAAAAAACATACAAATTCCATACACTGGATAAGTCTTATCTGGTGGTTAACTTCATCCAGGCTTCGTACAACTGGCCCCTGAAGCTGAAAAGTACAAATTGATTGACAGAAGTGAAAAACCAATTTCGCATGTTTATGAAAATAACAGTAATCAATCTTTGACTGAACTTGACACCTTTGTATTGTATCATAGTTATTGAAATGAAATTCCTTCTTATTCTCCAGGCTTGTGTTCCATACTTTGATACACTGGAGCAGTGGATATACAAGGGTATCATCAATGATCCCTACTCTGAGGTATTACTTAACAGTTCTTTGCAGGGGCGTAGCTTCCTTTACACAAATATGTGCAGGGTACTTGAAGAAATTCACAAACTTTACTTTTGTGTACTTGTCAGAATGGCGTACTTGAGAAATTCACAATTTTTCAGAATCAGTATGGAAAGCAAAAACTTACCTTTTTTGGTGGGAGTGTTTGAGGCCATGGGGACCTGTGCGTGCTTGCCAGAATGTCCTAGCTACGTCCCTGCTTTGGCAATGTTATAAGAATTTCCATTTTTGTTTTATAACTATGACTAATAATGAGGGGTTTTTCTATGAGTTGTGCTTTACATGCACTACCACCAGTGGTGGATTTAGGGGGTGGCCACAGGGTGCCCATGCATGACCCCCTCCGCCCTTTCTAACTTTGAACTAGTTGGTTAGTAACAAACCCTCTTGACAAGGGAGGGAAGAACATCAAGCAAACTGGGTCCTGCTGAGGGTTTCTTCTGTCTTTTTTCCAGTTTCTTGTAGCAGAACATGGCTCTGTCCAGAAAGAAAAGCTGACAGAAGATTATAACGATGCATATCCTTAAAATACTGTGTATATTACAAAGTTGCTTGGCAAAAACTCTGTCACAGTCAACACCTCATGCAACCGTTATTATTATTTGTCTGAACCTTAAGTTTATTTTGAAATCTTGTTTTTCCCTCTATTACAACTGAATTATCCTTAACTATCTTCACTTACTGGGAGCAGCGTTACACTGTTGTCAGGGAGAACATCCCAATATTTTTGGAAAAGGTAGTATTAATATCCAACTTTGTGTTAGAGCAGATTTCGTATGAGTGTGAAAGTCACTGCACATGTCACGGTTACGGCGCGGTGCAGACACGGCACCAAATGTCAAATGTTTTCATACACGGCACGGCACTGACACGGTCACGGCAAGCTGCTGTCCGTGCTGTAAGTTTTTCATAGTCATACAAAAACTGCTCTATATTCAGACAGTTTAACACTGTAAATAATTTGTGTGATGGTACTAAATGTTCAAGGTTGCACACACAATCTAATTTTTTCATTCATTTACTCACCCACCATCCACCCATCTATTCATCCATCCCATCCATCCACCATCCACCATCCATTCATCCATCCATCCATCCACCATCCACCATCCATTCATCCATCCATCCATTCATTCATTTATTCTATGAATCCTTTCTTAGGTTGCTGAGAATATTCTTAGGACAGGAAAATACTTGAATGTAATTAGACAATGCGGTAAGGAACAAACAAATAATTGACTATAGCGTTAGTTCACTCGCTTCTCACTGGGGTCTCGGGTTCAATTTCTGGCCTCTGCATCACATGCACATAAAGGCTTCTCCCTTGATTTGAGGGAGTTTTTCTGCATTCTACAGTTTTCCTTTCTCCACAAAACCACTAAATTCTAATTCGATGTGAGTCAGCCGTACCCTATCTTTGATCAGCTCAGAGGTTGTTTCAGGGTATTAATAAAATCTGAAGGTTTATGCTTTTTATCATCTCATGTACTCTTTTTCTAAAACAACTTAAAGCAAAAACAACCACAACTCTTACCCACCCATCCCAGACCTTCCTCCATTGTTACTTTAAAATGCAAACCAGTTCTTAAGCCAGAAACATGTTTACTGTGTGCATACTTCCAGGATGTTTCCAAGTTTAGCCACATGCAAAACATAGTTACGCAAGACAAATCTTGCTTCCTAGAAGCAAAATATGTTTCTGCAGGACAGCAGAAAAATGTCGTGTTTTCGCTCCGCATGTGAACAATGCTACACTTGTTTCCCAATGTTTGCTTTCCTGACAGTTTAGCCACCCTTGGAAAAATATTTTTCTGAAAACGTGTCCTCGTTTAGTCGGGGTTTTTTCAATAACTCTGCTCTATTCTGATCCCCTGTAGGTCGTGATGTTCGCTGTCCCGATGCTGAAGAAATCATCTATACGTTAAGAGAACGTGAATATGTTGATAAAATAGAAAAGGCGTACAACTATGCCAGCAAGACGTTACTGAGAGTGTTGATGGATGAGAAAGAACTCATGGCCAGGCTAAGGTAAAAGGCCAAAGTCTTCATGAAAAGAAATGTTTTCTCGACTTCAAACCCGGAAAATTTGTTCATCATTTCGTACATTCAATCTTTTCATTTGATAAATCCATATGTATCTAAGAAGCCTACATTCTTTTCCTTTACTCCTATATCTTTATTCTTTCATTTCTGCTTTCTTCCTTGCTTGCATGCATGCTTGCTTCCTTCCTTCCTTCCTTCCTTCCTTCCTTCCTTTATTTAGTACGTTTTTCATTTCTTTTCAGTTCCATAAAGCATTATTTCCTGATGGATCTCGGGGATTTCTTCGTACAATTCATGGACTTGGCTGAAGACGAGATGAGGAAGAACATGGATGGTATCCTTCACAACTAGAAATCTCAACCGACCCTAACTAATTCAAACTGGTTACAGCGGTGCTCCGGGGTCATACATGGGTTGTATAGCAGCTGCCAGAGGCGCCTTTACGTGCTTTCAGATTGACCCTGTTGAGCTGCGTCACAGCTGTGCTTTGCGATAGTGATTGCCAATAACAAGATTTTTTTACAATACGCAAACCGCTTTTCTCTTTCTCCTATCCCCTCCAAGGACCTATTTATGACGTTTATTTAAAAAGAGAGTGAACCCTATAGTGCCAAGTATAAATCTCTGTTTAACCCTAGCACCTAGGTCACCTTGCCTTGCTGAAAAGGGGACCTTATCTACTGAACCCCAATATATCCAATAGTTTGCGTAGTTTATATTATTCCTTAACTGTGTTATAAGATATTGTACCGTCTCGATTGGAAACTCTCCTGGAACTGGCTCTTCGTACCAGTACAGCCAATAGTGACCCATTCAAGGATGATCTAAGGTATGATCACTATAGACCCCTTGCACGTGATGCAGAACAGCTCAATTTGGAGGGCAAAACAAAAGAGTTTTAATCTCCTGAGAATTGGAATCCATTGTTTTGCCCTCCAAATTGAGCTGCATTCCGACGTGCTGTAAGTGGTCTATCCATAGGTGCATTTGAAGGCAGGAATAAGGAAACCCCCTATAGGAGCAGACGTAGCTCAATTGGTTAGTGCGCGGCTTTCGGAGCTAGAGGTCCAGGGTTCGATCCTCAGGATCTCCACGTCTGTTTCGACTTCTCTCTAATCCGTGTAGCTTCAGCTTTGAATACTCTTAGAACAGAGCACTAATGGAGAGAGGGGGTAAAGTGCGCACCGTCGGCTTCCTGGAAGACCAGCCACGTAGCTGAAGGAATTCCCGACGTTAAATATAGTTACTTTTTTTATCCTCCCCCATTACCAACTCAGTGCTTGATTCTCAAACTGAGAGTCCATTTCTATTGTTTCCACAGGACAGAACTACTCCCATACGACCTCATCACACAACTGTTTCGTATATTATCAGTAGCCTACGATAGTCGAGGTATGGTGTATTTATATTCCATCCTGTACCAACCACATTGTGCTCTAAAATACCGTTGTAGTCGTGCTTTGATCATGTATTTGTTTACAGCCGAACTCTCGCAAGCGACCTCCTCAGGAAATCAAAAAAGTGGTCATTACTAGAGGTGGTCGCTAACGAGAAGGGGCTCTCCTAAGCGGGAAAGCAAACGGAGTTCCAAAATCATGGTCGTAACTAGAGCTGGTCGCTAACGAGAGTGGTCACAAGGAGAGCTTCAACTATATTTTTTTGTGCATGGGCCGTCTCTTTTACTGCAAGGGTTTTAAAAGTTTCCCTTGGTTCTTGTTTTCCCTCCGCAAAAATCAACACTTTCTATCAAGTCTCGTACTGAATTGTCCTATGGCTGTAGTGCATGGTGTTCCTGTCATTACGAAAGGTCACGACAAATGCTAGTACATAAATAACCATTCTAGTTTTCCCATAACTTGATCTTTCACTTGCTTTTCTTTCTCAGGTAGCTCAGCAGCGTTTCAACAGGACCCAACAGAGCTTCAGATATCTGGTAACTATCATTTCAACGCATGATATCAAAGTTTTTGTATACAGTATCTTGAAACCTCCTACCAAGAGTAAAGACGTTGATCTAATGTGAATCATCAATGGTTATTATCATGATTTGTAGGTCTGGAGGCGTTCTCGTTTGACTATGTTGTGAAATGGCCAGTGTCTTTAATCTTGAGCAAAAAGGTAATTATTTCTCCAGAGGAGCTATTAGTCTGGGTTTCTTTAAAAAAATTAGCATGGCCTCCATTGTCATTATCATCATCATCACCACCATCATTCAGGAGCATTCGTCATTAAGATGTAAGATTTTGAATTAGGGACTCATCCCACAACGTTTTTATGAGTCGAAGGCTGGAGGTGCGAGAGGTAACCAGAACAGGGTGTTCCTGGCCAGTTATTAAAATTTACATATTCGGAGATACTATTTTCTGCATTATCAAGACATTCTTCAGCCGGAAGAGGGTTGCCTGTGGTTTGTATAACCACTCTGTACTACAACAAAATTTCCTTGTGTGACTTTTTTGCAGAAGTAGAAGCTATATCTACTCTCTGTAACAATGACAAATTTGTTACGCGCGGGGTGGTAATACAAGCAAAAATCTGTACCTTGCGACGCAAAAATGTTGCGCGACAAGTTGCACGATTTTGTTGCTCGTATTTCCACGCCTTACGTATATACCCTCCCTTACATTCACCACTGTCATCACCATCGTCATTGCCTTCATCATCACTTATCAGGATTGTTATTCAAGTTATTTTGTTTAATTATCGTTAATTCGTGTATTTGCTTTCTTATTCTAGGCATTAACCAAGTACCAAATGCTCTTCAGACATTTATTCTACAACAAACACGTAGAAAGACAACTATGCAAGTAAGACTCAAAATATCAACAACCTTCTCATAACTGAACATAAAAATGTAACAGGAATGATTTTTTGTTTACAGTGTCTGGCTCAACAACAAGAACGCCAAACAGTTCACGCTGCATTCTTCACCATGGTAGGTAGTACGCACAAGTCCTTTCCTCCCTTTCCTCCGGCTTCCTCTTTGTGGGAAGCACGGATGGCGTAGCGGATAGATTGCTCGCCTCTCACCAATGCGACCCGGGTTCTAGTCCCGAGGAGCTCGGTGTCGTATGTGAGTAGAGTTGTTTGTTGGTTCTCTCCTGTGCTTCGAGGGTTTTTCCGGGTTCTCCGGTTTCCCTCCCTACCGCAAAGTTCAACTTCTTAATCCCAACTGGAATTTCAGTGGACAAAAAACTACTTTGTAGAAATGCTACTGCTACTGAATCCCATTTACTATGATTTTCGTTTATTTAAAAAAACATTTTTTCTTCCTTCCCTTCCCTTCCCTTCCCTTGTTTTCTTTCTTCCTCAGTATTCCATCATATATTTTCTTGTCTGTGCTGTAGGTATGCAGCAGCCTTTGCATTACGTCAACGCATGCTTCACTTCGTCCAAACCTTTCAAAATTACATGATGTTTGAGGTGTTAGAACCAAACTGGCATCTGATGAGAAAGAGTCTGGAAGAGGTTTGTGACTTAAGGCGCGGAAATACGAGCAACAAAATCGTGCAACTTGTCGCGCAACATTGTTGCGTTGCAAGTTGCAGAGCGAATGTTTCTCGTATTACCACCACGCGCGCAACAAATTTTCATTGTTACAAAGAGTAGAAAGCGTTTCTACTTCTGCAACGAAGTCGCACAACAGAGAGTTGCACCGGGGTGGTGATACGAGCCACATTCACATTCACTTTGCAAAAATTCCACAAGAATTCTTAGTTTCAAAAATTCATAACTTCGTCAATTTCAGGGCAATCTTTACGAAACTTTTTAATTTTACTAATATCAATGTGAAAATTTTTAAAGTAAACTTTATTTCCGAAAAAGAAATCTTCTAATGTCACGCTAGCGTGATGTTCTATTATTCGGCGCGCGTCCTACTCGTTACCAGTTTTCCGCGCAACCTCGGATAAGCCAATAAAATTTCCAAATATTTTGTCAAAAATTATGCAGTGTGTTTTAAAATTAGAATATCCTTACTATACACGCATCAAGAGTTCCGCGCTACTGCTTTAAGCGCATGCTCAGGGGATTAAAAAGTGGGATAATATTTTGTAAAATATGCAATTTTTTGGTATATTTGACTCAAAATTCGCTTAACGGTACGCAATCTTGAATATTTAATAAAAATTGTGCTTGACAAGAAAGATACAACTAAAATATAGCATATTTTACAAAATATTATCCCACTTTTTAATCCCCTGAGCAAGCGCTTAGAGCAGTAGCGCGGAACTTTTGATGCGTGTATGGTGCCTATGATGATAAATTCAGTCTGTTGAGTGGAGAGTGAATGGTAGACAAATTAATACTTGGTATATTTTTATACCAGGTGCGAAATATCGATGGTGTATTGGAGCATCATAATGACTTCCTGGACAGATGTCTAAAGGACTGTATGCTGACTAACCCAGATCTACTCAAGGTGACTTGGATACCCTTTAAATGTCCACTTGATTAACTACCTGAAGTGGCCTAAAGTTTCTTACGATAAGTTTAAAGTGAATACTACATAACCATATTTGGGTCGTTCCTAGAAGTATGAGAGGTGCTAAATTCGATCCCGATATCAAAATAGCTTATAAAAGAACCAAGAACCATTTATGAATCTTGGTAAAGTGCAAGCGTTGCAAACAACATGTTTTTTTCATTAATCCTTCTATATGCCTTGAAAAATGCCCTTAAGTAGCACGCGGCCAAATCCTGATGTTCAAACTTTCTCAAATGTGTAAGCGTGGAAGACACGACCCACTGTCTGGTGGCTACTAATCGAGATTATTTGTCAGCAGAACTGGGTTCTTTTACTGGCCCAGGCAATTTTATTTTGTCCTCATTGCTTTACTTTCGCATGATCATATTCTACCCAGTTGTCACGGGTGGTTATTGACAATTTGTTGATGGATTAATGGATTTTTTAAGTGGGACAAGAACCTGCAATGGACTACAGGGGCGTAGCCAGGAGGCTTTAGGGGTACTCGCGACCCCCTCTACCCATTGACAGTTCAAACATTACATGCATGTATTTTAGGGGGTGAAAAAGGGGGAGGGATGACTTACTGTGGTTAGTAAGGAGTGTTCCCCCTGGATCCTGATACACCCCTTCATTATCCCACTCGTCCATCAGGTACATAATTATACCCCTAGTTTGCTTCTCGTTATTAATACACATTGAAATAATTTTTGTTTTCTTTGGATTTTTCCCCCAGAATGTCAGTAAATTGTTATTGGTGTGTGTAACATTTACAAACTGTATGCAAGTAAGTCAAATCTCTTTTACTGCGTAAATGGTATCCAGCTGTTCTAAGACAAAATATTAACAGAATTGAGAAATTTTGCAAAACTGAGCTGTCACCCTTAGTACCCTACTTACTGCAATTAGATGAGAAAACGCTGCACGCTTTTTCACTATTTTGTTTATATATCGTTGAGGTTTTGTAGTCTAGATATTTTCTGTAGTGTCGGTATAAATAAATTAAACATGTCTGAATAAACGCTGGAGCAATTTTTTCCAGGCTTCATGACGACTCAGTTTGCAGTGACGTCATTTCTACGTCAGATCAGTTCAGCTGGACATTGCTGGGTTTCACTTGATGTCATTTCCTGTTTCATGCGAAATGTTCTTCAGCTGAATCACAAATTTTTATTAAAATTCTTTATGGGTCAAAGCACATTGTGGTCAGTGTTTGACCACCATTTGGAGTAGATAATGAGATTAAAAGACTTTGATCAGCTGATTGCAACCCAGTAATTCTATATTATGCAAACTGTTAGCTGGATACCATTCTCATTACTTTTAATAATGCTACTCTATTTGAATGTCTTATGGCCTTTTGATACACAGCGATTCACCCAGAGTGCAAGTGCCGAGTATGTCAACGAAAAGCCTGGGCAGAGTCCAATGAGCAAGAGAGGACCACCCCCAGGGGAGGAGATTATGAAGAAAACCGCTGCAAAGGTAGAGAAAATTATACAGCTATATTGTGGTCACAGGCAACAGTGTTTGAAAAACCTTATACAGATATTTCAAAAGAAAATGTTCCCAAACTTCATCTGCGTGTTTTTGCGTCATATTTTCTTCTATGCTGATATTACATGATCCACGACACTTTAATAATGATGCTCCAATAGACCATTTTCGAGATGTGCGAGCGCTTTCTAAAATATCGCAGGCGCAGACATGAAAAAGAGGCATTTTTCGGGCAAGATCACGCGCGCTATTGACTCTGCCCGAAAATGCCTCGAGATCATGTACGCGCCTGCGATATTTTTGAAAGCGCTCGCACATCTCGAAAATGGTCTATTCAGATCCATCTTATGAAGTCTTTCTTGCTTCAATAATTGAAAGGTCCCTAATACTTATGTTTTTTGATCCAGGCCGAAGCTGATCACATGAGTCAAATGATGAGTGGTGGAGACTTTGAAAGTACTGTCCAGAACTTTGACGCCAACTTCTCTCGACACTTGCTGGATCTACTAGAGAGACTGGGTCATTATTCTACCACGGACTGTGAGCATCAGATGCTGAATATTATTGCGAGACTGGATCATAATGGCTTCTATACGGCACAGCTAGAGAAGAGACCTGCTGAAGGTAAAGATGGGTATAGGGGATGGTCAGGGGTATGTATTCCCGTGGGGAAGGTGGGGGGGGGGGGGGGGGGGGGGTTTAGGTGGGACTGGATCATAATGGCTTCTATACGGCACAGCTAGAGAAGAGACCTGCTGAGGGTAAAGATGGGTATAGGGGATGGTCAGGGGTGTGTATTCCCGTGAGGGAGGGGGGGGGGGGGGGTTTAGGTGGGACTGGATCATAATGGATTCGATACGACACAACTATAGAAGAGACCTGCTGAAGGTGGGTATAAACCCCTTGCAGCACGTCCTAGGTAATACAAGAAAATGTAACTAGCCAATCAGCGCGAAGCTAACAAGCTCAAGTTGTTAGTATAACCCATGACGGGAAAAAATTGCGCACCAATGACTGCCTTAGTAGGGTAGGACACGGCAAATGTTTTCCGGTATAAACAAAATTGGAACTAGAATTCAAATTTCTCTCATTACAAACGCAGGATCCACTGTTTCTAAAATACTGAAAAGTTATTATCAATAAAATTATTTTTTCTTTTAAATTCGAGAGCTAGAACGATCTTTGAGAAAATGCTCAGGCTCCCATCCCTTGATTTGATAAGTTTGAGTTGCTGACAAATAATTCAGCTGATATGAATTCTCATAATACTCAATAATAAAACTGAAATGTGGAGAGTCCTATTCGAAGCAGCGAGCTCCCCTTTACATTTGAAGGGAACTTAACTAAATTATAATACTAGTTACATGTTCATATAGATGCTAAGCTTTTATTCTGTGAATATCATACGGAATGCCTTATTTTGACCGGCCGCTTTATAACATGTTCCATGAATTAACATATTCAAACAGTATTTTTTAACAGTTATCACTTTAATTCTAGAAATAGAAAGCTTGCGAATATCTTGATACGTGTAGAAATACATAATGCGAATGTTTCAGTAGCTGCAAGCTTTTCAAGACTTATCTTCTTTTGAATTCTTTTAAATTTACTGAAGAAGGAACGAGAGTTGTTGGGTTTCCCTTCGGTTTGTTTATATTCTCGCACAATGACGCATTGTGAAAATGCACGGGCTAAAGGCTTACAAAAGGCTAACAACTTTGGAGGGATTGCATGCAGGCCTGGTCGCAAATACTTTACCTAGTCAGAATGCAGCTCAATTTGGAGGACCAAACAATAGGTTCCAACTCTCAGGAGATTGAAAATCTTTTGTTTTAACCTCCAAATTGGCGTCACGTGCAAGAGTTCTATAAGGGATGATCAAATGATCAAGGATTTGCATTTCCTTGGGGGTGGGGGTTTAGGTGAGACTTGATCATATCATTTGATAATCATTCACTTTTCATCTCATTCCCATTTCTCCCATTCTATCCCACTTAGAATCCATTTATGCAGAGGGTCCGGATCGTAAGGAATCGCTTCAATCTCAAAGTGACTCACAGTTCATGTCTTACGATGAGCCCGTCAGGGAAAGTTCAAGAGCCAGCGGTACCATGAGGTCAGCTGAGTCCTTGGAAAATATAAGCGCGCGTCTTAAAAGTTTACAGAAGCCTGCTGGCTCGATGCCTGATCTTTCCGAAGGCAGAAGGTCGAGACGATGAGCAAATAACTACAGCATAATGAAGATATGTCATTAATGTGTCTGGTAGTTGTATCTCTGTTCGTTGAATAGTACATTTGCGTAATCTGAAGAGGTCATACGTCACAAGCTGTAGCCTGCATGCCAAAACCTGACGCGCAACTCGATTGATCTTACCTAGCCACGACATGCAAGCCCCTCCCCTCTGGGGATAGGAATGTCTAGGTCACGCAGGGGATTTACGCTGTCTCAAGAAGTAGTCGCTTCACTCCCCCTGTTGCCATGGAAATGTTCAAATCATACGATAAATAGTTTAGATCTTCCAAAGATTTATCCCTCCCTCCCCACCTTGGGAACAAATAAGGGTTTTCCCCCCAACTTTGGCACCAAATAACACTTTCTAGTTCATCAAGACATTAAACGTGTTTGTATTATATGCATTTAACGTCATTAATTGCTTTAATGTGCTTGATTTACGATGACTAGTCTACATTTGTCTGGGCCCTTTGAACTTTAGTGTCTCGTTGTACAAATATTATTACAACTGGATCGTGACGGGTCCTTCACTCTTCCGAGAGGAACTATAATGCGTGAGAGGGCTCTAGAAAAAGCTGGGTATTTTGATGATAATACTTTAAGATCATGTAATTATTTTGAAATCCATCATTATAATTCTCGTAAGCCTGGGTTTGCCTTGCGATGGATGACTAGTGAAACCGCTGGTCATAAGCGTAAGCACAAGCCACGCGCTTCTGACTACAACTCGGATTCCGTCACCAGTGAAAACCAGTCTTGGACTTGCCTTGCCATGACCTTGACTATGACGGTACCCCGTTAACGCATTTTATTTAGACTAGCTGAGTGTAAAGTTGTGGGCTTTGATCAGATAGGTCCAGGGTGTCATCAGATGATTACCGTGATCGTACCGTGAATTTTCACGCGTTCAAAATACTTTTTGTAACATATCTTAACTTCCTCCCTAAAGTAGCACCTCTCAGGGTTCCCTAATCGTTCAAGGTGTACTCAGCATTAGTCCAATCCAATTATAAACGCGTAACTAACGTGATTGTTAACTGGAGGCGTGATTGGTAAGCTACAGATGGTCAACTTTGTAAAATTTGTAATGTCGCGATATTTGCATATGATGAATCGTTGTGTTGCCAGGGTCTGGAAGGGTGTCCGCGGGATCCGGGAAACTAGGAAAAAACCTTGCGTGATTCGAGATTTTAGCATCGGCCGTGACACGGGAATTGCCGAGTTCAATTTCCGGGATGCGGGATTTTACTTTCTGATTGTCAGGAAAAAACGTGAAAAATTAATAAATAAAATAAAAATTCGAAAGCCTTTGAATATGAATATTGTAGTGGGACGCGGGATTTCGGGGGAAAAAGTGCGTGATTCGGGATCCGGACCCCCCCTTGCAGACCCTGTATTGCTAGCCCTTCCAATTTACTATTCTACTATTTAACAATTAGTCCTCGAGTCCGAATGGTCTGGAAGGGTGTCCGCGGGATCCGGGAAACTAGGAAAAAACCTTGCGTGATTCGAGATTTTAGCATCGGCCGTGACACGGGAATTGCCGAGTTCAATTTCCGGGATGCGGGATTTTGCTTTCTGATTGTCAGGAAAAAACGTGAAAAATTAATAAATAAAATAAAAATTCGAAAGCCTTTGAATATGAATATTGTAGTGGGACGCGGGATTTCGGGGGGAAAAAGTGCGTGATTCGGGATCCGGACCCCCCTTGCAGACCCTGTATTGCTAGCCCTTCCAATTTACTATTCTACTATTTCAGATTTCATGCTCTTTTCTTCAGTATTACTTCTTTCTCTACCCGAGAGACCAATCCCTTGAATATTATTTCTTTTTCTACTTGAGATACTAAACCCCGCCCCTTCATCACTGTCTTTTTCAATAACATTGAAATGGCTTCCCATTGTCATCCAGTAACTCCTACACTGAATATTAACGCGTAGTTACGGTGAGATACGGTACGGCTTCAAATTTGTTCCAATTTCAAACCGTTCTATTTTTAGGGTGTAAAATTGGACGTATCGTGAATCAATTAAGTGATAATCGTTTTATACACCATATGTACTGTTAGGCCTTCCGTGTAAAACTCGATCGTGAGAATCACTTAGTGGTCTCAGGATTCTGTCGATTCGTGTGATTCCTATCCCAAGAACCCAGAGACTAATTTATAATGGTGACTATTACATTTCCGGTGTTGCAGCCATTGATCGGATTCTCTCTATTTTCTGTATAAAAATTGTGAATAAAATCTCACGATTTTGAAATAGTTTTTATGATAATTAATATAACAGCATGCCTTAGCCTATTGTCCCACAAATATTATCATTTTGGTATTTCTACAGGTTTTGTAAAACACTTTTGTAAATATAAAATAAAATATAGTGCACTTTGAGATCTAAGTAGAAAAATTCATCTATTTTTCATACAAGTAACTATGGAGCGATGCCGGCTATATAATCCAGATGTCTTCCACACTGAATCAACCAAAACCATATTTTAATCCCTTCAAAGGAGAGTTAACGCAAAGTGGTTATGACTTGGGGGGGGGGGGGGGGGTAGCAATTTAGACCGGTAGAAGGGGGACGGAAACCGCCACCTTAATAACAGTGACACTATAGTGGCTTCCCACAGTTTGGAAACCATGTTGAACAGGAAAATACAAGGCGTCGTAGTCAGCTAAAACAGTCTAGATTTCATATCAGCCAAATACACTTATTGGTTCGTTATCTGCGCATGCATTTCTTCGTTATCATTCATCTGGTTTCACGTTACTTACCACCTACCTCGAAAAAATTCCAACCCACATATTCGGTCCACATTTGTATTTGTTCGGCTTTTACGACTATATAAACATGGCTTTTTTTCATTAGTACATTCAGTCAGATCGCTCTTGACCCTGCCAGAAACAGAAGGGAAATAATCATATCGGAATAATGAACTCGCCAGACGCAATAATGACTGTGACTCTCTTGACTTAGATTTAATCCTACTTTAAATTCGTCTGTTGGGATACCTATGGCTTATCGTCTGATTATCGCAGCGGAAATGGTCAAAAGGGGTTTTTCGTCTTCGTAATATCCTATCGTATTTGACGATATTTAAGAAGTATTCCTTGATATGAGATGATACTTTTTTCATTGGGAGTAAAGATTGTTCGTGTGTGGAGTAAGAATTCGTTACGGCAGCTGTTGTTTAACAATGTGGGACTCTCAGATTGTTACGAAAATTTAAAGATGGTAATTCTGCACCGTTAAAAAAATATTTATCGCTTTTCAAACATAAATTCACTTTAGTTCAGAAGTCGATGACCCAAACCCAATTGATTGCTTGCTACTTGAGAGTGGATGAATTTCAATCGATTTTAATTGGTTCTAACACAAAACCTATTGTTCCCCCTGTCACCGGAAAAACAAACACAGAGACAAAGATCCTCTCAACGCAGATCTTCGTTTTCTCTCTCCAACAACACACGATGGACAAATTGGTTATATTATTTGCTTGTGAAGTATTCTTTTTGTGTTATGTTGGATATGTGTGATCAAAATGCTGTATTTTACGGGTTATACGATCGCCGTCTTGGTATTAATTTTACCCGCGATCACGGTAAATGGATTGCTGAATTTTTACATGAACGAAACAGAAGCCAAACGAGTGTTAGGCAAGTATTCCTTCTATTTTTCAAATTCAAGGTAATAATTCTTATCAAAACTCACCAGGAACAAACTCTTTTTCATCTAATTTGCAGGACTAAGTGGTAATTTTTATTTTATTCGCGATGGAAAAGTCAAAAACAACGCGATCTTATACAACATGCGAGTTCCAAGTGCAGTGAAATGCTTAGGTTTCACGTGGTTTCGTGGGTTGACATCGGTAAGTGAAGACTCACAGCTATCTTTCTAGTGTTTTCTACGCTTTAACTTTTTCGTTATTTGAAGCAAATGCAATCTGAGCTTTATTAACTTTAAGGATTATGCTAAGAACCGTTAGGGTTAATAATTCTAGTGTAATCTTCTATAGCTTCACACTCGAATCATCACGTACGACACAAGACTCTTTGATCAGTTGTTTAATGGTTTGCTAAAAATACTTTGAATTTTGAACGATTAAAGCGCATCCCTAACCCTCCTTAGACCTTAAAACATGCATATTGAACCATATATTTCCTTAAATAATGGTGAACTACAGTCATATATCATCTGACGCTTATTTGCTTCACAGTATGACAGCAATTCGCTTGAGAGGTCGTTGAAAAAACTGCCTTGTTTACTAAAACTGTTTTTAAAACCGTTCTATATACAGCCTATAACATACTCGATAACAGTAGAGTCCCTCAATCCTAATCTACTACAAAAACCAGTGGTTAAAATCCAGGGAGAATCTATGCAAAACAATGGATATGTTCCTAAGAAAAGATCTGGTGAGTGTTGAACATTGATTTTGCGCATAAATAGGATAGCCTTTAATGCAATTTGAAAGCCAAGATTTTGTGGTCTGCGCGTGTTACGCATTGTTCCAATAACCTTCCAAGTGTGAAAACTCAGTTTGAAGTCACTATTTGTGGTGATACTGGTGTACAAGGTTATCATTTAAACCAAGAATATTCACGTTATTTTATTCGAGTAAGGGGTTTTTTGATCTGGCGAATAATTCATTCAGTAGGTCATTAAACGAACTTCTGTTCCTTAACTTATGTTTACAATTAAGAAATTTGTCAAATTTAATTAAATTTAGAACCAAGGGCAGGTCATTCCTTTCTGCTCCTGGTTTTGTTTTACGTCTTGTTATTCGGAATTTTAGAAAAATAACGAAATAGAACAACAACAAAAACTTCCAATTGTTCGTTCAAATTAAAATTGACTTAATTTAATTAACCAGAATTTAGTTAGGCGTGAAAAAATATTTCCAATATTTGTTCTGTGATTCCGTCGCTTTTCATATTGTTACTTTATTCAAATTAGGATGCAATAATAAAAAACTGGCTTTTGTTTTGGTTTGGTATTTTTATTTCTTCCATTTGCTTATGATTTTTCTCATTATTTCTTTTCTTCACTTTGTTGTTTTTTGTTTAATTCAAAAAATTGACTCTGAACTATGAGATGAATGATGCTCAACATACATTTACCATTTTTAGAGAAGCATTTGAAAAAAATTATGAATAGAAAAAGTAAAAAAAACTGAATAGAAGACTACAGGTAAAGCTCTTTAGTACACATACAGTGTGAGAAATCTATCTTTCTTTCCTTGATTTTTGCTGTTTTAATTTTTCATGCATATTGAGCTCTGCTATATAATTAGTTTTAAATGAACATGTGGTAGACTTTCATCTCCAGCATCAGACACTCTGGACAGAGGACTTTATTACTAACAGGTTTTTTCCCAATTTAATGAACCAAAAACAGATCACTGCATCATGCTTGCTCTTTTTGTCAATACATGGAAATTTAGCTAGCAGTACAGAAATACATATGATTATATTGGTGTGAAACACAATGAATAATCCTGCAACCTCTCTCAACTTAGATGTTTGCTTGTTTTTTTACTTTCTTTGCTCATGCATGCATGACTCTGTGAGTCTCAGAGAGTTTGGCTTAGTCTGAGCAAGTCTAGAACATGTGGCGTTAATGACAACCAGGATTTCTTGCCTATTATATAAAGAGGTGGTAGCACTTATATTTGTGTATTAAATTGACTCTATGAGTCTAAGAGAGGTCAGGTTGGAGCAGGTCTAGAACACATAGTAGTAATGAAAACCAGCAATTTCTTGCCTATAAAGAGGTGGTAACACTTATATATTTGTATATTAATTGACCTTTGATTTTCATACCTTTACCAGGGTTCTGTGTTAGGATGAAGTGTAAAGGCACCATAGATGGCACAGCACAAATAAGAATCAACATAACATTAAATGAATATACTAAAAATAAATTAATACCACTCAGCATGAGAAGAACAAAAACATGTAGAAAAGGTAAGAACATTTGACTTGTATAAACAACAGGTAGTTTTGCTAAATATTTCCCAAGGGTGGTTTTATAGGGAGCTTAGTTTGGAATGTATTTTTCTACCTTTTTTGTCCAAAATATCATGGTGAACCAAAACATTTTGGGGTCTGAACTTCTACAGTTTTAATCCATTTATTATGAACATTGGCAATATGACGTACAGTACATCATGCAGAAAATTTTTCATTAACCGCATTTATGTTCTTGTCTGGACATGTATTGTCATGTTGCCAAGTTTCATATTGAAATATACATGGCCGTAAGCCACCAGTATGGTTGAGCAGTTCTTCGTTACGGATGTTACATTTCAGACAATATTTTGAAACTTAATTCATGGATTATTTCTAAAAAAAAGCCTTAAATATTTATAATATCAATAGTTGGAGCTTAATCTCTGGTATAATCATTATCCTTTGACTCTTTGAAATTGTATTTTCAAAGAAGTAGAAAGTAGCGTTACGGATGTTACATCAAAATTGTAACGTCCGTAACACTACTAATAATCCATGAATTAAGTTTCAAAATATTGTCTGAAATGTAACGTCTGTAACAAAGAACTCGGTTGGTCCTGTTTTAACCGGACCACTTTTTACTGGTAGATCGAACCATCCCCCCCTGTAAAATATACACATTTTGATAACAATAAAATTGAACCTGAATTAACATATACTTAGTTCATAATTGCTATCCGTATCCTATTTTTAGTGCTACCTTTACCAACCTCTCCAGATGCTTCTTCAAATGTTGCAGACTCAGGTATGACCAGATTTTATCAAACATGGGACCAATTCCTGGAATGCGTAACCTTTATTTATCCTTTTCCAGACAGGAAAGACTCAAGTTTCTCCACATCAGAGAAGACTAAAGTATTTTATATTGCTGTTGGTGTTGCTTGTAGTATAATATTTATTATTGCATTAGCCGTGGCTGCCATCCATGTGCATTCCATGCCGTCACCTTCTACCAACAAAGATAGCACCAGGTAAATAGTTCTTAGACCTGCAAGCTGTATTACCTTTTTACTGGCATGAATACACATTCCAATAGGGCTGAGAGTGCCAGTCACCTTTTACTGTTGCAGCCCTGCAGGGTTGCAGCGGGTGTGCACCTCCACTGGGACGAATTTTTGCCCCTATTTAAAAGATATGCGACACAAAATAATGTCTTGTTTTTTGGAATCTAAGTGGTGCCAGATACCTCCATCTGACAAATTTCTGCCCCTATTTTGCAACTTGGAAGATATCCAACACAATGTTCAATGTTTGGGGGGGGGGGGGCATTTTCCTGGGCAGGTGCTTCAACACTGCTGCACCCCTCCCTGAACAAAACCCTGGATCTGTCCCTGCCCAGGATTGATTCCCAAACTGTTTGTTGTATGGGAGTAGAGTTCAACAAAGATTTTGATATTTGATGACACTAATCATCATAAAAGATGTACACCTCATAAAAATATCATTTTGCCAAAATTCCTTTTACATGCTATTGTTATCATTATAATCTTGGTGTCATTTCATTTTTACCCATTTACCCATGAAAGGCATGTCGTAACTGTAATTTGTATTTCCATTTATACAAGGATTATGGGAGGGTAATCTGTTAGCCATGCATGGATGCCCCCAACATTATAAAATTTGGGCTTTCAAGCACTCTTGCCCTTAAGATTTTGCATTTTAAAAAGATAAATGCATTTTCATCAGAGAAAAGGTTTTGCAGTTTTGTGAAAAAAAGCATCTCAGTTCTTACCAAGTATTGCTCATGGGTTAGCCCAATTCTTTGTAGTGGATCAGATGGCAGTAGTGGTCAGTCAAATGGACCATCAAAACCTGTTACAGCAATGGAGAATACTGTACATACAAGCCTGCTTGAACAAACACCACAGGTTGCAGTGCAACAACCAAACCAACAAAGTGAGTAAATCATCTTTAAAGTATTATTCCAAAATAATGCCTAATTTTAGTTAGTCTAATTCTCATTTTGGGAGTTGCAACCCCAGCAACCCTCCCCCAAGATCCACCCTTTGTCAGCTTAGATAAATGCTTTACTACATCCCATAAGGAATAACTATGAATTGCAGACTTATCTCACATTTCTGCAGAGTCCTGATATAAAAGAGACTAAAACTTAGATTTGCCAGACTAAATTTTGGCCAAATACTATTACCACTGATGACTTTAATTGTGAATATGGTTATCAGAGTCCTGTTTTATAATGTCCAATGAAGTACCAGTAACAGATATATAAGAAAATTTCAATTAAACTTCATCATTATTTTTGTCCTTAGCAACTGTCAATCACCTACACAACAACCCAATCAACATTCAAGCTCCTGTCCATATTCCACCACCCAATCATATTCCAGTACAAGTGGAAGTCAATCGTCCCCATCAACATAACCCAATGCTGTTGCGAACACATTACATGCCACCCAGACCATTCCCAGCAACTACCCTCCACAATGGAGATATCCCTAGTGCTACGAGTAGAACTCATTCTATATCCTCAAGTGTGACTGCACCAATGCATAACACTTCCGTGAGCAGTGCTCCTATTGAGCTGTACCCCCATGCTGGGGGGTTGACGAGTACACAGAAAGGAAAGTATGGTAATCGAGATATCAAGGCAGAGCTGGCTCCTCTTGATGTGGATCTGGATAGGATTACTCTAGGAGATCTGTTATATGAAGGTAAAGTATGGTCACACTATAATTAATACTACCCAAAATTGTGTCACTAATTTGCATGTCTGTGGAATACTAAAATATGATTATGCCCTACACAATTCCTACACAATTTGCTAGGGTACTTAAGGGACGTAAGAGCATATTTTAAAGTGGAAGGGGGGGGGGGGGCTAGTATACAAATTAGAGGGGAAAAGGGGGCTAAGATTAGAAAATTTAGAAGACTAGTATGGTAAAGGTTAAAAAATGTAGGGGGCTAAAGCTCCCACACCCCCGCCCCCCGGCTCCTACGTCCCTGTACTTACTAGAGTTAGGCCCGGCTTAGACGTCGAAGTTCACATGTCCCTAATCTAATGCAATTATGTTACGTGACCGTGCTGCAAGACGCGTTCTTATATTGGGGGCAAATTTTATCTCATTGTTTACAAGCAAGAAATTATGTTCGATGATATGATTATTCTATTTTTCAGGAACATTTGCACGCATATACGAAGGAGTCTTAACGGGTCCAGAAGAACACCAGCAACAGAGTGTACTGGTAAAGACGGTCTCGGAAATCGCCTCGTCTGAACAAGTGAACCTGATGCTGATCGAGTCCTCGATGCTTCGAGATTTGACACACAAGAACCTTATGCCCATCATGAGTGTTTGTTTGGAAGATGAGAAACAACCTCTTGTGATGTTCCCCTTTATGAACCGTGGGAACCTGAAGCTGTTTCTCAAGAAATCGCGCTCGCCTGAAGGACTTTCCAAGGTAAGAAACAAAGGGTGTTTGCCTTGCATGCAACATCTAGCGTTTTGCGCAAACATAGAAACGAGTTAAATATTTCAGGGGGACAGTAGTTCAGAACTGGAATAACTTTTCTCTCTAACTTAATTTATATGGCAAAAAGGAAAACACCACAGCGCGCGCACAAAATACAAAGAATACTTTTATCTTAACAACTCGTTTCGTCTTTGCCACGCGCGCATGGATAAAAGTGGGTCCATTAAGCTTCACTGGATGGGCTAGGAGGACAGTCGACGTTGCAATTTCCCTTAGAAGGTGCACCGCATGAAACGTCACATTATATGTGCACTTCTTTAGAGATCGCATTGGCAAAAGTAAAACGGTAAATTTAAATTCAGCTCCGAAGTTTTTCTCGCTCGCAAGAAGCCGATGGTGTGCACTTTACCCACTCTCTAAATCGGTAGTCAGTTTGAAGGTTATTGAAAACTAAAGGTGTGCAAGTAGGAACACGAGCAAAACAAAGTTAGGAAGTTTGAGACAAAAATATCAAATTCTTGAGAAGTTATGAGAATTTTAGCTAATTTTAAAAACTTGGAAAACACCACAATGAGGCTAGCAAGGAAACAGATCACTGAACACATACAAATCTCTGTAATTCCAAGTAACTTCACTTCAATTTATAGGAATGAAACTTTCCAAAAATACATATTTTTGTTTGCTCTTTCTGATGGTGGTGCTTATTTGTTAAGATTAGGTTTTTATTTCTAAAAGTCAATGGCGGCCATATGGCATTCGGTCTATCGAGTGTACTTCTAACTCCTTTCTTTACTAACACCCCTTGTTTGATGGTCTAATTTTTCAGTCGATAACAACAGCTGATCTTGTCCAAGTCGGTATCCAAATAGCTAAAGGCATGCAGTACCTGGCACGTAGGAAAATTGTACATAAAGACTTGGCTGCTAGAAATTGCTTGTAAGTATAAGCATAACACTCTATGATGTGTGAACTAAAGTTACAACGATCGAAACAGTATGTAAGAGATTCTCAATAGTAGTTTTAGTTTATAACAACCATGATACAAACGACTACAGCGGTGGTAACGCCGTTAATGCGTCGTCTTTTACCGCTCAGAGTCCCCGGTCAGATTCCCAAGGTTCGGGTCGGTGACGACTTACTCAATTCACTTGTGAATTGAGTTTGTTTGATGTGTTGTATGTGTTGTCCTCTCCCTTGCCACGAGGATTCTCCGGGTCTTCCTCCTTCTATAAAAATCAACGCAAGTCGAGCCGGGTGAGCGTCGTGTACATAAAATATTAAATGTAGTGGTATTGAGTGTGAGCGAAAGCAGGCCCACATCAGTGAAAGCTGCCAAAACAATCAGCCTGGCTGTTCTAACAAACAAACAAAAAGCAAAGCAAAGCAAAATAAAGTAACCCATTGATGATACATTTGTTGATACTTTCTGAATGTCACAATTTCCAAGTACGCAATCACTGGCTTCCATGTTACACAATCAGTGTCACAGGGATAGCCCATGTCATGGATTCCATGTTACACAATCAGTGTCACAGGGATAGCCCATGTCATGGATTCCATGTTACACAATCAGAGTCACAGGGATAGCCCATGTCATGGATTCCATGTTACACAATCAGAGTCACAGGGATAGCCCATGTCATGGATTCCATGTTACACAATCAGAGTCACAGGGATAACCCATGTCATGGATTCCATGTTACACAATCAGTGTTACACGGATAGCCCATGTCATGGCTTCCATATTACACAGTGTCACAGGGATAGCCCATGTCATGGATTCCATGTTACACAATCAGAGTCACAGGGATAGCCCATGTCATGGATTCCATGTTACACAATCAGTGTTACACGGATAGCCCATGTCATGGCTTCCATATTACACAGTGTCACAAGGATAGCCCATGTCATGGCTTCCGTGTTACACAATCAGTGTCACAGGGATAGTCCATTCATAGTCTAACTAATGCAATATTTCTCATGTTCCTCTTCAGTCTCGATGACGAGTTAAACGTCAAGGTAACGGACTGCGCCCTATCACGTGACCTTTTCCCAGGTGACTATTGCTGTTTATGTGACAACGAGAACCGGCCGGTCAAATGGATGGCTGTAGAAAGCCTTGAATCTAACCGATATTCAGTTGCCAGTGACGTGGTGAGTCGACACTTCTTATCCCACTTTTATCTTTTCATTTCCTGTTAAAGGAGACACGCTTCGACCGGGTGTTTGACAAACTTTTGATATGTTTGGCTTTTAGCCTTCCAAATGTCGGCTGTTTTCCGACGTACTGTAATTTCGCGGTATATTTTCATTTTCATAACTTTCATCCAAAACAATTCGTTCCCTTATGATTTGACTCATATTAGTTCAACGTAAGTGATTCATGAATTAGTCTTGCAACATCTGATTATCAAGGACACGGCATATACTGAATTCTCATTGGCTGAAGAGTTTTTAGTTTGTGGGGTATGGGTTGAGGCAAATTACTATTTTGTTAATTTATAGTCTTACTCGGCCCCAAGCTATTACCTCTAGAAATCTATCTTTTACTCTTGACAGGTCTCCTGCATTAGGTAACAGTTTTGAACGTAGACTAATTTAGTCTTATGAAGGATATCTTTTTCAATGTCAAAATCTTAGGAAGTGTTGTCAAACCGTCAGCTTATGTATATAATCCACCCTGGACCCTCTAGACGTTATTAAGAAACACTCATTTATGATTAGGACGGACAACGATAAAGCATTACGGCCACTCTGCATGTGGATGCACTATTAAATCTCTTTATCATTCATCACCATCAGTCCGTGTCCCTTGCAGCACGTCGGAATGCAGCTCAATTTGAAGGGCAAAACAATAGGTTCCAAATCTCAGTAGTCTGAAATTCTTTTGTTTTGCGCTCCAAACGAGCTGCATTCCGACGTACTGCAAGGTGTATATTCTAATCATCATCATCATCATCATCAGTCACTGTCGATTTCCATCGCCATCAGTCCATGTAGGTTTCTAATTTGGTTGTCCGGCAATCTCTCCCTGTATACCGACCTTCCTGCCTCTCCACCCTACTTCCCATCCCCACCCCTCCCCCCGTACACACATTCTCACTACACAATTACCCATCCACTATTGCAAACAAATATTCAAAATAATCGTTGCCCATTCACGAGATGCACACGTGCAGCACACACTTCACAAATAGTCAGGGTCTTATATCACAATATATACCCATCCAATCTTCCAATATCCCATTGATCTTGCTAGCTCTTGTCATATCTTTCCTTTCTATTTATTTGTTCAACAATTGACAAATTTTTTCCATTATATTTGTTCCTCATCAGTGGGCTTATGGAGTGCTGCTATGGGAACTAATGACACTGGCACAGCAACCTTACGCAAACATCGACGCTTTCGAAATGTTGGCCTTCTTGAAAAAAGGTCATCGGATAGCCCAACCACTCAACTGTCCTGATGAACTCTTTACGGTAATAGCTTGTTGCTGGGCGCTGTCAGAAGACGAGAGGCCGAGCTTCGGGCAGCTCATTGTCTGCCTGACAGAGTTTAACAATGCGCTTAGTAACTTTGTGTGAAAGTTGAGGAACAAGAAATGCATTTGTTACCTACACAAGGACAAGGCGTCTTATCTCAGATGGAGGTCTTCATCCATGGAATATTCGGGCAGTCTCCAGTCCATTGTACAGAGAATCTGGATCATTTTATAGCTGCTAGGAGCTCATTTAGAAAGCATATTAATGAAATACGATTCAGTTTCTTAAAATATAGACCGCAAAATCGATGGCAGCACGGATAGAAACATATTCCAAATACACAGGGATCCCATCAAGATATTCTTATTTAGAAAGATCGCTTATAGTCAGCGGTAATAGTAAGAAAACCGATGAATAGATTGATAACTGCATGGATCATGACTTCGAGGACATTGCTTTGTTATTATGCTCGACAGCTTGGCTTGATGTACATAATATGAATAAACTAAGCAACACAGGAACCCCGCCCACCACAGATTTTGGTGTTTTACTAATGAACAGTGATAGAACATGGATTTTATTATTTTTACGCGAAGAGGATTTTTGAACGATTTACACTTTAGACAAAAGCTTTGACAAGATGGGAGAGATCATTAGACTGGATAAAGTTTAGCAGTGTATTGTGGGAGTTGTAGTCTGCTTTTTTGTGTGTGTGAAGTACTGGTTATTTTGGACACACATCGCAGAGCATTCAACGAGTTCAAGAAGATTAGGATGCAACAAATGAATTTTATGAAGTAGCACAGTACCTGGCTGAAATATCTGGGAGATTAATACACAGTTCGATGCATTGTGGTCTATCTTGGGTACAAAGAACACCATATAAGACATGATGAACAGAAAGTGCCTTTATACCAAAACTACGCTACGATGAACCACGTCACCTGCATCAAAAAGAGTCGATGATGGTAACTTTTAGAAAAAGTGGCCAGTCTTAATTGGCCTGGGTACCATAGGCGAGAGGGAGGGCTGGTGCCTAGGAAAGCTCTTTTAAAAAAGGCCTACGTTTTTACTGAACATTTTACACGTGGTCGCTGGTCATGGCCGCGATGACACGTGATCACAGTAATGGGCATTATGATTTTCATGGTACTACATTTTCAAAGAGTTATAGAAACTGGGGAAAAAAGTGACTTCAATAAAGATATAGAGACTTGTTGAACTTTATTTGGAAAATAATTTATTTGGCAGGAATTGATGAACTTGTAAAAATACAAAATAACATGTTTTACCATAGAAAGAAAATATTTTAATTTATGCTTTCCACATCTGATAGAGATGTTTAGTATCTAATGTACTCTAACGAGTATTTGCATTGATTTTAGAATTGAAAGTCAGTGAAAATCAGTGTGACTGGTATTGATGAAATAAATGATGAGCACTTTTACATCCGAGAACTCGCTATTCGCCTTTCCAAAGTTAAAGCAGGACTGGGGCTAGAGTGCAAACACGATATCCATGAAATGTTGTTACGCACAAGTGTCAGCTAAACTTCAAGTGTAAAAGGGCCTTAATAATCATAATAATAATAATAATAATAATAATAATAATAATAATAATAATGAAAATGATAATAATAACAATAATAACAATTATAGTAATAAAAATAATAATAGTAATAACAATGATGATGATAAAATAATAATAATAAAATAGTAATATTAGTAAATAGTAATTATGAGTAATTAGTAAAATAATAGTCATTAGATTCAAATTTATTAATAAGAGTGCAAACAATATATCCGTGAAACATTAGTTACTACTGAATAGTACAATTCTATGGAAATTCTATTGTTTTGTATTGTTTAATTAGCACTATATATTTTATGCTAGAGCGAAAGCACTAGAACCATGAAACAAAATCTAATTGTTAGTGTGTAATAGTTCTTATTTAGCAACTATTAGTTACTATAAAAGACAAGTAAAGTTATAATGAGGTATTGTTTCCTTTTGTATTTGATGTTTCTGGTTGAGCGATACTGACTAAATAGTCACTAAATAGAAACTATTAGTTAGTAACTATTTTGTTTTTATTTCATGGTTCTTGTGTTTTCGCTCTATTTGGTAATTTGTATTTCACGGATATATTGTTTGCATTCTAATAATAATAATAATAATAATAATAATTGAAGAGGATTCTGGTATGACCAGGCAAAATACGGGAACGGGAGAATTCTGAACAACAAAGCATTATAAATGACTTAATGTTAACCCCTAATTGGCAATGTTTTCCCATTTCAGACCATGTGCCAATTGTTTTGAGTAAGATAAATTGTTTGAGTTGGTCTACGCATACAAAATAACGAAGATGAATTCTCTAAGGAATGTCACGTGGTCTGGAATGGTAATTAGGGAACATCACGTACGCACGGGTTGAATGGATGTCATACGACAATAATAGTTTAACAATATTATGTAAATAACTCTAGGGAAGAAAAAAACAAGCTTTGGGAGTGAATACGTTTTGTCAACATCGAACAGTGTAATTAGACGAGGCTGTCAAGGCAAACTAAATGGAATTACTAGATTTATCATGTGCCATTCGGCCGTAGCCCTGGGCACTATTCTTTCTTAAACGGTTAGGTATTAGAAATTAAAATACGTCGATCTAAAACTTCATAACATGAAGAATATGGTTATTGTTTGAAATAGAAAAACATGTCAAAATATCGCAAAAGGATTCCTTGTGTTTTATTTATAGCGTTGATAAAACATGTTTTGTAGAGACAACTCGGGTTTTTTTAGTGGTTGCTAGGAAGAGGTCGACGTTGCTAGGCATATGGAATGCACTTGCTATCAACAAATGACTCCAGACCACGTGCATTTTCCGAAATTAGCGCGGCATTTGCCCTCAAATCATCAACAAAGACGTTTCCAAACAATCGCTTGGTCTTTTGGAGTAAACAGTCTGAACGCCCTACTATCTTAGATATAACTCATTAGAGGTATAATACATAAAATATCCCTCATTTTTTCTTCGTTAATTTTCATTTTTAATGCGATTTCATTCATTAATGATCAAGATATTCGTAAAATTAGGCGACAGAAACTTGACGTTTGAAAAGACAGCCCGTCAATGCAGCTCATTAATTTTCAAGGTCTAAGTGCGTTTGAGCAAGCAATTATTATTTTTACCATGAATAAAGATGTCTTCAAATAAAAAAAGTTATTTCTGTAACAGACCGCCATAAAAACCACACTGGAATAACAATAAGTCCATTCAGCTCAAGCCCCACACGAGTCACACTTTGGCTCAACTTACTCAGTGATTTTCCCGCCTTAACAACTCCCAGTTTGTAAAGGATTCTGGGATTGAGCGTGCCCATTCAAAACAAGCTTGCGTGCTCTGTATAATAACATACCCGAACTTTCTCTAACCTAATGAGAAAAGGTGATCACCTTTCCAAATGAATGTTTTACTAAGGAAAAGGTTTTGAAACCAAAGCTTATATGAACTGTATGGAAATAAACACTGGTTTCAAAACTAAGTTACGGAATATTTCTTTATTAGTAATGAGATAATTTTCTGACATTTATATATAAAATTTACCTCAGTTTATTTAACGTAATTTCGACTCTAAGCAGCAAAAATACGTGGTCAACAATTCGATAAGTAATTACCATTAATGATCTATTGAGAACTGAGAATAATGATTTGTGAGATAGGAATGAAGTGCTACCTCTTGAGGAAAGTAGTGTTCGTGCAATCTAGGGTTGTAGAAAAGAGACCTACTGCTGTGAACAACTGTTTAATGCAGAGAAAATTAGTAATTTTGTCGGAATTTAGATAAATAGAATTATGGTACAGGTTTTGCTTGTCGATTCAATTACGAGAACACACCGCAACCAGGAAAGAATTATGCATTATGAAAGGTAGAATTTTCACATGTACTATACATACTATATTCGCTCACTAAATCACTAACACTGATCTACGTTAAATTTCCTGAATCGAGAACTATGTTTGCCATCTAGGTTTTACTTGAGTCCCTGGCTTTAAGTTTACGTCTTGAGGTTGGACAAATATTGACTTGGCGAAAGAACTTGCCAGCGATGGGTCCAATCGCGTCTTGGCTCAATACATTTCTCACTCCAAAACATTTTCAATTCACTTGAAAGGTTGGTCAATAAGAACCTGATACGCCCAAAAGATCGCCAAGTCGTAAATAATGAATCTATGTGTCTAATAAACACAATCTTCTAAACACAGGCGTTCAGTAGCAGGGGTAATGTTGCTCAAACCAGCCGGTTTTCCAAACAATGTTTAATTCCTAATTTTCGGGTTTTTTCCCCGCAGAAATTTAATACTTTCATGAAAAAGCCGACCCCTTAGAATTGGGTTACGTTTTTATAAAAATAGAAATATGGAAATACTGATGTCCTACTGCGAGATTAGTGAAGGAAAAATAATTGAATAAATATATATTTCGGTTCGGATTATCACAAAGTTCGCTCTCCTATTGGCTGAATTTAGAGAAAAACAGAGATAAACCAATCAGCAACACTCACATGACAGAATAGTGAATTTTATATGTGCTTGGAAAACGAAGGCAAAAATTTTTAGCGGTTTTACTAAAAGCTGATCAGTGACGTTTGATGACGTGCCCTCAAGGGGTCGAATGAAGGCTTCCACGTGGTAAGGAAAAAACGCTCAACACAGCCTTCCCCCCACCTGTTTAAACGGACGTTTCCAAGTTTTCTCAAATATGATCTTTATCGGTGACTCTTAACGCAACTGCAAGATGGAAGCGTTTGGGGAAAATTCATCCAGCCCTGCCAGTGATTCCAAACCAAAGTGAAAGCCCAAAACGCAACGGAATTAACTCTTACTTAATTCTAAGAATAACAAGCCAAGAAAAGAATGCGTTTGAGAGTAGCGTTCTTGATCAGGGTTTACATTTTATACATTATTTGAGGATGGGATTTATTCAAGTTTTGGTCACCGCTACATCGTGGATGGTATTTCTTGATGGTTTTAGTATTTCAGGTTAGTAACTTGTTATTTACTTCCACAGACGTGTTAAGAATTATTTTTAGGCTTTGTTTTGGTCTGAGAGACCTGCAGTAACCTGTATATATTTTACTATGCACATTCATCAATCCTTTCTCGAGTTACGATCTTGATAAAAAAAATTCTCTTAAGGAAGGAAGCTTTCAAAATGCTAGTTCGAGAGGAACTCGAAACTAAGAATAAATTACAATAAAAGGAACTCAAAATAATTTTAAATAGATGTAGAAATGAGTCATTTTTCAGTGACTCAAAGTGTGTATTATTCTAGTAAATGACACAACCAGACAAGCGTGCAAGACACCGGCTATCCATACAATTTACAATTCAAAGAAAGACTTCTACCTCATGACTTCACGGTTCTAATCACCTCGAGCCGATTTAAATAGATCAACAGCTATGTCCTTGATATAAAGCTTTTTGTCTCTCTAAGACTTACAAATAATTTTCAATAACAATTATTAGAATTACCAAGTTAATGTCACAAAGTCGCTGAACTCGTGTGAGTACTGACTCGTGCCATTACGCGCGCACTACGCTGGCTAAATTTATTTTTCTTACAATTTTGGCGGCTTCGAAATTCTTTTTTTATTTTGAATCACGAGAAAAAATATTTCTTTAAAGCCTATAGAATTTCAGCAGGGGCATAATTATTTGTATTTTTGCTAATTTTCCTTTCACATTTAACAATATCAAATAAAAAAATAGCTTATGAATCGCTGTAAAGACTTTCAATGTCTCTCGAGGCACGATTCCAACCTCCCATTGCGAATACACTCATGTTTTTTGTTTCTTTATTTAAGAGCAAAATTTTCAAGCTATAAAGAGAGGATATTTAAATATTTCATCATTTGTCTCCCCTTGGCCTTTGCTGTACACACAGGACCACCGCGTGAGCAGCAAAGCCATTAAAATGAGTATTTTTTTATACAACACTGACAGATTTGAAAAACAAAAAGAATAATTCTCCGTGCCTTCGGTTTCCATGGCACTTTGCTTTTCTCCTAGAATTCTGAAAATCATATTTTCTTTACGAATTTTCAGCTTTATATTACTAAATTAAAAGCTTTTTTGAATATTTAAGCTTTTTGCTTTTTTACCAAAAGTTTCTCCCCCTTCTGTTCATGAGTAATTGTTAGATTATAACTGAGATCGAGCGGTAACATTTTTCATTTTTTATGCCAAAATAAAAATACTAGAAACGGAGGTGAATACTATTTTAGGAATTAAATATAAATGTTGTGGCTTTGCTTGTGAATTTTCGCTTCTTAGTTTTAATTTAGATGGACATTTTTTTTGTAATTTTGTTCTATAGCACTTCTTGCTTGGTGATCAGTCTTAATCTGGGCTTCAAATCGGAAAACACAGGAGTGTGTATTGCATATTTATTCCTCGTGATCATCCTAACATGGATAAATGGCTTGATAAGCGCCCAATTGAAGACATTTACAAACTAAAAAAACTGACCTTTGAATTAATAAAACCACTTTGGGTAATCGAGGGAATTAATCTTACCAACACACACAAAAAACGGAATTCAAAAACTCACAACTTTCGGATTTTGACGTCAAACTTACACTCGTAATTTCCATAACAGTATTTTTCGAGGTGTTTAGAAAATGTTGGTATACTTACTAATGGTAAATGCCTAAAATATTTATAACAATGGATAGCAAATTTTATAAATAGGTTGGAATCGAAACTAGATAGCTTTTTATTTTATCCAAATAGTAAAATATATCAAAATATTATTCAAAATAACCCACAAACATATTTTCCAATTGATCCGTTTTTGCCTGCACAAGAAGCATTAATATAGAGTATGATCAATTTTCATGAGTTTATCTCGTGGTTTTTTGGTTTTCGCAGATAGCAGAGTTCAGCTGCTCACATCTGGATAGATTAATAATAGTTTTTTTACAATCCAGGGCTGACACAAAGATTTTTCTTGAATCAAATTTTCCAGTACAACATTATGTTTTACAGGCATTTTCTTATTGTAAAAACAGCAATATTATCTTGTGCTCGGACCTTTTTCATTCTATACGTTCAAAGATTTTTGCCTAAAAATAGTTTACAAACTGTTGAAAGTGAAACCTGCCAAACCGTATAAAATAAAATAGTGAGTCATAGCTCAAGAATTTCCTCTGACCATATATCCTTTCGGATCTATTTTTTTCTTAAACAGAAAATATGCCATTTCTAGGTCAAAAATAAACAAGAAATTGAAAGATCAAAGCGGTATATTACGGATATTTTGGTGTACGCGCAGCATAATGAAGAGATACGATTAATTTATTCCATTCCTCAAATATTTGCAGCTTGAAATCTTTGGACGAAAAATCTCCATCATTTTGACTGTATTGTATAGCATTTTCTTATCTAGAATTGGAAATTTTTTAAGGAAATTTAAGAAACATTTTTTTCTATTTTAAAATGTCCAATCTGGGGTGTTAATGTCATGATTTTATCAGCCGATCTTAAAAAACAGTACTTTCAACCAAACAAAGTGCTTTTGTGTCGCCGAAGAAAATGGTTTTAACCAAATCATCATGAATGTGTAAATAGAAAATGTTCTATATTGTTAACAATTATCAATTATGATTGGCACTTTGAAGCCTAGCTTGCATTCTAGAAAGAAAACTCTTTGACCAATGAATTTATTTTCCAAAAAGTCTCGTAAAAAAAATCCCATTGATCGGTGCTCCTTGTGTCTTTGTCAATTGATTGATGCGTATTGCTGGGTGATAGAAATTTATTTGATCTTAATGCAGTCAGTGCTATCTTTTGAGGTCATCTTCCAAGATCTTTTTGTTAAAAAAAAAACTTTTGTCCATTGAAAGATTTTTTCCTCGAAAGCTTCAAAAAATTTTTTTGATGTTTGAAGAAGGAAGTAAAATCTGTGCAGCTTCAGAACAAGCAAAGCCATTGGTAACTTTTCCAAAACATTACCACGTAACTCTGGCCACGTATAATGCATGTAGAATGTTACAAACAACACAAAGCATAAAACCCTTAAAATGTTGTAATATATTTAATTCGGATCAGAGTTTGATTGCCATATATATCTACAAGAGCAGAACCTGGCTCATGATCATTCAAAAACTCCATTTTTTTGTCGATTCTAGTTTTGGCACTTATGTAACCTCAATCAATTTTCCATTTATATATTATTAAAAAGTAGACACATTCATAAACGCAAAAAAGATGTTTTTCTGACTCAAATGTTTCAAGCATGACCACGTTTTTCAGCTATTTTATTGGTGACTTTGAAAAGTCTTGAAATGATGGCGACCATGTGCTCCAAAAGAAATGTTTTTTTCTTCTGATATTTCTGAAGTCATTTTCAACTAGATCTCTATCATTTTGAGTTTTAATTTCCCTTGGAATAAAGTTTCACATCCTGTAAAACTACTAATCGAAAATTAACCTTTAAGTCTTACAAAAATACTCTGACACCTCTGGAAAAATTGCTTACTTTAAATTTTAAAAAAATGCTTGAAAAATGTGTCCGACTCTTCTTGGCTAAAACTGAAAAATACGAAACAAAAGGTCTTGGATTTTATACAAAAAAAATGCCTTGAATTTCAACCCTTTTATCGATATTTTATAAGGATTCCAAATTACTATTTTCTGTATTTAGATAAGTTTAGGACGTTTAAAATTTGTCAATAGAAAATTCCTTAATTATGAGTGTAACACATTAAGTTTTGAACCCTAAAAGCCCCTTACTTTCATAAGTGTTTTAAACTATGAACAATATACTAAAGTAGAATTGCTCGGTTATATTGCTTAGGTGTGTAGAAAAAACATGTAGGAATACCATTCGAACAAGATTTTATATCCTGAAATACTGATAAGAACTCTAGTGCCATCGATAGCCGACATTTCGTCTCTTGATTGCCAAATTATTTCAAATCCCATCAAGAAAAAAAAAACCTGATTTGAAGTGAAAATATCAAAGGTGTCATTTCTGAATGAGCTTGTTTTTATACAATCTTCAATCTATCTAAAAGCTTCACGGTTTTTCTTCACACCTCTTAGAATTAGAATTAGAATTACGTCACACAGAAAACTGAAGATCTGGGTCTTGGTAAATAAAGATTGAAAAACTGAGAACATGGAGTTAATAAAAAGTACTTTCGCGCGCGATTTTTTTCTTAAATTTTAACCAAAATTTCCTTGAATTTGCTTCTACTTTTTACTATTAAATTAAATGAAAATTGCATATTCTGTTTGGTATTGTCTTACAAATACCGCGTGGATCCCCTAAGAAAGGCTAAGAAAGATCACAATCAGAACTAGGAAGAGGATCAACTGACTGTTATCCACCGGAGTAGATAGCATTATAATCAGAACTAGTTACGAGGCATATTTCCAACTAAAATGACCATTAATCATGCCATATTTATTTCGCAGTGTTAGAAATAAAAATCTAAGTTTACAGGCTAGGTTGGAGGTCTGTCAGGGGTAGTTGTTTGAGCGCGAAAATTGTAGTGATAAAACTTAATCAATTGCGCACGTGCTGAAAAAAATGTATTCAAAATTCTTATGACTATTCCATATTTATATCAGAGGTTTTCCGCTGGTTCGTAGAGAATATATTGCTCGAGATTCAATTTTAGGGAATAATATAAAGCAATGGAGTTGTTTTGCCCGTGAGCTTGTGGCTATACTGGTTTGGTGGTTCGTGTTGTGAGTTTTCTGGAGTAAAAGGACAGTACTCCACCAACAAATCTAAGGAAAAAAATCGGCTAAAAATTATAGAAATTATTTGATTAAGTCAAAAGATGTTTTCAAAATGAAACCAAACCAGTGGGAGAAACATTTTTTATACACATATTTTTACGTATCAAAATCGTATTCTTTGTCAGTTAGAAAAGCAATTTTCCCGAGCCCGACAGATATGATGGAAAGACACATTCTTACAGTTTTATTTTGCCAAATTCTACTCCAAAATACTATTTGTTAAAACTCGCCGTTAGTATTGAAAGCGCTCGTATGAAGACATCACTAAAATAATCTTTAGTCATCGTCTCAACAGCTGATCTCAAGCGAACGATGTTTATCACACCGTTTTTTTCTTGAAGAGATTACTTGTTTTTTCACCAGCTTTGCTATATCTGGACAACCAAAAATATCAGTTTAAAATGGATTTTTTTCATATTTTTTTGGTCTTAGCTTCGACCTAATTTCGTACTGGTTTTTTGTATAATTTGTACTGTTATTCAGGTTGTTATTGTTTTTCTCTGGGCAATTTTCCTACCTCTGTAATGATCGTTTACTATTCAATTAGGCAATAAACCTTAACATTCATAGCCAGAGGGGGAATTTCTTAACGATCATATCTCACACACCAGAAAATCGCAAAATATGCTTGTTTTTCCATGCGCTCAAAAACTGATAGTATTTTGAAGAAAAAATTGTGGCAAAAGATGGTATTATCTTTCGAAAAGAGAACGTCTCTTGCGGTGTCCTTTACGAATCTCGCGGCTTCTATTGCGTCATTATAATTCCTTGAATATTTTTTACTTTTAACATAAAAATTGCTATTTTTGGATCGTTTTTCTTTAGAAAATATATCTTTAGATAATAGAAGTAAAGTTATAGCTCCCTAGAAGCAATTTTGTTCAGAAATTCGAAGTTAGAATTGAGCTATCTTTAGGTCGTTTATTGATTTCTCGCGTATTTTTCACGACCAACTTGAAGCCTTGAAAAAGATAAACGACTTTAGTGAGCAAAAAGGCTCATTGTTAAGAAACACTATTTAAAACGCAGTAAATTTGATTTGAGAATATCTTTTAATTAGTTGGAAACACGAAATCATCTTCTTATGACAAAATGAGTTACCCAATTTCTGTGTATTTGCAAGTAAACAATATGGAAGTTCTAACTGCGGATATCTCATTTAAAATATCCCTAATAGCAAGTGAAAAATACCAAATTATAGTATCTTAACTGTAATATTACAAACAATTAACTTTGAAAATAAAATACAATGAAAAATAGAACTATATTTTTGCAACTCAGATTCCACCATATGGTTAGTCAAGTTGGCACCAAATCATCATGAGAATAAAGACAATATTTCGTTCTGCGAAAAAAAAACTAAACTGAATATACATGAATGAAATATTTTTTGTGTCTGAGAAACGGTAGTTCTGATATCAATGAGAAATCGTACTGGCTTCATTCTGCATCTTGTACGGGTTTTCCTTCCCAAGAAATTGATGGCATAACAGGAATATACGAACTGACTTTCACATTCAATTTATTTATTTTATGCTTATTCTTCAATTCTATATATCATTCAATGCTGTACAGTTTTTCTTTCTATATATTTCAATAATCATTTTCATCTGGTCTTGGTGTCAGATCAAAGCCCCCTTACAGTGTATATCACGCAGTATCTCTCCATAAACCTTATCTCAGTTTTAAACCCACTCATTTTTGTCTTCTTTCAAGTTCAAAAAAGCCGTTTCCTCATGGTACGACTTGACGAGTTTTACATCAAATTTCTAGATTCAAAATCTTAACCATACGTGGGATCACCTCCAGGAATGTTAACGTTTCTCAAATACACGAAAATAGATGTCCTAGACAGTACAAAAGAATTGATATTTACCCATCTTTAGTTGTAATGGATTTTTTCATTAACGTTGCATGTTGTAAATTATATTTTTTTGGCGAGCATTTTTATCAGCTGTTTACTCAGAAATTAGAACGGTAAATTATTTTGTTTGTCCCTAGATTTTGGCCTAGAATTTGAGATATACTAAAAAGTTACTACATGTAACTGAAATGAGAAGCAAACCGACTTACTTTCGGTACTTCGTGCAAGATTACGAAGCGATTTGTACCTCACCTAACGATGTTCGCCTGCAGAGAACTAATGACTTTATGGCGCGAACTAACATGTATACTAAGGAATCTCTGCAGGGAAGCATTTAAGCCCGGCACGCTATGTCCTCTGAAGAATTGCAACTGTTAAATCGAATTCTAAATTGTCGTACGTCTTTGTGCTTTTTGAATTGCTACAAGAGGAAGGATGGTAGCGTCTTATGTACCAAGCAGCCGGGGATTTCAAATATTTAAAAATCTTTAAGCATAAAATCTCTGGTCTGTATGATGTAAGTCAGGCCTGACTCACAATTGGGATTTAGGGAGAGAGGGAAACCCGAGAACCCGGAGAAAAACCCTCGAATTAAGGGAGAGACCTATCAAACTCTACTCATATACGATTACTGGAATTTTCATACTCTGCATGTTCAAAACAATGGAATTTTTTTTTACAAATAAATCAACTTTGTGTGTCTTTTTGTCGTTGTGCTTTGACCAAGTTTTTTGTGTTTATTTCCAATTTTTTGCACGTCAGATCCAATGAATCGTTTTATCACTGACTCAATTCGAGATGTTTTCCTATCTGTTTGTGTTTCTGAGTTTCTTCCTGTTAATGGCAAGGAGCCTAGCTAGCTGCTATGCAGTGTAGCAACGTTCGGAGTGTTTAGCTCGTTCCCTGTAAACACAGTCTTTAAGAAAGATCTTACTTTCAAGTCGAAGAGTGTTAGTGTATGTTTTGAATCTTGTCCAGTAAAAGGAAGTAAGCTTTGTATATCTTAACTAAGATACTTCTAAAATGTTATATTGGAACTAATCTTAACTGAGCCGTATTTTGAAGCCGATTACGGTGATTAATGATCTTGTAAGCTGGGCTAAAACTGATGAAGAAGCCCGAGGACTTCGATGACGATATAAGGTGGAAGTCTTAATTATAAATAAACCTCAAAGGAATCATTGCAAATATTTCATTGATGTATAGAGTTGGCTTTCTTGCGACAGATTGACAGAATACAGTATCATTAAGATGAAAATAGAATATCGTATAATTATGAAGTATAATATCATTACTCGCGCGAAAGTATATCAATCGAGAACTGATGAAGCAACAATATCCAGAACATGATTTTCATCGCAAGCCAGCAAATGGGAAAGATATTCTATAATCAAAACATGGAAACTGCTTGAGCAATAAGCTTTTGGAAAATATTGAGAAAAGCTAGTCAAAGAAAATTTATGATTTAAATTTGAATTTTTAAGACATAAAGAAGAGATTCGAGGATCTATTATAATTTTCAGTTATATGACCGTTTTACTGCTGTGGAAACGAAGAGTATATGGTGATAAGACAGTCAAGTGGTCTAGGATGAATTTTTTATTCTATTTTCTTGGAAAATTATATTATAATTTGGTGAGCAGAATTCCTTCCCAAGCTCGCAAAAAGTTAATCATCGTAAATTCATTTACCAGCGACTAAGAGGGACACGGAAAGGAAAAAAGAAAGCGATAATCAACTGACAGACTCTCTGCTATTTGCCTTTTGCAATTAATTTTATTGAGACGTATGGCGCCTTCCTTGATTTTCTTCTGCTCTGATGTTTCACCAATTTATTAAAATCTACAAATACGAGTGCCTCAGAAAATTTCCATCCTCTACTTGCTCGAGTTTTGGCGCTAATTTTCACGACATCAGGCAAATTTATTTACTACTCTCGACCTAATATCTGGTTATTGGCAAGTGTATTTTAGTGCTACGTGCTGCTTGATCCTTCAGATTATTTGCAGTCGGATCACGTTTTTCAGCATCACTAAGGTAATGCTATCTCGTCTTATTCAGCTTTCATTGATTGTTGATTCGGCTTGAAAGAAAGGCCAAGTTTACTCACTCATACTAGTCACCTGACCAAGTAAAACCAGTTCATCCGGTTACATTAACCAGATTAAAACAAATAAAAACCTGTAATTTCTAGGATTTTTCTTGAGTTTTTTTTTTATTTTTTTATTGCGTAGAAAAAATGCTCACTCAAATTTCTGGAGACGTAAAATTAACTGTATTTGAGTAATTGTTCATTTGTCCACACGGCGCGGGAAGGTTCCGTAGACGACTTGATAATTTTTTGATATACCCCAATTGTCTGCCATAATGAATTAGCCGATTTGAATAAACCTCTGTATCCGCCCAGGAGAGCCATTTGGTGACCTCAAAAATAGTTATTTCCTTTCATTTTTTCGAGCTTTTCTTTGTGGTTGCAATCGGTTCAGTTTTTTGCGGTTTTTTAAATTCAATTATTTTAAATATTCACTTGAACAGCTGGCGTTAGAAATATAGTGAAAGTCGGTAAACCACTAGAATGAACTCAATGATGTTTTTTTCCTTGTGCTTCTTATTACCTGCAGCAGCTGAGCCGTGGACACTTGGGTTTGCACAAGAGCCAGCGGATACTCAGTTTGCGCATACTCGGAACGCAGTTCTGAATTGTGTTGTAGCTGGCAACCCCAAGCCGAGCGTGACCTGGAGACTAGCACGAACGAAGATTGTCGTTACCAATATCACGGGACTTCGTTACGTCATGGCGAATGGCTCTCTGGTTTTCCCGCCTTTTTTGCCTGATAAACTTGACACGTCTGTCCACCAGGCCGACTACCAGTGCCTTGCAGAAAACAAATTGGGTTCACTGATAAGCCGTGCAGCAAAGTTACGAGCAGGTAAATTTCATTCACTTACGGCTAATCATTTTAGTTAGAAAGTCCGTTACTGCTGACATTATTCACATATGAATATGATACATTTAAAGCTTGTTAAGCAACATACAACAACCTTCACCAACCGTTTTTGAAATAGCTGTAGTGCACCATGGCGGCTGTACCTTGTTCATTTCATTCTCTTTGGAATTATTGGAAGCCATACGAAGAAGTTTTTTTCAATGCATGTCGACTAACTCGATTGGCGGTTGGATATTTAGATATTTAGCGTTTGGTTGCTCTTAAATGACATACTCAAACTAAGAGGGGGGGGGGGGGGGTTCCTATCTTACTCATAACTAGTTAGTTGAAATTTTGAATTCCAAAATAACTTTAGAAACTTTTTCCATAGTTGTGGTAGAACATTTTCGTGTGTATGCAGTGGACCACAAAGTCATTCTTGGTAACACTGCTGTAATAAAAGCAGTCGTTCCAAATCACGTGCGACAGTACGTCAAGGTGAAGGCCTGGCATAAGGGTCGTAATGTCATCAATATTGGTGGACGTTACTCGGTCATGCCATCAGGAGATCTTGTCATTACAAATGTTCGACATGATGATGCAAACGGCATGTACCACTGGACAGCGGTTAACACTTTGACTCTTGAAATGCAAGCAAGTAACCCAGCCAAACTAGTCATACTCGGTAATGTATAGCGTAATCATACGTCTTTTAAGCAATGATCAGAAATAACTAGAACGTTTGGGTACTACTGTAGTTATAAAAGTAGGAGGGCAGGGCGTAGGCAAGGAGGGTGGGAAAAAGTTTAAGGATCAAACATGCAGATTTTGAGCCGAGTGCGTTTGGGTGGGGATTTAGGCTCACATGTCCTCAAGGCTTTAAATTAAACTCCCCTACCCCTGGCCACCCATCCCTCTAATTCCACACCAGTGGCTCATGCAGTGGCCTTTTTTCTGTTCCACAGATCAAACAGATACAAAATCACGAATGACTTCAGACGTCCTGAACCTCACCATCACTGCAGGCCAGACCGCGGTTCTACAGTGTTCAGCAGAAGGTTTTCCAAACCCACACTACTCATGGAAGAAAAACGGAATGGCTGTTAATATCATGGACCGGTTCAATCTGTTTGCTGGGGGAAGTTTGAGGATAGAGCGAGTAGAGTATGCCGACCAGGGAATGTATACTTGTGAGGCCAGTAACAGTGGTGGGACTGACAGTTTGGCAGTGTACTTGAAGATTCATGGTAGGCAAAAATGCTTAAATATTAAATTATTAGTTTTCTGATGATTTTTGCTTCTGATTTTTTTATAAAACGCATCTTTTTTAGCGTTTCTTGTGATAACAATTTGCATACAGAATATTGAATGGGAACGTTTTTAATCCTATCAATGACTAGAATACTGTACGCCAGCATGGTAGACGTAAGAGTCCTTTTCGGCCGTGGACTATTTTCCCATTTCAGACCGCATATCATCCCCTAGAGTATCATTATTTGTTTAATGGTTGCGCAGGAAATAAGACAGTGACATGAGTATGAATTTGGATACAACTCAAACAAAGACACTGATTCTCAAGACAATGGCACGTGATCTATAATGGGAAAACACTGCGCCCAAGCCGGAAAGGTCTATTGGGGATTTTTATTGGCATGCAGAGGCGTTTTTAAGTAGTTTGTTGTATTTTGTTGTAAAAATGAAGCTGCTAGTTAGAGTGGCGGCATCGTGTGACTATTATTTGATGCATCGATGTAGCTTTATCACACGAAGTTTATGAAAATGACACGTGGACGTCTCAAATGAGAAAACATTGCGCCCAAGCATTGCCAGCATCGTTGCTCAAGATTTGTTATAATGCTCCTATTCCAGTTCCAATCCAGTTCAAAGAAAGTCCAAAACCACAGGCCGCACTGGTTGGTGCATCAAGAATCACGATGGAATGTGAAGTAGTAGGTGAACCTAAACCTAACGTCACGTGGTATCAAAACGTTGAAATCGAGCCTGTTAAGCGGCAGAAAGGACGAATCAGCACTAGGGATCATAACCTGTTGATCGCTACTGTGTATGGGAAAGACAATGGGGTCTATCAGTGTGTGGCTGATAATGGCATACAATTGGAGCAGAAAAGCGCTGAGTTTTATGCTGGAGGTGAGTGGAAAATACCCCCGTAATTTCACAGACACGCAGTGCTAGTACTGTTGCGCACAACTTTGTACGGAGCCACGAAATTAAGCTGCAGGGTAACTTACGGACGAACAAGTTTGTTTTTACGACAAGTGTACCTGTCAAGTTTTTCTTCTTGCGCCTTGCGAGACTGCAGTTTTCGTATGACTATGAAAAAATTACGGCGCAGACCGCGCATTACCGTTACCGTGTCAGTGCCGTGCCGTGTATGAAAACATTCGATATTCGGTTATTTCAATCACCTGAGAATTTGGAATCTATTGTTTTGTATTTCAATTTGAGCTGCATTCCGACGTGCTGCAAGGGCTCTATACATAATTTTTTTCTAAACTTGCTTTAAAAAAAGTTGTATAGAAATCAGTAAAATAAAAAGACTTTTGGCAATATTTTAGTTCTTTCTTTAATTGGTTGATATTGTGTTTTTATTTTTCAGTCAATCTCCCAATATTCACCACCTCATCAAAAATTGTTATCCTTAAGCCTGGAGATAGAATGGAGATCTTTTGCGAGATGTCATCTGTATCTTCCTCCAACGCTATTCACTGGTATCATGATAATGCGATATTGCGTGACGGTCATCACGGGTATGTCGTGACGGAAATCACAACAAAACATAGTCGTCGAAGTAAATTGATAAAGTCCTCAGTATCTTTGAAAGACGATGGAGAGTATAAATGCCAAGCCAGTAACATGGCGGGCTCTGCTGAAGAAACTATTACGGTCCACGTCACAGGTATTTATGTCAGTTTGATTACGTCCTTATTTCTACATATGCTCCTTTCCGCAGTCTTCCCACAATCCCTTATGATCCCAGCGCGAGCTCGAGGTCAGGGTAAAATTTGCATATTTTATGTACATTTTATGCAAATTTTACCTTGACCTCGAGCTCGCGCTGGGATCATGAGGGATTGTGGGAAGACTACGGAAAGGAGCATAGAAATGATTACGTGACGAAGGCCATGCTGGATATGACAGAAGGATGAAGCTTTCCTATTAAAATATAAATAGAATTCATAATCACCATGCTGTTTTGTGTTGGTTGTGTGAATATCAATTTCATTCTTGGTTGTGGTGATATTGCTGGCCATCAAATCAGTTTAAAATTAAGTTGGTTGGAATTGAACTTGTTAATTAAAGGCGTTTGCTTCTTTAATCAATCATGGTTTATTTACTGAGCCATCGGGCGCATGGCCCATCTTAGGGTACAAATGGCTCTGGTAAAAAATCTAAGTGTAAACGCTGCAAATGTCACTGCAAATGTCGAGGACGTCAACCACGTTGAGGACGGCGCGCGCACGAGATGTCGTACATTGGTCTACTGTTCTTTTATTCTGGTGCCTATCGTTTATAAGCGCGCGACTTTGTATTATTACGTATGTGAGTGTGCACATCCTTTGTTTGTAAGCGTAGTTGGTTGATCATAATTTGTTGAAGAAACAATTCATTGTCATTGTCATTGTTGTTGTTATTGTTGTTATTGTTGTTGTTGTTAGTTGTGATATTGTTTTCGTTGTTGCTACTAGCTGTACTTTCTGTATTGCTGCTGTTTTTGCTGACAGGTTTTCTTTAATTGCGGTTCTTACTCGGCTGCTGCTGTTGTTGCTGTCGTTACTGCAGTTGTTTTAAACACTATTTTGACGCGGTCGTATACATAAAGTACTTTTTTTCTCATTGTGTTTGTTCATAAATGCTCAACATGTATTTATTCAGGCCGACGTTAATATTTCCAGGGGGTCCCAACATCACATACTCACTGAATGAAGCTACTGGAGTCCAAGGACATACTATCTCTCTCCCATGTCGCGTTAAGGGATATCCCTTACCTAAGATCATCTGGACCAAAAATGGCCAACCATTACTTGACCAACGAAAAGTAGTGGCAAGTAACGGCACGTTGAATATCAAGAATCTGCAAAAAAATGACAAAGGATGGTACGTGTGTACAGCGGTGAATACCAAGGGAAACAAGGACAGCGTCGCCGTAATGGTGAAGGTCCTCGGTAAGAACTTAATTAGCATATTTCATCTGAATACTGGCTTGCGAAAAATGATCATATCATTATATTATTATCAGTACGACAGATATGGCTTTCGGCTTTAAGGCACTGGATGCTCAAATCCACATACTTTGAAGAAAATTGTAAAACATTTCCAAAGCAATTCGTAATTTAAGGCCAAATTTTTAATTTCAATTTTCGTCAAAATTCACATTCAAGCAAGCTCCTCTATTCTTATAGAGGGTTAGCCCTGCTTCCATTAGAAATCCTGAACACGCACGTTTCTGAACATAAACATGTTGCCTGAGTTCTGTATGTTAACGTCACATTGTTCTTATGCAGTTTCCCCTCGCATCTCTCCACTCGTGTGGGCTCCAGTAGAAAAAGGTTCACGAGTACACCACCCATGCGTGGTGGCCGACGGTGACATTCCTGTCAACATCACATGGTACAAAGATGACAGTCCTCTTCCCTCGATCCCAGGCGACCTCGATATCAGTTCTTCTATGTTTATGAGCTCCATCACCATCCTAAAAGTGATGGAAAGACATTCTGGTACATATTCTTGTGTTGTGAGCAATAGGGCTGGTGTTGCTAGACGTTCTGCACATCTCGTGGTTTATGGTAAGACTTCAAGTAAAAACCTCGTCTCAAATAATTTACCAAAGAATCGGCCGGGACAAGGGATATGCAAAATACCCGCGCGATTTATTTTGAAAATATTTGCTTTTTTCCAGTAGATTTTCTATACTTGTGCGGTTAAGTTCCATTCTTGGTTTCTATACCTTCTTAAGAATGTCAAATTACAAGACATGGTCGGCATGGCCATGATGGCTTTTGAATTGTAATACAAATGCAAGTTGTTGCTGAGGAGACAAATGAAATGCCCGAATTTGGAACGGCCTTTAAAATTGCTCTTACTCGATTTTTCCAAGTCAGGGTCAAACAGTTCCAAGACTACGTACAGATATTGCAGTGGATAGTTTGAAAACATATTTGGCATAAGAATAAAAATCTCTAGGACGAGCCGATCTTTTGAAAATGGTTTCTTCTTCCGATGCTTGCCCCCTGGAAGACCCTTTTATTAGTTTGTTATTTTTGACTCTAATTTCTTTATAGTTGGATCAAAGTTCCTCAGGAATCCCAAAGACCAGCAAGTACTCAAAGAACATACAGCCCATCTCACTTGCATTACCACAGGCTACCCACCAGCACGTATCGAGTGGAGCAAATCCGTCGGGGGTTCTTTCATGCAACTAAATAATGACCCTCGGTTCAGTCAGCTGTTAAATGGGACCTTGGTGATTCGGAATGTTAGCAAGAATGACGAGGGGAGGTATTCGTGTCATGCTTACAACGGTGTAGTTGGCACCCCTGTTAGTAGACAGGTCAGCCTCATTGTTCATGGTAAGTAAACCGTTTTCCTATCTGTGTCAATAATAGGCAATGTGCATCAAAGCTCACAAAGCACTCTGGGAAAGTGAGTTCTTTAAAAATGTAACAGGGAAATCAAAGGAATTATCAGAAAAAAATTAATCTGTTATTTTCGTCTGCTGAAATCCTTTTATTTTCATAGAAAATGTCGAAGGAAAAATTATCAGATGAATTTTGGCTATTAGTAGTTCAGAGGTTAAGGAAAAAACTGGTATGGTAGTGCTATTAGTATCTAGTTGGTATTGCAGTGCACTGTTGGAATTTTAGGGGACATATTTCCAAGATAAAAGAGGCCCACAATGCACTGCCATATCAACTCGACTCAGTTTTTTCTTCAACTTTTGAACGGCTAATAGTATCATTCACGACCATGCACTTATTATAATGATATGCTATTTGAAATATAAAACAGCCTTAGTGTGCACACGTTATTCCTATGACAGTCGCGCTGTCATTTAAGCCTACCTTCAGATGTGCTGAGCACTTCATATAATTTAGGATGCAAGACCCATGAATATTTTCGCATAAGTATTACAAACAGCGTATAAAGCTGTGACTTAATGCGCATTGCTTTACGTCCAGCAGTACCAGCCTCGATTGTGAGCCCACCAGCAGACCGATCAGCGGTGGTGGACGGTGACGTCACAGTTACCTGCGTTGCCATTGGCAACTTACCAATAACTATGACGTGGTACAACGGTACCAAAAAGCTTACGTTCAACGAGAGAGTCCACATTGGAGTGCATACCATGGCTGAAGATCACATGGTGAATGGAACATTAAGGGTCTCTCATCTGCAGCTCTGGGACACCAGACAGTTTTCATGTAAAGTTGTAAACAAATTTGGACAAGATAAGAAGACTTTTCAAGTAACAGCTCAAGGTATGTAGAGCTCGTTCAACTTTCTTGATTCTGGGCAAAATGCCATTCCATTCAAATCCTCATCAGTTATTCAGGAGGTAATTAGTCAACCAACGGCCCCGATTTTGATCCCGTGACAATACTTGAAACCACGTAAAGTACTCCCAAACCAACTGGAAATCTATTGTATTGTATTTCTAGACCAATTGCAACACTAGTACTGTTCCAGTGTCCTTGGACTTGAAGAAGGACACTAGCTGGAACAGAGTTGCAATTGGTCTAGAAACGCTAACAATAGAACAGAGTTCTTCGTAAATAATTGATGAGGATTTGAAGTCATTCAAAGTCCTCCAATTCGGACTTGATGGGTTCTCAAACTCCTTGCAATTGTTCCAGTCCTCGGCTACACCTGGGCCTCAGGCTGGAACTAATTGCGCGGACTTTGAAAACCCGTCAAGTCCTCAACACCTTAAAACCCTGACCAGGCAGAAATCTAAGGTTACCCATCCAGGTGCTAACCTGCCTAACCAGACTTGACTCAATGTCTTTGAAGTCGATCAAAGTTTTACCACACTTGCTAGACTTACCACGAGTCGTACTCCTTGTGTGGATGATTTTTAGCGAGCGCGTGAATCACTTGCAGCTGAAAATACTAACCAATCATCTATCTTTCCACCGCAGAGAGACCTTCACCGCCTTCCAAACCAGCGATTGGTGAAGTCGGTGCCAATTCAATAGTCTTGAAGTGGAACCCTGAATTCAACGGCAACTCGCCGATCACTCGCTACATCATCGAATTCAAACCTGTTTATATGGCATGGGAAGATGGAGAGAAAAGACTTGCTTCCGGCGCCACAAGGAGCTACCGCTTACAGAAACTCAAGCCAGCAACGAACTACCATGTGAGACTGTATGCAGAGAATGATATTGGTGCCAGTAACCATGGTAAAGATGTTATGGTCAGGACAAAAGAAGATGGTAAGTTATGCATGGATTTAGTCACTAGACTATAAGACCTCTTGCAGCACGTTGGAATGCAATTTGGAGCTCAATTTGGAGGACAAAACAATAGGTTCCAATTTTCAGGATTGAAATTTTTTGTTTTGCCTTCCAAATTGAGCTGCTTTGACGTGATCACTTGCAAGGGTCCAGAGTAATCATAGCGTACTTCTTTGGTAGGCACTATTTACAGGTAGGATGCCCTTCCTGTTATCTCTTGTCTTGAATTTTTGGTGTATCCAGAAAAAGTAAAACAAAGGACTTCCTCTTAGTACTGGAGCCACCCTAACTTTACTAAACATACTGATCATACAGTACCCAATCACCATGGGTCTTGGTTCATATGTATCGCAATGGTGCACGGGCAATGTATTCCTATTTCAAAACAAGCTAGACTATTGTTCGTGAGTTTCCTCCTGTTTCAGTATTTCTAAAGAAAGAGATAATATTCAAGGGAATGTCAGGTGCATTGAAAGGTCCTAAGTATGTTTAATTTGGAAACTGAATTTAACGCTCATTATTTTTTCACTTTTCCCTTTATTTATTTAATACTTTTTGGTTTATTTTTCAGCTCCATCACGGCCCCCACAGATTGTGAACATGACAGCTATATCATCAACAGAAGTCTACATTGAATGGCTGGTGAGATAATCAAGTTACTATAGCAACAATTGTACATGTTCCCAAACTGCTGGTCAGGGGTAGCCTCCTTTTGTAGAATATTCATGTGTTCCATTGAGGGTTGCATGGAGCATTGCGGCGAGAAACTACCCTGTTTGCAGAGGTCTTGCGAGGGAAGAAAAATAACCTCTGCTCGCAGGGTAGTGATTAACCTACAGTGCAATCTGAAAAATGGTGCGAGACAAGTTGGGGAAATCGCTGCGAAAAGTAGAAATCTTTTCTACTTTCCGCAACGACTGCGTCTCCGTTGCATCGTGTAAACCTTCTTGCAACCAGTGTCGCAACACCGTTGTGAGACAAGTTCCAGAGAAAATTGCTCCGTGTAATCGCGCCTTTAAGGAAGGATAACTGACGCCACTCCATTTCCTATTTATTTAATGAAACTACATCCACGTACTAAAGATTGTATTATTTTACATCCACAGCCTCCCCCCAAGGAACACTGTAACGGCATTATCCGTGGGTACTACATCTCCTATAGTCAGATCAACCGACGCAAAAACTACCATAATATAACAGTAGCCGGTGGTGCCATACGCAGCCACGTCATCACAGGCCTGGCAAAGTACAAGGCTTATACCATTGTTATCCAGGCCTTCACTGGCGCTGGACCTAGTCCTCGAACCAAAAAATATATCCAGACACAGGAAGATGGTAATTAATGTTGATTAGAACTAGAAGATGTATCGGGAACTCTTTAGGACGTTAACATGAGAAAGTTTTTTTTGGTCCGTAGTTCCCAGTAAACCGCCACAGTTCGTCGAGGTTGCTGTCCTCAGTTCTCAGAGCGTATCCGTCAAATGGAAGCGTCCACCATACGATTCACTACACGGCAGACTGCGAGGGTATAAAGTCCGTTATTACAAGATCAATGACCCTGACAATGTCCATGAGGTCAGAGTTGGTAGTACGATCCTCAATATTACTCTAAGGAAGCTGGGGAAATTCACGAGTTATCGAGTGAACGTGTTGGCCTTCACTAGTAAAGGAGATGGTATTACCAGTGCTGATGTTAAAGTCATCACTGCTGAAGATAGTAAGTTGTCAATCAGTTTTCGTATGATTATGGAAAAATTACGGCACAGACCGCGCCTTGCCGTGACCGTGTCTGTGCCGCGCCGTAACTGTGCCGTGTGCAGTGACTTTTCACACTCGAAATCTGCTCTATGGATTAGTTCTATTGTGTTAACACGGATAAAGACAACCACAACAGAGCGAAGCTTCACCCAATAAAAAATGATAAGAACCAACTAATGAATAAAAAATGGTTAATCCAGCCACGTGATCATTTCTCGCCACTTTATCTGATGACGTTTCGCATTAAATCAAACCAAAGAGCAATTGCAAGACATTAACTAGAGCCTTTGCACCATCACGTGATGGCAGTCATGACACGAGGCAGGCACAATTGAATCAGGTCTAATTTGATTTACATGAGAAAGAATTAAGTTTCCCAGAGGGAAAAAATCTATTGTTTGTGCCTACTGTCATGGATGCCTTCACGTGACTTAATATCCAATATATTCACTCATACATCAATGTTTTCAGTCCCAGGTCCTCCAGTCAACATTCGCGCCATTCCAGTCTTCCGCAAGGAAATCCGTGTTCGTTGGGATCAACCGAAAGAGCCCAACGGTATCATTCGTGAATACAAACTATTTTTTAGCACAGTTATCGATAGACCACCTATAAACGATACCTCCATCAATGTCTACATGCTCAGGACGCAAGGCAACAAAACCTCACAATATCTGAAAAACCTAGAATCGGATACACTCTATTATTTCTGGGTTCGAGCGAGTACGTCCATTGGGACTGGAAATGCCTCTAAAGTAGTGCATCAACGGACTGTGGAAGAAAGTAAGTATAGAAATGACAGATATATTGAATTTGCACAAGAGTGAAAATTATCCTCCAATATTGGAGTCATCCAACATGGCCGCCATTTTTTATTCACTTAGGGATGATTATAAACCATCTTTAGAGAACAGCATTTAAGATGGCTGCTATTTTCATTCCTGTAATGTGACGTCATATTTATCCCTTCCTTTAGAAACATAGCCGTTTACAAGTGAAGTTCAATAAAGAATCCCAAAATACCATGTCAAAGCCAAGTATATACTCTGATAATGTTTTATCCATGTACTTGCAGTTATAGCTCGTATCTTTGACCGAACTCACCCTGATAGCATGGCCAAATGGAAAACATCTGCGATATTGAACTGTGAAGCATATGGCGACCCTGAGCCCACTATATTCTGGTACAGCAGAGGTATCAAAGCTCAGTTCAGATAATCTATAAGTGCTCAAGATGAGTGTGAATGAAGGTTGAAATTCATTCTCATTAATCATGAAAATAATTTATTTGTTTATCACTAACGCTTGAGAAGACACGTTAATGTCGATGAAATACATAGCTCCTATTAACCTCGTTTGCTCGGTCCGTACCGTAAGTTATGGACCACGTAGCGCGCGGGCCATAAAAAAGTGGGGAAAAAAGAGGACCCATAACGTACGGTACGGACCGAGCAAACGAGGTTAATAAGATATTTATTATATTGCATGGCTAGGAGAGACAATTTTGATTTTCGGTCCGTACCGTAAGTCATGGAACGCAAATTGACCTATCATAGCGCGTGAAATTACCTTGCCGTATAATAAATGTCATTATTTTTTCTTTTAAATTTTCTCTTTGTTATGTTATTCATTACAATTTTTTTCAATTGGAAAGTTTTATTACCAGAGGACGCTGGTTCTTTCAGTTGGGAATCCCATTTCCCTATTCCAACACTATTGAAATTGTTTGTATTAGAGTTACATCCATATGTGTTTTGCTCCTGAAAAAAGGAACCATACTAAAGGGAATGAAATTTTGATTTTGTGGTTCATGTTCATTCTTTTATTCATTCAATTTAGGAAAAGATCTATCAGATGCAAGCAAGTATCAACAGTTCAAGAATGGATCACTTAAGATAATGGGACTAGAGGAGAGTGATACTGGGGACTACATGTGTACAGCTAGCAACAGACTCGGCAAAGAAACGGTCTTGAGAAAACTTAAAGTACAAAGTAAGAACTGTCTTAATTCATGTATTATTACTTACAAAAACTAGAGAAGTTTTCGTACGATTATGAAAAACGTACGGCACGGATCGTGCCTTACCGTGCGTTAGTGCCGTGCCGTGTATGGAAGCATTCGACATTCGCCCTAAAACAACCTTACAAAAACAAGATCATTCTTTATGAAAATAGAGTGGTTTTCACTTAGCTCGAACTATATAATTTACCACCACTCTGTTATGGACTGTCACTTTTGTTTGGTCTCAGTTGCACTTGTACAAAGCAAGCGATCTGTTCCTGCGACTTTTCTCATGAACAATATTACACATGGGATGGAATCATCGCGCCGAGCTGTCCCTGCGACTTATCGCCTAGTGATTCTGACCATAGAGAATAGACCCCTTACAGCATGTCAGAATGCAGCTCAATTTGGAGGGCAAAAAAATATGTTCCAATTCTCAGGAGATTGAAATTTTTTTGTTTTAACCTACAAATTTACGGTTCACGGACCATCAGATAACTTTGATTTTAATTTATGCAGACGTCACGAACGTGTCAAAATAGCGAATGGACAAAAGTGCATTGTGTAATGGCGGCAATGGCGAGATTTCATTTTCGAAATGGCGATGCTGTATTTAAAAATATTTAAAGTTTAAGCGACCAGAATGCAGGTTAATGAAATTATCTATGTTTTTATCATTTCGGATTTTTCGAATTTGGTCAAGAAACGACCATAAGCTCCGTTTGTATTGTTTGAAGACAGATTTTGAGCGAGGAAAAATCAAAATTTCCAAAAATGAAACGATAATTTTTTTTTTAATTTACCTGTCTTGGTCTTGGAAGCAAAATGTAGTTGCTGTCGAGTTCCCTTGGAATCCTATAATGATTTTTGCACAGCTGCTTCGAGTCGGAAATCGAAGGAAATGATGAAGAAACGTACGAGACTGGACTTGGAAAATTAACATTTGTTCTACTTAATCACTTTTTGTCTTCTTTTTTTCTCGTGTAAGTCTTGCCCTTTCCCCACGAAGTTCATGGCCTCTTTGTACTGTTTTACTTTTTTCATTTTTGATATCGGCCTTCAACGTTTCTTCCTCATCTTTAAGCTCTCTAATTCGTAAATTTAAGTTTGCTACTTTGCTTACATACTTATCTCGTACGCATAGTAATTCTTCTTGTAGTCCGACTACTTCTTTTTCCAATTGCGATGTTCTTTCTTTCTCTTTTTCATAGCTGAGTTTTCAGGTGTCTGCTAGCTCTAGTTGTTTGCCAAGATCAAGTTTCAATTGCTGGTTTTCGGCCGAAACAGTCAAACAGCAACAAAGATCGCTCTGAGCATTTACGGACGTAGGAGATTAATTTTCGTGCAATTTCTTTGTTTTTCGTTGACTCGGTGGTTGATTGCTGGAATTAAATTGTTGATGAGGCCTTTTCTTTGGCCTTGGCATTCATATAAGTAGATATTTGAGCTAAATAATTAGAAAAATCCCATTCAAAGTTAAAAACAACAAGCAATTTTTTCACTTTATTTTGGTATACCATTTCGCAGCTCATCGCTGGACGGCCGCTTTTAATTAGTTGCTATGGTTACTAATTTGTTTACCGCTGCCTGAATCGCAGGCGCGCAATGATCGTGACGTCATGCTAAAAATCAGTACATCGGGATTTTTGTGTCTTTCCGTGAACCGTAAAATTGATTTGCATTCCGACGTGCTGCAGGGGGTTTATTTCTGCACTCAAAACTACACAGCCATATCACGCAAATGTTTTTCCATTGTTTGTTTCAGTTCCACCCTCACCTCCAACACACATCACCTTCACAAGTGTTAATAACCTCAAGGCAATCAACATAACATGGAGCTTGGGTTTTGACGGGTACAGTCCAGTCACCATGTTTCTCTTGGAATACATGGCTGAAAAAGGTGTATGGAAGCCTGTCTATCTTCTTCGTAAGATGCGCCATTATGTTCTTCACGATATTGACCACACAAAGTCATACTTCTTTAGAATGTCAGCCATTAACGCAGTAGGTCCTGGGAGGCCTAATAAAATACTCAAAGTTACCTTTGCCGCAAAAGGTGAGGCGATTGATTCTCTATTGTTGTTTTCGATCACATTCACCGACAAGGGAAAGAAATAACAAAAGACGTGGCGGCCATGTTACTTGATATAACAGAAGAGACTTATGACAAGTCTTTTGTGAAGTTCAACCAAGATGGCGGCTGTGAAAACCAACAATAGTCCCTGCGCCATCTTAAAAGGTAGCCATGCCTTGGTATCGAAGCAAGACATGAGGTAACCCTGAGATAATAGCCGGAGACATATGAATAATTGTCCAAGGTTTTAATTTGGAAGCTCACCGTTCGTCTCGCTTCGATGCAATGGCACGGCTACCTTTCAAGGTGGCGCAGGGAACTGTGAAGGGGACCTTTATAGCCAGCGTCACATGAGTGGGGTTATACCAAGGATTGTGCATGTATGGCACGAAGGTTAAATGTTTTGGTTTTCTTCGTCAGGAACGATTGCTAGTGTTCGTCAGGTGGACACAGTGGAAGAACAGGCAGAAAATGGAGATGGCAAGAAGCGCTTTTATAACGATCCTGCAATTCTTGGCACTCTTATCACTATTAGTGTGCTTATTATTGTCGTATTGCTGCTGCTTGTTGCTTGTCGTGTGAAGAGAGTCTCACTGAAGATGCCAAAAGGTGAGATTGCACTCGAAATACTAATAGACCAAAATGGAAAAAATAGACCAACCGACAAATGGGCAGACACCCAGATAGACATACAGATAGACAGACAGACAGACAGACAGGTAGACAGACAGGCAGGCACAGGTAGGCAGACAGGCAGGCAGGCAGAAAAACAGACAGACAGACAGACAGACAGCAGGAGACAGAAAGACAGATAGGTAGGCAGGCAGGCAGGCAAGCAGGCAGGTAGGCAGGCAGGCAGGCAGGCAGGCAGGCAGGCAGGCAGGCAGGCAGGCAGGCAGGCAGGCAGGCAGGCAGGCAGGCAGGCAGGCAGGCAGGCAGGCAGGCAGGCAGGCAGGCAGGCAGGCAGGCAGGCAGGCAGAAAAACAGACAGACAGACAGACAGGCAGACAGACAGACAGACAGGCAAACAGATAGGGAAGCAGACAGATAGATAGACAAACAGGCAGACTACCAGATAGACAAACATACAGGCAGGTGGATAAATTGAGAGTCAAAAACAAACAAACAAAAACGAGTCTTTATGTTTTTAACAGATTTAAAAGATTTATGGGATAAAGCGATACTAGGACATCCATCTCAACCAAGCGAAGAAACAAGGTGCGCATCCAATAATTTAGAGTTACTAGTTCCTGCTGGTTCTTATAAACCCCATCTTGATTGGGTTTGACAGAGAACTCGTGTTGTAACCACCAACATGACCACCATTTCTTTTGACATAATTTCGAATTCAATGACTGCCAATGACCTTCCAATTCTTTTATTAATATAATAATTGATATTATTATTATTGCCATGATTATCAACAGTTCGACTCCTCCAGCAAATGGCCAGGGAGATGACATGAATGGTGATGGAATGGTGACTAATTCCCGCAGTCCGTCATCCGACGGCCATCTTGCAGATTCCTCATCTTCCGTAGAACAAATGGCGTCTAACAGAGATTCATTACTCAGCCTTCCACGGTCTGGAGGCATGATGCATCATAATGTAGCACACGAACCAATCATGGAAGAACCTTTCCCACCCCCTCCCCCACCGTACCATATTAACTCCCCAATGCGTTCCCTAGTACCTCCCCCCTTGGCACATGATGATAGCATGAGTGACACATCATCGGAAATTAGCTTTGGGGGTCCTGTGTATCATCGGCCAACACTTCATGATATGGAATCCATATCACGTGCTCGCAAGATTCCTGCCTCAGCAGATCCGTGCCAACAGCATCCACCAATCAGGTCACTCAATGGAACCCCAGGGGTAGTACTGGGCATGCGTGGGCCAGCGGATGGCGGCTCAGAGCTTGACAATACGAGTTTAGCATTACGTGGCGTTGAATCGAATATAGATCTTCGGAAAGCGTTCGGCAGTCGTCTTGGTAGGAACAGTAAAACTCACGGAATGAGCGAGGAAACTGTACGATCTATTTATGCTAGAACACCGGCTTCGGGAATCTCTCGTGTCCCGGATTCTGCTTTTGGCTCTCGTTATGAAATGGGCCGCAAAAGTGTGGGTTCTCGGAGAGGTTCAAATGCATCACAAAAGGTAACCCCACTGAACAAGCCTGCAACTTATTATAAGGGTGCTGCTCCAGCCAACGTTCGTAGGGACTCGGAATCTTCAAAAGAATCGAATTCCTACCCACCGGAAGTGGAGAAAGCCATTGCCGCACGTGATGCACGTGCGTATGATTCTACGTCATCCGAGTACAGCTCGTCGCGTGATGAACTTTATTCCGCCTTGGAATTCGGCAAACGCAACAATTTTGAGAAATACTACGGTATTCCTACACTGGAAACCACTTCGGTGTCATCCGAAGCAACGAACAGTAGCGACCAGGACGGTATATGTAAATTCTCGGCTAGTCCCCGAACCGTATGTGATGGCTTTTATGCCCCTGTACCTATACGACAGCCTCCGTATAATCCAAGGTCAAGGTCACGTAATAATGAAACGTACCTCTACGTGTTGGATCCAAGAAGGCGAATGATGGACGCTAACGTGAGGGTACGGTCGCAGCTTGACCACAAAGGATCTTTAGTATAACGCACGAACAAGCAAGCTAAATATTTCTACAGAACCCTTAAATCTGAGATTTCAAATTTTTCAATATTTACAGAAAGAGCAGGTTAAGCTTGAATATTCTGGGTACGTTTTGTTTAGTACGACTCTTCACCCCCCCCCCCCCCCCCTCCCCCCCTCCCTCCCCCGCTCCTCACTTCCCTTAAATATCATCTGGTACTTCACATACTATTTGCATTCCGACCACATTCTTAGCAAGTGGTCCAGTACAGGGGTTCATCTCGTCACATCACATACCCTTTATTGCGACCACATTCTTAGCTTGTGCTCGAGTGCTGGGGTTCATCTAGTCACATCACATACCCTTTATTGCAACCACATTCTTAGCTTGTGCTCGAGTGTTGGGGTTCATCTAGTCACATCACATACCCTTTATATTGCGACCACATTCTTAACTTGTGCTCGAGTTCTGGGGTTCATCGAGTAACACCACATACCCTTTATATTGCGACCACATTCTTAGCTTGTGCTCGTATGCAGGGGTTCATTGAGTCACATACCCTTCGTATTGCGGATGAGGTGGCCTTTAATTTAATTGGGGTGAAATCCTATCAGTTTTGAACTCAAAGTATATATTTTCTTCCCGTTGGTCTAAATATTTTCTTTGTTACATGTTCGCTACATGTTCAACTTTTCTATAAAATCCAAAACAATCTAACGAATCAAACCACAAAAGTTTCGTTTAAAAATCCATTTTGTTTTACCAAGAATAGATTTATATACAGATAAAGATTAAGATATCATAAAAGTATATCTATTGACAGAGATAAAGAGAGAAGAATCTATCAGCATTCCATTGTAATAAATGCATTGCAAGAGTTTGAAGTTGTGAATTGTAGAGGTACTTCATGCACGACACCTAGGCCCAGTTCAAACGTGACGGTCGATCTTATAATCCGAACCTTATGATGATCTTCATATTATTCCATGTTTTCAATGCGTTCGGCTCATGAGAAGATTAACGTTTAAACATCCGTATCTTATGATAAACCGGAACTCCAAAGACCCAAAGCAGGTATAGTGGGAATTAGGTGAACCAAGGACAGCAACCGCAGGTCAGGTCAAGTGAGGGAGCACAACAAGCTGGTACTAGAATATTAGAATTGTTCTGGAACAGAGTTGTACCTTTGTCGGTTTGAACCAAGGTATTATGCTAATCATTGACTTCTCATAATCCGTACTAGTGAGAGCGGTGAAAGTTTGGAATTTACAATACAATACAAGGGAAACAACTTACTGGAAGCATAATAATTTTAAGGATTCGCTTTGATACTGGTAACCCTGGAGTCTAGTATGTTTCTTTAATCACGTCATAAAATGCATAACAAATTCTTGGGGGGTGCATATTACGTCATAGCTGCCATGTTGCTAGTCTCCTTAGCAGCTTTTTTTAGTTTTCGTTCCATTCCCCAAGGGAGAGTAATGGACTGTGGGGGAATAGAACGAAAACTAAAAACGGCTGCTAAGGAGACTACCATGTTGCTAGACGATAACAAAACATTCTTTGTTAGCTTCTCTTAATTGTTAGGCCTAATTCAAACGTCGATCTTCTCATGAGCTGAGAAAGAAGACCGCCTTATTATTCATTGTTTTCAATGAGTTCGAATCATGAGAAGATCGACGTTTGAACCGGCATGGGCCTTAGATCAACCATGCAAGATGGCGGCTGTTTCTTTGTTATTCATATCTCAAGGGATTCCAAAGAATTTTTGTGCTTTTCCCCCTGATTTTTTTTATCATACCTGCGATTTAGCCATTCAAATAGAAATATTATTATTATGGTCCGAGTGCAGTGTGACAAACAATGATTTCGATATTGGGACATAAATTAGCAATCAGGCGTCGGTTCTTTTTTCAATGATTTTAATTATTAACCCGGTTCGATCCGAGTTGGAACAAAGAATGCTTCCTAATAACAAAACATGAATAAAAATGAGGCTTTTTTAAGCCATTAAATTATTAATTCGGTTAGGAAACCTTGTTTTTTTATCCTCGAAAACACCCGCCTGGCTCATTCTGGTCCCTAACACGTATATGCATACAAGTCATCTGTGCGTGGGTAAAGTGAAAACGTCTTTTAAAAGTGGATAAAAACTGACTGGAATATTTGTACGTTTGATATCAAAGCTTACACACATGAAAAGGTAAGATATGTTTTACATTGTATATTATTTTATTATTTATTTGTATATTATTTTTTAGAACTCTGCACTCTTAGTATAAAATTGAGATAGATGTAGACTGAATACTGATAATAACATCACAACTAGCTTTCACTTGGGCCTTCTTCTTCTTCTTCTTCTTCTTCTTCTTCTTCTTCTTCTTCTTCTTCTTCTTCTTCTTCTTCTTCTTCTTCTTCTTCTTCTTCTTCTTCTTCTTCTTCTTCTTCTTCTTCTTCTTCTTATTCTTCTTCTTCTTCTTCTTCTTCTTCTTTCTAGTAGTTTCTATTCAGTTCCAACACCGTATTTAAATTTTGAGGGAATAATCATGAAAAATGAATGTAGTACAAAAATAACCAAGACTTTTACAAAACTTTGAAGAACTTTATTTCGAGAGGGTATGACTTGGCAAATTCAGAACTGATAATCTTGTGGCTCTCTGTTTTGAAGTCTCTGAACAGAATGAGACAGCGTTTTTTTTGTACGTGGTCATCCTTAAAGGTCACAAAGAAGGCTCATCCATTTGCAGGATTAAAGTCATTAAATTTTTTTTGAGAAATCTAAGAAAGTAAGGAATGCCGACAAATGCTCTGAAAGACCCACCAATTTAGGTTATATTATTTTCCTCATTTGTGTGAAACGCTTGACCAAATAATTTACTGATTACATAATTAACCCAGAAGAATAAATAAAACTGAGATAACGAAGCAGTTAGTTGAAAATGAGATGGCTTAAGACAGTTAAAACCATACAAAAGGTCGTTTTTGAATAAAGTTAGTCCGTAGAAGGACTAATATTTAAGCCGGTGGCTTAATTTCATTTGGTCATGGTTTTTTCATTTCGAATTCCAAATTTATTGGGTTTTGATTTTTTTACTCAACTCAGCAATTTTGCATGGTTTTCAGACATATCTGCCGTTTTAGTTTGTCATGCATCGGTGTAAAGGGCTGCTTCCATTGTCCGGCGTTGCTGTATTTCTTTGCTCGAAATCAAACTAGAAAGTTCAAGAGGGTTTCAACAATTCAAAAGGGTTTCAGTGAGGGACAATGAGCTTTTTATTCATCTAGCTAAAGCTTAGAGTGAATGTTTTCATTCAGACAATTCGACCTGCTCATAGATACAGAGTGGATTTCAATTGTGCGTCATAACAGACGTTTTATTTGAATGAATAAAACAATACGAACATTAGGATAGCTTTTTATTTGCTCTGCAAGAGATACATGTAGTTCCTTCGAGCTCATGGTGAATAAAACATGAAACGGTATATTCTCTTGTTATTCAAATTTTAAGGTGGCTTCCTATAGTATTTTTCAGACCATACCTTTCATTTTTATTTGGCTTATTCATAGTCTTAACTTATACCTATATACTTGATTTTTGGACCAGTGATAGAGCTAAGATGAAATTTTAAAATGATGTTAATTTTAGCTTGATTGACGTTACCTTGGCAACGATAAACAAATATTGTTGAAATTGGTTTTTATCGAATAACTCTAAAACTCGATGAGACCTAGACAAGCGGCAAACGACATCATCAACTTCAAGCTATTGCAAAACGATTCCAACTATTTCAAAGAAAATCAATCTGTTAGATTTCAAGTAATTTTTTCCCCCTTGTGTGAATATTTTGATAAATTCTGGCTATCATGTTCAAATTGCTGCCAGAATAACTTTCAAACGAATGCATATTTTTGCTCGATATGGTAGGAGTGTATTTATAGCTACTGGCCCACATTAATAAAATATGCCACACGAATGAAGGCATTTGAATATTCTTGGGGTACAACCACGTGACTCAAAATCCCTTGAGATATAAATAACAATGAAACAGCCGCCAACTTGGTTGATATAACAAGAAAATCTGAATGAGGAATGCTTTGTATATAGTCAACCAATATGGCGGCTAATGACGTAACATCCACCTCAAGAATTTGATTTAATTCCTTGCAGGATGCAGCTGTTGAAGAAGAACGTTGTCCTGGTGAACTTGGTTATTCTTATGTTTTTCTATTACAAGAATGCTGACGCCACTGAAGACATCAAATATTATTCATCAGTCTCTGACTACCGCTTATTGGGTCACGTGATGAAAGAAACAAAAACCGCTGACCTCAGTGTGTGCATTAAGGAATGCAGTCAGACCCCAGGATGTGAAAGTTCAAACTACAAAATCACCGGTGGAGTTTGTGAGCTGAATACAGCTGAACTCTTGACAAAGCCCTTGCACTTTGTGAAAGAAAAAGGATATATCTACTACAGAAATCCAAACCCAAAGCCAAATCCTAAGGTACAAATTATACTGACTTTGTTGTATAGAACCCTTACAGCACGTCAGAATGCAGCTCAATTTGGAGGGCAAAGCAATAGGTTCCAATTCTCAGGACGGATTGAAATTCTTTTGTTTTGTCCTCCAAATTGAGCTGCTTTGACGTCACGTGAAAGGGGTTCTATAGCCATCGTATCTCATTTAATATACCTTTTTACTGATACGGGGGGCATCTTGAATTCGATTGTTTTAAGTAAGACATTATGGGCTGCTGAGGGGGCAAACGTGGAAACATACATAAATTATAGAATGGCGGGGTTACTTTCTCAAATAATTTTACGCTTCGTGTTTAAAATATTGCTTCAACTACCAGCAAATTCAATTGGTTTTTAGATGTGCTTCTCAGTGGATAACGTTAAATTATATAAAAAGACACTCTGGCAGCTGTGCATACTATAAATTTTCCAATAGAAATCAAAATGGCCGCCCTATCGGTAGAAAGGTCTATTATTCATGATTCACTGTCTATTTCAATACATGCATTTGAAGGCTAATGTTCCTGGAGCCTCGTTGAACACGGCGGGAATAGATAACAGCAAGCCTTACTACAAGAACTGTGCAAAGGTAAAAGAAGCTAACGCTACTGCAACAAGTGGTTTATACGAGATTATGGTCAATGGAATAAGCAAACAGATTTACTGTGACATGGAAAATTTTGGTGAGATGTATTATATTAACAGCTTAATTTTGTTAGTCGTTTTTCCAACCAACCAACCAACCAACCAACCAACCAACCAACCAACCAACCAACCAACCAACCAACCAACCAACCAACCAACCAACCAACCAACCAACCAACCATCTAACCAACTAACCAATCAACCAACCAACCAACCATACAACCAACCAACCAACCAACCAACCAACCAACCAATCAACCAACCAACCAACCAACCAACCAACCAACCAACCATCCAACCACAAAACAACCAACCAACCAACCAACCAACCAACCGACCAACCGACCAACCAACCAACCAAACCAACCACCAACCAACCAACCAACCAACCAACCAACCAACCAACCAACTAACCAACCAACCAACCAACCAACCAACCAACCAACCAACCAACCGACCAACCAATCAACCAACCAGCCAACCAACCAACCAACCAACCAACCATACAACCAACCAACCAACCAACCAACCAACCAACCATACAACCAACCAACCAACCAACGAACCAACCAACCAGCCAACCAACCAACCAACCAACCATACAACCAACCAACCAACCAACCAACTAACCAACCAACTAACCAACCAACCAACCAACCAACCAACCAACCAACCGACCAACCAACCAACCAACCAGCCAACCAACCAACCAACCAACCATACAACCAACCAACCAACCAACCAACCAACCAGCCAACCAACCAACCAACCAACCATACAACCAACCAACCAACCAACCAACCAACCAGCCAACCAACCAACCAACCAACCAACCGACCAACCAACCAACCAACCAACCAACCATACAACCAACCAACCAACCAACCATACAACCAACCGACCAACCAACCAACCAACCAACCATACAACCATACAACCAACCAACCGACCAACCAACCAGCCAACCAACCAACCAACCAACCATACAACCAACCAACCAACCAACCAACCAACCAACCAACCATACAACCAACCAACCAACCAACCAACCAACCAACCAACCAACCAACCAACCAACCGACCAACCAACCAACCAACCAGCCAACCAACCATACAACCAACCAACCAACCAACCAGCCAATCAGCCACTGACCAGCAAACAAACATCAAAAAAAGAAACAAAAATGCAAACAAACAAATAGTATTACTTTTTGAGAATAGCCGAATGAAATGTATTTCATGTATTGGTTTGTAGAAGGAGGATGGTCCCTTGCTATTTCCATCAGTGGATCGGATAAAAACCATTTGATAAGAAACGAAAACAACTGCTTCAACAGCTCACACTGTGTACCGCTGGCCGCAGGATCTCTTGTTGCACGAAAGCTTAAAGATACTGATATCCATGCGTTGGCTGCACATGAGGGTAAGAACGACGTGTAGCATGGCTGCAGACTTTACCTTGAAATAGATACATTTAATACAAAGGGAGCTAATTATATCTTTTTGTAGTGAGCATTTGAATGTTTTATTGCATTAGTCACGTTTTGGTCACGGGATGACAAAAGCATTCAGCAGATCCATTAGGGAAGGCTCTGCTGGTTGCCAATCTAGAAAAAACTTTGAATATAACAAGGCTTGGAATAAAATCACTTAAATTAACGTGGAAGAAGCCTTGTTATATGATTCCCACGTAAAGGTTTTGAACATTCTTTTTGAACATTCTTTTTGAACATTCTTTTTGGACATTTTTTTTGAACATTCTTTTTGATCATTCTTTTTCTTTCACGTTACGTCATCGCTGCCATGCTGGTAGTGGCAACATATTTCTCATTAGTCCCTTGGTTGACACCACGAACACGTCTTGTCTTTTTTTACTTTCTTTGGAATTCTTGTAAACCATCAATTGTTCAAAGTTCAAAAAGCTTCGATCATGTCATTGGTAATCTAACAAAGGTTCCTTGGAGTAGTTCTTGCCAGTCAGTAATGGTCACGTGAGTATTCCCGCCAAAATACCACTAGATCGATATCGTTTTCGCTCACGTAACAACGCGGTCAAACAATAGAACAATTTTTGCGTAAAATAGAGTTTTAGCGGAGAAAATAGCTAAAACTATGTCTCATGTTTCAACAGGAACGTTCCGTTTTGATGTGACTAGTACTACAGCCACACTCTACACAGTGTTTTACCGGGTAAGCTATCTTTTTCTTATTATGTTATTCTTAGTTTGACAAGCCCGTCGCTAGTAATTCGACGATTTGAACGAACCCCCTTCCCTCCTTACCCCTCCTATTCGCAAATTTCTGCGAGAAAACTAATGCTGGATGCATAAAAATGCAATAACTGAGAATGGCAGCAAGACGAACGCCCCCCCCCCCCCCCTTTCGAGGTCCCAGCGAGGGACCTGCATAAGTGAGATCACAACCATGTAATAAATAATAAAATCATACATCTATTTCAGTTAACGCTGAGACCAATCGGAATTGGTGGGTGTCAACATGAAATTTTGTGAATTTTTGTAATGCGATAAGTGACAGAAACTAGCAATTCAATACCATTCAAGCGTGATTGCCACTATGTATTTGTTATATTCATGACATGAACATGCAGCCTTCCACAATTCCTATAGGTCTCAGATCGACCCTTTCAGATCTCCCGTTATCAACGTTAATTGAAATAGGTGTACACAGTGTGACGGTGGTGATGACCATAATGATAATAATGATATAATGATGTATTGAAGATGATGATGAAAATGCATTAATTCAATACATATGTATGTAGTCCCTTGTGTCTTAGTGAAAAGGTCAAAACAATTGTCCGCAATAGGGACCCGATTTAGGGGGGTGGGGTGGTATCACCCGGTACCCACCACCTCTGGAAGTAAAATCTTAGACTTTGTCTTCAAATATCTCCAAAACTAAAAGTCAGATCAGAGAAGTAAATGAACTGTCCGTCTCAGTGTATGCTAGAAAACATGTTTGTGCATAGAAATGGTCACTATAGACATCCAGTACTGAGCATTTTGATAGGCTTCTGAGGGGGGAGGGGGTATGAACCGGTACCCACCACCTAAATGAATAAAAACGGGTCCCTATTTTGGACAATTGTTTTGACCTTTTCCCTTAGTGCTAGGTATACTTAACGTCATATAGCATTTAGCCATTTAGCACTAACTAACTCTACTGACATTCTTCAATTCATATGCTAGCTGAGTCAAGGACCACAGATGTTTGATGCTGGGTGCTCTGGTATCAGGTACGAATGACGACTGTAAGTAGTGAGACCCCCCCCCCCCCCCCCCGTATGGCGCGTTTGCTAGGGGAGGGGTGGTCTAAATTCCTGAATACCCCATTGAGAATGTAGGGGGAGGGGTGGTCTAAATTCCTGAATACCCCCTTGAGAATGTAGTGGGAGGAGTGGTCTAAATTCCTGAATACCCCATTGAGAATGTAGGGGGAGGGGTGGTCTAAATTCCTGAATACCCCCTTGAGAATGTAGGGGGAGGGGTGGTATAAATTCCTGAATACCCCCTTGAGAATGTAGGGGAGGGGTGGTTTAAATTCCTGAATACCCCCTTGAGAATGTAGGGGGAGGGGTGGTCTAAATTCCTGAATACCCCCTTGAGAATGTAGGGGAGGGGTGGTTTAAATTCCTGAATACCCCCTTAAGAATGTAGGGGAGGGGTGGTTTAAATTCCTGAATACCCCCTTGAGAATGTAATGAGAGGGATGGTCTTGAAGAGGAGAAATACTTTAGAGGATGAAAGGAATTTAGGATAGAAGTCAAAGTACGAAAAGAGTGAATTCCAAACATTCTCGTGGGAAGAAAAATTATTTTGACATATTATGTGATGTCATTAGAATGAAAAAATAAATAAAATAAACTACGATACGACAGTTCGATTAGTCCCAGTTGCACTCCGATAGTTTAGAGTAAAGACAAAAATTATTAGCGAACATGTCTTCTGGAAAAGCAATAAACCTAGGAGTCCGAGGATACGTTATTTTCGTGAAAAGAAAGATGTATCAAGTGGCAAAACTGTTCTTACCAATTCAGGAACTGTCTTTGACGTTGGACGAATGGACAACACTAAAGTCGGCAATTAGAGCAATAGATATGGAATTGCAGAAGGTAACCAGCATGGAAGAGTCACCGGAGTCGGTGTCCAAAGACGAGTCACAATTCTTAACTCAGTCTCTGAATACCAATGTTCATCAGAAGCCTCCATTTTCCGGATCATTTCAAATCCTTCAGCACAATGGCAATGCTCAAAATTACGAGGAACAGGAAAAAGACTATTTACCTAGAACTTTCGACACTTCTGAATTAAACTCTATTTTTGAAGCTCTCGGTCCGGAAATAGAACTGACAGGGGAACAGCAAGGGTTGACTGTGCAGCACCAGGTACCCAGCTGGGGATCTGAAATGTACTGATATGTACCGATATTCAAAAACACAGAAAGCATGAAATAAAAGAAAATTTCGTTTCTGTAATACTATAGCTTTTATTAAAAAGTAAAATAAAGTAATGAGATTGTTACTATGCAAATGTTTGGTCTCTTAGTAATCAATGTACATGTTCGATATAAATTCTAGCTAGCTCCAACAGGGCATATTGTGTTGACAGGCACCATTATTTGCACTTAAAGGGGCACTTGGACGAAAATCAATGAAAATTGGAAATGACTTGAAACTTGGTTAAACCTATCTATATGGCTCTAATAGTATCCAAGCATCATATTTTCTTCACAATTAAAAGTGGTGGGTAAAAATTGTTCACTTTTTTCAGCATCTAAATTGTGGGTAAATGACGTCATTTACTCAACCCTATTGTTCTTTTAGTTTTTAAACCAAAATTCCTCAACTGCAAGTGGCTCCCAGGCTAAGATTTTTGCAAATCTGGTTTTCCTGATCATAATTGAGTAATATTATTCACAAATATTTGAATTATTCGGACTTTCGAAAATGGGGGCGTTTTCATCCAAGTGCCCCTTTAAGCCGGTTATTATCCCGGCTTAATAGGTCCACTACAGTTTGTCTGTGAGAGCTATTATTCCTTGGTGTAGATTCTTGTTCCATGTCTTCTGCTGTATCTTGTGTTTGTAACTCTTGGACAGCGAATAAATTGTTCAAGAGAAATTTACGATGATCAATAGCAACCTGGGTTGCTTCCATCCAGTCGTAATCCCCCTTGTCTAGTAAATCTTGTCGGGTTCTCATTATTTTACGATAATAAGGATCTTTTTTAAACGCGTGAATCCATTTTAATTTTTCAAACAATACGTTTCTCAGTTCATTTCTAAATATGGATATCATCTTATATTACGCATGCACTTCTGCCCATTCTTTAGATTCGCATCTTTCCATGTATTCGTTTTCTAGAGCTTCTAGTTCCGTTTCGTGACGATCCATGGCTTCGTTTATCAACGGTGACCAGCAGTCATCTGAAGGCTGGTTTTCATCATCATCATCCTCAGCATCTTCAGTATCATTTGACTCTGATTCACTCGTGTCTAGATCTTCTCGACACTACTTGCAATTTCATCTTCGCTTGAAGTTTCTTCGTCGTATCTTGAATCATTTTCTTCGACAGCGTTCATTTTGCAAATTTGATCGTCTAAATGACGTCTTAGATTATAACCTCTGGAAAAGGTTTTGCCACAGTAATAGCACTGCTTAGATGACGACATGTGTCTCTTGTACTCTTGAAAATCGGATCGATTCAGCTAAGGGAGCTAGGAATAACTATTTGCCGACTTAAAATCAGAAGTGTGGCGAGAAAAAACCTGCTTAGAGCCTCCTCAGTTACACATACTCACTTAGGATTCTTGTCTTTCCAAAATTGATCTATTTTTCACAGTTCATTTCCTAACGAGATTCCTTTGTGCACTTTTTCTTTTCTTTTCATTTCTTTTCTTTTTTTTTTTTTTTCTTCCACAATTATCATTATTTATTAATTAAGGACCATACCTCCAGACGTAGTGCTGAAGCTGAGTATGGCAGCGCGAAGCATTTACGGCTATGCCGGAGATTTCGACCCCGACACCGTTATCCCTGGATTTACAGACTGATCAGGAAGCTCGGCCGAAGCCTAAGGGAGAGGTTAGTCGGCCCCTAGACCGTAGATGATTAACCCCTTGCTATGAACAGCACACCCGATAATTCACTTGTGTCGCTGAGCACTAATCTCAAGTAGACAATCCTTTCCATGTGGGATGCGTTTTGAGAAACCTATCGGTGACGTTTATATGGAAAATTTAATTTTAACGCGCAGACTTGGGGGAACTCAAAAAGGAAGTCTTGGATTTTTTTTTTTTTTTTTTAAACCTTAACAACCCTACAACATTCATTGAAAGGAGAAAATAAAAAAGGAAAAACTGGAATAAACATGCGCATAGTAAGATATGCACGTCTGCGCGTTAAAATTAAATTTTCCATATAAACGTCACCGATATATAGGTTTCTCAAAACGCATCCCACATGGAAAGGATTGTCTACTTGAGATTAGTGCTCAGTGACACAAGTGAATTATCGGGTGTGCTGTTCATAGCAAGGGGTTAATCATCTTCGGTCTAGGGGCCGACTAACCTCTCCCTTAGGCTTCGGCCGAGCTTCCTGATCAGTCTGTAAATCCAGGGATAACGGTGTCGGGGTCGAAATCTCCGGCATAGCCGTAAATGCTTCGCGCTGCCATACTCAGCTTCAGCACTACGTCTGGAGGTATGGTCCTTAATTAATGAATAATAATAATTGATGGAAGAAAAAAAAAAAAAAAAAAAAAAAGAAATGAAAAGAAAAGAAAAGAAAAGAAAAAAAGAAAAAGTGCACAAAGAAATCTCGTTAGGAAATGAACTGTGAAAAATAGATCAATTTTGGAAAGACAAGAATCCTAAGTGAGTATGTGTAACTGAGGAGGCTCTAAGCAGGTTTTTTCTCGCCACACTTCTGATTTTAAGTCGGCAAATAGTTATTCCTAGCTCCCTTAGCTGAATCGATCCGATTTTCAAGAGTACAAGAGACACATGTCGTCATCTAAGCAGTGCTATTACTGTGGCAAAACCTTTTCCAGAGGTTATAATCTAAGACGTCATTTAGACGATCAAATTTGCAAAATGAACGCTGTCGAAGAAAATGATTCAAGATACGACGAAGAAACTTCAAGCGAAGATGAAATTGCAAGTAGTGTCGAGAAGATCTAGACACGAGTGAATCAGAGTCAAATGATACTGAAGATGCTGAGGATGATGATGATGAAAACCAGCCTTCAGATGACTGCTGGTCACCGTTGATAAACGAAGCCATGGATCATCACGAAACGGAACTAGAAGCTCTAGAAAACGAATACATGGAAAGATGCGAATCTAAAGAATGGGCAGAAGTGCATGCGTACAATAAGATGATATCCATATTTAGAAATGAACTGAGAAACGTATTGTTTGAAAAATTAAAATGGATTCACGCGTTTAAAAAAGATCCTTATTATCGTAAAATAATGAGAACCCGACAAGATTTACTAGACAAGGGGGATTACGACTGGATTGAAGCAACCCAGGTTGCTATTGATCATCGTAAATTTCTCTTGAACAATTTATTCGCTGTCCAAGAGTTACAAACACAAGATACAGCAGAAGACATGGAATAAGAATCTACACCAAGGAACAATAGTTATCACAGACAAACTGTAGTGGACTTATTAAGCCGGGATAATAACCGGCTTAAGTGCAAATAATGGTGCCTGTCAACACAATATGCCCTGTTGGAGCTAGCTAGAATTTATATCGAACATGTACATTGATTACTAAGAGACCAAACATTTGCATAGTAACAATCTCATTACTTTATTTTACTTTTTAATAAAAGCTATAGTATTTCAGAAACGAAATTTTCTTTTATTTCATGCTTTCTGTGTTTTTGAATATCGGTACATATCAGTACATTTCAGATCCCCAGCTGGGTACCTGGTGCTGCACAGTCAACCCTTGCTGTTCCCCTGTCAGTTCTATTTCCGGACCGAGAGCTTCAAAAATAGAGTTTAATTCAGAAGTGTCGAAAGTTCTAGGTAAATAGTCTTTTTCCTGTTCCTCGTAATTTTGCGCATTGCCATTGTGCTGAAGGATTTGAAATGATCCGCAAAATGGAGGCTTCTGATGAAAATTGGTATTCTGAGACTGAGTTAAGAATTGTGACTCGTCTTTGGACACCGACTCCGGTGACTCTTCCATGCTGGTTACCTTCTGCAATTCCATATCTATTGCTCTAATTGCCGACTTTAGTGTTGTCCATTCGTCCAACGTCAAAGACAGTTCCTGAATTGGTAAGAACAGTTTTGCCACTTGATACATCTTTCTTTTCACGAAAATAACGTATCCTCGGACTCCTAGGTTTATTGCTTTTCCAGAAGACATGTTCGCTAATAATTTTTGTCTTTACTCTAAACTATTGGAGTGCAACTGGGACTAATCGAACTGTTGATCGTAATTTATTTTATTTATTTTTTTATTCTAATGACATCACATAATATGTCAAAATAATTTTTCTTCCCACGAGAATGTTTGGAATTCACTCTTTTCGTACTTTGACCTCTATCCTACATTCCTTTCATCCTCTAAAGTATTTCTCCTCTTCAAGACCATCCCTCTCCCTACATTTTCAAGGGGGTATTCAGGAATTTAGACCACCCCTCCCCCTACATTCTCAATGGGGTATTCAGGAATTTAGACTATCCCTCCCCCTACATTCTCAATGGGGTATTCAGGAATTTAGACCACCCCTCTCCCTACATTCTCAAGGGGGTATTCAGGAATTTAGACCACCCCTCCCCCTACATTCTCAATGGGGTATTCAGGAATTTCAACGGCGATTTTATCGTAACCCCAAATTGCGAGTGTAAACCACCGGCGATTTTATGGCGGCGATTTTCGCTTGAAAAATACCAAAGTGCTGCCGTGCCTACCCCCCTTGGGAGAAAAAATGCCAGTTTCGAGTACGAAAGTGAATCTTACAATCGAGTATGACCGCCAGTGACACAAGAAGCCATTTCTAAACGGGAAAGAACGATGACCGTTGAAAAGGTACTGCTTTTCAGAAAATATCGCAGCAAGTTTGCAATAAAATCGCCGGGTGTTTACACTTGCGATCGAGATTGTTAATAAATCGCTGTTGAAATCGCCGCTAAAGTTGCGCGACAGAGTAGTGTTAGGCTAGTTAGGAGAAGCATGGTATGACCCCTTGAATGAATGGTTTAAAAAGAATGAATACATATTTAGCTCTTAAGTTGTTTTTTTTCAATTTGTAGTTGTGCAAGACAAATCATTTCCCATGCATACCCATATGTATGGGAATCTAACTGTAGGGGAATCAACTTTGGATATCATGTTGCTGCTGATTCTTGCTACAAAGGTACAGTTCGACTCATAATTATGCATATATAAAGGTAGTAAAGAAAGCATGCGGTTTGTATATGCACTGCGTGGGACCGATCTTTGGACCCACCGTCATATGTGAGTAGAATTGCTTGTTGGTGCTCTCCTGTGCTTCCGGTTTCCTGCTCTCCCTTCGCAAAAAAAAAAAAAAAAAAAAAATTAATTGCAATTCGAATTGACGACGAGCAGGTTTAGTCGTGATCCTCTGGTCAGATAAACTAAACAGTAGTTCCCTGCGCGATGGCTGTAAAATTTGAAAAAATCTGTACGCATGCGCATGTACTCCGTCAATCATCAAAGTATGAAAACCAAATATGACGAAAGGCAAAATGTTTTTTGATGTTTGATAAAGATTATTTTTACTAAAACGTCGGTATTGTCAATTTCTCGGGTCAACTTTTGCAAAAACAATTTTACGAATGTAATCATGCAGGTACCGCAGAGCATAGTTTTTAGTGGGGGAGTGAGGGGGGGGGGGGGGGGGCTTATCTGGTGGGTAAGGGAGAATGCCGCTGTTTTGAGGAGCATTAAAAACCTATCAAAGCTTTAGGCAAATCACAACAGAATATCACTTTTGGCTAAAAACTTGGGTGGCTAAGCTCCTTCCCTCCCCCCCCCCCCCCCCCCCATTCCCAAGCCCACTCACCTCCGCGGTGCGGCCTGGTAACGAGTCATTTTTCAACCATCCCATGTCAAGATATTGAAAGTCTGATTAGTGACAATCCCTGTCTTGTTCAATATGAGTTTGAACAGAAGTTTTTTCTGTTAGGAAAAGTAAAAAGCTCTTTATGAAAAGAGCATTGTGTTTTCTGTTCTATCTTCAGTGTTTGATGCACACGACAATCGCGAGTGTGGCAGTCCATGGGTGTCATCTCAATATCATGCGGGTCAGTATTTTGACTCTTCATACTATAGTGTCCTTTATAATGATTTATGATTAGCTTTACATCACGTCAGTCGTTTGACATGCAAGTGAGGCCATTGGGTCAGTTTTGCTGTGTACGTATTGACTCACTTGCCTCGATTGCAAGACCAAACACTGTTTGACTACTCAGAATCATACAGGGTCAGTTATGAAAAGAGTATTTAGTCTTTGTCATAGACATGATTGAACTCTCTGATTGAACCTGTTAAATAAGGGACTAGAGTTTTTAAATTAACATTTTTAATGTCGATAATTAATGTCTCTAATTATGCAAAAAAATTGAAAGCATCACGTGACATAAAAGTGTACGTTTATTGGTTCATTTCAGCATCCAATCGAAGGCTGCAACTATTGTCAGATGTAAGAAAGGCTACATGGGGTCACCTATTTGAAATCATTGCTATTTTTTCATAATATTATATGATAGCATCATTATTTAGTCCTGCCTTGTACGTTTCCTTATATATCTGGGGTCATTTTTGTCAGTAGGCGCGCGCCATGTTGGTTGATATAACAAAGGAAATCAAAGTATAATTTCATGTTAAGCTATGGAAACCAACAGCTAACATGATGGCTATATTTAGACCTCCGAGAGTCAAGCTATATATATGGTCTTCGTGTGAGGAAAACATTTTGCTGATCATTATCATATTTTATCTTCTATAGGGAAAAGAGTTCTGTATGCGCTATGCTCGACCAATGGAATATTCAACGGACTGCAAGGGAACATGTATGTACGATGAATGGTCTCCAACGAATGTGGGCTCGACAATTGTGATTCATTAAAGGCGTTTTTTCCCCTACTATGAACACAAGAATAGCAAGCAGCAATGTTTTGACGAGGTTTTAAACTAACATGAAACTAATCAAGGAAACCTTCAAACAAACAACCAACCAACCAACCAACCAACCAACCAACCAACCAACCAACCAACCAACCAACCATCCACCCGACCAACCAACAAGCCAACCAACCAACCAACCAAACGACCACCGAACAAGCCAAACAACCAACCAACCAACCAACCAACCAACCAACCGTCCACCCGACCAACCAACCAACCAACCAACCAATCATCCACCCGACCAACAAACAAGCCAACCAACGAACCAGCAAAACAGCAAATCAATTACAACACGACAAAATAAGGTTTTGGTGGACGTCAATGAAAGTATTTTCATGGCATTATCGGAAAAACACAAGGTTATCAAGGCACGTAATTATAATTTCCTCCCTCTTATCACGACATTTATACCTGTAGACTTGTAGCTCAATGGAACTATTCAAATCAAAACTCCTTTGTTTCAGCAATTTAACTCGGTTTCAAATTAAAAAAAAAAACTATTCTGATTGGTTTCTTTTTTAGTATTATGTACATAGATTCTTTCTTAGCTATCAGTTTATTTCATAGCTTATCATGTAAAGCGCATTAAGACTTTGTTATATGCGTTATAGAAGAACGAATTATTATTATTATTATTATTATTATTATTATTATTATTACCTGTAATACTGTAAGTTTTTGCTTTATTTTCCAGCTGTAATATTTTGCAAACAATTAAAAGAGTTTTGACGGTTAACGGTTGAAATTTTGGCTTTTTTACGGCTAACAGTTAATCTTTTTCAGACCTTTTTTCAGACTTCTCACACAAATAGTTTTTTTCGCTAAATGTTTTCCCATTTTACGTCTAACGGCTAAATTTTGGGCCGTTTTTACGTCTAACAGTTAACCCCATTAAGACCCTCTTATAAATATAAATGTAGAATGATAAAATAATAATACTCTGTTTAACGACAAACTGATTCGTATTTCCATATATTACAATTTAAAATTGTACCAAATAAGAATGTTGAAAAGTTTTTTTTCGTTTACTTTGAAGTTTAATACAATTTTTTTTATTTTTTTTTTATTTTTTTAAATTTTGAAAAGCAAAAAGGTGCCGGTTAATACTATGCAATAAATACAAAGTAATCTCTCCTTACATTGTTTTTACAATCATTTACCAGAGAGCGGCAAAACCTGAATTAAAATTTGTTGTCCATAAGCTTTCATCATTCTTGTTCCACCAATTTAAAGTTTTTGTATATCAATTTCTGTTGTATTGGTCTCCAAGGAAACCATGTATTGTACTGCAGTTAATTGGACGTTGGTGTATTGTTGGTTCGAATCATCAAGCTCTTATGACTGGCTGGTGTAAATCCTTTGGTAATTAATGTTCGCTTTTGAGTAATTACTTTCTTTGTTTAGACGGCTTCTCTATTCAGGATATTATACTCGTATTGTAGTACTGAAACCACCGTCAATGACACTGATCTATGTGGTGAATCTTGCCTTAAATATTAGCAATCTAGTAACCGTACAAATTAGTTAAATCGTACAGGAAAAGAAGGACTTATATCTGCACCAAAGTATAAGAGTTAGAAAATTATTTCTTGCTTCGTATCGTATTGATTTCTTCGCGTGCCAACGATGTTTATTACAGTTCGTTACGGAGGTAAGTACATCCTCGATGACTTGTTTACTTAAGGGCAACTTCTTTTTCAATCAGCGCTGGCTGTTTCTAGTATTCACTTTTCTTTTTTAATTCGATACCTTGAATTTTCTTTCTCGAGATGGCGAAGAAAGTTTATTTAACCCTAATTGTAAGATCACAGCTCTCCTGGCCGATATCAGACGACGCTGTAAATGCACAAAAGATGGTAAGTGATCTCTAACCACACTAACTGACCGGCTTTGTAAACAAACAACTGCCGTACATCTTCAGTGTTGCAATAGTATGAATCAAAGTTCTCGTTCAAGAACTTACAACTGAGACATTGATAATAGGACTAATGAGTTTCCATATAACTGATTATGATCATAACAAGTCTGCTGCCATTTTTCTAAATTAAATTTAGAACTACGAACTCAAAAACTTGGCCATCATGTTGCTGAAAAACTTCTCGGTCCAATTATCCATCACCGATCTCGTGGCTTTTTTTCTCTCAGTCTGTCTCTCTCTGTCCTCACCTATTTACCTCTCTATTTATCCTTCTTCCTAGCTTCTCTGATCTTCCATCTATCATTTATATATAAAAACAGTCCAACAAACAATATTTTTTACAGTCGCTGTTCCAACTTTTTCATATGTTCTACAGCGATGGTCGATTTATCCGACGAGCGAGGCAATCTTAAATTTCTAGTCGACCATCCACTGAGCTATGCTTCGGACATCCTCAAGGAACGCGAATCGTTCGTGTTAATCAGGATAGAAAGTAAGTGAACATCTTATTCAGTACACTAATACTATCCTATTTAGTACAATACAGTAACAGAGAATTGAAATTAATCAGTTTTAAAACGGACTAGGGGAATGCAAAACGTGTACTTCATGCCACGTTCATCCGGCATATTAAGGAAATTTTTTTTTTCCAAAAACCCATTTGAATGTCTTTGTACTGCGAGAAACTGAGGGAGCATTTCGATATACGCTTCCGTCAAACCATTTTTGTTTTCGCTCAGAAAGAATATGTAAATAACCTTTTCTTGAATCATCAACAAGTACTTCGAGTGATTTTGAACAAGCAAATGTTTTAATCAATATACATTTTTCAGTTATGCAATTATAATTTCATAAAATATTTTTTTACACAAAATTTAAATTCAATAAAATATGTATTAATAACTTACATAAAAAGCTGTCAAACTCGTAGTTGTCTTGTATAATCATTTTATGTACATTTTTCGGTTATCAATTATAATTTTATGAAATATTTTTACACAAAATTCAAATTCATTAAAATATGTATTAATAACTTATATAAAAAGCTTTCAAACTCGTAGTTGTCTTGTATAATAGATAAGAATATTGATTGGAAGGTTTTTGTTATTTTTATGCATAGAATACTCTTCGCCAACGCGTATCAAAATATTACTTAAAATCAAACCCGACAGCAACAATGATCTTTTGTTGAAAGAGTAAATGAACCAGACATTGGTGTGTTTGTAGTGTCTTATCCTGCCATCGACAGTTAGACATTCATAATCTTAGGAATACGAAAGGTCTCTTGGTATCTTTTGCTTGTGTCTTGAAGTTCTTTCACTAATTTCTGCCTAATTATCTTGGTATATTTTGGAATCATTGGTCTTATTCATTGTTCGTATTTTGGAGTTAGCAGAAAAACATTAGTTTGTACCCCGCATGGTATTGTGGGCCTGAAATAAATTCCCGCCAAAATACAAGTCGTGCAGCAATATGGGGTGCATTCCAATCTACAATAGCATTAAATAATTCAGTCTTATAATCACGCATAATAGCTATTACATATATTATCTGTCGCGATAATCATTTTTTTCTGAATTAATATAATTCCATTAGTGTCACTAGTGTATTCTTGTGCTTAGCCTTCTCAGCAGGCATCGCGCTTCGCGTATCTTCTTTTTTGGGCTTCCTGTTGCAAGAGGGCAGAGAGGGAGACTGAGGAGAGGTTGGCTCTCAGTCAACTTCCACAGGTAGCCCAGATTATCTTGTCCTGATAAAGTTTAATAGTGGACTGGTCTTCGGGGACGTTCTGGTGGTTCGAACACCTCTCTCTCAGGGTACATCTCTAAGGCATCGGTGCTGGCATTCGGTGACATTCGTTTTTTCCGATTCAGAAACTTGTAAATACCAATAGCTATCACGATGCTTATCACTAAGAAGGCAAACACTAACCCTAGTATCAGAGCAAGGTTAGGTGCTGAAGCATAATTATGACTAGTTTCTCGCGGAGTTTTGATTGGCTGGATCCAGTCTAGTGATTCATGGTCGTTATCATCAGAAACCATCCGCTGGAAGGCTGTGTAGTACTTCTCAGAGCTCAAGGGGACGTTACGATACTGCACTTTATTACCTGTGACACAATTCAAGCCATTTATAGGCATGAAAAACACTTAGCTAATACCAACAAACATTTCAAAGATTAAAGAAGCAAAAACCAAAGTAAAAGCATAACGAAATTAAGTAAATAGAAAAGAACAATGGAAACAACACAACATCACAAAAATATGAAAAGGGAAAAAGGCAGAAAATGCATGCTGACAAAATAAAATTAAACAAAAACAAAAAAAAAACAAAAAAAAACAAAACAAGATAAAACAAAATAAAAAATGATAATAATAATAATAAATAAAAAAATAAGAAAAAGGAAAAAAAAGGCCATTAAAACCCATATACAAAGGCTTTCGCCCTTGGGATAAATATTTAGATTGAGCTACCAATATATCAAATGTATTTGCATCTCTAATGTCGGTCGGTAATGTGTATATTCGTCTTATAAGCCCTAGTAATTTGGAATTCGTTCATCTTAACAAAAAATATTCCATATAATGTTTTCCTTATGCTTACCTCCATTTCCCTTGGAATAGACACTGTTATCTCCCATAATAAAATGGTTCTTATAATCACCCACGTTCAAGACGGCAGTAATGTAAGGTAGTGCTGTATTCCCACTATAAGGTTCTAATTCGCCAGGACCGTAAGACGAAGGGGTTCTTGTTGGAAGAGTGTCATCTTGAAGTTGTTGTACTATGACTTGTATGTGTCTGCAGGAGAAAGAATTTAAGATATATATAAACACTTTCATTTCTTATCTATTTTATTAGAAATCTTTAGACAAACTGATCTTGTCGAAATTAAAGTCGTAAAGGCCTGTTTACACTGGCGATTCTTGCTGTGATTTCTGCGGCGATTTTTGAAAAAATATTGTCTTATGCTTCTAAAGAAACATTTGTCAGGTAATCTTGTACCATTTTTGAATATGATCCAAATTGCCGCAAAAATCGCAAGTAAAGTCCTCTCTTGGCAGATACCGAGCTCACAAGAATTCAAACTTTGTTACCTCCTCTTGAAACGTTAAATAAGAAAGTAATACTGAAGGGAATGACATGTGGTCTGAAATGGGGAGAAACGATAAAAGTTCCATTCTAGTTGGATCCGTAATGGACGAAGAAAGTCGAATGATGATTTTTTAAAGTTTAATTTCATCTAGTTCATACATGCTTACCTGACTTTCTTTCCATTACCGAGGTATTTAATGTTGTGTATCGGTACTGTTATCGTATGAGCAGTTTTCTCGATATCTTCTAATGGTGGGTATGTTGGCTTGTCAGCTACTGCAGATCACAAGGAAATAAATATATTCTAAATCTTAACGCCAACATAAAAGACCTCTTTTGCTTGGGCGTAATGTTTTCCATTTCAGAACACGTGTCCGCAATTCTCTTGAGAATAAGATTCTTTGTTTGAGTTGTATCTTCTTCTGTAACCGTTCAAAAAAGAAATGATACTCTTGGGAATGACACGTGGTCTAAAATGGGAAAACATTACGCCCAAGGTAAAGAGGTCTATTGTCGCAATAGTTCTCAGTAGTAATCCAAAATACAGAACGATAAAAGTTGTACGAATCGCCATTGAAATGTAGAGTGTTCTTATTTCGTAACGACCACGTGGCGCATTGGATTGTGGGATGTGATAAGGAACGCGAAATAGTGGACTTTTTTTGATCAAAAGTCCAACAATTCAAGGTTGTTGACTATCAGGGCTTCTTTGACATTTGAACTGGTCAGCATTTATACTAAGAGAGAAACAAGAATCTGATACTTACAGCGGACATGTAGCAGTTTACTAGCTGATATCGATAATCCCTCATCGAAGCTTTGAGCCAAGCACGTGTAGTTCCCGCCCATCTCGCGTTTTATTTTTCGCCGGTGAAGAACACCAACATAAAAGCCATTTCTGACTGTAATTTGAAGCATATAATCATCCACTTTTTCGCCATTTCTAGTCCATGTGAAGAAGACTCGTGGATGTGAATGAACTGAACATGTTAGTTTGATGTCTGTTCCTTCTTGGACGTGAGCGGTCTTGTCCATAGTTATATTTACGTCAGATATATCTGGAATAACGAAATGTAAGAGCGGCTTAAAAAGGGATTTTTGTCTTGTATCAAGTGACCACTCTGTATTTATGCATTCGTTCCTTAAGCTGCCGATACATACACACATTACATTTCCTACTCAAATTAACCGGCAAATTTTAGATTTTCTTTTGCTACAATGCCATTCTGATGAATTGGAGGAAACTATAGCGTGTATCTATCTAGAAATAACCCCAAAAGAACAGTGGGAGCATGCAAAAAAATTGAACAACAACGCCGCAATCTGCAATTTGAACTACATTTGACCAGTAGCTGACAACGATAACAACAACAACAACAAAAACAACAACATTTGTAAAGATTAATATTTTTCTCCGGGTGCAATAAACTAAACTGAATTGAATTGGACCCAAATTGAAATAGATCCATGTATAATACTTACAGTTCACTTTGACCACAGCAGTCGATGCAGATTCTAGACCAGCGGCATTCCTAGCAATACACTCATATTGACCAGCATCGTGTCTTGTGGTGTTCAGAATGGTTAACGAGTTGTCTGATTTCATCAAGATCCTCGATGTGTTCTTCAGCTCTATATTCTCCTTTTGCCAGATAAAATAGGGTTGTGGGTACCCTGTGGCTTTACATTTCAATACTAGTTTCACTCCCTCTCTGACAATGACATCCTTTAGACCCTGGACGATCACAGGCTTGGCTAAATAAAATAGATTCATGATTGTTAAGACCCCCTTGTAGTTTCAAATTTAAATTATATTTAATCGCCATTTTCACATTCTCAAAACTCTTTGCTATTTTGGGATGTAACCCACGTATGTATTTTGTTAATAACTGGGATGTATTTTGGTAATAATTTTGGTAATAACTGGTAATATACTGTCATAAAATTAAACTTTTTTCAACCAAATGTACAATATACCTGCTTTTATCCGTAAAATACTGAATATCAGTTTATTCTGAGCTATTTTTCCCACATCCAGAACATCAAGAAGTTTAGTGTTACAGAAAAAATGTTTTGACTCACGAAGAAGTGCTCAAAGTTTACTTTAAAAATACTTCTTGAAATTCAATTCTTTTTTTTTTGTTTCTAGTTGTTTCTTATACACCTCAAAATATCATAAGATGCAATGGCAAAATCTTATAGTTTTCATCAGTCTTCAGCTTCATAAATATGCGATTTTTCCTGGTTAACCACTAAAACCGCAATCCATTATGGGAATGTGAAAATGGTCCATAACAATACATTCTACTTACAGTATGGGATGCCTGTGGTGACTGGGTTAATTGCTGAAGTGGAGACGGAGACTTGGGTCGAAGTAGCGCTTATACTTCCTCGTACTGATGTAATGCTTTTACTTGTGCCAGTTGCAGTGGATACGGGGGCTTGGGTCGAGGTAGCGGTTATACTTCCTTGTACTGACGTCGTACTTTCACTTGTGCTTGTTGTAGTGGATACGAGGGCTTTGGTCGAGGGAGCGATCATACTTTCTTGTACTGATGTCGTGCTTTCACGCGGTGTGCTTGTTGTAGTGGATACGAGGGCTTGGGTCGAGGTAGCGGTTATACTTCCTTGTACTGACGTCGTACTTTCACTTGTGCTTGGAGTCGCCACAACGGAAGTCACACCCACGATTGTTTCTATTTTAGAAATAGAAAGGAAACGTTTGGCAAACAATAATAGTATCACATCGTGACGGATCTTAAGATTTCCCGGAAGCGCTTCCAGCAGATATTGGGCAAGAATGAATGCTCAGAAGTAAGAGAAAAGAAAAAAAAAAGGAGAGGAGAGGGAACGAAAATAGAGGAGAGGAATGATAGTGTCATTTTATTCCCCACATGTAGTGTGGTATTGAGAATGGTTTTTGTGATGTGGTGCAGAAGGTATTTGTCTGAGCAGGACTTCCGGCTTCTCTTCAATGCTGAAGGTACATCATGGAATAAGATAGTCAAGACAGCACGACATCTCCTTACTACTACCGCTTTAGTGCTATTCTGTACTGAACACAAATTATTTTTTTATCTCTCTTCAAATTAATGAGTAAAAGAATGTAGTAGAATCCACCACCTTTAAATTTAGTAAAATAGTTTGTTCAAATTATGGCCTTATGTAGATGACCTAGACTCTAAATTTGTGGTCAATTATCTGATTCATAAACCACATGGAAGTTATCCAAATTATTCGAAATTGAAAATGACTATTACTTTGAGAAAATACATTTTGGTTCTTGAATATATTACTTGGTGTCGTCTGGGAGTAGAGTTTATTGGCCCTCTCCTGTGCTTCGCCGAGGGGTTTTCTCTGGTTTTTCTCCCCCAAATATCAACTTCTATATTTTAATCTAGCAGGGCCTAGACTCTATCAACCCTACCAAATTGTGAAATTGTAAAATTGCTTGTCATTGCCTTTTCAAAATTTCTATGCGATCAGTAATTCAGGTTAGTCACTTCGTATTTTAACACAAGAAAAGAAACATGTTTAGATGCAGTGGATTACATGTCATAATATTACAGATGCAGCGAGGACCTGTAGTACCAGTATTATCGATGGCGGATCCAGGGGGATGGTTGAAGGTTCAGGATGTTGCAACTCCCTATTATTTTGTCGACTTTTTTCTTCAACAGAATGACCGACTAAGAAATCCCCCCTCTCCCCGATTTTTTTTCCTGAGACGCTCATAAATTAAGCAGTACTGTATTGCCCTATGTATAAGACGGTTCTTAGTTGAAACATGTTGTATCAGAACGGGCACAAAAGGACCCCTTTGCCATCATACAACCAGCTGTTAAAAATAATCCTGGATCCGCCAATAAGTGTTGATCATAGAAAAAATATATATACTGATTTTTTGATTAGCAGACTAATAAATGAATGATAAATTATTGTAGTAGTGATAACGAAATATTAATACTGATGAGTGCGAATTATAAGGCGAGAAATATTTGTCTGTGACAAGGGGGTTTTAATATTCATTCTTGGGGAAATTTTGGGTAGTTGCTTGATAACAAAGAAGCGAAAGCACAAAAATGCAAATAAGATAAAATATATAAGAAAATAATAAAGTCACTTACCAGTGGGGATGATTGTTGTCATTTGATAAGTAATTTGTGCCAGCATACCAAGAAATAACACACCAACATAAGCTCGAAAAAAAGCCATAATTTCAGAAAATGTTGTTCAAAAAAAAAGACAAGACTATTTGGTTTAGTGTATTCCAATGTAGATCATTCAGCTCTTGAAAATGAAACAAAACTGACTAGACAGTCAAATTGTCGCCACTTTATTGACATTTTCCAATAACGTTCCCTTATTTGGGAGGGTCTTCAGCCGGAATAAGGAAGCTAAGAGTCCAAGCCTTCAGCAAGTTTGAGGGGTACTGGACAGGATTTTCTTTGTTGTAAAGTTGCGGAAGTTGATGAGACGAGTCGTTGAAGGCATATATTGGGAGCACGTACAAAGTCCGTTTTGCAACCAATGCACTTTTTGAGAAAGAAAGGAAATGTTGAAATATATTCTTTTGGGCATATAGTTTGATAACAAATAAAATTACGAGAAGACTAGTTGTCATTTTGTAATTTTAATATTTCAGCCTTTATCCAAAGGCCATCAACTGCAAATGAATAGATTAAACTAAGTTGAAATGTTGAAATGTTTTTAAAAATGAGAACTAAAAATGAATATTTTTTCCTAAAACCAACTAATTCTACGATCAATAACAAATCTATGTTTCTTCTGCAGAAAGACCCGAAGATCAAGGAGCATCTTACACGCCACTACTAAATGACATTGCCATAGTAACGTCATCTTTTCTAGGTGGGTACTCTGTCGTTTGATGTCATTTCCATCGCTAATTTCTCAACCATCTGTACACATATGGTTTTATTACTCGATTACTCTTTTTGAATTCATTCTCATTTAAATTTTCAGAACGCTTATCAAAGTGTGAAAGTGAAATTAGTAGCAACAAAAGTAATGTCAGTAAACCAAGTGCATCAGCAACTCCAGCGACAAACAAGAAGGGAAGTACACTGAATAAAGCGAAGGCGGCATTCTTGTCCAGCCCAACACGAGGAAAAACTAGAGATAGAAGTCTTTCGAATAAAAGTCCAACTTTGAAAAAAACTAGCAGATAAAAAACTTTATTCAAACAAGCAAAGTAACGTGTATAAGAAAGATCAGAGTTGAACGAAAAAACGAAAGAAGCGCACAAGCAAATGAGCCACTGGATGAACAGATGGACGGACGGAAGACTCTAAGTAGAATAAAGATTAAGTTGGAGTTAAATTCTAATTCATTATATAAATAAACGTCATGCACAATTGAAACGTAAAGATCAGCTGTAGCTTATTCGTTACTGAAAGAGTAGTTTTCCAAGCGGAGAAATAAACATCTACAAGGATTTTTTTGTGTTTTTCTTTATTTTGCATTATTTTCATAGCGCAGTCGGTAAAAATCATAAAAATGTTTCTGCAATCAGAGCACATTTAAACATTTAAATTCTGAGATATTCTAGGTCATTTCTTGATCATGGTTCATGAGGAAGGATACATAACAACGGTAACTAAGGGGAGTGGTAACTCCGATTTTTTTTTTCTTTTTTTCTTTGGGGGGGGGGGGGGGGGTCACTGCAACTATGGGAAAAATTGAATCTAATTGACACTGATGTATTTGTAATGCATTAAATATGTTTATACGTACCGTTTGTCAGTCCATATTGTCTCTATTAAGTGTGTGACTAGCGAGCAAATCAAGTCATTAAAAATATTGTGGGGGGGGGGGGGGGGGGGGGAGGGGGCTGGTCTAACTACGGCTCTGAAATGAATTGTTTCTAGAATTAAAAAAAAAATTAAAACAATTAAGCAGTTAATTTTAAGACATCTACGCCACTTGCCTACTGGTTTGCATGGCTTCACTCCTCACCAGGTATATACTAAATATACCAGTCACTTTACGTCTAGCTACTAGCATATACCAAAACGTTAAGAAACGTTAAGAAACGCTCCAATAAGAGAACCAGAGCTGATGGCAAGAACTTGCTCCTTATCCCTAGAGTTAAAAGGTCTACTTTTGGTGGGAGAAGTTTCACGTATGCAGCACCGACACTATGGAACCAGCTACCTGATGCTCTTCGCTTGGAGATGAACTTTGAACATTTTAAAAAACAATTAAAGACTTATTTATTTTCACAAAGCTATAATTAAATTTTTAGTTTATTTTATTATTTTTATCTGATAAGCTATTTTTGTTTCACCAAATTCTGAGATTTTTATTTATTTATTTATTTGATATTTTTAAGTATTTTATTTGATATATTTAAGTATTTTGTATTTAGCGCCTTAGAGTATTGTATATAAGGCGCTTTATAAATCTCTCTTTATTATTATTATTATTATTATTATTATTATTATTATTATTATTATTATTATTATTATTATTATTATTATTATTATTATATACCGATGACATGTCACAACGACGCAACAATTATATCAAAAACGTTTTGGGTTATGGCCATGTGGAAAAAACTGCTTAATCAACTAGCTTCAGAACAATGAGTCCGTATCTAACCAAACGCTTTTTCTGTCGTTCTGCTTTGGCAATAGTCGTTGTTCTGATGATTTTGAGTTGGGTGAATGATAAGCAGAAGAGGTTGTGGTTGATGGGAACCCGGCAGTTTTTACAGGTAAGTATCAGTTCATCGTTTTCTACCATGACCTAATACATTAAAACACCTCAGTCTTATATAGCGAGTTAAAATATGAAAACAGAATTACCAATTGATTGTATGTAATTGAATACAGCTATTTCAAAAAAAGCTTGAAGGGGTGAACGATGATTGGCAATCGGTGATTTGTGAGGTAAAATGAGACCTTTACAATATTGAAAATTCACATGATGAACGAGCCGTACTTCTCGCCATATAAAGTGCTCGCTGAATGTTGCAGATATTTTAGGTATAAATATGGAGAAATTCTTATTGTCCTACACTGAGTTCCTTTTTTTATCGTGCAATTGCCATTCCTCGTTCCCCCCATCATCAACATTTTTTTTTATTATAAAAAATAGCTGTATATTACCTAGAGGTTTTTACTTGATATGTTAATTCTATTCCAGTACCAAGTTAAAACTAGTTTCTCAATTTTTTACTGTCGCAAGATTTATATATGACAACTACGTCGTGAAAAAAAAAAATTTAACTAGTAAAATTTGTATTTTCATTTTGACTATGAGGGGCAGTTGATTGTTTATAGAGGATCTAGGAGGAGAGGAGAGGATAGGAGAGGAGAAGTAAGAGAGTGGTGGAAATCGATAAATAGTTTTAGGTTCTGAGCCCCGACCACCATTGGAAAAGTTGGAAAATTTTCAACCACTCCCAAATTTGAAATGAAAATAAGTAAAATATCCCAAATCCATTATTTTGAAATCAAATATTTATCATAGTCCTTGGTTAATAGTATAGATATCAAAGTTCCAATTTAGACAATTGCTTTAATTCGTTGCATTTTAGTCAGTTTCTATACATTAACTCTATTGTTGACCCAAATGCCTGAAGCAATTGTTTGAAGTCAATGATGTTTCACTCTGATAAATATATCTGCTATTTATTTTCTTTGTGACAATCTAGTTAACGAGAGAACGTCATATATACATTAAGCCGCGGCCGCGTCAGGAAGACAAAAAACCAATGAATTGCAATTTTTCAAAGGTTTGTAAGAAATTACTATTTTTTCAGGGCTGTACTTTAGTTGGGTTTCCTGTCATTCAAGGACAGTCAACCTAAGGCTTGTCTGATGTGCCAATGACTCTACAACAAATATATATACATATGATTAACCTCTACAATTTGCGTTGATTGTTCGTTTTTTCTCTCTCCCCACGTGCTCTCCCAACATGGTAGGCTCTTGGGGCCAGCTAGTCTCTCCTCTGATGCCTTCGGGCTAGAACATTCTGACGTATGGCGGACACAGAGGATGGAATCAAACGTTTTGAATTTCTGTAGGGACTTATAGTTTCGAACAAATCCCATCGTATATACATGTAAAATAACATTTTTGCCTTTTTTGTTTTTAAAGAAAAACCCCTTTGGTTTGTTGAATATCTTAGTAGTACGTTACGTGTTATTTTGTTGCTGTTCTTTTATTTCCAGACTGGTGTCCCATGCCAAACTCCTCCATTCACAGTTGATCTGTGTGTGCCCCATCCTCCAGTTATCTCCCATGCCTTCAACCGTTCGCCCTGGTCCAGTAACGTCACCATGGTAACAGGATATTTCAATCTCGGTTCATTTAAAAAAGGAGACTATAAGTATTTTACCAGTGACCTGTTCAAGGGATGGATGCAAAAGCTGGGAAAAATTCGCAACTTTATGATGATATTTGTAGAGGATAACACGACTGATACCATAGTCAGGAAGGTGCGATCTTCTCTTCCTCCTCACTTCACGAAAATAATCCGAATGAAAAGGTCTAGCCTTTGGGCATTCAAGATAGAAAATACTATAAGAAATATTTACGAGGCTCCTTGCTATCCCAAGTTCCACCCAAACACAGTTTTAGCCTCATATTCTTGTGTGATGCATGCTAAGTATGATTTGATGAGGATGGCGGTGGAGAAAAATTATTTCAGAACTAAATATTTTAGTTGGGTTGACGTTGGCTATTTTAGGGATGAACCGGAAGGTGGCTCGCCATTTTCGCTTGGCCTTCCAAAAGATTTCAACGAAGAAAGGGTAGCCTATACCGAGGTTTATTCAAGGCAATCTCAAATGAATTGCAAAGAGATTGTCTTTAAGAACTTAGTTTGGGTAGGAGGAGGGTATTTTGTCGGTAGAGGTGACGTCATACTCACATGGGTGACGCAATACCAATCTTACGTTTACAAAATGTTACGATCCGGATTGATGAGTACGGACCAGCAAGTATTATACTGCATGTTTAATGCGAAGACACACCATGCTAGTGTTAAGATACAAGTATACAAGGCACAGAGTAAATACCATGACTGGTTTACACTTGGATATCTGAGTAAGAAGAAGGAAGCAGGCCGCCTGCATTAATATGTCATGTGATACTCCTGGTGTTAAGATACAATTGTACAAGGCACATAAAAACGATCCTTGTTTTTACGAGTGTAGCACTCGGCAAAGAGGAAGTACCATGACTGGTTTATACTGGGATATCTGAGTAGGAAGAAGGAAGCAGGCCACCTGCATTAACATGTCACCTGATAGCATTCCGGCCGCCATGTTGGTCATAGATTTCAAACGTCAACATCCTATTCGACATTACATCCAAGTTGTTAGATAAATATCTGGCTCATTACGAGATATTTCTTGTCCATAACTCACTTAATGGACTGGAAAACAAGACCAAAGGGAGGTTTTTTGAATATTTTTCATCGTCTTTACAGTTTTGATTGCTTCCGTTCGAAGAGTGTTACTCTGTGCAAAACAAACTAACTAGTGTTAGATCCGTCAGTCTATTTATTCATTCATCGTTTATTTATTTATTCTCATTCATTATTTACTTATAATTATCGCTTATTAATTATACTTGTAACTGAGCTATTTTTGAAATGCAATTTAAACAAAACCAAAGGATTATTGTCTACTAAACCAGGAAGGTGGCCTCTGACTAAAATTAAACTATTTTTATATCATTGCTATTAATATGGAAAATTTATCCCTGCTAAAAAACTAATCGAATATGAGCCAAGAACCAGAGTCGTGGCTGCTTTGTATGATACTTTATCATTAGGGACCCTAAGGGGACAGATTTTGTGAACGAAGAAAGAAGATAGCTTTCTTATTATGAGAGGACATTCAGCGATCAGATTCACGTCGTCTGACGTTTCTGGTCTAGAATTCTTAAGACCTGTTTACACTGGCGATTTTTGCTGCGATTTGAGGCGAATTTTGTGAAGTTTTATTCCAGATAACAAGACTACCTGGACAAATGTCTCTTTTGAAACATAAGACAAAAATTATTATATTTGGCAAAAATCGCAGCAAAAATCGCCAGTGTATACAGGTCTTTAAGGTCCTGGTTCTTGATCAGTATTCCTATTAACTATTGTTTTTTTTTTTTCGTTTTCTCCAATTCGTATTCAAAATGCTCAATGAAACAGCATTAACTTGAAAACTGTAAGCAAGTCTAACCTGAATCAAAGGAAAGCGCCACAAAGGCGAAGCCGCTGGAGTCAAACTGTGATCCCAAAATAAAAATATTAAACTAACTTGCTCACACTTGATCGTTAGCTGCTTTGATCGTCGATCGGTCTTCTAATCTTCGACTTGCCTTTCTCACGTTTTGCGAAGGCAAAATGCTATTAGAGCGTATCCATCGGCCGTCTCCTCTACGGCCTGCCAAAACTTGTACGAAAGCGCTCCTGTAGTGAAAATTCATGAGGGCATAGATAACAAAGTTACAGGCCGAGTTCGCATAGGCGAGTGTCATAACCAATCTCTGAAGCCATCCAGCTACGTATCTCTCGGGCTTGAATGCTCTGATCGTTGTAATAACGAAAAATGGCATCCACATAACAAAGAAAACACCGATGACAACAGCCAACGTTTTGACCGCTTTCAGCTCCTTCTTGAAGGCTGAAAACGTTGATTTGCCATTGACTCTCAGGTGAAATGTTTGAACTCTTCTAGTGTTTCTGCGAGCTTCTTTAAACATTGTTGCATATGCTATGATCATAATGTTCACTGGAACAAAGAAGTAGAAGAAGAAAAGGAGGAGAGTGAGTATGGGGTCTTTATGCCAGTCAATCTCGCATTCTGCTATATGAGGGTTGAACCTGTGTTCAGCAATGTCAACTGGAAGAACAGGAATAATGGATAACAACGAAGATTGAATCCAAATATACGAAAGAACTATTATGACTCTTTTGGACGTGACTTTTGTGTTGTACGAGAGTGGCCATTTTATGGCTATGAGTCGTTCGATGCTAATGGCGCATAAATGAAGAATGGACGACCCGCAAAGAAATACGCCGCACATGGAAGATATCTCACACCAAGTAAGACCGAAAATCCATCGTTCCTTAAAGATGGATATCACGATGAAGATGACTCTTAAGACAGGCACAAGAATATCTGCTACGGCCAAACTGCATACGAAGTAGTTGGTAAGGTTTCTCAGATTCCGAAATCGCCAAAAGACAGCCCAGACGAGCGAGTTGCCTAAGATTATAAGCACGATTAACAAAGTCAAAGTACAACCAAAAAGATAAACTTCTGCCTGGGGAATATCCAGCTTAAATATATCAAGACTTTCGTTGAGTGTTGTTCGATTAGTCATTTCTCTACCAAAAAACAAATACTCAAGGACTGGAACGAACGAACTTGAGAATTCCTTTCACCTGTGCCAGTGAACCCGAGAGTCTCAGCCAAGGAGCATTTCAAACAATTCGATAATCGCTTGTCACGTTTCGTCTACGAAATCTTCAAGTTTCCTAAAAGAAAATCAAAGGAAGTTCAAGAAAAAAGTGAATACAGATTAAGATCTGTCTCTGTGTGGGAGACTGTTAAGACTGAATTAAGAAGCAATACCTTATCAGTCTATAAATAATATGTAGCACGGACGTGCGGGATTAGAAAGCGATACTGAAGTATGTATCTCTTAAACATGCACATATATCGGCTTTAGGACCCAGAGAGTTCGATTTCGGCTTAAGATAATGATTATAAGGCAATGAATGAGGCGCAAAGCAAACAAAGGAGGTTAGGTAATCTCCTTAGGAAGTTAAACTGTTCTTAAAGGTAAATAAATTAAAAGCGTCATTCGTTTGTTGTGTGTGTATATATGAAATGACTTCCTGATTTGGAGAAAGCGGATGCTCGAGTTGATCTAAGCACAGTATAACATAACCAATACACTGATTGTATTATCTTATATTATCTTCACTTAGTATAATAGACCTTGAAGCTAATTTGGAAGAGTTTGGAAGAGAGCGGCTTATAGTTTTGTTAATAATTTAGTACCGGGTAACTGAAGTCTCATTGTTGACACAAAAATGTTAGAAGAATTTTAGGTCAAGAAATAGGAGAACAAAGAAAGTAAAAATTACGTTTCTTTCTCGGATGTATTAAAGAACTAGCGAACTTTTTTTCCCCATGATTTAAAAGGAATGAATGGAAGAGAATGAATGAATGGAAAATGGAAAACCGACCAACTAACCAACCAATCAACCAACCAACCAACCAACCAACCAACCAGCCAGCCAGCCAGCCAGCCAACCAACCAACCAACCAACCAACCAGCCAGCCAACCAACCAACCAACCAACCAACCAACCAACCAACCAACCAACCAGCCAACCAGCCAACCAACCAACCAACCAACCAACCAACCAACCAACCAACCAACCAACCAACCAACCAACCAACCAACCAACCAACCAACCAACCAACCAACCAACCAACCAACCAACCAACCAACCAACCAACCAACCAACCAACCAGCCAGCCAACCAACCAACCAACCAACCAGCCAGCCAGCCAACCAACCAACCAACCAACCAACCAACCAACCAACCAACCAACCAACCAACCTTTCAAATTACAGACAGACAGGACCGATAAAAGAAGAAGGAAAAAAAATATAATAAAAAAAAGAAGAAAAAAGGAATACGAAAACCAACCGAAAAAAAAAAATAAAAATAAAAATACTGGGAAAAGAGGAGGTAGTGCATTCAGCTGCTGTACGGAATTAAATCTTACCAAGAGATATTTTATGGCAATTGCACTATTAGAATCAAATTATAAACAAACTGAAGCTGGAAAAACCTGAAAATAACTACAGTCCAATCAATTAAACTGAACTACCTTGTCATGAAAAAAATAAGAAAATTAATATTATTCATTGTTTTTCAAATTTTCCCCCGATTGTGCAAACATGAACATATGGAATAAAACTAGAATTTGCTTCTTAAGTTCTTCCTTTATTATTCAAATTTTATCTTTTCTGTTTAGTAAGGTTTCATATTAGATTAATGTATTTGTTTTTCATTTTATCTTTCAATTTTATCATATCAAAGTACTAATAAAATACTGACATGATTTTTGTGTCACGAAAGAAGAATATTTTTACTCAGATTCCTAAGATTGTGCCGTACTTTTTTGACATGGGTTTTGTTTTTATTCCGATCGAGTGCTTGTCCAACTCTCTTCGACAAATTTATCCAGCTAAATCAGTAACGAACAGTTTCAAACGAACAGGAACGAACCATTTCAAACGAACAGTAACGAACAGTTTCAAACGAACAGTTTCAAACGAACAGTAACGAACAGTTTCAAACGAACAGTAACGAACAGTTTCAAACGAACAGGAATGACCGTCTTATTTTATTTATTCAGTTTTGAGATTCAATTGCAACTTCGTTCTTTTCACTTAGTTCAAGGCATGAATGGCCAGCCATCCAACCTTTAGGCGGCGTCTCTACGGCTGTGTTTAGTTTTGTACCGAAGCCTTCAAAAAGTTCACATATGTTATACTTTTATTATCGTATATCTATCATATTCTTACCTTTGAACTCATATTCTTGTCGAAAAGAGCTTAGAACGCTTTCAAATTCTTAGATCGGTAATCAACACCTTTTATTTTTTCACAAACTGTAATATATATTCTTTGTAAGCACCTAATATAATGAACCTTGCGGTATACTTGCTTGCTAGTATTGCTCTCACGCTCTATCTAATTAACATCTCTCGCAGTTCGAATTGTTAATGGGAGGCTGTGAAAAAAGCAGATGGATATCCAAGAAAACTATGAATGAATAACTTGCTTTAAAATTTTCTTTCCCCAGCACATATTATTAAATATATTATTTCCAGGTCTCAATAGTAGTAAACTTACCAGCTTAAAAGCGTCCGAGTAAAAACACGATTATTGCGTGAGTGCTATTTCGCTTTGATAAACCCCCGATATTCTCCAATAAATGTTTTTTAAGAAGCAGGTGGTTTCATTGTAAAGTATTAACGAATTACATTGTATGAAGATATCATATTTATATTAACTTCCGAAGCTGATTTTGTCGCTTGGTTAATGACGATTGGATCAGTGAAATACATTAATCCTTTTCATATTATTATTAATCCCTATTATTAAACCTATTAATTAAGGTTTCTAGTAATGGTACGATTTTTGAAATAGATATATACACCGATTCTAAACATGGGGGACACAACGGCCTGGGTCGAGGGGGCGAAGGGTATTAGTTAGTATAATCGTCCGTGATACGTGATCAATGTTTTTTTTTATTCACCGTTCAAGCTTCATCTTTGTTACTGGTGTTTACATCCATTAAGAATTGTTTTTACGCTCCTAAAGGAAAAGCAAGCTTTCCACAGATCACGGGCGACTGACTAGCCTCGTTTTTACCTCCTCGACCCAGGCAGTCCGCGTATGTCCGCGATTTTCGGAACTGATGGATTTGGCTGTACTAGGCACTGTAGAGTTGTTTCTGAAGCGACACAAGTAGGGACAGTAGAAAACTTGCTGGTGGCGATTAAATTTAGGCCTATAACAGAAGCCCTAGATTTAAGAATGGTCATTCATTAACTGTGTTTACACTGCGACGAGTCTATGATCTATTCTTTGTTCTATCAATACAATTTTCTCGAGAACCAGTCACCTGAAGTCAGTTCAATTTAAGTTACAACATCATAGTAAGACAACGCAGCTGTTCTAAAATCTTGATGCCAGCTTTATCTTCAAGAAGCAAATGTATTATTGTGGAAAACACTTATGTACTAGGATAAGAGACAGAACGATAAAGATAAGAATTATATGCGCATCGAGGCTGAGGTATTTTCATTTATTTTTTCTTTCTTTGTTTCCTTAGTTGTTTCTTTCTTTCTGCCCCCCTTTTTTTGTTTGATTTCTTCAGTTTTTAGTGATGGTTAGGGGTAGGGGAGAGCTCGAGGAGGGGAGGGGGAGGCTCTTTTTAATATTAATCAACATTGTGGCCATATTCTTAGTGTTCAAATGACCTTGGGATTAATTGTAAACCATATCCACTCTTTAATCAATCCGTATGCAATATCTCTCCCTATATCCAGTGTTCTTGAGCAAAGTCTTCGAGGGTACTAGCTACTGCTATGAAATATGAAGGAAAACCAAGACAGCCAAGACAACTAACAAATTTGATACTTTGATTAAATTATTTCGCATTAAATATGAATAAAATCGCATGCAGTTGAAATATACAATTATAACGTGATGTTTATGAAATCCCAATCAATGAAAATATCAACAAACCCACCAGAAAACCCCCCGGACATTTGACGTCCGTCGTAGCCACATGAGGCCGATATACCTCTCGGCATATCTGGTAAAAATCGCTTTATTTTTAAGAGGACTGTATTTTTATGAAATCATTTGAGCCTAAATTTCACCCACCGAGAGGAAAGTTTACTAAAATGACAAATGTGATTATTTTTGATGAAGGTTACAAATATAGATTTCAACCTGCGAGGGGGATATTTGAAAGGAAGGGAAAAATTCAACACAGTTCCTGATAAATCAAATACACGGGGGGAGGGGGATGTTGATGTTTCCTTCATGACGTCATGCGCGCCATATTGATTATTCTATTCTTAAATTACACCGAGGAAAAAACGTTTACGCATGCGTGTGTTTTAGCTAGATAAATGTTCGTTTTCGTCGAATATACAAAAAAACATTGAATTAACGATTGCAATGTGAACGAAGTTATGAAGAACGGACAATAAGGTTTGGCATTTTGTAAATATTATTTGTAAGGCAAACTTTGTAGGCACATTTTTAGAATAGCAAGAAGACGAGTTCTCCACTTATTTGCATACGGACTTAGAGCATGCGCAGACGTTTCTTACTCGTCAGATCTTCTAAGATACTTACGGCAATGAATAATTGATCTGTGAACTGTATTATTTTTGCCATATTGCTCTCTACAAGTATCATTTCACTATATTTCATATTAAAGGCATTTTGATTAAAAATCCATTTGAAATTAATTTTAGTAAGACTTAGAAAATTTGTTTTTTTCCCTTAGCCTGGCATGACGTCATATGAGCTAAAAAAATTTCATCGAATTCGGTGAATTACCGCGGTGTTCTTAATTGCGGCATCAACATATTCAAAAATACCAACTATGAGGTAAAGAATGCACAACTTCAACAAAACATGCAAACACTTTGAAATTTCACAGAGCTTCACTGGAACACATGAATATTCTCACAAATCGAGGCTAGCACTGGAGAGAATCCCAAACTTGGATATTATTGGCAGTCACATGCAGGATCTTGAAGGGAGGGGTTCCCATGATACGAAAGGGGCGAAGATAAAAACGCCATCAAACATTACCGATAAAGAAAGAAATGATATTGAAGGGAATGACACATGGGACGATATAGGAAAACTTCATTCGTCCTCAGAGGTTTTAAGGATTAAACTTGAAAACTTGAGCTCAAATCTTTAATTTGAACTTCAGCTATCGTACTATTTACTGTGCTTTGTGCTAAACTCTCTTCCGTGCGATTCTCTATCGTTGTCGGTTCTTGCTCTTTTTCCTCCATTACTATATTCATCGGTGTTTGTATGCTCTCCTTTTTCCCTTTTTTCATCGAAGTTTGATTGACTGAAGCCGTGTTTTCAACAGCAAACAAACGGTTTGGTTTCAGACCTAGCATTCCCCTTATAGCTCGATTATAGAGTTTATTCCGAGCTGCATAAATCCAGGGGTTGTAAGCAGAATGGCTATAGCTCAAAGCCAAAGCCCACATCCAGAAAACTCGAAGTCGTACGGCTTTACATGGATCCAAGGATGTTATAATACTATCTGCTACGGCAACCACAAGCACAGGGATCCCAAGAATGGTATATATACCTATCACAAGACCGATGGTGACAGCGGCCTTCTTGTTTCTTTCTGTTTCTATTGTTGCGAAAGACTGTCGCCTGTCATTGGTAGCAATTTGATTTGCGTGAGTTCTAGCAATCTTGTATATTCGAATATAGCAGTAGATGATTACTCCATAAGGTAGGAATATGATAACGATGGCTAGAATTACGAACAGTTTTGAGATATCTTTGATATCATGCAGGAATAGACGAGGAAGAGAGGAGATCAATGAAAAAGTCCAAACGGCTATGATGATCACGAAAGCTCGCCTTGAAGTTAAGGTTTGCGAATATTCATAAATATACTTGATGGAAATGAAGCGATCAATGCTGACAACACATAAATTGTACGCCACTGATGAAGCCATTTGGATACTTAGAAATTCAATAGCAAGTGCCAAAGGATGCCGATCCATTGTCCAAATGTTCAGCTCAAGCTTGACCACCCATAAAGGAACGAGTACCGTGTTCATGTAGAGGTCTCCAATAGCGAGAGAAGCGATGAAGTAACTGGTAACAAATCTGAGCCGTGGAGTCTTGATGATGGCGAAAAGAACAAGGCTGTTCCCGATAATCGCTATCAGAGCCATTAAAGCACTGAATGTAGAGCAAACCGCTACGTGCGAACGACTTATCACATAGTGGCAGGTGTAGGAACCATTCGGTGTCGAGGAGTCTAGTTCAGCCATTATGACATCTACTAGCGAAATATTTCACTGTGGGCGGTAGAAGTTGAAAGGAAAAAGCAGAAGGTCAAGTGTTTCGTATATAGAGATATTAATAAAAATAAAAATAATGGAAACGATAATGTGAAAAGGAGTAAGAAATCGAATGAAAACGTGAATGAGAAGTGAAATGAAAAATTAAATGTGAATGGAATAAATAGGGAATGATGATGTGAATGGAAGTTAATAAGAATAAGAATGGGAAAAATAAAAATGAGACTGAAATGAAATGAAAATTAAATGCGAATGAAAGTGAGTTTTTCTAAGTTTACAAAGTTTTCCTCAGTACGTTCGCCTTAGCAACGAAGAGAAGCCGTTCTGAAAATACTGTGTTTTGTATTTTCTGACGTGTATAGTACAGATCAATGCTGTAGTCCTCTATTTCGTCTGATTAAGTTAAGACAGTTAATCATACTCTTTCCTTTTAAAGACAAACACTTCACAATATCATTTTCTCGTTGTGACAGCGTCTGTCAGTCGGTACCCCGAGTGAAAAATATTGTCGCCCTTAAATTTTGAAGTTTGGCTGATTTACTTTGATTCTTTGTTAGTGAACTGCAGGTGACTTGCATAATTTCAAAGCTTCTCATATTTGGATGAAATTGAAAATGAAAAACTCGAAGTTTATATTAAAAGAAAGCCAAAATTATTCTTATCCTTGGGTTTTCTTTAATCAGTAAGTTAAAATTGACTTGACTGACAAGTCAAACAGCTTCTTGGATGAGTGAAATTTAAAACCGCCAAAACTAAAAGCATTTGTTTTGCAAGCAATTTACGTTGGTTGTTTTGATAGGATTTGGTTGTTTTTTTTAACCCTTAAAAATAATAAATCTATATACTCCAAAAATCAGCGAGAAAGCTTACCTTTTTACAAGTATTTGGAAAAGACTTTTCAAGGAGCAGACTCTACCAGTTTGTTTTCAATCTGTTGTTTTGATATTTAAGTTGAGACTGAAATTTTTTTTAGAAATATCGAGATCGAAAACTCAGTGCTATCTCTGGCGATATCGTCCTTTTAGTTCGTGATACAGGCTCGTTGTGGTGGAGTTCCTTGAGTTCTCTACTTCAAAGGTTTCTCTTCAATAGTAACAATAAGTCCGTTCAATAACTTGTACTGCACCTAACACATGTAAGTGCTATTTTTTCATCTGAATCCAAAGTAGTCTTCTTCCCAGTCACAAATAAATACTGAGGTGCTAAAGTGTTTTGATGGAAACCTCACTGAGCTCTTTCGCCTTAGAGGAGTTCTTTTGACACCTATCTTTTGAGCATGGTAATCAGAAACAAGTCCTTGAACCCAGCCACCTGCTCTTATAACTATTTCTAGTACTGAAAATTTGAAGTTTTTTTCTCGGCTAAATTAAATTACCTCCCAGAAATACACTTGTAATAAATTCGGACGCACTAATAAAAGCCAGCAAATGAAAAAAAACTTTTGTATCAACACCAATCGACAGTTCTGGAAGTTTTTAGATCAGGAAATTCACCACTATTTATAAACGACATTAATGTGTTGGAGGGCATTTAATCATAAATGTTATTCAGAGCATTTTAAGTTAATCAGAGTAGTGCATCTATGATGTAAATAACTGATTCAAGGAAAGAGGGCAAGTGAAGTGTCCATGAATAATTAGTCATTTAGTAATCCAGGGAAATTTCCTAAGACAGAAAAATGATTTAAGACTTTATAATGGGAATGCTCTAGAAAAAAGTGGCTGTTCCCTGTTGTTGATGAAGCTGATTGCAAGTGGATGAGCTCAAAATGGATAGGATGTCCAAGTATCGGGGAAAGCTTTTTAATAAGGTCCTTAGTAACTAGTGGTAAGTTAGCTTCCTTGCTCAAGATTTTCGTTTATGTTTTATTTATAATTTTGGATTCATTTTTGTTTAATATACATAATTTATTTCATTTTCTCATTTACTATAACATTTGTTTCTTCAGTTTCTCATTTGTTATTCTTCTCTTATTAGTTTTTCTTATTCTTACTTCATTTTTTTATTTTCTCATTTCCTACATATTTCATTTACAGTGAACATTTTCTTTATTTTTTCTTATTTATGATTCCGTGTAATCTCTCTCCCTTTTTGACATGTTTTTTTTTTTGAAAATAAATTCTTATTTCACTTCCTTTCATAACTTGATTTATTATTTATGTCATTATTGTGTCCCTATTTTGGCTTCTCATACTTAGCCAAATCAGCGAGCATTTTTTTTCGTAGCTAAATAATTCCTAGTTCCAAATTTCTGCTTGATAAAAAACAGCTTTTTTTCTCAAAAATAAAGAAAATCAACTCATCTGTGCAAAGATGAAAAAGCATATTTCGTTGTTGGTGGAACATATTTCATTTTTGACAAGATCCTCAAAAATAAAGAAAATCAACTCATCTGTGCAAAGATGAAAAAGCATATTTCGTCGTTGTTGGTGGAAATATTTCATTTTTGACAAGATCCTCAAAAATAAAGAAAATAAACTCATCTGTGCGAAGATGAAAAGCATATTTCGTTGTTGGTGGAAAATATTTCATTTTGACAAGAGATAATAGAAAATGCTTGGAAATTTTCGCTGGGACAAGCAATGCATTGCGCGTCTAGATTCCAGATCACCTGGTAGTCTGAGTTCCTGTTTTTAATCTACGTCTTTAATGCTACGTTAACTGCCCTGTGTCTAATGCTGCACTTATCCAGATATCCTGTATTGGTCCTCAAGATTCTTATTACTTTTTCACGAATGAGCTGCATAAGCGGTATTACTATAATTGTAGCTTCTGGCCTAAGTGCGTTTCAATAATGAATCCCAATATTATTATATACACTTTTTGCTAATGACTTCCAGCTGACCCGAGGAAAAAATATTACCCAATCAGAATCGAAAAAAAATGCAAAACTGAGATGGCATCCTTAGTAGACCAGCAATTCGGGAAAGGGTTATTTTTTATTTTATTTTCCCACTCAATAATAAAAAATATCATAGTAAATGTATACAAAATATTAAAAACTTCTCCTGAAAATTTAGTTTTATTTCAGATATAAAGTCTCAAAGCCAATTTTCGCAGGCTTCATGACACCTTAGTTTTGCAGTGACGGTATTTGTACGTCACTATTCAGTCCAGATCAGCTGGTTACTGCATGTATAGCATAGCTAAGTGACAAAATCCTTCAAAAAGAAAAAAAGAAAAAAAAGAAAAATGAAGAAGGCACATCAATTAATGTAAGTTCAAATACCACCTTTCATATTAGACCACTTAAACCCGTGGGGGGGGGGGGGGGGGTACTACCACCCCAACTTGGGTGGGGGTGTACCGCCAGGTCCTCAAAACCCTGACCCTATCCCAAACCTAGAATTTTGATTTCATATACCCTACCCCAGACTAAACCTACATTTTTTTGACATGCAAAAAACGATTATTCAATAGATTTCAATAACTATTTGGCAATTGTTTAATTGAATTTAAATCGTTACTTTTTGTGCTGGCAGAAAACCTAGCCTACCAGGCTAAAACAACTAAAACATAACCCTATCCTGGAAAAAATGTCAAAAAGATACCCTATCCCAGACAAAAACCTTACCCTTCCCCAGGCAAATTGTAAAAAAATGATACCCTACCCCAGACCTAAAAGCCAAAAAACCATACCCTATCGGGCGGCACATACCCGTATAGCAAATATAGGGGAGTACCCCCCCCCCCCCCCCCCCCCCCCCCGGGCGCTCAAAAGCCTTAATCCCTTCATGAAGACTTGCAGCTTCATCTCCACAGTACCACCAATACTGATATTACCTGCTCTCTGATTGGCCGACTGTTAAAAAATATAGTTTACACAATATGTATATTCTTAATTATCAGAGGTACCGGGGTGCGCTCGAAAATGTTGCCGTTTTCAAATCTTTCAAAACATGTATATGAAAAAGCGCTGGCGGTGCTAATATAATATGATGAAAAGGACCCCACGTGTGTACATTATATTCATATTTAGTAAAATTCTACTACTATACTATTGCAAATCCTGCATTCTGATTGGCTAACGTACTCACTATCTATCAGCCGATAGATAGTGGGTAGAGAAAGCCGGCTTTGTTTTGAAAAAAATGGCGGCTTTCCCTTCGCGATTTTGTGAAGTTTCGTAAAAAAACCTCTTGTTTGCAATTGAATAGTTTCGTTGAGAATTTTACTAAAACAATTAGAAGACTCACTCTCGATTTCTATCGGCTTTGATAGTTGACTCGGGGCCGGAGCCCCTCGTCAACTATCAGCCGATAGAAATCTCGAGTTCGTCTTCTAATTGTTAAATAGACCATATGTATATACTAGATCAAAAATACTCCTGGAAGAAAGAGTGTGCTGTTCAAAAAAGACGAATAATATATCTGGCTCGCTGCAATGTTTGCATAAGAACAACAATTTTGACCCTTAGAGTCTGTTTTCATTTCCGTTCACTTCACGAGCTTGAAGAAGGAAGATGTTACAGGATGACAAAAACCTCTTAGCTCATGATGTAATCCTTGCACCTGGTTCCTTTTTTAAGAGTGTGGCAGTTAAAGGGCTTTCGCTGTCAATCAATCATAAACGGAGAAAAATACAGACCACCATTACCAACCAATCACAATTAAACCGAGAAGGAAATATCTTCAAATCTCAGCCAATTAGAAGATATAATGTTGTCAACATCTTCACAAGACCATTTGAAAAAAAGCGCCCTAAAGACCCCAGATTTGAATAAACTTTTTTTCTTACGGAGAATGTGCGCACCCAAAAAATTAAACTTGACCTGCAAGTGACGGTTCAAAATGACAAACTGCCGAGGAAGTTTTAAGAACTGGCCGATTTAAGTCCGCTCAAGATTCTTGAAATTTGCCGGGATGGGTGCTCAACTGCTCGAAAATGGTACCTAAATTTTACATTGTAAAACAAGACATATTGGATAGGTTTTCTGAGGAACTCTCGAAGACATAGCCTTTCTCAGCCATTGTAAAATTTATCAATTTTTTTTTAAATTTTAAAAGAAAAGTTAAAAAGGTTTTTGTTGGAGTCCTACAGAGTCCCCTCCTTTCATTTCAGTCCAATTCAAAGGTTTTTCCAGTATCAGGCACTTAACGAGTTCGTGCTCCTTGTTTTGCGACTTTAATTTGTAATACGGTATCCCTCTTCATATTCGAAGTGTTTACAGCTCAGTATGAAGTTTTTAAAAGGGAAATGAGAAATGAAGAGTTTTTTAGATATAACCGGTCGCCAGAGGCGGATTTCCGCGATAATGGTATTGAAATTGAATATAGAAAATATCTCAGATATTCAATCCTCCATAAATTGCGCCTCAGATAAGAAAACTGATGTCACTTGAATAAACACAATTTCAAATTATAAATCTCTTCTGATAAGCTTTTCCCGTCAGAAGGATGTGCAGTTTTAAGTCGGCTGGCGGCTTCATCTATAGAATCCTCATCTAGAAGAAAGCCATCGATCTTAAACTTTGAATATCAAAGGGAGCAGCTTTTAGGTAAAACTACCTGTTGTTGATGTGATTTTGAGGTTAATATTTGTTATCGATTTTTTAGAATATCAGCGAATAAATCATCTTGGGCGACAGTATAGTTAGCGTCAGTAGACCTAAGGGTAGCCAGTTGAAATTATTATTCCCATGAAATCAAAACTTTGACTAAAGCTCTGATAAAACCGCTTAAACTAATCACTAGGACTACTAATATTATTGTTTTGATTGGCCAGATTACAACATTCGTTAAGGCTAGGTGAAAAATGGGCTTTTTATCAGGTGAAAACTCAAAGCCGCTATTAGACAAAAGCCTGTAAGGTAAAAGTGTAATGGAACAAATATACTCAAACACCAGCCATTCTGGCATATCCTAAGACCCACAAAAATTCTCACCTTTGTGTTATTGAAATATGTATATTGAGTGGCGGGTCTTCAAAGAAAAGTTGCCAGGGAATAACTGTTTTTGATGGAGGGGTGTTGACCCTTAGACATACTGCTCATGATCCGCTGAACATGGGGATTAAAATGACCATAAATGAATTTGGAAGTAAATTTAATATAAATGAATCTAAAAACATTGGCAATTACATTTTCTGGAGAGTTTTCAGGGGGAGCCTGCTCCCCAGAATCCTTGGAAGTACCTGACTTTAACGCTCGTTGAGGCGAACACCCCAAATCCCTACTCAAAGCCTATAGACCCTTTTAATAAATCCTACAATGCTTTATTTTCCGCGTTTGACGTCAAATTTATTCCTTTCAATTTCATTCAAAGGAACGAATTTCAAAAGAATAAATTTGGGGTCTATATCTGGCTTACATGGATTCAAATAAATCCAACCTGGACATGCATGCTTTCAAATTCAAGCCCGTAACGGGAGATTTATAGTTAGCAGAGAGGACTAGTCCCCTCTACGACTATACAAGATAGAAGTACTTTAATTCGAGATGATATCTATCTCCTCATAAGTAATGTAATCAATAAAGTGTCACTGAGTGTCAATAAAATCTTCAGCTTCATTTTCATTTTCAAGAAATTCATCGCGCGGCATTGACGCAAATTTCAAAAACAAATTTCCACAAAGTAAATATCTTGCACATGACCTTTGAGTCACGTTTCACGTATTCTTAAACTGAGTCCAAACATCTGAGAAGTGACCATCTTAACCGCATTTAAGTAACGCTGTCAAGTCTTGTATTGTTGCTTTCTTGAATTCGCGACAGTAATTGGCCAAAATTCATGTTCAGATGTCAGAAGGGATACTTCCCGCTCTCCGTTCACTGCTCCTTCTGAACGATTTTTCATACCTTGTGACATACTGTCGTTTCAAGAATGTTCGAAACTCACGGATTCTTATAGTATAGATCCAAGGGTTAATGGCAGATGAAACAAAAGATAAAAAAGCAACCCAGAACCAGGCGTAATCAATTTTGATCCTGGACTCACATGAATCTGACACTACAAACTCCGCAATAGAAGCAGCCAAAGTCGGTATCCATAGTAACACGAATAGACCAATCACAATCGCTACTGTGCATGCTGCTTTCTTGTTCCTGCGGACAGCATTGACTTGCTTTTTATTAAATTCATTTCTTGCGATTTTTTTCATCTGTATTTTTGCTTCCCTATAAATGTGGATGTAGCAGAAGGCGATGAATAATAACGGCATGAAAACGGTCAATAATGTTGCTCCAATCCACAGTTTTGAAAGATGTTGAGGGTAATTCTTGAGGCAAAGTCTCACAGATGCCACTAAGAAGGAAAACGACCAAATAAATATTGCTAGCGTGATTGCTCGTTTTCTCGTTAAAATATGATGATAAAGAAACACTGATCTTATCGCAATGTAACGGTCATAGCTGACAGCACAAAGACTAAAAGTCGTAGCTGTGGTCGTTTGGAGCCACATGAAATCTGCTGAAACAGACAGCCAGTGATCTCCTTGCCAGATATTCAGTGATATTTTGGCTACCAACAGTGGGTTCATGACTAGCCCAACCAGAAGATCCGCAGCTGACAGGGACGCTATCAAATAATTCGAAACGTTTCGCTTGAACTTCACCTGCGATATGGCCGTCAAAACAATGGTATTTCCCATCAGAGCTGCTCCAGCCGATAAACAATTTAGTACCACTAGTACGACGGATACCAGCTTGCTCATATCACCTTTACAAAGCTCTTTCAATGCCAAACTAGAATTATTCATTGCTAATGTACTTTGTTTTGTCCTCGGAAATAACTGGAGACCGTAACCGTTTGTTTTGACAACAACAACGTCTTAACTTCGGAAGCTCTGTTTTCCCTCGTAGTCCGCTTCGTATGATCTAAAGCTGGCTTTAAAGTACATTTTAATAAACTGAAGATTGGACCTGTGATTAGAGGTGCCTGATTGATTGATTTTCATTTGCCGTAGTCATAAAATTCACCAGCACTTATCTTGAGAACCATACCAAGGCAACGTGTAATTACTAAAGCATCCTCTTGACCAATCAGCATGGAGCATTTGAGCAGCTCCGATAGTATTCGTCAATTTTCTACATTTATTGAGTTCTAGGTTTACTGACTGAGATTAAAATTGCTTTTTGTTCAAATCGTCCCAATCGACGGGAACTGTTATAGTTTCAGTCCTGATTCAAGTTTCTCACATGGTCTTGTCGTCATGATCTTTTACGATATCCAGAAAATAAAAAAAACTTTTTATTCGAAGGAGATGATCACATATAAATTTTGATGGCAACCACTGTACTTTTGTTTAGACTAAGAGCCACCTGGAAGTTGCAAGTGATTATTTCCATTATAAAACGCAATGCCCAAGGCGTTTGACGACCGGACATTGCTTTTGAAATTACTTTTTCCACGCCGTTTAATTCTTCTTCAAGCTGTAAAAACAAAATGACATGCACATGTTGGATTACGTTTTTTTTTTAGCAATCTCAGTAAGAATTGGGCACTCAAGCTAAGATTTTATTAGTTCGTTTTACTTAGCTTAGCGGGTTAATTTCATCGCTTTGTATTTTTAGAAATTCAAATAAATCTTGACATGTTTGGGGAAGACATGTACATAATGTAATGCCAACAGCCGGTAACAAATATCTCTGATCGCTAAAGTAAAATAAATGAAAACATCATCATCAGAAACCATAGAAAGTACCAGAAAACACAGACCGCAAGCTTGTTATTTTTAGCCTGGTTTATCAGTGTTATACGAACCATATCATTAAAACATCGACCGACAATGAAGAATATTTCAAAGAAAAAAACCCCATAATATTGAAGCAATAAGTAAAATGCCAAATATCGAGATGATATTTTTGTGAATGAACGCAGTACGTAGTTATTTTTGCCAGTGAGTTGATGGTAGTTATTTGTACATACATCGGAGTTAAGATGTCTTAATTAAGATTGTTATATATATTGGCAAAAACCGGCGTAATCCCTGAAAATAACCCTTCACTAGAAGTAGCCTATTTCTTACACAAAAGAATAAGGAAGTTTATCAGTTTGTCAGGAAAAAAAATTTTTTTCCTGATGGATAGCATTTGATAGAAGTGAAGTAAGGTTTATTATTGACCACAATATACATTCAACATCGAGAGGTTGTTTTAGTTCAATACCAAAAATGTCAATCTTATTGTTGAAATAAGATATTCGAGATATTCCGTGGTTAGTATGGTCTTACAGTGTTAGTTGTTATCACGTCTGTTCATAATGCATCTTGGTTTTGTTGTGTAGGCTTTTATAAATAAGCTCGTTTCAAAGATTGCAACTCTTAACTGAACACGCGATTCTTTATATTCCATCCATCCAAATGAGAATGAAAATAAAAGCATGCCGCGGTTAAAGCGCTGTCTCTCACTTTGTTGTAGTTGGTGAGTTTAATTCAACTGGACTGTGCTATAGCATGGGAGTAGACTTTTTAGGCCTAGAGCTCCTCCCTTGAATCACGGAGAGTTTTTCTCCGTGTTCTCCGGTTTTCCCGCCTCCGCAAAAACCATGGACGTTAAATTTCAATTCCGTGCACGAGTTATTCATTCCCTGTGGACTTAGATCAGCACAGAGGTTGTTTCAGGGTTCGATTTATGAGTTAGCCGTACCCTGACTTTGATCAGCCCAGAGATTGTTTCAGGATTGGATAAAATAGAAGGCTTTTTGGTCCTATACACCATGAAGTCCTTAGCATTCTTCTTTGGACTTTTGAAAAGGCGAAACGAATCGTAATAGTTTTGAGTGGAAACTTAAATACGCTTTCTTTTCTTTACGGGAGGAAGAAGGAAAACCAGAGAATTTGGAGAAGGCTTTTGCAGCATGCACAACAGAGGACCAACAAACCAAGCCCTGTATTCGAACATACACTACCTTAGATTCGTGGGACTGTAGTTGAGAGGCAAAAAATCAAAGCTTTATTTATAGGCTTTAATCAATCTTTCTATAATTCAGTACTAAAATTAAATAAACAGGCGTAAATGTAAATTACTTTATGCCTTTTGAATTTCACCGCGAAATGACACCTATTTTCTTAGAACAAATAGACCTTTTGGAATTGTGGCCAACGTTTACCTATTTTAGACCACGGTTCATTTCCTGCGAGTCCCCCCCCCCCCCCCCCCCCTCTATTTAAGGCGTGAAAAGGCGCAACAATAAAGTATGGTGCCCATTACCTTGCCGGTACCATTATCGTGCTAAAAACATATTAGGGTCAAAATCAAAATAAAAAAAATGCCCAAAGAAAGCCCAACATAATTATAGCTCCTGAATGCACATTTTACAGGCTTTTTGTCTTACTCGCTTGTCGATGATGCGTTAGTGATTACTGTCAGACGAGTGGGGTAATCACGGCTAAAATCAGCGATTTTTAATGCGCAGTAAACTGAATAGAGTTTAAAAATGGGATGTCAAATTCAATTGCAAAGAAATGTCTCAACATTTGGACTGCAAACACCGATTCGTAACATGGAAAATGAAAATGAGCATGCGCGGTGTTGACTGATCTGGGCTTGAGATTACGACGCTTATGACATTCTTCTACCCAGAGCTCCTCTGTTCTGTTCCTTCCTGTCAGAGGCTCTGGTAACAGCCGCTTTTTCCTCGATGCTGATTGGTCCAAATAGCCGCGCATGCCCAAACAGCTCAAATAACAGATGCTAAAATGGGCTTAGGAACAGAAGATTGGCTGATTCAAGCATGTATGCATTCATGTTGTACTACGCATGCGCACGAAAATCAATTTTAATAATAATTAGCGCTGGCCGGCGGACGCAGAAATGTACACAAAAAACAAGGTAATTTTAATTTAATAAAATGGTTTATTTTGGTGACTCGTTAATCTTAATTCTCGTATATAAATATTAAATTTATCGATAAGACATCGAAAAGAAGGTTGTGGAATATGTGGAAGTCCTTTAAACGTCAAGATTTCCAAAACATTGCGCACTGAATAACATTACAATCAGACAGCGTTTTTTAGACTAGTGCAGTCACGGTCAGGATACATTTGCAAGCTTTGCTTGTCAACACAACACAAGTACACTACAAAGAGATAAAATAATGCAAAAATATTTCAGAAACATAAAAGAGTTTTAATTCAGTTAATTACATCACAGGATTACGAAGCTATTTTGAAAGCTTTTGAGGGACTGATTTTACGCAGCATTAAAGAAAAATATCCATAAGGTCATTGCCATGTTCCTATCATGTCATACCTTAATTCGATGGAGCAAAAGTAGGTGTCGACTTTGCTTTAGTGAGAATGCTACACACTTTTTACCTACGCAAGAATAATGCAAAAAGACTAATCAACTAATAAGCTTTCATCTATGGTTATTTCATGGGGACAAGTAAAATCTTGTATTTTGTCTTGCTAATGTGCAAGGCCTCAAGGTCTAACGTCATAGCCTTTTACTATGTGAAAATGCGATAAAAGTAAGATTCAGTAAAGGCTCTGTTACACGTTGAAACTTTTAGCTGCCGGAAACTTGTGTTCAACGGTGTTGCGAGACAAGTTTCAGAGCGAAGTGCACCTTGTAACACCCCAGTTTTGGAATACTTTTGATCGGCGCGAGAACTGCTTTCTACTTGCGCAACCCAAACTCATGTCGCGAACAAGTTTCAGGGCAAAATTGCGCCGTGTAACACCCCGTGGAACTTGTCAACGCCGTTGCACACAAGTTTCAGCTAAAAGCTTCAACGTGCAGTGTAACAGGGCCTTTGGGCAAATTTTTGATCTCCATTAGTTTTAGCTCCTCCTGGGATATTACCAACGCAATCGGAACTTAACAGAATTACCGAGGAGCTCTGGGTACGAGAATGTTTACGACGAAAACACGAAATTCTATACCGCCATTTTGGTTGAAATGAGAATGAAAGTGAACAAAAAACAAAAATATTTTGCTGTATTCATCCATAATGGAAGCTATGACATTACACGAAAGTTACCACAGCTAACATGCACGCGATATTTTACTTAGCACACATCTGTTACGCGTTAGCATGAGAAAGAAAACGAACGAAAAATAGAAACCTTTAAATGCATTCAACCATCATGGTGGCTATGACGTCACATTAAAGTTACCACACTAACATGCACACGATATACTATTTAGCACACATCTGTTACGCGTTAGCATGAGAAAGAAAACGAACGAAAAATAGAAACCTTTAAATGCATTCAACCATCATGGTGGCTATGACGTCACATTAAAGTTACCACAGCTAACATGCACACGATATACTATTTAGCACACATCTGTTACGCGTTAGCATGAGAAAGAAAACGAACGAAAAATAGAAACCTTTAAATGCATTCAACCATCATGGTGGCTATGACGTCACAAGAAAGTTACCACAGCTAACATGCACACGATATAAGCCAGTTTAAAAACAAACTCGCATGCGCACGGAAAACGATTCTTAAACTTTAAACTGGCTTCAGTTATACTCCTTAGCACACATTTGTTAGGGTGTAACGGGATTAGAAATCTGAAAGCCGAAAAAAGAAATCGAAAAAAGAATATTTGATTGACAGGATCGTTGCGTGCGGAATGTGACGGCTGGTGATATACTCAACAAAACAACTTTTTATAACTTTAATTATTCAGCTTCATTTATTTTTCCTTAGTATTTAGGCAAACAAACAGAAAAGATTTCTAAGAAGTCTAGCTAGTTTCAAGCCATAACATAAAAAAAGAGCAAGACTAACGCTATTGTATCTTGAACAATGAGTCAAAAATGCAGCTAATGAAGCTATTTCCCTGGCTGATGGATGACTTATTTTTTTTCTAGAACTATCTTATTAATTTCGAAATGTAATAAAAATCAATAGATTTTCTTGGAGTATTTGTGAAAATAGATAAACATTAAATTTTCTGAATTTTTTACTTTCTAATTTTCTTCCTTCAGACGTATTTTTCGAATAAAGTTTTGCCATTAAGTGTTTGTGAAAAAAATTAATATCCAAATTTTAAAATGTTTTTTCCAATTTTCTTTCTTTTTCGTAGTATTAGAAGGCTACGTTGGCCAAGGAAACATTGGTCTGTAAAGGTCAGATTCTAGGTTTTAGATATATAATATTTATGGGTCCCGTAGCTTGGTACATTTGAATTTTCAAAGTCTGTTCAATATCCCGGCATGAAAACTCTTAAAAGAGTCCAAAATATTGCAAACGTATGACTGTGAAAAAAAGGGCCCTTTTGTAAAGAATCTTAAATAAATTTTTTTTAAAGCCAGTGGGGCAATTCAATGAGGTTGGAAGGGGGGACTTATAATGAGTTACCGAGAAGTTACTAGAATCGTTAAAAAAAAGTATATAACTATATTTTCTAGATCTGTGTTGTGGATTATTTGTCTGGCTTCCTTGGCAACTCATCATCTTAGAATTCAATCTTTTGATATTACAGCAGAGAAAAGTGCTCAACTGAGTCAATAACAAAACTAAAACAATTATAGAAACTTTAATTAGAATATTTCGGCATTTGAAAAGTACCATCTGTCCTGTTTTGTTTTCTACAAAGCTTTCGAGATATGTTAATGATAAACTACTCTAATGTTATCGAATTTACAGGGAATTATTCCAAAATGTACAAAGCTGGTTCTGGATGAAGTCACGATAAAAGATGTTGTTTTCTGCAGGCATAGTTACGGTTTGGGTTTTCGTGCTTGCGAGTAGCAAAAACAGCTTGTTAGTATTAAGGTTCAAAATTTGTGAAAAGTTCTTTTAATTTATTTTTGTAATTGATTGAAATCTGTTTGTCATGTTCTAAAAAAAAGACACGAAATATCTATAGGTTTGTCAAAGATTCTTATTCTTTATTGATTTTTATCCTTCCATAAGTAATCTATAAACACTGAGTTTTTAGCAATCAAATTTTGAATTTTTAATAGTAAAAAAGCTGACTAATTCCAATGTAAGAAAGTCGAAAACTAATAAATATTTAACACAAATAAACTGTTTTAGCAAAATAAAAGTGATAACATGTTTGTATAGGAAAGTTACGGTTTTGAGAATATTTAAATAGACCATGATGTAATGTCAAAATGACTTTGACACGATGTAGGCCCGCTGATCAAACGTACAATGACGTCTTTCACTGCTAGGTGGTATATGGTTGAAAAAAATAAGTTGGAAAAGCAAATAGGCATAAGGTTTTTACTCAATGGGAAACTTTAGATTAAAAAGTGCATGATTAAGAAAGGGGAAATGATCAGGAGAATGAACAGCGGAAAGAAAAACAAAAGAAATTAAAGTAAAAGAGGAATAGGATAAAGAAAAAAACTGAACAAACAAACAATCAAGAAAAGTAAGAAAGAGAAAATAAAATAAAGGGAGACAGACTGACAGACTGACAGACAGACAGACGGACAGTCTAATGAAAGAAAGAGAGAGAGAGAGAGAGAGAGAGAGAGAGAAAACGAGAAGAAAGAAGAATGAAGTAAGGCAAAGCAGAGCGGTAGTCGTAGAAGAAGAGAATGAGGAATAGGAGGAACTAAATGAATATTTACTATGTTTTCCACTAAAATATATACAATACTTCCATGCCAGCCGGTACATGCATGCCACTCATTAAACTACTAATAATATCTTAACCAATCAAACAGCGCGACATCCAAACTCAACGCCCCCATTGTTACGTTACGTCAGTATTTTCAAATTTCAAAGTCATACGAAACTTAATCGTCTTAAAAACGGCTCATATCTCATGAGTTTTAATCATTATCTTAAAAAAGATTGTTTACTTTTCTTGACAACTGTCAAATAAGAACAGTCAACACTAAATCTAGATGAGTATGACGTCATGAGGCTTGCATAATTCAGTTTTTTCTGGCGCTTCATAACATGACATTACTAGTCAGACATATATGGACAGATGATCAAATATTAATTTTAAAAAAAACCTGGATTCTTTTAAGGCAAAACAATGGGTTTAAAAAGAGCTAATACTTTTTAATTGGATTGGACTAAAAACTCGAAAAGAAATGCCTAGTATACAATGGAAAATGTTTACCGGTAGCAAAGCTTTTGATTTTTCGATTACATTGGTTTTTTTTTTACTTTTCACAAAAGGTTTCTAATAAATCTTTTCCTATTTTCAGAATATTTTTACAAGCTTGACATATCTAAAGTGATTCCTAATTGGGGCAAATGAATGATCTATTACTGCTGTCATAGCGGCCATTTTGTGAATTCATTATCCAAGATGGCGGCCACGTCCTTTTGTTATTTCAATCTCTTGGTAATGATTGCCAATCACAAACTTCTGTAACGCAGTTTATGAATGAGACAGAAAACGATAATACTAACAATAAATTCCAGGTATTCATCCCTTAAAATAAAAATGCTATGTTCGACCAACCCAAGATTTGTCAAAAACCATGACATAACGTCAGTTACTAAATAAAGCAAAACTATGATGTCATCAAGTTAAGAGCTGGTTTCTAGGTATTCATCCCTTAGAATAAAAATGCTAAGTTCGACAAACCCAAGATTTGTCAAAAACCATGACATAACGCCAGTTCGTATATAAGACAAAACCATGACGTCACCAAGTTAAGAGCTGTTTTGAAACTTCATGATCATGTTTTAAGTGTTTCTACAATACACCTGTGACGTAGACATTGTCAAGATTGGCGCTTTTGTTGGTTGTCAGTTTCTTACGGAAAGTTTGTTGATTTTATTCTCTAAAGAGGATCACGTTTCGTTTCTTTTATGAGAGGAGGTGTCAAAAAAATCTAAGCATTTTCAGAGATCCTTGGTACCCAGCACATTCGATGCCCTGGTACTCGAGAAGCATTATTAATGGAAATTGAGGGGGGGTGGGAACATCTCCATTATAATAAACCTGAATACCATTAGGCGCGCGTTGCATGCATTAATATTTGATAAAATCACTGAAACATATTTTCAAAATATGTTAAATTTCGGAAATTCTTTTTTCCTTCTTTTTCTTGATCATACCCAAATTGAGCAATTTTTCCTCGTATGTTAGCAATCGGCGAAACTCATTGGTCGTACTTGCCGTTAGATCCATTTTTAATCCATCTTTCGATAAATTCCATTTCCGATTTTGGCGGCCATAATTCAATTGCTTATTATCTTGGATAATTACAAAAACTCATAAATATGTATTAGTGACTATTGATTATTAAGAAGTGCTTCAAAGAGTTTCATAGGAAGGATCTACTGTACTCTTCTTCTTGGCTAATTAGATATGATTATTGCCAAAACGTGTTCACTAATTGAACTAGGTGTCGACCCATTTCGTTTAGAACGACTCGGGTTTAATAAAAAAAAAAGTGCTATAAAGGTGTTACTAGAAGCAAGGGTAATTTTGTCAAGAAGTCTTTCTTGATAAATCGATATCGTACATATGAGGAAGGATTGGCAAATTATCAAAGGCTCCAAGCAGAGAGGATTTCAAATCCGGTGAATAATTAATTCGTACACAGTCAGCAATATCAACACATAACATTATTCTTACAACAAACAATCGAATTTCTTTTAAGCAAATAAATTATTTTGGAGCAGCTAGTTTTCTTAAATTTTAATATCTCAAGAACAAAATTTGATCTTTCGTTTTTGTCTTTTTTCTATTTCCTCTTTGAGTGATATATTTACACTAGCGTGGCGCTTTCCTGGATAACCAGGCGCACAGCCAAGTGATCATTTATATGAGACTTGCCGGTCGTATCTAAATCATATACCGTTATACCTCGGTTATTTTAGAGATGAATATTGATGTTCCACTCCAAGACCACTATAGTTTTATGAGGATTAGTTTCGACTGTCTGAAGAGCATCGACTTGAAATTCACTGTGTGTTTCAGTATAGATTAAACATTGGTCTGGATCCAATTTCAGCGGTTAAATGAAACATATTGAATTTTTTTTCGCACTATAAATTAAATGTCACAGTAGAATTTGAAAACGTCATTCAAGAATTTCATTATGTAGATAAGGGCTAGCTCAAGACGCTCTCAGCTCGCAGGTGGTTTGTCCGATGACGACGGTTCATTGGCTTTACTCTAAACAGATCAATTTAATAAATAATTCTTTTGTAATTCATATCACAGTTTTTTCAAGTGCAGGACTCTCCTAGTTCATATCATTTATGAGGAAGCAAGGAAGAGAGTCAAAAACAGTAAAATGAATGGTACAGAATGCCCTGGATCTGATCGATCAATATCTTTTATAATTCTTGCTGTTTTAAGTTCTTTATCAGGATTGGTAGCCATTACCGGCAATGTCCTGGTTCTCCTCGCCATATACACCACAAGGAGTCTTCGGACAACTTCCAACTTGTTTATCGCATCTTTGGCAGCATCTGACTTTTTGGTTGGTTCCGTCATGGACCCTATTTTGGCTGCCAGAAGTATCAAATACAGCTACCTTGGAGTGAGTTTTAACGATAAAAATCCGTTCAAAAAGGGAGTTGATTTCTTGTGGATTCAAGCAGTTATAGCAACAACGTTTGGCCTTATGGCGGTTAGTGTTGACCGATATGTCGCCATAACAAAGGTTTTTCTCTACGATTCAATGTTTACTTCGCGTCGTTCGGGGTATATCATCACTTTCATTTGGATTTTTTCGTTTGTTTTTGCTTCTTTGAGACTTTTTCTCCCGGATAGTAAATTAGCCCTTCTTTGGGTGTCCACTGCGATATTATCATGCGGAATCCCTTTTACAGTGACTGCGTATTGTTACTTGGCTATTTTCAAGGCAGCGAGAAAGCAGCTGAAAAGAATTGTGAACGAAACTACAGCTAAAGAAACAAGAAGGATTGAAGAGGCACGTCATCGAAAGACAGCTTGGACCATTGGGATTGTTATAGCTCTTTTCTTTTTCCTTTGGATTCCAAGTCTAATTGTAGCGTCGATCAACTTAACATTAGAACAAGGCTGTACGAAGGAAAATTTTTCTAGAACAGTGTGGATTTGGGTAGAGTGGGTTGCCTATAACAGTTCTGCGGTAAACCCATGGGTATACTCCATGAGAAGTGCAGAGTTTCGAATAGCTTGTAAACAAAGTTTAGGGCTTCAAAAAACTAGAATTATTCCAGAAGAAATGATTTCAAGATCGAAGGCTCGACCAAGTGTCATCGATTTGGGAACTTCGAACCCCAGTCCTAGCAACCGAAAAGACTCACAGATTCGGACCAGTCCAGATGATAGTCAGGTTAATAAACAATTAAGATTTAAGGATTGCAATTTTCTTTTGCCTCCGGTAGTATGAATAAAAAAAGGAAGGAATGATAAAAGAAAAGAAGACTGACAGAGATATTCAAGAGAAAGAAAGAAAAGATGACGATAGAAAAGAAAAAAAGAAAGATAAAAAATAGAAAATAGAAATTTATATCGAAAATTGAGCCACAAGATAGTACATATTTCGGACTAAGAACAAATCATAAATTATTCATTTTAGTGAAAAACTGACACCATTTCCACTGCATTAGGAATTCATTTTGTTCACTCAATGCTGTAAAGTAATAGACAAGATTGCCTTTAGTACTCGAGAAAACTGGACGTTTACGTTTTTAAGAACTTAAAAGAGACAAAACAAACACGTGTATATTGGCTGGTGTAAATTTATAATAGGGTGACAAACATTTCTTTAGCTCTTCACAGAAAGTACAATTGAGAAAATAATAAGAGAAGACAAAAAGGAATTATAATCTTTTTTTTTCCTTTTTTTTAAGAAACAAAAAATAATATTTCATAATTTAATGTTTTGGTTTTCAAAATTGTCTTTGTTATTAGCCTTGTTTCAAGGATCTCTTATAATTGAAGCAGAATTTTAGTTTTAGGAAACTATAAATTAAAGCTGAAGTGAATTTTATTGAATGCAAGGAAAGAAAGAAGTAATAAAAAAGCGACGTTCAGAAGGTATGTATATAGGATTACCCTTAATGAAAACCGATAGCTTTAATCGTTTGAAACCTAGGAATTATTGGTTTTGAAACATAGTCTTTTATAAGGAGCAGTGAATTTAAATGATAATAATCGTAAAACGGTTGATTAGTTGTAGTAAAGATAATGAGATCAAGACGATTAATTAAGTTCCTTATAATTACAGACGCATGCATATAATTTTTTTTTCATTGTAAAAATGTATTGTTATCATGAAAGAACCCGAAAATAAATTTCACTTTCCTTGTTCTGATACTCATGACAGTATGCAATATTTTCTGACGGCTCTGGTTTATTAGGTTTTTTCCCACAATTTTTTATTTTCCTGCTTTCTCGAACGACTGACAGAACAGAACAAAACAGAACCAGAAGCAATCAGTGAAAATATTATATATATACTAGTTATACAATGGTTTCGAGTGGCATACCGTGGAATATCCCACGAGTCACTTGTAGTTTCTAGTATACACACAAGCCTTTGTTTTGCGAATTAATGTCTAAAAAGTGACAGAATTATAATAGAGAGAGGATGATCCAGTACTATCCCATCATGCATTGCGATTGAGATATAACACTTTCCCATTTAACACAGCTGAAATGAATATTTTCGAAATTGAAAAATCAAAAGTAGAGTGTATGTCATACCTTTTAGCCATATCTGTTTTGTAAATCCTTCAAGACATTTAGAGGTATACTGGAGTAATTTGGAGTAATTTAGGTTCAGCACAGATCCTACACTAGCTGGCTACTCAGTTTTGTTTGCCAAATTAGTCGAACATATCTTCCTCAAATGCTAAAGCAACACCTTAGTATTAGTATTACTATTCGTAGAAGTATCGTCACAAAAAAGATGCACATACTGAACCGGAGTTGAAACAAAAACTCTAATAATCACGCCGAAGGGACTTGGTATAGTACTGGATCCTCCCCTGGAAAATGTCCATGTGGGGTGCTTTATTCTGGTCTACAAGTAAGCCGTGTTATATATATATATATATATATATATATATATATATATATATATATATATATATATATATATATATATATATATATATATATATATAGCGTGGAGTTGATTGCCAGCGCTATATTATACACTATATAGATTCGAACAATGAGGAATTTTCTCTGCATTTGTGCATTAATGGATACAGAGATATTTTTTATTTTAATTTTTTTTCATGTTTTTGCATCCAATTGTTAGGATAAACCTATTCGCTGGCATTCTTTTTCTCGACTTTGAGGGACAGTTTGCATAAATACAATAGCTTGTTATCCGGCTTTCACTGCCAATGAAACTATTGCGTTAAGGTATCAGGATATGATTAGGACCCCTATACGCGCTACCTCAAATTTCGCACGGGCTTTACAATATATTGTCATAAAAGTATACATTTTCTGAAAGCTAAATAAATGTAGTTTTCAAACATCTACTTAAAACTGTTTGTTTTAGAACATAAAAAAGTTATTGGGCTCAAAGTGACATCCTATGTCGATCAAAAGTACATTAATTTAGCATCTCTGTGGACTGAATGAGCTTCAAAACGCTGTCTGAGAATGTTGATATCTTTTTTAGATCGCGCGCAATGACACGTTAATCCGGATGTTTGAAATTTCGATGGCTATTATTGCAAAATAGACAATATCTTATAAGGAAGAAAATAAATTCAAAAATCTGGAGAAACCCAATAACTTTTTTTTCTGTTGCAAAACAGAAAATTCTAAATTGATTTTCGAAAACTACGTTTATGTAGCTTCCAGTAAATGTACACTTTTATATAATAATACTGAAAAGGCAGCACGAAATTTGGAGCTGTTTGTTGTTTTTAAAATATAGCCAATCGAAATTGTTTTGGCAACGAACGTGACGGAGTTTGATCTTGACAAACATAGGTCACGCGCACGCTGTCACGCTATATGCGCAGAACAGATGCGCACGAACAATGCCCGCGAACATCATTAACAAGCTTTGGTATTAAATTTTGTATTCGAAGTTTCAGTATATTCCGGTGGTTTTAAGTGACAGTTTTCTGATTAATCACCTCTTACTCAACTAAACTTAATTGTTTTTACAAAGCTTAGATTTCTTTATATTTTTTTCTCTCGATATTGAATTCATTTCTTACGTCTAAATTTTGTTTGTACAAGCGAGCACACATCGTGGGCTCAAACTGAATGTTTAATACACACTAACGCTCTAAGTTCGTATAGACTGTTAACAGTCCCTCTTTTCCCTCCTAACTCAGTCGAGTCGGGTTTTTTTCCTGCCTTGGACGCGAGGGAGTGGGGGCGAGTTTGGAGCGGCATGCAGGGAGAGGAAAAGTAGAGACTGTGGACAACACAGAGAAATGAATTACGCGTTGAACACACACAAAATTCCCATTGGTTGAAAATGATCGATCTGTCAACGAGCTGTCAAACTCCAGATCCAGCTGATTACTAGTATTAGCACCGCTATTTCGAGCCGCCGGGTTTTCAAATTAAAACTGATCGCAGCGGCAGTCAAACCTACTGCAATTCGCTGGTGAATTCGTTCTAAATCATCGACGACAGACGTGTTTGTAGTCGACCCGTAGTCGAATCTTGCTGATAATTCTTTAGTCTTCTCCACAGTCGTCAATGGGGAGGGAGATTACTACGAACACTGGCATTAAATAGAGCCCTGCAAAGGAGAGCAGTGATTCTTGTGCGATCTCAACATTCTCAACAAGCCCGCACGAAGAACAGTATAAACTGTTTGATTAGTTCGGCTCTTCTTTTTGTATCGGCTCATACCTTTCAGGGGAAATCAGATTCCTACAGCTTTAGGCGCAAAATACCCCGAGTTTGAAGCGCAAAAGATAAGCCAGTCAGCTGGACAGGAATTAAGGAAAGATATATTAAAAATGTATTGAAAATATCCCCAGAAACACCGAAGACATATAATTCACACACTTTTATTTATATATATTTTTTGGTGTCTCAAGAATATCGCATGTTCGTACTTTTGAAAGTAATTTTAATTCAAACTTTATTGTATAACTGTAAAACTATCAGGCGAAACGGTATTATAAACATATCCTAGACTAGTCGGAGCCGTCATTGACAAGTGTTTGACAAGTGTGTTGTCCACTGTCCCTACTTTTCCTCTCACCGCGTGCCGCTTCAAACTCGCCCAACTCCCCGCACGTCCAAGGCAGGAAAAAACCCGACTTGACTGAGTTAGGAGGGAAAAGAGGGAGTGTTCACAGTCTAAAGTCCGTATAAAACAATAGACAGTTTACTGCCATCTTATGAAATGAAATTTGTTTGTTATTGAAAAATATGGTCCTTCCTTGCTACTTCCTGCTTAGAATGACAGAATAATGACCAACTTTTGATAGTGCAGTAGTACTAGTTAAGGCACGTTACTATGACTTCAGTAGATAAATAATGACAATGAACAACTGCTCTAATTATTTTGCCCAAAGTATCTGTAAGCAATTTGCTCACGTTCCAGACCGAGGATTCGTATGTCAAAAATTAGAAAACAATTCGTTGCTTAGCAATCTTTATTCCGTTTTGAATCACGAAATGTTGCAATGCACTTCGATACTAACTAAGTTCTTAAGGTTGTCATTGGTATCTAAGAGACGTCACTTTTGTGTATTTTACTGAAAGCTAAATTTTTCGATCTTAATAATTCTGCTTTTCGTATTTTCCTATATGATATTCGCATGAGAATACCCTGATCGACAACAAGAGACTCTTCTAAAACCATCCAAACTGCATGCGCTGTGCCAAAACAAGTAGATATGTAGAGAGCCTTCTTGATGTTCTTAAGATCAGGATAAGAAGTTTGTTTGTACGCCAGACGATTCTTGTCACAGTTAGGAGAGGAACCTATCAAAAAGTACTTAAACACAGGATAAATAACACGACCGTTGGTTTGGCACAATTAGGGAAGAGACTTATAGAACACCAGGTGCCTGTGATAAGATGTCTGTTGATTTGCACGCTAATCAAATGCTAAACTTATCCAGGTCGAGCACATGATATATTTTCAAACACGTCTAGCATATACTAGGAACACATATTGTTAACCAAGAAGTTACATACCTACATTTTAATTGGACTCCCCAATAGGGCTTTTCAGGCCAATTAACAAGCAATAATGAAAATATAAACTATTAAGTTAACAACATGTCCGGCCTCTTCCATCATGTTTGCACTTCTTCTTGTCGACCGTTTCTTTTTTTTTTGTTGGCCGTTTTTTTTTTTTGGTTTGCCGCTTTTTTGTTTGATGTTTTAAAAACGGGTTTTGAGCCTCTCCTTAGTAAGGCAAAATCCTGGCAACGTCCCTGCTAGACATATAATAACCATCTATAATGTAACTCCCGTAACGTGATGGGTATACATAAATGTGTTCACCAATACTAAGTAAACTAACCATTAGCGATAATGATAAACATGAGACACTAGCAGCTTGAGAGATAAAAATCTACGACCAAAATATATAAACAAACAGACAGACGGACAGGTGCAAACAAACTTGTAGACTTTTCAAGCTTTTTGGGTTCACAAGAAAGAAACAAACTGAGATTAAGTTTTAATTTGGTAACCCTCCCCCTTAACCCCCCCCCCCCCCCCTTCCATGGCGTACAATCTCCATTTCCTTTTTCCTCGTCTCCCAGGAAATTTGACTAAATATGATGATTATGATAAAGGTTTATTTTAGCGGAAGAATTCAGGATTACAATTTAGGTTTCCATTTTTTTCTCCCCCGCCATATCCACCAGATATTCCAGTACATTTTACCCAACCTTCAATTCACTATTTTGCCATAACCCTTAAATATGATTCATTCTAAATATACTTCTACTCTATGGCTTTCCTGATCGATGAGAACCTTTTTGAGAGGGGAGGAGGGAGGTTCAATACCCTGAAAGCAAAGGTTATTTTTCTTCCCCTCCGTAACGCTGAGCGGCAGGATGGAGGGCAGAAAAAGACCTCTGCAACCAGGGTAGGGGTTCAAAAATTTTAACTTAAAAGTGCAATATACAAATCCTGGATTTCTGAATAACGTGTAAACCGACTTACATAACAACTCCGAAGGTAGTTTTTGTTTGGATGGGAAAGATAATAACATCATCTACAAAATGGTTTTATCTCAGACGTTAATATTCTTGGAATGTCAAAAGATGGAATTCGTAGCTTGGTAAATGAAGCCGGTTTAGACAAAAATAAAGTGTCCTGGATTGTGAGTTTTATCATTTAAAACCATGTTATTTATAAAGTGCATAGACATCAACGTCCAATGTGCCTTCGTTGTCGTCTTCATAACTATTGACAAGATCTTCTCCATACCACAGCCTGAACTCTTGTCCTGCTGTTACTTGTAATGGTGGGTCTATCTCAGGCAGGATTATTTCTGGGTCATTGCTTGTGACTCCTGGGAGATTGTAGTTCGCATATGGTGTCACGTATGATTGGTTTGGGGAGATGATTTGGTTAGACGTATTGGTGATGAAAACTGCAAGGTTAGGACCACAGCCAAACTTTGTGATCTCATAGCCGGGCTCAGTGATCCAGCATGACATCCCACCAGAGATATAGACGAGCTTGAACTTCAAGATTTGACCCGACTGATTGGCATTGAATGTACCGAATTTGTCATTCCTGGCCTCGACATGAACTGGATTGGAGTTAAGTTTAATCCACTCTAGAAAAAAGATGATGACAAGGATTTTTTTCAGTAACATATTTGGGTATTTTAGCACCTATATTTATGTGGCAAAGAAAGAAACAAGCAAGCAAGCAAACAAGAAAGCGAGCAAGCGAGCAAGGAAACAAAACAAAAAAACTAAGTAACAAACAACAAGCAATCAAAAAAACAAATAAGCAAGCAAATAATGAAGAAGACAAGCAAAAAAAAAAAAAAAAAACACAAATAATTAAACAGCAGTAGCAGTAGAGTGAATAATGTGATCGTCCGGGTGAAGGTAGTCTTGAGAAAGACTATTGTTTGTGGAGATTGACGTTTCGACAACCTGATCAGTGGAAGTCATCTTCAGAGTACAGTGGTGAATGAAAGACAGTGCGGGATGGTATTCATAGCTCTGGTGGTACGGTCGCAACATAAACAGTAATTAGTCGATATTGGCTATAGTCGCGTCGGTATAGTCGCAAGTAGTGGTCTTTTGTTTTTAGGTAGCGTAAGTGTGATCACAAAGTGATAGTCGATTGTTCTTCAGTAGCGTCATCGATCTGTTTGAGATCATGGATTAGTCTTTCGTAGGGTACCGGTTGAGGTTGCTGCGGTTAAGTGGTTTTGTTCTAAGTTGGTGAACCAACTCTCAAGTGAAAGACGTTGATGGTAGTTAGTGCAGTATGTAATGCCTGTAACAGAGTCCCAGTCAATAGTATGTCCAGTATGTCAAGTTAGTCAAGATATGTCAAGGCAGTGTGTCAAGATATATTATATATATTTATATTATAATCTTATATCATAGCATAGTACAGCATAATTCTTTAATTCGTCTTTTAGAAAAGCCTGTAAATATTCGTTTTATCAGCATAGCATAGTCCTTTCAGTAATCTTTGTAAAGAGCCATTGAGCTTCCGGAAATGGCGCTATATAAATGTTAATTGTTATTATTATTAAGTTAGCTAGTATGTCTTTTTTTTGCTATTTGATCACAAAGTAATTAATCTCATATTACCGCTGTTTTGTGCTGCTTTGCAAGTGTTTTGAATTCCATTTTGACGTACTGGCTAGAAAGAGATTGAAACAAAATAAAAACAAAAAATTATATAAGAATAAGAGAAGGAAGATAAGAAAAAGAAGAAGAAGAAGAAGAAGTAAGAAGAAGAAAAATCAAGAAGCAAAAGAACTGGAGATATAAAGAGTAAAAAATAAATAAAGAAAAAAGCCAAAGCGGTTTTCATGAAGATCTGGTTCTGTCGTGATGTTTTAAACCGTGCGACTTTGCCTGAAGGCATCTAGCTAGACGCATTAATTTTTATGATGACTATATGTTTGTTTGAAAGAAAAGCCATATCAGTACAGAGTTAATCTATTCGGATTTAAACCCAGTTGCCAAACCAAATAATCTATAAAAAAAACTTTCTCATTTCTTTCATGTTAATACTGGCATACGTTCGGGGTTACGGGTTGAGTGACATCAAAATGATAAAATTGATATCCCCACTCCCACCAGTGGCCAGTGAGGATACGATTTTTATCAACACTGGTGGTGTCAAATTTCGACCAAAGTCAAATTCTCCATTATTTTTCATTGAAGATTTCATATAATAAACAGAACATTACATGGCCGCTTGGAGATGCGAATTTCATCTTCTCGTGCTGGTATTATCTCTGACTCGTTCGCTGCGCTCACTCGTGAGAGATAATATCAACACTCGGAGATAAAATTCGTATCTCCGCGCGATCATGTAATATCCTCTATGTATGAGATCCACTCCTCCCAATATCTGGAACTAAACTATTTATAATTAAACCCTATTAAACATAGTGTACTGGTAAAATGCACGAAATTAAACATTGAAAAAGTCAGTTCACATATACCATACCATATTCTCTACAATCCCATAAAAGTTAAATTCCATACTGGGCCTGAAGTAAGGAAGGTTGGTGTTTACGTCAGCAGTAAGAAGTTGACAGAGTTTGGATGCTCCACTCGAGCTGGCTGCCATGTTAAACGACAAACACTGGTCATGTTTGAGGCATTTGAAGGCACAGTGAAAAGGGTTTTCCACTTGAAAGGTCCGGAAAGGCTGCACTGCCAACTTATGAGAAAGATGCACAATAAATATTGCCTCTCTGGATGAAGGACCTCTAATCACCAATGGTATTATTGCAGGAATGTAACAACAGAATAAAACGAATGAAAATATCAATAAGGGAGCGTATACTTTCTTCATCTTGATTTGTACTTGCTAGACTGGAAAGCAAAGACAATGAAGTCTATTTTGAACTTCCTGTTTCAAATCACGTTCCATATATGATGCCCTAGGCTTTGTACGTTTGTACGTACGGTCGTGAAGATGTTTCGTCGTCAAGGCCCTTGGAACTTGTCTCATCAGTTTTGTATGAGTAAATAGTAAAATTCAATCTGCCAATTTACTTATATAAAAATGAAAGTACTGATGAGACTAATGCAGTCGCTACTATCATTTTCTTGGTAGTGACCTGTGTGTACTGTAGTAAAAAGGATACTCTATAAACAAGTATCTTTCCACGCTGATGAAAATATTTAAGCTGTAATTGGCAGCACTTGAAGCATAAAAAGAACAGTCCAAACCAAAACATTCAGTAAATACTGATCAAGCTTTTTATTTGCATAATGTGAAGAACATTTGATTTATAATTGATAACCCATACGGTTAGTAGTGGGACTTTAAAAGCCAGTGCAAAGAGGAAAGGCATGAGTATATATATATATATATATATTGGTGTGGTTTAATCTGTGACATACAGTATCCACATTTATTATATACATTTATTATTATTTAATCCTGTGTAATATATGTTCGTTCGTTCACTTTTCCCAACCAATCATAATGCGCGCATCGCTTTTTCACGTGTGAGATAAACGATACGTCCAATCAGAAGCCATGTACGGTTTTTCTTTATGATCACGTGTGAGAAAAACGATACGTCCAATCAGAAGCCGTCAGCAACGGGCTGCTCTTTCATGTGAGACTTTCGACTAAACTAGAAAGTTTTTATTTCAAAACATGAATGAAACTATATTTTAGACGAAAAAACCAAGAGAAAAACGATGAACTGCCTATAGTAAAGCGGAGAAAAAGCTGCCTGATCATGAGATGTAAATCTATTGGAAAAACTTAAACAACAACAAGAAAGGCAGCTTCAGTTGCTTTTGTAAGAAGACGACTTCGGGTGACCCAAACTAGAAATTTTGAGTTCAAAATATGGATGAAAATATAATTTAAACGACGAAACCAAAGAGAAAATCGATGAAATACCAATAGTAGAGCGGAGGAAAAGCTGAATAAGTTTTTATTATGTTTGCAAAATAGCGTTGTAAAATGGAGAATTATTGCAATATAATTTTTAGTTTGCAAACTGAGCTTTTTTAAAAAACTTTGTAAACTAAAATAGTCTATAATTCAAACCAATCTCGGTATGAATATAATGAAAAGAAAACACCATGGAAAGTGTTTTGTACAGTTTTTATTCACTCGTTGTTTCATATCATAAAACTCATCCGCTCGAAGACTCGCTTGTTCGTTTTATGATACTTCACAACTGTACGCGCGCACTTTCCATGAAGTAATCTCTATTTATAGCTAATGATAGAGTAAAGTCTGACGATAATACCAAAAAGTTGAGCTTATTTTCCTAATTATAGCATTATTTATGAACAGATATGAGAAATTCATAATGGGGGGTTGAAACGTGTAACCGAGGTGCGATGCTCCGGAATACTCAGATGTTTTGTCGCCTGATGAATTTCTTCTCAGTATAAAGCATTCCCTTGCTTTAAAACCCCTAAAAACTAATATTAAAGACAGATATTTTCAAATGGTTCATTTAGAGATTCAGTAAATTTCCTCTGAAAGCAAGTAAATTATGTGAAGAGTTTGATATGCGATTGAAGCGGCCATCTTGAATCAAGCCTAACATTCCAAATATAGTATTATATGTGAATAATCTGGAGCATGGTGATGGTGTCACACGTCTCAACCGGTCCCCTTATGAGTTTCTGCAAATATACAGTCATTGTCAAAAAGGTTGTCCTGTGAAAAAAGACTTAACGACCAAAAGAAGTATCACGTGATGATTTGTTTATTTGTTTTAAACGATATAAATTCTGGTTTCAAACTCTATAATGAGTAACAATGAACAGAGAATAATAATTATTAACTCTACTTATACGAGCATTGCTGGTGTCGAGCATTTAGAGCGAGTGTATTAGGTATCACGTGCATGACATTTACTTTGGTTTAAATGTCTTTTTTTTGGTGAACAACATTAATGACATTGACTGTATATTTCAGATTCCAAATTAAAAACAAAAGTTTTTTCTTTTCAAAAAAAAAAAAAAAAAAAGTGTCTCAAATATTTGCTCTGGTGTTTTAAAGGAACTAACTGCTCTTAACCAATTAGAAGGAAGGAAGTTTTCCTCTGTATATACCTATTTCCAAGAATGTTGTCGTATTATAGACAAAATATATATCTCAATACTAACCTCCGTGTTCTTGGCGAGAATAACGCAGCAGAAACTCGAGTCATTCCCGCTATTCTTGGATCTTGGAATGACCTTTCTCTTATCGCTTATCACGTCGACAACCTTCTTTGAAATATGCATATTTAATTCAATCTAATTATAAAACGCGTAAACATCAGCGTCCAATGTGCCTACGTTGTCGACTTCATAATTATTGACAAGATCTTCTCCATACCACAGCCTGAACTCTTGTCCTGCTGTTACTTGTAATGGCGGGTCTATCTCAGGCAGGATTATTTCTGTGTCATTGCTTGTAAATCCTGGGAGAGAGTAACCCATCCAAGGGTTGACGTGCTCAGGGCCTGGAGAAACAACGTCGTTTGCTTGGTTGGTAATGTACATTGCAATATTAGGACCACAGCCCAACTTTGTGATCTCATAGCCGGGCTCAGTGTTCCAGCATGACATCCCACCAGAGATATGCACGAGCTTGAACTTCAAAACATGCCCAGAGAGAATGGCGTTGAATGAACCGAATTTGTCATTCCTGGCCTCGACATGAACTGGATTGGAGTTAAGTTTAACCCACCCTGAAAAAACAATTGGAAAATGTAGTGCTGATGCTGTAGACCAATACAAATCGGACTCTAAATATACATCGTCAAAAGATATATCAAAACTTTCAAACAGGTAGACAAATAAATAAGCAATCGAACAAGAAGTAAGTGATTTGTTATGTTATCCAATGTTATCCCAAGTGGGTAAAAAGAGTTTATTTATACCACCAAAAATTTACATTATGATGAAATTAATTAATGAACTGAAATTAACTAAGAATATTGATTACCTAGAGTCATTAAGAAACTAATCGAGCTAGGTAACACAAATTTATAAATACCAAGCCGGAAAAATAAATGTAAAATAAGCTCTTAAGACAGAATACTGATGAAGAGATTAGAGGAAGTTTGAATGTGTTCACTCTCTAATATTCAGCTCGTTCACATGCCCTAAATAATCTTAAGTTTTTGGGGCTTTGGGATCAGCATAAAATAAACTATGTAGGTTTGCTATTGAGCGCTATGCGAATAACTGTTTATCTTAGATATCACTTACCACAGTGTTTTCCTCCGGTATTCTGTCGACATTCACACTTGTAATTGCCAGTCCAATAAAACAAGTGCAACGTTCCCCCATTCCTGCAAGGGTTGAGCACGTCTCGTTCCTGTCAAAATGAAAAGAAAGTAAGTAAAATAAAGGAAGCAAGGAAGCAAGGAAGCAAGGAAGCAAGGAAGCAAGGAAGCAAGGAAGCAAGGAAGCAAGGAAGCAAGGAAGCAAGGAAGCAAGGAAGCAAGGAAGCAAGGAAGCAAGGAAGCAAGAATCACTATTTTTTGGAAAGGCTAATTTTAGTGATTTGTTATGAATGCATGCATGTGTACATAAAGTATACATAAATTAGGAGCAAGTGTGGCTGATTTGCTAAATGCGGCGCTGCCTGCTATTAAACGAGAGGTCCGCATAGTTTGATTCTTCGTAATCAGTCATTGATTTTAGTATGAATTTGTTTTGCATAGTTCAATCAACCTATATATGGCGTTTAATATATCGTATCATCGGTATCAAGCACATGAAGAACCATTTCCTTGAAAAAGAGTCATTGAAATATAAAAATCAAAGTGAACAATATTTTCTACTTACCATTTGCACTTCAATGATGTGATAATGAAACTTAGTGTTTGGTCTCATGTGTCTGATATCAGGGCTGTACTTGTCAACAGTAAAAAGTTGACAGAGTTTCAATCCTCCAATAGAATTGACCGCTATGTTAAACGACAAACACTGGTCATGTTCAATGCATTTGAACGTACAGTCAATCGAGTTACTGACGTTGTAGATCTGAAACGAAGTGGCGTACGGCTGGTGTAGATCATCGATAACAAATCGTGCTTGTTTGAGGAAACGACCACGAGCAAGGAACTGGATTGAAGTTGGAAACCAGTAGAACAAAATAGACAACAGAAAGAGCAAAGTAGAGAGTCTTGGTGGCTTCATCTTTAGATGACTTAGGTTCAAAATTGATATTTTACCTTTAAGCTTCAACGTAGACAAAGTGAATGAATCTCTATGTGAATATTCTTCCATTTATACCGACAAACATCAGTTGTTTATATTTTGAGGTTTCTCAATTTTCTAATTTCTCGAATATTCATTTTTGAACAAAGTGTTTAGATGATGATAATTAAGTTTTTGTTCAAGTAATTTCCAATAATAATGGATAATATTAATAATAAACTTCTAATTTGGTTATTGTTCAGTGGTGTGGTACTACAACTGACCTCCCGACACTCCAAAGTAAAAAAGAATCCTTAACAAGGGTCTCAATTTATTTTATTTGGGGTTCTTTGGGATCGGGATTTCTGTGGCAGAGATTCTAATAACTGTGTCTTCCTTAGTTTAATCCTTGCAATCCACAGGATTCCCGCTAAAAAATCCTAAAGATTTCCCAAAAATATAGTATTTTGGTTGATGAAATAGTAAATTGTTTTGTTTTTCTTTGACAAATAGATTCTATTACTTACGTCATTTTACCATATATGGCAATATTTGTCGTACTTAGAAGATTTTTCATGATTGCGTAACCAATACGCCCTCAATCACGTTCACAATTTAAGAATGTTTTCGAACTTTCTTTTAGTTTCATAAAGTGAATTGTATAACAATGTTTATTATAACTTATTACTATTTGTTTTTATTGAATCTGCTTGATTTGTTTTTCATTGTCACCTTGAATCCTACTCGATGTTAACTGGTTTCGGATCAAGAGTAGAAAATCCTCATAAAAACGTTTAGTTCATAATTAGTTTACGAATAGGTTTCGTAAAAAATCCTGAAAAGATGATCAGTCTTAGAAACATCCTAATCGTGAAGGTAGAAACAATCTCAAAGATCGAGATACAGACTGGATTTTTTACTTTATTTTTTTTGAAATCCGCATATATATGCACTAAATGATTTTTCGTTCTCAAACTAATTAAAAATTCATAAGCTGAACAAGGTAATGAACCAGCCTACCACCTCCTTCTTTCCTTAACTTTTCGGTGTTTGGAACCCTGATGAAACACTCGTACTCGTTTGTCCGTGGTCATCTATCACTTCACGAATTGGACAAATTCTCCTCCTTTCTTCTCTCCTCAGTACTCTCCTCTGAATTATAATTTTTTAGTGTAACGCCAATTATTAACAATATCAGTCCCACAATTTAAGAATGTTTTCGAAATTTCTTTAAGTTTCACGAAGTAAATTGTATAATAATATTTAAGAGTAACTTATTGTTTGACTCACTTTTTTGTTTTTATTAAATCTGCTGAAATTGCTTTGTTTTTCATTATCACCTTGAACCCTACTCGATCCCCGCTGATGTCGCACAAAGAGCTTACAAACCTGATTATAAGGTAGTTATTTCATAATTTGCAATTGTTTATAATAATGAATTACATAATATCTAGAAATCCTGAAAGACGATTAAAAACACCTTTTAAAACATCGTAAAATAATAGAAACTAGAAGAAAGCTACTCGAAGGCTACTCAGTAAAGCTTGTCACAATTCCATGCTATATTCACTGCGTGATTTGTTCTAACATTGTTATCTATCAACAAGGATATTTTTTTAAGGAGGGGGCACACTATTTATGTTCAAGACATTTACAAACTCAACCACCAATAACGCAGTAGATATTACCTCATCTGGGGAGGGGGGGGGGGAGGGGTTGCGCTCTATCTCTAGATCCTTCCCTGATCAGGTCGTGTACCACTGAATGTCAATATGTCGGATAGTGGGCTAGTAAACTCGTACATCCTGACAAATTCTAAGCCCGTTGTAATTCGTTCTAGCCCTGTTTAACTGATCTTAGAAAGTTCACACCTATTAGTTAGTTTTTCTGGCTGTTTTTGTCAGACTCTTCTGATTGGTTGAGAATGGAGGCAATATTGATTTGTAATCTAGAAAGTTAGGAGAATGATTTCCACACCCAAGCATATCACTTTTTATACCGTTAGGTTCTTTCTTTTTCTGTCCTCTTCATGCAGTACGCATGCAGCAAGTGTGTGTGAGTGTGTCTGTCTGTCTGTCTGTCTGTCTGTCTGTGTGTGTTTGTGTGTGTGTGTGTCTGTGAGGGTGTGTCTGTGTGTGTGTGTCGTGTCTGTGCGTGTTTAGTTTAGCATGTTTATTTCCTTGATTTTGACGTCCTATGCATAAAGTGCATAGAGTTCAACGTCCAATGTGCCTACGTTGTCGTCGTCATAACTATTGATAAGGTCTTCTCCATACCACAGCCTGAACTCTTGTCCTGCTGTTACTCGTAATGGCGGGTCTATCTCAGGCAGGATTATTTCTGGGTCATTGCTTGTGAATCCTGGGAGAGAGTAACGCATCCAAGAGTTGACGTGCTCAGGGCCTGGAGAAACAACGTCGTTTGCTTGGTTGGTAATGTACATTGCAATATTAGTGCCACAGCCAAACTTTGTGAACTCATAAACTGCTGGCCAACAAGTCAATCCACCAGAGATATAGACGAGCTTGAACTTCAAAATATATCCAGAGTGAATGGCGTTGAATGTACCGAATTTGTTACCCCTGCCTTCCACATGAACTGGATTGGTGTTAAGTTTAATCCACTCTGAAAAGATAATGTCGAAATACAATAATTTTAGTAAATGTAAATCGATAAAAGAGACAGTAGCAGGATTTTGCAAGATAGTTTAATATCGCAGCTTGTTTGATTATTGGAAATAGAATTCGCACATATTCATTTAATGTCTTAGGAGCGCTCGCAGTGTATTTACTTGCGTGATTTTCTTATTAATTATTTGTCACAACCTACCCTGATACAGAGCACGTTTCTCGAGTTTTTCTGTTACTGCAATTTTCAAATTTCGTGGCCGCCAGTCATAAATATAAAAGGTACCGACTGATTATTTTTGATTGATGGAAGCGATAAACCAAATTTCAGCGTGCAGCTCGCAACTACCGAGTTCGCATGTTTATGAAAATAGCAGTAATGAAATTAATGTAAGTCTGTAATCTGAACAGGGCCTACAAACATCTACTGATTGATGAAATTTCACTTACCACAATATTTTCCGATATTCAACGCCAAACATGCACACTGGAAGTTCCCCGTCCAATAGAACAAAATTAATGTTCCTGCATTCCTACAAGGGTTCAGTATCCCTTGTTCCTGTTAAAATAAGAAGAAGCGAGTAAGCGAAAAGCAAGAAAAGAATCAAGGATGCAGGTAAAAAATTAAGTTCTAAATGTCTTGAGATTTTTTTTAAAGAAAAGTTCTTTATAAGAAGCAAACAAAATAAATTCATGAAATGAAAACTTTTCAGTAGTTCGAGTTTATTAATAAGGTATTTATTTATTTCGTTTTTTTTCTTGCATGGACAATTCCCTATGTTGGTTTGAGCTAAACAAGGAGCCACCTTGAAATAATATATTTCAAAATGTTTAAGTGTCTGGCAAAATATTTATTAAGGTATTTATTTATTTCGGGTTTTTACTTGCAACAATTCCATATGTTGGTTTGAGCCAAACAAGGAGCCACCTTGACGCTTATTATTGGCAACCCTGACTTCAATGCTTATTACGATAGTCATCCATGGAGATGCACTTAATTGATTGACGTAGCTCAATTAAATAAGTTCGGCCATTGTTAAATAAATTGTGCCGTGAATCAACTCTTCTCTTTAAGCGCAGCGGTTTTTCATTTCCACTTGGGGTGCTTGACTGTTTGATAAAGTATCAGTTGTTTTCGTCGTAGTGTCGTAACAGAGTAAAAATAACATTAAAATATTTTTGTTTCCTAAACTTGTTCAAACTTTAAATTGAAGGTAATCTCCTCTTTGAAAAAAAAAAAAAAAAAAAAAAACTACAAAGCTAATATATATATTTGTGAAAATAATATATAAACTTTTATCGATATCTCACATCATTCTAATTAATGTGACCGGGATGAGGAGTAGAAATAAAATGAAATCTTTTTCCTTTTTTCTTTTTTCTTTTGGCTTACATTGTCGCGTATTGAGGAGTTCAGTTTGAGCAAAATCAGATATCACTGTAGAAAATTTGATAAAAACGAGGACTGTATTTAACTTACCAAACCAACATCAACGTGATGATAGTTGAACTCAGCACTTGGTGCGAAGTTACTAGAGGCGTTGTACTTGTCAGTAGAAAGAAGTTGACAGAGTTTCAATCCTCCAGTATCATTGACCGCTATGTTAAACGACAAACACTGGTCATGTTCAATGCATTTCAACGTACAGTCAATCGAGTTACTGACGTTGTAGATCTGAAGCGGTGTTGTGGACAGCTGGTGAAGAACATCGATAACGAATCGTGCTTGTTTGAGGAAACGACGACGAGCAAGGAGCTGGATTGAAGGTGGAAACCAGTAGAACAAAATAGACAACAGAAACAGCAAAGTAGAGGGCCTTGGTGGCTTCATCTTTAGATGGCGTAGGTTCAAAATTGATAATTGACCTTTAAGCTTCAACGTAGACAAAGTGAATGAATCTCTATGTGAACATTCTTCCATTTATACAGACAAACATCAGTTGTTTATATTTTGAGGTTTCTATGTGGTAACTAAGTTTTTGTTCAAGTAGTTCCATTATCGTATATTAGTATAAATACAAAGGTGATTATACGAAATCGCGCGCTCTGATTGGTTTTCTATCTCGGATTATCAGCCGATAATCACCTTTTCGGACAAAATGGCTGTCAGCAGTCGTTTTGTCACAGTAAGCGAAGAGGAAATTTCTTTTTTGAAATAATCACCTTTTTATTTATACTAAAACAATTATTCACCTCAGGCGAAGTGATTATCGATGAATATTTACCTCGCAGCTCGAAGACTCGCCGCTCGGTAAATATTCATCGATAATCACTTCGCCTTCGGCGAATAACTGCTAAATATTAATAATTCCAGTGGTTATTTTTAGATTTTGCGCATCCCGGAAAACGTTTCCGCTTCCGGTTACTAGTCGTGTGAGGATCCCTGAAGCAATATGGCGGCCGCTGGTGAAGTGAAAACTTGTTTTTGTGAAAATCCTATTTTTATAGATAGTTTAAGGAAAGGGGTCACTGTAGATAAAATACAATCAAGTGACGATAATAAAATCAAGTTTCTTAGATTTGACCGTTCATTATCAAAATCATTGGGGGGGGGGGGGGGTTGGGGGTGGGGCAACAAAATGGAGGGATGACAATTTTTCAGCCATGATATAGTGGAGATGCATAAGAAATAACATAAATCTCTTAGCAAAGATTCCTCGGTCGCGGCTCAATCTTTCCATTTTCATAAAAGATGATTATCTATGCAATTTATTATACTACCACCATACTCACGACGCACCGGCACCATCCCAAATCGCACAGCAGACCTGGCGATTCTACAAATCTGCAATGCGACCCGAAGCGGCGGCAGCGCACAGTCATGAACACAGCGGCAGTATGCAGTACACAAAATGAATAAATTGTCTAAAAATGTTAAAAAGAAAACAAAAATAAATAAGTAAATAAAAGATTGACATATTGACAATGTTTTGTGTCTCAGCGAAACATTTAGCGTAGCACTGAACAGCATCGCCAGAAATTCCGAATCATTTTGGGCGGAGCGTATTATTCATGATTTTTAATTTACCCTGTCAATCAAACAATTGTGTAAATTTGATTGTGATTGGGCTATTAGATCATGTGACAATTAAAGGTTTTTACCTCTCCGGTTGCGATATCAATGGCATATCGACGAAAAAAATGGTTTTATTCGGCATTAAATAGCGCTTCCACAGTTGATATTATACTCAAGATTTGAATCAAGATTGAGTAAACGGAGTTAACAACTTTTAGAAGAGTTCAGTGTGAAAATGCGCTTCATCTTGTTCTCCAAAGACAAGTTACATCTCAAGATGGAGGCAGAAATGGAAGCCCTGTTAATGCTTAAACTTCACCTCTTAAAACCGAGAAGAAAATTTTATAAAAATTTTAAAATAGATTTAAAACCTATACAAACCGAAGGAAGACTCAAAATAAGACACATTCAAAGGTGTGGGCGATGTCCGATTAATTTCCGACAAAATTTCACTAGGTGCGAAATTGTCCTTCCTCACAAATTTCCTTTTTACTCTCTCTCCGAACTAAGTCTGGTGAATGAAAAAAGCCATTCTTTAACAAGCTGATTATTTGCTGAATAAACTTTCTGTTATTGTCAATAACTAATTGTGCTGAGAAATTCATCAGATGACAGAGTTTTAAGGTTTATTTCTCGCGCGTTGTTTGCGACATCGGAGAACACATTTAACTAGTCATTATGTAACCCTTTTTAAAAACGTTATTTCAGCGAAGTTGAGCTTTGAACGAAATTATTCAAAGTAGCACTTTCGCTAAATTTAAACCCCATTCAGTCTCTGAAAAATGGTATCCATATATATTTGATGTAGAATAATTATTTATTTTAAGGGTGGCGCGCTGAGTACATAGTAATTATTTTCTGAAAATCTTATTGGGCATAATACAAGCTCAGAATGTCCCAATGCTACTGACAAGTTTTGTTTTTATTTTATTTTTATTTTATTTGACTTAGCCTACTCTTTGCAGAAATAAAAATTAATATATCAACGCATCAGTGAAAGGTTCAGTAATGTTCTAAAATAAGAGAGGCTAGGAATCTATTACAGGTTTTCCCCAATTACAATAGATCCTAAAAACTAAAAATTCTAAAATCTATTATTCTGATGCGATCATATTATAATTAGGCAATCAGTTAGGCAATGTACATAAAAGCTCACAAAGCACTCTGGGAAAGCGAGTTCTTAAGATGTAGCATGGAATCAATGGAACTATCAGAAAAAAAAATACTTTACTTTTTGTTGTAGCCTTGTCACTCATACAGTTCTCATTTTTAGTGATTTTGAATTTCTGATCAAAACTATGTCCCGTTGGAGTGAGTTGCTTTTTGTCCTGTATGTTTTACCACCCTAGTTTTTTCTTGACACCAGCTCGGATATACGATAGACGAAGAGATAAGATGAGAGGGTTGACGAGGGACTGAAGGTGAAGAAATGTTAAGAAGATATGTTGGGATATGTATTTGAAGTCTTCATTCCATTCTTTGCCTTTGGCAACACCAATAATTTTGATAATGAATGTTGGGAGGTAAAAGAACACTGATGCTAGTGCTAAAAACCCTAATGTGAAAGTACGTTTGTATTCCTTGATTCTGTTCTGGGTTATTGTTGGTTGTACGGCTGCTTGTTGGATGTTGATGGCTCTCATCTGACGACGTGCGGTTAGGTTTACTTTTATCAGACAGAAAAAGATAATAACGACGCCTAGACCGAAAGACACTCCTAACGGTGCTTGTCTCAACTTGTAAGAATCGTTGAATTGCAATCTACTCACCATGAGTAACAGCGGCATCAAAACCCAGACTACTGCAGTCGCTACTATCATTTTCTTGGTAGTGACGTGTGTACTGTAGTACAAAGGATACTCTATAGACAAGTATCTTTCCACGCTGATGATCGCTAAGGTAGAAATAGACCATCCGACGCAAACAATCACTGAAATGGCGTATACAACAACTAAATTGCAGGCGTATGGACATCTCAATAAACCACAAAGATGTGCAGCATTAAAAAGTGGTTGTACCACAAGTCCTACCAGCAAATCAGTCAGGGCGAGGATGGCAAGCAGCAGATTACAGCTGGTAGATCTGAGGTTCTCTTTTTCAAGTATGGTCCAAATAACCAACAGATTGATGTAAAATGTTGGAAAAGCGACGAAAAAACTGATGATATTGGTGGCGATCCATGTTGGCATGGCTGACTTAGGATAGTTGCTGATGTTGTATGGTTCAAAATCTACCGAGATTGGACACAATAGATGTGAAGCAAGAGGTTCAGTAATATTATTGGTCATGTTCAAAGGTCAGCAAGTATGGTTCTTAAAGATGAGAGGCAATAGAAAATGTTCTCATTCCAAATTCTTCACTTCTTAAACAACCAATTTTATATATGAGCATCTATAGGCCAGGTGATCTGAGGAAAAGCGATTAGCCAATCAGATTGCGAATCGTGATATCCGAAAAAGAATCAATCCCATGCGTCTTTTCGAGCTCAATCATGGATAAACAGAGGGAAATCAAAACAAAACCAAATAGCATACAAGTACAATAATGCTAGGAAAAATGTCATTTAGCCGATTATTTAAGGCTAAAAATGTTTCTACTTCAAAGAATATGTTGTCTAGATGAGACTAAGAATATATTTTAATCGGTTAGGTTAATATTCATGGTTTTTTATTAAAGAATTACAGTGGAAACGATCTCGAAGAAGCTGCCGAAAAGCTTTCTCGATTCCTTGGCAGGATTTAACTAAAATTTCCACACCTTACGCTGCTCTTTTGTCCTTAGCAATCTCAAGGATACTTTGAACCTTAAGAAAATCCTTTTATCTGTTATTTATAGTGTCTCGTTTTCAATAAGACTTATTGGCGAGAAAGTCGCTCATAATTAGCCTATTTTCAAGATGGCGGCCATGAAACTCAAGTGAATTGAGCATACGGTGGATGTTGGAATTGATTCTTTTTCAGATCAGGAAATCATGCTTTGCGCGCTTAGTCAGATCACCTGGGCAGATGGTATTTGAGAACAATAAGCAACTGACAGTTTATCCAAAATAGAAGCATACAAAATGATATTAAGAAAAAAATCGTTAAAAGTTTTTTTCGTCTTTATTATTTATTATCTAAATTTTCATTGTTTCCAATTTTGCGGACATTTAAAAGGAAGTAGGAAAGGAAGTTTCATAAGTTTACGAATTATATAAGCGTCATTGACGTCATCAACTCAACACCAAAGCCCGACATCGTTCCATTCATTTGTTTGTTTTTTGTACTAAATTAATGGTTTTCAGTTTTTCAATTTTTACCTTTAAATTTGTTTCGAACTGAAATGTATACCAAGTTAACGTCTGTAGGGAGACTATTTTGTTTCGAACGTTAATCTGCACGTGACTGAGAACGGCTGTAAATCAACTCACCAATTCAAACAAGGTTTCTATGCTATCTAGTTGGCTTTTCAGCCACACTCTCAAAATCAAAAATCTCCTATGACCCCTACTGATAAACCCACTATCATGGACAGTGCTGAGTAAATCATTCATTTATTGCGATAAAAATGATAACAGCAATGACTATAATAAAATGCACTTCACGGTAAAAGTCTTTAGATTAACAACAGATATTCGTAAAAACGTTAAGTCTAATTATTTATGAAGTGTTTTCATCGTATTTTTTCTGGTTTGGTAGATGATTGAAATGGCAAACGCCACAAACGTAGCAGGGTAACATGACTTGTGTAAAGAACTGACCAGGGAACATACGCCAAATCGAAATGTGGCGACCAATTTGAATAACTATTGTTCTCAACTGACTAGCCTCTCATACGTACATGTGAAAATGCTTATATATTTCCCAGTGAACATGAGGCTAGTCAGTCAAGAAAAATAGCTATTCAAATTAGTCGCCATATTTCAATTCGGTGTATAAAGCACAAAATTTTGAAAAACACGACAAAAGCAACAAGAAAACCCAGAAAAAGCTCATAATGATATAATGATAGGATTTCGACAGAGATATATATTTTGATACGGTTTTAACAGCAGCGCGGGATAAATGTAAACTTTCCCTGCCTGCGCATGCTTTTTGATCGCTTAAAATAAAAATGTACCTATTTTATCCATTTTATAAGCCCTTTAAAAAAATCACTGAAATCTATATGATAAAAGTAATCTCAATTGCTGTAGAATCAAGACCTGCACCGTGAATGACGGAGTGAAGAGTGTCTTTCTGTCGCACGACTATTTTATACAGAGGACGTGGTTTATCTACACTTTGATATTGTATTTTAAGAAAGAATATAAAACGCGCGCGCGTGCGGTTTGTACTGTGATATAAACAAGCCGAGAGGTTATAATATATGTACGCATGTTTCTTCCACGATTATTTGATTAAAATGCCGAGCTTTCGTACTTCTAGTGCATCTTCAGGACAAAAATTAGGTTATAAACCCCTCCAAAATGCGCTTGGATGATCACGAAACAATAGTTTTAAGTCGAGGTTGGCCTTGATAAATAAAAGAATCTAGGTAATTCTCGACTTGAAACTATTGTTTCGTTGTCACTCAAGTGATTTCGGGAATGTCTAGAGCCGACTTCAAAGATTTGATGTGCTTGTCACTCACAAAGGATTCAGTGTGAGGCTCTGTGCTAAATGCTCAGTGATTCGTGAAAGGAGAAAAGAATTAATTTAATTTAGCACGGAGCCTCGTACTGAAACTTTTGTGCGTGACAAGTGAAGCATAGTGTGCAAACAATATATCCGTGAAATACAAATTACTAAACAGTACAAAATAGTGCTAATTTAACAACAGAAAACAATAGAATTTGCACAAAATTGTACTATTTAGTAAATACTAATGTTTCGCGGATATATTGTTTGCACTCTATCACGGAAGTAGCCTATATTGAGGTTGTTGAGCACGAGACAACTAAAGCTTTCGTACGCGAGGCGTAGCTATTGGCTGTTTATATTACAGTACAAAGACACAAGCAGACGCGTGCGTTTATATTGATTTCAAATATTTATTTGAGGTCCCTTTTAAGGCTAATTCAAAATGAGGTTATATACATGCTTATATATATAATATCTTATATATTATAGTTTATATATTTCCAATGGTGCTAAGCGCAAATGTTGTATCTTGTGAATAAAATAAAAATAATTGGAAGCCAGCCAATCAGCGAGCGCGTTATATCTCACTTATTTTATAAGTGATTTGATAAAAGCATTATTCGTATTAAAGAGTAAAATAAGATTATTTTTATGGATTAGAATTATTTTTTATCAAGCTGAATTGTTCTCAGAAAAATATCCGAGATCCAGGCGGGATTCGATCCTGTGACCTTCTTCTTGCCTGTCAGATGCTCTAACCACTGAGCTACTGGAAACTCATAGTGGCGAGTAAGGTCTATATGGTATTTTTTAGATGGAATTTTTTCCAGATGGTGTTTTTTTTCCGAGAAAAGTACTAGTTCAGCTTGATAAAACATAACCTAAATCTCTAATAATTGACCAGGCACAAAAACACCTTATGATCATTCTTGTCAGGGTTTTTTTTTGAATGGTGGAAACTGTTGGCATTCATCAGGAATACACCTACTGAGGCCATGATTTGTCAACAATGCACTTCTTCTCTTCACAGTGTTGTATAAGGTTGCTCCAGACTGGGTCATACGATAGTAAGTTTTTGTTGCCTATGGAAAAAGGTAAGTATATGGGTTTAGTATACGTGGAAACTGAAACAAGATAAGACAACTTAACCCCAAACCCCCTCCCCGAAGCAGCAAAAGGCATTCTCAAATATTTCTGAGGCAAATGTGACTTTGAACAACCACAAGCTGATCTAAAATAGTAACGAAGAAATGACGTCACTGCAAAACTGAAGTGTCATGAAACCTGCGTCTGGAAAATTTACTTATAAAAGTTTATATCCGAGATAAATCTAGTGAGTTTGAGGAGAGGTTTTTGTATACATTAACCATGATATTCATCATTGAGAGGGAAAATAAAATAAAGTAATAACCATTTCACGAGTTGTCAGGCGACTAAGGTTGACAACTTTTAAAATTTTCCTGATTCTGATTGGCTAAGATTTTTTCTCAGATCAGTTTGCAGTATCTTCCCTCCTCGACAGCTTGAAGTTCTTCTCCAGTCCCCACCCATGTCTACATCGCCATACACAAAGCACACCCACTTGTAGTGGTTCATTCTTAACATGTCTTGCCTAATTGCTCAGTTGTATTTTGTATATATATTTTTATTTTCATAACAGCTGCGCATGCGTTGTTCGTATTTGAGTGAAAGATAGGTGTTACAGTAGTAATGGCTCATACTTTCCAGTGCAACACAAAAAAAGCAAGCACAATAAGAAAGTGTTAAAGAATTGAACTGCCAATCCATTAACATTTGAAAGTGTTAGCACAAAAAAGACCCAGACAAAGTTTCTCACTCGATTGTTCCGCGAAATATTTTGCTTTTCTCTTGGAAAAAAATTGGGGATTATTATAATAGATTTCAGGGTATTAAACAGTAGTTGAATTTTAAATGTACCAATGATGACAAGTCCATGTTTAGCTCGTGTGAGGGCCACGTTTATCTGGTGATCATCTGTGATGAATCCGAGATGTTCACCCAGCCATGAATAAGATGGTTCAGGTTCTAGTTCTTGTTCAGGAAGCGAGCGAACCAAAGACAGGATAACATAGTCCCATTCACTTCCTATGGGATCAAGGAAAAAGATAAAAATTTAAGAAAAAAGTCTGTTTACAATAGAAAACAATGACATTTTTACGAGCAGAAGTTATCGTTTACACGCAAACTTAGTGCTTAGCCTTAGTGTTTCTGTCATCTGGGTTTTTACAGAATCACCGGTACGTTCAGTTCTGTGGTGATATGGCTTCAACTTTATAAAATCTCCAACACAAAGATAATAAAATATATAAATTTTATGGAACCCTGAAACAACCTGTGGTCTGCAAATGAACTGATTAACGGCAATCGAAAAAACGAATATTTCAGTTAGGGACCGTTCATTATTTATGGGGGGGAGGGGGGTGGGTGATTAATAAGCAAAGGCACCTTTTTTTTTCAGAGCCCCCCCACAATAAACATATTTTTTTTCAATGACCCCCTTATTTCAAATACAAATATTTCGGAGCCCCCCCCCCCCCCCCCCCCCCCCCCAAAAAAAAAAAAAAAATTCTCAAAATGTGCCATATGCTATTTTGCTTATTTATTTCATTACTATTTTTATTTCAAGTCCCCCCCTAATAGCTCAAAAAGATTTTCAAGAACCCCCTTTTCAGGCTTAAAAAAATTTCGAGACCCCCCATTTAATCACCCACCCCCCCCCCCCCCCCTCTCCCATAAATAATGAACGGTCCCTTAGAGTTAGCAGAAACAGCAAACGGGGCTTGGATTTGGATCAAGGAAGGCGGAGCATCTTTAAAAGATTGTTGGGGGAGGGGGGGGGATGGGCGTAGATTGGAAAATATTATAGACTAGTATAGGTAATTTGAGAGACTGATATAGGTAAAAGGTCCAGGGGGCTGAGATTTAAACACTTAGTGGATGTTAGCAAGAAGTGCATGTGGGGATTATAACCACAACCCCCCTCCCCGCCTCTGCGTTCCCTGTGGATGGACAAATGCAGTGATAGTAGAAGTAATAAATAATTATAAATGACCTTGGCTTTTAATTACAGTGGTGACAAGGATATTCTTGCCAGCATCTTTGAGAAGATCTTGAATAATTTTGCGTTGTTGCCTGTATGGCGTCAAGATGACTACATTCTTGTCTTTTATCTCTTGTCTGTGTTTGTTAACCAGGTATTTTGCCACATACACCTTAGATATAACATGAGGATAACATGTGTAAGATACAATACCAATTGGGGGAGGAGGGCAGTAAATTTGAATATTAAGGTACTATAAGGAGGCAGGAGGCAGGAGGCAGGAGGCAGGAGGCAGGAGGCAGGAGCAATATCTGGTTTACATGAGAAAGATTTCAGTTTCTCAATAGAAAAAAGACTCTGTTGCTGTGCCTTCTGTTATGGCTGCCATCACGTGATTGTGCAAAGCCTTTCTAGTGCATTTCTGACGCATTTCAAGGACGGACGGACCAATGTACACAATATCTAACTACGGATGTCATCCAATATGGCCGAACTGATGACTTATCGTCGTCATCGTCATCATGGGAAGTTGTTATATAGCGTAATTCACGCCTTGCACGAACGAATGAATGAAGCAATGCATTCAATATCTCAACTTATACGGATACTGATACTGATTTGGATACTGATAGACTATTAAGAGTTTTTCTCTTCTCGTCGAAAAAAACTACTGAAGATCGTAACTAAAGACAACAAACTTTTTAACTTACTGCTTTCCTGGCCTCATCCATGTTGTATTTAGAGTCAGCTCCACTGTCAACTGTTGAAATAACGGTTGATTCCTCTACACCTTCAATGTGACAAAAAGATACATTTGTACCCAGTGCAGGCCAGATCCGCACATCAGCTGTTCTGCGGGACCTCACGATGTCTGATGTTTCTAGCTTGTCCTCGTAAAACTGCTGAGAAGGGAACTCACAGATCGACGCATGCTGCCGAAAAAAAATCATTTTGAAAAGGCTTAATATATTAAAGATCATCTATTTCATACTTAAACATAACTGAGTACAGACATATACAGTCATTGTCAAAAAGGTTGTCCTGTGAAAAAAGACTTAACGACCAAAAGAAGTATCAGGTGATGATTTGTTTATTTGTTTTAAACGATATAAATTCTGGTTTCAAACTTTATAATAAGTAGCAATGAACTCATGCGCAGTAACGTTGCATTTGACAATGACTCGCTTCCCTGAAAAAACTGACTTCTTTGTTATTGTTTGACTCATGCGCACAGCCCCTCAAAGATTAGAAAAAATAATTTGAATGATAAAACAATTATTGAACTCGGTTATCGTAAAATATCGAGATTTGTTAGTGTCTTGCAAGCATTTATTTGCCCCTGCCTTCGGCATCGGCAAATAATTGCTTGCTCGCCACTAACAAATCACGATATTTAGCTCAACCTCGTCCAATAATTGCTTATTAACTCTACTTATACAATGATTGTTGGTATCGAGCAATTAGAGCAAGAGTATTAGGTATCACTTGACATTTCTTTTGGTCTTAATGTCTTTTTTGGTGGACAACATTAATGACATTGACTGTATATAAGTAATGATGGAATAAGTTAGTTAGTAGGAATACAAAGGATTATAAATTAAATCTCTTACTTCACAACAACGAAAGGCTCGATATAGTTTTGGTTTGGTTGCATCGTATTCCTCAAGCAAACCAGGGAGAATTTCCGGGAACAAACAAATCTTGAGCTAAAGAGGTTTATTTGTTCCTCGGTGCAAAAGTTGAGCTTGGGCTCCCTGTGCAACCAAACCATAATGATATGCACAACGTACCATTCGGTATTGTATCCTTAACATGTATGCTTGCTTAGAAAGTCGTTCAAACATTGAGATATCCAGGCCAAGACTCTTGGCACGTTTGTCAATGATGATTGGTTGCAGCTGTTTGTGATCTCCAATCAGCACGAACTGTTTAGCATTGGATGACGTCATGGGGACCAAGGTCTCTGGTTCCGTACACATCCCAGATTCATCGATGATGCACTGCTGAATATTATCACATAATGAAGTGATTGTTTTACTGCCCGCTCGGGAGCACGTGCACAGTATTATCTCTTTGCCAGACTTCCTGATCGCCCATTCTTCAGCTTTAGCAATTATCTAGATATAAAATTAATTGAATTTACATTCTTTGTGCGTTATAATTTGTCAGATTTTTCGCACGATTTTTCAAATTAGCCATTCCAATGTTGAGGAAAAACCTGGGCCGAGTTGGCATTGCAGTGCATTGTGGCACTGTTTTAGGGGATACTTTTCGAAAATGGCGTCTATGTGGTTTTATCACATGGCGACCATGAGCAAACACTTTGTTTGGAACGTTCTGAAACGCCTCAAAGCGAGGGCAATGGGGCCCAAGGGATTCAAAACCTATTGTTTCAACCAATATGGCCGCCGTGTGATAAAAGCCAATTTCGTCCCCTAAAACAGTCCGACATTGCACTGCAATGCCAACTCGACCCAGTTTTTTCCCTCAACTTCAGAATGGCTAATCAATATTCAAATAATTCTACTATCATACTAGCAACTACGAAATATGCTATTTGGTGAGCCTTTCCACGGATGAGTTTTATTTTCTTTATTTTCAAGTAAAAGCTGTTGTTTATCGAGCAGAACACCTGGAACTAGGAAATATTGAGCTACGAAGAAAGTGTTCTCTGATTGGCGAATTCATTCTGGCTGAGAGAAGTGAAATCAGCTGGCGTTATGCGCCTCCTGGTTGGGAGAGCTGTAAGTAAGTAAGGAAGTTAATGGCTGAAAGGCAAAACTAGCAATGTGGTTTCTGAGCACATACTGGTTTTAGAAAGGTTGTCAATTCGAAATTAAATAATTTTTGAATTAAAATAATTATTTTGGAATACCCGTTTTAAGAGTAACAAAGTCCCAAAATATAAAGATTAGATTAAAACCTGTAGGATTCTCGAGGAATGAAATAGGTAAACGTCATTTCCGGTTTCATGTAGAATTTTTACCAAGATGACAAGTCTTCAATAGGTATGTACATGGGTTACTGAACATGGAGGGCAGTATTTGACCCGATCACTGAAGGCTGGCAATTATGATATTCATGACACTCATTCGGTCCATTGAAGCACATTACAGACGTTTCGCGCATCCCTCAGGGCAGTAACAAACTGTGCCGGTCACCCTAATGAAAGCATATGCAAAATAATCCGTGGCCTGAGAAGATCAATCTAACTATGTAATCATTGAAATAGCACTTTTGCTTTACTTTGGATGACAATGTTAAACGTTGTATTCACTCACTTCACAATATTCGTTAACATCTTGTTCACTTGGTCTCTCTTTTAGTTTCTTTGCTTCTTTGAACTCCTCCTCCTTCTCTCTCAGTTGTTGGGCGAACGGCGACAAGTCACTCCTTATGAAATGATGAAGAGAAACCTCTTTAACTTTCTCTTCTGGGATCTTGAGTTCATCTTCACTTGCAAACGGTTTGGAGATTTTAATCTTGTTGGGAATAGGATACTCAGCTTCCTCTATTAGTGTACCGTGCACGCGAAGAATCTTGTCTTTCATTCCGGGAATCCTTAGCAGATATTCTAAATAAGAAAATATATACATTAAAACGATAAATGAATTACTCAAGTACTCACACCAATATCTCGTTTGCATGCATGCACGCGCGGATCCCTCGAATCATCATCGAGCATGCGTTGTGACACAAGCTTAAGTATATATATTTGTAAACGATATCAGCACGATATCTTTTAAGGACGTTCGCGGGTAAATGCGTAGTAAAACTTTGAAACTTTGCCAGTTGATACAACAACATAAAACACACAAAATAAGCCTCCAAAACTAGAGGGTCACCGCACAATCCTTCGAGTAAAATGACTTAGAAGTCAAACGTAAGCTACGTGACGAGTCATTAAGTAGCTAGTGAAAACAAAAAAAAAACACAATTCAGTTGAAAAAAATTACAAATTATAGGGGGGAAAAGGTATTAGAATGTATTATCTAATAGTAATTAATACATCTCGAATAAAATTGTTACGTTTTGTTGTTCTCGCGGGTCAGATCGAAAACAAGCATAAAAATGTTACTTTTCTGTGCGATAAATAAAAGTCATTGTTTTAAAATAAAACTGAGTGAATGCACATTTTTAACATTTCTTTAAATATATGAAATAAAAAATGGGGGTCACAGTTCGTTTTGAAAAGATATGACAAACAAACAAAGAAACAATTGCAATACCTGTGATAACATCGACTGATTTGTTAGATGGGCCGCAGTAAAGCACCTGTGGTGGTCCCTTCTCCTCTTCGTCTTCATCATGATCGGTCTTAATACTGGCTTCCTTGTTTCTGGACTTCTTCTTTCGCTTTGAAATTGCTGCCTTCTCAGGCTTTTGATTTTGCTTTGTGAACCAATATGCAACATGTACTCCAGTTACGGTTTTGCCAGTTCCTAACATAAGAATCAGTATTCAAACTAGTTTTGATTCAGTTCTCCTAGAATGGCAAGTCACAACTGAATGTTTAAAGAGTACGAGAGTTTGCTTTGGTTTCGACTAAATAACTACTAACTTAAAAAGATCTTATTTAACTCGCCTAATGAGTGATAACAAAACGTTTTTCTTAGGTGCACCATAATAATTTTCTATCGTCGACCGCTGACTTACGCCGCGATCGGGCGATCAAAACAACAACGTCAATATCCGAAAAATACCGTCACAGAGTTAATTTTGTGTGTTAAGTGTATAGATACATAATCGTATTTATTCTAGTTTGGCCGCATACCTGGTGGACCTTGAATGAGTGAGAAAGGCCTTGACAAAGCCTGTCGTACAGCATCTTTTTGATATTGATTCAGTGGTTGAAATCCAGACCTTTCGTAATGACCAGAAAGAGATAATTCTTGGTCGGAAAGAGGAAATTTTTCTACAATGATAAATTAATCATAAATAATCATTAATCAGTACAAGAATAAAGATTTTGTGTTAGTGGTGGGTTTACGCACCTTGTGAAGGACTTTGTCCAAGGCAGATTGTTTTAACAAGTTCCGACGAGTTCTTCAAGCTGCATTCCAACGCTGTTATCATCCGCCTTATGAAAAAAATGACATAATCAAATTTATCAAGACCTTACAAAATTCAACGAATTCGAAACAAACAAACAAACCTCAGCGGGAGAGGCTGGTAAATATACTCCATGTCGTACTTCTGTTGGCCTGTGGTCAACAGTTGATGAGGAAGTTCAGATGCCATTTGATGAAGTTTAACAGTCACTGATACTGCATCTTGGTTCTTCTTTCGTTTTTCACCTTCAACAACACAATGTCCAATCCAAATGCTCTCTTCTCTATCGTCGGTTGTTGCCTCATGATCAGAATCTTCTGGACATTTGGGGCTTAAGTCGTCGAAGAATGGAATTCTAATTCTAATGCATGTGAGGTCACCATAGTGGAACTCCAGTTGCCGAGATTTGCAATAAGATGACATCAGAGTGAACTTTCCCTTGGTTTCTTCGTCCTCTTGTTTCCACTTTACTGGCAAAGATTTCAGGATAAATCCATCATTATGAACAACGGCTGCATTTGCGGCTTCCATGGCAAGTACTGGTTTCCAAAAATGAACGTACTGATCAATAGAGGAATATTCTGCTTTTGAGGCACACTTTTTTGCATCGTATGCAAAGCACCTAAGAGGGCATCTCCGATGCTCCAGGCAAATACAAAAACCTGATGAAACACTCAAAAGCTGAACGTCTGGACAGAGCATTTTACGGTGCAGACGTGAAAACATTTGAAAACGAACCATGTCAAATTGCTTGAGATCCAGAGTTATCTCATGAAAATGACCATCACTGTTGCTGTTTGTACCACCATCCGTCCGGCCAAAGTTAGGATGCTTGTATACATTGGCTTTACTGCCGGAGCTTCCGAGTTTAAAAGCCTTATCTCGAGTCGCATTTTCTTTCTTCAAATTCTTGTCAGCTCTTTTCACTTGTCGCAGTAGTTCATCTGCTGGTCTGCTTTTCTTTGTGGCATCTATAATGGCTAACCAGGTATTTCCATTTATCTTATGAACAGCAACATTGCTCCTACCGCTATCTAGCATATTCTTGATTTTGTCAGCATCCATCAAATGGGAGGGATAGGTATCTACACTCGACAAATCATCAGCTTCGGTTCTCGTCGAATGTGCAATGTATATCCTTAATCTCCATTTCAGGGTCGTTTCCGGCTTTCCATCAACGTTGTCTGACTTAGAGTGAGGCAACAGGTCATCATACTTGATCCTCTTGTGCTTACCCAAGAAATAATCGTGATCTGGACTCACTGGATGTATAGTAAAGAATCGGCCTTCTAACTGGTCTATATAAAACACCCCAGTCTTGTTCTTCTGTTTCAACGTTGAAGCAAAATGGATGCGTTTGAATTCCTTCTCAAATTTGTCTGAGTTTTCTTTGAAGTACGTTGATCTGCGGCAGATTGTCGCCGTGTCTTCTTCATTTAAAGGCTGTACCACGTTGGCGCCATTGTTTGGTATCAGGGACAAAAGAAGGCGGTGGACTTCAATATCTATGTAGCGCCTTATAGGTGAGGTGAAGTGAACATAGTTACTCAGTCCTAAGGAATAGTGCTGAGTGTCACTTTCAGAGCACGTGTATTGAGATTTGGTTTGAATTCGCATGAGATGAAGACGTGTTACTGCAAGTTGTGGTGAGGACATGGGGTCACAAATCAAACGCTCCACTCTCCTGAGATCCCCAGATTCTGCAGCTTTACATATTTCGTCCCAGGCATGTTCTTGAATTTCGATTTCTTTTTCTTCTTTATTTATCCTTTCTTTGGTTTCTTCTTTGATGTCCTCGCTCTGAAGTCTTGGTTGCAGAGCCGGAGAGTACTTGGCAAGTGAACCATAAGTTTCTGCCCATTCATTGAGGCGATGGACCTTTGGTTCAAGTTGTGTGCGGCATGGAGTCCCTCTGGGATTTCTACGATGCAGGAAGTTACCAACAGTATGATTGGCAAGAATCATGAGCTCTTCGATAAGCTCGTGTGCATCTGTGTCTTCTCTGTTATTTGAATGGTCAAATGAAGCTTCTTTAAGACGCTGCCAGCGCCTTTTCGTGGCAAGTGAGTGAAGCCTCATTATGTCTTGACGTACTTGGTCAGGCACGCGTTGTACATCATCCTGCTTCTTCATGTCTATTATCTGCTGTGCTTGGGAGTAGTAAAGTCTACTGCAAGAACGCGTCACAGTCCTCAAAATCTCTTCTTCACCGACGACCTCTCCTTCACGGTTAAGAGTAAAAAAAACTGAAACAGTCAAGCGGTCCTTGTTTGGCAGTAGGCTGAGGAGATTTTCACTTAGTTCACGTGGAAGCATGGGTATGTTCTCTTCCCCATCGTGACCAGGATAATAAGACACACCCCTCTGTCGTGCTTCTCGGTCCAGATCAGTACCACGCTGTACAAAATAGCTTACATCAGCGATGTGAATCCCAACCTTCAACTTTCCATCTCCAATATCATCTACGGAAATAGCATCATCTAGGTCTTTGGATTCTGGAGGATCAATAGTGAAGGCATTATCGATCTTCTTCCGGTCTTTCATTTCACTGTCTGAAATTGTCCATGTTGATGGAAAGCGTTTGCGAATTGTTTCCTTAGTTTTCTTACTGAAGTCCTTGCGGATGCCGCATTCAGCAAAGAGGATTCGTTTGCAATGCTCTGCTGTTTCACCTGTCGGAATGGTTCTTATAGCAATTCCCAGAGGATAGGTGCAGTCGCTTCGCCATTGAAGAAATTCGACAACAAACAAAAGCTTCTTCTCCATAACCTCTTCTATCTGTAGCATCTTCATTGGTTGGCCGATTCTTTCCTCGTGTGTCTTGCGCTTCTTGTAAACCGGTATGATATCTTTGAGGCTCTTATCGCTAAGGTTTACTATTTTTGTAACCGATCTGTTAATGGGAATCATAACTGCAGGATTTTTCAGATTGACCTTACAAACGTACTGCCGTTCACGGGGGCTAATCATGTGATTCAGCACACCTGAAATAAAAAATGTAAAACGTTTCAGAAAAAAATAAAGAGAGGCACCCACCCGGCCGGTTGTCTCAGGTGCTTGAGCATCGGTCTTTCGTGTACGAAGTAAAGGGCTTTTAAAAGCAAAACCAGACCAGCTCTCAGGGTCATAAAATCTAGATATAAATACTTTAGGTAGAAGATGCTGCTCTTAAACGAAATCCGGTGTTTGTGTATTTTAATCTCTATTACAATTTTAATTCTTAAGAAGTCTTAAAATGATTTTTCTAAAACTCAAATTTTCAAATCAGGCAGCTTACCCTTGAGGAAACCAGAGCTTATGTTTCCTTTTTCGTCCTGACTTGTCTGTACTTCGACTACAATAGTATCGTGATCAAATGCATGTCTGATCGATCCCTTGACTTGTATATCATGTTTATCCTTGTCTGGAAGAACGAGATAGGCTGTCCTGGATTTCTCATTTCGTATCTGAAGCTGACCGGAGTGAAATGTCTCAGGAATGGTTTCGAGCAAATGCATGAGTACCTCAGGCTCAAGGTTTTGATTTTTGTAGTTGTTCATGACGATCTGCTGTACTCGCTCTGAATGGTTTTCGTATATATCCAACAGCTGAATTTCGGTGCGTCCGTTCTTGTTGCGAATTTGATATTCACTCTGCAGTGTTTTGCGATCAAAGTTCTGAATGGGCCTTTTCGAGGGCCACGTAACTGGAGCTTCCTTAACTTTTGAAGAGGACTTGGTCAAGGCTGGAAATTCCTCATCCGAAAGCGCGGCTCGCTGCTGGCGTTTTTTAACGAACTTACACAGTTCTTTGATTATTCCATCAATATTAACTTGCAGCACGGCCTCGTCTTCTAAATCGTCTTCCACATCAAAGCAATCATCGTCTTCAGTATTATCTTGAATGTCTCCTGAGCAAGAGGATGCCTGATCTTCTTCATTTTCTTGTTCTGGATTTGGATTGTTCAGGTTTGGAATGGTGTTGTGTGAAGATCCCACCTCATTTTCTTTACTCGCAGCATCTAAATGCTGTCCTTCGTCATTTACAGGAATTTCTGATTTAGGAACAAAGGTTGGGGCTTCTGGATTCAGTCGAATTTGAGAGAAATGTGCGTTGATTTCTTCACTCAAGTCTTCCCATGTAATACCGATTAACCCGTTACGATTGTAGCATCTGGTGATGTAATCATTCCAAAGAATTTTGCATCTTCCGAGGGTACATAAGGCAAAGGGGTCACCAACAACAGCCACCAATGACTTTGCTCGAGTAACAGCAGTTATCAGCAGCTTCGGGTCAGAAAGAAATTCCAGAGATAGATTGTCACCAGAGAACTCGTCAGACTGGTTCGGATCTTGGATGGAATTCCATGTTCGCACAGTACTGATAAACAAAGCTCTGAATTCCCTTCCTGGAAGGCAAAGAAGAGAGAAAATAATGCAGTTGCCTTTGGACACGAGAAAAAAGCGACATTGGTAAACAGATTTTTTCATTTCACATTTTCTCGTAAACGTTTGTAGCACTGAGCTCATTATTATTCAGATAATTTTTATACGGTGCTGATTGTAATGGTTCGGATGGAATGGTTTGTGAACAGATGATAAAATGGCAAGGGCCTTTACCTTGTATATTGTGGATCGTTTGAACATTGACTTGACTCATTCGTTTTCTTCTCAATTCGCCTCTAATTGCACCCACCTAAAGAAACAACATGTATTACATTGTATGCAATATCAACATAACATAATTTGCTAGGACATTATCTCTTAATTTTTTTTCCAAATTCAATTGAAATACCTGGTATTGGTAGGGAGCAACTACCGCAATCTCTTGTAGGTTCTTTTTGCCCCAACACGGTGGCCATTTTTCTACCAGCTCAGCTACTCGTTTTCCTACCTCGTAAACTTCAGATGAGTTTAAAAAGGAGTTGTTGCTTTGCTTTTCATCCTTGCCTTTTGCTGCGTAAAATATCAAAGGCGATAGCTCAGGATGGCAAGGAATGTTCCCCTTTGCGACGATGCCATTTTGGTAGCTGTTCGCCGAAGGAAAGTTAAGTATTTCCTCATTGGAGCGGTAGTTTTCGAACAAAAATAGCACTTGTTCGTCTTTGTTATCTTTTGACTGGTAGTGGTCAAAAAGACGTTCGGGAAGTGATGTCTGGAGTCCGCACTGACGAGCAAATTCTGAGTATACCTCTGGACTCATCTGTTGAATAACATGAATAAATAGATTAGAGTTTTCCACATACAGTGCAACAAATAAAACCGATAATTATCGATTATGAATGTATCCGGAAAAATTGCATTGACCTGCATGTGGTCTCCAGTGAAGACGACCTTCGTGTTGGGACCAGCGAGGGCTAGTGGTATCAAAGCTTCTGTTTCCCAAGCCTGTGCAGCCTCGTCTATCAGGATATGTGTGAAAAATCCATGGTGGACGTTAAGCTTTGTCAACAGGTCAGCAGTTGTTAGCGTTGTTATGACAACACGATGATCGATGATATTCTTTCTGGTTGGCATCAAGAAAACTTCATCTTTTACTAGTGCATAATTCCGACCAACCTCAGAAGTCTTACACCATTCTGTTTGGGGGTCGTAAATGCGGAGAGGCTTTGCTGCACGTGAAAGTACTCCATTTCCATGGAGATATGTATCGAGTAGTTCCACGTGAATATCAGCTGCTGAGTTCGTATGAGTGCATACAAGAACACGATTGGCCTTCTCTTTCATCAAATATATCACCGCCTGGTTCAAAGTGAAGGTTTTTCCTGTACCAAAAGGACCAAACACCACAAGTGGAGGAGAAGGAGGAACAACCTCTGCAATAGCTTGAATTACGTGTTTCTGGCATTCGTTCAGGCGTGGGTCTAGAAACAATCCCCAAAAGTCTGTCACCTGTGAAATGTGATGAGAGAGAAAACAATTAGGAGAAAGTTTCGTAAAATTTAGACATGCAACGAGGATGACATGATGCTACTTAGAAATTTAAACAAACAAACAGATAAACAACCGTTAGGACGTCAAAAAAGCTCGGTCTGCAAATCGACGTGTTGACGGACCTGCCTTGAATTTCACTTCTGCCGTATTATTTGTTCTTAAGGACGTTCGCGGGCATTGTTTGTGCGCATCTGTTCTGCGCATATGTCGTAACAGCGCGAGCGCGTGACCTATGTTTTTCAAGATCAAACTCCGTCACGCTCGTTGCCAAAACGATTTCCATCGGCTATATCTCGAAAACAACAACGGTGACCCCCATTGTTTATTTTAGTGTTTTATAAAGAATTACATAAGCTGTCCGTGTTACAAATCCGAAGAAAAAAATACGGGAAAATCATAATAAAAACACGTATTTGGATGAAAAATTCAATCGCAATAACGGCCAAAGCGTCACCGCATGGTGCATGGTGGCTGCAAATTAGAGCCAAAAACTACAAGTTATTTGTATGTATTAATAAATCAGTATTGCACATAATATTTATCTATAGGTATATGATAGACGGTTAACTTTGTTAAAAAAATGTTTATAGCAATTTATTTAGATTCCTACAAAAAAATGACTTTACTGTTCGACTTGTATGTATTGCGCGCAAGCGATTTTCGACAAGAAAAAAGCCACACTTTGATATCATCTCACTCCACCATTTTTTATTTGCTCATGGAACTTCTATGATGGTCTTATTTCACCATGCGAAGTTTAAAGAAAAAACATGGGAAACGCTTTTGCCCGCGAACGTCCTTAATATCATGGATTTATCGTGGATTTAGCTTACCTTTTTTCTTCTAATGACCTGTTCTACGGGAAATAGCTGTTGTCCTTGCGTATACCCAAGGCTGTCTACCGCTTTATGCATCATGCAAAGAATGTAGCGGTTTAGTTTGAACCTCATCTCAACATCAACGTCTCTGCCTTCGTTTAGCTGAGGAACGAATGTAATTTGTTTGTGAAGAAGAGTTTACATATGCTGGATTATTATCTTCGACGTAGAGTTTCCAAATTCCCTCTCGTTCATCAATCGCTTTTAGCTTCCTGATTGGCCAAGAACGTGCCAATCCTTGATAGTATATGTGAAGTCGATTGACATGATTTCGTACAAAATTTACAATACATGCTCATCCTCATCTAACAATAGACCCCTTGCAGCATGTCGGAATACGACTCAAATTGGAGGGCAAAACAAAAGAATTTCAAACTCCTGAGAATTGGAACCTATTGTCTTGCCTTCCTAATTGAGCTGCATTCCGACGTGCTGCAAGGGGTCTATTGCATCATGAAACTTTTTATCGTGTCATTGTTAATTCTCACGGCCATGCATTCTAGAATGATATGAATTTAAATATGAAAGAAATTCTGACTAACCATTACATACCTTCAGATCCTTGCACAAATTTGGTGCCAAATCAACATAAATTGTGTTGCCCTCGTGTATTTCACTCGGCAACTCATAAAGGCATTTGGGTTTAGCACGTGACTGGATCCAAATGTGTTGCACTTTCCGCAGGCAAACTCTGCCAGCCATGTCATCGGGTGTGATTTCAAAATCAAGTTCGATTTTTCCAAATAGTTGGCCTTTCTCTACAAACTTTGTACCGAACCCGCTGGGGTCTGGTTTAGTTGTAACGGGTTGAAGCTTTACGGCAGTTGGCGTGATACTAAAGAAATGATAAATCCAAAGTTCAGATATCGCATTTGCAAATTAAATATCACAACAGTGACATTTAAGTTTATTTGACAAAAGAAGAGCTTAACAGAACTGAGTGTGAAACTTTAAACAGTAAATATAGTTTAATTGCAATAAATAGTGGTTGGAAGAAAGAAATTTCTGTTTTTCTCTCTTGGAAAGATTTTTTGTTAATTAATTAAGTGAATAGTCCCTTTCACATTTCCCTGCGCCACCTTGAAAGGTAGTCGTGCCTTTGCATCGAATCGAGACGAACGGTGAGCTTGCAATGATAGAGTCATGCATAATTGTCCAAGGTGTTTTAAAAAAACGTTCGTCTCACTTCGATGCAAAGGCACGGCTACCTTTCAAGATGGCGCAGGGAACTGTGATTCAGTCGGGGACTGTTGATTTTCGAAAAGAAATAAACAGCAACATAGCCAATTTGGTACCTCAATAAAAGTTTCCTCATATGAACTTCTTCCGCGAAAAGGAGGTGATGCATTGTCTGTTTATATGTGTCTTGTCTGATTTCTCCTTCAACCAACTGAGCTGACACGATTCTCTCTGCATCTTTAGGCAAACGGTAGGTGGACATCAACTTTTCTTTTTCTGGATCAGGTTCGGATCTTATGAGTGTCATATTTCCATCATCCCATGGTAGGGCATCAAGGATGACCATCTTTCTCCTATCGGCCAATTTCTCCAGTGTTTCCTTGCTGCCAATATCGATGTTAAAATCTTTCTTAAGAAAAGGTTGCTGACCAAAATTAAACAAAAGACGCTGAGAAAAGCTGCCAAACACCGATGCTTTAAAGGCAATGCTCACTCGAAATTCGACTTTCTGCATTTTGGAATCAAATACCACTTTCTCCTGTGGTATATGCACCGCTTTTCGCAGCTCTTTGGACAAAATAGTAGTAGCTTCGTTATTCCTATCAAATCCCACAACCTTTATATTTGTAAAATGAAAGTTTGAACTAAAATTCATTAGTTCAACGTCTGGAAGGCCTAGTTTCACCTGCAAGGAAACAAAGCATACGATTAAGGAAAAGAGATTTATTTAAATATATGTTTATATATTAATTATACAAAAGTAATGATGGAATGACTAGTGAGGTGAATAAATAATAGAAATAATGAGTCATGAACTCTCGTGCATTATCTTTACTCTCTTTACCAAAACGAATAACCGCGAATTTATCTTTGGCAAAGAAAGCAGCTTAAATAGAAATGTTACCCAAATCTCGTGCCCAATTGTATTTGGATTGTAATTAATTGATTCGGATGTACTATTAGAACCTCAAGCATAACGCCAGGATTAATTATTCCGAGGTCAAGAGAAAAACTAGATCGAGTTGGCATTGTAGTACATTGTGGGACTGGTTTTTGGGGGAATTATCATATTTCCAAGATGGCGTCTATTTGGTCCCCTGAAACAGTTCCACAATGCATTGCAATGCCAACTTTACCCAGGTTTTTCCTCAACTCTGAACTGGCTAATAGGGAGACCGTGAGATTAAGAATTACATGGGGAGATGCACTGGCTGGCAAGAGCTTACAGGCCATCACATTTTACTATAGAAAATCCTTATAGGTCATTCGATGTTTTACTTAATGCCATTCCTAGCTCGTATAGTCGAACTTATAATCCAAAACTTCGCCTTCCTACTAATGTCGAGGTGATCTTGCAATTTCTGGTGTTCATTTTGACACAGTTGCTCAATTTTGGGGATCGGAGGAATGGTCATGTGACCTGTTAGTGCAAAGACCACATTAGGCCATATGGTATATTTGATATTACTGAGGTCCCGTTTGTTAGATTTCTAGGTCCTGGCTTATTTGCTGTACCTCAAAACGAGCACAAAACTCCCATGTGTAGGAATGGTCATTGCAATCCTCGGCGAGCTGTACATTTGGAACTTCAGGGTTACACGTTAGCTCAACCCCTGGAATGAAGTCTGTATACTAAAAGATAAGAGGAATAAAAATTAACGAAAACGTAATGCACCCAAGCAGCTTACTCAGTTTATGTCTATGTTTTGTTCATACCTGAAGCTCATGATGCTTTAGCGCTTGCTCGTTGATGGGTTTTCTTATTTCTCTCAGCTCTTTAAATCTCTCTTCATAGAGTGTCTTCCAGGAGTCAAGTTCAGTCTCACTATGTGCAAAACGACAGCCTCGTCCAAATCTGCAGATTATTCTTGATTGCACGCTATAAAAAGAATAAAGCAGCCTTGGTGAAACTCTCCCTGTTGACTGGTTTCTTACTCTGGCATGTTGCGAGAATCAGTTTCAATTGGATAGAAATCACATTTGATTTTGTAAAATAAAATCAATTGAATTTGACCATTGCAATCATTGATGACATGGCTTTGATCCTAGTTACATCATACCGGCTCATTCAAGTTTTACTCCAACCCAGCCCTTTCGATTAATCTTGATTAAAATTGCACGGTTTCTGATGGGAGATTTCATGGAATCTTTTTTTGACGTCACAACCTCGCGCGAGCGGCTCGCTGGCCGTCAAATTTTATTGGAAAGCTATGCATATTTAGTCTTTTTTCTTGAAATGGGATTGAAAAACAAAAACTCAAAGCGTCAAATATCACTTTTCTCTTGCTAGTAATGAAGACAAAGATGATCAAAGTGTAAAATGTAGTAAGAACATCAAAAAAACAACCACAGTTCAAGTATATCTGTCCTTATAGTACAATCGACAAAATTACTCGATTCTGATTGGTCTAGAGGAGTACAATTAGAGCGTTTATAGTACGCACGACAAAATTACTCGATTCTGATTGGTCTAGAGGAGTACAATTAGAGCGTTAATTGGTACTCCGCGGGAGTACCAATTAGGTCGCTATGGAAACACGGCCAAAAGCGGCAAATTTCCCCAGTGAAATGAGTGAAATTCCCAAAAAAATAAGTGTTTTATAGATTAAAATGCAAAAATTTCAGAAAACTGTTTAATACACACATAGGAAGGCCTCAAATTATGATAACTAGACAAATTCAAGACGTAATAAATCATGTTTTGTAGTAGATAGTCGTTTTTTCTTTCTAGTTTTCGCCAAACGATTTGAGTTGGAGTTTTGAATGTTCTCGTTTTACTACCTGTTGTCTTCTGTGGTCTTCTCGAAAAATATATTCAACACCACAACTACAATAATTGTACAATATGTAGAAAACAGCTAACAATAGTTTTAAAGCAAATTTCTTTCCGTTTAGCGAAAAAACACAGCGAGTAGAGGCTCGTTTTTTGTTTTGAAAATAGTTAAGATCAAATCTTACCGGCAAACTGTCGAGTAGTTGTAGAGAGACGAATTCAGCTATTTATCACAAGTTAATTGATCCTAAGTTGTCAATCCAGTCTTGAAATAATAAAATCTTCAGATAATTCACCATTCAAAGAAAATAGCAGCGAAATTCTTCAAGCTACAGGAGGGAATAATATCCAAAGCACATGGTCTGATCACTGGCGACTCGTTCACGGCAAGCTGTACTTGAAAACTTTTAACTTGAACGACATATTTGTCGCTTTTATCCCTTTTGATGTTGTCCAGCTAACTTGTTTTCAAAGAAAGTATTTTTGAAATTGTGTTTTTGCAGTTATTAGCAAATGCTAAGAGGAAAAAAACTTAAATCAGCGAACTGTAAACTCTCAACTTTCGCTTAGTTTTCACACAGTACGTTTTGAAAGAAAAGTCGCTTCCTGATTCGCTGTTTAGCTGTCAATACTGTCATTCAATAGTTGTAAACATGCATTAAAATGGCTTTTTACTTGAGATGTAAAATTATTTTCTAGTATTTTGTAGTTCAAATCATACATAAAATACTAATCTAAAAAGGTTTTACAGCAACGTTAACACTTTCTATGCTGTTCTTGACTTAGCGTTCTTGGAGAATAGTCGGTTATAGCAAAGGCAATGAAGATGAATGAATGCCTTCGCTTCGCATGTTTTATAAAATTTTGTCGAGTGAACTATAAATAAAAAATCGCACGGTCTTCTCGTACAATTTGGAATTAATAGGCACTCGTAATGTCTTGAAAGTTCTTTAATTGCACTCGCCTAAAGGCTCGTGCAATTACAAGAACTTTCAAAACATTACTCGTACCTATTAATTTCCAAATTGTACTCGAGGTCGTGCGATTTCCTATACGAATATCTCAATATCTCAAAATGGCGACCCTCTTTTGTATTACCGTATCGAGAGTTTTACGCATTTTTGTGTCGATTTTTTTAGGAAATCTTAGTTAACATTAATGAATGTACCTTCTATGAAGTGTTTTCAATCAAGTTTTTCTGGTCTTTAAGCCACTTCTTCTCAGAGCTACAACCACAAAATGGCTTCGCAAATCTTCTTTCGGTGAAGACGAAAAATTGTTTTGGTTAACTTAAAGAAAGACATGACTTATGTGCTTTCATTGATAGCTCAAACGTGGTTTTGGCTTTTCGAAAATAATAAAATGAAAAGCCCATTGGACACCTTAATATTTCGAAATTGAATTAGACACTCCTTTAATCAAACACCATACAAGTATTAATATTTCATAATCAACTAACCTATTGCATAGTCTCAAATCCCCTTTCAAAGCTCCAAGGGGGAGTTGTCGTACAACAGCCATTAGTTGATTAGTTGATACGATATGAAGAAACAAAGCCTTCCAGGGTGGAACAAGCGCTGAAAATATAACCAGAGAATTACATGTCTTGTCAATTTAAAAATCCTTAATTTATAATGGGTGAATAGTATTATGCGATAATTATGAATACTGGTTTCCATTTTGTCTGACTTTTACTTACACACACTACCACTACATCCAATATTCTATGTGTAGAACTATATGAAATCAGAAATTGGTTTTATTCTGGAAGAAAAATTCATTTTTTAAGAAACAAATTATATGCGCAACAAATTAAATACAACTTTACTCACCCCCTTCTCTTTCCATAGTCCACATTGATACTTCGGGTCCATGAGCAAAAGTACACCAACTTGTATTACAAAGCCTGGTATTTTCAAAATAACTGCATTGTCGAAATGCAACACGGAACACTCCTCTTGGATACGGTCTGATCTCAAACCATTTTTTGAACGCTTCACTCCAAAAGGCATATCTTACCAAAGAGTGTGTTTCCTGGCATTTATCCTTACAACTTCCACAGACATGTACATGTGTGGTTTGGTCAACACGGGGTCGAGAAAATTTAGATTTGTTTAAGAAATCACCACAAACAATCTTTACACCCGTTGGCAGATGGTATGTATTGCTGGCTGCATCACTTGAAGATTGCAAATTTGATGTTTGAAAAGGTGTTCTATTGCTCCCCACTTGCCTTTTAGCGGCCAAGCTATGACTAGAAGGGTCTGGTCTCTCTATAATCATATTTGCAACAACCCCTCTAAGTGAACCTGGTGCTGCTGCAGCTTCTAGTGACCTTTTCCTATTCTTCAGGTATATCTCTGGTGATGGCAGATCTTAAAACGAGAAAGGAATGTCTGTTAGCTGAATTTATTTGGGGATGAGGGACAAAAAATAACATAGTGAGATAGCAATGCTGGCTTAATCCTTAGTGGGGGACTAGGATGGTACTTGAGTTGTAAGGAATGGTCAAACTGTATGACTATAGTGATACACCTACATGCATACTTATTAGGTCAGTTGGCCGGTTATTTTCAATTGCTTGTTGGGTCTTATTGTTTAAGCGTTGACTGTATTGTTTGAATAACCTTCCTCGTTCTAGCAATACCTGTGGTGTTTTAGGAATGACGAATAATTTTAATAAGAGAAGGCTGTGTATCCAATCTTGTAGGCTAATGCACTTCACCTGATTATAACATAATGGTTTCAATATATATGTACAGTTGTGTCATGCAAATTATGTGCTTTCGCATGCTTAAAAAAATCAGTTTTTTAGCACTCGCGCGTTTTCAAGAAAGGGCGACCTAAACAATTGGCAAAACTCCAGGCCTCTAAAATGTAGGGTTGCTATATTGTGAAAAAATATGTAAACACAGCATCAGGTTTATCACCTCCTATGCGTTCTAGATTCCACATATGTAGCTCCGGTCCATGTGCAAATGTGCATGCTGGGAAGCGTAAGCACGTGCTTCCGGGACTTTGAGCATGACGACAACTCAAGATCTGCCTTTCAGGTGGGCGCAAGATTGACGGAACGCTCCTCACATGTGTCCACTTCTTTTGTTCTTTGCTCCAATATGCGTACTTGCATCTTGATGGGCAACTTTGGCAATTTTGACAAACCTTAGGAATGCTGGAACTCTTTTGGGGATGTACAAAGACTTCTTTCTCAAAATGTTCACAGATGACTTCCACTCCATTTGGCAAACAAAAGGGTTTTTTTTCAGTATAAACTTTATTATTTGCCCACTGTTTTCTAAGTCTAACAGTCTGAAATGCTCCTTCTGATTCGTCTGATGGAGGAGGTTTAGCTTGATTAATGCTTCTGTCTTCAGTCTTACCTGCTGCGGCTTTTACACGGTCTTGTGTAGCAATACCAGATTTGATCACCGGAGACTTCGATGTGTCATATTGTGCTGCTGTGGAACCGTCATTGCTGACGGAACGTAACACGGAAAATCTATTAGACGTCGCAACAGAAGGGGATGGCTCATTGATTATTTGACGGGGTAATCCTTCCCATTTTGAATCCATACTACTCTTCCTAGCAATATGACGACTGCCACTCGTATCACTATTAGTAGGCTTGGTTGAAGAGCGGGATGGTTGATTACTGCTTTGACGGGGTTCCAGGGTATTCGTTGTCGGTTTTGGCAATCCTTCCCGAGTTGAACCAATATTACTCCTAGCAATATTAAGATTGTCACTCGAAACACTACCAGTAGGCTTGGTTGAAGAGCGGGATGGTTGATTACGGCTTTGACGGGGTTGCTGGGTATTCGTTGTCGGTTTTGGTAACCCTTCCCCTGTTGAATTCATACCATTCATTTCAAGGTGACGATTGGCACTTGAAACACCTTGAGAACATAAATAAAAAGGATCAAATTTGTACTGAATCCCTAACAGAGCAGATCTCTCAACAACCAGAGAACTGCATTTTAACATGTGAAATTGGTTACAGATCAAAACTTACTTATTTTCTAGCAATTGCTCACCCAAAACAAGATCCCGATAATAATAATAATTTATTAACTTATATTGCGCAAGAATCAACATTTCTGTTTTCTGCTGTGCATAGACAGAACACATGACTCTACTCCCTCGTGAATCGAGTATAGTTGGGTCAAAATAAACACCTGACTCGATATGAAAAAAAATGTACATTGGTACTAGTGCAGGAAGTGAAGTGATATATGTCAACGATAATAAGTGTAGGTAATAATATGGTTTCGAGTTCAATTTGGGATTGATTTGCACGAGTGTGTTTTTCAAAAAGTTCAAATTGCACGAGACCGTAGGTCGAGTCCAATTTGAGCTCTTTGAAAAACACACGAGTGCGAATTATCCCAAATTGAACGAGAAACCATATTATTACTTATTAATAATATACATGAAAAATCTTACAAACTTTACCGTCCGACATTGAAAAACTCAAGAAAAACTCTGAGCGCGCGCTCAATGACGTGAGATAGCGTCAGCAGCGCGCGCTCTTCAACTGAAACCGGCTAAAAATTTATTCAAAACAAACAAAATCACCAACTTTTTAGCCGTTTTCGCCGCTTAAACTTGTTCCTTCACGATCGAAAAATGCATAGTCTTGATGCTCAATAATGTTATCAAGAGCAGAATAAAAAAAAAAAATTGGTTTCAAGACCGTTTTCGGAAAATTTAATTTCCACTGTGTTACACTTTTTTGCACTGTGTTACCTTGTTTTTGCACTGAATTACTTCTAAAATGCACTGTTCATCAGCCAATCAGAATCGAGTAATTTTTGTATGTATATTATAATAGCAGAAATAGCAACAAATTTAAAAACGAAACTTTTATAAGGACCTGTGTAGGAAAATGTGTTGACTAGCCTAGAACTTACGAGTTGAATTTATTAATTAATTCCCATACAACCAAGTGAGACAAGTGCTTTTAACCCTCGTCTTTTCTATTTTTCGTTTTTATGATTTAGTTAAAATACTAAAGTGAACATTTTTTTTACCAGGTTTGTGACCAGTGCTCATCTTCTTATCCTGCAATAGAAAAGAAAGAACTCCCGTTATGACCTTTTTGTGAAATAATCGCGCGCACACTTTAAGAAAATCAACGAAATCATTCCGCTTGCCTTCGCTTCGTTCTTCTTGTCTGGTATTTTATTCACTTTTTCGTTTTGTTGTTTTTCCTGCAAGGAAAAAAAATTCAATCAGTAATACTACTATGTCACGGTAATATACCACATGCACTAATAGGCAATGTGCATCAAAGCTCACAAAGCACTCTGGGAAAGTGAGTTCTTTAAAAATGTAACAGGGAAATCAAAGGAACTATCAGAAAAAAATTACTCTGTTATTTTCGTCTGCTGAAATCCTTTTATTTCCATAGAAAATGTCAAAGGAAAAATTGTCAGATGAATTTTTAGAGGAGCCAAAAAAGCGTAACAACTCACTTTCCCATCATGCTTTGTACTATAATTTCGAGCTCATGCATATTGGCTATTAGGTATGCGAATCAGTCCCTCTCAAAAGAAGCAGTTTTGTCAAAATGAAAGTGAAGGGAATAGAGCAACTTGTATGAGACACGTTTTTTAGTATTTGTGTGCGGGCTCGGTTAATCAGATTAATTACAAAGTCAACTGAATCGTTGCAAGTTGATTAAAAAATGACGATGGAAAGATGTGACCTCGAATAAATTAATTATCACCAGAAACTAAAAATGAATATACGAGGACATAACACGTACCTCGCTTGTATTTTCCTTTTGAGATTTGGCGGGCTTGGTGTGCTCAGCTTTCTTGGCTTTCTGTATTTTTTCATGCAATGTTCGTGCTTTGGAGTTCTGAGGAAAACGACCCAAAACTGTTGGTGAAGAAAAAAAGCTTAATATGTGAACAAATAAATAATGCAGCGTAAAAAGGCGTTCTGATAGAAAGGGGGGAAACCGGCATTCAAATCAATTCCATAACGAAGTAGTAGGTTTGTAGTTATTTTGTTATATAAAAAGCATTATTCTTCAACCTAATCTAAATGTTTCATTGTATTCGAAACATTGGCTCCAATTCGAGGTTGAACTTGATTACCGGTAAATTACAGTAAATGTATGAACATCACAAAGTCAAACATTTTGACAAGAGATGATAGAAAACACTTGGAAATTTTCGCGCGTCTAGATTCCAGATCACCTAGGTGTAATCAAGTACCAAACCCTTCTTTACCCTAGGTTCCAGAAGCTCTCTCTCCAGTGCTTCGAAATCTCGGTTGTGCCGTGGGATTCGTTGTCATTATCTCGCGATCGACATTCGGCCTCAAGCTTTTGGGCGCCTGTGGCGCCGTTCGCCCACAGAGCGAGAGGACCTCTGGCACCCAGGGTAGCCCTTCTTCAATCTGACTTCAAATTTTCAAATTTTATTGATACCCTCAACAGCCTCTGCGGGCTGATCAATATCAGGGCATGGCTAACTCACAGATCGAGTTAGACATTTCCGATTTAGCGGCATATAAGCGGAATAGGTATATACTATATGCCGGCCGCTCAATCGTGTTTAAAGAAACGCAGAATATACTATGCCTATGCCACTAAATCGGAAATGTCTATTGGAATTTAGCGTGTTACGTTTGCGGTAGGAAGGAAAATCAGTCGGAGAACCCAGAGAAAAGGGAGAGATCAAACATACTTTTCCCACATGTGATGCTGAGTCTGGGAATCGAACCCGAGACCCCAGAGGTGAGAGACGAGAGCACTATATAACGTTTGAATTCACTTGGAGATACAATACCTTTTTCAACCTTACTTTCAGCTTCTTCAAGATTGCCCTAAAAACAATAATTATATTTGACACTATATAATTATAATCTTATCATATTAAAGATCCTAGTCAACTACAATGCACTACCCGCCGAAAACAATGCAATCCGCCATTTTCTCTGCCAGGAAAAATGGCTGTTTTGTAGGTGAAGTTTGGGAATCCAGTGTCCTTGGTCTTGTTATTTAAGCTAGAAGGTTTTTAAAAACCATCAAGATATAATGATAAGTAGTTATTTTATGCTTTTTGTGAGATTTTATAAATTTTGGCAACGAATCTAAGGTAAATTTCGTAGCGAAACAATGATATAGGCGCGCAGTGCATTGTAGTTGACTAGGATTCTTAAAGGAATCCTGTTCCATCGGTATAGATCGATATTCAAGCTATTAATAAAACCATCAAAATATAATATAGTTATTTTATGCTTTTTGTGAGATTTTATCAATTTTGGCAACGAATCTAAGGTAAATTTCGTATGTAAACAAAGATATAGGCGCGCATGCAGTGCATTGTAATGAATGACTATGAATCTTTAAAACGAGTTTATCGCCAATCACCAACACAAATAGAGAAGTGAGCAGCTCCACGGGGTCGAACTGAAAGCAATGTGAAGGCGCCTCTGACAACCGATATGCAGCACATGTATGACACCGATGCACAGCTCTAACCATGCAGTTTAATCGTAATTAGCAGGGTTAGTTTGAGAGGAGGGAGGAAAAACCGGAAAGCTGGCAAAACCTTCGCAATAAAAAAGAGAACCAACCGTATCAAGGGGGACTGATTGAAGTTCACGAAGGACTTTTTTTCAAGGCCGAATTCGAATCACGCGTAACCCCTGTGACACCCTGCCTTAAGTGGTTATCCAGGCCGCACCATTAGTTTTCGATAGATTAAGTAAAAATAAACAAATGAATGAATGAATGAATGAATGAATGAATGAATGGATGAATGAATGAATGAATGAATGAATGAATGAATGAATGAATGAATGAATGAATGAATGAATGAATGAATGAATGAATGAATGAATGATTGAGTGAGTGAGTGAATGAGTGAATGAATGAATAAACAAACAAAAAAATAAATAAGTAAATTAATATATATATATAAATGAATGAATAGACAGACAGAGAGACAGACACAGATAGATAGATAAATAAATAAATAAACAAATCAATAAATAATGAAATTGGCTATTGGTGGGGTTCAAAATGCTTAAAACTTGCTCTCGAGTTAGAGACTCAAAACTGTGTGCTTACCATCTTCAAAAAACACTTTGCTATCCAGATGTACGCTTGCTGCAAGTTTTCGTCTGGAAAGAAATGGAGCACTTCAATTGCTTTCTCGAAGAAAGCAACTGCTGTAGAGTATTCATTATCCTTGTACAACTGTTTTCCCTTCTTCATAAGAACCATGAATGTGTTGCTGATGTTGCTTCTATCCTGTGAAGAAAATAACAAAGGTTGTTTGAATATTATGGTATAATTATATATTTATACCATTATCTTGCGACTTCTAAATAAGTTGAAATATTTGAATAAGAAAAATGATTCGAAGAGGATTCTAGTGGTAGTGGTATCAAGAAGTAATAAGGGGAATGGTGAATTCGTGGAAAAACCATAGTTTTTCGACGGATATTGATCTTATTTTCCATGCCGAAGGCTTTTTTTTTACTTTACAAAGTTTGTCCGCATTTCGATCCCACAAGGCTTTGCGATAAATCTGTTTTTAGTAACCGTAGAAAATGCTATTAAGAGTAGCTGTACACTCGTCTCTCACCTTTGGGATCTCAGGTTCTATTAACTGTATTCACCCGTGGGATTGGTATTATTCGACTTGCACATTCTTTACATTGCAGTTGGCTGATGCTCATGATTAGCAAAAGTCAACTGTACTGTAAAGAATGTGCAAGGTGAATAATATCAATAGACTAAGTGTGAATAGCTGACCTATAAACGAGGCTAAACCTGTGCATATGAGTTTGTGGTCTTCAAATTTAAAAACAGCGGTACCGTTTGCATCGAATAAGAAACTGAAGTATAAGAAGGAATGGTAACCTGCGCTGGGCGGGCAACTTCGCTTTGTTTTTCTTCCCGAGCCATATTATTAGGAGCTTGTAAAAAATAATTCAAGACCAAAACATGACGTCTGCTCAGACAGCAAACCATTCCTTTTTGAATTATCTGCAATGAAGCTCAAGTATAAACTGGCTTTCCATCTAGAAAAAATACTTTGCCCCGTCGGTCAGTTACCTTTGTGAAGGAATCTTCCACTTTTTCTTGGATGTTGGATAAAAGTACTCCACATTGAGGGTTCTGAGATAAAACAATTGCATATCTTCATCACACGAGAACTGTCTTATTTCTGTGAATGGACAGGCCCTCAACGAAAGCGCCATTTCCCACATGCTGATGCACCAGTAAAAACAAACAAATTGCCATGTATCCTCCTTGTTTTGATATCCTTGTGAGCAATAAACCTGTGGCGCTCATTCCATCATCGAATTGAAACATACAAGTTGATTATCGGTCCGCAGAACACGGAGAAATTGAAGACTCGCATGACAAAAGAGGACCTACAAGCAAATATACTCAAATATGATGGCGGGTACGAGGATTGAGTCCACCGGCAACAACAGCGGTGATTCCAGGTAATTTGCTAGACAAAATTGCGAGACACTGTTTCAAAAGATATTGGCAGCGTAAAATTAAAGCGTCTTTAAATGACTCACCGATGGATGAAGCTGCTTGAATATTAGCGCCAAAATGAAAGCACCAATGATATCACCACGGCGTTCCTTGAGCTCAATCATCAATTGCTCTGGTATGTGAATCTTGTCAGGGCAATTTGAAACGACCAGTTCGCAAACTGGTAAAAATCAGAAAATAAGCTATTCAGTCCTGAGACGGCACTTGGTTAGTGACACAGATAAAATCATTGATACTATGTTAATATTAGAATAGAAACATCCCCCCCCCCCCTTCTCAGCCCCTTTCCCTCCACGATCCCTACAAGCAAAGGAGGCAAGGCTGAGAATGAGTACAACAAAAACTATATGCTTTTAAATGCAATCTAAAGTTGGCTGCTGGAAGGAAACTCAAAGGAGTGGAATTTTTTTCTGAAACTTTTCAAAGTGCATGAAGCGAATTTTTAGCATTGAAAACCGAAATTAGATTGAACTGGCTGATGTAGATATTACTTACCCATTTCAATGAAATCAAGAGCTTGCTCATAATTCTCCTAAGAAAAAAACAAAAGTTGTCACTACAATGATACTGCAGTTAGAAAAAAGAAGTTGCCCCTTTTGTACACGAGTCCCATTCAGTACATTGTCTAAGCGAAGCCCAAAAGCGCTTAGTATGGAAAAGTATACAAAACATATATATAAAATTCAAGATGCATTAATCAATATCAAGGACAACAAAAATATTTTTGGAAATTTCTAAATAAACTGTGAAGTTGTGCAGCTGACTTTCATGTTGTCCCATACTATAGTTGTTTGCAAGAACCTTACCATTTCCATATGACATCGCGAGATCATATAAAGGCTCTTCATGAATGCGTACACCGCACTACTACCAGTTTCTTCTGCTCGTTCGAGTATAACACCATACCACTTCAAAGCCTTGTCATAGTTCTTGATTTTGTAGTGATCATTAGCTAACGTGAACAAGGTTTCGATCTGCATTAAGACAATTGTAAAGTCATGTTAGTAAGGCTTTAGCTGGATTAGCTGAGCATGGTTCATGGATGGATGGATGGATGGATGGATGGATGGATGGATGGATTAGTGGGCATGTGTGATGGATGGATGGAGGGAGGGAGGGAGGGAGGGAGGGAGGGATGGAGGGATGGATGGATGGATGGATGGATGGATGGATGGATGGATGGATGGATGGATGGATTAGTGGGCGTGTGTGATGGATGGGATGGTGGGTAGTTTATAACTATAGTTTATAACCTGGATTGATGGATGGGTAGGTTGATGGCTGGATAACCCTTCCCTATGCTAATAAAACCACTTACAGATTTCGACTGTTCTGGGATAGGCCAGTAGTCATCATCATCCATCTCGTGCCTGAATAAAATAGTTAGCTAAGTTAGCTAGAAAGCTGAGAGGAAACATTGAACCTGCCCTGTCTGCTGTGTAAATGAATCTGCAATAATTTTACTGTCCAGGTGACTCTTAAGCTTACAGGGAACTCTAGAACCAAAATATCCCTCGGGGGAGGGGGATGAAATGGTCAAACCGTTTTTGTAAAAGAAATAAACAGCATTTTATCCTGGACGGTCATCCTTCAAGAGTCCCTGAAGAAGATGTTCAATAACTGCAATAACAATATTTAACTCAACTAAATGTTTTGATTTATTTAAACCTTTAATAAACGTTAATCAATCTTGTAGCAGCACATATCCAAAATTGGATGGATGCTGTCGGTGAGCATCGTGGTTTGCTCTCAGTTCGTTTGACAGCTTCTGAAACATGCAGTGAAGGCAAATAATTCCAGCAAGTAATTCCAGCCACGTTGAACAAACTCAGAGAGAAGTCCATTCAGCAATATTTTTCTAAGAAAACTCGGTAAAGAACGGTGAATGTGGTCGCTTTGCTGTTTGAAAAGTTATTCCAGCGGTTGATACTATTAAAGCTTAGTTCCAAGAATTTCTTCTATTATTATGGATCTTGACGATTTTTACCTGTCAAAATATTAACCAATCAAGAGCAAGCACCAAAGACAACGAGTTCATCAGAGTGGAAAATAATTTTGACGTGTTACAGCAAGTCTGGCTTTGGATTTTCTAGCGTGACTTCCATTTTTGATAGCGTGACTTATAATTGATCGCGTGACCCACAAAGAAAATGATAGATTTGCATTTCCTCGATGAGATCAATGAACAAACATTGCTTACTCATATTTATTTTCAAGTGTAATGCCATTTTCGAAGGCTATATGTCTTTTTTAATACTCCACATGCATAGTTTGGTTCGCGCATCGTTAGATATTTTTCCACCGAACCTTCTAGAAAGGTTTCATCATTTTGGAGCCGCAGTCAAAATATGTCCCTCCTGCTAGGAGCCACAGACAAGAAATCCATACTTGCTCGAACATATTTTTATGGAAGAAAGCTCAAGTATAATTTCCCTAAATAAAAAACATGATTATACTAGGATTTATAGCCTAAATAAAGACAAGAGAACCTAGCATAATCATTATTGAAAGCTCACTCGATCGAGATCATTTGGAATACCCGTAAGACCCAGAGCAGATCATTCACTTCCGCTTTTGTATTAACTGTTAATAACTCTTTAATATATTTACTGCGACCCTAATAAACACGAATAGTGTGTCATACATCAGCCGTAGTACATGTTTTGTACACCTACCTCAAGTCAGAAGGCACGTTTGCTGCCATACTTTCAAATTAAATTGTACGTCTCATACATCATTTCAAATTTGATCTAAAGAAACAAAAGTGTTTAGTCACATATTCAGTTAAATCTTCTTCCCAGGCAGGAAAGAAATAATAATATCTGAAATCTCCTTTTTCCGCGCCCAAAATATGATGGATATAACGTACGGTACGTCTTGGACAAATTTATTTGGATTTAGCTTTAATATGCTAATTTTAACACGTTTGACAAAGCCCTTTCTTGCTTCAAGAAACCTTACATCAGCAAAGCTACCGACGGACTTTGTCCTAGATAGATTGATGAAGGTAAAGTATTGTATTTTATGAAGATTTTTTGAGGCTTGCTCGAATATGAATTTGCTGAAACGAGGAAAAACGTTTTACGAACCGAAATCTGTCAGTAGAAAATGATTTACGAATATAAATAATAGTCTGGACACGACGAAAATGGTCTGACTTACCGTGATTCTTGTTTAGCTGCTGAAGAATTGGAGTTCATTGTAATCATTATATATAAAGAATTGCCTGCAGAACTCCTTTAAGGAAGAGAATCCATTTGAACCAACGTCGATGATTTTCCACTAATACTTTCCTTTTCCAACAACCTGGCTCAGAATTCCAAGAAATTCAACATAATGACCTGTGAATAAATTATGGAGAATACCACAGGGAACCCAAACTGAATTACATGCTTCCTTTGAAACTGGAATTTAGAATTTTTTAAGGAAATAAAAATCCTGATGCAAATTTGTTAGACGTCCCTCCTCGCGCAAACCACTATTTTTGCTATTTTCTTTTTTTAAATTTCTTATCTTGTTTGGATGAAATTTCAATTGGTATTTGTATAGACCCCTTTCACGTGACGTCAAATCAGCTCAATTTGGAGGACAAAAACAAAAGAATTTCAATCTCCTGAGAATTGGAACCTATTATTTTGTCCTCCAAATTGAGCTGCATTCCGACGTGCTGCATGGGGTCTATAAACATAGCAGCTATGAAAATAGACTGAAGCGGTCTAAAGCTGGATAGATAACAAAATAGGGGGAGGGGGTTAGGAAAGGAGGGTTGTACGAGAAATTTGGAAGAAAGGATAAGGGTCACGTGACCTGTAAGGAACATCTACAAACGGTTTGATTTAATGATGATCTTTATCTTTATTTGCCCATCGGTTTTTTTTTCTTTCTTCGATATGACGTCAGTGTTTTGCTGTGACGTCACAAGAAGGACTGTTTCTTTAATCTCCTTCCATGTGACGTCATGTAACGAAAAACATATGTGGGAGCTTGAATAGCAAAACAAACAAGGCACGCAGATAAGGTCAAAGATATGGTACGTGTGGGACGTGTTCCTTTCATTCAATAAATATTATGATTAAATACTAAAATTTGGCTGAGTTCCAGCAAGTTATTTATAAACGAGGTTAGTACCTACATATCCACTTTACTGTAGTAACAAATACTTTAATAGACAAGCTTTTGAACCACTTGCAGATCAATAGACCTCTTTACCTTCGTTGTTTGTTGTGCCCATTTCAGACCACGTGATGCCACTCTAGGGAGTTGATTCTTTCATGTGTAAATATTTTAACAAAAGAACATTTCTCAAGGGAATGTCATATGATCTGAAATGGGCAATTTGCATACGAAGGTAAAGAGGTCTATTACAAGGGCGGATCCAGGGGGGTGAATTGGGTGACTAGTCACCCCCCTTGTAGTTGAATATAATAAGAATAAAGGATAAGATAAGACCAAAAATACACTATGTAATGCATCAGTCACCCCCCTTGAAATCCTTTTGGATCCGCCACTGTATTAAGTTAGCAGTGCAAAAATCGGTCGAAGTGACTTGTTATGGTTACTTTAGTTAGAATTTTTGTTTGTTTGTTTTGTTTTGTTTTGTCCTGTCTCGTTTTTTACTAGTTTGCGAATTGAATGAACGACTTTTGGGCAGTTTTGCTTGGGGTGGGGAGGGTCCGTCATGGTTACTTTAACACTGATGAAGTAAGAATTTTAAAGATGCGGGTACTCTGAATATTTGTAAAACGGTTATTTAATTTCTCTTTTTCCTTGTTGAAACGTTTGCTGTTTTTTTATTTTCGTTGAGGTTTAACTCAATTGAGTTAAAGAGCTGGACGAATAAATCATTTTTAGAGATAGTTTTCTACTGAGAGTGTATTTCCCAGGAAAACGTGTTTTTAAATCAAGTCAATAGTTTAAAAAAAGGCTAGGAATGGTATGCTGAATACGTATCACACTTGATATTCCTAAAAATGACACTCAAAAGACAGTTTTCTGAAAGCTTTTATTGACTTTCTATTGGTCATCCCTTGTGCTATCTCTTATTCAATCGATTACTAGTGCTTTTATTGTCTTTGGTTCAATGACGCAGTCAACCTTGAAAGCAAAACACTCCTCATTTTAATGAACTGGCTCCTCTAGACCTACTGTGTTTGCTGCCTCGGTGGTAGTTGTTTATTCTGTGGCCTTGTCCTGCTTGAAGCTGATGTTTTTAAGGTACCGTGCATCTTAGAAGGCATCTGTAAGCAGCTTTGTCAAGCAAAACCTCTGGTAATTGATAAATTGACTCAACACATCACTTCAAGGTCAAAACATATCATTAGCTCCAAATTCACCGGCCAAAGGACTTAATACAAACTGGAGGAATTCATAACCACATAATCGTTGACCCACGAACCGCCAGATACATCAAATCAAGGGTAATAATATCTCTCTACAAAACATTTTACGAACATGACATGTAAGTTAACCTCTGTTGGGGTTTTATGGGCGCTTTTATCGGTCCTGAGCGCTCTGCTGTCCTGTGCAGCATATTACCTGCCCTACTGGATCAAAGGAATCATGTTCAAATCGACAGTTTATTTTGGAGTCTTCAGGCGATGTAATTACTTGGTAAAGGGTAAAGATGGGATGACTTATGTACAGCAGGGATGTGGAAGGTATACTACATTTAATGATATTCCTTCAACGGCTTGGAGAGCTTGTACTGTGTTAATTGGAATAGCATGTGGCCTCTTGCTTCTTGTTTGCCTTACCGTTGTCATTTCGTGTTGTGCAAAGGACATCATTACAAGAACCACGGCCAAAGTTGCTGGATTTATTCAGTTTCTTGCAGGTAAAAGGCTTTAGTATTTTAGAATTTCTTTACCTTCCTCATGATTTTGCCAACATTTCTATTCAATAGAAGCTAGGGTCCCAATCATGAACACACTAATTTACCTTGGGATTACTGAAGCTTACAACTATTATTGACCATATCACTAAATTTACAAGTTAAATTTGACAATGTTTATTACAACAGATATCTTATTATGGATTTGAAGGTAAGGATATTAAGAAACCAGAGATAAATAAAGGTGCCGTGCTGAATAAAATAGCTGAGAAAATTCACAGATTTTTAAATCATCACTTAATCTTTCATCGGCCATTAGGACTTACATTGTACAAAGGTGATTAAATTAGTTGCTCGTGTTCAAAGTCTTAAGGTATGCCAGTCATTAGCATTTTTGATCCTAAAGAGAAATCAAGAAGCGCCGGATTTTATTTAGTTCAGTTGTGCGTGTGTATGGATATCGGATCTGCAGACTACAAATTGCATATCTCCCCTCATAGTAGAAGCACTGCACTTTTTTAATAAACGAACAATCTGCATGGTATACAACGTGAGCCAACACAAGATATTTGAGTATTTTAGGTTAGTCCATCGACTAAACAAATAACGCCAGCACCTTATGTATCCAAAAGAACAACCTTCCATTGTTATTGTGATGAGCTCAAAACGGACTCAAGTGGATCTCACACTGCGATCATTTAGACGAGTCAAACTGTTAACACGTGGCTTGGTTACTGGAGAACCAAACATACTCAACACTTGAAACCAGTTGACATAAAACAGACTGCGTATTTTAGGTCTCTTGCACGTTAACGTCAAAGCAGATCAGTTTGGAGGACAAAACAAAAGAATTTCAATCTCATGAAAGTCGGAACTTATTGTTTTGTCTTCGAAATTGAGCGGCATTCCGACGTGCTGAAAGGGGTCTCAAGGCGAGTACACTAATGAAAGAGCGTGTGACGTCATGTCCGCCATGTTGGATGAATTCAGTGTAATGTTATTTTTATCACTGGATTGATATATTATCCAACATGACGGCAATGTTGTTCGGCAGTTGGTGCTTGACTGATAGACCCCTCACCTCATGACGTTTCATACCTAAACTATCACAATTCTTTTCAAAATCTCTTTTCATATTCAAATATTAAAACTCCTTTGAGAATACCAAGACAATAGTGAAAATTAGCACGACAAACAATGCTACCGAAAGGGATTCTAGAAGTTTAGGTATAAAACGTCATCATGTTTGAGGGCTATTACAAGTAAGAAGCTATAGATCAGAGTTTTATCTATTTTTTCATCAAAGTTTCCTCCATACATATAATTGGTCAGCCAAGAGAAGAACGTAATCTCCACCAAGTTACCTTAGCTCCATTCTTTTTTATCCTGTCTTTACAATGTACTGGTATTGCCTAGAAGTCGTAGGCCAGCATTCTAATCGTGCAATCTAATGCTCACTCACGCGTTCATTGATAGACCCCTTGTAGCACGTCGGAATCTAGCTCAATTTGGAGCACACAAAAAATCTTCCAATTTTTCAGGAGATTGCTATTCTTTTGTGTTGTCCTTAACATTAAGCTGCTTTGACTTAACGTGCAAGTGGTCTTTTGGTCAATATACCACACCGTGACCATTTCGTCCATTAGGACGAAGTCTCTATCGATTTCTTAAGACTATTGTTTTTTCTTTTCCCCAGCCTTTTTACTGTCCATCTCCTTGGCTGCCTACCCCTCAGGATGGGGGCATGCTGAAGTCAAACAGGCCTGCGGTAAAAATTCCGATTCCTACAACATGGGTGACTGTGTTTTCAGCTGGGCATTCTATGTCATGGTATTTGGTACGTTCCTGGCTTTTATCTGTGTTGGATTATCTGTTAAAGCTGGTGATCCGCCATCATCTTCTCAGACACGCCCTGGTAATCATATCACAGTGAGTTATGCTGTCTAGGAGTAACACCGTCTCACTACATGGCCTCGATCACTTTTTTTCTACTCTTGTTTGCCTCAGGATCAATATATGTATATATATATATATATACTCTAACTGCGATTCAAATAATGCAAAGTAATGGATAATGGGCTAAACAAAAGTTCCAATGTTTAAAAACAAGTTATTACTTTTCAAAAATGTTCTAGTTAGAGGAAAGCGGCCAGTAGTATTGCTGGAGATCGGTGTGGAAAGACTGAAGCTCAATGGATATAGGCTTGGTTTTTTACCATTGAAGAACTTTCATTGGAATAACCACATCTTAATGGTCCCGATCTGAGATAACCTTCTTTATGAAAGAAAATCGGGAAAACCAGGAATGGCCTTCCGTGGAACGAGCCTTTTTTTTGAATCAAATCTGGCATCAAACCTATTTTGAAGTCAGTCAAGTCTTTACTTGTTAGCCGCGGTAAGAACTTGCAAGTTTGCAGGTTTACAGGCATAGAAGGCCAGTGTCAAATAGCTAATTAGAAACATGTACAACTTTAAATAAAACAGGAACCGTGATATCTTAGATATAACAAAGATACAAGGTCGAACTAATGAGATTAAGCCTTGCGAGGACTTATAAACCCTATAAACCCTAATAATATTACTCAATATTTTCAGTATTGATTCTCCATGAAGCGGAATAGTTGAATGGTAAAATATTTTTATATGATTTGAGTGATGCATCTTGGAGATATCAAGGTTTATACTTCCAATACGTTAATACTGTGACGTATCTGGAGGAATTATTAAATATACAAAACGTTTCTGGGGGAGTAAAACATCATTTATAAAACATTATCTTACTCAGGGTTTATAGAAAGGTTATTGCAAATTTTTTTTCTCATAGAAATCAGTGTGTTAATTTCCAAATGATGACAAATCAACTCAAATGCCTCCAGATACGTCACAGCATTAACTGAGATAACTGAGGGATAAAGACAGGAATGTCCTGGTTATTTTTTGAAGGGGGAGGGATGGGATAGGGTGTATATGAGCTTAAAATACAAGCACCAAGAGATACAAGTGTCACAGTTTTTATTTTAATTATCTATGTTACATTAATTAGTGATTTAACTTACATTATTTTCAAATCTATTTTTCGTTGCAATAATGAGTATTTAGAGAATATAGTAACTGTGTAATCAAAGGAAGCTTATTTATTAATATTAATGATCTATTGATTCAAGCTTGTGTGTATCAAATACCAGCAATACTGTTATGAATATCAACTCTCATTCACTTTTCATATATTCATATTCTATTCTTTTACTTCTTGGTGTGTTCAACAAAAACCGGAAGTTACTACCGGAGTCAAATTTACTTCCGGTAGGGTTGACAATAGCGGGTTTGGTATCTACAATTTCTAAGACTTTGTGATGTTAAACATATTAATCCAAACTTGCATCGGGTTAGGTTGCATATACAATGCAACATCTGCCAGCTTATATGTGATTTCTTATTTTTTGCCAAAAATACTTTGAGTTTTTAAAAAATCTTTTGCATTTTTATAGCATTTCAAGTCTAGTTTTTATAGCATTTGGGTGTGGCCATAAATCAGGGGGGAGGGGGGGGGAAGGACTGGTAAATTAAGACGGATTGATTGCCTCCTTTTTGAGGGCTCTTTTGGACTGATATTTCACATATTTTTACGAAGAGAATGTTTGGAAGTGTTCACTTTTCCAACTCCTCCCTTTGTTTATGAACGGAACCGTCATTTATTTCCTAATGCCAAAAAAATCAAGTATACTAGCCTGCGTAGCAACCCTCACCGACACAGAGAACCCGAAAGAAACGGCTGGCTACGCAGGCTACAAGTATACTAGCTTTTTTCACGTTTTACGCAGAGCAACTAAAACCTACATGACTCCTAAATCTACATATATCTTGCTTGTGCTGGACGTTGAAGCATGTCGCGTACAACACTATAAACATGTTATGCAGTCACCAGTGGGACATCATCAGCAAAGCCACGTATTAAGGGATCATCGTCGTCTGCAAGCATAAACAATGCAATCAAATGCTAAAGTTTAACCGAGAGAAGGAAACAGTGGCGTTTTCTTAGCCGTTTGCCTTAAAAAGCAATTAGAATTGACGCGGCAAAAGTTCGACGTCTGAACTGGACTTAAGACTTAGGTCAAATGTCGAATTCACATGAGCCGAACGCATTGAAAACAATGAATGCAGCGATCTTCTTTGATGTCATTAGGTTCGGCTCTAGCTAGCCTGCGTAGCGGCCATCTAGTGAGGGATCGGGCGATTGGGGAAGAGTGGGGGAAGGAGAGGAGAGAGGGCCCCGTTCGACTCATGTAAAGCTCGACGTTTGACCTTAGGTTAAACCATCCAACAATCATGATAATCAGTGTGCACTATTCGATCAAAATAAAAACGCTTGTGTGGGTTTTGAGATGCTTTGCTTACCAGAATGAAAAGTCACTTCGCCCCCAGCCTCACTGTTCCTTGTCAACAGGACGTACATTGACCTTTGGAGACGGTGAGATTTGCGTACAAAATACGCTAGTAGCAACAACAGTAGAAAGCCCACGATCCCCACAGGGATAGCCCACGCTAACTTACTAATACCTCCTTTCCTTGCACCAGTATCTAAACATAAAAGTATATATTAAAAATAGATTTCGAACGCGGATCGCAATGCAAGTATTCATCGATCTACACTGATTGCAAAAGGGAGTACAGTGAACTCCCTCTTAACGGACACCTCTATAAGACGGACACCTCTATAAACGGACACCTCTATAAGACGGACACCTCTATAAGACGGACACCTCTATAAGACGGACACCTCTATAAGACGGACACCTCTCTAAGACGGACACCTCTATAAGACGGACACCTCTCTAAGACGGACACCTCTCTAAGACGGACACCTCTCCGGCTAAGACGGACACCTCTCTAAGACGGACACTAAATTTTGGTCCCTGCCATTTTCCCATACATTTTTTGTAAAAAAAAACTCTCTATAAGACGGACACTTTTATCCGGTCCCGAAGGTGTCCGTCTTAGAGGGAGTTCACTGTATAGAGAAAGTCCACAAATATATAGAGGAAACCGTCATCTGATTTCAATGCCATAAGGGCCGGGTTACATTACTTACGTCCATGCGCCGGAGGCGAGGGAAATGAAGCGGTTCCTGCCACGCTTGTCGATACTTTGCCACCCTTATTACTTAGGGCTACCACCTTGTGAAATAAAACAATTATTGGTTAAAATGATATCTTGAGAATTTCTGCAAGGCTGGTCCTTCTATTTCATCAAGACTAGTTAGTTAATCAAGCCTTGATTGGTAAAGCAAGGGAAAGATCTAGTAATATTCAGAAAGGAGTTGCATGGGGTGAAAGGATGGAACGTAGAATGGGTATACTGTGTTAGGGAGAAATCCACCAAAATGTCCCTATAGACCCCTTGCAACACGTCGGAATGCAGCTCAATTTGGAGGGCAAAACAATAGGTTCCAATTCTCTGGAATAAAATTATTTTGTTTTGCCCTCCAAATTGCAAGGGGTCTGAAGAATAAAATATCAAAAACAAATTCCTAGAGATATTTAATAAAATTCCTATAAAATATTCCTATGAAAATTCTTATGAAAATTGCTTCTCATTAAAATTTTCGAAGTATCACATCCCTGGGGAAGACCCTGCTGGATGGCTAACAACTTCACAATTCTTAGTACCTTGGGATCAAGATTACAAAGGGGAAAAAGCACTTTGAAAGGCTTTGGTCATGATATCAATAATCCAGCAAACATTCTTTACAATGAGTGAAATTCAATACATTATTTCAATCAGTAAAAGCGTGATGCGGATAAGTTACTACCCTTTACTGTATAGCCCCTTCACTACGAGCGGTCTGGTTGGTCGAGAACTGTGCTGTATTGCTGAACAGAGCACGAAAAAAGGCTTTTCTATTTCTTAAGAAGAGACATATAAGCAGTGGCTTTAATCAATTGAAACCAAACAGGATCTAATGTCCTTTGACTTCAGTATACGTTGGATTTATTAGTACAACTTACCGTAATATTGTAGATGTCAACAGGATCCACAACTTGCATAGATATCTCACAGCAAGGGCTCAGCTTGGTTTTATTCTTTTTACTGCTTAAGTACGTTACCTAAACAATAGAAAAACATCAAATATGCGATTAGTTGCTCCTACCCTGCGAGCAGAGGTTGTTTTGCCTTCCCCTCCGTAGGGCTGAACGGAGGGCAGAAAAATACTTCTGTAAGCAGGGTAAGTTGCTCGATGAAACCAAATCAGAAAAACAGAAAATGGATCCAATATGGATGCTTGGACTGGAATTTAATACCATATCATCTAAGAAATCACTAGTCTTTATATGGCAGCTAGAGCCGCTTGGCTAAACATCGAAGCGCACTGTGATTGGTCGTTTCGCGCGTGCACGGGATACCTGGTTATTATGGTTGGATTATCTCTCAATCAGAATGCTCTGATGGCACCCTCAGTCTGTGCGTTTTTCAGTGATACGAAATCTGCTCTAAGTAATTACCGTTATGTGGTCTCTATAGCTACGTACTAAGGGTTGGTGTATGAAGCAGGGCTCAAAATAACGGCCGGTCAATGGTGAGTGTCCGGTCAATGGTGAGTGTCCGGCCAAATTTGGTACTTGACCAGTGTCAAATACGATTTTGAACGGACATGTTGACCGGTCATATTTGAAAAGGTGAGTGTACGGTCAATGGTGAATGTCTGGTCAAATTTGGTACTTGACCGGTCAAATACGGTTTTGAACGGACATGTTGACCGGTCATATTTGAAAAGGTGAGTGTACGGTCAATGGTGAATGTCTGGTCAAATTTGGTACTTGACCGGTCAAATACGGTTTTGAACGGACATGTTGACCGGTCAGATTTGAAAAAAATAAAATAAAATATCATACGCCGAACATCTTGACCGGCGTATGACTGGCCGTTATTTTTAGCCCTGTGATAATCAGTGTATTACCCTATACATGGTTATTGTTTGACACATTGTTTTTGGTTGACTCCAAGTAACCACTAGTGTAGTGCTGTTATGTTTTCTTGATGTTGCTATGTTTTGAGGCGCACTGGTTTCTGCAAGGTAAAGTTAAGTTAAATCATCCAGCAATAACATTGCTGATTTTGTAGCCCAAATTCTCCTTCTTGTGATCAAAACTAGTTAAATTCTGTTAAGGCGCAGAAATACGAGCAACAAAATCGTGTGACTTATCGCTCAACTTTGTTACGTTGCAAGTTGCAGAGCGAATGTTTCTCTTCTTACCACCCCGCTTCTGCAACAAATGCGTGCAATAAAATTTTGTTTGTTCGGGCGCTATTACGAGCAACATTCGCGCTGCAACTTGAAACGCGACAAGTTGCACGGTTGCTCGTATTTCGCGCCTTTATCAAAATGTAAAATTCTCTAGGGTCAAATGTCCGTCTCCAAATCGCCCTTGTTGACCTGGGTCCCTGCAATGTACCATTGGGCAAGTGATTCATGGTCAAACTGGTTTTGATTGTTGCAGAGGGAGGAAAGACCCTCAAAGTATCCGAGAGGAACAACCAGTTACTCTACTTATACATGCTGGTTTAGAGAGGGAGCCTAAACCATACCATACCCGTCCCTCCCTTGCCAACAAAGAGGTCACTGCTTTGTACTTGGAGGAGAAAAATATGCATCACATACAGATACAAATATTCTTACTTGCAACAGGCGTTTTCACTTTGATGGGTTCTGTCCATGGTCCATAAAATCGAGATCCTAACACTCGTATCTGGATCTCATACTCAGAACAGATTTCAAGTTCACTAATGACGTAGGATTTTGGGGGACCGATGTTCAATGATTTGTTGTGTTTGCTTGCAGAAATCTCGTCCATGTCCTCTTTATGTAAAACCTTGGGCCTAACATACAAACAAAGGTCAGTTACCATAAAGAACGATGTCATTGTGGACGAAGAGTATGAGTCCTATCCCAATACCAAAGAAGCCCTCGTTAGACATTTAATGAGGGAAAAAACCTACCACACCACAATTTCAAGCTTTCTAGCAAAGAGTATGTTTTTTTTGTGTGTGTGTGCGCGCGCATGCCGTATTTGAGGCATCGTGGTCTTTGGAAAACATGTCTAATGTTTTTTAGTCTAAACCTACTAATGTTCTATCACAAATCATGCGCTCTGATTGGCTGAGCTACTAGTGGTCTATTAGCGATAGATTTTGAGAACCAAAACAATGGCAAAAACAAATACTTCACCGATTATTAGGTTTATACTAAAACAATTAGTTCTCTTGCCTCATGGTCTACGAGTCAATAGACCATTGACAATTGGAGCCGCGGGTTAACTAGAACACTGGCACCACCACCACGATCACTGTCACGGACACGACACGGCATGACACTTTATTATTATTTTTTCAGTTACAGGAAATTAGTTACAGGAAATTAGTTAGATATGATTACCAGTAGGAGATCCTATGCCCTATGATGTTCAACCATTTTGGCAACTCCTTGGCTCCACCTTTCAGTGACCAAGATACAAAAACACAACAACTGCTGGAATTAGTGTTCGTCTGGACTTGGTTTATTGCAAGAGTTTGGTCTAAAAAGACATAAAACATACGAACAATTACAATTAAAGGTAACAAGCTTTAATTCTGCGCGCGGACGAGGCTGAAGGAAGAGGCTGAAGGAAGAGGCTGAAGGAAGAGGCTGAAGGAAGAGGCTGAAGGAAGAGGCTGAAGGAAGAGGCTGAAAGAAAAAGCTGAAGGAAGAGGCTGAAGAAAGAGGCTGAACGAAAAAGCTGAAGGAAGAGGCTAAAGAAAGAGGCTGAAGGAAGAGGCTGAAGGAAGAGGCTGAACGAAAAAGCTGAAGGAAGAGGCTGAAGAAAGAGGCTGAAGGAAGAGGCTGAAGGAAGAGGCTAAAGAAAGAGGCTGAAGGAAGAGGCTGAAGGAAGAGGCTGAAGGAAGAGGCTGAACGAAAAAGCTGAAGGAAGAGGCTGAAGAAAGAGGCTGAAGGAAGAGGCTGAAGGAAGAAGCTGAAGGACGAGTAGGGTAGAGGATAAGCGCATTTCTTCAAAGTAATAAAATAATTGCAGTTTGTTATAATTGTATAGAACCTGTCTAGATGTCATCGAAACGTCCATTTTAATTCATATCACTAGTTTTCCTCATAAACTCATTTTCAAAAGTTTGGCTTCAAGAACGTGTTTTTTTCTACGGTGTATTAAAATTTTGATTGGCGTTTGCCGTTACGCGCCGATTCTCTAGCAGTGGTCATAATTTTGTCTGCCGAGTTTGGAGAAACTCTATCGAGTTCACTGAGTATTTGCGTTTAATATAGGCCCGACAACAGAGCATAAGATGCACTCGATAGATCTTATCCGAGTGTTTTTGACCTTCTATTTCCCTATGGACTTGTTGCTCGCACCTAGAGGGGAAAATAATAATAAGCATTTCTAACTTACCGCAGTCCAGTTCATCCGTGTTGTCGAAACAGTCGGGAACTTTATCACAGCGAAGACTAAGCGGGGTACATACTGTATTATGGTCACAAAGAAATTGACTGGTCGAAGAATTCAAGCACTTTGAAGGAGTCATCGGTTCTTTAAAAAAAGATTAGTTTTAGATCAGTATTGTTATCTTGTCGATACACATACAGGAGCACTATTAAAGTCGTTCAGGATATGTGCTGAACAATTAATGATAAAAAAAATTCAAATGGTCATGTGGCATTGTTAATGGCCAATGTGCATCAATGCACTCTTGGAAACTGAGTCCTGCAAAAATGGAACAGGTAACATCAGAAAAAAATTACTGTTATTTTCGTTTGTTGAAATATACTGACATTTCCATATAGAAAATATGCAGGAAAAAAATGTCTAATATTTTTTTTAGAAAAAAGCGTAAGACTCAGTTTCCCATCATGCCTTGTGCTAGAGCTCGTGCACATTGTCGATTGGTGAAATTCGGGGGACACGATCGTGCAACATTGTCGCGTAACATCTATCAAGATCAACATCTACAGCTATCCCAAAAAAGGATAGTGAAGGTTTTGTTGTTTGTTGCATATTGCAGGTTGCATACCAAGCCCCAAATGCACTATGGGCGATGTTAATCAAATTAGCGAAAAGTCTGACATTATTTACATATGAATATCATACATTAAGCAATTATTGGACGAGGTTGAGAAAAATATCGTGATTTGTTAGTGGCGAGCAAGCAATTATTTGCCGATGCCTAGGCAGTTATTTAGGCCAATCAAAATGACGGCGGGAAAAAGTAACTTGAATGAGAATGTAGTTTGGTAAGCAAAATGCAAGATGCACATATCTGACATATCTGACAATGACGCTAGCAAACTGACTTAGACACCACGTCTTTCTTTTTATTGAGAATTCATTGCGTTCGGGGTGTTAAAACGAGCAGCATTCATTCTGCAGTCTGCAATACAACAATGTTGCTCGATTTTACCGCGCTTATTATCAATGATGTTCAAGTAGGTAACATTGATTAATTTAAACAATTTAATGAGATGTCATTGTACCTCCTTTGCACCCTACTTCATCGGAACGATCGTGGCATTCGGAAATACCATTACACACACTGTTTTTAGGTACGCAGGTTCCATCGTAACACTTGTACTGGTCTTTACTACATGTGTGGGTTGGTGAAGGAGACACTAAAACAAATAACATTTTATAATTAAAACTCTATTTACTATTCCACGAATTGTGATTATCGGGAAAACAACCCATGTTCTTCATAATTAAGATTAATAATTTTCTTTAACGGTAGTCTAATAATATTGTTGTATGATATTACAGCCTTAAGATTTTATCGATACCTTGACACAAGCTCTGTCAATGATTTGGGTCTTTGGATCATGATCATCATCATCCTCATGATGACCATCATCATGATAATCATCAACAATAATATTACATGTCATTATTTGTTATACTTACCAGTACTTCCACAACCTTTCTCGTCAACTCCATCAGAACATTCACGTTTTCCATCACATCTTTTAGCACATCTGCTTCCCCGTGAGCAATGCATCCATCCTGCAGGGCATGTCAAGGGAGGTTTTGTACTGACAACTAAGACGATAAAGAAAATGATGTTATTGTTGATTTGCACCTTACGAAATCATTACCTTTCTTTCAAGGAAAACCCTTGACTCTAAAACTATAAATGTCTTGGCTGAAAGAGTCATGTAAAAAAGAAATGGGTTTGTTTTATACCAAGTGTCAAAGTACATTTTTCTCGTACTCTTATTGGGCGAGAGGGTATCGAGTGAACAAGTTTCGATGTTTCCACGGCAACGGCTCTCAGCGGGCAATATTTCAACCGAAACGTAAGAGTTTTTCTAAGTTTTTAAAGTCAAATAATTAAGAAATCGAATAATTTTGTTATGTTCTTTGACAGTTGGTATATAACAAAACACTTATTGACTGAAACCTCGGGAAAGCAGTGTGTTTTGTGGTCCATCGTGTGGTCCACGTGGTATGTGCCTTGATAACTTTATGTTTTCCGACAATGTCATGGAAACATTTTGATTGACGTCCACCAAAACGGCACAACGGCAATTAACGCGCGTGATTGGGAAGCATTGTAATAAGTGTTGTACACAATCAACTGTGCCAATAAGAACATGAAACTAGCTCACAGTCCGCTGGTCTCTTGGCTGGAGCTCCCTCTCATGCTCATTTGGCTCGAACAAAAATACTCGTGGGACACGATAAAGGTCGACTTGGGGAGAAGTCTAGAGTACAGACATAGAATCATACCGCATTTTGTCTCATCTGAGTTGTCGCCACAATCATTGAATCCATTTTGACAGAGTATTCGATTGACGCATTTTCCATTTAAACATGTGAATTTCCATGGATTGCATGTTCTGGGTGTTGATGGAGCCAATGTTCCATCTTCAAAAGAGATAAATGATTGAATCAATGTGAGGTGATATAGGCACAAGATGGCATAGATAAAGATGAAGGTTTGATTGTGATACCCCAGTTACTCTAGATTTGATAGAATCTATCATAGATGCATAAGTGTTTTTATATGTTTTTTCTTCAATTCTTATCAATCTTCCTGGTAATATTAACGATTTTGTCTCGTTGTTGCCCCCCAAAAACGCAAAGGATTATGGGGATGTGAAGGTGGTGAATTGCCGATGTAAACGGGTCTATATACAGTCAATGTCATTAATGTTGTCCACCAAAAAAGAGACATTTAAACCAAAGTAAATGTCATGCACGTGATACCTAATAAGCCAGTTCGGAGTTTCAGAATCGTTTTCAGTGCGCATGCGATTTCATCCCGAATTTCTCACCTTCTTTTGTTTAAACCTTCTTTTGTTTTTAATTAAACAAAAGAATGTGAGAAATTCGGGATAAAATCGCATGCGCACTGAAAACGATTCTGAAACTCCGAACTGGCTTATACACTCGCTCTAAATCAGCTCGACACCAGCATTGTATAAGTAGAGTTCATAATTATTATTCTCTGTTCATTGGCACTCATTATAGAGTTTGAAACCACAATTTGCATCGTTTAAAACAAATAAACAAATCATCACGTGATACTTCTCTTGGTCTTTAAATCTTTTTTTCACAGGACAACCTTTTTGACAATGACTGTATAAATTACTTCCTCGCTTTTCAATATTTTGGATATTTTCTGGAACACAACAACATTTTAGCCATGACCAAGTTCACTTACAACTGCATCCAATCTCATCGGAATAGTCTCCGCAGTCATTGGCTCTATCGCACTTCCATGATTGGGGAATACATTTCCTGTTATTGCAAGTGAATTGAGAGCTTGAACAAGTGGCATGGCCTGTAAAAAACCAAACAAATCAAAATCTCAATACAAATAGGACGGACGGACAGAAGGATGAAGGGTCCACTGCATACTATCCAAAAAAGAATTTTTGAGAGAGGAGTCCAAACGAATGCTATCAAAAAATTTTGAGAGAGAGCTTCCAAATGTATAAGCAAAAACAAACAACAAAGATAAAACAAACAAAAATCACGCCCAAAAACGCAAAGCTATTTAAAGTGCCTAAGACATATCTGACAATATTCTCAGTATAGATTTTACATGAGATGAGTTGTTCAATGACCAAAAAAATATCTATAGTTTGAGTGACGCGTCTTGAAATTATAAAGGGTTTTCCATGCCATATGCTAATGACAGTGACATCAGGGGAGCCATCATTTAATATGCAAAACCTAACTGGTGAAGATAAATTACATTTGGAAAGCATCACTGTTTTACCCATGGCTTTCATAAAAAAAATTGCTAATTATTTTCCGCAACAGTAGCCAGTGTTTTGAATTACAAGAAACAACAAATAAACCTTAAAGCCCTCCTTGACGTCATATCATTAGCATATGACAAGAATAAACCTTCATAACTTCAAGATGCATCACTCAAACTATGTAATTTTTTGGGGCCAGTCAACAGCTCATCTCATGTAGAATGTATTCTGAGAATATTGTCAGATGTGTCATAGGCATTTTAATGGTATTCGGATCCTCCCACCCTTTCCCTAGCTTGATCTGCACTTGGATGCAGAATGACAAACCATCCATCACTCATCACTGAATCGGAAATGAGGGGTTCTAAAAGGTGGACATTAGTTGTATATCACGCAATACAACCTCACATAACACTTGTTTCTTGGTTTAACACTAAATGGTAATAAGAAAATAATTTTCATTTTCAAGGTTATGGCACGTCGTTGCCAAGGCACGGAATGTTGAATGTTTCTAATGACAGTAATGACAAGGCGCGGTCCGTGCCGTAAGTTTTTCAGTCATACTGCTCTATATACTAGTTATACAATGGTTTCGAGTGGCATACCGTGGAATATTCCAGGAGTCACTTGCAGTTTCTAGTGTACACACGAGCCTTTATGCGAGTTTGTATACAAAGAAAATACAAGTGACGAGTGGGATATCCACGGCATGTCACAAGAAACCATTGTATAACCATTTTATCCCACACCATAGAAAACACAAATGCGCAGATTTAACGCGCAGTACATGATGGGAAGGAAGAGTGAAATACCGACGAATATACAACGGCTTTCCTGCTTTCTGATTGGCCTTATATTCTATGGTGCGAAAAAAAGTATGGTATCCACTTACATTGCGTTTCATCAGAGTTGTCTCCACAATCATCGATACCATCATTACAGTCGGAATAAGCAACGCATCTTCCATTTGTACAGGTATATTCCCAACTTCGACAGAATCGCGATGTGGTGTAAGGAGCTGTAGTAGTGGTATCTTGATAAAAAAAATGCAAACAATTTATCGCGTGAAATTTTACTAAAATATTTTGTCAGCTTGCAGCGCTTTCCAATCACAAGTGGGAAATCTTACAATTTGCTGTCGCGACGATGTTGGTTGTGTGGGCATCAATCAAAGTGTTTCCACAACATTCTATAGGCACGTGCCCTTGAAAATTTCAGTGTGTTTTCTGAGAATGTCATGGAAACGACGTCAGCCAAAACGTTATTTTGGCGCGACGGCAAATTATACAATTTCGTACGTGTGATTGGAAGGTGCTGTGATTTAAGCATCAGCTACGTCCATGAACGACGAACGAAAAAGGAAAACCTTAAAAAAACTTCAAATTTTATCGATACCTTGAAACAACTTGTGAGCCAATCAAAGTCAGAGATGGCTAACTCACAGATCGATTTGGAATTTAGCGTGTCAGGTTTTGAGGAGGGAGGAAAACCGGAGAAAACCCGGAAAAAGACCCTCGAATCAAGGGAGTGACCCAACAAATTCTACTCACATGTGATGCCGAGTCAAGGAATCGAACCCAAGACCCAAGAGGTGAGGCGCAAGTGTACTAATGCTACGCTACCCTTGATTCCAAAAAATTAGATTGTTCCTAGCTTGTTCAAAAATGCTATAATATCAACCCACAAAGGTTGTACGTCTTACGGCTGGCATGCAAGGTAAATAAAACGTACTTGGACATCCTAGCTCGTCTGAAAAGTCTCCACAATCATTGTCTGAATCGCATTTCCACCTTCTCGAGATGCACCTTCCATTCTTACATGTGAACTGACTAGATGAACATGTTCCTGTCAGACAAACAAACAAGCATGTTTCAACTTTAAGAATACTAATAAGACTTACGAATACTAATACAACATCTACTAATACAATATAATACAATAATCATTATCTTACGAGAGAAAACGCATAAACCATGCCTTGGTTCAGTACACCACCCATAACCTTTATATAGGTTATGCACATAATGCATATACAGCTATTTCAAAAAACGTTGAATACTGAATACTGCATACTCAATAGTGCATTCCAAGACCAAAAGGAATTGTGGGTCTCATTAATTTGAAATTAAAAAGTAAATTTACAGCGATTTGCTCTCTATCTGTAGCTAGTATATTGTTTCGGATGGAATGCCCTAAAAATAAAATAGATAATCATTATTTATTTTACTTTAGACAATATTACATGACCCAAAATGCATTTCGGTCTTGGAATGCTCTATTCAGTATGCAGTATTCAGTATGCAGTATTCAGTATGCAGTATTCAGTATGCAGTATTCAGTATGCACTATTCAGTATTCAGTATTCAGTATTCAGTATTCAGTATTCAGTATTCAGTATTCAGTATTCAGTATTCAGTATTCAGTATTCAGTATTCAGTATTCAGTATTCAGTATTCAGTATTCAGTATTCAGTATTCAGTATTCAGTATTCAGTATTCAGTATTCAGTATTCAGTATTCAGTATTCAGTATTCAGTATTCAGTATTCAGTATGCAGTATGCAGTATTCAGTATTCAGTATTCAGTATTCAGTATTCAGTATTCAGTATGCAGTATTCAGTATTCAGTATTCAGTATGCAGTATTCAGTATTCAGTATGCGGTATTCAGTATTCAGTATTCAGTATTCAGTATTCAGTATGCAGTATTCAGTATTCAGTATGCAGTATGCAGTATTCAGTATGCAGTATGCAGTATTCAGTATTCAGTATTCAGTATGCAGTATGCAGTATTCAGTATTCAGTATTCAGTATTCAGTATGCAGTATTCAGTATGCAGTATTCAGTATGCAGTATTCAGTATTCAGTATGCGGTATTCAGTATTCAGTATTCAGTATTCAGTATTCAGTATTCAGTATTCAGTATTCAGTATTCAGTATTCAGTATTCAGTATTCAGTATTCAGTATTCAGTATTCAGTATTCAGTATTCAGTATTCAGTATTCAGTATGCAGTATGCAGTATTCAGTATGCAGTATTCAGTATGCAGTATTCAGTATGCAGTATTCAGTATGCGGTATTCAGTATGCAGTATTCAGTATGCAGTATTCAGTATGCACTATTCAGTATGCGGTATTCAGTATGCAGTATTCAGTATTCAGTATCCACTATTCAGTATGCAGTATTCAGTATGCACTATTCAGTATGCACCATTCAGTATGCAGTATTCAGTATGCACCATTCATTATGCAGTATTCAGTATTGAACGTTTTTTGAAATAGGTGTATATGCATTATAGACTAATGCACATATATGTATATGCACAGCAGGATGGTGGCCAAACAACTGTTCCACTCGGGCTGCAGATCCATCCCTTGTCAGAGAGTGTATTACTTACTTACATTACTACTAACATTTTGGACAGATCGTACATGACTGTGGAAACATAGTTTTATTTTTATGAACGGGCAGTTGTTTCTGCAGCTGGGATTAGTTCAACAAATGTGGTAAAATAACTGGAGTTTTCACGGTTATAAGAAATATGTCCTTCATAAGCAACACTAGCTTTAGCCAGAAACTTCTACTTACTATGGCAAGACGAGGGCTCATCAGACATGTCACCACAATCATCTTCGGTGTCACAGTACCAGGCACGTGAGATGCAGCGACCATTTCTGCATGTGAACTGACTTGAACTGCAACTTGAGCTTGAATTAGTTGAAGGGCTCGTAGTTGGAGCTGAAAGACATCAAATATAAAGTTAAGGGGCTGACATTTATTAGTGTATGGGGAGGGGTCATGCTATTTTCAGACTGAAGCTATAAAGGGGGATTGTTACTAATTCTATTTATCCAACATAGAAAATACAGCCAATCAGAAAGCAGGAAAGCCGTTGCATATTCGTCGGTATTTCACTCTTCCTTCCCATCATGCACTGCGCATTGAATCTACGCATTTGTATTTTCTATGGTGTGGGATAAAATAACTAGTATGTACATAGGGGGTTAGTAATGAACTGGACGAAATACGGGGGGGGGGGGGGGGGGTATGACATTTTTGCCAACCAGAAGGGGGTTGGTTAATACTTGGAAAAGACAACTGATTTTGCCTACCACACAATAGACAGTTCACCCACCTGGTGTGCATCCCCTCTCATCTGAACCATCCCGTCTACCGATTGTTTATTACTACATATCTATATATCATCTAGTATGTGAAACTATAGACAGTTCACCCACCTGGTGTGCATCCCCTCTCATCTGAACCATCCCGTCTACCAATTGTTTATTACTACATATCTATATATCATCTAGTATGTGAAACTATAGACAGTTCACCCACCTGGTGTGCATCCCCTCTCATCTGAACCATCCCGTCTACCGATTGTTTATTACTACGTATCTATATATCATCTAGTATGTGAATCTATAGACAGTTCACCCACCTGGTGTGCATCCCCTCTCATCTGAACCATCACGACAGTCATCATCAAAGTCACACACCCATCGTTGTGATATACAGCGACGATTAGCACAGGTAAACTGGTTAGGTCCACATGTAGAAAAGGCTAAAAAAAAGGAAGGGAAATACAGTAAGTATGACTCGTACACTCGTAAGAAATTCTCAAAGCCGTTTTCTCTGGAACTCGAAACTGGAGCAAGGGACTAAATACTGACTAAACAGATTGCTCTGCCGGACCACTTCAGGTCACTCGTATATCAATCTCTAGATACAGTTGAAGCTCTCGTAAGCGACCACCTCGGGAAATGGAAAAAGGGGTCGTATAACTAGAGCTGGTGGCTAACGAGAACGTGCTCTCATAAACGGCAATGCAAACGGGGTTCCAAAATCATGGTCGTGACTTCAGCTGGTCGCTAACGCGTATAAGATCTCATTAACGGCAATGCAAACGGGGTTTCAAAATCGCGGTCGTAACTACAGGTAGTCGTTTGCGACAGTGGTCGGTTTGAAAGGTTTGACTTAAGCTTTGGAGCAAGAATATTGACCTTCCTAGGCCTTACCTATTGCTAATAACTGTCTATCTACATATCAGCCGTACATGATGCTATTCTGGGGTACTTCAAAAAGTTGGTAAGGATATACTTACTGCAGTTTCTTTCATCAGACATGTCTCCACAGTCATCATCATGGTCACACAACCAGGTCTGTCTGATGCAGAGACCACTGGCACACCTAAAGTCTGTCGGCTTGCACGTCGAAAAGGCTAAGAACAAAATACATGACACGATTACAAGTGTGTGGACTGTGCCAAAGCTGCCATATTGGGTTAATGGAAGAATCGATTTATTTTGATTATTATTTCTAGTGGTTAAATAAAATAGCTTCCAAAGGTTAAGGTAAAGTAACTATATTTAACGTCGGTAGTTCCTTCAGCTACGTGGCTGGTATCCCAGGAAGCAGACGTTGCGCACTTTACCCCCTCTCTCCATCAGTGCTCTGTTTTACGAGTATTCAAAGCTGAAGCTACACGGATTAGAGAGAAGTCAAAACAGACGTGGAGATCCTGAGGATCGAACCCTGGACCTCTAGCTCCGAAGGCCGCGCACTAACCAACTGAATTAAAATCACTGCATCCGTTTCTCACCGATGTGGTCGTGAGATTTTTTTTTAGGGTTTTCTCCAGGTTCTCTGGTATTTCTCCCTCCGCAAAAATGAACCCACTAAGTTCTGATTGGATCTGTCTGTAAGTTAGCAGTGCGCTGACATAGATCAATTCGTCGATCAAATTCTCAATAGCATCAGGAACTTACGGCATCCTAGTTCATCAGAATTGTCACCACAGTCATTCTCATGATCACATCTCCAGGTTGTAGGAATACATTTTTTGTTGTTACAAAGGAACTGATTAGAAGCACAAGTACCACCTAAAATGGGGGAAAACAATCATTAAAATGTTGATCGATATTATGGTGTCATTGAAAATAGATTTAGGAAAACTTTCACAACGGCTTTCAATACTTTAGACATGAGTCTCTCTGGGCGATAAGATGTCCCTACATAATTAACGTAAACTAACAACACCCCAAGTGAAATTACGTATAGCGTAGGGTTTTTACTACTACTTTCATTGCTGATAATCTGATCGTGACAACAGTCGTGAAAGGGAAATCAGAGTATGTAAAGGTACCGAACAATTTGATTGACGGTATAGTAGTCTTTTGCCTGAGTGATTTCCATGTCGCGACTGTTTTCTCGGTCAGCGCTTAGCAATGAAAACAAGTGAATAACCTGAACTTACTTGATGCTTGGCATTGTCCATTGACTATGACTTCTCCGTTCTTGCACTCACAATTAACTTTTCCAGAGGAAGAGATGACTGTTATCATGTTATCAGGACAGGCACATGTGTAGTATGGTCTGATGGGAGAAGCAAGGCACAGGAACGTGCATTTACTCATGGTAGAACAGCTATTGTTACCTGAAACAAATAAATTAATACAAAATAAGGACTTGTCTTTGTCCTTTTAATGTTGTAATTTTTGTCGTTCATGGTTGCCGATGGTGTCATTGTTGATCTTGTTGCTTTCAATGCTGTGTTTTTTGAATGGTTATCGATGCTATAGTTATAAGTCAATGTTGTCGTTGTTGATGTCGTAGTTGTCAATGTTGTGGTTTTGTTCCGTTGTCCATGTCGTCATTGTTCACTTCGTTGTTGTTCATGCCGTCGCTGTCATTGTCCAAGTTGTTGTTGTTGCTGCTGTTGACGTCGTCATGGTCCATGTCGTCATTGTTCACTTCGTTCTCGTCATTGTCGTTTTTATAGTTGTTAATGCTGTAGCTGTCATTGATATCATTTGTTGTTGCACGTTTGTTGGTGTCGTTGTCATTGTTGTCGTTTCTCAGAAGGAATCAGTTATCTAGAGCCCATTTTTGCTTATCTCTTCAGAAAGGCCCTTTGCCGTCTATGATTAACAAACATCTACAAACTTTGAATTCCCAAAAGACAAGACCTTGATAACGCTTTTATGTAGCTAACACCCTTTTTGTCATCGTACTATTGAAGGGTTTAGTTTTCACCTTGTTGTATGTCTCGATGAAAGACCTTGAGATCCATAATCCCTCTCAGTCCACTTTTTACAACACTACGCATATCAGCCCTTCTTTTCTGTGCGCGCATGATTGAATGTGTTGACCAGTCATCCCAGAACATTAAGTCTCTGTATATAGAGATGGAGTAAGGATGAGGAATTCCAACTGACGCCACGACCTGGTAGAAAAGAAAACAAACTATAAAAGCGGCTGCCGTGCGAGTGAGAAACAATAAGGTAAATTCATATCCGTAGTTGTGATTGGGTGAATTACTGGAAGACCATGGGAAGCCATTTGTCGTACAATATACTTGCTGTAAGTCAGAACTATATCTTTACCACTCATACGAAAACCGCTTTAATACATTAGTAACATCCATTCACTGGGGCGTATAATGCTCCAGTACAAGCTAATGAATGCTCCAAAGGTCTGCTATTGCACGGTCACCTTACTGGGCAAGATACCGCGTGGGTGGGGCACAGGGGTGAGGGTTAACTTGGGATGTGCTAGCATCATACCTAGGAGAGTACTGCTACAACAGGCTAAACAAAGCTTCCCACTGTTACAAAAGGGTAAACCTACCTCTCTGCTTGATCCATCCAAGTTGGCTCTCTCTATCCTGTCCTTTCCAGCATCCGTCCAATAAATCTTCTTTTCTACATAGTCTATGGTGACACCATTAGGCCAACGCAAGTTAGTGCTGATTATGTTAGTGCGGTTAGCACCTGACAAGTGAGCCCTGACGATAACTGGCTTGGTTCCCCAGTCTGACCAGTACATGTACCTAGAAAATACAAGAGTATATTACTGCGATTGCCAAGATCCTCAGTGTAAACTCTGTAGTTGTGAGTTGGCCATTTGAATTGGATTTTCACTGCCGCCGGTCAAAAACATAAAAGGTATAGACTGATTTTTTTTGAATGATGGCAGCGAAAAGCCAATTTCACAACAAGCCCTGAAATGTCTGAGTTCGCAGAACAGTGAGAATCGCAGTAATGTCATATCAATCACTTGAGTGTCGTCATGGGTGAGAAGAACATAATACATTCATTACTTTTAAGCCCCAATGAGGTGTTTTTGGTGTTTCATTTTACTAATGAACGTTGTAAAACCAAACCAACTTTAAGATACGGAATAAATATCACGGAGAATTTCTATTAATACGACCACATTTAGTCGACAATGGTTTGGAAAATATGATACGATATTGTCTTTACTAAGAACCTTTCTCCCTATGTCTTAACTAATGAACTTTGCACTGAAAATAGAACCAGTTTAAGCAATGTTTTTACTTTGAGAATCAGATGTCAAACCCTAGAGTATAAAAGCACGGACACACGATGCGGCGATGTTGCCTGCAACATTGCTTGAGGTGGGGAAATGGCAACGTGTGTCCACCCGTGCAATGTGGATGCTGTGACGGAACAATTTCTTGTCCGCGACAGCGCGAGTTCGTTGAGTTGTGCGGGGCAATTACATGTTACACATTACATCAAGACAAATAGTTTACTTTTATTAATACACAAATCTCACACGTATCAGTCTCAACATACATACATAAACTGGTAAGCACGATTCACGAGATAGCCATTGTAAAAGATTCACATTACCTTATATGCTAGTGTATCCTTACATGTTGTGTAGTCCCTTAAATCTTAGTCTCTATACCTTGCTGAGGATCCGATGAACTCGAACTCTATGTAACCTCTCTCTGACGCGCGCTCCCACTTAAATAGTAGCGCTATGCCATGATGGACAGATGCCAATCTAATCTAGCTTCTCTTAACAACTGATAAGGTGTGCACCCCCCGGCTGGTAGCTATGAAGAAGTAATTCCTAAGTTTTCTAATAGATTCGTTAAACAGTACATTGAAGTAAAACAACAAATGTAAAGAACAACTAATTGTACGACTTTCTATCAAAAGAAATCTAAGTTGTGGCGAAGTTCGTTATGAGAATAACCTAGCTAAAACTTTGGTAACAGTAAACAGAAAATATCGTAAACAACTCATAAATTAGCTAAAATATTAAAATTACATTTAAGGACTTCCCATTTTATAGCGTCTCTGGCAACCGCGGTTTCCAACGTAAAATGAATGGTACTGAAAGACTATTTACTCAATGGTCTTATGTCCAAACAATAAGGGATTAACTAAGTATACACTAGGATAAACACAATGAAGGCCGATTCCAGATTCTTATTGTTGGGACATGTAATACGTTTTTACCTATTGTTAAGAAATCCTTTTTCATGTTTGATTCATGTTCCAATGATTACAGTAATTGAATACGACAACAGCTATGATTAATATGGGCAAGAGTTGAAAGAACACGACTAGAATTCCGTGTCGTCACATACCCTTCACCTTAAATTAACATTTCTCCTGAAATGTTGACAAAAAGGAAAATACACGCTAACATTAAAATAACTATAAAAACGATTAAAAAGTTCAACAAACATGTTCATTGTTCGTGAGTCTCAGTCATGCTCTTCTTGAGTTCCTTGTTAGTTTAGGCACAAGCCTTTGGTCATGATCAGTAAACACATCGCTACGGCGTGTTGACTTGACAAATGGTTGCTGAACGGTGCATAACACTGGTAGTGGTTTACTCTCGCTCATCTTCTTGTGGATTTCGGGAAGATCTTGCTCTTCTTCTCTCACGCTCTCACTAGGACTCTGACTTACTGTTGTCGCTGTCATCTTTGAACAAGAACGGTTTTCTTGTATTATCTCTACTGATTCTTTACACATTGTCGCGGCTCCTACATCATCATCTGGTTTACTTGAAATGCCTTTACTGGGTACTGTACTCTGTTTGTCTTCTATGGTATCTTCAAAACTTGAACAAATTACTTCTCTATTATCTTCATTATCTCTAAATGCAAACTCTTGGGTAACATCTTCCAAAACCTTAAACTCGGCACACCTTGGGCCTTTACTCTTGAAATCTTCATAATTAATCGCTATATTTTTATCAACTAATCTTCCTTTAATCGTTTCTTTATCTTTGAGAAATAAATGTTTTTGAACATGACCAGAACACTTAACTTCTAAAAATGGCACTTCAAATGACTTTGGTATGTCTACATCAACAATGTCCCTTTTGAATTTCCTTTGTACTTGTGGGCGTAGCAAGTGCTTGTCCTTTGTAGATCGTTCAATTGGACTGCTGCTTTTCTTTGTGGTGGTTTCAGCTAATTCACTCTTTATTTGAATTTTAGATTCCTCATTTTTAATTCGAACTGTTCCTGATGCGAGTTGTCCAATGTTTACATTGCAGAATATTTTCTGTTTTTCATCTGTGTAACACAATTCTTGACAATCCTGTGCTTGGGCTGTTCTGCATGATAGTACTGTTGCTTTCAGGGTAGCCAATTCCACTGCATCTTGGAAAGTTTTCGGTCGCTTCAATGCTACATCTTCTCTCAGTTCAGGGCGCAAGCCATTAATAAACTTGTACAATTTCTCGTTTTTACTCAGTTCAAGACTTCGGGCTCTTCGAGATACATCACAGGCGTAATCTGCAACTGTTTCGCTAGGTCCTTGTATGCGGTTATTGAATTCTAGCCATCGCAAATACGACTGTCCACTGTATTCCTTCTTGATCGCTTCTTTGATTCGATGATAGTCACCTCGAATCTCAGCTGGAAGAGATCGATACCATTCGCCTGCACTGCCATTGAGGTACAATCCAATAATAAGATGCTTTTCGTCTTCAGGCCAGCGACACAAGATGCCCATGGATTCGAACTGTTCAAGGAAGTCTTGTACATTCTCCTCAGTTTTTCCTGCGAAGGGTTGTAGTTGCGGCAGTCCTGTTATTGCAGTATTTTCATACTGTAGAGCTTGTTGTTGTTGTAGATTAGCTACTAACGTCTGTGTAATGCTTACAAGGTTCTTTAGCAGTTCAGGCAGCTGGATTGGTTTGGCTGGTTGCGTACTGTATTTTGCCAAGTCATCCATAACACGTTGTCTTTATGCCAGGTACTTCTGGACAACTTAAGGATTATGCATGGATTCGGTATACGTGAACTTTAATGACAACAAGTTGCTAGCGTTCAATTCCAAAATAACATCAGCCAATTAACTCCAATGATACCGTGAATAGTTTTTAAAGAAATTTAACTTCCCTTTTTTGAATATGAATTTAGTCCCACCTTTCTTAAATTATAAAACTCGCTAGAAACTTTTTGTTCGTGAATCGTGGCCTACTAAACAACACGTTACACAACACTTTTCTCTCGACAACACAGTTCTAAAGAAATATCTAACTTTTCGCGCAACTCTTCACACAATGTCTCGCGTTTAAAACTTCCTATCAACCACAACTTTTAGCAAAATATTTTAATCAAATTTCTTGGAATTTTTGTATTCTATCGTACAATAACGACAACGCACGAAAGGCAAAAATATTTTCTCGCGCGAAATAGTTGACAATAAAACTAGCAGCATCTTCTCACAGAAAACTATAGAACTCGTACTTTCGCGACTAGGCTAAGATTGAAGCAAAGTGAAAACACATTGCGCACTAAACCTCAGCAGCTCTTTCACTTGTTATTCTACCACTGCACTCTCACCTTAACACGTTCTTTTGATAAGCAGATACCTTAAGATCAATTATTCAAACAACTAAAGACGCGCTTTACAACACTCCACCTCACAAGTTATTTACGCACAAAAACTCGTTCGAAAACAAATCGTTCCACTCACGCTCTCAACACTCTCTCCTTACGAACTCACAACAACTCTTTCTCACACGTTCTCGCGGCAACTTACTACCTATTAACAACTCATTCCTCACACGGGGCACCAATTTGTGACGGAACAATTTCTTGTCCGCGACAGCGCGAGTTCGTTGAGTTGTGCGGGGCAATTACATGTTACACATTACATCAAGACAAATAGTTTACTTTTATTAATACACAAATCTCACACGTATCAGTCTCAACATACATACATAAACTGGTAAGCACGATTCACGAGATAGCCATTGTAAAAGATTCACATTACCTTATATGCTAGTGTATCCTTACATGTTGTGTAGTCCCTTAAATCTTAGTCTCTATACCTTGCTGAGGATCCGATGAACTCGAACTCTATGTAACCTCTCTCTGACGCGCGCTCCCACTTAAATAGTAGCGCTATGCCATGATGGACAGATGCCAATCTAATCTAGCTTCTCTTAACAACTGATAAGGTGTGCACCCCCCGGCTGGTAGCTATGAAGAAGTAATTCCTAAGTTTTCTAATAGATTCGTTAAACAGTACATTGAAGTAAAACAACAAATGTAAAGAACAACTAATTGTACGACTTTCTATCAAAAGAAATCTAAGTTGTGGCGAAGTTCGTTATGAGAATAACCTAGCTAAAACTTTGGTAACAGTAAACAGAAAATATCGTAAACAACTCATAAATTAGCTAAAATATTAAAATTACATTTAAGGACTTCCCATTTTATAGCGTCTCTGGCAACCGCGGTTTCCAACGTAAAATGAATGGTACTGAAAGACTATTTACTCAATGGTCTTATGTCCAAACAATAAGGGATTAACTAAGTATACACTAGGATAAACACAATGAAGGCCGATTCCAGATTCTTATTGTTGGGACATGTAATACGTTTTTACCTATTGTTAAGAAATCCTTTTTCATGTTTGATTCATGTTCCAATGATTACAGTAATTGAATACGACAACAGCTATGATTAATATGGGCAAGAGTTGAAAGAACACGACTAGAATTCCGTGTCGTCACAATGCGATGTTGCCGGCAACATTGCTTGAGGTGGGGAAATGGCAACGTGTGTCCACCCGTGCAATGTGGATGCGATGTTGCCGGCAACATTGCTTGAGGTGGGGAAATGGCAACGTGTGTCCACCCGTGCAATGTGGATGCGATGTTGCCGGCAACATTGCTTGAGGTGGGGAAATGGCAACGTGTGTCCTCCCGTGCAATGTGGGTGCGATGTTGCCGACAACGTCGCAGAAGTCGAAACGAAACGAAACGAAACGAAACGTTCTACTTTTGTTAGGCGTTTCCGGCGACAAGTTTCACAGTGTGAACACTTCTGCGACGTTGCTTTTATTGGGATGATGCTCTCAGCCAATGAAAAGCGATATTGATTTTGATTTTGATTTCATCAGCTTCGTAAGCGTAGAACTTGGTAACCGCGATTAGCCAATTTCATGCGACGTTGAAAGGAAAGTCGCAACGTGTGACAATCCCATAAAACTCCTTGCAGGCAACGTCGCATCGCGCGTCCGTGCCTTTTAAGTTAAAACTTCTTTGGTTGCCAGTATAGTGCTTTGATACAAAGGGAATGACAGAAATGTCGGGAAAGAGAAAAAATTACAGCCAAGGATAGCGGTACATACCCAACCATAGGATCCAGCACAAGAGCTCTAGGTCTGTCCAGATTCCCTCTATACAGCACTTTACGATAGCGTCCATCTTTCCTAGAAACTTCAATAATCTTGGCCCCAGCATCCACCCAGTAAATATTGTTGCCTAGCCAATCCAGTGCCAGACCTTCTACTTGACGTAGGGAGGTATGTAGGGTTTGAACAATTCCTAGATGTGCGAAAGTAAACCTTAGAATTAGTACCTTTTCAAGCTTCAGTTGGATTGGTGGGTTTTCCATTGCTTGGTGATTAAGTCATGTGATGTAAGCAGGCTTGAGCTAATAACCAGGGCCGTAGTGCCCCGAGGGGCCGGGGGAGGGGGGTGCATGCCCCCGGTTTCCCCCCAGAAAAGTATAACTATGGAATTAAACATTCATTTTTTTGTGATCACACGCTGCACGGTGACGTTCTGCTCCCCCGAGTTTTTCAAGGCTTGCTACTGTACCCCCCTGATAACTCAAGATAATTTGTGACAAACTATCCAACTGGGTGCGATGAACATAAATAGAAATTAGGTTTGAAAATGCAAGCGTTGCCATGCAATGAATTTTGCAGTATTGTTGGAAAGTTACTAGCAGTTACCAACACTGGCAGGATGTGTGGTTGTCAATTAGAATTCTGTAGGTTGCTAGAGCCTTTCATGGAAAAGTATGTAAGCTGTGGAGGTTTGCAGGAGTAGAGCTGGTGGGATGTTGGTAGTGGTGTGTTGGACAAATGGTTCTCAGAACTGTTGGACCAACATTTCAAAGGGGACTTTGCCAAAAATTCATTAAAGCACCAGTAAACTGCTTATAGACCTGGCGAGATGTTCGTGGGGTGTTCCACTAATAGCTATCAGAGGTATCATTGCTATAAGCCAGCTCAAAATTTAAGAATCGTTTTCAGTGCGCATGCGATTTTATCCCGAATTTCTCACCTTCTTTTGCTTAATTAAAAACAAAAGAAGGTTTAAACAAAAGAAGGTGAGAAATTCGGGATAAAATCGCATGCGCACTGAAAACGATTCTTAAACTTTGAATTGGCTTATACATTTAAAACTTGTCTAAAAATTTGATAATAATTAGAGGCATACCAGATCCATTCAAGAAAGCTCTAGTAATGGTATCATGTGAAATATCAGCCCAATAAACACAGTTATCTTTGTAGTCAAAATCAACAGCGATAGTTTGCCTCAGACCAGTCAGAGGAAGAGTGGTTTCATAGTAGTATGGGAGGCTTAGTCGTTTGATTGCAGTCTGTTGGGCATACAGGATAAACTCTGGCAAGGCTGTGAAGATAACATTATCAATGCCTTTTAGCAAAGAAAGCCAGTAAGATGATGATTAGAGGCCTATAAAATTGACCTCTCAACTGGGCCTACACTGAATGTGATTGTTATGGAAATAAGAAATGGGCCATCTTATTCATCCCCCCCCCCCCCTCCCTCTTCTACTTGGTTGAGAGAACTGTCATGAACTTTTTAGGCAAATTTATAAAATGAATTTCCCTGGCATGGGGAAAGTGTTGATGTGCTATTTTTTGGAAGTAGTAGGGTTGGTTGTAAAATTACAACATAATCTTGAAAGCACGACTATGCAATACATATATAATACAAACATGTAGCTCTAGATGGGTTAACATATGGTAGAAGTACTGTAGTTTTGGAAACAACTTACAAGAAACTGGACAAGAAACTCTTGCAGGTGAATAGAGATCCTCTTTGCCTCCAACACAACCATTACCAGACACTTTGCGATACCTGGAAAAATAAACACAAGGTAAATGTCTGTCTCTCACTATTCTAATATGGGATCAAGTTTTGAACTCTACCAGATAAGTATGTTGTTCCTTTCTGTGCATTGAAGATTTTCCCCTGTATTCTACAACCCCCCCCCCCCCTCCCCTCCCCCCCCCCCCCCCCCCCCCCCCAACTAATCAAAAATTGATATAGAAATCAAAGTATACTAAACATTAATAAAAAAAAACCTGAAACAACCTCTGGGCTTATACAGTATATAGTCATTTGAAAAAAACGTTGTCACTAACCGGCTCCGCGACTACGCGACTGAACCAAAACGAAGTATGGGTAGAAATCGCTGAAGCGCTTAATTATTCACTCTGAAGTAGTTGTTTTTGCAAGCAGCAACCCTTTTAACGTTTGTCTTCGGGTTTTGCGAAAGGAAGACAAAGGTCTATATGACTAATATTCAGTCAAAGATGTTCCCAATTTTGAAACTGTTAAGTCATTAAGATGCTATTTCGCTAGCGAATTTTCGTACTGTAAGCCCGGCGCATATTCAATTGGGCTAGTCGCGTAGTCGCGGAGCCGGTCGACGACAACGTTTTTTCAAATGACTGTATGTCAAGCATATGGCTAACCTACAGTTTATACAACTAGAGTTTAGAACTGCTTTTGAGTAGTAAGAAAAACTGGACCTCACATCAAACAAATGACCCAACTTGTAAGCTCTGCTCATGAGTGCAGGAATTAAACCCAGGATTCAAAAAGTTAAAATACAAGTACACTTTTTTGAGTTTATACCCAAGCACAATACCTGTTTATATGACATTGTATAGCTTGTGCATAGCTAGTTAGCATTCATATGTTACATACCATCAATAGTCTGGATGAAACATCAATACTCACCCCTTGGTTCTAGTATAGAAGGTACCTGCAGGACAGTAAGATGGCATGGAAGTCGGCTTCGACCCACTGTCCTTGTCCCATATGCATGAGCCTCCACTATACTTATAATCCATATCACTACAAGATAAAATAGCAACTTTAACAAGCAGTCACTGGGAGAGATGGTTGGTCATTGGTCAACAGTCATTGGTTGATGGTTGATTAATGATGGACAGTCATTAGTTAATGGTTGACATTGATGGATGGCCATTGGTTGATGGTAGATTAATGATGGACAGTCATTGGTTGATAGTTGATCAATGATGGATAGTCATTGGTTGATGGTTGGGCAATGATGGACAGTCCTTGGTTGATGGTTAGGCAATGATGGATAGTCATTGGTTGATGGTTGGCCACACTTTAAAATGGCTATGCCAGTGTTTGGTCAATTGATTTATTAATGAATTGGATACTATACCATTCGAAATCTTCCCTTGTGCATGGACAAGGGGTTTGTGAAACTGCACGCTCATAATCATATCCATTGAAGCAGTGGGCATGTGCAATACGTCTTTCATAAACAAACTTTTTCCCGAGCAGGCATGCAGAAGATGAGTTTCTCTCATCTCTTGGAGTCCACATCTTGTAGTCTTGAGCAGTACATGGTTTGCCTTAAAAATACATGTTTTGTTATCAACACAAGTTAATAGTTCAAGTAAAAAACAAACAATGACAGCAGTATAAATCAAAAGAGAATCTTCGAATCGTGCTCTTACTACTAAGCACTTAGTTACTGGCACTTCACTTTAATGCTACAATAGGTGGAGTTTATACATTTAAGTTCGCACAACACAATTGTTACATTGATGCACAAACTCCACCTATCGAAACATCAAAGGGAAGCGTCGATACCTAATCGGTTAGAGTTAAAATGCACAATTCAAAGTTGTCAAAAACAAATCAAAAACTTGTGGAAGTGTTTATGGTACAGCGAGTAGCACTGTAATATTTTCTTCGCATTACCTAATGCTTTCCTCAGGTCTATGTGCACTACAGTCCACTCATGTTTCTGGATGTGTGAGCCAAAGAGAGTGAACTTAGTGTTCTGTTCTCCTGGCTCTGTCAGAAGTCCATACACACGCATTCTTTCATTATCAAGGAATTTCTTTGTAAGCCATGTCTCTCCTTCATTCCAACTGTAACTATAAAGACAAGACAAAATGATCAAGGCTTGAAATAACAGCCAGTCAGATGCTGGCCATGATGACTGGCCAAATTAGTTTTAGCTTGGTCATTACTGGTCAAAAGACCAGCAAGGCAAAGATTTGACCAAACAAGTTTACTTGCTGTTATTTCAAGCCCTGAAATCATGCATAGGCTATGATATTAAGTTAAACATAACTTTCATGAATCAGTTTCAAAGTGAGTCGACCATGACTGATTACCACAGAGTCTGTGCCATAACAGAGTTAAGATCTTGTCAATGAGAACTTTGTTTCTCCTGTGCTTCAAGGGTTTTTGCTAAAAATCAACTTGTCTAAATTGCAATAATTCATTGAAAGAGGATTGGAGCCCCTCTTTGAAAATGCTTCAGCCTCAAACTCAATCCCATATTCCCTGAAATGTCATTACTTTCTTGCTTGAATGATAGCAACTATAATTATGATGCAGTAACAATATCTCACCTCTGATTGACTGAGACCCTTTCTGATCTAAATTAGATGATAATTTTAGCTGACTTACTATATGAGGTTTGTTGGAGACCACCTTGGAACTGCTATCAGAATACCACCATGGTCTCCCATATTGTAATAATAAGAGCCTTTCAGTACCTACACAAGGACACATCAATCAAAAGAATGGGATTCATATAGTCAGATATTAAATGAATGAGAAATATTAACACATTTGTCAATTATAATATTTATAACTGATTGATGATCATGATATGAACAATAAAATAATATAAGTTATCATTCAAATTATTTTTTTCTGTCACTTTGATTGGCCGAGAGAACTGCAAATGACTGCCTACAAATAACGGTCTGCTCATGCGCAGTAATGCTGCATTTGACAATGGCTCGCTTCCCTGAAAAAATTAGCTGACTTCTTTGTTATTGTTGGACTTGTGTGCACTGCCCCTCAAAGATTAGAAAAAATAATTTGAATAATAAAACAATTATTGAACTTGGTCATCGCAAAATATTGAGATTTGTTAGTGTCTTGCAAGTATTTATTTGCCTCTGCCTTCGGCATCGGCAAATAATTGCTCGCTCGCCACTAACTAAACACGATATTTTGCTCAACCATGTCTGATAATTGCTTATTATTTTTCATCTTGATACTTCAAAAATAATCAGTTAGTTAAAACTACCTCATGCCAAGTCAAGCCACCATTGGAAGACAAGAACACATCAGCATTCATCTGAAGACTACGACCCATAGTACCTGTGAACACAATACACGCATATAGCAGGTTTTGTCAGAGTGGGGTGGTGGGGCAAATCTTTGTCAGTGATAACAAAAACATGCTCTACTGTATATACTGTGTACTCAAAATCACTAACGCAAATTAAATTAAGCCGCAATTCTGTACATAGCTGGGTTTCACTTGACATAATTTCCTGTCTCGCGGAATGTTCCTCAGCTGAATCACAAGTTTTCAATAGAATTTTTTTCTGGCTGACAGCACATGGTGGTCAGTGTTTGACCACCATTTGGAGCAGATGAGATTCAAAGACTTTTACCAGCTGATTGAAACCTAGCAATAGAAGATATCTATCCTTCTTACAAAGCTGATTTCAACTAATTCATTATACAATTTTTTTTTTTTTCATCTAACATAAATGACAGGACAAAGTAGTTATGTAATTTTAAAATCTTACCCATTGCTATAACAACACCAGGAGCATTAGCACTGGAGAGCATTGGTGAATATCGTGTATAAGGGTATTTACTTCCAAACTCTTGAGAAACATGGAGAGAACAGTTTGGCTGGTGCAAAGAAAAAAAATACATTATTTAATAAACTTAAGAATTAGATCTGGCAATACATGCCTTATGTCTATATTATAACACTGGGCCCTCTAGATGATCAACGTTGGGACAACCTACATAATTATATGTATCACTCAGTTGATGTAATATATATATATTCATGAAAATACAATAAAATAATAACACATAAAACAAAAGATAGAATGACAATAGAATACAATAGACTTTTAATAGATAGATTACATCATCTGAGTGCTACATAGGTTAACTCCTGTTTAAAGTCTCTGAAAGACTGATCTCTCAAGACCACCATCTTACCTGAGCATCTGACCCACTGCAAAGGTCTTAAAATAACCATTTGCAGATATTTTTGGAACACACCTTCTACTCAAATATTCAAGATCCTGTCAAAATGTGGGTCTGGGAACAACAATAATATTTGAACCCATGACCTCCCACAAAACATACAGGTGCCCAACCAACTGGAAAACAGTTACACCTTACAAACTCTTGAGAAACTTGGAACAAAATTGTGTGACTGGTAAAAAATATATTACAAACTACATTGTAAGCAAATCAAATTTTTCTTAGATCTGCTGGCATGATTTGATATTACTCACCAATAAACAGTTTAATGGCTGGTCATTATTGTCCACCTTTGGTGCTTGAAGTGGGTTCCAGTCGCCTCCTTTATTAAAGGTTATCACAGATGCCAAATGACGACGGCCCACACTTCCTGGAGTCAGTTGACTGGCAATGTATACACCCCTTAGACTTGCCACTTTGTGAATATCAACAAATGAGTAGCGGAGATATCGCCTGCAATAGATTCATATCATGTTCAGAATGAATAAAAATTGAAATATAGGTATTAGATACATTTTAGGTTTCAGCCGCTTGGTACATGTAGCTATTGACAGGTCTTTTACTGGTTACTGTTTCACCTCCCTTCTAGCAGAGTCTCCTGTGTAGACAAATCCTGGCAGAGAAAATGGGAGACTCTGCCGGTCCAGGCTGCTAGCTCTGATATGCCGCTGTCCACAACCATGGATGAACCAAACAGATTTTTGAACTGGGTTTAACCAGAAATACATAATAAACATGTCTGAGCAAATTTAGAAAACTGCTTAAAATTTTTTGAGCCCACAGGACTTATTATGACAGGGTTGCTAAGTAACCAAAAGCATGCACAACAAAGATAACGGCCTGGACCTGGATCCTCTGCCAGGATTTGTTTACACAGGAGACTCTGCTAGCAGGGAATGGTTTCTCCTCCTGTGAGCAATCTGCAGTTGGTATTGTTTTCATGTGTTGGACATGAAATGTTTTCCATGACCCTAGTAAAGTGGTCTCAGCTTTGTAGTTTTCAAATAACTTTATATAAAATACATAATGCTTGCATATCATGAGTAATTGCCATTTTTGGCATGATTGCACAAAATTGCAAGCCCTAGAGTTAATCCATTGTGTCAATTAATGCAATTAATTTTAATCTTGTCTGGGATTATATGAGGATTAATGCAGCTTGCTCACCTCAACCAAGGACTTCCAGTCTTGTAAGAAAAGTATAACACCCTGGATAACGATAAGGAGTATTTAACCCCTGATGTATCTGAAATGTACAGGTGTGTGGTACTCATGCTGTGGCTTACTGCTAAAAACACCTGGTTCTCTGAAGCATCACACACAAGAAAGTCCTGCAGTAAACAAGTTAAAACAAAACTACAATAAGCAATTCGCAAAGTACATACTGCAACTAGTTTGTGACCACAAGCTGATTCAAAAGAAGCACTTTTAAAATGCATTATATTCCCTGCAGGATTACTTAATGAATTGAAAGCCCCTATGTAATAAAAAAGAAAGGCATTTACTATTCTTTGATATCTCTTTTCAGTGGGGAAAACAAGAATGATTTCAAGGGGGTGTTTGGTACCAAGCAAGGGAGTACATACTGTCAGTACATAGTATCTTTTTTGGTGTCATCTTATACTTTATTCTTATTATATTCAACTCCAAGGGGAGATATACGTAAGTAGTCACAGAATTCACCCCCTGGATCCGCCCTTACTTTTCATTGCCGAGATATTCAATATTGAAAATACAAAATGATGACATCATCAAAAGTACTGAGTGTATCATCCCTAAAAAAATAATTACAGATTCAAAATAACATACCTTGGATGGCAGTGATGTTGGTATTTGAGCAGCTTTGAATGGACCACGATTTAAGGACACCATTAATACTAAGCCATCAGAGCTGTGACTGCTTTTAGGCTACCAGTAAAACAAAAATTAGAAATGTTTTAATGTTTTATTGAGGGGATACTCTGACCGGGACCACTTTGATAAACTAGTGTCATCAACTAATCACATTGCAATATTTAGTTATCAATATTTTTAATCGGCCAATCAGATAGCACATTGATATAAAAAGAGCATGAGAATGTGATAATCTAATTGGCTAACACTGTTGTCAGCTCAATCTCTGTCTAGTGTACTGTTATCTGATTGGTCAGATTTATTCAAGTTCATGGTCCCGCTGATCTTACGTATTACCCAGTAGTGTTTCTTGGGAAAAACCTTATTGGGACCACTGAGTCCATTAGCTGTTATTTATAATACCATCCACTGCAAAGCTATAGTTATTACAGCCACTAATTATTTGCCTTTTGGTTTTCAATGCACACAAACTCCCCTCCATCAACACATGTATACCTTAGTAGCAAACATGTATCCATCCATCACTTCGAAGTTGGTCACTCCTGGGATCAGAGACACAGCAGTATTGGTATTATAGAGTGTCTTGACAACTACAGACTTGCTACCTGCGAAAACAAGTGAAAAAGTTCAAACTTTTTGATTTTCTGCAACATTTTTTTTTTTTTGCATTGTGAGACCACACTGCTGTCAACGTTGCAGGGTATGATACAGGCTGAAATTGTGTCTCGTCTTAGCAACACAACAAAAATTTGAAATTGCCAGCATGAGAAAATACATTCTTGATATTATTAAATTTAATTAAGAATTTAAAAATTAGCTAGGCAGATCATTTAGTAATACAACACCTGTTGGTTGTTGGCGTTCAATGTACAAAGTATCTGTACTTTCAAATGGAGAAATTCCCCTATAATAACAATCAAATGAATAAATGAATCATAATAATCATGTAATTAGTACATAGAAAGTTTAATATAACATTGAGGGATAAACTAAGTTAATGTTCCATATTCCACAATAATTACCCTTACTACTGGTATCCTATCAACCAAACAACAATTGACTAAAAGATATGTACCAGGTATCTATCAAATGCCTTTCATAACTATATACTACTTGTAATGAGTGGCTGGTTCAGACTGTTAAATTTCAGCCTGCCAGGAAACCAATTAGATTCCTCCATTTTTATCTTGACTGACCCACATCAATACCATACACTTAATATTTTTTCAGTGGTAACAGAGCACCTGATCAGCAACCAGGAGGTCTGGGTTTGATTCCCGCCTGGAGGACTTGGAATATTTCCCTGAGAATGTTTGCTTGATGAAACAAAAATCCACATCATTCTTTAGTATTTATTATCATTTAGTTATTTGTTTCATCCTCTCACCAGTAATATGTTTTGACTCTTTCATCCTTTAATGTCCATGTCTTTCCAAAGTCTTTAGAGACATAAAGCTAACAAAAAAGAGTACAGTATATGTTTAAAAGTTGGGCATGAGATGGCATATGAATGATATACAACTCCAATTATAAGGAATCTTACAGATGGTCTGAAATGGGAAAACATTATGCCCTTTAAGCTAAATGGATATCTTGAATCAGGGCTAAAAATAAAAACGGCCAGTCATATAGTCAAGATGTCTGGCCACATACATTTTTGACTGATTATTGCCAATTTTTGGAAGGTCAAAAAATTTTAATGATCAATTATTAACCAATGGTAATTTTTATTAAATTAATAATTTTCACTGTGAAAAGGTCTGCAAATGTGTGCACTTTATAGCCACTGCCTGAAAATTAACCTGCGTTTCCAAATAACTGCAGTATTTTCAAAAATATGACTGATCAACATGTATGACCATTCAAAACTGTATTTGACCGGTCAAGTACCAAATTTGGTCCGACAATGACCTTGACCAGCCGTTGTTTTGAGCCCTGTTGAATGTCTAAATCAAGTAGGAATATTCTGAATCACAGAAACGGACAAAATTCAAAGCTATATATTATTGTTAATTATATGTTGTTAAGAAATTTATTGGACCAAATAATTTGGACATTCAATTTTGATTATTACAGGCAATAGTTTATCAGGCCTAGGATTTGCAGGCCTAGTTTATTTTACCCTTTTGACATAAGAAGTCTTGTCATAGGCAAGCACTATGTTTGGTTTAGAGACATGGAAGGAAATGTCGTCAGGTGTGAATGATACGGCTGTGCCTTCAAATGTTCTGCAGTCATCTGTAGTACTGTAGATCATCTTATGCTTTCTGTCTGTAAACAGGTACTGGAAAAAAATACAGGTTGAAGAAGTCAGTGACCATGGAAACCATGTAGAAGCATTTGGATTGATTGATGAGTAGATAAAGGACATTCAAATTTCACTCTGAGCTTGCCTTGCCTTGACTTAATAAAGATCAGCACAGCTACAGTGTTCTTACCAGAATGTGGCATTACCACACTTTTTTAAAAAATGATGCAGAGAAATAGCCTGAGGGGTCCAGAGGGTGCAAAGATTTTCTTATGCAAATAAATTATCCTCTTTTAGATTCTCTATGGGCCCTAGGCCTGTGGACCTCAATTTTAAAAATCCTGGCGAGAACACTGCAGCTACAATAATATTATGGTTGTTTCGAGGATTAGAAAAAAAGATGCAATTGAATAACATGTACTGAAATAGAATGATAGCAATGATGGTTATTGATTACTGTTGATAACATGGTTTTAATCTATCGCTGCAGAACTTGCATTTTATTGGCTTGTTTTTGTGGAGCTGAAACTAAATTGATCAATGAATATAGTTGACTCCTATTGGCCATGGCCATGTATTGTAATTGGTGCCAATCACAGCTGCTAGAATGGCACACACTGTACCTTCCCCAACCCCTTTGCTTTAGCCAAGTCATCACCCCCTGCCGAAACCCTCCCTACCTGATCTACAAAACAATTATTGCCGATATCTTACATTACAGTACATACCTTTGTTTTATCAACAGGAGAAGAATAGAACAAATTGATTTGTGCCAGATCACCATTAGAAATGTTAAAATAATGAGTATAGTTATCAAAGGTCTGAGCATAATCTCTGGATATCCATACAGCACTGGTGCTTCTTGATGTCATAACTGGATCAACTGTTAGTACAATAACCGTTTCATGGTTATCACCAGACCAGTGTACATATGCCTTGTGATGACTGTCATTTAAATGCATCTGAAAAATAGAAAATATATTTGATGGTTAACTAATATAAGGTATAATAATTAGCACTTAATGACTGGTCCCGAGGGAAACAGTTAGTTTTGTTTCCCGAGAATCTCAATCTCAAACCTTGAGATTCTCGAGAAACAAAACTAACTGATTTCCCGAGGGATCAGTCATTAAGTGTTTTATTATATACTCTAGTCAAACGAAGAAAAATTTTCTCTCCATATTGAAAATTTTTTATTTACAAAACAAAATTTATTCCCCCCTCATGCTTTGATCACATGCATTTATTACCCGAGCGGGAGTTATTGAGATTTATTTCCTTCCATGTGATGTACTCTCGACCAATAAGAAAACGAGTTTGACTAGGACATATAATAAAACCATTTGTTGTAAGGTAAAATAAATAAAAGGGATGGAATAGTTGAAATAAAATAAATATAAAAAAAATAAATTATCATAAGGTTTCCTTTTCATTCTTATTAATCCATTAATCCATTTTTATATTTTTTTTTTATTTTATTAGCTTTGCCAAATAACTAATTATGTACAACAACAAAAAACAACAAGAACAATGTAAGGCAGGGTAACCACATAATCCATGATATGATCTTCTGTAAAACAGAGATGAAACTGCAAGCATTATTTTTGGAGATAATTTCAAAAAATTTCATTGCAGAACTCATGCCTATATAGAGAAAAATTTTCATAATGAAACTAAAAGGTTTGTACTTCTATTTCAATCACTTCAGCTATTTCAGTTCTTACTAGATTATAAATATAGGCCTAGAACACACTTCCTATATATAACTCCATATTTTGATTTTAGTGCTGATGCTTGTGACACTTAACATGATTAAGTACACCAGTGCTATATCTACCGAGATGTAGGATGATCACTAACAAAGATAATCTGGTCATGCAATAAACAATATTGTTTGATGAGGTTGAGTATGATATCGTAAATTATCAAGACCAAAGCTGTATTATCTGCCGAAGCCATAAGCTGAGGCAGATAAAACAGCATAGTTCTTGATATTTACAATATCATGTGAAAACCAAATTCAATAATTATTTTATTATACATTTTGTAAACTTATCATATAAATTTAATCCTACTTTCAAAAAAATAGCAAACACATTTCCATTTCCATTGTGACCTACCGATAGTATCTACCGATAATACATTTATCATGCAAAGTTCACAGGACATCAGGGATTAACTGAGGGCTCTCAGCCAATCAGAAGCGAGATAGTGAGTAAAATGTATAATATTATAAATTATTAAGGTGGAGGCCATCTTGTTTGTTGATTGAAGCCATACTGTATTTTACAGTATGATCCCAGATGGTCATAAACATATCACACTTGTGATAATTGCATGAGAACTATTATTTTCTGTATCAACTTGCTTGCATTGTAACTTTCTTCTTGAAGATTGCAATACAAATGTTGGTTAGATTCCACACAATAGAATGACATCAAAAGTTGTTCTAAATTGTAAACTACTGTAAATAACTAGACTGGTGACTATATAAATATATTGTCCTAATACTGGCCTGCATATTCATCTCCATTAAACTTCCTGTGTATCTTCAGTGGGACAGTACTTCGTCAAAGCATGTCTATGAAATATGTACTTTCTAATACATCTACACATGCATACATGTACATCATTCGATCAACACTGATAATTTCATAATTTATTTTTACTAATTATCACTTTCAAATTAAACTTTTGACTCCAGTTTTTCGTGAAAAACAATTCGAAGAACAATAACCTGAAAATCATTATATGAATTCTGAAGACATGAGACTTTGATCAGAAGGATTATGCCTATAGTGATAAACAAACACGATCACATCTGTGATAACGGAAGTAAATCTACTGCCTTACCTGAAGAAAAAAAATTCACTGAACTGCTTGCAACAAAGAATCGTTTAAAAAAGTTGATATGAAGTAAACAGAACGTAAACAATACGATTTTGAGGGATCGGTGGTTGGATTATAGTTCTGATTAAAACTCAAGTCTTACATAAGACTTATAGAGTGCCTGGAAGTTTATTATATACGCAACGCATGAAAAAAAGGTGTTCAGCATACCTATCTTAATCAATCAGTTATTTCAGTTTGCTGTTGTATCGAAAGTACTCATAAAATTATTTCAACATACCTCGACAACTTTCGGGCTAAAGTCTGGGTTAATAGAGCGTCTGGAACGCTTTTCAAACTTCTTGAAGATCTTGTCAACATCCACTTGGTTGTTTTTCTGTTTCGAAGGACTCGGTTCATAGTTGATCTCATGTAACTTAGACGGTGCTCCAGGCAATGGATGTCGACGTTGAACAAGCACTGAGGGATAATATCCTGCAAAACCTTGATCTGCAGAGGCAGTGTGTAGGATAAAGAGAGTGAGAAGAGAGAATATTCTGCTTCGTTGCAGCTCCATTTTGACAGTCGTTTTGTGTTGTTCCAAGCATGGCCTGGTACATAATGATCACGTGATGTGACGTCTGGAACAATAACTGCGTTTACTCGGGCAATACTGCTGAGACACTTCGGAATAACGGGTAAAAACAAAACAAACAAAAAATAGCAAGATAAGCGACAGATGTACAGCCCTTAATACGGCCGTTTCAAATCAGCCATGTTTCTGAGACCTCAACCTTTAAAGATTAATTGTGACGATCTGACTACAGCAGGCAGCAAATTTTCTATACAAATATGGTTTAGAAATGTCACTGATTATTCAGTCTTGGAGCAAATCTCTTTAATACCGAAGTTAAAAATGCCCTGATACCAAAATACCCGACAAACCTGGCCGTCCGAAAAATTCGAATCTACTGAAATATTAAAACACGCTACTGAGCTAAACGGTTTCTTTAATCCACAAATATCTTCAAAACTATACAAAAATGCTCGAAAGATGTGGTCTAATCCCAAGAAAATCCATTGAAACGACCAACGAAAGAGGTCGCAAGAACACTTGACAGCGAACTGAGATGACGAATATCTTTTCGAATACATTAATTTTCTTAAGTTGGAGACGTCGCATCAAGTAGCTACGTAGTGTCGTTTCTGATTTAACTTGAAGACCGTGCGTATGCCTTGATATTCTAGGCAACGGCGTAGAGTCTGAGAAACTTCTAGTACTGCTACGGCTGACCTGTACTGCGGTGGATCGTATCTGTCTTGTTGGTTGGTCTAGCCAGAAAGAAGCTAGCATGCAGGATAACGCTAGAAACGAGGGCTGATGCCAAGTGCTCTTTTCGCATGCATACCGGCGTTTTTCGTCTGATGAAGATTAGCAGCTTGTCCCTTCAGGTCTGACTTCCAAAAATGCCATGTTTACAAAAACGTCAATTATTTACGTTTGTACAATTCCCTTGCTAGAAATTTAATCCCGCAACTGAAGTTAATTCAAAAGAAGTCTAAGTAAACAAAAAAACTTGCATAGAATTCCAACATTATTGATTAAATCAATAATATGGCTTTGAATGTCTATTTTTCTTCATCCCTCCAGCTATCAATCATTTCCTGATCCTCCAATGCGAACTTCATTCCTCTTGGCTCCAGGAAAATCTATCAAAATTGAGCCGAGTTAAGGGAAGTCATAGTGATCCAAATTTCTATATATGTGGCCGCGTTTGCCCCAATTTCAAGATGGCGGACGAAACCGTGAAGCTTGAACCGTTTTGTTGGATTAAAAAACATAGACAGACCGCACCATATCCCGGCCAGGCTAGTTTTGACGCACTAACTTTTTGCCCTCGGGGCTGCGCTAATAAATTTTGCATGTTCACTTTGCGCTAATTGGCTAGTTCCCTCTCAAGGATTTAACTAGATCATATGTAAATGCGGTGATATTGGTCATACAGCGCTAAGCTGCCGAACACTTCAACTAGGTACACTACGCTTTACATCCGCGTACGTCTGTAAGCCTGATTAACCTGCTTCATCTTCAACAAGTAAGTTTTCTGAATTGTTTTTTCTTTTCTTTGTTTGAACGGCCGTTAAGTACTTTAAACTAACTTTCCGGATCGATTATTATGAAATTCACACGAAATATCATATCAAATAATGTGTTAAGAAATAGTCAACGGTTTGGAAGAGCCACACCCACAACTTTCGAGATCCCGCGTGAAAATGGCCGAAAAACCAAGAAATTTCCCTTAAAAGGCTATTTAACACGCGTCCACTCGGGATTTAGAAATATAGTCTTTATTTTAGTTCCTTGATGTCAAGGAAAAATGTATGCAAACAAGTGTCTTTTTTGTCGATTCATCGAATCATCTTTTCCACATGCAACGACAGACATTTGTCCACCAAGCATGATAAACTTCAGTTCTTCATGAGCAATTTAATTGGTATGTATTCTAATGGGATTACATAAGAAAAGTCCATGACACTTTTGCACCGAAATTGGTGATTAGAGTGCAATATCGGGACTCGATCTCGGATTGTAAACACAAGTAGGCCAAGCTATGTATGAGTATGTTTAGAAGATGTGATGATATATGCGAAATATTTTTAAAAATCAAAAAATGTACTAAATTACATTTGAATTATACCTAACTGTTATTGTCTTTAATTTCATCGTTCGAGAAGGTTTGAAGTTTTTCCGCCATAGTTGAATTTGGGCGAGTTATGGAGTTGAATTTCATCCCGTCTGTCGGGAGTTCTCAACTGATTTACCTTAGTCAGTCGACTCACTTTGTTCTGCCAGAACTTGTTTCCTCGATAAATTTCTTATACTTCTGATAAGATTTTGGTATCTTTTTCCTGATTATTATGGTCTAAACTGAACTTGCTGAGGGTTAAATTTTATTTAAACAATAAAATATAAATATTGTAAAGAAAGTTTCTGAACTCTGATGGAGAATAGATATCTTGAAGGACCTTTGAATAACATTACCCAACCCCCTTTGTAATCCCTCGACGCCGCCCGTATAACAAACTAGGCACAGGACAGATATAAAGACATTTGTTATATAACGACAAAAGAATCAGTACACTCCACACCGGCAATTCTAAAAATTAAAGATATTAGTAGTGACTCCAATCTGCTCTTTTGTCATGGAGATTAGGGTTAAGCTTATCATGTTGTAACATGTCTTACCGATAGACAGTAGATATATCCATATATACATATACTGATATATACTTTCTCTAGTAAAATCTATAACTAATTAAATTTAGCTAATCTAAATAAATAAATCTTAAGCTGCTTTTCAAACATCAACAGATTGAGTATTCCTGTTGTTGATAGGAAGTGAATTCCAAATTTGTGGAGCATTAATTGAGAAGTCACTATACATGTCTATAGACAGCTGAGGGTCCGGAAGGATATTCGCGGGATCCGGGAAACGGTTCTAAAAAAAGAGTTGAATGCGGGATTCGGGAAAGGATGGTAAAATGTCATGTCTATGAAAACTTACTACTATTACCCTAATGGGGCACTTGGATGAAAACGCCTCAATTTTTGAAAGACCGAATAATTCAAGTATTTGAGGATAACATGATCAATTATTATTGTTATTACAAAGAATGGTCTGAACCCAGGTGAATGGATATTTTTCGAAGTAACAATATTTCTCGAAGAGACAATATTTGTGTAATGATCATCCGGGTGGATGTAGTCCTGAGAAGGACTGTTTTTTGTCATGTTTCGGCAAAGCGTTAATTTGCCATCTTCAGAAGTACAGAATTGAATTGGAGATAGAACTATATCATATACTAAGGTTAACGTGCTTAATCTGTTGATCTGGTTGATTAAGCCGAGGGTTTTAACGTGTAGAGCTTCCTTGATCTTTAAACTGAGTAAACTCATGCGCAACGAGATCAATTATCTTGAAACAATCCTTAAAACAAACGTTTTTGCAAGCTTCAGAGTTATTCCGATATGCCTATAAAACCAAAGTGAAGCTAGCCTCGGATTCATATTCATTGAAATTCAGAATTATTTCCGGGGGAGGTCAAGCAGGTCATTCTATTAGAATCCTCTCTGTTCCTCAAACAGCGCTGAGATGTAATCCGAGTCCAATCCGAGGCTGGGATGTAATTCGAGTCCAATCCGAGGCTGGGATGTAATTCGAGTCCAATCCGAGGCTGGGATGTAATCCGAGTCCAATCCGAGTCTGGGATGTAATTCGAGTCCAATCCGAGGCTGGGATGTAATTCGAGTCCAATCCGAGGCTGAGTACAAAATCATTAGAATGATATGTAAATGACGTCCGAATCCGAGGCTGAGAATGATAACTAGAGTCCAATAGGAGTGTCAGAGTCCAAAACAAGGGTTAGAACTAAACAGAAACCGACCCCGAGGCTGAGTAGTAGATAATTCAGCATTTGTTAATATTTGTTAAAGGTTAACCTCTGGGTTAAACTGGTCTGTTGTACGTTTTGTAACACGATCTTTGGACTGCTTATCTTGTAAAAAACGTGACTTGTAATCCAATGACTTGAGTCCAATCTGAGGCTGAGTACAAAATCAGTAGAATCGTCGAGAATAAGCCGTGTACTTTACTTAAGATCATAAAATATTGTAGATAGAAACCAGCGGAGAAAGTTTAATTGAAGATTACTGGTAATTTTGGCGCTGTTTGTGGAACAGAGAGGATTCTAATAGAATGACCTGCTTGACCTCCCCCGGAAATGATTCTGAATCTCAATGAATATGAATCCGAGGCTGCCAATCCGAGGCTAGCTTCACTTTGGTGCCTATAAACTGAATGAGATGCCCTTTATCCGAGGATAAGATATGTAAGCTTAAGAGTTCATGCACGGCAGTGCGAAATCGAGGAAACCCAGCAAAACGAGGAAAACGAGGAAACCGAGAAAAACGACGAAACTACGGAAACTGAGGAAACCCAAAAATTAAATATCAATTTTGCGAATAAATATGAAACCGTACCTCGTAGGTTGTTGTCAATACTTTAGATAGTCTTTTACATCCCACAGTAGTCTTTAATTTAAAGTAAACTTTCATAGGCAGGCCGTGACTCAGTTCGAGTGTTGGACTTAAAGATAACCCCTTGAATCGTACTTGAACATTTTGTGAGTTGTTGAACGCTTTAATCGAGTGGAAGGAGAGAAACAAACCGAAATTATGGGCTGATACATTATACAGATATACTTTTTTTCCTTTTTTCAGTTACTTCAAGTGGTACTCTTGTTACCATGGCATCCTTGTTAATCTGTGGTTTTCTCAGCATTTGTCTCTCGTGTGTCATGTCAGCACCCATTACCAACAATGGTCCTAAGATAATCGACATGTCTTATTCGTTTGTTGAGAACGAAACTATCTACTGGCCGGGCATTAAGCATTACAGCCAAAAACGTGTTCAATGGGGTCTTTATCCAGACGAGAATGGATTCTTTATTTCTTTCTCTAACTTTGAAGCTGGAGAGCACGGGGGCACCCATATGGACGCGCCGGTGCACTATAACAAAAATGGCCCCCCAGTTGATCAAGTACCTCTCGAAGCAACCATTGGAGAAGCCGTCGTCATCAATATTTCTGCCAAAGCAGAAAAAAATAATGATTATCGAGTGAATGTTGGTGATTTGGAGGAATGGGAGAAGAAACATGGTCGTATGCCTGAGAACCCCATCGTGTTTCTGTACACGGGTTATGGGAAGTATTGGACTAATATGGAAAAGTATTTTGGCTCAAAGACACCGATGGACGTCACAACCTTTCATTTCCCAGGTAGGTTTAACAACACTCCACCCCATCCTTCTCCTTCCCACTTGCAGGGGGACCTACGCTTTAGATAACATGACGGAAGCTAAGCCTAAAATTAATGAAAACACATACACACAGGAAACAAAAACCAAAATTCCTTGAAAATATTCCCAATTACCAATGGTAAGTAAGAATGCACAGCTTCAACGATACAGAAAAATTCCCAGAAGATATACATGCCGGAGCATTTTGCAAAAATTAAAAAATCGAGGCTAAGGGCCTGAGCCCGCTTAGCAAGTGAGGCTGGCGTACAACGTTACATGCATGGAATTGTGCTATCGGATCAAAAGTTCAAACGCCTGGTCAAATTTTAGGAACGGATGAAAATTCGCCCGGTGCCGTGTACGGCCAGTCTGGGAATTCAAAACTGCAGTATCAATTTACTCCTTCCGGACATGGTAGAGGTAAACTGATGACTCTATTTTTCATTATTCCAGGGTTGAGTCCCGCCGCAGCCACATGGCTCGTCACCAAAAGGAATCTCAAGATGTATGGTGTGGACTTGGCATCCCTCGACGCTGGCACAGCATTTAACTCCCCTCCAGTTCACATAATCCTTGCAAGTCGTAACATCCCTGGTATCGAGAACGTGGCCAACCTTCATCTTCTTCCTCCAAGGGGTGCCGAGGTGTTCGCTGCTCCTATGAAAATGAAAGATGGAAGTGGAGGACCTACCAGGTTGTTTGCGAGGATTGGTACCAAGAAAGACGGCAGTGGGGGGACTGTTCTGAACTCTGGCATCGTCACTACCTTGTTGGTCGCCATCTTTACTTTGTTTGTGTTCTAGTTAAAAATATGTATTAGTTTACTTTAGTTACTGTGAAGATACCCCAACGGGGACTACTTTAATAAACTAGTGTCATTAGCCAATCTTAGTATAAATACAAAGGTGATTATACAAAATCGCGCGCTCTGATTGGTTTTCTATCTCGGATTATCAGCCGATAATCACCTTTTCGGACAAAATGGCTGTCGTTTTGTCACTTTCAATGTTGTTTCCTTCTTTCTTTTTTGAAATAATCACCTTTTTATTTATTCATACTAAAACAATTATTCACCTCAAGCTCGAAGACTCGCCGCTTGGTAAATATTCATCGATAATCACTTCGCCTTCGGCGAATAATTGCTAAATATTGCGATACTTCAATATTTTTAACCACCTAATCAGATAGCACATTGATGCAAAAAGAGCGTGAGAACGTGATAATCCGATTGGCTAATGCTGTTATCAGTCTCAATCCTTGTCTAGTTTACTGTTATCTGATTGGTCAGTTTTATTCAAGTGGTCCCGGTTAGTGTGTCCGCACAGTAAGAAATAGAAATAGAATTGTGATGTGTGTGAGTTGCGAGAAAGTATAACTATATCTTATGTAGGCACAAACGTAACGGCAATCAAACTTTTTGATTAAAAACAATGTTAAGGTATTTGTCTGTTTCTTCTCCTCATTCCCATATCTCTGCTTTTTAGGGTAATGCACGCGTGCATGTATGCGCATCACTTCTGCGCACTTGCTTTTTGTCATTTTATTTTTTTGGGCTACCTATGGTAAAGCCTTTACAATAGAGCTTTTAAATGTGACGTCAGTGGATGGAAAAACGAATTCCGGGTTCTCAAGTATGTTAAGGCTTGGGATTTTTATTGTGAAAAGACCCCCCACAAAGAATTAAGATTTTGGCTTCGTTCTTTGAAAATATCCGCAAGTTTTTATTAAAAATTGCTGTGATGTTGAATTCAATGTCCTTATTGTTTAGTACAGAATGTATGCTAGAAGGTCACGTGGTATATGACATCATATTAGCAAGAAAATATATAAAAATAAATGCGGACGTGAGTTTAACTTAAAGAGAAAAACCAAGTACTGAAAGTTGATATGTAAGGGATGATAAACAACTTCTCGTTTGGAAAACTTGAATTCGATAACTTGGAAGGGAGATATTAAGGGGATTTTATACAAAAGCTATGGTCACGTGACCTGTTTCACAAAATATCTCCTTAACAGTAAGTGATAGTCAGGTTCTCCAAGCGACATTCTGTTGAAGCCTTTAAGTGAAGTACATTTAATGTATAAGTTTGTGTTGCCTATTCAAACTTGCGACCGCATTTTCAAAGGAAAAACGAAATCCCTTATGCATCTAAACTAGTCACGTGATCACCGTTTAGTCAAAATTACAACTTAAGGCTCATCATCAGCCCGAGAACTATCGATGTACCAACTTTTATCAAAATCCGTTGAGTTTTGTGGCAACAACAAATAAAAACGTATTTCGTGAAATACGGGCTAAAACCAGGCCTTAACATACTTGAGTTCCAAAGGAAAAGCAATTCTTTGTTGTCCAATATTAATGTTCTACTTATGTCAGGTGTATAGACGTTAAATTATTGAGAACATTTATTTTCCGCTTTATCAGCGGTTTTTATGACAAGCTGGATCCGGAAATACGTCACAACTTAGAGCTCTATATATGACCTTCAGGAAAATTCAAAACAATGTCAACATAAACTCTGATTCTCCTCCTCAAGTAAGAACAAAGCAGTAAGGATCAAGTAAGAATCTTTCATCCTTGGTCTTTTCATTACACAATTTTCTGTGCTTACTAGAGAATTCAGGGCTCTGCAAAGCTTGGAGCAAGGACTTGGTCCTGCAGGTCACGCGAGCTGGCTCCCGAAAACTAACCTCCAGATCAGAGGCGGATGGTCACCTCTCACGTGATAATTTCATCCAATCACAGGGCTTCAATTTCGGCGCTTCTCAACTCAACAGTCTTTCTCAAAGAAGGTAGGGTCGTCACAACGACGCCTTTCAAACGTCGAAAGAAGACTCAATAGTGTACGAACTACTTGCCACAAAAAGGGGACAGCTTTGAAACAACCTCTTGACTGCTATTGCAGATCCAATTGGAATTTAGCTAGTTATTAAGATTTTCATTGGACAAACACTGATATCGTGCGTACCTGTGCGCGCAGTGCAATTTTAATTTATTAGTACTCAAATACAAAATCTATAGACTTCTGTTAAGTACGCTTGTGTTTTCATAAGGTGGGTACTCTCTGACATCTCTTTCCTCACTATAACTACCACAGGTAGCCCAAGCTGGGTTTCTGTGGTGTCATATTATCAGAAAATGTATGGGGAACTATAAAAAACCTCAATAAAATGGTCAAAATGTGAAATAAAGTAAAGAAATCTTAGCTGACCTTTGAGAAGTTATACCTCTATTGCCCTGCCTGGTTAGGATTCGGATTAAACTAACCTGAGTATCAGGCTCTAGGGGAAGAGCCTGATACTCAGGTTAGGATTAAGCCAGTTTTAGCATTTTTTTTCCTCAACTGTTAAGAAAGAAGAGAAGCTAAGCTTGATAAATCTCGTAAATCATTTACAACTTATTCAGCACTGACAGCCTTATTTTTACCAAAATCCTTTAATAAAAACGTTTAAAAAAGCAGGTTTACGTCTCTGAACCAAACCGAAGCATGCAAGTTAGAACATAAACCAAGCCTTAACGGTTACGATGGCAACCAACGAGAAAGTGGCGGTACTAGAGCTCAAACTGGTAAGAGTAGTCCCACCACTCACGGCTTTCTTGGTACCAATCCTCGCAAACAGCCTGGTAGGCGCTCCAGTCCCGTCTTTCATTTTCATGGGAGCAGCGAACACCTCGGCACCCCTGGGAGGAAGAAGATGAAGGTTGGCCACGTTCTCGATACCAGGGATGTCACGACTAGAAAGGATTTCGTGAACTGGGAAGTAAACTGACTCGCTACCAGCGTCGATGGAAACCGCGTCAGCACCGTACATCTTGAGATTCCTTTCGGTGACAAGCCATTTGGCTGCTTCGGCACTCAAGCCTGGAACAGTGAAAAGAGAGTCATCAGTTTAATTTTATCGCTAACATGTCCAGAAGGACTAAAGCAATGCTCTAAACTGTCTTATGCATTCTAGTTGCTCAGAGATAACATGGATTTTATGCAAAATACTCTTGTTTTAAAATGGAATCTTAAAGTGTTTGTATGTTAAATTACTTTTTCCAAATATCATAGCTATAATTGGCAGGTTACTCCTGCAAGATGGAGAGGTGAGTGGGATGAGGATGGACGTTTAAATTTACCTGGGAAGTGTAAGCTTTGGGTGTCCATCGGTGTCTTCGAACCCAAGTACTTTTCCCAGCTTGGCCAGAACTTTCCATAACCTGAGTACATAAACACGATGGGGTTCTCAGGCATACGACCATGTTTCTTCTCCCATTCCTCCAAATCACTAACACTTATTTTATAGTCAGGATTCTGTTCTGCTTTGGCAGTAATATTGATAACCACGGCTTCTCCAACGGTTGTTTCGAGAGGTACTTGATCAATTGTGATGCCTGTCTTGTAAGTATGTTTCGGGGCGTCCATGTGGGTACCAACGTGCTCTCCAGTTTCAAAGTCATAGTACCCAACAAAAGGGACGGTTGCATTCATGTTTGGCAAAGGATGGTAGGCACCCCAGTAAGCACGTTTGTGGGCGTAAGGCTTCATGCCTGGCCAAGAAAGAGTTGCGTTCTCGACGTAGGGATGAGACATGTCGATCATCTTAGGACCATTGTTGGTAATGGGTGCTGACATGACACATGACAGGCAAATGCTGAGAAGACCGCAGATTAAAAAGGATGCCATGGTAAAAAGGGTACCTTAACGTAAAAAAATATGATGAAAGATATCAGTACAAATGTCATAATAATCAAACGAATGGGCTTGAAGGCATCCGAAGATGCATCCAGCTTTCTGACGTTTAATTTTGCTACCGAATTAACTCAAAGACGTTCTCAAGGACGTTCGCAGGAAAAAAAGTTTCACATGTTTTTTCTTCAAACTTCGCATGCTGAAATAAGACCATCATAGAAGTTCCATGTACGAATCCATTGTCGAAAAACGCTTGTACGCAATACATACAAGTTGAGCAGTAAAGCAATTTTTTGTAGAAAAACTAAATGGATTGCTAAACATTTTTTTAAACAACCGTCTTATAATCCATAGATAAATATTACGTCTAAATATTTATGAATATATACAAATAACTTATAGTTTTTTGCTCGAATTTGCAGCCACCATGCACCATTCGGTGACAAGTTGGAATTGACCGTAATATAGCTTAAACTTCTCATCCAAATACCTGTTTTTATTTTTATTTTTCCATATTTTTTTCTTCAAATCTGAAACACTGACAGCTTTTGTAATTCGTTATAAAATACTGATATAAAAACGGGGTCACCGTTGTTGTTTTTGAGATATAGCCAATCGAAATCGTTTTCGCAACGAGCGTGAACAAATTTGATCTTGAAAAACATAGGGGACGCGCGCTCGCTATCACGCTATATGCGTAGAACAGTAGTTGCGCATAAACAATGCCCACAGAATGAGCACTATTTAACAAATAGAAAACGTTTGCCGTGTTTACATAGCCTGATATAAACACGAGGGAAGTTTGGGAGAAGTCGAGAGCTATTGTGTAAAACCAACCGCAAGCGAGGTTTACACAGAGCTCAAGACTTCTCATTAATGCTTTAGAGATTTATAACTTTTAAATGCATTATTTCATATATTACTACGGTTTTTTCATTTTAAAGTTCACGTTTAAGAACAAGAAAATAAGTAAAAAACAAACATTTTGACAAATTTTCAAACTCATCCAAACCTCTGACGTCACAACCGTGTTTACATAGAATCATGTAGGCTATCATCTAATGAGAACGTGCGTACTATCCAATTTATTTCTTGAAGCTAGTTGTTCGTGGTTCGGTCTTTTTAAGGCTAATGTCTTCTTAAGGCTAAGTTCAGTTTTATTTGCTATATTTTAGCCATTTCGAACCGAGCAAATGACGTATTTTTAGGGCCCAAGGAGGTAAGAATCGAAAAAGTTAAGAGTTATTCAGTATACTCGTCAAACCCGTCAGCTTGTCAAACATCTACCTCGTGTCGGTCATTACTGAGCTCATTTTCATTCTATCAACTTATCAATTAGATCAAGTTCAGCTAGCTTCCATTGACTTATTATTGTAAAAGTTGTATACAAAGAATTTTCAAACTTTTATGTGCTTTTTCCCCCAAATAGACCATGAGCTATCTGACGGTCAACCGAAAATTGTTAGCTGTGGAGCATCTGTACGTCGGTTATAGCGTGGTAGTAAGTTAGTGAGTGATTGCAGAATGCACGCATTGTTGCATGCTGTCAGGAAAGAACAGCTAAAATAAACTAAAATAAAACTAGTAGTTTCTAATACTGAGAAAGGGGAATGCTGCGAACAGCACTGTTTTGGCCTTCGAGTGGTATAGGAAGCGCTGTTATCTTAAGTTAGGAAACAAGTAACGAAGTTATGAATTTTTAAAGATGACCTTTTCTATAAAGAAATATATGGAAAATTGTCTTGGTGGGCAAGCTGTTGCCCACAACATACATTTCCTTATAAAAAAGGTCCCTTTTAAAAATTCATAACTTCGTTCGTATTTATTTGATTTCCCTCAAAATTTACTAATTTTAGGATGCTCTTTCCAGATATGATATTTGCGGGACAGAGAAGCGATATTTGAAATGTCACGCAAGGTGTGCAAAATCCCCATTGTTTGTTTGAGCATCAATAGGCAAAGAGCGAGCTCTATCAGGCAAATACGTGAGAGACAACGTATCTGTATTTGGAATAATTCCTCTTTCAAATACATTTAAGTACATTTTATCTCCTTTAAAAAGAATCTGATCAACAATGGCGTCAGTCCAGCTTTCGATCGATAATGTCTGGGCACATAGTAGCGCCGAAAAACTCATAAATGAACATTGTCGTCCTCGTGATATGTCACTAAATCGTTCTTGACCTTGATGAATGCTTCCAGCAACAAATAATTTTGAGCTGGACATAGTTAGAATGCGAAAAAAAATAAATACTTACTTGTTTTGATTTCCTCAGCGCCAACCAAACCAAGAACCGCGTGCGCTGTGTGCACAGTAGTACGTCACGTACATCGATGATAAATAACGGGTAATGCTGTCCCTCGGGCGTGGAGCCGGGCCGAAAAACAATATTACAAACCAGCGGTATTTCTAGTCTAATTACCATATAATACACAGGGCACCCATGTAGTAATATGCATTTTCCGACAATTTCCGAATGACTCATTTTCGGCGAAGTTTCCGACAAGGCACGGCAGTCTGAATATTTCTTAAATTCAGGAAAACGACTAATTTATAACAATTCAAACCATTCAGCCTTTGTTAAGAAATGTCAAGCGCTTTTCGTGAACTTAATGGACTTGAAATTGAGCAATTTCTCGAACCTCGGCATAGAATACGAAACACTCATGAGACACTTGAAAAATTTCATGCTCGATTGCCATACCCCCTCCACCCCTGCGACTCAACACTCAACTTGCGAATCAAGAAATTCTTCAACATTCTACTATTCACTTGATGCAGAATCAGTACTAAGAATCGCTTGATGTAGAATCAGTCGTAAGAATATTGTATCAGGGTTTATAGGCACTTTAAATCTTTTTTAAGGTATGGCAATAGAGCATGAAATTTTTCAAGCGTGGTTGCACAATTATATATAACAGGCCCTGATTGGCTGCTGTGTCAGTTCACTCTTACACGCGTCCTAATTAGTCCATTAGTTTCGGTGTCCTGCAGAAAGTTTCCATTATATTTATTTATTCATTCAATCATTATTATTTATTTATTCAGAAACATATAAAATATGATTTTGAACATAAATATTGCAAATAATGGATACAATTGTCGGAGGAAGGAATAATAATCTTATACGAATTGTGTGACAATATCAGTGTAATTTAGAGTAGTGATTCAAACAACAAAGGTCAATAAACATGTTGACTTAAATATTCAACAGTCTGACGTGACGTACACATGAAAGCCAAATGCTGAGAAGACCACAGATTAACAAGGTTGCCATGGCAACAAGAGTACCTTTAATAACGAAAAGAATTATTGAAGTTATCAGCACAATTGTTGTAATAATGCATGCAGAGTGGTGCATGCTTCTCAATAGGTTTTGAAATAAAAGCATACACTTGGTGCATGTATGACATGGGAACACAGGTCTGCGCACATGTTTATTTGTTGGGCTACCTGTGGTAAGACCTTTCCAAAATGGCCGACAGGACTTTTTGAAACCCAAAAGCAAATCTTTAAAAAACTAGACGCATTGCATGCGTGTACTCGGGATTCTTGTATGTGTAGAAGTGATAAAGAATGTATGGAACGATTGTTGCAAGCGCAGGTTACAGCGCTTTCCAATGAGATGCGTGAAATGTGTACATTTGTCGTCGCAATCAAAGTTTTCAAGGGCACATGATGTTGAGGAAACGCCTTGATTGACGTACAACCAAAATCAAATTCGTCGCGAAGGTAAATTGTTTGATCTCGCGCGTGTGATTGGGAAGCGCTGTACTATATATGCTGTACTCTACAAAGATCGAATTACAATAATTAACTCTGTGATTGTCGGTCTTGAAAATAGGCATTGGTAAATTACATATAAACAGTGGTACATATTTTGTAGAATTTCAGGCATATTTTATAGGACTTTAATAACCCTTTAGTACGTGACGCCCTGCATGAAAACATTTTTTGTTTACGAAGGGTTTCCCTAAAACACGGAAAACGGAATCCGAAACGGAAACCGGAATCCAGAAAATATACACGAAATACTAAAACCCGGAATAACCACAAACAAAAATTTTACATACATTTTTTTATATTATCCGTTCAAAAATTGTCCCTTCTTTCGTTTTCGCGATACGCCGTTGCGCGAAAGGTTTACACAATGTAACTTGCTAAATGGAACCACTTTTTTGCGTAATTCGACTTCAGGTAACACTTTGCGAGTTGATAATCTGAAGTTAAAACCTCGCAACTCAAAATGACGAATTTTTCGCCATTTTGGACCAAGCGAATGACGTGTGTTTTAGGACACAAGAGCATACGAATCGCAAAAGTTAGAACATCGCCAGAAATTTCGGACATTTGAGCCTGCAATGAGTAAGCAGCGGTTTCTATTGAGCCTGCAATCTTAGGCAGCAGATTTACCCTAAAACATACGATTTGCCGACAAAATGGCGTCTGGAACTGGTAAGTGTAGTCGTGTAGGAAAATCTAAAGGGTTTTTATAACAAGTTTAACGATTTTTCCACTGCGGATTTTGTTTTTCAAACTCAATGAAGCTCCAAAGAAAACTCTTCCTGGATATTATCAAGTTTTTTACTATGGAACAAATTGCTGTTTTAAGACATTTACCGCTGATTATATTTAGCTGAACGTAATATTGGAGGAATAAGCTTTCAAACGATGGGTTTTTCGAGCGATTTGAAGCATTCTTTCAAAAGTTACAGTCTTTTGAACTTGGCCGAATTCAGAAGATTTAGCTTGTAGTTACGACGGATTTCAGTGGATGGATTTATTGGCGTTTTTCAAAAGCAAAAAGTACACCTCAAAGTACTTTCGACACGGAATAGGAAGCAATGGTGAGTGTTATGATCATTTCAGGAAAGAGTTCCAGGGTACACATTTGTAACTTTTTGCTTTGTTTCTGCACAAAACAATAATTTGTGACTACACTTAGTGGCCGTGCAAATGGCCGCCCATACTTCTCTTGTAATTCCGAGCGACTCGGAGCACGATAGTATTTTCAAAAAAATACACCTGAAATTTTACCTTTGATTGAAATGATCAACATTCTCAAGTTGCTGGAGCTTCACTTTATCGATTCCCGCCTACACATTTTTGAAAATGTCCCTTTTTAGCAATAAAATTTTCAAAAATATTTCGATTCACATACATTCTCTTGTAATATTTTACGGTCGGCAACACATAAATATTGAGACGGGCCAGGCGTTCCTCGCGGGTGATGTCCGGAATTTCTGGCGATGAGTTATTCTTGGTTATTCAGTATACTCGTCAAACTCGTCTGCTTGTCTCACATACTGACTGACCTTACGGGTCTATTTCAAATTAGGTTCATGAATCTTTTGTGCATGTTGCATACCAAGCCCGAGATGCACTCAGATATAATGACCCTGCATGATATGTGAATCAGCAAAAGGTCACATTTTTACCATTTTTCTGCACGTTTTTCTATTATATTTAATTCTTTGCTGACATTTTTTACATAATACTTTTCAAGCTTGGTAAACAACATGCAACATGCAACAAAACCGTCACCGAACGTTTTTGACTGCTCTTCTTTTTGCGACGGTTACACCTCGAGTGCATAAATTTAGATTCTTACCAATAATGCACTGCGAGGGAGGGACCATCCTCCCTGCCTTCAGAAAGACCCAAGTTCTCCTAGCCTACGGCATCGTTTTCACTGGCAGTCAGTCGCGTCTAAGACCCAGCACACACCGAGTTCATCTGCGAAATAAGTAAGTCGTGTGTTTTAAGAAAATGTGTGTAAAGGGTTTTAACGCGCGTGGTTAACCTTATCCAGATACGTAGTTGTACAGAAAGCTAACAAACTGACCGCAATGCTTGCAGACAGCTTAATGTATTTGGTGGGAAAATCATACCTCTAAGGTTGAAAACGTGTTGTATACAGTTAAGCTGATATTAAGTCACATTTTACACAGTACCCGGTCATTCTGTTTTTATTTGGCGATTTTTAAGCCATTTTGGATAAAGTGAATGGCATAGATTGACGACAAAAAAGCGCAAGGATCGAAAATATTAGGACATATTCCTCTGAAATAGGCTCAAACTATTGACCTCGTAGCCACTTACTAGGTTCTAATACACAGCAACGACTCCAAGCGGTAGATTTTCGCAAGCACATTCTTTGATTCTCGGGTTTCGAACTCGCATGAGTGGCTACGAGGTCAATAGTCTGAGCCTATTAAAACGATTGATTTCGTTCACGTTCGGCTATTTCTAAAAAAATCGGTAAAGGCTTTGTTGCATGTTACATGTTGTTCACCATGCTTGAGATGTATTACATTACGTAAATAATATCAACACAGAATTTAATATATTAGACCTTTCTGCTTTACCACTATTTTCGACTTCGTGCACTAAAAACACTATAGGTGAGATCAAAGACTGTGATAAATCTTGTAATAAAGAAGGTCTATTGGAACTGACGTGCAGACAAATGGTAAAAACCTATATCGTTGTGACCTCTTGCTGGTAAACAAAAGGTGAATGATCGGCCGCTTTTTTCAGCGAAAACGTTTATTGAATTACTGCTAGGTAATACAAGAAAATGTAACTAGCCAATCAGCGCGAAGCTAACAAGCTCAAGTTGTTAGCATAACCCATGACGGGAAAAAATTGCGCACCAATGACTGCCTTAGTAGGGTAGGACACGGCAAATGTTTTTCGGTATAGACAAAATTGGAACTAGAATTCAAATTTCTCTCATTATAAACGCAGGATCCACTGTTTCCTAAATACTAAAAAGTTATGATCAATAAAATTATTTTTTCTTTCAAATTCGAGAGCTAGAACGAGATTCGAGAAAATGCTCAGGCTCCCCTCCCTTGATTTGATAATTGGATGCGGGTTTTACTTTGTCAAAGAAGCTCGTGAACACGAAGTTTATAGAAAAAAATAAACGAAGTTTTCGCCGTAGCATCTTAATATTAGCTATGTTAAATCATTTTGACAGGCTTTGGATTCCTCTAATAGTTCTAGCGACGCGAGTTGTGCTGCTCTAATCGAGTAAGTTTGAGTTCGGCTGACAAATAATTCAGCTGATATGAATTCTCATAATACTCAATAATAAAAACTGAATCGTATTCGACGCAGCGAACTCCCTTTACATTCGAAGGGAACTTACCTAAATTCTAATACTAGTTACATGTTCGTATAGATGCTAAGCTTTTATTCTGTGAATATTATACGGTATGCCTTATTCTGACCGGCCGCTTTATAACATGTTCCATGAATTAACATATTCAAACAGTATTTTTTAACAGTTATCACTTTAATTCTAGAAATAGAAAGCTTGCGAATATCTTGATACGTGTAGAAATACATAATGCGAATGTTTCAGTAGCTGCAAGCTTTTCAACGCTTGTCTTCTTTTAAATTCTTTTAAATTTACTGAAGAAGCGAACGTGAGTTGTTGGGTTTCCCTTCGGTTTGTTTATCAGTTCTCGCACAATGACGCATTCTAAAAATGCACGGGCTAAAGGCTTACAAAAGGCTAACAACTTTGGAGGGATTGCATGCAGGCCTGGTCGCAAATACTTTACCTAGTGAGCTATGTAATAAGTTTCGGAGAGAAGTGTTCTCCACCAATCACGGCTAAGCTAGGAAATACCAAACCCACACTATTTCTATACGTAACTGGAAAGGATGTGCGCAATTTCGTTTTTATTCGAAAAGGTTCACTCTTGTGAATTTCAAGAGAAATCGCACGTTCAATCAGTCATATCAGTCAGCTCACAGCACCGCTATGTTTGTTGCGTGACGCGTGACTGGTTCCTTTTGAAATCCATTGCCCTTGCCATGTGAAGTGCTGATCAAGTACGAAAACTCGAAGTTGTTGAAAATTTAAGAAGTTTATACCAACCTCTTGAACACTTATAGCTCGCACATGGAAACGATTCCCATTCGAAAGTAGAGAGAAAATTCCCTGGCCATGTTGAAGCTGATAACTAAAAACCGAAGTTGTTGAAATTCTACGAAGTTTTTACTAACCTTTTTTGAACACTTAACACCCATACTGCATTTGAAGCTTGATGTGCGACATGCGACAAGCAACACGCAACAAAACCTTCACCAACCTCTTTAGAAATAGCTGTATACATAATATAAGGGCCTCAGTTTTGGATATCCTGTATCTTAAAGATTTTATGTTGGGTTTCAAAAAGTCCTGTCAGCCATTTTAGAAAGGTCTTACCACAGGTAACCCAACAAATAAACATGTGCGCAGACCTGTGTTACCATGCCATACATGCACCAAGTGTATGCTTTTATTTCGAAACCCATTGAGAAGCATGCACCACTTCATGCATTATTACAACAATTAGCTGATAACTTAATTCTAACAACAATATATTCTTTTCGTTACTAAAGGTACTCTTGTTACCATGGCATCCTTGTTAATCTGTGGTCTTCTCAGCATTTGCCTCTCATGTGTCATGTCAGCACCCATTACCAACGATGGCCCTAAGGTGATAGACATGTCTTATCCGTACGAGAAAGAGACTATTGTCTGGCCATCCGTGAAGCATTACAGCCATAAAGTTGTTCACTGGGGTCCTTACCCGGACGAGAACGGAACCGTCCCTTTTGTTGCATTCTTTAACATAGAAACCGGAGAACATGTTGGAACCCATATGGATGCGCCGATACATTTTTACAAGACAGGCCAGACAATTGATCAAGTACCTCTCGAAAGAACCATTGGAGAAGCCGTCGTCATCGATATTACTTCCAAAGCAGAACAGAATCCTGACTATGAATTGAATGTTAGTGATTTGGAGGAATGGGAGAAGAAACATGGTCGTATGCCTGAGAATCCCATCGTGTTTCTGTACACGGGTTATGGGAAGTTTTGGCCTGATGCGGAAAAGTACTTGGGTTCGAAGACACCGATGGACCCCGCAACCTTTCATTTCCCAGGTAAAGTAGCACCCCTCCCCACCCCACCCCACCCCACCCCAATCACCTTCCAACTTACAGTAATACACCTACACCTGAAGACAATAGCCATTTCAAAAAAGCTTGAATGGGCGAACGTCGAATGGCGAATCGGATTGGCGATGGTACGACCGAAAGGAAACTGTGGGGTATAAGGAATTTCTACATCAGATATTCAGTTTCTAAATACCCGACGGCCTAAATGACCTAAACAATGCTATCTAAGGTCTTCGTTGAATGGTGCATTATTTTTTAACTCCAAAGGGGGTAGCTAGCCACCTAATCCACCCCCTGGATCTGCCCTTGAGTTAGAAGCATTGCTTTAGTCCTTCTGGATATGTTAGCTACAAGGTGATGACTCTGTTTTCACTATTCCAGGCTTGAGTGCCGAAGCAGCCACATGGCTTGCCGCTAAAAGGAATCTCAAGATGTACGGTGTTGACACGATTTCCCTCGACGCTGCCAACGAGTCAATTAGCACCTTTCCAGTTCACATGATCCTTGGAAGTCATAACATCTCTGGTATCGAGAACGTGGCCAACCTTCATCTTCTTCCTTCCAGGGGTGCCGAGGTGTTTGCTGCTCCAATGAAAACTAAACACGGAAGTGGAGGGCCTACCAGGTTGTTTGCGAGGATTGGTACCAAGAAAGACGTCAGTGGTGGGACTGCTCTGAACTCTGGTATCATCACCATCATAGTCGCCATGATTACTTTGTATATCTTCTAGTTAAAACTTTTTTGATCATATGTTTTTTTAATTAAAGTTACCATGGCATCCTTGCTTTTCTTTGGTCTTCTCAGAATTTGCCTCTCATGTGTCATGTCAGCTTAAGCTTTCTGAATCTTTTATCGTCGGTCATACACTATTTCACGAACTGACCTGAACGTGTTACACACGTGAAAACCAGTACGTGATGATGAAATGCACGGTAATGATAGACGTATGACTGACATTCTGGAAATGTTAGCCAATCATTAGCTCCGTTCGCTCAGTTCGCTGGCAAACGGAGTTTCAAAATATCTCTGGGCATGATTGCAGGCGGTCTTTCTTTCCCCCTCCCTTCCCTCCCCCCCTCCCCCTAGTTTGACTTTTTGCTCTCGCTCCAGTTTTTACGCGGCCATAACCACAACCAAAGAACAAACCATACCAAAAGAACTAACGCGAACTGCCTGCTACGCAGGCTATGCTGAAGCAAACATACGTACGATTTTAACAAAATTATTTAACAATTTTTTTGCACGAGTGAATAATTTATTTTACTCATAACGTTTTTGCTACAAAAGCGACTGAATTATTTACTTATCCTATTTACTTTTTGTTTTTGGTTTTCGTGCATAAAAACTAAGAGTTTTCTTTGGTTCCGTCTTCACAAAGAAAACTTACAACAGCGAAACAGATAATGGACTGGAGCGTTAATATGATCGGCTTGCCTGACAAGATGGAATCTTGACAAGAAATACCCTTGTGGACAGGTAACAGGTTGTCTGTCAAGGTACATGATAGGTCCACCTGAATATGGCGCCCATGCTGTCTCCTTTTCGTGGCATGTGGTTCGTGCACTGTTGATTCTTCTTTCGACGTTTGAAAGGCGTCCCTGTGTCGATCCTACTTTCTTTGATAACGACTATGAAAAGAAAATCATTTGATATTATTTTGGTGCCCAAGGCAAAAAGAAATAATGCGAGCAAAGATCGACATATACACTGGTTGAGGAGCATGATCGTATAGATATGCATGGCTAAATGTATTGAATATTAAAACCGACGTGGGAACCTACAGCTCCGATCCTTCCCATCCCTCTAAGACCCTTCTCTCTACGTGTGGGGTCATTGCAGCAGTGCATGATGTACGACGAACCAAATTACCTGGTAGTTTGTTTCAAGGTTGTTGATTTTTGTCTTGTGAATCTTGATATCATTTTTCAGTCCAGTAACAAGGTGACGAATAGTGGATAGGAGTTTTTCCAGTTCACTGTCATTGGAGTCTTGCACTTCTAAAAATTTCAAATTATATTATATTATGACAGGCGGAAAGATTTCCCTAATAAGCTATACTAAATATTTCAGAGGGTCCTGAAGGGGGGTTCTAATCCCATTTCCCAGCCCAAAATTTTGCAAAATCCCAGTCCCAGTCATGCAAAATCTCCATCCAAGTAACAGAGTTAGAGTTTGAGGTTTTGCAAAATTCCCACAAACGCAGTAATGGATAAATCTCAGTCCTAGTGCATTAAACTCCCATTTTCCCAGCCCAAAAAAAGGCGAATCCCAGCTCCCATTTTACCCCTTCAGCATCCTCATCTGAATCTACTCAAAGCGAATATGAAAAAACCAACAGGAAGCAAGCGTTAGATTTTTAAAATTCTCGTACGCAACTACTGTAAATTACGAACTTTAAGTCTTGATAAGGTCTAACAAGAGACGAAACTAGTTCCTTAAAAAGTTTAAAAAGTTTGACTTAGTTTAGTGCGTTAAAAGATTTTTATGAAGGTTTAGAACCACTTGAAATGAAAGTTAGTAAGTCTTGACATCCAAGCGAAGGAAATATCAGCTAATTTTTTTAGGAGAATAATACAAAAATGAAATAAAATAGATAAGTACACGATTGGTCTTACCAAGGTTTGGAAATTCAAACGCAAAACAAACTCCAAGCAGAAAATAAAGAGCAATGATCCTGTAAGTAATGAACATCTTGACACTGGTATATCTTGACTCGGTGACGCGGGATGTCCTGAAAGCTAAGATTTCATTTCTGTTGTTTTTCTAGGAAAACAACTGAGACCAAATACAGCTATTTTGAAAACATGTTGCATGTTGCATTTCATTTATACCTACCTTGAAATGTATCATAATCATCATTGTGTTTGCATATACTTTTATGCACGGGCTTTTTTCTGCCAAACGAGCTTTTACACGCCTTATGTGGTAGAAAAACCAGCCATTTTCCCATCGAAATGTGTCGGTATAACGTACAAAAGCCTGTGCAAAGATGTTTGCGACTACATACAATTTGGTTACCGATACTTGTGCGCGTCGCGCTGTAAACCGGTTTGCTTGTTGCAAATTAGTTTTAATAGTAAAAAAACACAGTAACAAATATCGTTTATAGGAATGATGAATGAGCATGATTAAAAATATCTTACCTTTACAATGTATATTCAGCCCGTCCTTTGCTCTTCCGACAGATGATGATTGCTGCAGGAAGATAGGAGCAACAGTTTATATAGCTGTGTTCTCTGACTTTCATTTTTGAGACGCTTCAGTTGTTTCAGCTTTAAGCCATGTGCTCCCAACGTCTCTTCCTGCTTTCATTCATGTCTCAGCTTTATGCTATCAAAAATATGATGTTACATCATGTCAGTGTAGGGCTACTGTACATGTCAACGACGACAACAGCTTTGCGCAATGAACACGATTGATGATGATGAGGAGGAGGAGGAGGAGGAGGAGGAGGATAGTAATAATAATAATCTATACTATAATAATGATCTATACTATAATAATAATCCATAATATTAAAATAAGTTGCACCGATAGTTTGGCTAAATCCGTGCATGGATGCCAAGCAAGCTGCGTGCATTTTGATGATTTAAAACCTGATCCAAAGACATGTTCAAATTTGATCTCTAAATAGTAAGGTTGATTCCCTAACGAGTTGTGCGACGATGATCACCGGAGATACCCTGACATTTGATTTGCCTTGAAAGGTTGTCAACAATTCCAAGACTACAATGTCAAATTGAAAGACTCAAAGTTGAAATACAGTGGTATAAAAATGTACGGTGTATAAATGACAATAGACAAAGTACAATGTGCAATTCTAAATGTTGTGTTCATAATGAGAAAAATTAAGACACAGAATGAAAAATGTTGTCGAAAATCCAAAAAGTACAATGTTAAATTTAAATATAGATTTTTGGCGGGGATGGTACACCATATAGATAGACTATGCATCAGTGTACGGCCATTCGCACTGATTGCTTTGAAGAGTCCAGTGATCATGACTTGATCTCAGCTGGCGACATCATTCTCGACTATGTGATTGGGAAGCAATGATCGAATAGTGATGGTCTTGTTAGTAAAATGCAGTTTTTTACCGTGGATAAATGGTTTTGCTCACGACAGGGCTAAGGAGAAGAGTGAGCCGGGTGATTTAGGGTAAAATATATATGACCTTTCAAAATGAATCCGAAAATCGATCCACATCAGCTTTTGTTGCCTTAGTGAAATAAAGCATGTCGATGTATGTATGTTTGTAAGGAGGTAAACAGGCATTTGAATCTACTATCAAATGCCTTATAAGGTTTGTTTTTGTTGTATGTAGAGCTTTTTATTGTCTGTTCTACTAAAATGTTTTCTCTAAAGTCTAGCTCGACCAATATTCGTTAGCCTGCGTAGCGCGGAGGGGGTGGGGGAGAAGAGGGGAGGGGACTGGGGAGAGGAAAGATCGCCTAAATTTATTAGATATCAATACTACAAAGTCCATGGTGTAGCGAGGACCCAGGATCTGGGAGGGGGGGGGGGGGGGCACCTAGAACAGAAACTAATTACGGCAAAAATTTTGGAGACACTTGCCCGCCACACATCAAAGGAAAAAATGGCTCGACCCGAAAATTTTAGGGAACCCATTACAAAGAGATTGAAAAACATTTCGTAAGTCTCCAAATACTTGCATATTGCTCATCGACGCAAATAAAAATGAAAGAGTAATAATAATTTTAAAAAAATTTGACTAAAATCGTAAAAAAGCATCATACACAGGAACCCCGCGTATTGATTGTTTATGTTTTGAGGACACTATGATAGAAAATGCGAAAGACATGAAGTATTTGCCTGCGAAAGTCCACGTAGAACAAGATGGCGGAAACAGAGTCTTCAGTCCAACAAAGCAATCCTCTCTCCAGAAAACTTAATAAAATCCTAGAAACAAGGCTCGATAATGACAAGGTAGTGTGGTATTTTATTATCAAGAATTCTTGATTTTATCATTAATTTTTCTACATTCGTACCTGGTTTGTTTAGGATATTGTGGAGGCCCTTCGAGCCTTGTCCACCTTCTTCGATGATAACAGTCTACGATCGAGACGAAATCTCCGAGGAAATATTGAAAAAAGAAGCTTAGCAATAAGTGAACAGTTCGAAAGTGCTTTCACAACCGTAAAAAAGGTATGGAACTAATCACATATTAATTCTCTCAAAACTAGTAAAAAGTTCGTATTTTAGTCCCCAGATATGAGATTATACTCTAATAAGGAACTCATGATCTCTTATCTGGGACCTTAAAATAAGAGCATTTTACTATATTTTTGAGAGAGTTAAGATTTATAACTGCACATGTATGCAGCATTTTTAAGACAATACAGATTTAGACCTTTTAAATTTTCTGACAAATGTTCTCCCGAGGGCTTAAAAAGTATTTTCTTGGTTTGTTGTGTTTTTGTCTATTTATGTTGTAATTTTTTCCATCATCAATCTGAATATTTTCGATGCATTTTTTTCTAGCAACTAGATGCAGTACATGAAGAGATCACAGAAATGAATAACTGCTGCCAAGAAATGACAAGTAGACTCAAGGTACATCCATAATATCATCAAGAAAATCCTTTGTTTGAGGTCTTGAGCAAGGCTCTAGGTCAAAATCCTTCTTCAAGTACATTATACTGTAAGCCATCTAGGATTCCTTTCTGGTCCGAACCTTACTTACTTACTTAGGCCCTTGGCCCCCTGCAGAGCATGGTCTCTCTCCAGTGCACACGATTCTGGGCTCTTATTCCAATGTCTACCCAACTCAATCCCTGTCCTCTCAGCTTGTTTTCTGTATCTCTCCTCCAGCTGCTTCGGGGTCGCCATGGTCCGAACCTTGGCAATATTTAGATAGGGAACTTAAGATCCATGGTGGGAGTGAAGACTGAGATGCAAAAAACTGTTTTATCAAGCACATGCCATCGACCTTGTCTACCTCCCCAGAATCTTAGTTGGTGCAGAAAGCAATGCTGAGGTGACAGCGAGTGCACCAAAACTATTTTGAATATATGCTGGAGTCATCTTCCCAGTGTCACCATTTAGAGATAAGGTTAGAGATAAGGTTACTTGTCAGTCCCACTATAATGATCAGATTTACATGTGTTGATTGACAGTCTGCCAGAGACCAGACATCAGACTTGATCAGTAGTACTACAAAACTGCAAGCTGAAAGGTAATTATCAAAAAAAAGTAGCCATGATATGAGTACAGTCACATACTTGAATGTGCAGAATAAAAAAAAAATGTTAATAATTAGTATGCAGGGACGTACTGTAGCATGGATTTTGCCTTAGGGGACCCAAACCCATTTTCAACCCACATCAAACAAAAAAATGGCCAACCAAAAATACCAATAGCTGAAAAACACAATGGAGGAACGGGTTTCCAGGCCCCTTGGGTCCCTTGCCCCTTTTTATGCCCCAACTGAGTGCTCAGTGACAAGACATGGGTTGATAAAGAAGTTTTTTAGAATGGTGAACTGCAAAATGTTATTATAAATTTAATGTGATGTGAGGTTAAGGGAGTAGGGTTGCGATACTAAATTACACCTATTTTCATAATTATGCAACCAATATGCAGCCCAGGAAGTCTGGGTTTTTGATTGCTGTCAATAAAAAATTTACTAGCTAAGACCATTTAAAATTTGATTGACAGAAGCCAAAAACCCAAACGACTCAAATTTTAGCTACATATAGTCATCTGGGTCATGTAATTATGAAAATGGGTACATAATATGGACTGACCTCCACTCCCTAAGACCATCCACCAGGATCTGCCAATACAAGGGGTGAGCATTTTACCACCATTGTAAAAGCACAGTACTTTTAATATAATTCTACTTTTTTAATGCCTTTTCTTCATCAAAGTCATCAAATTCAAATGCAAGAAAAAGTGGCAGAGGCTTTCCTTTCAAAATTCCAACTTCATACAGATGAAGCAAAGCTCTTAAGAGGTCCACGAAATGTTCCAGTTACAGAGGTAATTGCACAGTGTTTGATCATGAGATAATCAATGTTATTATTGAATAAGTACTAACTCTTACCAGCAAGAGTTAAATTACATTCTTTTCCTGAGCTCAGCATAGTTCCATGTTTGTTGGGTCTTTTCCTTGATGTAAGAGTTTTTCAATGGGTTCTCTGGTCTTCTGGGCTTCATAAAACCCAACCTATGGGTTACCTTTGAACTTGGGCTCTTTTTCTGAGCTCAGAATTTCTGAGTGTCTGTTGGGTCTCTTTATTTATTTAAGATATTTTCAATTGATTCTCTGGTCCTAGCCTTCATAAAACCCAACTTGCTAAATTCCAATGTATTCTGACTGGGAATTTTCTTTTTTTAATGTTTTTTTAAGGATTTCTTTGTTGCCCTGGCTAGAGTTAAAGAAATACACAGTGACTGTAAGGTTCTTCTGCGAACAAAGCAACAGCTAGCAGGGTAAGTCAGTTGCTGCAGCTACAGTAAAAATCAAAAGTGTTGATACACTACACTACCTCATAATGTTGGAAAAATTAAGCATGCAGTGTAAGAAAAAGTGCTTTAAAAATCGTAAATAAACTAAATCCCCCCTCCCCCATTGTTGTTCCTTGAGAATGTGGCTAGTTCACGGTACCCAACTTTGGCCATTTAGACAACATTGCAAGGGGGAGGGGAGGGGGAGCGTACAGTGGACATCATTCATTTCACACAGCCAATTTTGGGAGCATTATAGGGGTAGTGTATCAACACATTTCGATTTTTACTGTAGACAGCATGACAGAAAAAAGTAAAGACTTAGATGGTTGGTGGATGATGGATGAAAAATGGGTGGAAATAAATTCATGAAGAAGGAAGGAAGATGTGCTAATACTGTACAGGTCTAAAATCTATTTTCTTCCTTCCAGGCTGGAGATCATGGAGACAATGGCAATGCATTTAGAAGCTGGATATGAAAAACTTTATCGTTGGACTCAAGGTATACCTTTGATCCTGCCAGAAATAATTCCTTTCTTGTACATTATACTTTGAGTAATGCAACTTAACGTACTATATATGTATGTATGTATGTGCAAGGCTGCAAATAATCCCCGGTCATCACACAAATGTCTGGTAAAAATGACTACTGGTAAAATGATTTCCCTTCTCTGTACATTTGACCAGCCACTGAAACTTGGGTTTGACAAGCCAAATATTCCTGAAATGTGAGGTGTCAATATATGTGAGCCTTGTATGCTGATTTATTTAAATTTTCAAATTTTACCATTTATATTATTTCATATATTTTAATTCATTAGATGAGTGTAGAGGCCTGACTGGTGACCTTCCTGAAATCTCTTCCACCTTGAGCAAAGCAATGCAGTGGTTAAAGGACAGGCCAGTGCTATTCAAGTAAGAAATCAGTCATAGACAAGTGTATTTTCTTAATGTAGACATGTGCATTAAAAATTACTAATTTGATCAATGTCAACTATTCACTTTATATTAAACATTCTTCAAATGACTACATTTGATTTTTATTTCATACTTCCATGCAGGGTCCATTTTGCTTCCAAATGAGCTCTTACATGCCTGGTTATTTGGTAAAACTAGCCAGCTTCCCATCAAAATGCTTGTGCATGGGAGTATGTGAAATAATTACATTACACAGTAAATGTGGTCATACCTTTGAGCATCATGCTGTAATGCATGTACCATAAGGCCACAGACTATTCAAGGGTAATGATAGTGTAACATACACCCCTCTCTCAATTTGGAGCCAAAAAAAATAATTCATTTTCTCAGGACTAAAATGCTGTTGTTTTGTTTATTCCAAGTAAGCTGTGCACATTGGAAATAGAGGCAGATAAGAGCCATACTTGTAGACACAGGGATTCAAAGTCAACCCTTCTCTAGAAAAGAATCCCTTAAAAAGATGCCATTTCCCTACCCTTCTGCTCCTGCAGACTTCAATCCAGCAACTGGGTGTAAAAAACAAATTTTAAAAAGTTTTTTTTTTTTTTTTCTGGCTTTCTTCAGGTACTGCTTGGATGAGTATGGAACAGCTAGAAGAACAGCTGTTGTACGCTGCTTTGTTGATGCTCTCACTAGAGGAGGTATGCAATCAATTGTGCAAGAATCTACACCCAAATTAGTTGGTTTTTAAAATTTAAAGATTATTAGCAGATATCGGTGAACTCTAATTGTTTCAAGCTGAGGCATTTGGGTCAACAATACAGTAATTGTATTAATAGAAGATGACCCAAAAGCCATGACTCAATAAAGCAGTTGTTTGAAGGCAATGGAGTGTAACTCTGATATGTGTGTCTTGGTTGCTCAAAGCTGGTTGATTGAGTGTATAAGATGTTGTTCAGCCATTATTGCATACAGTACCTGTATATTGGATGTGTCATTCAGGTTTTTTGTATCCCATCCTTTCATTTTCCTCCTTTTTTCATTCCCTATCATTTCCTCAGCTTTTCTTTCAGTTACTTTCCTCCTTTTCTAGTATTCATTTTCCTTCTTTTCTTTACTATTCCTTTCCTCTCATTTCTTTCCTCTCATTTTTTTCCACTCTTCGTATGTCTTCACTTTCATTCCTTTCACTTCTTCTCCTTTCTTTTCTACGCAACAAGACACAGTTTTCAAAACTATTCTGTTGTTTATGTCCCTAGGACCTGGTGGTACTCCCAGACCAATTGAACTCCATTCTCATGATCCAATCAGGTAATAATATCAGTGATTCTAATTCTAATTGAAATAAACTGTCCAGGAGTGTAATAATTATTTAATCACTGTGTTCTTTGTATTTTACTGCTTGCATGTATAGGTATGTTGGTGACATGCTTGCCTGGTTGCATCAAGCAATTGCATCAGAGAAAGAACTGCTTCACTCCTTACTGGACAAGTCCTCTGGTAATAATGATTAGATATACCCTTTTTTTTTTTCAAATATTGTTGGTCAATCTGAAATCTAATCTTGACCAAAATGAATTGTGGGTTGTGATCAGCCTGTGAATCACGCGCAAAGCAATTCAAATTGAGGCCCTCTGGGAAAACAAAAGAATATATTAGGATTACTCCAATATTTCCCCAGAGCCTCAGGTCTTCGAAAGAATATCGAAAGTGGGCTATTTTGTCTTTTTTTTATTAACTGCTTTCAACTGCTTTCCTATGTAAATAGGTGTACATGTATATACTTTAAAGATTTCACAGAGGTTGGGTTAAATATGTTAGAGATTGCTAGTGGTACTCCATCTTACTTACTAGCTTAATTTCCTTAACTAAAGGTGGTAGGAAAACTTCTCATCCCAAGCTAACCGAGGAAGAAACAAATGATAAGGCTGTTCTAAGTCACATCACAGAGGGAGTCTGTAGACCCTTTAAGGTATGTTGTATAACATACCTTTTTAATGCTTCATTGTGATGTTGAAATTTTTTGTGTCTATTTTGTGAATATTTTGTAACTTATTTTCATGATGATAGGTTCGTGTAGAGCAAGTTATTGTGTCAGAACCAGGAGCTGTAACCCTATTCAGTCTCACTAATGTTCTAAAGTTTTATGGCATGACTATAAGGTAAGGCTCACTGAATATTATTTTGAATCTAAACATGAAAATAAGATTAATATACAGTACAAATCCAAGGGTGGTGTATGTTAACTTTATGGCTTACTTGCTACTTACATGTACCTCTGGCGTCTTGGTTTTACTGGACTCCACATCACACTTGCACAGAGTTTGTTGGGTTTCTTCCTTGATAAGAGCGTTTTCTAGTAAACACTGAATTCTTCCATTTTCCTCCCTCCATATTACAGCCAAAACAGCTCAAGCGTACCCCCTAGAATCCATTAATGAATTCATTATTCAAATATTCAGTTCATTATTCACTCTTACTCCAAACTTGAGAATGAATTATCCACTTGAGTTTTGATTGGACTCTTCAACAATTGCCATGCCAAGGTTGAAAAACTCCCCAGAAAGGCCATCCCTTAGAATTTTAGTTGTGAAATGAATGTGAAGTTTGGAGTCTGTCCTGATTTTTCAATGAAAACTCAGAGTGAAAATCATCTCAATATTCGAATAATGATATCATTAATATCATTTATTTAGTAATATCATTATCATTAATCATTAACTGTAAAACACACTAAATTCCAGTTTGATCTGTGAGTTAGAGAACACTACCTTAGATCAGCCTAAAGGAATTTTAGGTTATTATAAAAACTTGATATTTGCACTCCTATCAGTACCACTTAGCCTGTCTCCTGTTCTTTCTTTGTTAGCAATGTGCTCGGATATGTTCAAGTGTATAATTTATTGTTTATTATTCAGTGGTATATTAGGAGAAGAGGCTGCTGTTGTAACAACTATAAGAGAGATGACAGAATTGGCAACAAAAATGTTTTTCAACAGTCTCAGCTGTCATGCTGGCAAGTTGTTAGAAAAGGTTGGTGGCCACTGCACTGTTATCATTATCAGTACAATTCTCATCATTATTATTATCACCTTCATCATCACGTCCAGCATGACCAGTAACCTTCAAGTTTATTGATACCCTATACCACCCTTGATTCCACCATTACCACTATCGCCAACACCAACACCAGCATCACTACTATCTCCAGTAGCATCATCATCATCATCATCATCATCCATCATCACCACCATCTATTATCATCTATCATCACCATCTATATTATCACTAACGCCAGCATCATCATCAACATCATCTATTACCATCACCATAATCTATTATCATCAACACAACCATCATCTTGATTTATCATCACCACCATCTATCATCATCATCATCATCACCACCACCACCACCACCATCATCATCATCATCATCATCATTAATTCCAACATTACCATCTATTATCACTAACGCCAGCATCATCATCAACATCATCTATTACCATCACCATAATCTATTATCATCATCATCATCCTCACCATCATCATCATCATCATCAATTCCAACATTAGCAAAACAACCATAGTATCTTTGTTCTGAATTTGTAAACCATATTTCTGTTTTCAGGTTGAGTTACCTCCCCCTGATCTTGGTCCAACTGAATCACTGAAAGAAACTCTCGGATTATTACAATCTGTCTTGACATCCCATGATGCATCTGTCATCCCTCTAGATGCCAGGCAAACAGACTATGGCAGGGTAATTATTTCAAAATTGCTTCCTTATAAAAATTGTGAAGGTTTTATACTCTGTCTCTGCGATAAGCTTCTCTTTCTGCTATCAAGTACACTAAAAATAAACTACCAACAGGATGAAGGGGGGACCTTGGCCCTCCCCCTGGCTACGTCCCTGTTCTCTTGGTAATCATGTAAGGTGTGGAACTTAAACAAACTACCATTATTTTCTGTTTACTCACGTTCAACGTGCCTTTGCAAATTTGCATTCAGATCATATCATGTCTAGTGGACCCATCCTTACAGATGAGTGTCATGTCAGCCAGTCACCTCAATGCTGCAGACATGACCCTAATATAATATTGTAATATTTGATATTCAGATCATATCATGTCTAGTGGACCCAGCCTTACAGATGAGTGTCATGTCAGCCAGTCACCTCAATGCTGCAGACATGGCAGCCTACATGATCAACTGCATTCATCAAATACATTCAGCTCTTGCTGTCTATGAATTCACTGACAAGCACCTGGAAATGCTTGCTGCACAGGTACAGTAGGAATACTATAGTACCCGAATAGCAAATGGCTTATGTGGCATAAAGCTACAGACACATGGCGCAACATTGCGCACTATGTTGAAGGAATCGATGTTGCGAGCCATGTCACACAACGCAATTTTTTACATACAATGTTGCTGAAGTAGAAAACGATCCTACTTCAGCAATATTGCCTGAAATATTGCATGCAAAGTTGCACCGTGTGACCGCGCCTTAACATGACAGGAGTCAAGGGTGGTGTAGCGGTAGCTCACTAAGGTCTCGGGTTCGATTCCTGAATCCCGTATGTCTCATATGTGTCTGCCTTTTCCATGTTATGTATCCAATAGCTATCAGGGCGTGGTTAAGTTTTTAAGTCTGGGGGAGGAGGGGTCGAGTAAAGGAATTAACTCACTAGATTGTGTAATCAAGGATGTTTGTTTATGTAGATGGATGCACACGTTGATACGCTTATCAGTGAGCAGGCCTCGTTCATCTTGACTCGCAGTGGACTGGGAAATGTATATACTGTTTATCAAGAAAACAAGAGTCAAAAGGTACTGGGAATATGTGCTACTGGAAATTCACTTCAATTCATAATTTAGATTGAGGATTAGACACCCTTGAAAAAGTGAAATTGATTGCTGTTTAGAGCAGTTCTCGTATGACCATCAACCTCCGAACGACTGGACGGCAGAATCACTTGTAATGACCTTCATCCTTCGCAGAAATTGATGAAGACAATATCAAATAATCTATTGATAGAAGTTTTCACATACACATTATCTTGCTAACCACCACCAGGTTGGCTCAATTGGTTGAGCACTGGAATTTCGTGATGGAGGTCGTGGGTTCAATCCCCGGTGGCCAGACCAACACATATAAATATAAAAAAGGGTGCTATATAAATCATAAATCATTAATCATTTAACTAGTCACTGCTTTGTTCTTTTTACAGGTGCCACTGTCCTCTGTTCATGGTTTGGATCCACAGACCGCGAAAGCCGCCATGGTAAGGAATCAATTCAAGAATTTTGTTAGTGCTTGTCGTACATTGTAAGACTTGTAACCCATTTTCGCAAGATCCTGTTCTTTTTTTAATCACTTTGCTTGTCATAATTACGACTCTTTCAATCAGGCAAAGTTCGACAAGTACCTATCGTCACCCGACAGTCTGCGTATGCCGCAGTGTGAACTATTACGTACCACCAGGTTAAGGTAATATGATGAAGACTTTCCTTGTCATTCCTTTTATTTGATCTGCTGCCCTCTCCTACCTGACGTGCAATGCCCTGCCCTACCCATCATTGGCCTGTCCTACCTGACGTGCAATGCCCTGCCCTACCCATCATTGGCCTGTCCTACCTGACGTGCAATGCCCTGCCCTACCCATCATTGGCCTGTCCTACCTGACGTGCAATGCCCTGCCCTGCCCATCATTGCCCTGCCCTGCCCTGCCCTGCCCTGCCCTGCCCTGCCCTGCCCTGCCCTGCCCTGCCCTGCCCTGCCCTGCCCTGCCCATCATTGGCCTGCCCTGCCATGTCCTACCTGACGTGCAATGCCCTGCCCTACCCATCATTGGCCTGCCCTGCCCTGTCCTACCTGACCTGCAATGCCCTGCCCATCATTGGCCTGTCCTGCCTTACCTGATGTGCAATGCCCTGCGCTACCCTTCTGTACCATGCACTCCCTTGCCCTGCCCTTCCTAACCTGCCCACACCTCCCTTACCTTCTACTACCCGCCCTACGCTACCCTAGCTTAACCTACTCTGCCTTCTGTTTTGCTTTTATTTCCATTCCTATTCCATCTTTTCTTTTCTTCATTGCTTTCCTTCCTAATTTGTTTATATTTTATCAAGTTCTCAAAACAAGTAATTTTATGCTTTTCATGCAGGGACACCATACACAAACGAGCTGTGGATGCCGTGTGTGATGCCTACAAGACACTGTACAACATGATAACAGATCCAATAAACAACTACACTGATCCTACAACTATTGTACCGAGAACAGTACAACAAGTAACCAATCTACTGACATAAGATACAATAATACATTACGATATAATATAGAATAAAATGATTTTTCAAATATTGTACCAGGTACAGAAGAACATGTAACTAACTGACTAAGATACTGTGAAATGAAAATAAAGTTTCAGAGGTCAAGCGAAAACAACCATTTTATTTATAATAATAATAAATCTATATTTATATTGCGCCTTTTCCATAAATGACCTAAAGCGCTTAACATTTATAACAATGAACAGAGAATAATGATTATTAACCTTATTCCAACAATACCTCACTTCACTTCACTGCACCCTAGTCCACACGTCATTCATTTCTACGTTTCATTACTGCAATTCTCGATATTCTGCGAACAGATCCTACCAGAGCACCGTGTCTATATGGTCACTTAAAGCCAGGTTTCCCATGCATGGGAGGTTCGCAAACCACTCAAGTACATCAGAAAACCTGAATGGCATGATCCAGATGTCAAGAAGCACGTTTGAAACCTAGAGTAATATCATTTTATGCTATATACCAGGCCTTTGTAGTAGGTTTTTGTCATCTTACCCTCCCCCTCCCACCACCATTCAATTCATTTTTTGTCACCCCTCCCCCCCTCCACAATAGTTTTTCTCATCTCTTTTTAGTTGTGTATCTTTTCTTGTGGCCTTTGAATGACCACCAATATTTTAGTACCTTTTGATATCCACTTGTAAACCGTCTCTCATTCTGTCTGTCTGTCCATCTATGTTTATACGTCCGTTGGTCTATCCAATCTATCGGTCAGGGAGTCAGTTCTGTCTGTCTGTCTGTCCATCTATCTGTCTGTATGTCCGTTGGTCTGTCTGTCCACCTATCAGCCAGTCAGTTTTGTCTGTCTGTCCATCTGTCTGTATGTCCGTTGGTCTGTCAGTCCATCTATCAGTCAGGCAGCCAGTCAGTCTGTCAATCTGTTTGCCTATCTATCACCAACTCATTCACCAGGACTTTTAATCTTACTATAATTCCAACCCCCTCCCTCCAGGGGCAAGATATTTGGCCTCCCTCTATGGGTAGGGTGAGAAGGGGGGAAAATGATTTACAATAGCTTTTGTCAAGCGAAACATTTTTAGTACTACAAAAGTTTGCTAACAAGTTTATTTTACTGCAAAATTTATTGGAAAAAAGAGGAAATTACAGTGAAAGTGTTAATGTTCGATGCCATCAAGGATTGTGAACGCATGCATGGTATTGATACAATAGGTCTATGACTTGTTAATCATTTTCATCTAATTGTTATGTGTATACTATCTCTTGCTTTTCAATAGTGATAGAGCAAAAAGGTCTAATCAATGAATTCTCTGTTTGGGTGAAGAAAATATCATCTTAACCAAATGGTTGGTTGACTGGTTGGTTTGTTGGTTGGTTGGATACACATCGATAGGACAGGCCAGCATGGATCACAACACTTGGTATACACAAATATATGCTTTACTAGCAAAAACATCCTCAGCTCCTTCAAGTCTGCAGTAATCCACGAGCTCTTTTGATATCAACTGCCATTTGTTTTCCTCCTCAAATTTCTGGAATTTTCCCGAGTACCCAAAAGACGGTTGTTCAAGCGCGTCTTGGCGAATAGTAAAACACATTATTCCGCCTGTGAAAGAGCAGAAAAAAAACTCTAAAACGGATATGAAGTAACGTGCTAGCTTTGCTAGTCTCCTTATTCAAAACATTCAAACATAGAAACTTATTCTCAAGGGAAGAAAGTGATCTAAGATGGTAAGATATATCGGCCCAAACTGAAACGGTGTATTCGCTTTTAGTATAAACCTACTTATGGTCTCTCACGAATCCTGTGCTCTGATTGGCTAAGCTACTAGTTGTCTATTTAACAATTAGTCCTCGAGTCCGAATGGTCTACGAGTCAATAGCCCATGAGGCTGAAGGCTGAATGGGCTATTGACTCGTAGGCCATGAGGGCGAGAGGTCTAATTGTTTTAGTAAAAACCTACTAATCGGTCCAATAAAAGGATGCAAAACGTGTTGGATTTTGCTTTAAATATATATTTTTTGGTTTTCAAAACCGGCGCTTTTCGCTACTAGAGGTCTATCACTAATAGACCCCTAGCAGCTCAGCCAATCACAGGGCTCGATTGGTGATAGACCATTAGTAGGTTTTTTCTAATTAGTGATAGACCACTAGTAGCGACAAGTGCCGGTTTTGAGAACCACAACAATGGCGGCTAACTCGCGTTTTTCAACCTTATTTCAAAATTGTTCGTATCTATTTGACCGATAAGTAGGTGTAGACTTAAACGATTCAGACCCCTAGAATCCAATATGCACCAAACAGTTGCAAGGAGCCGAACAACTAACCTTTCTTTACCCATCGTATCATTTCATCAAAAGCCCTTGCTTGTATCAACGGTGGGGATATCGATCCAGAACTTATCAGAGCTTCGTACATCCCATCTTCAATTGCTTCATTCTTTTTGTCGTCAACAAAGCTCACAAATACGTTCTTGTAAATTTTTTTTTCACGTGCTTTTTGTAACATGACATCACAGCAATCTATACCGTCGACATTAGTATAACCAAGATCCTTCAAAAGTCCACCCACAACTCCTGTCCCTGCACCAACGTCAAGCACACGAATGGACTTTCCTTTGTCTTTAAAGAACTTCAAAGCGGTAGTATCGAATGTCTGACTGCAATGTATGTGGGAAATATACCCTACGTTCAAAGAGTCCTAAAAACAATGGTGGAGTAATGCAGCAATGTAAGTTTACTGATTACAGCTATTTCAAAAAACATTGAATACTCGCGAGGGGAGGAGTACTGGGGAGGAGAAGGGAAGGAAGTAGAGTCTGTCTGCGGGCCCTCCTTCCTTCCTTCCTCCCCAGTCCACCTCACCTCCCCTCACGAGGGTCTGCTACGCAGACTAACTGGATACTGAATAGTGCATTCCAAAGGGCATTGTGGGTATTATTAAATATACAGCGATTTGCTCTCTATATGTAGCTAGTTTATTGTTTCGGATGGAATGCCCTATGTCATTTTACTTTAGACAATATCGCATGACCCAAAATGCATTTCGGTCTTGGAATGCGCACGCGTGACTCATTTTAGCGGGAAAAAGATGCGCGCGCATACGTATTCAAATATACGCAAACCCTTCAAGTGCTCGACTTGTAAATATTTTCGCTAAGTTTTCGACCAAGTAAATGCATTAATTTTCTTCGTTTTTGTTATAACTTCTTACTCAAAAACAGCCAGTATTATTAACTTAAGCGATGAGTTATAACAGGAGTACAAAATAGAAGTGAATTCTGAAGGAATGAAGAGCTTTGATATACAAGATTCAACTAGTTCGGGACTAGCAACGCGACTTTGATAAATGCTCTAGAGAAAAAACTCACTGTAAAGGTAAATGACTATTTGTTCAGGAACATAAACGGTTGCATGTCATTTTGATTTATTACAGACTTTTTGTTTCACATAGCTTTTGACAGTGGATTCCGAAGTTCCTTCAGAATTTTCGAAGTCCAAGTCGTACTTTCGAAGTTCACAACAAAGTTCGTTGTGAACTCCGAACTTAACTTCCCTTCCCGCGTAAACTCGGTAGTTCGATAGAAAATCAATCAACTTCATGGTTTACAAGGAGCTCAGTAGCAATGAGCTGCTTCATAAAGCAACTTGCTTTGCCTAAAGAGGTTGGCTTCAAGGAGAAAGAAGATGTATTCAAAGAGAAAACTGAATTTGCACAGGAAGTAAGTTCGGACCACAGGTAGCCCGAGCGTAGAGCTAGTTGGCTATGACGTCATTAGTTTCAATGAGTGAACTATCTTAACTGATCTTTATTGTTTGTCGATCATACCTGCTATTAACTAAAGAGTGCTATTAACTAACTAATATATTCTGGGGGCGTGGTGAAAGGGTAAAAGTAGGATATTTTGGTATTTGAGAGTCGAATTATAGATCAATCAAGAATCACTTAAATTCGATTTGTTTTCTTAATATAGTAGCTAACCTGTCGGGACATGACCAGAGGGTTGTCTAAGTTCAAGGTAACTCAAGACCCTGTCATATACACGTAGTCTTTTTTGGTTCAACTTGAGCCAGGCGCCAAAAATTTTTTACCTTGTAACAACCCCTCGTGCACCTTATTTTTCAAACATAAAAGTTGTTCGAAAAGTTGATTTGGTTTTTACTTTCTCAGCAAATTTCCGAATCGAATGTTGCAATGACAAAAATACGTGTTAACTTGAACATTTTTGCATGCGGCTCAAGTTGCATGAAAAAAGATTTTACATAACAGGGGCTTTAAAAGGTCAAAATAGAACACGTACGAGATCACGAGACTAACATATAACCGTCAGGATAAGACTTGTGAACCATGACTTGTGAAGGGCTTGTGAACCATAATTTTGACATGCACCTAGTTAGCGCTCGTCTAGTAATAAAGACAATAAACAATAAAAAGTATCGTAAAATATTCACCTAATTTCTGTCTCATAACACTTTAGTAAAGAGGTTGGCTTCAAGGAGAAAGAAGTACCCGACGAAGTCAATCGATAAACACTTCAAGGAGAAAAAACCTGGATTCTATCGAATTACCGAATTTGCACGGGAAGTAAGTTCGAAGTTCGCCAACGTTGTCGGAACTCCCACAGCACGAATAAAATTTCGGAACTTCCAAACGAAATTCGGAATTTACTGTCAAATGTTTTTGCACCCATTTTCATGATTACGTGATCCAAAAAGTAGCTTAAATTTGAGACTTGTTGGCTACTGTCAATCGTACCTGTTCAAAAGTCTCTACCCATTTTGCATAAACCTCATTGATAAGATGTTCTGGAGCATCAACTTGAGTTTGAAGCTTCATAAGATATTCGGGAACAGGCAGGTTCCATTTACTTTTTCCTCTGATATAAAGAAAAAGAAAAGAAAGTTAAATTCATAACTACATACATGTAACAATTATATTGACATTATTGTAACATGAAACAAAGTGCTACAGTTTGGTTTTACTGAATTGAGTGTAGTGGTAGTGGTAGTGGTAGTGGTAGTGGTAGTGGTAGTGGTAGTGGTAGTGGTAGTGGTAGTGGTAGTGGTAGTGGTAGTGGTAGTGGTAGTGGTAGTGGTAGTGGTAGTGGTAGTGGTAGTGGTAGTGGTAGTGGTAGTGGTAGTGGTAGTGGTAGTGGTAGTGGTAGTGGTAGTGGTAGTGGTAGTGGTAGTGGTAGTGGTAGTGGTAGTGGTAGTGGTAGTGGTAGTGGTAGTGGTAGTGGTAGTGGTAGTGGTAGTGGTAGTGGTAGTGGTAGTGGTAGTGGTAGTGGTAGTGGTAGTGGTAGTGGTAGTGGTAGTGGTAGTGGTAGTGGTAGTGGTAGTGGTAGTGGTAGTGGTAGTGGTAGTGGTAGTGGTAGTGGTAGTGGTAGTGGTAGTGGTAGTGGTAGTGGTAGTGGTAGTGGTAGTGGTAGTGGTAGTGGTAGTGGTAGTGGTAGTGGTAGTGGTAGTGGTAGTGGTAGTGGTAGTGGTAGTGGTAGTGGTAGTGGTAGTGGTAGTGGTAGTGGTAGTGGTAGTGGTAGTGGTAGTGGTAGTGGTAGTGGTAGTGGTAGTGGTAGTGGTAGTGGTAGTGGTAGTGGTAGTGGTAGTGGTAGTGGTAGTGGTAGTGGTAGTGGTAGTGGTAGTGGTAGTGGTAGTGGTAGTGGTAGTGGTAGTGGTAGTGGTAGTGGTAGTGGTAGTGGTAGTGGTAGTGGTAGTGGTAGTGGTAGTGGTAGTGGTAGTGGTAGTGGTAGTGGTAGTGGTAGTGGTAGTGGTAGTGGTAGTGGTAGTGGTAGTGGTAGTGGTAGTGGTAGTGGTAGTGGTAGTGGTAGTGGTAGTGGTAGTGGTAGTGGTAGTGGTAGTGGTAGTGGTAGTGGTAGTGGTAGTGGTAGTGGTAGTGGTAGTGGTAGTGGTAGTGGTAGTGGTAGTGGTAGTGGTAGTGGTAGTGGTAGTGGTAGTGGTAGTGGTAGTGGTAGTGGTAGTGGTAGTGGTAGTGGTAGTGGTAGTGGTAGTGGTAGTGGTAGTGGTAGTGGTAGTGGTAGTGGTAGTGGCAGTGGTGGTGGTGGTGGCAGTGGTGGTGGTGGTGGCAGTGGTGGTGGTTAGGGCTGTCCACAAGTTGCTCCAAAAAGTCCAAAAAATTGCTCAGAATTTCTTAAAAAGTTGCTCAAAAGTTGCTCAAAAAATCAAAAAGCTGCTCAAAAGTTGCTCAAAAATCTAAAAGTTGCTCAAAAGTTGCTCAAAAAAAATTCAAATTTACAATCTATTTAATGATTTCATATCATAGAATTGGGTCAGCTTTAATAGTTATTATTACCATTCCCCATTATTACCATTATTTCAACAGTAACACATCATGTGCACGATGTCAGATAGATCTCAAAAAGAAATAACGTGTAACAGCTCCTGGTTGGTAGCTATTGTCAACGGGCTTTGTTCTGAATTAGAATCATTCAAGTATGTGAGTTTCGTCGGCCATTTTGTTTTCTATTTTAAATTTTTCAACCGCTGACCAGCACATGCGTAGTCAATTTACCACAGGAAGACCATTACTTCAGTGTATAATATCAAACAAAAATTACAAATCAGTATGCACAGTTAAAAAAACACTCTTGTTCTGCTCTTATTCGACCTGATGGGTTTGAATTCATGTAGGAGTAAAAAAGAAAACAAAAGTTGTTCAAAAATGAAAAAGTTGCTTTCAAGTGGAAAAGTTGCTCGAAATCGGAAAAGTTGCCCAAAAGTTGCCAAGCAACTTGTGGACAGTCCTAGTGGTGGTAGTGGTGGTGCAGTGGTGGTAGTGGTAGTTGTGGCAGTGGTAGTGTTAATGACAATGGCAGTGGTGGTAGTGATGGTAGTAGTGGTAGTGGTGGTAGTAGTTGTAGTGGCAGTGGTAGTGGTGTCAGTTGCAGTGGTAGTGGTGGTGGTAGTAATAGTGATGACAGAAGTAGTGGTAGTGGCAGTATAGGAGCTTTATTTAATAAGGGAATAATCATGTAGTGGCCTAAATAATGTCTCAGGGAGATAGAGAAGGAGAGGGAAAGGGGGGAAGAGAGAGAGGAGGGAGAGGGAGAGGAAGAGGGAGAGGGAGAGGGAGAGGGAGAGGGAGAGGGAGAGGGAGAGGGAGAGGGAGAGGGAGAGGGAGAGGGAGAGGGAGAGGGAGAGGGAGAGGGAGAGGGAGAGGGAGAAAAAGGAAGAGAAATATATAAGAGTCAAATCCTAGGCGTGGCAGTTCAATTTTAAGTTTACCCTTTTTCTGTTGTCTTATGTTCATGATTGTCATCCATTTTGCAAATCTGTACGTAGAATCAAGTTAGAAAAAGGAAAATCTGCCAAACAATAAATTTGCATTAGTTCAACACGGCTGTATCACGGGTTATCATCAGTATAGATGTTCATTGAAGATTAGAATGTACTTTCAGGGGAGCACGGGTGGCGTAGCGGATAGATCGCTCGCCTCTCACCAATGCGATCCGGGTTCGAGTCCCGCCGGGCTCGGCGTCGTATGTGAGTAGAGTTGCTTGTTGGTTCTCTCCTGTGCTTCGAGAGTTTTCTCTGGTTTACCTCCCTCCGTAAAAATCAAATTTCATTTTCCAATTCGATGTAGGAGATATTCTCGATAGCGCTAACCTCTCATATCTCCTTTCGCACTATGATGCGATAAAATTTGTGATTTTGTGAATGTTAGCGTGGATGCATGGGTGTGCCGGTTATAATTGATGAAAATGGTCCAAATAGACCCAAACCATCATGATATCTTATACCTAAACTACCACAAGCGTTGCTACAATTTTCGCTGTAACAACCCATCGTGGTTGATAAACTACAAAGAATTCTATCAAGAAAGATGTAAAATTTATCTGCGCATGCGCCAGATTTGAACCACAGGCATCCCACCAATCTTTAATTTTGCAGTTTTGAAACACTGTTTAAATTGTTTTAAAAGTTCGAAAAATTCACATTAATTTAAGCAGATTATTATCAATTATGTCTTGTTTTATCGTTTACAGTGGAACCCCGCTCTACGGTCATCCGGTTAATACGACCAACCGGTTATTACGGACAGTTTTGTAGTTTTGTCCCAACAAGGCATTTTCTATTAAATTTACTCGCTTAATACGGACATCCGGTTAATACGGCAACTTTGGCCGGTCCCTTTGGTGGCGGACTTTGATCCTAAATATTTGGCAATCTACGAGCTTTCACAATGAAAATAATCATCCACTGCACTACCAATGCAGATAGACTCTTTTGATGGCCTCTCTTGTATATCAATAAAACAGAAGTAGATCGCCAACGAATCTTCTATCACAGCTAAAAAGGCAAGCAAAATGGCAGCAAAGACAGTTCAAAGCCAAAACCTGGCGCATGCGCAGACAAATTGTATATATACGATATTCTGAGGTTTATTAGGATGATTAGCTTCAAGAATGTCTCGAAGAAGACTTGAAAACAACTCTCCATCGCAACTCTTTGAAACATCCTTGAGTCGTTTTAGATTTTCGAAAAAAAAAACATGTGTAATGGCAGAAGTTGAGCAAGCATGCATAGACTAATTTGCATAAGCCCAAGATGATTGACGGATCGGAAAAGTTCAAAGTCTAAAGTTTTGATACGGGGGGTCGCGATGCAATGATTGAGAAATTGAGAAATCTTCTTTTATTAAAATATTTACACATGAAAGAATCAACTCCCAAGAGTGGCATCACATGGTCTGAAATGAGCACAACAAGGGCTCCACTCCACAATACGTAGAATAGTAATTATCAAAATAATGGGTGATTGTTTACTAGTTAGTGCTTCAGTGGGTGATAGGTTTGGTTTGTTTGCCTGGCGAAGATTAGCAAGCTCTATCATTCAGGTAGATCAGTGACATCGTTTGATTGGCAAACTCTGAGCACATAAAAGCGCTTAAAAACTCATAAAAGAACATTGTCTTCACCGTGAAATGTCACTAATCGTTCATGTCCTTGATGAATGCTTCCAGTTATAAATAAGTTTGAGTTTGGAAGAAGACTTACCTCGGATAATTTGCAGAAACTAGCGAAGCCGAAGAGCATCGATGCACGGGCGCAATAGTCTCCGCCACGTTTGGAGTAGACTAACGCTTTATCTTGTTTTTAACACTCTAATAAAGCTGCTTTGCCTTATGGTTGACCTAAGAGCTGACCTTTGGTATTGAATAAACATCTAGCTATTCTACGATTTCAATCTCGCGATGTTAGTCTGTTTAGTATTAAGAATAGATCTAATTGTCGCGAATACCCAAGAGATACGACGAGCATACCCGATACTTTACCCCCGGAGTCCCCCCCCCTCCCCCCGGCGTGAATAGTTTCATATGGGGATGCTCTCGACCCCTTACCGTTTTCTATACCAAATTTCATCAAAAAGTTACCCCTTTTATATACCTTTTTGCCTGAAAAGGTACCCCTTTCATTTAGTATTTGCCGGTATTCGGGACTATCGGGTTTTATCACAGAACATGATACAATCAGCCTCTATCGTGTCTGTCTGTGTTTACACAATCGACGTCTATTGACTGTCCTATAGACCCCTTTCACTTGACGTTTAAGCAGCTCCGATGAAAAGTTCTCTTACCATCGACATGTAGGGGGGCATGGGGGCATGCCCCCACGAAAAGATTTGAAAATTGAGACCCTCGGAAATGCGATTTCCTTTGATTCGAGTGACATTCGCAATATATTTATAAAGTTCGTGCCATTACCCTTCACCTGTGCTTGCTCAATCATGTCAATAATTTTTTTCGCACAGAAGAGCGTGCTCTCTCTATATTTTTTGAGGTTTAAGAGCTTTCTCAATATTTTTCTGGGGGGGGGGGGGGGGGGGATCTCCAGGATTACATAAATCACCAACTGCAGCATATATACCACAGACGATCAGTAAAAACCAAAGAATATCAGAAGTGAAGAAAGTTCTTTCCGACTTGACGACTAAAGTTGCCCGACTCAGAAGAGAAGGTGTCATAGCAACCTGATGATACGACAAAAATGCCGAACAAAATTCTTGCCAATGTTCAAGAACTAGAAAACAAAACAGTACGTCTTAACTCAGATTCACTTGAATGACGTGTCACTTGGTGTTTTACTGAGGTATCGTTCGAAAACAATATAGCAGAAATTCAAGATCAACATTTTTTAAATATAGAATTTAGAGAGATGCATTTCAGGCATAGTAGTAATAAATATCGGACTATTTTTTTCCTTCCCTAGCTGGTCAGGCATAGTCGAGTATTTTTTATTTCGTTTACTCGTCGCGATCGCATGAGATACAAGTCATGACGGACTAGAGAATTTGAGTTCTGCATGTTTGGCTTCTTGTCGCCTTCTCTGAGTTCGAAGAATACTCCATTATTATTCAAATGTCATAGTATCAAGAACATGCAATGTGATCTACAATATTAATTCTTTGAGCAGCATGGAAGACGGACGATCGGCAAAAGTAGACCAAAAAGAAAGATTCTAATTTTTCTCGACCGATTTTAAGAGGATCAAATGAAGTTCAGACCAAATCCTTTTCATATTTTAAAGATATAAAGTTTTGTTAGTTTTGGTTTTGATTCGCAGAAGTTATTAATAATCAAAGTCATCGGTTTTCTGCCCGGTTCCCACACAAGAAAACCGCCCTGCCGGCAACAAATCGAAAAAGTACCATAACTCGTAGAAAAACTATTATTTTTTTAAAATTCGAGACCCATGGTTGACATAGTTTTATGAAAGGGAACTCACACACTGAGTATCAGGAAGATCGATTTTTTAGGCGATGGCTGGTTTTTAGAGAGGCAGCCTCTTAAAAACTCATAAAAGAACATTGTCTTCTTGTGAAATGCTTCCAGTAATAAATAAGTTTGAGTTTGGAAGAAGACTTACCTCGGATACTTTGCAGAAACTAGCGAAGCCGAAGAGCATCGATGCACGGGCGCAATAGTCTCCGCCACGTTTGGAGTAGACTAACGCTTTACAGCCAAAACAGCTCAAGCGTACCCCCCTAGGCTCCATTATTGATTTCATTATTCGAATATTGAGTTGATTATTCACTCTGAGTTTTCATTAAAAAAGACTCCAAGCTTCACACTCATTTCACAACTAAAATTTTAAGGGATGGTATTTCTGGGGGGGGGGGGGGGGTTTCTACCTTGGCATGGCAATTGTTGAAGAATCCAATCAAAACTCAAGTAGATAACTTATTTTCAAATCTGGAGTCGGAGTGAATAATGAACTCAATATTCGAATAATAAATTCATTAATGGATTCTAGGGGGGTACACTTGAACCGTTTTGACTGTATCTTGCCATAAAGCTGCTTTGGTACGGCTGGCTGACCTTTAGTATTGCCGAATAAACATCTACCATACGATTTCAATCTCGCGATGTTACTCTTTTTAATATTAAGAATCGATTGCATAGTCGCGAAATAGTAGCGAATAGTCGCGAATACTAAATAATATGATGATGTTTTCTGATGATGACTTTTCTTGAAAACGTTTACAGTGAAAACGGCTCAAGCGTACCCCCTTGAAACCATTAATGAATATATTATTCGAATATTGAGTTGATTATTCAACCGACTCCAAACTTGAAAATGAATTATCGTCTACAATTGCCATGCCAAGTTAGAAACACTCACCAGAAAGGCCATCACTTAGAATTTTACTGGGGTTGTGAAATGAATGTGAGGTTTGGAGTCCGGACTTTTCAATAAAAACTCAGAGGGAATAATCAATAGTAATAAAATCATTAAAGAAGTCTAGGGGGGTACGCTTGAGCCGTTTTGACTGTAATGAAGCCTAGGGGGGTACGCTTGAGCCGTTTTGACTGTAATGAAGCCTAGAGGGGTACGCTTGAGCCGTTTTGACTGTAATGAAGCCTAGGGGGGTACGCTTGAGCCGTTTTGACTGTAATGAAGCCTAGGGGGGTACGATTGAGCCGTTTTGACTGTAATGAAGCCTAGGGGGGTACGATTGAGCCGTTTTGACTGTAATGAAGCCTAGGGGGGTACGATTGAGCCGTTTTGACTGTAATGAAGCCTAGGGGGGTACGATTGAGCCGTTTTGACTGTAATGAAGCCTAGGGGGGTACGCTTGAGCCGTTTTGACTGTAATGAAGCCTAGGGGGGTACGCTTGAGCCGTTTTGACTGTAATGAAGCCTAGGGGGGTACGCTTGAGCCGTTTTGACTGTAATAAAGCCTAGGGGGGAGGGGTACGTTTAATTACTCGTTATCATACAAATAGTTTTATGTAACAGCCAGACAGTTTTATATCGAATACATATATCTTATTATGTTGACGAATCAACCATTGTTTTGCATTTTATGGTATATATATTCGTTATAATATGAATTACATTATATTCGAAAGAACTTTACTAGATTAGGATACAAATCCGAGGCCTCTGCACCCGGAGGGGGGGGGGGGGGGGGGGAAGGATACTTCGGGCCGTTTCATACGGGGATGCTCTCGACTCCTTACCGTTTTCTATACCAAATTTCAGCAAAAAGGTACCGTTTTATATACCTTTTTGCCTGAAAAGGTACCCCTTTCATATACTTGTGAAGAAAAGCTACCCCTTTTTATACAAAAACTCACAAATTTCCACCCCTTTTCTATACCTGCGGAATGAAAAAGGTACCCAATTCGGGCGGAGCACCCGCGTATAGTCCATTAAAGGCAGAACCCCCCCCCCCCTCCCCCCGGGCCTCTGCAACTCATTGTGGTACTAACAAAATTTTAATCAACAATGAATTGGTATTTACTATTTAGTATTGGCTATTTATTATTTGCCGGTATTCGGGACTATTCGGGTTTTATCACTAGCTGGAGTGTCTACATTTTTATCATCCACATACAAACAATTTTCGCCATACCCTACTCCTGTGCGTCAAAAATTGTGTGCTTCATCCAAACCTGGAAGTAGCGAAAGCATGTAAAGATTTTTTGAGGAAAAACATAAATTTTGATTAAACAGTAGTTTTGACGACCGGGCTCCCTTTGGAATAGTTCATTCCACATGACGTCATCGATGAACAATTAATTCTATGACGTGCGGCGATCTTTCCTCAGCTACTGTCTTTATTGAACCATTGTTTGTGTAGAAATACTATAAAAAATATCAAAAATCATAAAAAGATGAGGACTTTATTCCTTTTCTTGTGAATTCAAACAACTGAGAGTCTTCGAGAATAATCTTTAATTTTTAATTTTTCAATTTAAAAAAACAACTTTTCAAAGTGTTACGAAACCTAAAGACTTCTCAAACTTATCTACTCTTCTTTTGTGGAGCTTTGGTTTTTCTAAAACTTGATAACTTTGTATTGAAGATCGCCAAATGACGATGCATATGTACTCATGAAATACAGAACAATTCGTGAGGCCTGTGGTCCGCCTAGAAAAAAATAAAGATTTGAATAAAAACAAATAATTCCCACCTTTATGCAAAATGTTGTGAGGTTGAGTCTTCGTCCTCAAAGCCACAGCTGAGTGAGTGTTAGAATCACATGCAGTTCATAGTGTTTCAATGTTTATTTATGTGTAAACATCGCTCCTGTTATGTCGTTGTTCTTTGTGAAGTTCTATAATTCTTGTGTATACTATCAATACCTTGTTTTTATTGATAAGAAAATTCGCTGTACAATAAAAATTAGAATTTGAAAATATAATCAGGAAAGAACTAGTTTGAAATATCTGTTATAAAAAGTTAAATTTTACACCTTAAAAAATAAGAAGAGAGATCACTTACTGACGTTTCGGACGCTAGTCCTTCGCCGGAGTTACTCCAGTAAGTGATCTCTTCTTATTTTTTACGGTGTAAAATTTAACTTTTTATCACAACTGTTTCATTAGAAACACCGACGCAGCCCACACTAGCTCACCGCTAGTTATCATGTAGTTTGAAATGTCGGTGATGAAGCATAAAATGAATGAGGATTTTAAGTAAGTAAAGGGAGTTAAAAGCCTTAGAATTAATAAGAAAATTAAAAAAGCGAATTACTAATTCGAAATTGACGTTTTAGATGTTAATTCTCGTAGAAATATTTTAGTTTTTGTGTGGGGTTTTGTTCTTCAAGTTTTTCGTCTCTAGACCGAATGAAGATCTTCCCCGCGTGCTGGCATAATTTTCAAATCCGGTAACACCACCTGGAATGATTTTTGTGTGTAAACACACCGTTGTCATTGCTTCAAATGTCTTTGTTTCCCAAACCCAAACCGCTGATGATTTCATCATTATTTCCGGTTTTTTTTTTTAGTAGTAAAAATGCAACAAGAATGGAATGTTTTTGAATTGCATTGAATAGAATAGTTTGTAACATTTCGAGTGAGCTACCACCTGCTTAGCTCTTCCAGTGTCTTTGATATCCTTTCAGTCCGTCCACAAAAGGGAAAATCGCTTAAATAGAGGATAATCTAGAAAATAAAGACTGCTACACAGCGAATTGTTCACCGTGTAAAGAGTTAAATGCTTGAGTAAGCGTGCCTCATTCATGTGAACTGTCAGCCTTCTGTTTGGTTGCATCTCGTAGTCCGAAACCTAGATAGCGGGCACCTGTCCACAATCAAATGCATTGTTTACTATTAAGGGCACACTTCTTATATAAACTATTACTTGTTTCTTTATTTTCAATGAAAATCGTCCAGCTTTTCCACCCCAAAAAGGAGAGATTCAATTCCGAGGCCATCTTCGCTAACTTCGATAATGAGATTAAGTCATAATCACTTCTAAAATTGAATCTGTAAAAAGTAATGTGTTGTGTCATCGGCTTTGGGTTTGTGTTAGTGAAGTATGGTTTAATTCTCGATAGTAAATACAGTTATTGTTCTAGTTCATGAAACCTGACAAGTTTGAAGAGAGCCAGTCTTTTGTTAAGTAAAGACTCACTGTCTTGCACAAGACAAACATTATTTTGACACCAACTCGTAAGAATCTTTTTATAAAATGGGGCTTTAATAAAATTAATATTTGTATTTTATGACAAGAGCAAAGTTAATGGTTTCAGCTATTTAAAAATCTCTTTTGTTTAATTACATTTGTGTTATCAACTTCATTCTTGTGTAATATGCTCTGTCTGCGTTGTTTGTATATACATTAAATTTGTGGATATTAATCGGTTTTCAGTTAGTTTTCTTGGCCTGTAGGCCGGGATGATGAGAAAGCTAGCCCACATTCACAATACTCCGCTGCTGGTTTTTGATTCTCTTCTTCAAGCATTTCTGATAAAGCCATGATGTAATGAGTCGCAAGTCTTAAAGTTTCGATTTGAGTAAGTTTTCTTTCTGGGCCTTTACCCGATAGATAGTCAGGAATCACTCCTCTTAGAACGTCAAACGCACTGTTAAGCCTGCCTTGTCTTTCTCGTTCCCTTGCATTCCTTCGAAGCTGGCGATGTCTTCTAACTGTTTGAGGAACACTTGTCCTAGAACGTCTCGTGGTTTTGTGATTTTCTTCATCCTTTTGAGATGGAGAATTTTGAAATAACGACCACGGAAAAGTATTGGCTTGTTCGGTGTACATTTTAGCGAAATTTTCATCCTCGATACTACGAGGGCAAAGAACTTGGTTATTCATACTTGGGGAATCTTGAAGACACGTGTTAATTCTAGAAAAGAAAAAGACAAAAAAGATCAATGATAATCGGATAAGAAAGATCGACATCACAATTTCATTTAACTTAATTTTCCTCTTTTTCTTTCACAGATTTAATCAGATACGTGAAATTTTGATTGACCGATAATAATCTGAAGTATGGCATTGACTTTTCAATATGTTCATATGGACAATGAATAAAGATATATGACCATGATTCGACTACAACTAGCCAGAGTCTTGAGTTACTAGCTTCATTTACACTTGGAGATCCGACTCGCTCTTCAAAAAGTTTTGTTTTAAAGAGAAGGAAGTGGCCACAAAAAGAATTGTCGACTTTAAGGTGCCTTTGTAAAAACATGGACAGACTAAGCTTAACTTTATACATTCGTGTGGTTTTTTTTTTATTTTGAACTATTAAAATTACTCAAAAGAAATAATAACGACTGGAAATCATACACAAAAAAGATCATATTCTTTTAATAATGATTACTATAGAAAGAAAAAAGTTATGAGTTTGTTTGTTTGTTTGTTTGAAAATAATGAGTCGACACACGCTAAGCAAAAAATTGCTGCAGAGAAAAGTATAAAAAAAAACCCTGGATAGACTGTTTCAACTTTTTTCTTTTGATGATGAAAGACTATTTATTGCCTGCTCATTTATCGATAAGGATGATAGGTTTGAAGACTAGTGTGTTGGATTTTGCTAAAACCACAGAGGAAAAAAGAACGACTAACTAGCTTTGGTTCCAGTAGTGTGTTTTACTCTGAGATCAATCAGGTACTGTTTCAAAATATGTCAAAAGTATTTGAACAAATTATCATTTAATTCTTAAATATTAAATGATGAACTTTAGTCAGCTTAAGTTCATTAAAACTAAGAGTCATAAAAACGATATAGAATACTTATCTACTTGCGTAGAAAATATAATAAAATGTGAAAGATTTCTGCGTAACTATCGTCAAGTCAAAAAGGTAAAAATTTTTGAATTTTCGTTTGATAAAAAAATGCATAAAACCACAAATGGGATGCAAAAAAAGCTAGATTAGAAGTTAAAAAAGCTTTTTTAAAGGACAAAAAAGATGTGTTCTAACATACCTGGAAGCTTCTGCCAGAGTGGAGTAGAGTGCTGCGATCGGCGTCGAGTCAAGAACCAGTGACTGCTAAATAAGCTGCGATGTATGATAGCAGAGACCAGCCCATCTGCCTTTTAAAGGTTTCCCAAACAATGCCATCAGCCACATAGACCATGCTAATATCCATACATTATGCGTGAATAATAACTCGAACAAAGTAAATAAGACTTCATCAATACCCAACCAATGTGGAGAACTCCGACTCTAAATTAGTGATTCATTGATTCCTGAAGATTCTAATCAGGCCCATATCACTCTTACCCCAAAAAATAACCCTCGCCTCATTTACTGAATTATACTAACCAAAGATGATGCAATGATAAAAAAATATTATCTTTTTTATCTAGAATCATTTTAGTTCAAAATAACTGTAGTTTTATGAGCAGGTTATAAAACACCTATTCAAGAAAGGAGAATTTGATTATAGTTTGTTTTTGGACGATAGAAAAGTATTTAAAATTTTAGTAAAAATTCGGAATATTTTGAAGATTTTTTGTAGTGGGAAGTAAAAAATGGACAAGGAATTATATTCTCATTCTTATTGGAGGTTTTTCTTTCGTTATGGCTCGTATCCTGGCAGTTAAGAGGAGCTTTAGGAGGTAGAATGCAATGCGCATGCGCGAGGGATAGTCGTATTCGGCCTGGCTGTTGAATGAAATAGTAATCAAAGTCGACGGCGCGCACGATTAAGAGTAAAATGAACAATGCTCCTGTTTTGTAAAATAGGTTGCCTGCCCAGACTATCCGCGCTCCGCCCAGCCTGTCAGCCACCAGGCTCACATAGATACTCATGGATTTATAACACCTATTTTTGTTTATTTCCAGGCTCGATCTGCTCGTTGATCTGCTCGTGTCTGACGCTGTCATCCAAAATGACAAGAATCAAGAACCCTCGTTATTTCATTTTTTTCCTCTTGTCCATCGATATGTTTATAGTTGATAAATCCTTGATGCATAGGTGTGATTTGACATTTGAAAGACCCTGCGTGATTCTATAGTCTTACGACAAAGCTCACAATTCATTCCCAGGGAAATACCAAGAGAGCGCCTCTGGAGTTTGGCCAAAGAAGTTAAACGAGTGGCGTTGATTGAAGAGGGGTTTTAGAGGGATGAAGAGGAAATTTACTGGCGCCAACGCGGAGTTACATTGATGACAATTTGCTAAAAGCCACGTGAGATATAAAAGAGCACTTTTGCGTCTGAGTTTGGGACAAGAGAAAGTGGATATCGGTGTTGTACACGAGGACTTGGTGACTGATATCAAACCACGTAGCTACTCGTTCAATCGACCACATCTGCATAGCCTAATTACACATGAATAACAATAAACATTGATTTGCTAGATGAAATGATATCTTCCGTTTAGATATGAGAAGAGATCAAAAACCAACATTTGGGTGTGGACCCTGGGTTGTGGATGGACTACCCTCTTGTCAGGAAGGCTAGGTTTCGTGGGGTAGATGAGTAGGGAATGAAGCTAGGATGTGTGTTTGAGCGCTTAGATGATAAACATTAGCACTATCAACCACATGTGCCCGAAAACGTTTTTGCATAATCACCATAAAGCTATTGGGAAGGCCGAAATGTTCTTTGTTCTTGGCCATTATTTCCAAAGCCACTCCTAAGTGTGGAACACAAGGGCCGATGGAGTGGTGAATAAATAACCCTTTGATGAAAATAATTACTAGTGTCAGTGCCAAACGCAATCAAAATGAGCACACGTGGGATTATGACATTTCGGACGCGCTTAGAGCTAATTTAGGTTGATTGCTCCATCTTGCATTACGTTCACAGGAGGCATATGGCTATTGTAAGGAGATAGAGAAATCACAGTCAAGGTTTCCTTTTGCGCCAACTCTTATATCACCGCGCCATTTTTAGCATCACTTATTGTATTCCGAGAAAAAAATCAAATTATAAGCGTCAATCTACAGTTAAAAATAGTATTTTTTCAACATTCACTACTTTTAAATAGTCGTTTTAAGGTTTTCCCATCTGGGTGGCACCTTCAAGCCCATCCTGGCACTAACAATTCCTTTGAAAAAAATCCTTCAAACTCCAAAGACTGGTAAATAAAAAGAGGTTTTCGTTAAACTCCTAGTTGAAGCCATCAAACGGGATCAAAACCTATTATTTTTCCTGTCGAAAATTCTATTTTTTCGCTAATCCCCTTACAACACTTTCGGGGTCCTTCAAATACTGTACAGGCTGACAAAGATGTTTTTTCATTTAGTCTCCTGGTATTTGAGTTTTTCTATTGATTTTTTTATGTAGTTCCTCTGATCATGCAGAACTTCTTTCTTTATGTTTCTTTAGACAACCAAGACTTCCAGGAGCTCACAGAGGCCGTTTGCTGGTGGAAATCATAGATGTTCCTGTCTGGTAACCATGAATGCTCAAGAGAGCAGATTGTTCTGTGACGGGCCTTGTTAGCTAATCATTAGCATTAATAGTATTCATGGAAGAAAGTATTATACGAAACTCTGTAAAGAATCTTCAATTTTATTAAAACAAACTTATGAGATTTAGACTTTTCATTGTACTTGGACTGAAAAACCAATTAATAAGTTATTTTAAAAGAATAAGAATTTATTGACATTTTGATGTTTGCCTGGGGAGACCAATGTGACGTTTTTTCATCCCCGTTGACAAGGAAGGATTGTGAAAGCATTTAGAACAATAAGATCAGGAAATACTCAATGTGATGATCACAGAGTACTAGTTTGTGTCTATATTTTGCTTACCACTCGGGGAGTGTGACTAATGGATAAGAAAGTCGATAGAGTTGACGAAGTCAAGAACCAAGATTTATCAAATAATAGAACCAATCGATTCTGATCAGTGTATTACATTGATATCTGCCTAATCATCACAGACCCATAAGTCCTGTTAATTTAATAACCTCATTACTTTACTGAACTGTTCTTTAAATCAAACCAAAAAATTAAAATAATCTCAGATATCTCTAACCGGATTTATTGCTTGGCTTTATCATCAAGCATATTCAAGCCAAGTAAAGTATGCAAAGATTTGTGGCATGGGTAGAGCGTTTGAAAGTCAATGATCATTCTGTTTGATGTGCATAAGACATTAGACAATGAGCAAACTCCTACATCTAAACAGTGCACCTGCAATTTAAACTTCAAGTTATTTCAGGTGGCATTTTAGGATATGAAATTACACTAAGAGAAATCCAACCTATCTATCTCAGCTTTCTTTCGGCTTTGTCTGAAGGTCGCTGGCGCAGATCCTTGTATAGGGCGAATGAGAGCTACACATGGTCTTGAAAATATACATTAACGTACAGTGTGAATGATGTCTTTAATGTTTCAACGAAGATTGAAAATGAAATATGACATCATGTCGTATTTAGGTAGCTCAATATCATAAAGAAGACAGAGCGTGGTAGAGTGTGAGAGATGTGTGGGCAGTTTGAGGTTGGCTGGTCAGGTGGGATCGAAGCTCGACCAGATTGGAAAAGCTCGTTTGTTGTGTCTTCTTGGCCAACCTGACATCATTGTTGAGGTTTTGTAGGCCAAATGTGATTAGTTGTTGTATTTCTGACAATTGTAACCTAACTAGTGCTCAAATCTCTGACTACACATGTATGTACTGACATCGGCCCAAACTCTTCATTCAAATGGGCAGATGTGCAAAGATCCTGTTCCGAGAATAGAACGCTTCTAGTCTGAAAACCCTCTACATTGACTGAAGGCTTATACCTATTTTAAATGGACGAATCTAAGCAGGGGGAAGTCAATTTAGAACCAAGCAACAAGCAATCGCATGTTTTAAAAATATTTTTTTCTTTGATACCAATGTGAGTAGTATGTTGGAGACACAGGCAAGATGGGTGGTATTCACAGGTATATTGAGTTTTTGGCCCCCTGAGGGGGTAGTAATAGTAATAAATCTTGGAATACTGGGACGATACTATGTGAGGTTATTGTGCGTGTGTGTGATCTAAACTAATATTTTTCTGGGAGTAACTGTGTTGTGTAGCAAAGAAATCTGACTCAAAACATGTTAGTCTCTGTATGGGGTGAAAGAGTCGCCCATACTCTCTGAAACTGCAAACGTTGCAAAATATCCGTCCTGCTGCGGTGGCGTCTATCGCCTTGAACTTTTGATGGATTTTAGCAGCTCAGTAGAAGACGGTGGGTTTTCTCGTAAGGGATTTAAATTATAGAACAAAATTATTTGGTTTACTTCAAATTTGTTTATAAATGATGTCCATTCGATTGTTGACCAGTTGAACGCTTCGAGCACTATCATCCACACATCCAGCACTCCAGAGTAAAGATTATATTAGGAATTTGTTGACAAATAGCCTTGACACTCGTTTTCATTGAACTCACGAGCCAACCTGGCTATTTTTGGGTTTAAATCACAGGAAATAACTCGAAGTCCGCATGGCTTTTAAAAAAACAAGAGCTCCTATCACTTTCTACATTATAGTTAACATGTTAGTACGGCTCATTGTGTGATAACTGAAGATCCCAATTACTGTTGTGCACTTTGAACTGGTATTCTACTTAAAACACGTGGATACAAGATTGTCGGAGAATCAACAGATAAAAATATTCACTCTTTAGTTAAAAATTAAGTCGTTTAACAAATATTTGCCAGCATTATTTTTAGATTTTTTGACTTCGTGCAAAAGCCATCTGCGAGTGCAAGTATTTATTTAGAAACTTTGAAAGTTTGCACGAAGTGATTTGAAGGACTTGGCCGTATTACGTGACAAGCCACGCATTAAAAAAGTAAATATTGCAGAAATCGTTGATCCTGACGGAATGGAAAAATCAATTACCAATTCATGTCTTTTGTCTTTGATCATTGAGCTCTTTGTTTGACTATGGGCTTGCGTAACTGGATTAAGAGTGGGAAACGGAGTATTCCACAGCATTACAGCTTGAAATGACTTTTTTTTATATACAGAGAAAGTTAACAAACGATCCTTGTCGTGAAAATTGTCTTTCTTTTGTTCATTAATCTACAAATTATCCCCAGAAAGAAAGATATTATTGCATGTGATGCGAAACGACAAGAAAGTCATTGTTTAATTATGAGTCTTTCTTACTCTTTTGTCGTTAAATACTATAACAGTCTATTCACACCTACAACTAACTCCTTCAAAAGTCTGTTTTACTTCTTATTGTAATGCTCTGTTGCCAGAATTATTACAATCACTTTTTGAAAGCCCCTAAAGTCTGGTCTATAGAGGTGTTACTAATCTAAGTAGGTGCCAAAGGACTCGGATTTCAGTTTTTACTAAAAACACCAGCTGGTAAGTCTAAGAAAAACATGTCGTGTTGCACAACGTCATTTCCACATGCTTGTACAACTGTCCCTTCCCCTCCCCCTGACAAATGAACAAATTTTTTAATAGATTGATCAGATGTTGTACTTTAATTTGCACGTGGTTCATGAAAAAATAAGTTCGCTTACCAACCTTATTTCCTACATAGTCTAAGACATTTTGATATCATAGATTTCCCCACTACAGTATGACATATTTAATTTGCTATTAGTATATAGTTCTCTGCTATTCCTCTAATTATCTATCAGTTACTATCATTATCAGATATGTGGTCCAATGTTAACTTTCACATAATTTTGAAAATGTGAAACTAAAGTTGTAAGAGGAATTGTCGTAATAAATATGATCAAAGTTAACTTTCACATAATTTTGAAAATGTGAAACTAAAGTTGTAAGAGGAATTGTCGTAATAAATATGATCAAAGTTAACTTTCACATAATTTTGAAAATGTGAAACTAAAGTTGTAAGAGGAATTGTCGTAATAAATATGATCAAATTTGTTGTCACTGGTTTTTTAAAAATGTATAAAATATACAGACGTTTCGTTTCGGTACCGTATCGATAAATTAGATAGCGATTAGTCCCTGACCTTCGTTTGTTCTTAGAGGGATGGTACTCTGACTCTAGATGACAACTAAGGGAAAGATCACATCCAAATTAATTCCATCATATATCCAAATAATCATGAACTCTGGCAAAAATTCTTAGTATAAAATTGCTGATTGATATGAAACTAAAATGCAATTAAGCATTGAGTTTTGGGCTTTGCATATAACAATTGAAGCAATTGGTGCACACCCGCCCGGCACTCCGCCCTTCTCTAGATCTTGTCTTATCTTTGATAAAGCAAGCACATCAAACGGCATTTCCCCAACACGTAACAACGAGTAATTGGAGAATAACTGGACCTTCCTTTGCCACAGTAATTTATCAATACGTGGTAAACAAAATTATCAGATTCGTAAAAAAAAAAGCTGGATTTGATATTGCTATTTAGTCAAAACTTGATAATCATGAAAAGAATCATGGAGAAATGCATTCAAAAATTAGATGTCAGTAAAAAATAGAGAAGCTTAGAATTGAAAGCAATATTAGAATGTTCTACAACATCAATATCACAATAGCGGGCGTGCATGAGCCACGCGATGTGGGCTTGTTATTCAATATGTTATAATACTGTTCAATTTAGTGGTGTGATGTTGTGGAACCTTCTAGAACTATAGTATATGAATTTGTGTTACAGCAACGCACACGGCCGAGCTCTGACTTTGTTTTTTTGTAGCAAGCTTTTGTTAGGTAGTTTTTAACGAGGAAAATAATAAAACAAACAACCTTGCTTGCCTATATCAGCCAACATTTTAAAAATTATTTTAATTCCTTTCCTTTCCTTTCCTTTTCCTTTTCCTTCCTTTCTTCTCTTCTCCTTCCTTTCCTTTTCTTCTCCTTTCTTTTCCTTTCCTTTCCATTCCATTTCCTTTCCTCTTTATATTTATTTTCTTTTCTCTTTCTTTTCTTCAAAAACAACAGCTCAAACCAATAAGTTATAAAAGGACCTGTTGTCTTTACGTACCATTTTCGTTTTCTTTCTCTTGTACTGTCATCCACTTACATCTTCTGTCTTCTCTTCTCTTCTGTTCCCTTCTGTTCTGTTCTGTTCTGTTCTGTTCTGTTCTGTTCTGTTCTGTTCTGTTCTGTTCTGTTCTGTTCTGTTCTGTTCTGTTCTGTTCTGTTCTGTTCTGTTCTGTTCTGTTCTGTTCTGTTCTGTTCTGTTCTGTTCTGTTCTGTTCTGTTCTGTTCTGTTCTGTTCTGTTCTGTTCTGTTCTGTTCTGTTCTGTTCTGTTCTGTTCTGTTCTGTTCTGTTCTGTTCTGTTCTGTTCTGTTCTGTTCTGTTCTGTTCTGTTCTGTTCTGTTCTGTTCTGTTCTGTTCTGTTCTGTTCTGTTCTGTTCTGTTCTGTTCTGTTCTGTTCTGTTCTGTTCTCTTCTGTTCTCTTCTGTTCTCTTCTGTTCTCTTCTGTTCTCTTCTGTTCTCTTCTCTTCTCTTCTGTTCTCTTCTCTTCTGTTCTCTTCTGTTCTGTTCTCTTCTGTTCTCTTCTGTTCTCTTCTCTTCTGTTCTCTTCTGTTCTGTTCTCTTCTGTTCTGTTCTGTTCTGTTCTCTTCTCTTCTCTTCTCTTCTCTTCTCTTCTCTTCTCTTCTCTTCTCTTCTCTTCTCTTCTCTTCATTATAGAAAGCTAAGTCATAAAAAGTGTATCTGCACCAATGTTGGACCTTTTCCAGTTTTCTATATGGAATGAGAAACCCTAAATCCTTCCAGAGTCCTTCCAGATTTTCCTCTTTTTTGTTTTTGTTGTTAATCAAGTTTTTAATCGTCATAAAACTACCTCCTGAGATCGCGCTGTGATAAATGAATGAGTTGAATAAAACTAATGGATCAGATTGCTTAAGTTTATACGTAATGAACGTTAACTGCAGAAAAAGTCAGGCGGAAAATTGTGGAAAAAAACGTAGTCTGGCCGAGTCAGATTCTACAAAACCATTAGAATCCAAAGCCTTTATGATCTTAATATCTCATATTGTTAACTTTTTTTTACTTCCTTTCTGTACAATATATTCAAATGCCATTTTTTCGACAAAATCGTGTCAGGTAGTGCTTGAGCGATAGACCAAGAAAAGTCGTACTGGAAAAAAAAAAAAAAAAAAAAAATCAAAAAGAAAAGCTAATCTTAATCGGATAAAAGCTCAAATTCAAACTGTGTAGCTTATGTAGCCGGAAAGAAAATATCACTGCAAAGAAATAAAAAGTAAACAAATAGGAACTCGACGAGTTTTTTTATCAACCATTTCAAAAAATGCCATTCTTTTCGGAAAAAAACTCAATGAGTTATTCTCGCTATAAAATATTTATTTACACTTCCCAAACTCATACTTCAAATAAATCGACCCTTAACTTATTCTTCTTGAAATGAGGGAAAAGCTTGCAATTTTTTAGTAAAATTTCATAATTAAATCGAATATGTTCAAAAAAAAGACCAGATGTGAAACACATTTTATTTATTACAACGGAATATCCATGAAAAGGAGAACAAACATCTGCCTATCTTGATCTTTTTACCAAAAACTCTTTTACCAATTTGTTTAAACTGATTAAAATAAACACGCGTAACATTGGGAATAAAATACAAAAACATCCAAGCAAACAATAAAAAATATATTCAATAACATATTAAAAAAACACGATTTAAAAAGAAATCGGATAATAAATTAAACAGCAGCAGGTTCTGAAAAAAATATTTTGTCTTCGTAAGATTGTTTTTTTTTTGTTTTTTTTTTTGTACGAAAAATGATTTTCTTTTTCTTTTGTCATTTCATGAAAATATTAATAGTCTAAGTACTTTTAAAGGAGTTTTCTGTTACCAAAACATTCTACCATAAGTTTGCTTGAGACGGGATTTAGTGAACTTCACTGATTTCAAAAGTTTCAAAAGTTTTATTAGTTGCTAAAAATTGTACCGTAGCATAGACGAAAACAAAAAATTAAAAATTAAAAGAAAAAAGTTAAGGAATAAAATGAAGGAAGGAAGAAAGGAAGGAAAAATAAAATAGAATTAAAATAAAGTAGGATGAAAATCAAAAAAGGAAAGAAAGAAAAAGAAAGAATGCCTTTAATTTGTCTGAAAGACGTCAAGCTGCATCGTAGCTTCAATATATACAAATGGTATGCGGCGAGACATGGTATTTGGCTGCACTTCATACTGATAATAATTCTTCTCCAGTGCTTTTTCTTTGCATAAAGAAGCGTTCTATTGAGTGCTATAGAATAAGTGCCATTTAAACTCCAATCTTTATACAGCTGTTTAACCTGTTTTGCTGCTAGCCAGAGGTTTCAGTAATTATCGTCGGTACTGGTGAGCCTTAGGTAGTTTTCCACCCCGGTGCCTTTGGCTACACAGCTATATATTTCAAAACACGTTATCATTGGACTGAGCCTCCTGTTTGTCTAATCTTAAAAACTAATCCTATTTAAGGCCATGCTTTATTAAAGGTGTGTAGTTTTGTAAGATGTGTTTATGAAGATCGTACTTATACAAACAATAGCTTTCTTAAGGGTACTTGGTATCATAGCAACAGTAGTGACTCCACTGGAATGGCCCTCCAGCTCAATGTCTTCCGGTCTTCGAGATCATTAATTTCAATGAATATTTTTGACTGCTGACTATGTATGTAGAGGGGATGGTGGTAATGGCTGGTACAAGTGGTCCTGCTGAGAGAAATACCGTTAAAAAGAAATAGTACGTGCCGGTGGTGTTGATGGTGTTGTTTGTTTTTTCTCGTAAATTTATGTATTGTTTTGTTCTGAGTTTTTTTGTTCTTTTTGTTCTTTTTTTTTTTTTGTGAAGACTGTTAAAAAGAATTAAAGAAGAAGAAAATGTTAAAAAGAAAAGTATAGAAAAGTAACTGAAGAGGAGAGAAAGCAAAAGAAGAGAAGACAGAAGAAAAGAAAGCGTTTCTAATCTTGGGAACAAAATTATGTAAAACAAATGTTGGGAATGGATGAAAGCAGATTTGCAATTTTTTTCTGAACCGAATTAGAATATTAAGGCTTTGAGTAGAATTTAAAAAAATTATTTTAAAAAAATCTAAAAAGAAACCATTAATCTACGAGAATTTGAAATTTGATAGATTCTAGTGGTAGGAAAACTGACCCTGGCATCTCTAAACATGTTAATTCCCATGGGTCTGCCTGTCTCCCCTAGTCCAGACGCTGTCTCCTCCACAGCCATGCAATGCCTACCGTTGTGACTAGCTCTCCCTCCCTCCAAAAAACCCACAGCAGCAAGCCCACTTTTAAAGCTAAGAAAAAGAAGATGAAAATAGATTTGTTTTATCATTGTTGGTGATTTCAGAATAAGGTGGTCCATTATATATCCACACTGCTAATTCCATTGAAAATTATTTTAATCAAATCTTAAAATATACCTGGCATACCATATCATGTATGAAATCTGCTGAATGGTCTAGTGCTAAAGAAATGATACTTATAAAATGCAGTCCTCTACAAATGACCCTCAATTATTGTAATACAAACGAATAAATATTCATTTCTTTACTACTATTCCACGACAAATAATATTTTTTATTCTATTGGTCTAGAGCTGTTCCTGACAACAAATTCCCATGTAGGCACCAAGTTGCCTCTAAGATTCCAGAATTGGATGATCATACTCCCCATTATAATTTCTCAATATAAGCCTTAAATTCTTACATATAATTAATTTGACATTATTAGAATATTATCTTAGGCAACCCATGTAATGAAGAAACAGAAATACGCACATGTGCTGTGTGCAGTTATGGACCCCTTGCACGTGACATCAGAGTAGCTCAATTTGTAGGGCAAAATAAAAGAATTTTAATCTCCTGAGACTTGGAACCTATTGTTTTGCCCTCCAAATTGTGCTGCATTCTGATGTGCTGCAAGGGGTTTATCTGGCACAACAGGAAAGAAGTAGAAGAAGCATCAGAGGTAAGTTAGATACATATGCACTGGGACTACACAAGAGGAACTAGCATCAGGGACTAATGTAATACTGCAATTTCAAAATCATTCAAATGCTGGCAAACCCCATAAGGATGGGTCAAAGTCCATCAGTGACGTCAAAACTTGATTGGCTTCTCTACATAATGCTTTGTCTATATACACCTCAGGAACCATAACTACATTCATTGCAGCAGCCCTCGCTGCTTGGACACCATTAGGGGCATCCTCAAACACAAGAACATCCTGTGGCATTGCGGGGGTTGGTTTGAACCTTGATGCTGCCACTTGAAAGATGTCAGGGTTGGGCTTGCCTTGTTTGACTTCAGGATCATCAGATTTGACAACATGTGACATTAGACTTATAACTTCAATGTGGTTTTTAACTTTTAAATTGAATTCATATGTTGAAGATCCTGTAGCCACTGCCATTGGGATTCCATGAGAGTGAAGATGTCTGATCAACCTTTCTGCACCTTTTCAAATCAAAAGATCAATAAATTAATTATAACATCTGATGCCAAGACCACAGGGAGCCCAATTGAAATAGGATACCACAGGGGATTATATAGGAAAACAAAGGCAAGCGTAAAAAATAAAAAAAGATTTAGTGCATTTCTGATGGATTTTTTTGCTTGTTTGTATTATAGAGGACATTATCTTGACCTTGAATTTTAAAAAAATCAAGTCCATTTTTTCAGATTTTATTTTCACCTTTTACTTTTATCAAAATTGGGCTCCCTGTGTCAAGACTATATAAGAAGTCCAAGTCAAGAATGCAAGAGAAATGTTGTATCAACATATCACATACATGACTATTATTGTCAGAATCCTCATTTGAATTAAATAAAACCACAAAAACAAACAAACAAATAAAATAAGAAAGACCAGACAGAAAGACAGACAGACAGAAAGACAGGACAGAAAAACAGAGACAGACAGACAGACAAGAGCAAGGAGTCAAACAAGTCAGTAAACAAACAATAGACCATTCCTAAATTCACTTGACTTGCAACGAAACAAGTACAGCTCCAAGTTGAGGTTTACTTAATTCATCAAGTTGAATCCAGGTTGAACTTATAATAACTTGGAGCCATTGTTTCTTAGCCACTTGAGTGAACTTGGGAAATATGTTATCTAGAATACATCTATTGTTCGGAAGAGTAAGAAAAACTTGGAATTGTTATACAATTTATCTCAACAGAAATGGAATAGCTTTTAAGAAAAAGTTAAAACCTGGGTTTTGCATGTTGTGACTTGGGGGGGAGGAGTTGTTACCCACTTTTAACCTTAACAATAATTAATATTTCCCTCTCCTCTCCTCTCCTCTCCTCCCCTCTTCATGAACATAATGGGAAAGGAGGACACATATATATGCCCAGATCACCCCCGTTCATGGATACAACACTCCTGTACCAATTCACAGAGTTCTGTATGACTTTCTATACCTGGCAAGAGCTTTGCCTGTGGAAAACATTCTGCCTTTCGGGTTTTGGTTTGAGCAAGAATGTCTTCAGGGTTAAGATGAGTTAAGTCTAATTCTTCCAATAATAACTTGATTGCAGCAAGTTCTGGCTTTCCCATCATTTTGACTTTCGTGGCCATGGTAAATTCCTTGTCATACTGTTTGAGAAGAAGTTGGAATATTTCTGTATATATTGCCTCTGTATCTGTAAAACACAAATAACTTTAAAACATATAAGGTATGACTTTAATAAACCTAGAGGTTGCTTCTGAGAGTTCAACAATAGTGATGTTTGTGGTGGATGAAAACTGGAGAATTCCCAAAATGAAACCTCACTCCACAGGAGAGAATTGATGTACTACAGCCCTTTAATACCCTTCACCCCAACAGCAAGATCCTTGATTCACCTAACCCTTGTATTTACAATTAATTATAAACAGTAAGCTAATCTGTAAGCATTATAAGTGACAGATCCAGGGGGCTCAGAATCCCTCACTAGGACCACCTATAGACCTCATGCACACGAGCTGACTTTCTCATGAAAATAGCCTTTACAACCTGAAAGATCCTTTTCAGATCAACATATCTAGAAGTTTTCAAAAGTTTAAGATGAAAGTTCAAAAAGATAACAGAGATAAAGTTTATAGACTTTAGTATGGGAATTTGGCCCCTTAATAATTCCCCAAGGAAGGCCGCTTAATAGAGATTCTACTGTAATAAGTACAAATACTTTTTACCTATTAGAAGCCCATCTAAATCAAATATAACATGAGTGCATCTGTGAAGCACTGCGTCCGCCATTTTGAATATCAAATATATAAGAACCGCGGTGAGCTGGGAGAGAGTAGTAAAACCAAGATGGCGGCCGCATCGAGCCGTGTTGTATTTGTTCGTAATCTGGGAAGAATGGGTTATTTAGATGCCTTAAGAATCCAAAAAGCACAAGCCAGGCAGCATTTAGACTTTAAAAAGGATAACAAATCAAAACGACCAAGGAATATACTCTTTCTCTGTGAGCATAACCCTGTTTATACAATTGGAATTCGGAATAAAACGTTCGACGAAAGAGAAAAAGATAAACTGAAAAAACTTGGAGCTGAATTCTATACGACTGATAGAGGAGGCTTAATAACCTTTCATGGGCCGGGACAATTAGTTTGCTATCCTGTTTTGGACTTGGGAGATTTTAAAAAGAGTATTCGTTGGTATGTGCGAAGTTTGGAAGAAGTTCTTATTGACACTTGTGGAAGATATGGCATAGATGCTGGTGTAACTGATGATACCGGAGTTTGGATAGAAGACAGGAAAATAGCTGCCATTGGTAAGATTTAAGAGTATCTTTTTTCGCCCTTTATGAGCGATTTCTGTGGAACATTAAAAACCACAGGTAGCCCAAGCTACTTGTGTCCATGTTGCCACAGGTCAGTGAAAATTCAGGAAAAAATGCAATACATACAATATTTTCATCTGATTTGTATGGGATTTATATTGGGCCATAAAAGGGTAAAAAGTGCCAATCTACAGGATTTCTAGCCCATTCTTATGGACAGTATTGATTAAAAAATGTAGATGAATGGAGAATGAGAGCATGAGTAAAGCAGATGATGAGCTATGATATTTTCTTGTTGAGTTCCATCCATCCCACTTCCCCTTTCCCCTCCCCCCGCTCCTCTCACCCCACTCCTCATAAACAACAATCATTCATAAATCCTTCCTCAAGCCTGGACAGGAAGAGAGGATCTAGGCACCCAATAAACTCCCCTACCCCTCCCCCACCCCTCCCCCACCCAATCTGCCCCACATAATAAGGAGTTTTTGTTTTGACAAATTTCTTTGTGTGTAATTTTTTAAGGTGTCCAAGCAAGTCGCTGGGTCACAACCCATGGAGTAGCCTTGAACTGTAACACAGATCTCACTTGGTTTGAACATATAGTGCCCTGTGGAATCATGGGTAAAGGTGTGACGTCTTTGTCTATTGAATCCAAATCAGACATCAACATTGATGATGCAGCAGTACATTTCTTAACTAGTTTTTCAAATATATTTGACTGTGAATTAAGATACTTCCAAGAACCAAATGAAAGAACCTGTGTTTTTAAATAATTCAAAGTGATACAGTATGTTGTGGTGACTGTGGTGACTTGGTGTATCCAGCTAAGTTGATTGCCTTCCCCGGAAGGAATTATGGGTCACTATTTTGGGTTAGCATTTTTCGAGCATTTTCCGAGTATACAAAGTAGACTTTTCTTGTTGATTGAAACAGAATTCCGCCATAAGTTTGACTAGTATTTACGATTAATTTAAAAAAGGAAGAATTCGTATTTCATAAATTCTCTTGGCAGAATATAATGGGAAATGCCAATCAAAATACGATGTCGAATCCTCAAGTCTGATTGGTTGACCTTGAGTTTGTTCTGCAAGTCAACTAAGCTGGATAGAATACCCATAATATTTGCATTGAGACACGTAGGATGTACAATCTTGGTCCCATCAGATTGCTGAATTTTCGCATTATGAATGTTAAAGCGAAGACTTAAACAAGTTTCTAGTCCCAACAGTTCAAATCAGGAAGGTTAAAAACGACAACTAAAATAGTCCCAATAAATACAGTATACGAGTTTTGTGAGTTCTTAAATTGATTCAGTTATACAGTACGAAGCATCGACTCGGCCCACAATATCGTCTTCCACCCTCCACAAAACTACCCCGCTAGCAGAGTCCCCCTTTACTCGCCCATGGAGGAGGTAACGAGATTCTGCTCGCAGGGTACCACAAAAACTATTAGAGAGATTATTCATCTACGTCGAGTCATATTTTCTGCTTTCTTTAATTTTTAAGTGCATGCTATAGTTTCAAAAAGAGTCATACATGTACATGACAGTCCAGGGTCGTGACGAGGGATTTGGAACCAGAGATTACATGCTTGGAATCGAGAAAACATGCAGAGTCTGTATCAGGAAACACAGAAAAGGGGTCATTGGGATTGTATGACTGAATTCATGGTTCAAATAATTGTTTCTGGGATCGAAAGATCATTATGGACATTACGCACGAAAAAATATCCGTCGTCACGACCCAAAGACAACGTTGTCCATGGCTAAGAAAATGAAGCAATTGACGTATGCAAACCATTTCTAAGGTTATCTTTTAATTTGTGACCAAATAGTGGACAAGTCTTGCCTTGCCGTTTGTTTCATTGAACCAAAATGGCGTCGCTGACGTCATCCGCAACACTTGCTTCAAACGAGTAAATAAATAGAATGAGATTCAATGACGTCATCGAAAACAATGACATCATCCACACAGTATTTAATCGGCTCTCGTCAGAAAGATTTACTTAAAAGGTTGTAAGCTTCAGGTTTTATTCTGCATAGCAACCATAGAATTCCAGGCGGATTGCATTTCGTGTGTGGCTATCCAGTAAGGAAACCATGAGATACCTTGCTACAAATGCTGGTTTGAAAGTATGCTGGACTATCGTATTTTTATCAGAATTGCCTTGAAAAACCTGCGGAAGAGAAATAAATAAATAGGTTTTGATAATAATAATAATAATAATAATAATAATAATAATAATAATAATAATAATAATAATAATAATAATAATAGGAAGTTCTTATATAGCGCATCTCACATCGTCTCAATGCGCTTTACAATTGTGGCCAGTGACCAGTGGAGGACTTTACTTTTTTTATTAATAATAATAATAAAACAGTATATTAGCTCCTTGTTTCCCATTCGCTTCAAGCTAAGTGATCAAGTAACAGAAGAAACCATTCAGCGTAGGCTGGTGAAACCCTAAAATTTAAAGTAATCTGATTGGCTGAGCTGGATAACAAAGATGGTGTATGCTATTTTTAGGTCGGTATGTTGGAATACTGAGCAAAAGACTGATTAGCTGAGCATGCGCTCTGTTGTCCTGGCCACAAGATTCGGGCTTCCGCTCTTTGAGGTTTCCCAGAGCCTACGACATGGCTAATGAGTAAGGTTTGAGTACGAGAACCCATAGGAACTTCACTATTAGAAAGAAATTACCTTGGCTCGTCCAATCGCCTTGTCCGCATAAGAAGTCCACGATACTTTGTCCAAACTGTATTTCACCGTATATTTTGTGGTCCACCAATCATACTCGGGATTGCCTTGAGTTGCAATTTTCGTAATCATTCTCTTTCTCGGCCCCACATTGATTATCAAGAAAGGTTTGTTGTCCAGTAAGGAGCTAACCCAGGAAGAAGGTCCCTTTAGCCTTGCCATATTTGGATAGAAGAAAGTAATCACCCATTGGCCATTAGACGAGCCGGTGATTCTGTCGTCAGGTAAGCGGTTATCTGACAGACCTATTGGTGGCGATGAGCATTCTGTGTATTATACGAAAGAGAGGGTTCAATGTTACACAGGTAGCCCAAGCCTTAATTGCTTAATTTGTTGATCGAATTTCAATAGATCTTCTTTAGCTTGGGTGGTTTGTCGTCCCATTTCAGAACACGTGTCATTCTCTTGAGAATAAAATTCTTAGTTTGAGTTGTATCTATATTCAAGTGTTTTCTCGTGTACAACCTAAAAACAAAGAAATCATTTCCAAGATCCTAGATACTCTAGGGAATAACACGTGGTCTGAAATGGGACAACAAATTGCCCTTGGTAAAAAGGTCAGTTGATTCATATAATAGTCAGTTATATATATATATAGTCAGATAATCCAAATAGTCGAAAAAAATGGACTTTTAATTATTTCTCCAAAATTCACCGAATCATTACTAGCTTTCCTCCCCTCCCCTCCCCTCCCCTCCCCTGCAGGACTCTAGTATGTGATTTGGCTGAGTTTGTATGTTTGATTATTTGACAACTATAGAGTGACGTACTTAATCGTGTACTACGTATACTGTCAAATTTAGCAAGCGATCTTTAGACGTGCCTGTTCTGTTAACTATATAGTTCTTGTCTTACCTTCACAAAGCTCACCGACAAAGTGATCCCGACAAAAACAACGGTATCCCGGTGCTTGCGGGACATTGACACACGTCCCGCGGTTCCTACAGGGCATATTACCCGAGCAAGACCCTGCTGGTCTAGACAGATGTTCCAAGTACACAGAATCCGGGGTGTAAACAAGGTCCGCTGGATGCGATACTCGTGTTGTGCGGCATAACTCACACGTGCGTGTGCTGAACAAGTAGTTGATACTGTAGCAAGCAGGATCATGATCACACGTGACTACACACGTGACCAGCTCCTTGTTCTTTACAGTCTTATAGGCGTGTCCTTTCAGGGTATATCTATTTATAGATGTGACAGAACGACAATCCCTTGTGCAAGAAATCCTTATAATAGTCTGTAAAATCAATCCGAGAACCATGAACCAGTTGAAATGTGGATCTGTGATATGACGTGACATTGTTGAAAGGAATAAGGAAGTCTTGATGGCGGACATTGCTGCAATAAAAGGGGAAACAACAGTCATTAACATTGAATGAACTAATTTGAATTAGCTTTCCTTGTTTCTAAAACTTTAAGATATAATACTTATTTCTCGTCATGCTTGTTTCAATCACGGCATTATTTTTGAGCTACTTGCACTTTGACTGACAAGGTCACCCAGGAGGTCACCCTTGACTTTTATTGAACTTTTTTCTCGATCAGTTTCAAAGAAAGCAAATACGGCCGGTTACCATGGTTTCACCAAACTAATCATTTACTGTGTTTACAGATAATTAGTTAACAGAAATAAAAAATAATCAATTCGCGGACGCAAAATATCATTCTACTTCCGTTCATTGTTTTGTTTTTCTTCGCCGACAAAATTAACATTTCTAAAAAAGGTGTGTAAATATTCAAAAATATCAATGGAAAATCTTAGATGCCATGCGACCAAGAAAATATAAAAGAAATGATACAAATTCCATTGAGAGAAAGTATGTTTTCTTTTGTAGATTCTTGTCAGCTTCTGAGATAACTTTGAAAGGGATATATATTGATCAAGGAATTGAGTTTTACATTGGTTTTGTCATAAACAAATTAACGACAATAATTGATGACGGGAGTGACGCAGAAACTCTTAATCAGAAATCAGCTCGATTTCGTACTCATTTCCTCGAAGTGCTATGCCTTGACATCAGTCATCGATTGGGTCGCACTTATCGTGTCATAATGGAAAAACTATCCCAATTACTGACAAGAAATTAAGGCGAAAAAAATGGAGGCAAAATGAATTATTTAGTTAAGTTAATATTCTGAAAAACGGGAATCACAAAGCGATACAAACAAACAGAGTTTGATGCAAACGCAGGCGTCAAAAACCAATTCACTGTTGAAAAATAACTGACAAAAAATTATAAAATCATGCAGTTTTTTCCCCCATAAAAGAAAACTATAAATTGTCTTCAAGGTCCCTGAATATTGCATAGTGAATTCAGGCTTTTTGTTATGAAATATAACGAGAGTCTTTTAGGAGATATCGTACTCGAAGTTTAAAGCCATATAGTCAAAAAATGTCAACTATATAGTGTTTAAGCCATGTGGAATCTCGTTTAATCTTGTGCAGTCCAAAATGTGCGGTTGAAGGGTCTTTTATTGTTGTTGTTTTTTTCAGTAAAAAGAACGGCAAAAAAGCTTTGACAAACAAAAGAAAAAGTGTCAAAGACAAAAGCAAGATAAATGCTATTTTGAAGGCACCACATAAATACGATAAGAAACTGAATGAAGGAAAGAAAAAAACTTAATGAAAACCGGTCACAAGAATTAGATTTAAAACTAGTAGCAGTTCATCAGAGTTAAAAAGGCAATAGTTAAGCGCAGTAGTACATCATATTTATCTCTAAGATCATAAAGATTGAATTGCTATATCAAGACGTACAAACCATTAGTAATCCTTCGCTTGCTCAGTATAATCTTTCAAACCTCAAAGCCACTACCAAGATGACGGAGTTTATTCATTTGATTGTCCGTCCTAGAAGAATATCTAGATCTAGAAGTAGGTAGTCACTACTGTATACACAGATGGTTTGTTCATTACATCTCGTTTCTGTTTCGGGCATGTAAGTATTCAAAGTTTTCAAGTTGTTTTTGATCTGAGCCAATTAACTGTGAAGGAAAACATATATTTGGGCGTCCGTAACAATTAGATCAAAGAGAAACCTAAGTAAATAGTTAATGTTAGCGCGTCATTGAACGCACACCAATATTTATATTTGTTCAAGGTCGGATTGGTTTCCCTTAAACATCTTTAAATGCTTACTTGACAACAAATTTTCACGGAAATTTCTCACTCCCTTGACGTTTATGAGTGACAACTCGTATCAGTCAAATGGGATACGATTTAAAGTTCATTGAAATAGAACAAACGGGACACAAATTATTGACGATATCTATTGGCAGCTTCACCACAACGAAGCAACTTTCGGATTCGGCAATATGTTGCAATTTGGATTTAGTTTGTACCCTCGGAAACATCATTGCGGTGTCATATCGCCTTTAAATCGACATACTAGAGTGCCACTATTGAATCTCCATGGTAACCTGCCTCGCGTGTTGGTGGCAGAGGTGGCCCGCGTCATTGTTTAGTTTAAAATTAGCATTCAGTACCAATGTTCCTGCATTCGTTTGTTCGATATTTATATGACATTTCAACTTTTTGTACAATCTTTGAGGTGTATAGGCATTGAGTTTTAAAAGGGCATGACAACCTTGTTTAATCGATCGTATTAACTGGACGATAGAAGAGTATGAAATATATTTTACAACCATCGGCCAGCTGATCTGAAATAGTGACGTAGAAATGACGTCACTGCAAAACTGAGGTGTAATGAAGCCTGCGAAAAATGACGTTTTATATCTGAGATAAATCTAGATTTTTAGGAGAAGTTTTTGATTTGTACTCATCTAGTATTATTGAGTGGAAAAATAAAATAAAGAAATAACCGTTTCCCGAGTTGCTGTGCTAGTTGTACAAATGTTCTCGATTCTGATTGGCTAATATTTTTTCTCAGCTGGTCACGCCCGTACGGGGCTCTTCAGCGAGGTTCGCTCCACAAGCACTACCACTACATTCTTTATTTACAACATACAACGCTCAAGTCACATGCTGATTTTTACCACTACGCCATCCATGCCACCCAATCTTCTTCTAGTAAGCCATGGCACATTCATCATCCCAGCTTGATTATAGAACTCCTATCTTGATTATACTATTTATCATCCCACATGCATGTATAGAAACCACTGACTATTACCTTGATTGATCAACGATTTACTGGATGACAAGGGGTGTGTTTTGTGGAACACCATATCTGGTTTTGTAACGGTGGAAGACTTTCAATAGGCCCTGCACGTACTTCTTGTGAAGGTTGTCAATCTGAAACTGTGTTGGGTTGGACACAGCTTTGGTTACGATGATCGGAGCACCGACTAAAAGGAGAACGGAAATAGTCAATACAGTTAGATAGAGGATAGAGGATAGAGGATAGAGGATAGAGGATAGAGGATAGAGGATAGAGGATAGAGGATAGAGGATAGAGGATAGAGGATAGAGGATAGAGGATAGAGGATAGAGGATAGAGGATAGAGGATAGAGGATAGAGGATAGAGGATAGAGGATAGAGGATAGAGGATAGAGGATAGAGGATAGAGGATAGAGGATAGAGGATAGAGGATAGAGGATAGAGGATAGAGGATAGAGGATAGATGACATATGATAACTAGATAACTTACCAACAGTGTTAACAGGGATCTTGTGAGGTGCAAATCCAATGGAGTTTCTCACCAGTCCCCTACCAAAAAACAGAGGCGGTGCAAAGCTCATCACCCGTTGGAATCTCGACTGCACAAATCGAATCCAAGTACCCTGGTCATTTCTAGCTTGGCAGTATAGCTCATTCTCCCCAAAAGAATAAACAGGAACCAGAGAAGCTCTACAAGATTAGATTAATTACAGTGTAAGTACTAGAAAACTTTTCCTGTGTTCAAATAGCCTGATAGCAACACGAGGAGAGGTTGGGAGAATTCGAGATATTTATGCAAACCCGAGACGTACACCTATATCTAGTTCATACACACTTTGCTGATTGATTATGTTGTTTATTTTAGCAGTTATACTTTATGAAAAAAGTTGATTAAGAACGAGAAAATAAGTATAAAACAAACATTTTGACACACAAATGTTTCCAAAATTATCCAAGCCTCTGAGTTCAGAACCGGGTTTACATAGCTTCATGCAAACATCAGCCAATCACAGCGTGCGTACTATCTATTTATTTTATAAAATTATTAATTCTTTTCCCTAATTTGAAGTATGCATATTAGAGTGTTCATATTCTTACCCGTTTTTCAAAGCAATCTTAACAAATCCTTTTCTGTTTTTGAGAGTCAATTTCTGTGTACCAGGGCGTGCCTCAAGGGATTCTGCCGCACCTCCTATCACAATGATAGCAGCATTACCGCCAGGGCCTTGTAGAACATGATTGATTGAGTCCTTGGAGACATCACACACGCCTCCAGCCATGGCAAAGTCTCGTACGAATGGAAACTTAAACATTACTGGAAAGTAAAAGACACCATTTTCTGATACTTATAAAAATAGAATTGACAAATTATCATTATCCATTATCCATTATCCATTATCCATTATCCATTATCCATTATCCATTATCCATTATCCATTCTCCATTCTCCATTCTCCATTCTCCATTCTCCATTCTCCATTCTCCATTCTCCATTCTCCATTCTCCATTCTCCATTCTCCATTCTCCATTCTCCATTCTCCATTCTCCATTCTCCATTCTCCATTCTCCATTCTCCATTCTCCATTCTCCATTCTCCATTCTCCATTCTCCATTCTCCATTCTCCATTCTCCATTCTCCATTCTCCATTCTCCATTCTCCATTCTCCATTCTCCATTCTCCATTCTCCATTCTCCATTCTCCATTCTCCATTCTCCATTCTCCATTCTCCATTCTCCATTCTCCATTCTCCATTCTCCATTCTCCATTCTCCATTCTCCATTCTCCATTCTCCATTCTCCATTCTCCATTCTCCATTCTCCATTCTCCATTCTCCATTCTCCATTCTCCATTCTCCATTCTCCATTCTCCATTCTCCATTCTCCATTCTCCATTCTCCATTCTCCATTCTCCATTCTCCATTCTCCATTCTCCATTCTCCATTCTCCATTCTCCATTCTCCATTCTCCATTCTCCATTCTCCATTCTCCATTCTCCATTCTCCATTCTCCATTCTCCATTATCCATTATCCATTATCCATTATCCATTATCCATTATCCATTATCCATTATCCATTATCCATTATCCATTATCCATTATCCATTATCCATTATCCATTATCCATTATCCATTATCCATTATCCATTATCATTACTTTTTTCCTTCCTTCCCTCCTTCCTTCCCTCCTTCCTTCCCTCCTTCCTTCCTTCTTTCCTTTCTTCCTTCTTTCCTTCCTTCCTTCCTTCCCTCCTTCTCTCCTTCCCTCCTTCCCTCCTTCCTTCAATAATTCGATCCAATAGCTGTACTTACTCTTGAGAGTCATAAGATAGGGTGTTATACCAGGAAACAATGTACTAAACCCCGTAGCTTCGGTTGCAAAGTTCAACCACGCCCCAACACACATTATTCCATGAGGATGGTACCCGAGGACGTAATTCCTCTTGGCGTCCAGTCTCTTCGTCCTGATCAGCTTTATCGGAAAGTAATCCCTGATGAGATGCCAGAGTTTTAAGTGACGAAACCACTGGAAACGTCGACCACCTTGTTGAGGTGTTTTGATATCGAAGAAGAAGCTCATTATCAGATATGCCAAGGCAGCAAGGTACAAGGGAGATGCGAGTAAAGTCATCAACAATACGGAGCCGACGCCTTGTCCAAGGAAGAACATCGAACAGTAGATCCAAACCAATAGAATCTGGAGAATTTTGATAGCTAAAATAGACAAAAGGCTAACTGAGAGCCACATTTTGTCAAAATTAGTCTTTAAGAACTGTAATATTTAGTTCGTGAAAGCGTTTGTGAACTGAATGTCAGCGACCAAAGACTTGGTAATTATACGAAATGGTTAATGACGTAAACAATTATAATTGATGACGTTTTGTCAATCAGGCGCGCGATTGGCTGATGTGCGAATACGTCATAGAATAATTAAGGATTCGAATCACGTGATTCATTAGGCGATAATTAATTAAACTGTGTAAAGGACAACTTCCGATTGGCTGATGTGCGAATACGTCATAGAATAATTAATGATTCGAATCATGGACACTTGACATGATCGTTTTGATGTTCTATTTTTTTTTCTTTTTCGAAAACTTATAACATAATAGCATATGTAACTACTAGTAATTGTTTAAGGGCCCACAGTAATTGGCGAAAGCTGTTGTGGTGTCCCCGCCATTCAATTCACTATTTCTTGTTTTCATTTTTTCCCTCCAAGTTACCAGTCTACCAAACTGATCACTGATTTTGTTTTTAAAAGGCGAAGTTAAATAAAATAAAATTAAAATAAAATTAAAATGTGATTCATTAGGCAATTATTAATTAAATTTTGTAAATTAACTTCCGGTAGTGGAATACGCGCTGTTAAGCGACTATTCCTTCTGTCGATAACTTTTTTCTAGAAAAATATTTGTCTTGAAAAAGAAAAAAATCACCAAAAATCATAGAAACGAAACCAGGTTATATTAACACATATCGAAGAAAACAATTTTTTCTTACTCAATTATTGATTGCATGACTTGCATGGTGATCGCGAAAATGGAGTTTTCTAGAAGACCAAATTAATAAAGCCAAAATATTCGTCTCGCAATGTTCAACTTATTTTCCTCGCTCTCTTGCAGATATCTCCAGTGTTTAAAACAGAATAATAAACATCGAAAAGCATTCTGCTAAACGATAATCACATTCAGTTTTATAATAGAACATTTTTTCTCCGTTTCATGGATTTTTATGACGTCAAAACTCCAAGTCAATTGCTCGTTTATCAATGGTACTTCAAAGTTTATTTTCAAATTTCTTTCCTTATTTGGTTCATTTATTTTCATTAAGTTTCTTCAACCTTCAGAGACTCCAAACTTCATCATAAACTACAAAAAAATATCAATTCGTTCAAAATAAAAATAACAGATTTTGCCAGAATCGGCGCGATATGTTGAATTTGTTCTATGATGAGAAAATATTCTCGCCGCTCGACTGCGGGCATGGGCTCTAGAAACTGCTAATTAGCTGTTTACTATCCACATCCCTGACATTGAATGATTACGTTTGACCCCCTCTAGGACTAATGCGAATATCAACCACCATTTACTGATCGTGGATGGTCGCTACGAATGTTGCTAGGTGACCAATAATCTAGAAATATAAATTTATACTCAAAAACTCATTATAAGTTCAAAACTCAGCTAATAAACACGTATACTCGCGACTGGTTGCTCAGAAAATGAAGATTTTCTGAGCCGTCCTTTTGGTTCCAAAGTCTTCTTGTGTAAGTACACCAAGATTGAATTCTGATACTTTTTTTCGTTGTTAAACGCGTGAGAATGAGTTGTGCTCGGGTTTCTATGCGTGACTATTTATAGATTTAGTATTTTTTAAGCAAGATTGAAGAAAAATGCTCTACCTTAAAGAAAGGCAACCGCTGTATTGTTGTATTGGTGATAAGTTCGATTCGTTATCATTCATCATTGATTGATGGAAATTATTAATCTTCATAGCTGAAAATAATCAGTATTTTGTAGATAAATCAAGGTTAAACTGGCTACCAATCCCAGTGGTATTTTAGTTTCTCCTACAAATTTTCCTCCTAAAGATCGCTGCTGTCACAAGAACAGCCGTAAAGTCAATGACACTATTTCAAACTCATGTGGAATCATAGCAAAAACATTTTATCCTCACCAGACACATAAAATCAGTTCTTAAAACTTCTAAACTGTTTTCAAATATAAATGTATAAGATTGGAAATTTAGAATATCAAATTATCATTATTTTTTTAATATTTAAAAATATTTAACTCGAAAAGTATTCTATATCGTCTATGTATTTAGTGATAGTTATTTCATATCATTGGACTCAGTGGACATTGGACTGTTGATTGAACGGATATCACTATTGCTTATATTTGAGCCCAACCTCTGCACATATATCAGTGGCAAGTCGAGGTGCTCGATCAAGTTGAGTGTCAAGTAGTTTCTGATATTGACTTTGCTTTGTTTTTTTTTTTTTGTTTTTTTCGAAGAGGGCGGCTTTGCGGAAAGCGAAAGAAACGAGAAATAATCTTAGTTCGTATGATTTCACAGGTAAATTATTGTAAATTATATATTTGTTAATGAAGAATCTTTAAATCACCAGCTTCACAAGGATTTTATTTTTTTGCAGTGAGAGAAAACAACATTGAAAACTACTTATTTTCTTTCTTTCTATATAATTAAAATAAAATAAAACAGCTCTTCCCGCGCTCCATCCAATAATTTAGTACTTAGGAAATACCGAAAGCACTCAAGGAGTGTAAGAGGTACTCTGCATCTACTTTAAATCTCATGAGTGCTTTCGTCACTTCCTGCATTCAAAATTGATTGCTGAAGGGAGCAAGGAGAAAGCAGTTATATTTCAAAGAAAAGACTAATGATAGTCCTTTGAATGATTGCGTATTGAAACTTGTAGTAGTAAAATATCTGGCTGTCACCACCGTGAGTTCTACGGATCGATCGGGTCTCTGCGATTTCTGCAGCCGCCAGTTGTGCATGAAAAGTTAATTTCCAGTTTTCTGGCTTTCCTCTCGAAAATCAACGTTAGATATTACCATCTTGAATGATTCCTCGTTATCCATCGTGAAATAAAGTTTTTATTAAGAGAAAGAAAGAGAAGAGAAGAGAAGAGAAGAGAAGAGAAGAGAAGAGAAGAGAGAAAAGCACGCACAATGCAAATGGAAAACTAGACATAAACCAGTCTTTCATTTTCTCTCTCTCATATAGCCAACCACCACACAGCTTCAATGGAAGTCCATCACCTCTTAATAGCAATTCTATCTATCATGACCAGTGTTGCCAAATGTTGTTCAATCACCGGCATCAGTACTGTTACCAGCCACCGCCTGCTCGGCTACGCGTACAGGAATACATCCGGGGTAGAATTATCATCGTGTGTGTCTCTGTGCAAGAGTGATACGTACTGCGTCAGTGTCAATTATGATTTTGTCTATCAATGGTGTGAACTCAACGAAAAGAATGCTGTTATGGCTCCAGGGAACTTAAAGCATTGGCCGGCCAACTTCTTCGTGTATCTTGAACGCCTTCCTGGAAATAACCCATGTTTGTTTATTTCATGTCAAAATGGTGGGGTATGTGAATTTGACAAGGAAAACTTAAAGATATGGTGTCGCTGTAGAAACGGGTACAGAGGGCGACGATGTGAAGGTAAGAATTAAGTTTGTTTTTATTATGCTCTGCGACCAACCAACCAACCAACCAACCAACCAACCAACCAACCAATTTGCAACCAACCAACCAACCAACCAACCAACCAACCAACCAACCAACCAACCAACCAACCAACCAACCAACCAACCAACCAACCAACCAACCAACCAACCAACCAACCAACCAATCAACCAACCAACCAACCAACCAACCAACCAACCAACCAACCAACCACCCAACCAACCACCCACCCACCCACCCACCCACCAACCAACCAACCAACCAACCAACCAACCAACCAACCAACCAACCAACCAACCACCCAACCACCCAACCAACCAACCACCCACCCACCAACCAACCAACCAACCAACCAACCAACCAACCAACCAACCAACCAACCAACCAACCAACCAACCAACCAACCAACCAACCAACCAACCAACCAACCAACTCAAACACGGTTAAACTCGGACAAAATTTCTTGTTTCCTTGATTCAAATCCATTTTTGTTTTAGTGTGTGGCAATAGTTCCATCGGCTTGCAGGATGGTCGAATACCAGATGTAAGCTTCACAGCATCGTCATCCAAAAGCACTAACTTACCCCATATGGCGCGGCTGGACGGACCCAAATCATGGATGCCACTGAACAGTGACACAGACAAATACCTTCAAATTGATCTTGCTCCACATCGTTATGTCATCGGCCAGATAACTGTTAAGGGCGATAGAGACAGTTTAACTTCATTATCTTATAAAGTCAAGTACAAGGACAGTAACGGAAACTGGAAAACAGTTGGGAAAAAGGTTTCTGGGTCATTCGCAGAAAGAGTGAGTCCTATCTTAATTAATGTGGCTAATGCAATTTAGGCGAGGTTAAACTAGAGGCAATTGCTTGCCCCTTGGATCCCAGTAGCAGAGTCTTGTGCAAGCGGTGGTCAGCGGTTGTTGTGTGTGCGGGGGTCACCCCGAGCTGTGCAGGGGCCAGCAGCGATACACCAGTCGAAAACAAAAACAATTTTTGTAACGGATACTGGTAAGCAATGACATGATCCTTATGGGAATGACATGTTGTCTGAAACGTAAAAAAATATTGCCCAACCTTTGCAATAGAACTCATCGGCTTGGGTATAATGTTGTCCCATTTCAGACCACGTGTCATTCCCTATTATAAAATAACTAAGATATAACGCGCGCTCTGATTGGTCACTTACCGTTTAATATAACTCAACATAGATCGTGAGGAAATGACGTCAGCAAAGCAAGCTGATGTTTTTATTACTTCTCTTGAGTTAATTGCGCGTTATATCTTAGTTATTTTATAAAAGAGATAGAAAACTCGTCTTGCTTTTGCTATGTTGAGTTATATTAGCACTTGGGAAATTGCTTGAGCCCTCGAGAAGTGCAGAGAAGCACTCGCCTTCGGCTCGTGCTTCTCTGCACTTCTCTCGGGCTCGCGCAATTTCCCGCGTGCTAATATAACTCAACATAGCACGCGCGCTCGTTTTTTATCTCTTCAGAGTATCATTTTATTGTTTAACGGTTGCGCATGAGAAGATACTTGAATATGGATACAACTGAAACAAAGAATCTTATTCTCAAGAGAATGACACATGGTCTGAAATGAGACAACATTACCCCAATGAGGTCTATACAGTAAAAAGCCGCATATAAGAACCTAGTGATTAAGAACCTGTTAGGCTAAGAATTTCCATCATAGTTTTATGCATATTTTATACAAACAGTAGATTGTACCAGTATCCTATCAGAAACAAGCATCTTTTCTTCCTAATGAAGATAAGAATCCTTTTTATGACCCAACATATCCTGATTTCCCAGTAAACACCAATTATATAAAAACCTGTCTAGTCTAGGCTAACTTGGAAAAATGCAGGTTCTTATATGCGGGTTTTTACTGTAAGCCTCACACTGAAGCCTTTGTGACAAGCAAAGCACATCTCAACAATACACTAGCGTGTAATCAAAAGAGCAGATATTAGAGTTACACTCCATTGCCTTCAAACAATTGTTTCAAGTCGTGCCATTTGGGTCAGTTTATATGTATTAACTATACTGTTGACGCAAATGCCTTGACTTGAAACAATTAATTGTTTGAAGGCAATGAAGTGTATCTGATATCTGCTATTGGGGTAATCAATCAAAGCTCCTTCATTTATGCATGGGGCCTTTGTCACCAATAAGTCGTAAACCATTCTGCGTTCAGAACTTTTATTCATTATTTATTTTCCAGGTGTTTCCGGGGGCCCTTGCGTACTCTGTACTCGCGGTGACCAGCACGATCGATCCACCAATCACATCAACGGTTATGAGAATACTCCCCCAAGAGTCAAATTCTGCTTACAGATTAGAACTGTATGGTTGTCGTTTGGTTCAATAAACTATATATACTACTGGTGATCTAGTACAGACGATTTCACTTAAAACGGATTAATATTCTTATGGTACGGACGCGTAACCTTGACAACGCCTGGTCCATTCTGATTGGATGGTAAAATAAATTTCGCGCGCTTTAAATTGGCTCCGCTGAAATAATGCGCGTAACTTTCATCAATTTACAATTTGAAAATTTGACACATGCAGCACTGTCCCAGTAGTATTTTTATAGTGGGAAAGCGCAGCTGGTAACTTATCTAGCTTTTTTGCGCATTTTTATAGCTTACCTTTACTGAGTTTGTTGTCATATGCGTGCGATAGCTTATTTAAGTCTCCCACTGTACCCTGATTTGTTCTGAAATCATGCAAGGAAAGTACAGTCGCTAGCTCTCTTGCATACTCATGTATAGGATTAATCTAAGAATCTAAAAGTTTGTACATTGAAGAGAGTTGTCATTATTGATCAAAGAGTTTTGATAACCAAGTAAACTTCCAGATCCTTCTACGAGTCTATACCAAGCATGCAGGCAGTCAACGTAGATACACACTGTTATGTTATGGGTTTTATTAGTCACATACATACCTTTGCGTTTTGAGCGCAGTTTACAACACACATCTCATTCATTCAATAAAACTGATATCCAAAACCATTGAAAACGAATAACTAATTACAATCAATTATATACAGAGGTAAATACTAAACAAAGACCGAAATAAATAAGCCAGGAGCTCTACACTGGAAGGTGATTCAATTGTTTTTGATAAATGCATTTAACGATCAGTGCTTCGTCGACTAGCAGCGCTTCCTGTTCGGGACGACCCGCGGGATCCTGTGGATTCTGGTCTACGCGAGGTTCTGTCGCGGGCGCTACTGGTTGGAGAAATGCCTATAAGAAACAAAGGACAAATCATGAGTAAACGAAGATTTTTTAATTCGTTTTTTGATTGGCTACTGATTAACCAATCAGAAAGTAAAATTCTTTACAGTTGCGGTTATGATGAGTATCTTCTCACCTGGTTTAGGGCTAGCAGAGCCAGTGATTGATAAACCAGTAACATTGACGGTACCAACACCACGACGACTACCAACAGAAATATCAGACCTGAAAAATCAAGAAGGAATAAGATAACCTGGTTAGTAGATGAATAGGGTTACACTTCCCTAGTGCATAAAATAGGAAGAGAGAGAAAGAGAAAGAGAGGGAGGGAGGGAGGGAGGAGGCAAGCAAGCCAAGGAGGAAAGCAAGAAGCCAAGGAGGAAAGCAAGAAGCCAAGGAGGAAAGCAAGAAGCCAAGGAGGAAAGCAAGAAGCCAAGGAGGAAAGCAAGAAGCCAAGGAGGAAAGCAAGAAGGCAAGGAGGAAAGCAAGAAGGCAAGGAGGAAAGTAAGAAGGCAAGGAGGAAAGCAAGAAGGCAAGGAGGAAAGCAAGAAGGCAAGGAGGAAAGTAAGAAGGCAAGGAGGAAAGCAAGAAGGCAAGGAGGAAAGTAAGAAGGCAAGGAGGAAAGCAAGAAGGCAAGGAGGAAAGTAAGAAGGCAAGGAGGAAAGTAAGAAGGCAAGGAGGAAAGCAAGAAGGCAAGGAGGAAAGCAAGAAGGCAAGGAGGAAAGCAAGAAGGCAAGGAGGAAAGTAAGAAGGCAAGGAGGAAAGCAAGAAGGCAAGGAGGAAAGCAAGAAGGCAAGGAGGAAAGCAAGAAGGCAAGGAGGAAAGCAAGAAGGCAAGGAGGAAAGCAAGAAGGCAAGGAGGAAAGTAAGAAGGCAAGGAGGAAAGCAAGAAGGCAAGGAGGAAAGCAAGAAGCCAAAGAGGAAAGTAAGAAGGCAAGGAGGAAAGCAAGAAGGCAAGGAGGAAAGCAAGAAGGCAAGGAGGAAAGTAAGAAGGCAAGGAGGAAAGTAAGAAGGCAAGGAGGAAAGTAAGAAGGCAAGGAGGAAAGCAAGAAGGCAAGGAGGAAAGCAAGAAGGCAAGGAGGAAAGCAAGAAGGCAAGGAGGAAAGTAAGAAGGCAAGGAGGAAAGCAAGAAGGCAAGGAGGAAAGCAAGAAGGCAAGGAGGAAAGCAAGAAGGCAAGGAGGAAAGCAAGAAGCCAAGGAGGAAAGTAAGAAGGCAAGGAGGAAAGTAAGAAGGCAAGGAGGAAAGTAAGAAGCCAAGGAGGAAAGCAAGAAGGCAAGGAGGAAAGCAAGAAGGCAAGGAGGAAAGTAAGAAGGCAAGGAGGAAAGCAAGAAGCCAAGGAGGAAAGTAAGAAGGCAAGGAGGAAAGTAAGAAGGCAAGGAGGAAAGTAAGAAGGCAAGGAGGAAAGCAAGAAGCCAAGGAGGAAAGCAAGAAGGCAAGGAGGAAAGTAAGAAGGCAAGGAGGAAAGCAAGAAGCCAAGGAGGAAAGCAAGAAGGCAAGGAGGAAAGTAAGAAGGCAAGGAGGAAAGCAAGAAGGCAAGGAGGAAAGTACGAAGGCAAGGAGGAAAGTAAGAAGGCAAGGAGGAAAGCAAGAAGGCAAGGAAAAGAGGGAAGGAGAAAAAAAGGGAGGGAGGAAAAATGGATAAAGGGAAGGACCATAGCGACATTGACCACTTTACACTAGATTATATACTCATGCAGCTAGAGATATGACTACCCTGACTCCAAACATCCATTACAGACGTATTATATACCTTGCTGATGATAGAGACCCCGATGATCTCGAGCTCCTTGAAGAATCAGCACGTGATGTACCAGGGCCAGGCGAGGGAGGCATAGGTAATCCAGCCTGACTAAAGTACATCTGTACACTAGGCGTTAACTCTGCATTATTGTGCAATACTTCACCCATTTGCTTCATTACACGAGAGTTAAAATCCCTCATCTCTCGTAGGTCCATATCTTTCTCCTCGTGTAGTTCACCGCGTGATTTCTTAGCACTGCGCACGTCTCGCGCCATCTTAGATATTTGCCTTGCAGCACGATCCTTCTTGGTCTTCTGATCATCTAATTCTTTCTGAAGATTGTTCGTTCTAGTTTGTTTTTCGTCGATTACTTCAACAAGAGTTCGTTCATCAGTCTCTAGTTTGTCGAACGTTGTCTGCATGGCAGCTAGGTCTTCTTGTAGTTCTCGTATCTGTCGTCGTTTGTATTTATATTTATCCATTACTGCACGCATTTGTTCTTCTAGACGTTGTTTCTCCTCGAATTCTTCACTCGATTCATTGACCTTGTTGAAGCTTTTCCTGTACGTCTCGTTACGGTTGTTCATTAGTCGAAGAGTATTTTCCAAAGCCCTGAAATTAGAAAAAGAAATATTCTTATCTTATCAAACATAATAGTGCGCAGTTTACAGTAAAAATGTCCTACACAGCAATCCTATTCTGTTTTATGACACTGAATGTAAAGGCCGGTCTACACGAGCAATTTTTGCAGCGATTTCGTTTTGTGGTAATTTTTGAAGATATAATACATTTTGTCTTATGCTTCTAAAGAGACATTTGTCCAGGTAATTATGGTGTCTAGAATAAAACTTCACAAGTTTTAAAAGATTTTAAGTAATACAGTCAACGACGTTTAAAAATGACAGCAGCTGACAGTCGAACGGATTAAAAAATGTTACTCTTGTAGTTAGTGTTTTCTTACCTGATTTCTTTCTCGGCTTTTCTTATTTTAGCATCCAGTTCATCTCCCGTTCTCTGCAACTCTTCTTTCTCTTGTGCTGCCTTAATGACATAATAGGCCTGGGATCTTTCTTCTTCTCCTTCGGGTGGTGCCATGGATACCATCAAGATCTCGTATCTGTGTTAATCAATAGGTAAACATTTAAGTTTATCTACGATATTCCTCAAGTAAACATGTTATCGGATGAATTTATGAGTCGCTTATCAATTCAGTCTTGTTGTTGCAAATGGTACTTTGGTACAACTAGATTGTAGATGGGTGATAGACCTAAAAGCAGAGAGACAAGGGTAGATGGGGCTGTTGGTAGGCCAGTGAAGTGTGACACAACCCACTGGTCTGTGCATGACCACAGGAAAAGAGCTACAGATACGGATATGACGGTTGATGAAGTATGCAACTGGTATTGAGGTAGACCCCATTGAGCACAGGGTTATGCATGACCACAGAGGAAAAGAGCTACAGATGTAGATATGACTGTTGATGAAGTATGCAGCTGGTACTGATGCGTGGAGTTTGTTGCAATACAAGTACGACAAATACACTAGTGGGGATTTCTTCCTTGACAACAAATAAAAATTTACCTTTTTCGAAGTTTTTCAATCTTGGAGATTCTTTCTTGAAGTTCAGCACTGCAACGAGAGAAAACATGATTAAAGCTCACAAACTTGTTTGCGTTTTTTCCATCTTTTAGGGATTGGCGGCGTGGAATGGAAATATATAAATGGGTGGAAAGTGGGACGAACGGACGATGATAGAGACCTTTTTTATGACCTTAGACAATTATTCATAGGTCTCTATCATTGCAAGCTCACCGTTCGTCTCGCTTCGATGCAAAGGTATGGCAACCTTTCAGGATGGCGCAGGGAACTGTGAAGGGAACTATTGTAGTATTTACCTGACAGTCTGTCGTTCTTCTTCAGCTGCTTTGATTTGAGCTCTCAACATGTCTTTATGGATAGAAATCTCATGACGACGTTCTTTCATCGACTGCAAGAAAGAAACAAGCGGTTCAGCGGGAATATTCTAATAACAAAACTACTGACTGAATGACATCTTTCTGCTTATTTGCTGGTTAAAGCAGTTTTCGTATGATTATGAAAAACTTACGGCACGGACCGCTCCTTGCCGTGACCGTGTCAGTGCCGCAGTGTCGTGTATGAAAACATTCGAAATTCCGTAACCGTGCCTTGCTACACTCAGTCATACTTAATCTGCTCAATGCCAGGATTTGGGTAAGGCTAACATGTTGTTAGAGCACTAGAATACACTCTTAACCTTACCGTTTCAAGCTGTAGTTTTCTTGATTCTAGACTGTACACGTGGTCAGCCTTCTTACTCAGCGTGGTACGAAGTCTTTTGATTTCTAGTTTCAAGATATTCTCATCAACCATAAGTTCCTGCAAAGGAGCCGAAATAAATAAAATCAGTCAAGATATCAGTTTAGGTTGGGTTGGTGGTACAATAGCAAAAACAATATATGGGATACAGCTATTTCAAAATAAGGTGAAGGGGTGAACGGCGATTGGCAATTGGTGATTAGCGGTTTACAATAATCAAGTAAAATGAGACCTTTTCAATTGAAAATTCACACGATGAACAAGCCCTACTTCTCGCCATCTAACTAAAGGTCTTTACAGAATGGTGCAGACATTGTTTAGGTATGAATATGAAGAAATTCCGTTACTGTCCTACAGTTCCTTTAGGTCGCGCAATCGCCAATCGCAGATCGCCATTCGCCCTTTCAACCATTTTTTGAAGTACACGCAAAAAACAAGTGGCATAGTTTTGTCTCTGGCAGGTACATACAAAAATACTATAAGGTTTTCAAATTTGATTAAATAAAGACCCCTTGGGTCAAAATGATGAAACTTATTAACATTAAATAAGATTTCAATCCTCATATCAAGAGAAGAGAATTCTTTCGTTCTGACCTCCACATTGGGCATTAATGCAAGGGGTCTATCATGTGTGCTAACTCCAAAATAAAAGATTAAATCATCTAGTGCTCCATCGTTTATGTGAAGGAAGAAAAATGAGCAAAACGCACCTGTTTTGAACTAATGATCTTTTTGCGCTCTCTTTCGGCGCTATCATTGTGAAGGTTTAATTCATCTGTTGATGGAAGGAAAAACTAAATTAATTTAGCAATAATTTCATGCGACTCTCTTTTACCCTGAAGGTCATAAACAGTAATGAAAGGTCACCGTTGTCAAGTGACTCAACAGGAAAATTAAAGAGTCTTTCTAGGAGTAGCATGGACATGGAGAGAGTGTTCAGTACCTACCTATTTTAGTGGTTAGGGTGCTCAGTTCTTCTTTTCCTTTAGCAAGGTCACGTTTAGCACGTCTTAAATCATCCTGAAGAATACAGACAGAGCTGAAGTTAATAACAACTTTCTGGTACAGGATCATACTGGCTGAGAAACTACAATAAGGGCTCAAAAAGATTGATCTATATATATATGACCATGGGTACTCCATTGAGTAAAGCCAATCTGTCATCTAGAAGACTGTTAGGGTATTGATAAGACGATAAAGCATGCGTCTTTTTGAATCAAAAACGGAAACATCTCGCTCTCATTAAGAAAAATAAAAAATAAGAATAAAGTAAAAAAAATGACTGTGTAACAGAATTATGTATGAAACTTCTCCACCGGGTCCTAAGGTCATTTCCATGACCAACTAAACTCATCCACCCATCCTGTCATTGCGAGAACATCCGGGTAGCAATCTAGGTGTAGTTGTGTTTAATAGTGTGACTTACGCCAAGATTCTTCATCTGAGAGGACAACACCGAGTGTGTAGAATTGTGTTCATCCATTTGTTCATTCAGTTCCTACGAAGCAGAAAAGAAGTAACGTTTAGATATAAACCTATTATATCCTTAGTTATGTAGCTCTAGTCCCGTAACTACCTGTATCTTAGCCTCCAGTTGTAGTTTTTCTTCATTACTTCGTTCACCTTGAAGTCTGTTTATCTTACGTTCGAGTTGTTGAAGCTGGAAATCCTGAGGGAAAGAAAAATAGATTATTACAATAATTGAACGAAGATTATACCGTAAATCACTTGAATGAATGATGCATGACAGGGATCTTGATCAGACAGCTCTTGATCACTACAAAATCCATATGGAGGAGTCTGATGAAGAGAGTTCTGGAGATTGGATTCGATCTAGCCGAACCCCCAGCCTCGTCACGCAGGCTAGCCTCCCCCCACTAAACCGACAAGTCTGGAAGTCTTCCCAATTGATATTAGTTTACCAAGTGAACTAGCTTTCCAGAGCCCCAACCAAATATCGTTTTGGGAAATTTAGTATTGCACACAATCTTCATACCTGCATGTAAATAATTTCTTGCTGTTTGAGCGACTCTTGGTCGAGTTTATGCAGCTTACTGCTGAGGTTACGACTGGCAGCTCTTGAACCCTACAAAATCAAAGACTCAACAGTCATACTCAGGTCTATATAGGTCACCTGATTACACTCAGACACATAGGTACAACCTTAGGTGTGACATGTCGTAACAATGAAATGGTTTCCACAGCCGGTGCATGGTTACAGCTATGATAACATAAGTTATGGCTACAGTACGGCTACCCTCTAGTCCATACGTTTACATATAAACGTTGCAAGAGTATTATAAAGTTCCATGCCTGGGCTATTGCGCGCAATTCTTGCAGAAATTGAATGTCCATAATAGATTATTTTTGCTTTGGGCGGGTGGGCATTTTCCTATTTCAGACCAGTTGTCATTCCGTTTCTTTATTCAACGTTAACGCTCGATAAAGTACATGAATATAGGTTGAACTCAAATAAAAGATCTTATTCTGAAACCATTGGGGTTAAAGTACTAGAAAAGCAAATGGTATGCGACCCCCCCCCCCCTTCCCCCTTCTCCACCTATTCAGTTAGCAGTTGTGATACCGCATGTGGAAACATGGTGATCACATCCATATATATACCTGTATTTCTGCAGAGGTATTTTTCTCCAGGACTTTGCTCCTGTGTAGTTCTTCAGTCTTCTTGAACTGAGTTTCACGAAGTCTGGTTAGAAGTTGTTCTATAGTGTGTATTTTGGCTTCTTCATCTTTAAGCAGAACATCCATCATCTGCGCTCTCTCCTCTGCTGATAACGTTTCATCAGAAGCTATCTTGAGTTGTTCGATAAGGTCATTGCGTTCTGTTTGGGCTTTCTCTAGCCTGATGAAAAAAATGTATTATGTTACTAACGTGCGCAAACATTAAAAGCGAGGTGTAACTCACGCGTAAAAGAAATAAAATAGAGGGAACCATACGGTACATATTTGCACCAAACACGGTCACTGATTTATTTTAGAGCAGTTTTTGTATGACTGCGAAAAGCTCGCGGCACGAACACGGTCGTGACATGGCAAGGCATTACCACCAGACCAATCACATTGCAAGAGAATTAACTCTCCATCAAATGCCCGAAAAACGTCATTTATACGAAGCGGACATGACTTTTCACAGTCATACAAAAACTCGTGTTCCGAGGTACGCGCTTTTTGAGTTATGCGCTCGGCACACCCATTTTGCTGAGACAACGCCCCTTTTTGACATCTGTGCATAACTTGCTGACATATCAACAGGCTAGGGTGAATAATGAAAATCCTATTAGGATGATGAAGACCCCTCAGTACCTTTCCAGTCTGGCAAGAGCTTCCTTTTTCAGTAAAACAGCTTTTTGTCGTGTAGCATCCAAGTCTTTAGCGGTCCTGTCTACTGTGTATTTCAGAGAATTTAGCTAAAGATGGAAAAAAACAGAATGTTTTTACAGTTAGCTGTAGTAAAAATTGCTATTTCACTAGTGTTCTTCAAGCTGCCAGTGATTTTGTTTCTATTTCAAACTTACTGACGATAATAGAAAATGTACATGCATCACTGCGTGCAGTTAAGGCACTTACACACAGTGCAACATTGTTATAAATCATTGCGATTTTGAGCTGCCAATACCGGTTTATATTTATTGCTAGTTGTGGGAAAAAAATATTCCGTATTGGTCGTAGTCACGAAGTGATGAAGGCCAATATGGAATATATTTTCTTCCAACGCCGTCAATATGACCCGTATTGGCGACTGAAAAAAATATTGCAATAAGTTTTGTATCGCGATTCTCCTGTCGCGCGGTAATTCTGAGCCGACAATACGGGTTTATATTGGCGGCTCTCTCCCGACCACACATATAGGAGAATTGCGATACTCTGCAAGATTGCAGGCAATTTGCTGAAGTAGCTATAGGACTGTTTTCTTTTTCATGCCGTTGAAATGTCTGAATTTGCAGGATATTGAGAATTGCAGTTATCAAAATATTTATTACCTCATCTTGGAATTGTATTCTATTCTTCTCAGCATCTTGGTATTCCAGCCTTAGTTTAGCTGCATATCTCTCTGATGCACCTATCTTCTTTTCTTTCTCTTGGTTATTATCCAGTTCATTTTCCAGAAATTTCTAAAGAAAATTAAAATTTATAAAAATTGAAAATTGCATATTGAAGTTAAGTAGCTATTATAAGGAGTCAAAGTATCCAAGGTGCGCTAGTCCCTGGAGTCTCAGGATCTCTTCCTAGCAATAAACTTGAGCTCACATATGAGCAAATTTTGCTTGATGTCTCTGCAATAAATTTAGTGTTTCTCAACTGGGGGGTCAACTTACTTGCTTTTCAAGGATTTGCTGCTCCTTGTCTCGTACTTCAAGTTTTACTTCTGCAAGCCTCTAGATTTTTTCAAAAAAGAAGAAATTCAAGTTACTGAGCTATGCGTAAAATTATATACTTAGATATATTCATTTAATTTTGATTGAGTGGGACATTTTTTTCTTCTTACCACAGCAAGAATATCCATTTCTCTGTCTCGCTTCTGCATTTGCTCTATTGTGCTTTCCCATTGTTTCAATAGCTCTTGTCTATCACTATGAGCTTTACGGAACTCCTCTGCTGTCTTGTCCATTTCAATCTATATAATGCCATTTCATTTTAATTAATAATCAGTCAAATCTTAAATGTCACACAGTTAGCTGCACCAGTAGCGTAGTGAGGGGAGGCATGGGGGGCATGTGCCCCCTTCCCCCAAATTTTTTGGAATTCATGTTTGAATATATAAAAACGTTTGGTTTCTGTTTTTTGCTTTGCTTTTTTATACTGGGTGCCCCCCTCCCCCCACTTTCAAGGTCCTCACTACACCCCTGAACTGCACCAACATATGAATGATACACTAACCTGTGCAGTCATAGTATGAGTCAATTCATGTTCCAAAGCTTTGCGCTTCTTTGCAGCATCTTCTGTCATTCTTTCCATTCTCAAAGAAAGCTCCTGGTGATAGATGCAGTTACATAAAAAACAATAAGTTCAAGCAAATCTGCTACTAACAACTATATATTTTACAATAGACCATTTCCGAGATGCGTGAGCGCTTTAAAAAACATTGCAGGTGCAGACATGATCTCTAGGCATTTTCGGGCAGAGTCAATAGTTCAAGCTATCTTGCCGAAAATGCCTCCTTTTCATGTCTGCGCCTGTGATATTTTTGAAAGCAATCGCACATCTCGAAAATGGTCTATTAAGACTTAAAATATATTTCTTTCTAAAATATTTTTTACCTTGATTTTGCTTTCATCAGATCTAGTGTACTTTTGTAAAGTCAAAGAATCCTCATCCTTTCTGGCTGACTCTTCAAGCCATGCCTCTAAGGCCTTTTGGTCCCAGTTCATTTGAGATTTAAGGTCTTCAAGCTTTTGAGTGGTTCTAAATATGTTGTTCTGGTGATAAGATGTCATTTTATGAGGTTAATTACAAGTGTATTTTCTAAATCAGGTTGCCCCTGATAATACATAATAAGTGTATTCTGTTATTTAGTGAGGGCCGTAAGTTAGATAACCAAATAGGTTAATGCGCCACCCTCTTTAAATAAAGTTTATTGTATTGTATTGTAAGTTAATTACACACAGTGCCGTACCTCATACATATTTCTCCTTTCCTTCAGATCATTAATTTCATTGTTGATTCGTTTTGAATCATTTCTTAATCTGCCTTCTTCTCTTTCAGCTAAAAATAAATCATGATTTCATAAATCAATGATCACAATATTACGATACAATGATGATGATAATATGTGGGAAGTATTACAGGGGTTATGTGCAAGGTATTTTTACTTTTAATTTTGAGAGGATTAAAGGCCTACTCCAATAACAGGGCTTTAAATAATGGCTGGTAAGTCGCTAGTCCTATCATGACTGGCCAAATTGGTTTTAACTTGGTTATACCCATTTCTGATAAAATTCAAGATGAACTTTCACAGCAATGAAAGCAGTTACTTACCAACTTGGCGAAAATGATTCTCTGTTTCCATTTCTTTTTTCCTTGCATTTAGAATCTCCTATAGACAAATAGATAGAGATATAAATCAATGTAAGAGATACCATGGGGAAACCTAGAGGGTGGGGTGGGTCAGAGGTATTTAAAATCTGGAAAACTATTTGCTCCATCATTCAAATTTGTGACAGTAAAAGTTTTTGATTGATCAGGACAAAAACCAAAAACCTGGATGTCTTAATGTGTCAAGTTAACAGGAACAAAATAAAAAGTACTCTAAATAAGAATGTAAATATTTTGAATTCCTTGCTTACTTGAGTATGGTGGAGTTCTTGTTGGACATTTTTGAAGTGCTCACTCATAGCATACACCCTATCTTTATTCTCATCTATTTGATCCTTGAGTACAACAAGGTTCTTCTGGATTCCATCCACCTAAAATAAGATATTAAACAAGCTGTCAGAACACATGAGCTCTGACCTAGCATATTACAAGAATAAATTTCAAAATTGTAAGCTTACTAACTAGAATTGTAGCAAAGAAATGACATATTGAGTTAACTTTTTTTGGTAATACGATGCAGCTCGTAGTCTATATTAAACAACCTATGGTTAAATATATTTAACAAGAAATCTCATTTTAATTTACCTTAGATTCCAGTTGCTTGTTTTCGAGGTTTGCTACAGGCATTGCTATGCCTTCATCGAAGTTCATGTCACTCAAAACTTCGTCCATTTTGGATTTAAAAAGCGCTTCAAATAAACACTCTCGCTTCTTAAAATCCTTTAGAAATTTAAAATAAAATAAAGTGAACCCCCTTCTGTATTATGGTAGGGATTTAGAGAAATCAGTACAAAAAGGAAAGGAAAAAATGATTGTAAACAAGATGTCTTTCTGTCTTTCTTGTCTGAAAACTGTTTTTACTGAAGTTCAATCTTCGACTGTTGTTATGGAAACCATAGCAAAACAAGAGTTCCCGTATGAGTATGCGCCCGCTGTGTTCGTATCAGCAGTTCTAGTTCCTTATGTTACAGTCACGAAAAACATGTGGGGTGAAAGTTGGATTTTTTGTTTTCGATCTTGAAACAATAATATTTCATGTTTGTTGCGTTTTAACAGCTTAAATGCAAAGGATTGTGGATTTTTAAAAGCATATAGAGGAACAAAAATGCCGAGAGTAACGCGATCGAGCAGTAAGAAAGCCAAACTTCTTGAAAATAGTGAAATCAGTGAAGACAAAGCTTCAGAATGTAAGGAAGTTCCAGCAGATTCAGAAGATGCAAAAAGATCAATTGAGAATGATCACGATGTGAATAGTGAGACAGATGAAGACGAAGCACCGGAGAGCATTTCTCTGAGTGCAAGCAAAGAAGCAGCTATCGCGAAAATCCACGAAGAAAAAGAAACGGTGGACGCATTGAGAGAGAAAGAGAAACAACGAAGAAGAGAAAGAGATGAGATCCTTAAAGAGCAGAAAGAATCGCGCAAAGCTCGTGAACTCGCAAGACTACCAGATGAGATCTTAGAAAAGGTCGCACAGAAGCAGGAATCGGTTGCTAGGCAAAATAAAGAAATTAAGGGGGCTGATGCCATCACTTCAACACATGTCACGTTTGACAGTGAAGATGATGATGATGATGAAGAAGAGGATAACGAGGTACAAGAGCCAATCAGTGGAGAACCAAAAGGACTACAAGTAGTAGTTTTAAACCAAGCAAGTAAAAATAAAAAAAAAGTTCTTGATTCTGCTAGTGAGTTTCTTAAGAACCATTTCTATGGCAATAGGTTAAAAAGAGTTGGAACTTTGGATGATGAGAATCAAAAAAGAAAGCGTAGGAAGTTGGAGCCAGCAATCAAGTTTTCTAAGACTGCTGAGAAGCTATAGAGATTTTTATTTTGAGGAATAATCTTTGCCAGAAGAACCTGGTAAGACAATCAAGACCAAAAATGACATTTGCTTGACATTATATTACAAAAATGACATTACAGTGCATTGTGGGACTGTTTAAGGGACAAATGTCCAAGATGGTGTATATTTCATCTCCTAAACAGTCCCACAATGCAATGTAATGCCAACTAGACCCAGTTTTTTCCTCAACCTTTGAACATGTACAGCTAAGTGATTGCAACTGATGTTAAAAGTCAACATTTTCATTCACTGATCCTGCTTGGTCCTTAGCCATAAAGAAATGAAAAATTGATTGGTTTCAAGGAATGCAATTTCTGGTCAGATGAGAGCTTCCCAGAAGAGAGTAGTCAGTTTAGGAAAATGCTAAAAGAACTAATGATTATGATGTTTTTTTTAGAGGTAGGAAAGTTCTGGCCAGGGGTAAATAAAAAAAGGTTCGCATCAGGTACAGGAAGTCCACTTGAGGTCAAACATAAGTGAAATTTGTCATTTATTGAAATATGTTTTGATGTGAACATGCAAAAGAATGCTACAGTTGAACAAAACAATCAAGTACTGTGCAAATGCAGTGGAAGATAATCATAGCATGGACACACAATGCAAAGTTATCTGCCAGTGCTGGCAATGGGCCGGGGTTTTAGGGGTGTCACATGTTGCAACTTGCAATGGCACATGAAATTGGCTAAGCACAGTTACCAACTTCTATGTTTTCATTGGCTGAGAGCATCATGCTGTTGTAAGCAATGTTGCAGATGTGTTCACATGGTGAAACTTGTTGCGGGCAGCATAACAAAAGTAGAACTCATTGCTACTTCTGCGACATTGCCTGTAACTTTGCATGTCGTGCGGCAGTAGAGATACTCAGTGGGTGGCAGACTTTGCGAAAGTCTAGGACACATAGTGCCATCTCCCTGTTTTAGGCAATGTCTCATTGTGCGTCCGTGCCTTTAGTCTTCTTATAATAGCCCACTTTCAATATTCTGGTTGAGTGATCATGCACAAAGCAATTCAAGACCAGGCTCTGGGGAAACAATAATAATAATATATTCTTTTATTTCCCCTGAGCCTCATCTTGAATTGTTTTGTGCATGATCACTCATCCAGAATATCAAAAGTGGGCTATTATAGTTTCGAATGAGCAAAGAACTACAGACGTGGTATCAAGCTGACAATTTTATTTATTCACACACATCTTTTACAGTGTGGCTATCACTCTAAAAGTTAATAAAAAACTAAATAACACAGCTCAAAAACTAGGCTTTGAACTAAGCAAGAAATTAAAATTAAGTCAACCAATTCTATTACACTAACAGTTAGTGACAAGGCCCCATCATGAAGTAACATTTTAATTTTTGGTGCCAGATCAGTTACTTTTCCAGACAATGAAATTTCCGTGTTTACCATGTAGCATACATAGCTTTATTAAACTTGCTCTGGTTTCTGTTGTAGAAAAGTTTCCAAAGGAATCATGTGTGACACTTTACACCTTGTGAAACTTATCTCACAACACCATTCCACAAAATTTTTAGTTAAAATTTCACAACTGATTCCACTACTTTTACTAAGTGACTATTAGTTAACGTATCCCTCGAGGAGAGCAAAATCTTCTCAATGTTATTAACATAATTAATAATATAAGGATATTACAGAGGAAAATATATTACATGGATATGATTTACTTCATTTCACCCAAGATATTCACTTTAGTCTTTCAGGGTTCGTGCTACATCCCCATAGCATAATTCAAGGACTTTTTAAAGACTTTTCAAGGTATTTTGTTTGAAAAGGATATTGAAAAGGGTACTAGCTTGATAACATCAATGTAAAATGATGGAAAGTAGAATACCAACCTTGTCGTTCTTGGAACAATGTTACAATCAAATCAAAATAACAAGTGAATTGTGAACAGATGATCATAATAAACAAGGTATAATATTCAAGGGCTTTTCCAGGAGTTTTCAACACTTGAATTCCAGGATTTCAAGGAGTAGCACGAACCCTGTCTTTAGCCTCGCTCTACTCTCTTTAGTAACTATAATACAGTCTGTAAACACTCATTCTATGGTTTTCTTTCTATCGTGAGACCTTAAGGTCTGATTCAGATGCTGCTGTTATACACTTATGCATGTAGCGAATCAAAATTAATTTGGTGAGAGAGCTTAAATTTAGCATAGCAAATGCTAGGACTTACCCAATCATGCATTACAGAAGCAGAACCTGATTGAACATAGTGTTCTTCTAATGTGCCACATTATTGCATGGAATTATGCAATTAACTGGAAATATACCCTTTTCTCGAGAAGTTAATTACAAGTACAGTTTCTGAATTAATCATTGCAGTTTCCATTTGCTGCTCATGAGTAGAGCAATGGAACAGCCTTACAGTGCTTTGCAATCACACATGAAATCGTACAATTTGCTGTTGCGACGAAGTTGGTTTTGGTGAAAGTCAAACAATGCATTTCCACAACATTCCATATGCCACATGCCTTGATAACTTTGTGTTTTCCGACAATGTCATGGAAACACTTTGATTGGTTTCCTTTGATTGACTTCCACCAAAACTATATTTTGTCATGTCGGTGATTAGTGTATGTGATTGGAAAGCGCTGTAATTTTCTTGGTAGATTTCCTTACTTTACAGGTTAAATAAAGTAGCTCCTGAAAGCACTAGTTAGTCATAGACAACAAAATGAACTAAAAATATTGCGCTAAAATAATGTTCTGAATAACTATTATTTTACAGTTCTTAGTTTTGTCTTAATAAAGACTACAAGCTTAAGGCACAGAAGTACGAGCAGCAAAATTGTGCAACTGGTCTTGCAGCATTTTGGAAATGCAAGTTGCAGAGTCAATGCTGCTTGCATTATCACCCCAGGTGCAACAATTTTTGTTGTTGCAGAGAGTAGGAATAGCTACTCCTTTGTGCAACAAAGTTGCACTACAAAAACGTTATTGCCCATGGGGTGGTAATACGAGCAACATTCACACAGCAACTTGCAGTACAACAGTCGCACGACAAGTCATACTATTTTGTTGCTCGTATTTCTGTGCCTTAAGTCAATTTTGTTCTGGGATTACAGATTGCTTTTTGGTTGCTAATGAGAACAAAATTACTAGTAGAACATCAACTGTCATGCAGCTGGAGTTTTTAAGGCCGATTTACACAGTACAATTTTTGCTTGCAACAGTCGCATGCAATCTGCTTACCTCAGGCTTACAACATGAACTGCATTGTGTAAATCAACCCTACAACATGCAACAACTTTTTTTTCTTTTCGTACACAACAGTTGTGTATTTTGCCTTAAAAAAATTATTAACAGCACTCTGGCATTTTACTACCCTACCCTTAATAACCTTCAGATATATCATAGTGTCCTTGTTACAAAGCATCATGGGATAGCTTGGGGGAAATAAAATGCTTTTTGTGATGTGTTATTCTGTTGGGAATAAGATTGTTAAAGTTACATGCATCCATATTCACATACATGGATAGCCATTAAACAAAGAAATAATACTCTAGGGAATGACACATGGTCTGAAATGGAAAAACATTATGCCCAAGGTAAAAAGGACTATCGAGCCTAGCTTGTTCAATGCACTTTTTGCAACTCCATGTTTAATGATCTATTTATCATATGAATCCCAAAGTGACAATTATCACAAGGCTACCATTTTCCAACAAACTCTGAGAACATTTCATATAGAATTTAAGGGAATGTACTGTATTATACACTGTTTCGACCATAAAAGCATATACAGGGATTAGGACATTATAGACTAGCTTGGACACCCAATATATATCCATAACTTACAGTATAATTATATTCATTTATATATCACCTGCTTCAAAATAGGAAACTTCTAAGAGCAAGTGTACAAAACACTAAAACACTTTTCACTCTTAAATCTTGCTAACAATAAATACTAGTTAAAAGTTTAGACACCATTAGACACTTTGGATGATTCTATCAATTACTGTTTTTGCAGGCCATTGTTGGGCTAATATCTTAGTGGCAATAAAAACTGGTTACAGCATTGTACTCGCAAAAGTACGACCACATTTAATGTATTAGCAAATTGCTATACACAGGCCTTTGTATGATAGACTGACACATTTTGATGCGAAGCTGTCTGGTTTGCCTTAAAAGGCATGTAAAAGCTTTTGTTTGGCAGTAGAAAGTCCATGTATAGAAGTATGCGAATACATTAAATGTGGTCATACTTTTGCACGTCGTGCTGTAAATCCATGAGCAAGATAAAAATCTTTGAAAGTTTAAAAACTTTTGAATTCATATTTTTTTCAGTCTGCTACTGTATTACCATGTTAATATCCAACCAAATATAGCATAAATCAGGAATCTACATTTATAATGTGGCTTTTCTTCTCAGAAAGAGTCTAAAGACTAATTTAGGAATATTAGTCTCAACACACAAAACTGAACCAAAACAAGCCATAGTAACCACATTGAAATATTTATTTCCAGGAATGAAATTACTAAGGGGTGGATCCAAGTTGACCAAGGTGATCCCAATACCACCCCTCGCAAAACCTCCCCCCTCCCCTCATTGCGAGAAAGTATATATTAAGCTCCTAACAAAACAAAGGATTGTGTGAATTTAGAGGAAGAAAAATAAACCCAAGATGGAAAACTATACCTGTAGTCTCAATAAGTTAAGGATGGCACAAGTATTATTTGACATACCAATTTTCTGCCACTATTAATAGTGATTTGGCATTATTGACCTATTTCATAATGACATCAAATATACAGAACTAGCTCATACTTCAGTTTAAGGGGCAAAATTGCTCAAATTTCGTGAACATTTTGATAAATATTTTTTGTCTTTAAAGTGACACAATCAGTTATTATATTGTCATTTTCAGCTGATTTTTTCTCGTTTTGATTGACATCATTATGAAATAGGATCATTTACTCTCTAGGATGGTTGCTTTTGGCTCATAAGCTTCCAATACCTAGCAGTAAATAAAGTTTTGCCTTTGAGGCTTTTCGTCACAAAGCTTCCCATGACACTTCCATTTGGTAGCTGACTGACTCCATTATTTCGTCCTATTGGGACAACCATCATAGGCCGGGATAACTTGTGTTCTTTTAATTTCTTGTTTTCATTCAGTTGCTTGATGTTGAAAGCAACAACCTCTGTTGATGTATGTTATTAATTACAGATTAGTAGCACGAAAGAGGCTGCATGATATCCAACATAGAATGACTGACTGAGGGACCTGTTCAAGTGACACAAATTCCGAAAAAACGAGTTCTGCTGACAAAACCATTGGAACATTCAGAAAGAGCACCTTAAATTTAGTACTACTGCAGAGTTTTATCATTTTTTAAAAATGTAATTTGGAATATTTATTTTTTTCAAAACTCAAAATTTAAAGAATTTATGGATGGTGAGCATGGCTTGCTCACTAGCCATACTTTCTTTGTAAAAATCTTCATTTTCCAAAAAAATCATAAATATTTTGCATTACATTAAATTTTTAAAATGCTCAAACTTGCCAGAACTGCTAACTTTATGGTGCTCTTACAGAAAATGCTAATGATTTTATCAGCAGGGGTATTTTTTTGGGCTTTGTGTAACATGACCAGGTCCTTCAAAAGGACCTTGCCTTTTAAGTTAGAATATAAACAGTTTCAGAAATAACAGCTGGTCAATGGACAATAACGTCAGGCCAAAATTGGCAACTTGTCTTGTAATTGGTTGCCTGTCAAGGGGCGTAGTGAAGGGGAAGGGGGGGGGGGGGGGGGTACTAGGGTCCCTGCAAAATTATTTTGGTGTGATAAAATTATTTTACCTCCTTGAATTCCAGCGACATAACCTAACTTCATTTCATCTGTGTTGTTACAGTCACCAACAGCAAAAACATCATTCATCTCTTCCACCTGCAAGTACTTGTTCACCTTCAGGGTTCCTGTATTATGGTCCATCTTGTCAGACAATTTAGAGCGATATGCATCTGCATTCACCTTGAATCCAGTGCATCGTAAAACTAAATCTGCTTCAATAGATGTTCCCTTGTCGGTGGTTAGAGTAATGGGACCACTTACCCAAGGCTTCTGACCATCAAACTTTGCATTGGGGAACAAAGAAAAAATGAGTTAAAAAAAGACAAGTTAATTAATTTTCTATTTGATTAGATAGGGTTACAGTTAACATTCTTAGTATATTCTTACATTGAGTTCTTCCAATAGAACCTTTTCACCAAGCACAGTTGTAATCTTCATTGACTTCACTGCACTGTGGATCTTCTTCAAGAACTTGTCCGACATTCTTTCATCAATGAGTCTTTCTCTTGAATGAATTATTGTCACCTGTTTGTCTGGGTAATCGCAAGCAATTTCACCAGCCATCTCAACACCTACTGGACCTCCACCGATTACAACAATTTTTTTACTACTTTTGACCTACAAATTAAACGAAGCAGAAATCAAATTGAGTTATTGAATTTGTTATGAAATTTTTCATTCTGAGCCTAGCACTTTGAAGGCCATTGCAACAAGATTAAGATAATCCAGTTCTGGCTATTAGCTCACTATATGAAAGTTTCCTGTAGTACTGACCGACTAGAATATGTAAGGCCATGCATGGTTCAATTTCCATTAGGGACTCCGATCCCCCCCCCCCCCCCCCCAAGTGTATATAATATTATGTGGTACTATACCCCTTAGACCATCAACATCATTATTATAAATAATTAAGTGACATGTAGGTACATTATTATTATCATTATACCTCTTTTGCAAGGTCTTCATAAAGCTTTTGTGCATCATCCTTGGACATTCCAAGGGGTACTTTGCCTGTAAAATAAAAAATTACACTTTTAATGAGCATAGAAAAGAATATCTGAGCTGCTTATTTGAACAATGGTATCATTAATAGATTTCCAAGCTGCAGTTTCATGTTTGAAGCAGAGTTGTTATTGGTTCTCTTCCCTCTTTTCTTGGTTCTGCAGCCCTCTTTTCTTGGTTCTGCAGCCCTCTTTTTAAATTCCAACTTTTTTATTATTGATTTAATTATATCAATTTGTTATAATTAAACCAATCCATTAAAAAAAGGGAGCATAGGGTGGCATAGTGGTGAGAGTGCTCCTGTCAGCCTTGGTGTTGTATGAAACTAGAGCTGCTTGTTGGTTCTCCCTGTGCTTCGAGGGTTTTTATCTGGGTTTTCCAGTTATTCCTCCCTCAGCAAAAATCAACTTCTAAATTCCAATCAGAATCTAGTGGAAGAAGAGCCCCCCTAACTATTGAATCCACTGTCAATTCCCCATTTATTTATTCTATTTTTAGAACCGAATAGAGTTTTTGTGGATGCAATCAAAAGTAGGGTCAGTAGTGCCATCTTTGTATGCAAACATTTGATTGATGACCAGTAAAATTGAACAGTTCCACTGCATTAAAAAACTCAATGTAACTGTCATTTTAATATTTCTATTTTACCTGGAAAAGGATTTGATGATCCACAAGCAAAAATTAAATAGTCATATTGAATTTCCTGTCCATCAGAAAGGGTGACCTTCTTGAGCGACAAATGAACACTGACACACTTGGCTTTGATGAAAGTACCATGCTGAAGGGCATTCTCATATGGAATGAGTGTCTTTTTGATAAACGATGGTTCTACGACACCCCTCAAAGCAGCAATATTGTTGTGAAATGCATCTTTTGGGTCAATTAGAGTGACCTGGCAATATGAATCCAACTGGACTGCGGCATTTATACCACCAAATCCTCCACCCACGATGACTACGTGGCATTGGTACCTGGGTTTAGACGCTGATGTGCCCATTACATCACACCACTTAAACACCAAAGCCTACCTAGATGTGAATAAAGTACAACAAGTATACTCAATAAAAGTACTTCTAATACAGGTAAATATTTAGACCTATGCATGGGTGGCATGGTAGCGAGAGCGCTCACTTCTTGATCACTAATGTGACTAGAATCTCACCAGTCTCAATGTCATGTGAGTACTTGAGTTTGTTGGTTCTCTCCTGTGCTTCAAGGGTTTTTCTCTGGGTTTCTGGTTTTCCTCCCTCATCAAAAATCAGCTTCTAAATTCTAATTTGCTCTAGAAGAGCCTAGAGGAAAATTACTCTGTACAACTCTAATAACCCTAGCAAATTGTGAAGTTCATACAGTGAAGTGAGAAAACAGTGACATGAACTTATTGCCCATCAAATCACACTTGCTACTTAAATGCCAAAACCTACCTATATGGATAAAGTGCTTATTAGTGCTAAATTCTACTCATACAAGAAACCATAATTAAAGAGAAAACTGTGATGTAACCTCATTTGCTAACATGAGGTTGGCTAGCATGAATAATCAATAAATTATTAAAACTGATTTTATTTTATTTTATATAATGTGTCAGCCTGAATATATTAACAAGATCTCTGGCTTTAAGTAAACATTTTGAAAGTGTGATTGCATGTTTTGGAGAGTGGTATGTGGTAGTATTATCAAAAAAACAATGTTTTAAATGTGTGATATAGCATGTTTTGGGGAGTGTGATGGTATAGAAGCAACAATATATAGTGTTGTTTAAATTTGACCAATGCAACAATCATCATTGAGCTTGTGCAAAGAAAGAAAACAGTTCAAATTAAAATAAGGCCAATTAAAGCAGATTGATTGTTGTTTTTACCTATGGCAAGAATGATTAAAACTTTAAACTATTAAAGGATTCATTAAATGACTAAAGAATTCACAAAAGGAATCTTATCCAAAAGATTAAAACATTTTGTTTTTTAACACAGTTCTTACTCTCAATCAATCAGAATGTTTTGATTGTGTAGTAAAATACAATTGTTTTATCTCAAAAATACTCCTACCTAATAAAAACAAACTCTGTAAATTTGTAAAGTTCTAGGTTAATTGTGTTAATGCTTTATTTACCAAAAAAAGTTTATTATTATTATCTATTGTGGTTATTATTACCATACCTGGACAGCATGGCTTGAATCAAGTCCAAAATAGGAAATGTATTATGACTTTTTAGAGTTTGCACAAATGTGATAATAGCTGTTAGCAAAACTAGTTATCACTTCAATTTTCTCAAATATAAGATTTGCTACTCCAAATTCACGCTAATGCTTTTGTCATCTAAAGATAAATCAGTTTTGGTAGTTAATCTTGTGTAGTGTTTGTTCAAGGATATTGGGTATTACATTCAATGACATTTTTCACAACTCATTACCATTGAAAAGCCACAAAATATGTTACGTTGTGGAAAAAGAAAGAGTATGTGTGTATAAATTATGTATAGCAGTTTTGCAGATTTTTTTAGTGTGTAAGTATAGCGAGACAAATGGACAACATGTTTTATATTATGCAATACTTGTAGTTCTAGCCACCAAGGAATGTAATTATTTGGCACATCAAAAAGAATTTTGTTTGACAGGAACATTCTATGTACATTGCCTTTAACCTTCCTTGTTACTATAGAAACAAGGTGCAACTGAGCCTTAGAATATAAAATGGTTCAGAATTTGGGACCAATAAATTCTTAGAAATCTGATAACACAGTGCTTTAAATTTTAAAATATACTTATAATAATCAAAGAAAATACTCTCATCGTTTTGAATCTAATCTCAGAAAATCAAAGTTCGATATATGCTACTCGTATCTCACCCACGTCCACGCTCCACACGGTGAGATTTAAGGGCAGTTATTCATATCTCTTTGAGACTTTTTACCTCGAGCGAAATTCAAATACTTATGTGGGAAAAATGTTAGTGCAAGCATGATGGATATCAATCAGACTCGTAAATACTTTACAACCATGATCTAAAAATAGTCGGTAAAACTTATTGTCCATTAGAGGTCAAATATTAGCTCCTACAGTGCAAAGCTATATCGCTTTGAACTGGATCTCAAAGAATATATTTAACGTTTACTCGCAGCAGACGGCCCTCTTGTAGGTCGTGAAAAACAATATTTGTAGTTTGAGATAAGTGAGTTAAGCTTATATTTTAAAGTATTTTTTTATGGAATTTTTTTTGGGCGAGTGAATTCATATATAAACACTACACCGAAGTTCTTACTAAGATATTTAATATCATTGTACTTGGATCAGACCCAACGATCTTATCTGTTGACAAGCCCCTTCTTAGCATTACTTGGAAATCTTTCTATGAACCTCACGTAGTTTTAATAAGGAGAAAGACTTAAAGCTTACATCGATATTTAGATCTTCCATTCTGGTTGATTTTTTTCTCTCGCTTCGCGATCGATAATAACCGAATGCGAATGGAACGACTGGAAAAACTAAAGCTTCCAGACAAGATTTTTATGCTCTTATTTTCAATAAATAAAAATCCTGGATCTTGTGCACTAAACTTGAAATTAAAACCACGAAAAATAGATGGAAAAGTATTGAAATATCTGGAAAAATTCCCGCTTTTTCCCTTGGAAATCGCAACAAAATGACAAACTGGATTTTGTGAATTAAATTGTCGGCACAAGCAACACCCAAAAAAGATGTTGCAGGGCGAAGTCAAATATCAAAATCCCCAAAGAAAAAACAAATAACTTCATAAGAAAACCAGATGCGAAGAGTGCAAAGTAGAGAGTCTAGTTACTAGAGATTTTTGGGTAAACAAAACCAAGTTTCATGGGATCTGGCGTTTGCATCTCGGATGAACTTTTTACCTTCTCAACACAACCACTTCAGAGTCCTTCGAGTTTTAGAGCGAGAACAACTGACAATTTCGCGATACCCGGAGCATTAACCAACACCTTGGAGCCATGAATGAGTCCTCTACAATACTAGACTAAAGAATTTTGTTGTTATGGAAAAATGAGGAAGGAAAATCATTCAACCCTCGTGGCGTTGTAATCAAAAACCAATCTGACAGGCGGCCATTTAAGATGAGCTTTTGGCTCATCGTTTTTGTCTTGTTTTTGCTCTGAAATCTTAGAGTCTTCGAATAAAGGCAATCATCACTTGTAATTCTATGGATATAAAATGCTTACAGTCGTTTGCAGCCGTTTCCTTACCTGCGGGAGAGTACAATCCGGCAATCTTCCGGCGTGGCTCTCTTCTCTTTTGCTACACATAAAGTTTACACTCGCTCAGTCTCCTGCTCGCCAGCCATTCCACACACAGGGAGCCCAACTCAAACAACAGCGGCGGACGGACACCCGGACACCCACTAATTATACTTGGACACCCACTCACACTACGGACCCCTCGCTGTGACGGACACTTGTTGCTTTATTCCTGTGATATGCATTTTTTTTTTAAATGAAACCACTTGTATCCTTAATAAAAATACTTTCACTTTCTTCAAAAAAGTTAAAAAATTCAATTAAAACTGCTTATTTTTAACTAAAGAAAGAAAAAAGCTTTTTTTTGGTAACCGAAGACTGAATATAACTTTATTACAGTTCAGTGCCTCCATTTTGTTTATTTTTCATTATTTTTCACTTGCATTCTTTTACTAACTCTAAAAAAAGACACTATATCTTAAGGAAAAGATGGATATTTTCATCCAGATTAGATAAGGTGTATTGAAAATTTTAGAAAACTTTTTATCCTATTTTTCCTGATTTTTAGATGTTAGAAAAAAAGCCAATGAAAGCATACGCCTAAAAGAATAAGAGCCTGCTATGTATATGCTCAGTGGTCTTCCATATAACGCATGAGCAACATTGTTTCTCCAAATCCAAAATGGCGGACGAGCGAAGGTTTGAAGACACACAAATTTAAAAGCTGTTTTTCTCGAAGACTACTTATTATAATTGTAAGTTTTTCAATTTTTTGCATTTAAATGCGTAATGTTTGTTAGTTTCAGGAAATTGAGGCATATTATATAGTGTTTTTGTGTGTTTTGAGGCGTTTTTATTCGAGCGATAATCGTAGGGCCGTCACGATGAACGCTATTGCGCGCCAAATAACATTGTATTTGTTTGTCGTAAGTTATTAATTTTCTCCTTTTTACGCGACAAATATATTGAAAACAAGAACTTACAGCGGTTTCGAGGCTTGGATAACTTTCTTTTTACCAAAATTTTTGATTTTATTTTAAAATTTCCGAAAAACGTTTTCTTTTTTGCCCCAGGAAAATGGCGAACCTTTGATTGAATCGTGGGTTTGTTTACCGTCCTCTATCAATCTTTCGTATACGCCCACGCAAAGTCGGAGCTCTAATGCGATATTTAACTCAGAAAAACTACCATTCAGCAATTTTATTTGATTTATTATGATTTATCGTCAATTGTAGCGCAAATACCGTCATTCAAAGTTGTAGCGTATGATACGCGATTTTTATGCTTGTGTTTTTATCTGTGTAAAGACCGTATGGTTTTACCAAAACTGGATCCTAATTCATACCGTAGACTGACTCATAGGTTTCGGTCATATCCAAGTCTTTATTTTTTTGTGTGTAAGCTTATATGTCAACATTATTTCAAGGTTGCTTTTTCTTCAGGTTTACATAAATTTTATTTTTGGCTAGAACATTGCTGTTAAACTTGATTCTCTTAAAACTAGTAAAGTTCTTATTTTAAGGTCCCCAGATAAGAGATCTAAGATTCTTAGATTATAATCTCTTATCTGGGGACCTTAAAATACGAACTTTTTGCTAGTTTTAAGAGAATCAAGTTTAACAGTGCATAGGTTAGAACTATTTTGCATTTTAAAAAATGTGTTGTTTTTTAGAAGTTTCTTGAGCAAGAAAGAAATGACACTCAAGGAGTATTTCATTGTTTTTTTATGATTGAAAAAAAATATTTTCTGATATTGTTTTTATTTCCGAGTATACATATTCTCAAGTTATAGAGTGATATGATATGGAAAGCCAATGAATAAAAAAAATATCAGACACATTTAGGGTTAATAATATAACAAAATTTACAGTTTGCAGTTTACCATGAAGTAATATCATATCACTTCACTGATATGGTTTTTATTCACAGCTTTATCACATGGATATTGACCCTAAATGTGCAATAATTTAAAATATTTTTAGATCAGAGTAAGTGACATAGTTTATTATATAAATATATACTTGTAAGTAACTTGTTTTTCTCCCTCCCCATCCCATTGGCCTTTAGAATAAATAGAATAAAGAGGGATCTCTTTGTCATAACAAGTCAATGATTCCTTTATATTATTATTATGCTTTATATAGACCAGATACCAATGTTTACAAGAGTGTTTTGCCTACAGGATATTTTCTAATAACCATTGAGTTGTTAGACCATCCAATTAATCGCATTTTCCCCTGAAACTATACTGACTTAAAAATAGACCGTTTTTCTATATATAGAAAATCCCTGTAAGGTGCTCTCCCATGACGTTCGCTCCACACACTACTACCACTATATTCATTATTTACAATACCTAACACTCAACTCACATGATGATGTTTAAGGAGGGAAGGAAACCAGTGAACCTTGGGGAAAATCCTTGAAGCAAGCCAGAGAAGTCAACACATCAAAAAAATTCATGTCACACGGCTCAGTCAGGAATCGAACTTGCAACCCCAGGTGTGTCAAACTACACAGCTGTCAGCAATGTGGCTGTGAATGTCACACTCGGATCCTATTTAATAATAAATATTTTTGTTTAGATGGTATCCAGTTAATGTTTCTAGAGACCATGGAGGTCAGCAGAGAGGAAGCAAAACGGATTCTAAGAAGATTAGGTAAAGAAAAATAAATAGAGTTTACGACCATTGTCGTTAAAGTGCAACCCCCAAATTACTAATGTCTCGTTTGCCAACTAGTATTTCAATGGCCATCAATCAAAGAACTAAATTACACTTTTGAGGGAGATTTTGGACTGAATTAAAAAAATTAATCTTCTAAACCTCTTAAATCTTTAATTCTGTAAAAACTTTCTCTCAAAAATGTAATTTTTCTAGTTTAGCTCTTTGATTGACAGCCATCAAAATGCTTATTGGCAAACAAGACATTAAATATTGCAGGTCGAAGTTCAGCGATTATGGTTGTAATATTCTGTGGCTGACTGTATTAAGAATGGAAAATTAAAACTTTGTTTTGATTTATGCCCTTGATTTTATCACTAACATATTTTTCTTTGCTTTGTTGAAATTGTGTTAGAACTTGAAGCCTATTCTTCAATAGTCAGCACGTTCAGGGCACAAGGAGATTTGAACCGGTAAGATCATCTTCTTTTTGAAAACAAGGAAAATTGACTGCACTTAGTGGGTCCTTGGATCGATATGTGTAACCAAATTTAGACCGAAAGATTTTTAATGGTGGAAAACAGTGCATATTTTAATTATTGGATGACACCTAAAAATGCTTGAATCCTTTGTTTTTATGGAGAATGAATGATTGGATAGTAATAAAAAAATGCCAAAAACCTCAAGTGTTCATGGTTTGAGTGCCTGTACTGTCAATGTTAAATCAGATAAAGAAATGATTGAGGGTCTTTGGTAGAGGACTTTGTAAATTAAGGTGAAGTATAACACTTTAAATATCGTTCTTTTTAGTGAAAAAAAGAAATTATTGACAGACCTTGGTGTACATCTAAGGTTAGTAATACCATGTTAATTATATAACTCTGGCAATAATTCACTATTGCATCAGGAGGCTTCAGTCAGAGCTCTTTCACCAGCCCACATAAATGTGCATATAACAAATATTTGGGTCTCCATGTGTTATGTTGTGTGTGTGTGCCAATCATTATAAATCTAGGAAGCCCTAGTCAAAACAAGTAAATTTTAGTTCCATCAAAGTTGTGAAAATGCAATTTTTTGCGTCCGTCCATTATTGTATCCCTGAGTAATAATTTAATCAGTTTTTCTAATTTTCCACAGCATATCAACTGAAAGACATAGAGCTGAAGTTCGTAGAGCCTATAGTGATGACAGACTTGGATCTGTTGCTGAGTGGTAATTTCTGTTTATGATTTCATTATTTTAGGAAGAATCTAGGGAAACTGCCTATAATTCTGTAAACTATTATCTCACATAAGAAGAAATCATTTGAAAACAAATTGCTTGATTTCACAGTATTTGATATTCTTTTCCATGTTCCAGGTATTTTGAATTATAGTAAAAGCAAGATTATTTTGCATCAAGTACTGTCAGTAATTTGTTTTTTCCCTCTCCAGTATTGTTGGTCCCAGTACATGTTCTGAATGGGCAGCTGAAGGGCGCCGGCTTGTACCTCTCATGCCACGCCTGGTGCCACAAACCATACTTAGTGGTACAGCAACTGCATCAGCAAATGCTGCTGCTGCAGCCAATGCACAAGTCTCTGCACAAGGTGTGTCTCAGAACATTTTTAATTATAAATTCTGACTTTTGAGTTTAGGAAAGTCTTGCATTTTTCCAAGACCCTGGGAGTTTTGGAAAATTAATATTTGGTCCGCTAGACCATGGAAAAGCTATGGATTTTTTTAGCTTGTGTAGCTTATACCGTGTGAAGAATTGAATTTTTTAAAATCTTTTAAGTTTTAAGTCATTTATTCTAACTTATTTTTTTCCAGTGAAAAAGACATCTGTAGGTGTGGTGTCATCCAGCACAAGGGAGACTCCTTCTAACAGCAATGCCAGTGGAGCATCATCTGCAAAACCATCCCCAATAAAACCACTTGCAAGACAAAGTAAGGCAATTAGCTAAATACATTTTTGGAGTGCTTTTCTTGTTTCTGCTACCTGGAAGACATTTGAGGCATTTTGATTATTGGCATCTGTCAATCAAAAATCGAGTGTCATTGAGTCAGATAGCTGTAGAATTGCACTTGTTGTAAACCTAAGAATATAGCTGTGTCTGGGTAGCCCAAACATGAAAAGACCTTTTAAGAACATGGAAGTTGACTTTATATTAATTGCTAACAACTTCAATTTGTACTTCTGTTGTTTAGGTTCTGAGACCATTGATGTGGAATACGACAGTGATGATAACAAAGCAAAGAAAAAGCGCAAACTAAGTCAAAGTGTTACTGGTGCTAAACCTTCTCCTAAGATGCTATTGAACCCATCTTCTGTTGTTAACAAACAAGGCACCAAGACTGCCTCTGTTAGTACCAGCACTATGACAAAAGTCGGGAAACAACCCTCAACGGCAGGGAGTGTCAAGGCAACACAGAAACTAATGCTTCCTGCTTCAGCATCCCAGGTCAAGTTACTGACTAAAACAGTGTCCATTACTCAGACAGTTTGTCAAGCTAAGACAATATTGAATTACAAGACTGTAGCAGCCCCTGCGGCAGTGAAGGTCCAAACTGTCATGAGCCACACAGCTCCAAAAACCCAAGTCAAAGTTGCAGTTCCATCAAAGAATGTGCTTGTTCCAAAACCCAGTGTTTCAACCAGCCCATCTAAGCCTGTTACGTCCCCTGTCAAGGCAGGGATCACAATGTCACACCTTGCTGCCAAGCAAAGAGGCAAACAGACAACAAGATTCAAGCCTGTGCCTGGGACAGTCAAGTACAAACCTGTGACTCCAGCTACGACTGCTGTAACCATGGCAACAACAAGTTCCAATATCACAACCTTAACAGGTTAGTCAACAGTTGCTTATTAGTTGTAAGTGTTGCAAAAGTATAAAATCGCTGTATATTAATCTTAGAATACTGTATACCTCTTTAATTGTTTTCTAGGTTCTACTATCTCCAGTATTCCAAGTACTCAGCCGATTGTGAGGGTAATCCAGGTTCCCAGTACTGGAGGAATAGGAATAAGTAAGCCGATGATTGTCATGACAACTGGTCCCACCAAGCCTACAGCCTCGGTAAGTATTATTAATAGTAGTATAGAGCTGACTATAAAGTTCTGAGCAAAAAAAAACGACATTGCTTACGATAAATATTGTCAGTGCTAAATACATATTTAAAGGATTCAATATTTTTCTTATCACATCTTAGATTTGCTACTTCTTTACCAATAACATTTTTTTTTAAACCAAAGGTGTCAAGTGGTACATCAGTCTTGAAGATCCCTATCAGCTCGACAACACAGTCATCAACTATTACATCAACAACGCAAGCTGGCAGGATTTTGTCCCAGGCACCAACCAAGTCAGTCCCAGCATCATCAGTCAAGACTGTTGTCATGTCAACCATAGTGGGTGGGACAAAGAAGGTGGTGTTATCAGTACCTGCACCTATAACTCCTATCCAGGCAAAGCCAAGTGCTGCTGTTGCTACAAGTAGTGCTGCCAAATCAACAGGTATTCATACCATAAAAAAAATTTTAAGGACAAAGAAAAACACTCTGAATGTCTCTGGAATTTGAGTTATGATGTTTCTTTTGACATTTAGCAATTAGTCCAGCAATATGGTGCAAAAAAATGGTCAAATTGTGCACTTTTCGTTAAAGGCACCAAACTTAGCAAGATGATAGTATACGAGATTGATTTCAGCTATGGTTCCACCTTAATTTCATTCAGGGGAGGGGGGGCGAATTTGGTACTCAGGGTAGGAAGAGAGCAAATTTTTTTTACAGTTTTTTAAACTTCATTTTATCATATCAAATCAGCAATTAATAACTGATATTATTGTTGCAAGCTTCATCTCATTTTTCCACAATCAAATCCTTGAAGTAAGAGGGGAAGTTTCCCACTCTCAACTGCATGTTTAACTTTGTCCCTTCAATTTTAGGTCTTGGAAGTCAGCTAAGTCAGTCTCCTGGTGATAAACAGAAAGCAGCAGACAAACCTACTGCTAAGTTAACAACAGTACCATCATTAGAATGTACCGAAACAAGCAGTTTTTTAAAAGCCCCACCAGTTACAATACCTAAACCAGGAACACCCTCAACTATCTCAAGCCAGGGAAGAACAAGACCTCTACAGACCCTCTTGCCTGCCCCACCTAAACCAGTAGCTGTTGCACCTTCTACACCTCTGCCGAGTGCACCAACAGGAAGAAAATTGCCGCAGATTCTCCCTGCTCCTGCTAAGACAGCTGTCTTGGTTCCTTTAGCAACTCCAGCGACACCAACAGTTGGTAGCTCAACTGTTGTATCAACAGCTGTGGTGTCTACAGGTGGTTCTAGTTCGAAGGTGCCAATGGTTCAGTTGATGCCAAAATCTACTCAGCCTACTGTGGTATCAAAACTGAGTGTCTCCAAGACTTTACCAGGTTCTAGCACCAGTGTTTCTCCTGCAGGATGCCAAGCAAAGACATCTCTGCCACACTCAGGGTTAAGTCAGCAAGTAGCTAATGAATCTCCTGGTTCCTTTGTGGAAACAGAACCAAAGGCACCTGTTGTTTCTGATAGCACAGTAAATCTTATCCCAAAAAGCTATGCCAGCCTTACAGATACCCAGAAAGAGCTAACAAGCCAAGAAAGTAGTACACATGACGATAAACCAGATGAACAAGAAACATTAAAAGCTGATCATGCTAAAACAGAAGGTGATAACAATACTTCATCTGAAGATGATTCCATGCTTGTTTGCTCTGAGACTATTGACAGTGGGGCAGGACTACACGATGCTCCTCTCACACCAGAAGAAATATCCCCTGTAGATAGAGCTGGAAATCTTACTCTAACTTCTTCTCCAGTGGAACCATTTCAAACTACAACCATCCCTTCTATACCACTACCTAATAATATTGATAGTGACCATGAAAAATGTTCCACAGAGTTTTTGAGCAAACAAGATGTTGCAAATTTTCCAGAGAAGACCACCCCAGGAATAACAGGTTCAAGTAAATTTGTGGAAGATTTTCTCAATGAATTAGATTCTGTGCATGACCTCAAAGAAAAGACCCAGGCAAAACCATGCGAAATAATGCCTTCAGCACAGGACAATAGAGATTTTGAAAAATGTAAAGAATCAGAAGAAGTAAAAACTGTCTCTCTACAAGATTTAAAAAATCTCGCCATGGATGCTGTAAAAGACTTTGATGCAGCGAAAAATTTCGGGATGGATGATGTAAAAAACTTTGAGGCAGTGAAAAATCTCCCCATGGATAATGTAAAAGACTTTGATGCAGGGAAAAATCTCCCCATGGATGCTGTAAAAGACTTTGATGCAGTCAAAAATCTCCCAATGGATGCTGTAAAAGACTTTGATGCAGTGAAAAATCTCCCCATGGATGCTGTAAAAGACTTTGATGCAGTCAAAAATCTCCCCATGGATGCTGTAAAAGACTTTGATGCAGTGAAAAATCTTGTCATAGATGATGTAAAAGACTTTGATGCCGTGAAAAATCTCCCCATGGATGATGTAAAAGACTTTGATGCCGTGAGTTCTTTCCTTCAGAGTTTTGTTGGTGAAAATTTGAGTGATCAAAATGCAAAAGATTCATCAGAGAGCAGTTCAGTCTCCTCTGGTTTGGATTCTAAAGAATTACAAGAAGTCAACCAGGGCTCGAAACCTGACCAGACAAATGAAATTTTAGCTGAACCCAAACAACAAAATCAAGAGTTAAAAATGACAATACAAGATCCTCCAGAAAGCAGTTGTCTTTCGGGGAGCTTGGATATTAATGATATATCTTTGAACATATCAAGTAGCAAACCATTGGAAAGTTTACAGAGCAAAGTAAATAACGATGTGTTTGCACTTGAGAAAACACAATCTCATTCAAACAAAGTTGAACACAATTTAAAAGATCTCCCTCAAAATTTGTATGGTTGTTCAACAAGCTTCAAAGAGAGCTTGTGCAATCAGAGCCCTGCTGCTTTTGTCCAAGGCTCTATTGAACAGAGTTTGGTTGAGAACTCAGATCAGCACATTCTAAAGGACTCATTGCAGTACTCTAGTGATCAAAGTATAAAGGAATTGCCTCAAATGTCTGTTAACTCAGACATTATTGGGACTATGTTGGCCCAAAGCTCTAGTTCTGGTGAACATGAGCAGGGACTGACAGAAACTGAGAGACTTGCTTTAGAAGCTATTGCTAATGTCAGAACAAGTGGAAGAAAAAGGAAACCACCAACGATTCTTTCTCTCTCTCCACCAAGACAAACTAGTGGATGGATAAGAGGTGCCCTGAGGTATGTTATCTTATCACAGTTCAGTGTTTTTTATGGCGTTCTGGCTTCCGTCAATTAAACTATGATGGGCCAAGTTTATTGCAATTGTGAGCCATAAAGGAATTCCTATGTGAAGATGGCTGTCGCTGGAATTTCTTGACAGTAATTTTCACATTGGAATTTCTTTATCCCTCGCGATAGGAATGAGCTTGGCCAGTCATAGTTAGATAGACAGAAGCCTAGACGGCAAATGCCTAGAGTCAGTTAAGTCACAGAATTATGAAAAGTGCTGTAAAACATCAGGGTTTGTTTGATTTCAATCAAATAAAGGAATCTTATTCTCAAGGGAAATGTTGTCTGAAGTGGGAAAACTTAGCAATGCAACTTAATTGGCCTTTTGGGTGGCATTGATCAATGGACATTTAAACAGTTGTCTCTAGCCTGCGTAGCTAGGCTTTCTGGGAAGGGGTCGGGGAGAGTGACCCACTCCTTTCCAAGAGAACCTGGCTATGCAGGCTAACTCGTTTCATGTGCATATATTTTTCTCGAGGGTGATTAACCTGAATAAATCTTGCTGTTTTCCTTGGGTTTTCTGACCTGCAATCACTTTATTTTACCAACAGCTTACTTCAAAAAGTGTGTAGTTACCGTGGTCAAGGTAGAAAAAAGGGAGATCACAGTGCAGTATCATGGTTCCTCAGACCAGGTGAGAATATTGTTAATAGAAAAAGTTAGCTTCCTACTTTAGTGCATATTTGCCCTATTTTTGGGGCATGTAGCACCTGAATATGTGATATATTATATTACAAGGCAAGTAAGACTCAAGTTACTGTCATCATTTGTCATAACCCAATGTCAGTATTGTATCAATTATCATTATAATGGATGGGTATGAATAGACCTTTTTAGCTTCGTATGCAAATTGCCCATTTCAGACCACATGACATTCCCTTGAGAAATGTTCTTTTGTTAAAATATTTACACATGAAAGAATCAACTCCCAAGAGTGGCATCACATGGTCTGAAATGGGCACAACAAACAACGAAGCTGAAAAGTTCTATTGATTGGGTTATACTTATTATACCCCACTTTTCTTGCCTTCTCCACACTGTGATTTCTGAACTAAAATACTGGACATTTTGTATGCCTCTGAACTGGACTATTTATTTAGTAATAATTTTCTTTTTTCTGTATCTTTTAATAGTTGATCCAAATGAGGCTCCTGGATATTTCAAGGTCATTAAAACTCCCATGGATTTTAGCACCATCAAGATAAACCTGGAGGTTAGTCCATCAGATTCTGCTTTTGGTGTAATTATTACAGTATGTTGTCCTTGTGCTTGGCCAACTTGATTTCTATTTCAGTCGACCTTTTGGTTTGTTTCTTTTGTTTTTCTTTTCCTTTCTTTTTCCATCCTTCCTGCCTTCTCCTTTTTCTTTTTCCTTTCTTTCTTTCTTTCCTTGTTTGTATTCTTTTTATTTCCCTGCCCTGCCCTGCCCTGCCCTGCCCTGCCCTGCCCTGCCCTGCCCTGCCCTGCCCTGCCCTGCCCTGCCCTGCCCTGCCCTGCCCTGCCCTGCCCTGCCCTGCCCTGCCCTGCCCTGCCCTGCCCTGCCCTGCCCTGCCCTGCCCTGCCCTGCCCTGCCCTGCCCTGCCCTGCCCTGCCCTGCCCTGCCCTGCCCTGCCCTGCCCTGCCCTGCCCTGCCCTGCCCTGCCCTGCCCTGCCCTGCCCTGCCCTGCCCTGCCCTGCCCTGCCCTGCCCTGCCCTGTCAAATGTGCTATCATTAGAACCTCTTCCTCTACTACTGGGTGAACATTACCTAAATGTTGATCTACTGTTGTTGTGTCCAGAATGCCATATACAAGGATTATACAGAATTCTATGATGACATGATATTGATCAAGACAAACTGCTTTAAGTACAATCCTCCAGGGCATGACATCAGGAAGGTAAGGTGCTGTTCCATATAAAACAAACAGATCCATGGTCTGTTGTACAGAACCATTGTACAACAGTTGTTGTATACTTGATTATAAAAGTACAATCCTCCAGGACATGATATCAGGAGGGTAACGTGCTGTTCCATGTAAAACAAACAGATCCACGATCCGTCATAATAATACATTGTTGTATACATGATTATAAAAATGAGTAATAATAATACAGTTTTAGATAGCTGTTTGTGAAACAAAATAACTAATTGTTGTTTTTTGCTGTTGTTGTAGGACTGTGAAGAGGTTTTCCGCTACTTTGAAGCAGAATATGAAAAAATGTTGGAAAGATGGGAAAAGGTAGGTTTCTATCCACCTGGCCAGGCATTCATATTTTTGTAAATCATTCATTCATCTGTCCACAAATTCATTTTTTCTAGTAACTGCTTGGTTAATTTTGAATGCATGCAAACATCTCACCCTCTCAAGATTCCCACTTTCCTTCCCTTCTCTTTCAGATCCATCCTTCCATCCTTCCATCCACCTATACACCCACCCTCCTTTATAACTATCAATTTACCACACCCTTTATCACTATATCTTCATCTACTGATCCATTCATTATTTTATTCCTTCCATTTCACTCATCCATTTGCTTCACTTACTCAACTTAAATTCTCATTTTTTTATCAAAAATATTTCTTTCAGTGTCATGTGTCCCCAGCTAAGAAACCTCGAACAATGCCAAAATCAGAATTGGCTACATCAATGTCCTGTTAGGTAAACCTCATAACTGTTATATATAAAGTTCCTATTGACGTAGACTAACAGGTTTTAACTGGAAATATATACGAATTATACCATAGAGGGCAGGTACTGTTACTGAACTCTGGTTGGCTGACTAACTAGATCATGTACGCCAAATTTGGTTATGAGTTTTGTCAGGAATGATTCGTACCTTCTGTTTCATAGTAAGGTGATTGTATAGTTATTTCTAAAAATAATCCTAATAATGATAATTCTAGAGTTTTCAAATAGTTCTTATCACATCTTATGCAATGATGAGAAGCCTTGAAAAACTCATGAAATTATTCCTGTCAACTTTAGTTGACAAAAAGTTGTACAGATAACTTATTTTATGCTTTTGTAACCACTTATCGGTATTATAATATTATCTTGAAAGATTCGTTCAAAAAATTTTAGATTATCAACAACCGTACAGAATTGTAAAGTGTATAAAAAGTCTTTCTAAAAACAACTAATTTTATTGTGTCATAAGCAGATAGATGATTTAATATCATTACTTTTGATGGTAATTATAATGGTATCAAAATTCTGCTAACTATGAGTTCACCAGTTTAGCACTGCTGCGTTCCTTGATAACAGACTCTTACTCAGAGTCAGCTTCATTTCACTTCATTTCACCTTGCCTCTGGCTTGTGTTGTAAATCTGATACGACACAGCGATTGTCTTGTAAAATTTACCATTATTTACTTATTAGACAGTCTTCATTGTGAATGTTTTATGTTACTGCTACTACAGCACTTGAAATTATAACTGCTCAATGGACATTGTCTGGCCAGAATTTGGCATTTGTCTGGTTAAACCTTTGTCTTGCTGCCCATTTTGACCAGTAACATTGAACCAAAAATGAGGTATGACTGAGCTAAAACAAAATTTTTGCTGGATAGGTCATCTTGGCCTAGGACTGACTTGCCATTGTTTCAAGCCCTGTAGCTAGAAGAGGCTTTTAGAATAGACCATTTTCGAGATGCGCGAGCGCTTTCAAAAATATCGCAGGCGCAGACATGATCTCGAGGCATTTTTGGGCAGAGTCAATAGTGTGCACGATCTTGCCCGAAAATGCCTCTTTTTCATGTCTGCGCCTGCGATATTTTTGAAAGCGCTTGTGCATCTCGAAAATGGTCTATTCAAGGCAGATTTTTAGTATGTTGCTGCTGCACAAATTCACATAGATTTGGCATGATATTGATCCATTAGCAATGCTTATACCTCTCATCAAGATAACACCTTACGATAAATGGATAGCTAGTTGCATGGTTCAAACTTTTCTTTCGATCATTTACTGCAAAACAAACCTCCAGATCTTGACACCTTTTGTTAAGTGGACACCAGACAAGGTCCCAAAGGTGTCCGCAAAATAAAGGTACCACTGACTATGTATTATCATTTTTCTATTTAGCATTCAGCAAAGCACTTGGGTATTATTAGTTCAATGTAAATATACTGACTATATAATATAGTGAGGCTACTGATAATATGACAGTTTTTATTGAAAACTAGAGTAAAGATTTAAAAAAAGAAAGTTTGGAGACACAATTTTTGCTGTCAAAAGCTCAATGTTGTTAGGGGCAACAGCATAAGGTAATTATCTTAACTACCAGTCTCTTCACTTTTAGACTTGTCGACAAAATAACATTATATGCTGTTGCCCCTAACATTATTGTACTTTTGACAACAAACCTTCTATTTCTTATTTTCTTACTCAAATGAAATTACCATTGATTACACTGTATTCTAAATCTACCGAAACATACTGCATTTCTTTGCCATGGCATTGCATTTTTACATTTTTTTAGATTTAATTTGCTTGGTTGTCAATGCAGGAAAAACAGTGTGTAGCATGCGTAGGTTGCAGCATGTTTACAGAAAATTCAAATTTTGTACATTTTTTGGCAACATATTGTGAATATAACCTATATGCATGATACTATTAGATACCTGCAATATGCATGAGAGATGCTGCAATTGTTTTGCTGCAACAAAACTGATAATACTCCAGTTTCACATTCGATGGAAACCGCTGTTTTTGAAGAACACAGACTCGTTTGCACAGGCTTAGCCTCGTTTATAAGTCATCTATTCAAATACACCATTAAAAGTCCGTGGGATTGGTATTATTTAACTTGCACATTCTTTACATTACAGTTGGCTGTTGCTAATGATTTGTAAAAGTCAACCGTAATGTAAAGAATGTGTAAGTTGAACAAAACCAATGTTTTGAAATCCCACGGACTTTTGATAACGTCGTTGAATAGCTGACTTATAAACGAGGCTAAGCCTGTACAAATGAGTCTGTGGTCTTAAAAAACAGCGGTTTCCATCGAATGTGAAACTGGTGTATTGCATAACTGTTGAGATCAATGATTACACTTTAACTACAGCAGCTAAAAGAAATGTCCAGTGGAAAATTAGATATTAATCTAATATCAATCTATTAATCTAAGTAAACAGTATTTAATATAAGTTTTTAGAAAATAAGCAAAGGCGTAGCTACACCTACTACAAACTTTAACAGGTAACTGTCCTGAAAAGTATGCCATCTCTCCTTCCAAGACTTGGAATAGTTCTCATTGTTTTCATTGCTATGTGCTGAACAAGACAACAGTCGCGACATGGAAATTTGGGAATGCGCTGCTGCTGTCAATCATGGTAAGTAAAGGTACTGAACAATTTTTTTGATTGACGGTAGTGAATTGTCCAATTTCCATGTTTAGACTGTCGTGTTGATCAGCATGTAGCAGTGAACACAATGGTAGTAAATTATAAATTTTATGATAGTTAATTAAAATGGTGGCATTGATTTTCAGAATTGGTTAAAAAAGCATTTAATTTTACGTGGTTTTTAAGAGAACTAAAAAATCAAAAAAGAACTTGATTGACAAGAATTTAATGATCAACATTACTGCTATTTTCATAAACATGCGAACTCGGAAGCTGCGAGCTGTACGCTGAATTTTGGTTTATCGCTTCCATCAATCAAAAATAATCAGTCGGTACCTTTTATATTTATGATTGGCGGCAGTGAAAAACCAAATTCCAGCGAGCAACTCGCAATTACAGAGTTCGCATATTTATGAAAATTGCAGTAACAGTCAACAAGATGTATGAGCATATGTTATCATAATCATTAACACTTCAGATTGGAATTTAAAGTCATGTAATAAGATCACTATCTTATCTATCTTTTTATCATCGCACTAAAAGTTTGGTCAAATGTATCCTTAGCTGTATGTAGATTTTATCAGCATACACCTTTCTCATGTTGCAGCCATTTTCACTGGAGTTTGGCTGAAATCTGCTTATTTTAAAGACGTGCTTCTCAATACTACATGTGAAATGGTTTTGGCAACAAAGTAGGCATCAATCAAGGCATTTCTGTGACATTCCATGTAGAAGAAACCTTTCTGACTCTGTGTTTTCTGACAATGTCATGGAAACTCTTTGATTGACTTCAACGAACACCCTATTTCGTAATACACACATCAAGCATTCGCGCTGGTTTCTTCGCGCATGCTCAGGGGATTAAAAAGCAAGAATATTTTGTAAGGCATGTTATATTTTAGTAGTATTTTTCTTGTCAAACACAATTTTCATTAAACATTCAAGATCACGTACCGTTAAGCAAATTTTGAGTCAAATATACCAAAAAATTGCATATTTTACAAAATATTATCCCCCTTTTTAATCCTGAGCATGCGCTTAGAGCAGTAGCGTGGAATGCTTGATGCGTGTATAACAACAAGTTGTAGGATTCTTTGTGCTATTGAGAAACCATACAAATGCATTAAATAATTGTATTGTAACATTTTACATTCTTGTCTTGGTCCAATGTCTTAAAAATGATAGGTTTTTAATGTTACTATAACAGGTATCACTGAATAAAATCATTAAACAGGCTGTTTTACTTAAAACTTTGTTCAGTTTTTTTTTCAAGCAAAAACTTTTAATTAGTTCATAACCCTTGTCTAGTATCCTTTTGTAATAGAAATAAAACCTGCATGAAAAAATCAACTATCGCAGTTTCCATAATTAATAACTTGTAAACTAGCCGTAGCCGTAAGCTGCCTGCTGAAAAAATTATGTGGTTTTTCTCCGTTGCAATCAAATTAATTAATAATTTAGACAGTACATTTTGCATTTTTGACTAGCCCCTTTGCCCAGCCAACAACATACCATACTTTAATCTGTAATTCATGGACCCTTGTATAAAAGTGATACTATAAAAATTTAGTTTAGGGGGAAAATGTCTAATTCAAAAACTTCTGCCCAGATACTGTTTTTTAGAAGTGATGAACCACAGCAATTATGGCAAATACATTTTTTAATACAAACAAATAATTTAATAAGTTACACACAGGATAGTTTACTTTTAACTTAAAAGAACACATAACTGTTCAACAGGAACCTCCACCCTTTTCTTCCCCCAAAAACTATGCTGGCAGCATTATATTTCAAAATAATAAAAATTATGCAATTTACAGATGAAAGCAATGCAATAATATTTAGCATGTTAATACTTTAAGTTAACACCCAGAAAAATAAATTTAAGAAAAGAATTGAACTTTTTATCATCACCCCTAAATGAAAGCACTTGTAAAAAGTGTTTTAAACTAAAAAAAAAATCATTAGTTTTCTCCTTTTTGTTAATATTCTAATTATAACAATGCATTGCTTATTTTGCAATTACTAAAAAATAATTTAAAAAATTTATTCAATGTTCTCTTCAGGCTCTTCTTCAACTTCTTTTGTGTCATCATCTTTTTCTTTTTCTTTTTCTTCTTCTCTGGAACTCTGTTTGTTGTCTTCTTCACTTTTGGGGGCTTTAGATTGGCTTGGCTCTGACTTACTGCGAGTTTTCTTTTTTGCTATTTGTCTGTACCAGTCCTTGGGGTACTTTGAAATGTTGTCCATGTACGTCTCATTGATTTGCCAGTCATCTTGCTGAAAGGGTTAGAAATTCTATCATGTTATCATTTGTTTACTGTAACATTGTGTAACAATGGTATCAAGAGTGGCCTAGTGGTAGACCTCCCACCTCTGGGATCTATGTTTTCAATTACCCTATTTCACTATGACGTCACAACTTGTTTACATGGACATAAAAATAGGAATTTCTGGATCTTCAGGGGGGTGGGGAATCCCTGAATTAGCCCACCCCACTCAAAACTATGCACCACAGTCATGATAACAGCCAAAAGCAGAAGCTCTTATGAAAATTTCCTCTGAGTCTTACATAGATATGATTATGAAAAGTTTTGAATAAACTATGTAATTCAAGATTTATTGTCTTAGAGAGAGCCTGCTGTGCTTGCAGATCTCAGAACTAGAAGTGCATCCCTACCAAAACCAACCCCAATCCCCCCCCCCCCCCCTCATCCAGCTCAACCTGTCCTCCTACTTCAATCTCCGTGATCCATGGTATTTTATATGTGAATACAAAGTATACAATAACCCAGACTTACCCATTGAAGATGATTGTAATGTGGTTCTCTTGATGCAATTCTCTTTAAAATAGCCTAGAAAAAATTCCAAGCGTTTGTAAAATAAACATAGAAACACACCAAATATTTGTAAAAATTTTAGCCCCTTCTCTCTTGTACAACTGCACCCAAATAGTGTTAAATAAATTTTATTCAAATTCACTTTTTACCTGATTCTCATGTGTTACTCTTAATAATTCCCTCTGTCTCTTGGTCTTGTTCAGGCTCTTGTGTTCGTAATCATTACGATTATCCACTCTTCCTCTGGTACGCATTATGTAAGACATCTTCTCAAGCAAAATACGATTATCGCGCTCAATAGTCGCATTTGTTTCTTCTTCAACCTAATTGAAACAAAATAAAAATATATATAAAGTAAAAGCAACCTACCCATTTTTACTTTTTGGATTTGTTTTAGCTGAAAATATTTTCTTGAACCAATTTTTTTTTTTTTGCATTTTCATTCCAAAGATTTTTGAAAACCTTTCATTAATTTTTTTTTTCCGCAAACAAAATTTACTTAGCACCATTAAAAATCTTGAAGCTCACTATCAATTACTCACTAACAGCCAAATAACTTATTCAACATATCTCAAATGCTAGTAATTTTTGTCTGTTTTGTTGAAAAAATGTCAAAACTGTGGCAAAAGGTAAATGAAACCGGAAAACAATTTTGACATCTGTTCCCCGCTAAGTGAATTCAAGTAAAATGGAATATTAAGCTTGAAGCAACAAAAATAAAAGCGCTTACTAATAAAATACATCGAAAACGTTATGGGAATTTTTCTATTTTTTTTTGTTTTTGGTTGTTGTTGTTGGAAATGTTTGTTTTTGATGTTTGAGTTTGAAAAGGTTGGTTTTCGATTTAATATTGAGGGTTCTCAAATTACTGGTTTGCTGAAAAATAAATGAGCTTTCGTGATCCATTTTAATTTTAATATCAAGGTAATTTTAAAAAAAAATGAAAGCTTTTTTTCTTTTCCATTTAGGATTGGAACTCATTTTCGCATCGGTATCTGTAAGAAAACCTTCTTTTGTCAAGACAAAAGCAAAGTTATTCTGTTCAAATGCACAAGACGCGGAAAAAAATTCCAAGACTTCCGAACGGCTATGGAATTATTTTCTTCATTATAAGATTCGGGTCATTTTTCTGAATACTCTTTTCAATATTGCTCTACTGTAGGTGAAATAGGATTGATCTTGAGATAAAGGATAATCATTATTGTAACAGTGAGTTCTTTATCCTTGTTTACATAGAAACCTTTTTAGTGCGATATGAATACAAACATCTGGCTGGTTTCCCGGGACGCATGCTTTCGCAACAAGTTTAAATTGAAGAAAAAACTTAGATTCTCACCTGGATCTTCTTGAGCTTCAAATGAAGATGCATGTATGTTTTTGGCGCTTTGTTATCGATAACAGCTACCGCCGATTTAACCTGAAAAGATATGAAAAACTCTCTTCAAACCGGACTGTACCAAGACGGAATGGCAGACATTCGTCTACAAAATACCAATACCTTTCTACGATGAGTATCATAACTTGTGTTATCCCATCTTTGTTTCAACAGTTTGTTATTAGCAGGAGTAATGGGTTGATATGCTCTATGCATGGTTCTTTTCTTTAACTCTTTGATCCCGAAAAACAGTATTATTGTTAGCTCACAAAATTAAAATCTTCAACTCAAGAGACTTTACTTGACCAAGCAAAGAAACTAGCGTGACTGGTTACCATGGAAACACATGAAATGAGCCCACGTTTTTTTCAAGTCAGCTGTTACTATGACGACTAAGGAGGCCACGAGCATTCGGCCAGCGGTTTCGTTTGGCGGCCATGTTTGTTGCACCACGAGTTTCGAGGTTTTGTGGTGAAAAAGTTGTGATTTTAAGGCTTGATTTTAATATTTCTAGACATTTAAAACCATAAATACGAGAAAAACATTTTTATTTCACTCCTCGAGTGATAGAGTAAAATGCGGCGCTGTAACTATGAAATCCTTGGCGTGGAAAGAGATGCTACAGATGAGGAAATCAAAAAGGCTTACAGAAGAATAGCACTGAAATGGCATCCAGATAAAAACCCTGATAATGTAGACGAATGCACTAAAATATTTGCTGAGATCCAGCAAGCTCATGAAGTGCTGTCAGATCCACAAGAACGAGCCTGGTATGATAAACACAGAGAGCAAATTCTCCGTGGCGGTGACTATGTTGATGATGGCATCAACCTCATGGGTTATTTTAGTTCGTCTGCTTATTCTGGATTTGGTGACGACGAACATGGTTTTTATGCTGTTTATTCAGAGGTTTTTAAGACTATAGCCGAAGAAGATGCCGAGTTTATACCTGATGCCGAAGAATTTCTTGAAGAGGTTCCAGAATTTGGTCGAAGTGATAGTGATTATGAAGAAGTCGTTCAAGAATTCTATGCATTCTGGCAGAGTTATTGTACAAAAAAATCTTTCACTTGGTGCGATAAATATGATATTCGTGAAGCACCGAACAGAAGGACTATGAGACTGATGGAGAAAGAAAACAAGAAAATAAGAGACGCCATGAAGAAAGAAAGAAATGAAGAAATAAGAGCATTAGTTGCCTTTGTAAAGAAGAGAGATAAAAGAGTAAAATCGTACGTGGAGCGCTTGAAAGAAATGGACGAAAAGCGAAAGAAAATTGCTGAAGAGAAAAAGCGGGAAGCTAAAAGAGAAAGAGAAAAAATGTTCCAAGAGTACGAGACCCAAGAATGGCACTCCATGTCTGGACTGGAGAAAGACTTGGCCGATATGGACACTCATTTGGACAGTGAATTCGGCAAAGATAATGACGTCACCGGCGACCAATCAGGCGAGGAAGAAGAAGTAGTTGTAGAGCAATATTACTGTGTTGCGTGTGATAAACCCTTCAAGTCTGACAAGGCATTAATTAACCACGAAAAGTCTCGTAAACACAAGGAAAAAGTAGCGTTACTTAAAATAGAACTGGAGGCCCAGCTTCATGAGATGGAAGGCGTCAATCAAGATGATGACAGCCAATGTAAAGAGGCTGTTGACACTGAACAAGCATTCTTGAGTGAAAGGCGAGAAAGCATGGAACAGATCAATATGGACCCAAAGGATTCCAATGCTGGGAAAGACAACGATAAAGACTTTGTAAGTGTTGGAGAATTAGAATTGACAGATTCGCTGGACCTGATTGAGCTTAAAATCAAGACAACTAATAAGTTTAAAGTTAAAGAAAAGCAAGGAAAGCCAAGAAAGCTTTCGGGAATTCGTGAGGCGGACGAAATTCGCGTAGAGGAAGGCAAAGATGAAACAGGTAGCAGTTCCGAAAATGAAGAACCAGAAAGGAAGTTTTCTCTTCAAAGACAGAAAAGCTTTGACGATAGTTACGATAACGTGAGTGAGAAAGGTAACTTTGCGAACCAAGATATTGATGCAGTTGTCAATACATCTTCAAATACGAATAGTGACTGTCAAAATAACGACACTGAGAAGGAAAACAGCCCGAAAGATCACGAAAAATCGAATCAAGTTGACGACGAGGCACCTGCTGTGGACAGTGCCTCTTCAACTGACCACACCAATGCAAAGTCTAAACAAACCATCCACGCAAAGAAGACCTCAACACAAGACTACACTTGTAACGTTTGCAAGGAATCTTTCTCTACTCGAAATAAACTATTTCAGCACATCAAAGACGAAGGACATGCTCTAAGAGTCGAAAATACAAACGACCAAGAACAAACTAAACAAGGACGCAAGAAAAAGGGGAAAAAGAAGCGATAATCTTATATTTACAATCACATGCATATAATTATTGATAATTGCTGTTAATTATTTTGTAATTGAAATGAAATATTACTACTTTTTTCGACAAGTTTCATAATATTATCACTATCTTGATTGTAGCCTTAGGATTTTGACAGAACATTTGGAAGTTTAACGTTTATTGTAACTATTTTTGTAAGTTTTTAGTTTTGATCGCTTTACTATAAAATCCAGTGAAGTGGAACATTTGTTATAATGAATTATCCCAACTCAAAATTATCAAATTTAAACTATTTTTGGAACGTAAAAATGTGTACTGTACCTCCTGAAATTCGAAGTCATTAATATTGCTCAGGGATATTCTTGTTTTTAGTCATATATATATAGATAGATAGATATATCACACATAGATATATCCTATTCTCTTTGTTTGCTTCATTAATTACGTAAGTGGGATGAGGCCTTGAATATTTATTTGTGAATTAAATTTATATTATCTCGTTATCTTGGCAACGCGGTAGCTCTTTGATTTGTCTCGAGCTTGTAGGACAGTTTCGCGTAAAGTTGGTCGGCATAGACAGTTTAAAAAAAAAACAGTTTAAAAACTTTTTTCAAAAACGTCTTGAATGCAAATCCCAAGAATGATATTTTGCTTGCCACGGTCGAGTTCAACCACAACTGAGTAGGCGGATATACACAAGTTCTATACAAGTTGAAATACGTAAGCTGCAGTAATATTTAACACATTAGGCGTGGTTTACACGTCACACTTCTAAACTTTTCATGGTGAAATGATATTTTTAACCATCTTTCAAGTCCCAATAATTTTTGTTATTTAGAATACAATGAAATATTTCGTTAATATATTTTTAGAGTAGAAAGGAATATAGTATTTGAAAATTTCTCACGGTATTTATCTTTCCATATTTGGTGACCAGAACCTCAATAAAATTTAGACAATACTAATTTATCTGGCACTCATTTTGTACGGGGATACGGGATGAAACTATACATCACTTTCAGGAATCTTATGGTGTCACTAGTTCGTGCATCGAATCTGTCGGGGATGACATAAATTCCGAGTACCTCGGCAGAAACGCCTTCACCACCCCCGTCAGTTCACCGAACTGCGTGATAAAATAAAGATGAAATATCACTCTGATTAAGAATTTTGGACTTTTTTGAGACTTAAAATGCATTGGAATCAATTATCATTAGTTTTCAGGTAGAAAAAAGTGAAAACAGGGCCGGCCATGAAAATCACTACGGACTTTGATTAGACACGAGCCGTTCATTTTTTCGACGGAAACTAAATGTTGCGTGATCCCGGTACCTTTCACATAGAACATCGGATCAAATTGCATGATTAATCTGTGCACAATTCCCAGGCTTGGAATTCGAGATTATTCGATAATATCTAAAAGCATACACATTCATACGCTTGAACAGCGTCAACAACGTCAGGCCAAGTTTTCACGTAGAACCGTGATGAGTTATGGGCCCTGATGAAGGTGAAACGTCACTATCACTATCTGCGGAAAGCCATGGGAATCATCACTGCTTTTGTAGGGATTAGCGATCAACAATAGATACATTTTGGGATCAGGGATCGAACTTTCAAGTGGAAATTTGGGGGCAATCAATGACCAGAGATCAAAATGAAAGTTAGATTTAGGGGTTTTAGATCAAAACTTCTGATAAAAAGTTTTTCTTAAAATGTACCTCAGTTGTTACTTGGAGTCAGTTCCCTATTGGCTGAAGGACACCCTCCATCCCTTCCAAAATAACAATGTAAAAAAAAGAGAAAGACCAACTCAAATCAATACAAATAGTACTTTAATAATTTTCACAATTCAAAAGGAAAGAAATATTGATTTCAAATTTTAGTGTCTCTTCAAAGATAAGGAAAAGAAAAGATGCTTTAGTCAATTTTAAAATGGTTATTAATCAATTATTTCATTTTTATTTTCATTTCAATTTATGAGTTTAGAATGTCATATTTTTAGTTTTACATCATTCACCAAAACTACAGATTTTATTTGTTATCAGTTCAAGATGAAAATTAAACAGACAAGCAAATAAGGGAATAATAAAATAACTAGTTATCAATCAATTTAACAAATGACAATTGTAACAATTATTCTTGAATTTTCAAACCTAATATAGTTGTTAATGAGAAATATTGCTTAAGCTGGCTAATGTCTTATCAAGAAATTATAATGATTACAAATGAATCGAATTCCTGACTGAACCACTTAGTGGCCTTGGTTCTTGTCTTTTTAAAACTTGTTAACAGACTTCCAAATTAGTCGTATATCTTAATTATGATTACTGTGATTCTCAATAATCTGCAAACTTAATCAGATATTTCAACAGCTTGTTGTGAAACTAGTTTTTCACTGCTGTCAATCAAAACCAATCAGTCAGTAACTTTTATATTTTTGATTAGTGGCAGTGAAAAATCAAATTCCAACGGGACACTCGCAATTATTACTGAGTTTACAGAATATTGAGAATCAATCAAAACTTATTTGGATACTTTCAAAGCTTTTTTTCTTGTCAAGTAAACTAATGTACAATCATTTATTGATAGTCTGCAGTATGTTAAATGAGAATGCAATAACGAAAGACATGGCAGCCATGTTGGGGATATAAATTGGAAAGAAAACAATGAAAAATCTTTTTCTCAACCAAACATAATAAAAATAGTACCAGGCTATGGACGAAACACCAGGAATAAGTGAGAAACCAAAAGTTGGATTATACCACACACTACATCACATTATTTCTAGCTTTCATTTATATCTTTTAATATAATTACATGTCTAATTTATATCATTCAAAGGGTAGAATTATTCATGTTGGTAATATACAAACTATGGTTTATGGTTATAAGAGAATTTATGCAAAGACAACTAATATTCACAGTAAAGACCTTACAGTGTATTTTTAACTACTTTTACATCTACAAGTATTAAAATTAATAGATTACTGGTATATCGCTATTGTGCCACAGTAATGCATTCTTGTACTGTTACCTCTAGTCTGAGAAAAAAGACATCCTTTTGCTCCTCATCCCCCTGCGAAAGGAAGATGAGGAGCAAAAGTATGTCTGTTTTGTGGGGATATGTTAACTCAAAACAAAACAACAACCATAACGTCTTTTGTTTGGTGGATATTTGATTGAGATAACAGTACCAAAAACATTACTGTGCCACAATAGCGATATAGTCTATTAGTTATAAGATTTACTGCATTGATTATATTTATTGGCCATTCTAAGGCCTTTAAAGGAAGGTTAGGAAGTCATCTATCTTCAAGACAGGCCCAGATCTTCAAGAGTCTGTTGAAGTTCCAATTGCTGCAGAACAAGTAGAAGGAATAGAGTAAAAAGGAAAGGTAGTTTAGAATAGAGGTTTAAAAGAGTTTAGGGGGGATAGAAAAGCAAAGCTTAGGCAAGGCCCATCTCTTCCAGTGTTTTCTGCAACTCTCCCTCCTGTAGAACAAAAGCAGGAATGAATAAGGATAGTAAGGATAGAAATTTTGAGATCTGAGCTACAGTGAAAAGAAAGTTGTGAATGAGTACAAGTTCAGGATAGTCCAATTTCTTCCAGTGTAGTGCGTGTCTCTCCCTCCTGAAAGTGAAGCATATTGGTGACAATGGATTTTTTTTAGAATACAAGATTCACAATGCCAATTATTTTCCCATGAGCTTTCTGTGATAAATGGTCAGCTTTTTTTCTATTATAATAAACACATCACTAGTAGCTTAGCCAATCAGAATTAACAATTCGCAATAGTCCACAAGTGTGGATCCAGGATTTTCCAGGGAGGGGTTCAGCGTTGTAGGAGCACCTGCCATTCAAAAATACTGAACCAACAGGGGAAGGAATCAAACTCTGTGTTGGATATCTTGCAAGTTGCAAAGTAGGGAGGGTGCAGAGAATGGAAAAACAAAGACAATACGTGAACTCTCACATGGAACAAGAACCACAGAATAGCTTATAGCTAATTGTAAATGGTACCCTCATAAAAATGGCAATTTTATGCAACCTTTTCTCTGAATTGTTATTTCGTATGTTTTAACCACTGGCTTCGCAGAATTCATATCCCTTCACATTTAGTATTTACTGTACTAAATCTTATCTTTTCTAGCTATTGATTACCTCTTGTAGCAGGTCTTGTGCAGATATGGCTTTAAGTACATTCTTTTTACTAGTTTCTTGGACTTCACCTCCAATTAGCAGCTCATCTAACATAAAGTATGCTTTTTCAAAGTTGAAGATAATATCAAGCTCACAAACCTGGAAAAACAGAAAGAATAGGAAATTGTTTATTATTTCATAACTAAAATATCTAATATCCCACATGAATTGATGACATTTTAATGCCAAGATAAAATGGGGGCCTTTGCCCCCTCACTAGGCCACTGTTTTGAATTGGAGGGAACATCAATTATTACTACTAATAATGATCTACATTACTGCGAAGGATTGACTCTGGGAGATCAAAAGAAAATTCTTGTGCAATAGGTTTAAATAAGTGTTCCCTTCCATGTAATATCAAGGACACCATCTCAATATCAACATTTAAGAGCCTTATAAGAAAGCATGACTTTCCTGCTTAGCTAGGCATAAATATTTTAGACCTATAGGATATTATAAAATTTTCCGACTGATTAAATTTATCTATAGATACATGTTTTTCTCCCCTTCTTGTATCAATTTTTATCAGTAGTAATAATTGTTTTGTTGTTGTAGATGTTGGAAGGAGACAAGAAAAATATGTATTTATTATCATTCTTTTATTTATATATAAATTTTCTTCATAATTTTTCTCTTTTTATAGTTTATAGTTTTCTTCGTATCTCTTTGTATGTACATAGTATATGTTATATTATTTGTATAGATTTATATGATACAAGGCCCCTCTGGACACCAGCTTTTAGCTGAATAGGCCACCCTGTGTAAATAAATGTTACATATACAAACTATAAGAATGCAAAAGGGACATATTATTTAAAATAACTCACACTTCCAAAGTATTTGTCAAGGAGTTCCACATATCTGTGTATTACTTCTAAGGCAACAAGCTCATTGTCATCATTATCCATCCCAACACAGAAATACAAGCTTGCATATCTGAAAGGAGAATGAAGAAGATACAGGAATCACATCAGTGTGATAGTGTTTGTTTTCATGTGATATGTCATAGTCCAAGAACACAACAAGTCAGAATTAATTATGAAAAATTATGCTATAACTTTCACTCTTTGATATGTCTTAGAGAACTATGATATGACTTATTATGAAACAAACAGTATAAATCTCACTTTCTGATTGGTTGATGGGGCATGCATTATGAGAGAACACAGCACACATGCATTTGTATTTCATATGATAAAAATTTTGCTTGCTGTGATAGGTGAATTTATACAGTCATTTGCATCTATAAACATGAACACCAGACAGCAAAACATGTTCTAAGAGGAGCCTGAAACTTATATGTTTGGCGGCTAAAGGGTCAACGTTTGACGGTCTTCTTTGAAATCTACAAAAGTTAACCTTTTAGCCAAAAAAAAACATACAAGTTTCAGACTCCACTTAGAACATGTTTTCCCAACTGGCCGGTGTTCAAGCTTAGATGCAAACAACAGTAAAGCACTCAGGGATTGTCAGAACACCCAAGAAGTGTTTAGAAGCACTACTTCACTACGTGTCATGCACTACTAACACTTCTCTTATGTTCTGCCAATCACTGTGTGCTTCATAACTGCATACAGCATGCGCTGACATTTTCTATTTTGTTAATATAGAAAATTTCAGGTTGTTTGAAGGCCTAGGGTCAGATTTTGAGGGATATTAATTGGGAGGGGGAGGAAGTCCAGTTATACAGCCTATATTTATCAGACTTTTCCTGTCAAATTGCCAAAGCTGTACTTATTGCTATTAAAAGGCAACTTTCATAGAAATTAGATAATCAATTATTTTGAAGATGAAATAAGTTTTAGGGAACAACTTAACGAGTTCTTTTAGAAACTGTACTTAAATTTGTACGGAAGTTAGGAAAATTTTCCAACTTTCTTTAAATCAAATAATAGACGTATACGAAGCATTTGATGTTTATTTAGGCAAAATGTTACAAAACTTACCTCTTATAGACGACTTTAATATCTCTATACTCTAAAAAGCTGCACATTTTGGGTTTTCTAGACAACACCATGGTCACTAAGTCTCGAGTGATCTTGCGTTTCTCTTTTTGAGACGTCGCGGTGTACCATTTTTGGAGCCGTATTTTCCCTTGGCGGCTGAATAACAACATAAACTGAAACTACAAGGATATCAAGACGTTAGTGAATATTCAATTGGAAATATTTAAACGGGAAAAAAGGAGAAATTTATCCATCAAATAAGACATTATTTCTGCTTACCATTTTGTAAATTTAAAGAGGATGAGGGTGGACGGGCTCATGCATCAGCGGTAATACGTATGTAGCATGCACGAAGAAGGAATACACCACAGGTAACCCAAACTATGTGCATATAATGAAAACTATATTCTCTTGATAAAAACTTATACATCAGGGGCGGATCCAGGAAAGAAGTGCAGGAGGTCGTCTTTGTGCCCCGACTTCAAAGTAATGTTTTTCCCTTTGATTTTAAGGGGTGCACCACTCCCTGGGTGTCCCTCCAACGCAGCACCCCTCACTGAAGAAAATCCTGGATCTACATTTGGGACTAAACTGAATCATTATCTTTGGCAGAATTGTTTGTCAGAATATCAAAAATATTCGGGGTAAGTTTTTCCAAGGCCAATCAAACAATTTGGAAACTGGGAAACGTTCCCCATTCTAAGAGGATGTGTGAATTGATCAATTGCTAGAAGGGAAAGGGAAGATATATCAAATGTAGACTAGGCAGAAGGTTAAAAGTGAGGCTACCAACTTGAAAACCTAGTAAGTAAGTGGATATTAGGCCTAAAGGTCCTACTGAGCCCCTCCCTCCCGGAAGCTATCAAACCTCAAAGGAAGTCCGAATAAAAATGCTCATATATTTTATACCTTATGATATGCATTATAGTTTGGGCTACCTGTGGTGACGTCATCATTGCAGGGTTTTCCCCTTCCGGTTATTCCAAGAATTAGCTGAAGAACTGAGTTCCAGGAGTCAGTTCCACAAAGCACGGTGTACGCAGAAGGTTGAACTTATTCCTCGCATCATAAAGCTCAATATTCGAAAATGGGAGTGAAAATAGTAAGTCCATAATTTCATATTATTTATCATTAATTTCTGATACATATACGTGCAAAAAGTGAGAAAAAGCTGTCAATTTAATGTTAGAAGTAGATAGAAAGAAAGCTGTACAACGCAGATGAGCGTAGCACGGGTTGGAAATCGAAATTTTGGGCGAAATTGTGTCACACAGTAAGTGTCTTGCCAGAGGTTGTGGCAGCTCAGACGTATTCCTAGCTCAGCATATCCAGATACTTTGAGTTAGCCTGTTTAGCCTGGTCGTTTAATCGGTCGTCATTACATTATTCTTTGGAAATATAAAGGACAAAGAACTTCTATTTTATTAGCACGACTGACAGGAATTGAAAGCGAAAGTCTGGTTTCTTTGTATGGGAGTTCCGGCTTCTAGGGTTTCACGTGACCCGATTGTGATTAAGAATTATGATATGTGGGGTGGCCCTGAGTAATTGGAACGGGCATACACAGCTGAAAAGAGGGAGGGGGGGGGGGGAGAGTTGGTTATGATGTATGATGAAGTCAAATCTTTGTAGAAGGAAAGTAACAGTAAAAAAAATTAAAACTCCAAGATATAAGTTTTCACTCGTGTGATCTAAAGGGCAAAGGTCAAAAAAATTAATGTTGTAAGACTTATGCAATATTGATTTTCGAGGGGGAGGGGTGGTTACCCAGTCACCACCCGGTGAGCCCTTCGTATACGCGCGTGGAATCATGGGATTTGCCCTCGATTCTTCGAAACCAAAAGGCAAATTTCAGAAGTGAAAGTCAAGTGTCTGTTTCTTTCTGGTATGCTAGATCCCTTTTGAAAGATGAGCTAGCAAGTTTCCCCAGGGGAAAAAGGGTGACATACTGGACAAAATAAATTCTCTTTCATTTATTATCTGATGTGTCAAATTTTTTTTTTAATTTAATTTTAATTCTAATTTTAAAATTCAATTTTTTAAATTTTTTAAATTTTTTAAGATTTTAAAATATATACTTTCGCTATGCCAATGCTGGTGACTTAGTGTTTCTCTATCTTTTTAGGTTTATGAAACAGTTGACAAAACTGATCCTAACGCAAGAGAACAAGGAAGACAAGCAGCAAGAGAAGAAAATGCCAGGATGGTCAGGCAGATGGAGGAGGAACTACGCCAGATGAGAGAAAGAGAGCTCAGCTCAGCTTTAGAAGACACGAGACTCCAAAACCTGAGCGACGCTAAGGCTCGAGCAGAAGCAAAGCAAAGAGAAGCAGAACTCAAGGCTGAAAGATTGAGGAAGGAAAAGGAACAGAAAGAAATGATTGCTTGCGGGAAGATGAAAGATGAACTTTTGGATTACGAATTTGGCAATAAATCATCGATTAAAGCCTTTGAAGCTCAAGGCCTGGACGTCAGTGATATGAAGAGAGTTGTTATTGCTCTGTTTGGCCCTACTGGGTCAGGAAAAACAAGCTTCATTGGTAGGTAGAGGAACAGTTCTTGTAGTAATAGACGAAAATATATGTATTTGCTTTCTAGCGAGTGAAAATAAGCTATAAGGGAAGGAGAGTAGAGGAGACGGCACGGGAAGGTCTATTGCAGGAACTTTTGACGCATGTGTAGGGAGGCTCCAAGATCAAAAACGCACGGTGATGGGGGTGGAGTGGGGAAGTGAGAAATTAATAAAAAGTGACTTCAAAGACAAGACACTATAGGGACCTGGGTGTGACCTCCTGGTTAAGTCAATAGCATTTTTTACTCTTAGGCACAGCAGAGAGGACCTTACTGGGGGCTGATAAGCAATCAGCGTTCGAACAAGGTGCTGGTGCAGAGGGTACAGTGGTTCTGCAGGAGTTCCTGTCAGCTTTAAAGATTAACCTTCTGGATACACGAGGTTTTTGGAATATCGAGGAAGACACTCTGACAGAGTGCCTTGGTGTCATGACTGGCAAGTAAGTCAGAAATACGTTATTATACATATATATGACTAGCTAGACGATACACATACTTTCTGGAGTGTAGGTACACAATTTAATATTGAGTAGTCAGAAACCTTGTTATGCGCGTTTTGATTGGTAGAGAACTGTGCTATATTAGTTTACAGAGCACATTGCTGACGCCATCCGTTTTACTTTGCAAATAAGTGTAAGACAACAGCATTGCAAAGTACAACGCATGTTTCTTTCAATACAATAAGAAATTAAATAAAACAGCTTTTTTCAGTAATCTGGTCAGTAATATAGCACTCACGAAGTTTGAGAAGCACTCGACTTAAGTGCAACTCATCATGTTTTCTTTTGGTTGACCAAAAACACAGGACACGAGAAGGTGACGTCATTGCACGTAACTATGACGACGATGAACTTGGCGAAGCAGCTGATCTTTCTGCTCGTTCTATGGCTAAATTTGGAGATCAGGTCCATGCTGTGATTTTTGTGATACAGGCTAACGATAGACGATTGAAGGAAGGAACGTATCTGGATAGAATGAAGAAGATTAGGGATCACTTCAGGTTTCAGGGTAGGTTATTGAATACCTCACTTATACTGGACTCCAGTTTACTTACTGAATGCTTACATATATATACACATGTCTGGCGTGCGCACAAGCAGAGGTACATGTCCGCACACTGACTCCTTGCGCAAACATTAACGCACTCGGCTGCTAATCACCCACGCAGAAACCTACAAAGCGCGTATTAACTTACAAACTAAGGGCGACATCATTTGTAGATTTTGACAAATCCCCCCCCCTCCCCCCCGAGCTCAATAACCTTGTAACTAACCTACGTACCACTGCACACTATAATATGCAAATTTTATTTACGCACGCAGAAATCTTTTTAGGCCAGTTACTAACAAACACACTCATGCAGCAAGTCACGCATCAAGTTCCAGGAAAAACATTAGTGCGCTCAGTCACCACACTCACTGATCGATGTCACATAAATGAGACTTCAATTGACCTACGAAATACTTCCTTAGGCCACAGTCCCATCACAGTCATCACATGTGAAGACAAAATCAAGAATGACGAAGACAGAGAAGTTGCCTTCGAAGAAGCCTCTGCTGCCACAGGGAGCCCAATGGACAGGACTTTCTTCATCACTAACTACACCAGTCAGAAAAAAGACTACTCTCTTAAAACTGAGAAACAAGTCTTAGATATCTTGGATACTGCTCTTCTCTCTGCTGAGAGGTTTGTCAAGATTCAGAAGCTGCGAGAATCGCACCATGGGAGCTCAGACGGCGCAGTATCGAGCAGTGGAAGTAAGTCCGTCTTTCACAGTTCAGAGGCGAATCCAGGTGAGGGGTGTAGGGAGTGCGCACCCCTCGGACCTCAGAGCAACTTTGTCCCCCTATTTTGAAGATACCGAATGCGAAATAATGTTTTTGTTTTTTTGATTCTGATGGTTGCTACCCCCCTCTCCCCCGGGCTGACTTTATGCCCTGCACCCCTCCCGGAACAAAATCCTGGATCTGTCCCTGCAGTTATGAAAATGTTTAGTTCAAAAAGTCCCAACGCATCTTAGATATAAAGTAATTATTAGGTAGTTCGTTCATTATTGTGTACATTTATATTGCATTTGTGTTACTTTCTGTTGTATATAGCTGCCACCAGCGAGACAGTGAAGCATTTCTTCAAGCGTCTCCAGGCTGAGTATAAATGGCCTGATGACAAAGTTACCGCCATCGTTAAAGCACTGGATGAAAACGAAATCACAACAGTTGATGTCCTGAAAGCAAGCTGGGATGATGTGAAGAAAGAGGTGAAGATGTCAATAGGAATAAAACAAGGCGTGGAGAAGGCTCTGTGAGATATCAACTAACCATGACTCAAGATATTTCAAGATCTCTAGACACTAATAGCTATAGCTATAGACTCTACTGATGATAAATTACCTAGAGATATTTTTGGTTGTATTAATTAGCTTGATCACATAACTTTATCGAGCATGCATAAATTAGATGATGGATATGCTACAGTATTTTCGGCTAGACTATTAGTCTGAGAGGTATAACGATAATTGTTTCTCATTAGGCCACGTGTCATTCCCTTGACGAAAATATGTAAGATGCTTCTTGGCTTTAAGTAAATCCATATAGACCCCTGGCAGCAATTCGGAATCAAGCTCAATTTGGAGGACAAAACATAGATCTCCATTTCTCAGGAGATTGAAAAAGAATCATCTGTTTTGTGTTCCAAATTGAGCTGCTTTGACGTCACGTGTAAGGGGTCTATTGTTGCTGTTAATAGATCATTTTCGAGATGCGCGAGCACTTTCAAAAATATCGCAGGCACAGGCATTTCTGGGCAGTGCCAATAGCCAATAGTGCGCGTGATCTTGCCCGAAAATGCCTCTTTTTTATGTCTGCGCCTGCGATATTTTTGAAAGCGGTCACGCATCTCGAAAATGGTCTAAGTGAACAAAAGAAATACTACTCAAGAGAATGACACGTGATGTGATCATTACGAACTGGAACGGAAACGGTGATAATTGCTATTTCAGGACCTAGATCTATGTCGTAATTATTAATAAAATTAGAGTTAAATCCCTTGATGTAATAACATTAGGATTTGCTTTAGAAAATAGACCCACATTCAGCTTGGATATCGATGTATTCCTAATTCCAAACAATCTATTAGACTGACCGGCGGCGCAAAGGGAACTTCGGCGGAAGGATTCCCAGTCCACCACACATCCCCCCAGCCCCCAGCCCCCAGCCCCCAGCCCCCAGCCCCCAGCCCCCAGCCCCCAGCCCCCAGCCCCCAGCCCCCTACTACTTCCTTTCCATTGGGAAGCTAGACAGGCTAGTGGCCGGTGCTTTCCAAATATAGTAATGCGCATCACTGGAAAATTACACAGGAAAAAATATGGAATATATTTTGGGTACCGAGAATAGCCACCTGCACCCGCTGGTACATGGAAAGGTCTTTTAACTAAAAGAGTATTTTTCCATTCTCGCCTCCGTGCAGCGAGGAACGAAACCGAGGAGCTCTGGGTACGAGCTTGTATTTTCGCCGAGTTGTTGTGGTTTGGGCTCCCTGTGGGATAATAATTCCAGGAAAACAGCAACACAGTATGCTGACGGCCGGTTCTCAGAAAAATCTGTTTCATGAAATTTTTTTGAATTAGACGTTTCTAGCTTTAGTGTTCAAGCAAAACTGCTGATGGTTGAAGCGTCACCGACAATGTAAGTCCTTGATCTTAGTGATATTTACTATAGTCAGGTTTGGGTCTGTTCAATGGACGATGCTTGTTGACTTGATTGGTTTGAGTTCAAGAATACGGTAGATGATGGAAGAACGTTTAGGACACGAATCAGTACATTTGAATTCTCGCTATACTTGACTGAAACAAGCTAGATATTCTGTATTCAATTCAAGCCAGTATTTGGCCTCTGATGTTTACTTCATACGATTGAGGTTAACTAGCTATGCCGCGTGGTCGGTTCTTTTGGCTTTAGGTCCATGTTCAAAGCACTCCATAAACGAGTTGTCGTATTTTCCCACCATTATCGTGATGATTCTCGTACTTTTCTTTTACATACTGATTCATTAACGATTTTTTCAAGACTGTTGAATTGAACAACAGGAAATGAAACCGAGGATTGCGTGACCAACACAGTATTAAAAGGTCAAGCTAATATATACATTACAAATACATTATTTTTAATTGTTACAGCTAGACAACACCCAAGCAGCCGTATATCATAGTTCTAGGAATCTACCAGGAGGTATACTGAAGATAAGAATGTTCTGGTAAACAAGCAATTCAAATGGAGGAACAATTATGCCAGGGAAAACCGAAAGAGTCAGCCTTTCTCAAGAAGAAAGAGGAAATTCTGAATTACAAATTTGGCGATAAACTGTCTCTAAAAGCATTTGAAGCTGAAGAACTGGACGTCAGTGATATGGAGAGAGTTAGTATTGCTTTGTTTGGCCCTACTGGCTCGGGAAAAACAAGCTTCATTGGTAAGATAGATGAATAGTAATGGAAAGAATAGCGTAATGGCACTCATCGATCTATATGTCAGAGTTTTGTAGGTTTTCTATCCAGGCGCTGATCCAGACCAGTTCACCCCGTTAAAGCGTACCCCTTAGGCTCCATTAATGATTTCATTATTGGAATATTTTATATGGGGTTTCTCCGCCCAAACTCTCGACTCCTTACCCTTTCATATACTAAATTTCAGCAAAAAGGTACCCCTTTCGTATACCTTTCAGGAAAACTATACCCCTTTTTATACTAAAACTCACAAATTCGCCACCCCTTTTCTATACGTGCGGCCTGAAAAAGATACCCCTTTCGGGCGGAGTATCCCCGTATAAGTCCATCATACCCCCCACCCCCCCCCCCCCCCCCCCCGGGGCAAAAGTAGCACTAATATATACATCGTAGCTCATTTATTCATCAACTGACCGGTTCGGAAAACGGTCGAAAAATTAGTGTTCAAACTTTCGAACTTACGAAATGAGGGTCTCGATACATTTCACGTTTTGTGAGAAACCAATTATTGCCGGCGCGAGTAGTTAGCGACGTAACGTAGAAGTATAAAAGTTTTGAACTGAAGATTTTCGATTTTCCCATTCACTCTAGGTACTGCAGAAAGGGCCTTATTGGGTGCTGAGAAACAAACAGCAGTTGATAAATGTGCTACTGCTGCCGAGGGTAATGTTGTTCTCGAGAGGTACTTGCCAGCTTTAAACGTCAACCTTCTGGATACCCGAGGTTTTTGGGGTATCGATATCAATAACAGCCCTACAAGGGAATGTCGCAACATTTTATCAGGAAGGTTAGTCGACCATGAAGAAATAGAAAATAACTGTTATAAAGTCGTGATTACACGGTGCAATTTTCTCTGCAACTTGTCTGTCAACGGCGTTGCGACACAAGTTGAATGAAGCATTGTACCGTGTAACAAGTTGCAACAATCGTTGCGAAAAAGAGAATTCGTTTCTACTTTCGGCGACGATTGCGTCTCCGATGCACCTTGTAAACGCTCTTGCAACTTGTCTTGAGACACATGAGTTGCAGAGAAAATTGCACAGTGTAATCGCGCCTTAAATCTCGCGCGTTCTGATTGGTTGGGGGCGCGTGCATTATGAGAGAACACAGCACGCGCAGTTGTATTTTATATAGAATACTTGCTTGCTGTGCTGTGTGAAGCTATAAACCACCTGTAGACTACGCTGGGGATTGGCATGCAGAACATTCGAGAAGTGTTGAGAAGCACTCCACTATACGCCGGTGTCGTGTTCAGTTCTCCTAACATTTCTCTCGTGTTCTGTCAATCCCCACACGTGGGCTCTAATGAAGCACGCGTCACTATCTAATCAGGAAGCAACATTTCTAGCAGTCATTTTATATAGAAAACAAGAGTGTTCTAGTTTGTTTGACCTCTCTCGTATTGGGACGGAGCTTGACTAATTGACAAATAGCCGGTTTTGTAAACCCACCCTCAGTCTCAGCACTTTACCACATCCTCCCGCAAGGTTCTTTCAGCAGTACCTAAAATGAATGGGAAAATACTCGGGTCAAAACTTTTAGTAAGCTGCACAGCTGCTGTCCTCTCCCCTCCCCTGGTATATATTAGATGATTTTAATATTAAAAGTTAAAGTACGTTCACTATCTACTCCATGAAGGACGCGAGAAGGGGACGTCATTGCTCGTGAATACGACAAAGATGAATCTGGCGTTGATCTTTCTGCTCGATACATGGCAAGCTTTGGAAATCGCGTCCATGGTGTGATCTTTGTTCTGAGGGCTGACGATGAGCGGCTCAAGGAAGGCGTTTACCTGAACAAACTGGAAATGATACGTGACTATCTCAGAATCCAAGGTATGTTCACTTAGGGACGCGTTGCAAACAGTATCTGCAAGTTTGTATATCTGGTAAACAATCAGATAGGATGGCGTAGTAACCGCCTCCGGGTCGGCTCAGTTGCCGGTTGGGGACCGGCTGTTATGCGGTCGGACCTACACTCGGGGTCTTAAAAAAAGCTGAGTAGCTAGAAGATGTTGCCTTTGCTCTAAAAATATCTACAAATGGTTAGACCTTTGCCGTGGCTCGGATGACCACGTATAGGAAAATGGCGTATTGTACAAGGCTGGAAAACCACAAAATACAATTTATCTCCTCAGGTCACAGTCCCATCACAGTCATCACGTGTGAAGACAAAATCAAGAGTGAGGAAGACAGAGAAGTTGTCTTTCGAGAAGCCTCTGCTGCCACAGGGAGCCCAATAGACAGGACTTTCTTCATCACTAACTACACCAGTTATAACAAAGACTACTCTCTTAAAACTGAGAAACAAGTCTTGGATATCTTGGATACTGCTTTGCTCTCTGCAGAGAGGTTTGTCATGATCCAGAAGCTTCGGGAACAGCGATATTGGCATTTCATTAGAGAAGGATTGGATAAAAGTAAGTGTAAAAATGTACTACTTTAACTGATGGGCTTCAAAAAGTTACTAAATATCGACACGAGTGAAAAAAACGCACTGCGCATGCTCGGAAGTTCGTCGTGTTTACAAAGAAAACCATTGGAGATTTACCGGCGTTTAGTAATTCTCTAAAGTTAAGGCCGTTCGTTTTAAGTTAGAGCTTATTTTTCCTGACACATTAATTTAGTTGTTTTCTTTCCCTGGTCGAATAATACAAGACAAATTCGCATAATACCAGACATGTAAATCTCCAATGGTTTTCTTCGTAAACACGACTCGTCTATGAATTTTATGCCGAACTTCCGAGCATGCGCAGTGCGTTTTTTCACCCGTGTCCTAAATATCACTTTTATGATGTTGCGATCAAAGCTGATCGAAATTTTAATTTCATTGCAATACCCCATTGAGAATGTAGGGGGAGGGGTGGTCTAAATTCCTGAATACCCCATTGAGAATGTAGGGGGAGGGGTGGTCTAAATTCCTGAATACCCCATTGAGAATGTAGGGGGAGGGGTGGTCTAAATTCCTGAATACCCCATTGAGAATGTAGGGGGAGGGGTGGTCTAAATTCCTGAATACCCCCTTGAGAATGTAGGGGGAGGGGTGGTCTAAATTCCTGAATACCCCCTTGAGAATGTAGGGGTAGGGGTGGTCTAAATTCCTGAATACCCCCTTGAGAATGTAGGGGGAGGGGTGGTCTAAATTCCTGAATACCCCCTTGAGAATGTAGGGGGAGGGGTGGTCTAAATTCCTGAATACCCCCTTGAGAATGTAGGGGGAGGGGTGGTCTAAATTCCTGAATACCCCCTTGAGAATGTAGGGGGAGGGGTGGTCTAAATTCCTGAATACCCCATTGAGAATGTAGGGAGAGGAATGGTCTTGAAGAGGAGAAACACCTTAGAGTATGAAAGGAATTTAAGATAGAGGTCAAAGTACGAAAAGAGTGAATTCCAAACATTCTCGTGGGAAGAAAATTATTTTGACATATTATGTTATGTCATTAGAATAAAAAAATAAATAAAATAAATTACGATACGACAGTTCGATTAGTCCCAGTTGCACTCCGATAGTTCAGAGTAAAGACAAAAATTATTAGCGAACATGTCTTCTGGAAAAGCAATAAGCCTAGGAGTCCGAGGATACGTTATTTTCGTGAAGGAGTTTCGAAATGAGAAGAAAATATATTTTCGCAAGCAAAAGAAAGATGTATCAAGTGGCAAAACTGTTCTTACCAATTAGAGCAATAGATATGGAATTGCAGAAGGTAACCAGCATGGAAGAGTCACCGGAGTCGGTGTCCAAAGACGAGTCACAATTCTTAACTCAGTCTCAGAATACCAATGTTCATCAGAAGCCTCCATTTTCCGGATCATTTCAAATCCTTCAGCACAATGGCAATGCGCAAAATTACGAGGAACAGGAAAAAGACTACATCGCCAGAAAACCGCGCCGCTACCCATGTCACGCATGGTTAACCCGGCTCAGAAGAAAATACGGCCGGCGAAAAGTTATGAGAAATGTATGGGTTTAAAATAAAAAGTGTCTAAAATATAGCCTGTGTGTTGGCGGATCAAAAATGTCTGCATCACAATTTGTAATTCATTTATAGGACATTATGACCTGCAAGAAAAATATTACTTTAATCTAAATTTGAGGTTTCCTTTTTAAATTTCAAAATGACTCCTAGAGAAATCGCACTGAAAGCAGAGGTTTGTATGAGAACGGAAAAATAAACGAAAGTTAAATTAGTTTGTAATTCGCCGAAACAGAGAATAGACGACAAAAGAAACAAATGTCTGCATTCAGAAATATTGTTTAATTATTTGAGCACCAACTCGAAACTAAGTCTCGGCTCTAGGATAAAATCCGAGGTTTCCTTTCGATTGCTGAACAATAACAGCAGTTAAACAGTTTAAAAATAGCTCCATGTTTCCACGTTAAAGTTCGTAAAATGCCCTGACTTCGGGGCTTGATATCTTCGCAACGAATAAGCCAAATCTCATAGTTGAAACGCCATTTTGAAGAGCAACTCTCGATCGGGGCACACAATAGCATATTTGGTCCGAATATCCAGTGGGACCCCCAGAAAATAGCGCCCAAAGGTATGTACCATCGCAGGAAGGTCCGTAAGCCCGCGAATGAATCAGAAATGTCAGCGGTCTTTACTAAACTTGCGGGAACTTTTGAAAAACGTGCGAGTTTCTACTAAAAAAATCTAAGATAAAGTCGAGATGGGCCTTAATCTTGATTCCCTTGTTTAAATATCTTCGATAGAGTAGGGTTTCCACTTATTAAACGCATGCGCAATGCGCCCATTGAATACCGCTGACCGCACTTGCATGTCGCGGTTTTCTGGCGATGATTTACCTAGAACTTTCACCACTTCTGAATTAAACTCTATTTTTGAAGCTCTCGTTCCGGAGAGCTTCAATGACGACTGCTTAGATGACGACATGTGTCTCTTGTACTCTTGAAAATCGGATCGATTCAGCTAAGGGAGCTAGGAATAACTATTTGCCGACTTAAAATCAGAAGTGTGGCGAGAAAAATCCTGCTTAGAGCCTCCTCAGTTACACATACTCACTTAGGATTCTTGTCTTTCCGAACTGATTGATCTATTTTTCACAGTTCATTTCCTAACGAGATTTCTTTGTGCACTTTTTTTTTCTTTTTTTTTTTACCATCAATTATCATTATTTATTAATTAAGGACCATACCTCCAGACGTAGTGCTGAAGCTGAGTATGGCAGCGCGAAGCATTTACGGCTATGCCGGAGATTTCGACCCCGACACCGTTATCCCTGGATTTACAGACTGATCAGGAAGCTCGGCCGAAGCCTAAGGGAGAGGTTAGTCGGCCCCTAGACCGTAGATGATTAACCCCTTGCTATGAACAGCACACCCGATAATTCACTTGTGTCGCTGAGCACTAATCTCAAGTAGACAATCCTTTCCATGTGGGATGCGTTTTGAGAAACCTATCGGTGACGTTTATATGGAAAATTTGATTTTAACGCGCAGACTTGGGGGAACTCAAAAAGGAAGTCTTGGATTTTTTTTTTTTTTTTTTTTTTTTTTTTAACCTTAACAACCTTACAACATTCATTGAAAGGAAAAAATAGAAAAGGAAAAACTGGAATAAACATGCGCATAGTAAGATATGCAAATAAACATCAATAGTTGTACAAGATTTACATATTCATAGTATATGGATATAAAATTGTTCCTGTTTGTTTGACGATACAAGGATAGCACTTTGCCGAGCAAAGGAGCACTACCAGGGAGCAGTGAGGAGCAAGTGAGGAGCACTACCGGGGAGCAGTCATCATGAGGAGCAAGTGAGGAGCACTACCAGGGAGCAGTTAGGAGCAGGTCAGGAGCAGAGCACGAGTCTGTGAGAAGTTTTAAAAGGAAGGAAGGAAGGACATAAATTGCAGGGAGCTTTCCAGGAAGATCATTTCACTTAACATTCAGTACAAGAGACACATGTCGTCATCTAAGCAGTGCTATTACTGTGGCAAAACCTTTTCCAGAGGTTATAATCTAAGACGTCATTTAGACGATCAAATTTGCAAAATAAACGCTGTCGAAGAAAATGATTCAAGATACGACGAAGAAACTTCAAGCGAAGATGAAATTGCAAGTAGTGTCGAGGAAGATCTAGACACGAGTGAATCAGAGTCAAATATGATACTGAAGATGATGAGGATGATGATGATGAAAACCAGCCTTCAGATGACTGCTGGTCACCGTTGATAAACGAAGCCATGGATCGTCACGAAACGGAACTAGAAGCTCTAGAAAACGAATACATGGAAAGAGGCGAATCTAAAGAATGAGCAGAAGTGCATGCGTACAATAAGATGATATCCATATTTAGAAATGAACTGAGAAACGTATTATTTGAAAAATTTAAATGGATTCACGCGTTTAAAAAAGATCCTTATTATCGTAAAATAATGAGAACCCGACAAGATTTACTAGACAAGGGGGATTACGACTGGATGGAAGCAACCCAGGTTGCTATTGATCATCGTAAATTTCTCTTGAAAAATTTATTCGCTGTCCAAGAGTTACAAACACAAGATACAGCAGAAGACATGGAATAAGAATCTACACCAAGGAACAATAGTTATCACAGACAAACTGTAGTGGACTTATTAAGGGATAATAACCGGCTTAAGTGCAAATAATGGTGCCTGTCAACACAATATGCCCTGTTGGAGCTAGCTAGAATTTATATCGAACATGTACATTGATTACTAAGAGACCAAACATCTGCAATGTAACAATCTCATTACTTTATTTTTACTTTTTAATAAAAGCTATAGTATTACAGAAACGAAATTTTATTTTATTTTATGCTTTCTATCGGTACATATCAGTACATTTCAGATCCCCAGCTGGGTATCTGGTGCTGCACAGCCAACCCTTGCTGTTCCCCTGTCAGTTCCACTTCCGGACCGAGAGCTTCAAAACTAGAGTTTCAATTCAGAAGTTTTGAAAGTTCTAGGTAAATAGTCTTTTTCCTGTTTCTCGTAATTTTGCGCATTGCCATTGTGCTGAAGGATTTGAAATGATCCGGAAAATGGAGGCTTCTGATGAACATTGGTATTCTGAGACTGAGTTAAGAATTGTGACTCGTCTTTGGACACCGACTCCGGTGACTCTTCCATGCTGGTTACCTTCTGCAATTCCATATCTTTTGCTCTAATTGCCGACTTTAGTGTTGTCCATTCGTCCAACGTCAAAGACATTCCTGAATTGGTAAGAACAGTTTTGCCACTTGATACATCTTTCTTTTGCTTGCGAAAATATATTTTCCTTCACGAAAATAACGTATCCTCGGACTCCTAGGTTTATTGCTTATCCAGAAGACATGTTCGCTAATAATGTTTGTCTTTACTCTGAACTATCGGAGTGCAACTGGGACTAATCGAACTGTCGTATCGTAGTTTATTTTATTTATTTTTTCATTCTAATGACATCACATAATATTTCAAAATAATTTTTCTTCCCACGAGAATGTTTGGAATTCACTCTTTTCGTACTTTGACCTCTATCCTACATTCCTTTCATCCTCTAAAGTATTTCTCCTCTTCAAGACCATCACTCTCCCTACATTTTCAAGGGGGTATTCAGGAATTTAGACCACCCCTCCCCTAGCAAACGCGCCATACGGGGGGGGGGGGGGGGGGGGGGCTCACTACTAACATATATGAAACAGCTTCTGTGCTGATCAAAGCAATTTATATTTATTTCTATCAATTTCAGCTCACAGAAACAAGATCGTGAGGCATTCTCCAATAGGTTTTATTCTCAATATTTATGAAATAACAATATGGCTACCGTTACAGTGCAAAGTGAGAAATGCCAGAGATGTTTTCTTAACTAGACAGCCAAGTTGCAGCCTGCTCTAGACGTAGTCCAGACTAGATGCTTGAAAAAATAAGGACGAAGTCTGGCCTTGGTAGATGCCAATCAAAATCCGGCAGGGAAAATGGCGTTCACTAAAACTCGACGCCAATGTTGGTAAAAGCGAAGACACACGGTTCAACGATGCGCGAAGTGTTGCAGGCAATCAATTTTGAGAGCTATGTCACTCGACGCAATTTGTTGCGCGCAATGTTGCACCGTGTGTCGTCCACCCCTTAATGGTTGGTCGCTCGCTGTTGGGGTTTAAATTACCTAACTGTAACAATTTAGTTATATTATTAAAATATAAAGCGATATTGCGCACCATTATTATCCAGTAGAATTGCAGGAAACACAGTCCTGTATCTTTAAAATGAATATAGTTTAAACTGTATGAAACGCGCAATAAAAATTTAATGATTTAATTATTACCATTTGTAAATAAAACAGTTTATGGTTAGCAAAGAAAAGGAAAACTCTCTTGTAATCATAAACGTAGGACCCTGCTATCCAAGTGAGCTTCCAGGTTGCACCACCTTCCCCCCCAGATTACATAACTTCATCTTCTTAAAAAAATAAGCTTTCCCTTAGCCTTCATTTCTCAATTTTTGGGTTTAAGTTTATGATCACATTAATCTAGTCTTCAACAATCCCCCTCCCAGCTGAGTGGCATTAAATTTCTAACCAATCACAGTCCGTTGTGATTTTTTATGGCCGGCCCGTTATTTACCTGAAAACTATTGTCATTTGAACCCAATGCATTTTCAAGTCTCGGAAAAAAATCCAAAACTCTTAATCAGAGTGATATTTCATTTATGATTTATCTAAAAACCACTCCAGAAAAGACTTTCAAAACAAAGAGCGAAAAGCCGCAAGTTTTGATCAACAATGCTTTGCGCGATTAGTTGTTTTCTCAGCTGTTCCCGTCTAGTGGACATAGGCCCTTTCACCCAATATTTGTTCAAATTTTCCCTTGGCGCAAAAAAAAAAAATCATTTTCTAAAGGGAAAACCTATTAAACAAATGACATATGTATGCTTTGAGCTTGGAATTCCAAAAGTGACGGACGACATTTGCATTAATTTTAGAGCAGATTTTGTATGAGTGTGATTAGTCACGGAACACGGCTCGGTTGCGGCGCGACGCGGCTCGGACACATATCGAATGTCTTCATACACGGTACGGCAATGACACGGTCACGGCAAGACGCGGTCCGTACTGGTAGTTTTTCATAGCCATACGAAAACTGCTCTAACTAGAGTGACGTCAGTCATATACGTTAATCATTTCTAACACTGAGATCGTTTCCTTACTACAACCTTACAGTAACGAAGCGTGACAACAAGTTTAGCCGGCCGGAATTATCGAATTGTATTTCTGATGCATCATGGGATAGATGGGATGGTGATATCCATTGTGTGAGTGCGAGGGGACAGGGGACGGAATATAATATTTAGTAAAAAGAATGAGATTTTTCTAAAAATAGGCACATTGACAGGTTTCGTTCTTAAAACATAACGCAAGGTTCTCGTCTAACACGTCCTGCACACTTTAAAGCATCGTGAATAGAATATACTGAGTAATTCACAAGCAAAATAATCCCACACAGAAGCAAGATTTCTGCCTTTTTTCTGTTTACTAAAGCATCTGAAAATGTGATGACCTCTGCAATGTGGATACCGAAAGTTTGTCGGTCGGGGAAATTTCCCTTGGGCAGGGGATTCCCCTAATTCGTTTTCCAAGAATCGCTAGTTCCAGGAATCTCCACACATTCTTACAAGTATAAATAATTCTGCAAATAGTATTATTTGGAGCCCGTGTATTCCTTCTAGCAGTGAAGTTTGAATCGATTCTTCGCTTTCGTGGAACACGAGAGGACAAACATGGGTGATAGTGAATCAAAGATCGTAAGTATTTTGGTTATATTTCAATTGTTTATTCATTGATATTAGCATTAGTTCCTTGGGCCGGAACGCGAAAGTATAATGGTGGACTTTTATCAAGCGTTTGAGCGTGTTTTTCGAACCTTCAGGTTGATTTAAGATTCTTTCTGTCGCGTTTTCTTACACTAATATCCTACGATAACGGTTTGGCGAAACATATATAGCGAAAGCGTATGCTAAAACGAGTAGCCAAGACTGCATGGTCGAAGTTGAACGTAAATCCGTCGAGTTAAGTTTGGAAAACCAAGGGGTCGCAAAACATGATATTTCGAGGTTTCACTCATTCTTAAGTATAATTAATAAACTGTATGAATGTTTCAAGCTTCAGTCTAGTTCCATTTACTATAATTTCTCATTAGTTTCCTTGCTGTATGTCAGGTCGATCATGTTTTCAATATTAGCGACCTTCAGATCCAACTACAAGTACGAGAACGAGTACGAGTACGAGTTTTGAACTCTCAAAGATTTGCACTATAATTACGTAGTCGTGGTGGAGTACGTAGATTGAAACTTTAGATTATCAAAAATAGGAAATCGAATACGATTCAGTGTTAAGAACGAGCACAGGGCCAATTTCAAAACTCGTACTCGTACTCGTAGTCGAATCTGAAGGTCTCTATTGTCTCTCCTGAGAGCCGAGGTCAATACTACTAGTTATTGCATTTCAAGTCTGGTGAACTATATAAAATCCTCGTACAAGTGAAGTTGAAACTGAATATAATTAGGCTAATACTTTAGCCTTCAGTTTTGCTTGCCTCAGATATTTCAGCTGCACAGCATTGTCGAGTAGGAACTATGCGCTTTCTAAAGACAAACAGGAAACGTAAGTAAAAGTGAGAGCGAAACAAGAATTGCGTGACGTTATGGCGTGACGTGTTGCCATTCGCTTGGTTCTGAGGTGGCCGGAAAGCCGTCTCAGTCGCTTCCCCTTAATTTCGCCTACTTCGTTTTGTTTTTTATATCCTTTCTTCTTATCATGAGAATTCAATCCGATGAGAACTGCGTATATTTTACGATGCGATGTTTTTACGAAGGGAAAAATCTATGTTAAAGCGGGAGTGAAAAAGAATAAGACTGAAAGGAAAGGAAGGGAAAGGAATGGAATGGATTGGAATGAGTATAATAGATCCTCTATCTTGGGTTCACTTTATAGGTTCATGAAACAGTTGATAGAACTGATCCTAAAGCAAGAGAACGTGGAAGACAAGCAGCAAGAGAAGAAAATGACAGGATGGTGAGGCAGATGGAGGAGGAACTACGTCAGACAAAAGAAAGAGAGCTCAGCTCAGCTTTACGAGACGTGAGGCTCCAAAACCTGAGCGACGCTATGGCTCGAGCAGAAGCAAAGCAAAGAGAAGCAGAACTCAAGGCTGAAAGATTGAGGAAGGAAAAGGAACAGAAAGAAACGCTTGCTTGTCTGAAGATGAAGAAGGAACTCTTGGCGTACAATTTTGGCAATAAATTATCCATGAGAACCTTTGAAGCTGAAGGTCTAGACGTCAGTGATATGGATAGAGTTGTTATTGCTCTGTTTGGCCCTACTGGCTCAGGAAAAACAAGCTTTATTGGTAAGAAAACTTTCTCAATCTTTACCCTTTTTTCCGGATTCAATTTAGTAGAGTTCCCACTCACGGCTTAGTAACCGTTGCTATGTCCCACAACATCACTAGTTTAGTTATAACATCTCGGGATTTCAAACTCTGATCGTAAGAATATGATTACATATTCCATAAAACTCTGTCGCAAGGTAGCGACGTCAAACAATTTATAACGGTTTCTTATTTTAAACATTTCTAGGCACAGCAGAGAGGACCTTACTGGGGGCTGATAAGCAAACAGCGTTTGATCATGGTGCTGGCGCAGAGGGTGGTGTGGTTCTGGAGGAGTTTATGTCAACTTTAAACATCAACCTTCTCGATACACGAGGTTTTTGGAACATCGATAACGATACTGCATCAGAATGCCTCAATATTATGACCGGCAAGTAAGTCCATCAATGTAGCTGCTTGTAATGTTAGTGTTTTAATGATGCGCTGTAAATATATGTTTACGAACTTATACGTCGCCCTCATGATTCTTATCAAACAGGACACGAGAAGGTGAAGTTATTGCACGTAACCATGACAACGATGAACTTGGCGAGGCAGCTGATGTTTCTGCTCGTTCTATGGCTAAATTTGGAGATCAGGTCCATGCTGTGATTTTCGTGATACAGGCTAACGATAGACGATTGAAGGAAGGGATGTATCTGGATAGAATGAAGAAGATTAGAGATCACTTCAGGTTTGAGGGTAAGCCAAGCTTACTGTTCTGTGCGACGGCTTATTCTAATTAGAAATATATATATACTTTGCAAGTTGCAAAGTAGGGGCACAAAGTCGATCCGGCACCCCATGAACCCCTCCCCTTGATCCGCCCCTGGGGAGGTTTTTTGACGACGTGGCTTGATCACTAGCTGTCATTTTTTGCCCACATGATCAGGTCACAGTCCCATCACAGTCATTACATGTGAAGACAAAATCAAGAATGACGAAGACAGAGAAGTTGCCTTCGAAGAAGCCTCTGCTGCCACAGGGAGCCCAATAGACAGGACTTTCTTCATCACTAACTACACCAGTAAGAAAAAAGACTACTCTCTTGAGACTGAGAAACAAGTCTTGGATATCTTGGATACTGCTCTGCTCTCTGCTGAGAGGTTTGTCAAGATCCAGAAGCTGCGGGAATCGCATCATGGGAGCTCAGCTGGCGCAGGATCGAGCAGTGGAAGTAAGTTGAGTTGTAATGCGGAGAGAGCTAAGGAGAGAGAGGGAGAGAGAAGTTTTTTGGAGCCTTTATACCTATTGTAGTCCAAGCTGTGTACAAAAATAAAGTCGAGAATAACTTCTATACTTAGATAGTTAGGCAAAGAATTGTGCTATACGTAATATATGTGAGCACGCAGTTATCCTTATACCAGTAGCGTAGCGAGGGGGCACGGGGGGGGGGGGGGGGGGCACGTGCCCCCCAAAACATTTTTTGAAATTAATTGTCCTGCAAAGTGTAATTAATGTTTGAATATATAAAAACGTTTGGTTTCTGTTTTTTGGTTTGCTTTTTTATACTGGATGCCTGGGTGCCCCCCCCCCCCCCCCCCCCCCCCCACACACACACACTTTTAAGGTCCTCGCTACGCCCCTGCCTTATATTGATTGATTTATTCCCCTAGGTGCTGAAACAGTTAAGCATTTTTTCAAGCATCTCCAGGCCAAGTACGGATGGAACAGTGACAAAGTAAGCGCAATCCTTGAAAAACTGGAGGAAATGGAAATCACAACAGTTGATGTCCTGAAAGCAAGCTGGGATGATGTGAAGAAAGAGGTGAAGATGACAATAGGAATAAAACAAGGAGTGGAGAAGGCTCTGGCAGATATCAACTAAGACTCAAGACTCTGATCGAGTCAATGACTCAACGTTTCTAGACACTAACAGGCTCTACTATACAGGGATACATTATAGCGATATTATTGGTTGTATGATGATAAATCGAGCAAGCATAAATATAAGATGAAGGATATGCTACTATTTGCCATTCATCAGGATTTACAAATATTAAAACAAATGAGTTATACTACACTAAGTGTAATCTAATATATAAATCTAAAATAAAAACCTGCTTTCCATGAATGCCGTGCTTTGCTATACATAATAGTTATCCAATAGTCGACGAAATTCCTTAAGAGACTCGACCTGCCTTACGTTACTTGGCAGACTGTTCCATAATTGTCTACCACTATGTAGGTAAATGTATTTTTGAGATAATTCGTGCGTGGAAGAGGAACGTCCAATTTGTTGGTAGAGTCTCGTAAAGAATAAGAGGTGGTGTCTCTCCTGAATACAAATTTAGAGCTTATGTATTCAGGAGCGATGCCGTGTAAGGCCTTGAAAACCAAGATGGCCTTTCGTAGATGGCCATTGTAGATATTGGGACAAATGATCTAATTCGTTTTAGGGCCCCAATACCAGATGCGATTTTTTTAGACAGCTTTTCGATATGATTTTTCCAAGTAAGATTGCTGTCTATAAGAACGCCAAGTGATTTCGTTGTACTAACTTGTTTAATTGGTAAATCATTGATTTCGAGAGCTGGTGTGGCAGCAAGAGTGTTGAGCTTTTGCCGCGAGCCAATCAGCATAAATTCTGTTTTAGTCATGTTCAACGTAAGTTTGTTTTTAGTTAACCAATGACTGATGTTTTTCAGATCTGTATTAAGATGTGACTGAATCAATTTTGGATCACAATCTGCGTATGTCAGACTAGTGTCATCTGCATACATTCTTGGGTTGGAGTTTAAAAGACAATTAGGTAGATCATTTATGTACAACAGGAATAACAGAGGACCTAATATTGTTCCCTGGGGTACACCGCATCGTAGGCTACATGGTTCAGATAATGATCCATTGACAAAGCATTGTTGAGTGCGGTCGTTAAGATACGATTTAAACCAAATCAGGTAGTCCCCCCTTATTCCATATGCAAACAACTTAGATAATAGAATTTCATGGTCGACCGTGTCAAAAGCCTTTTTTAGGTCTAGAAAAACCACGGCATTTACATTGCCACGATCGATGTTATATGCCCAGATATCAGTTGCCTCTATCAATGCTGTGACGGTAGAGTGCAACGAACGAAAACCTGATTGATGTTTGGAAATTATATGATTTTCAGATAAAAATGAGTATACCTGATTATACACTATCCTTTCAAAGACCTTCACTATAGTAGAAACAACAGATATTGGGCGATAATTACTTACATCGGTTTTTTCACCTTATTTGAAAAGTGGCGTAACTCTAGCGTATTCCAATCATTTGGTAAAACACCACGTTTCAAAGAAGTGTTGAAAATCTTACAAATAGAGGATGAAATAATATCGGCACATTCCCGAAGGACTCTGGCAGATATCATATCTAGACCTGTTGCCTTTGATGTATTTAATTTTTTTAGAAGGGAAAATACTTCGTTCTCAGTAATAGTGTTAAAATGAAATTGATTTTCTGTGCCAATAAGATAGTGAAGATAACTCGCGCTATCATCATCATCACTATTACACTGTGGAATTTCTTGAGCAAGTTTTGGTCCAATTGTTGCAAAATAATCGTTAAATGCTTTCGCTTGTTCATTTTTGTTGAATGACCTTCAAGTTTCAATTCCTTAACAGTAGCAACATCTGATTTCCGAGACGTTAATTCGTTGAATTGATTGTTTGCCATGTCTTTCGAGAATTTCCTTTATAGGTATTAAACGCATTCTTATAGTGACGTTGTTTTGCACGTTTAATACTGTTATTTACTTTATTTCGTATATTTTTATAGGCTTTCCAGTCATTTGAGTCCTTAGATTTGATCGCCTTGTTTTTCAATATATCTCTTTGATACATACTTTGTTTGAGATTAGTCGTTATCCATGGGGATTTCTTAGAACGCACTCGTTTTGTACACATAGGAGCATGCTTATCGATAATAGCTAGAAATTGATTCTTCCAAGAAACCCACATGATATCTGGATCTTCCGAAACACCTAAAATGTTATTCCAGTTAACAGCAGAAACATCATGACGAAAGTTCTCTCTATTGAAGTTTTTGAAATTTCGGTAAGTTATGTTTTTGTGTCCTTTACCCGAGGAATCTGATAATTTGCGATAGACATAGATTAAACTATGGTCACTAATACTTACGTAAGCGACCCCCGAACAAAGTACCCTGTCTGGGTAGTTTGTGAAATATTAGATCAATTATAGTAGAAGTTTCTTCTGTGACACGAGTGGGTTCAGTTATTAGTTGCTCGAGGTCGTAGATATTAGTGGTATTTAGTAACAATCGTGTATATTGCTATCATTGGGAAAGGCCATGTTGCAGTTCATCAAGAGTACCCTTCGGAGCCGCTCCACAATATATCCGCTCTGCACCCTATAATTTTACTGGCTGGGAAACCCTAGGTATTATAGGGCTAGCTGGGAATGTTTCTGGATGCCATATTTGCTGGGATTATGGGGTTATGATATTTATCAATTCTAGCTGGGAAAATTATCACTAGCTCTCTCTTTCTCTGGCTGCTTACGCATAATGACGTCACGTGTGAACTAGCTTTTTTGATTGGACAACACGCCTGATAATTGACGGATAATCGAGAGTAGGCTCTTTTTGCTTTTTGACTTAAATGACACCTAAAAATACCAGATGCAATCAAGATAAAATAACTTTGTAATCTAAGCCAAGTTCCTATGTATGTGTCATTAGTGACAGTCAGTGTATAGTGCTCTAACAGGCTCTACTGAACATACATCAGAAAAAACTGTAGAGGTATCTTTGTACATTTGTACATTTGTCACAATATCGTTTCTTATTGGAGGTGTTTCAGGTAAGCATTTATTTTACTTACTCTAAGCTTGATTTTCTGGCCAGCTGCGTGGCTATGATTTGATTTAATTTTTTTTGTATCTTTTTTCTGTTTTAGAGATAGGGTGCAAGAATTTTTGCGCCCAAAATCTGCGGCTTCTGGTAAGGTAAGCTTACGAACCATCTTTTTTTCATTCTTGTTTTAGGTTGGAGCTTAATTGAATCCTGACTGAAATCCGTCACTATCACAAAATAATTGTGTTAGGTGTAATAATGAAGAGAAATCAATCCCACGACATTTATCTATGCTTATTTTTAAAGTAAAGATTGGCTGATGTCATCTATTTTTCAGTATTTACTATCTTGCAGCTAAACAGTCAGTTCATTTGCAAGGAAGCAATGCAAAGCATGGTTGGTGTTAAAACGCGCTCCACATGAAGATGGAAGTTTGCTAATAATCTGGGAGGTGTATTAGCACCGACATTATAAGAAAAGGCGCCTAAAAAGGATGCTTCACATGCCTCAGTGGCATATGACATAAAATTAGAAGATATATATATATAATGTCATTGGCTGCGAGGTCAAGGGACAATCGGAATTCAGTTTTTATTTAAATCCATTTTCAAGTATCTTGATGACTTTTGCTGCGATACTTTGCAGCGCTGTATACATTTTGCGGTGATTGTCAGAAATGGCTTTTGCTGTGATTTTATGCAGTTGCCTGTGAAGCCTTTACGGTGATTGTCATTTGATGCTAGGGCAAGATTTTTTTTTTTTTTAAATCCATTTTCAAGTATCTTGATGACTTTTGCTGCGATACTTTGCAGTGCTGTATACATTTTGCGGTGATTGTCAGAAATGGCTTTTGCTGTGATTTTATGCAGTTGCTTGTGAAGCGTTTGCGGTGATTGTCATTTGATGCTAGGGCAAGATAATAATTTTTTTTAAATCCATTTTCAAGTATCTTGATGACTTTTGCTGCGATACTTTGCAGTGCTGTATACACTTTGCGGTGATTGTCAGGAATGGCTTTTGCTGTGATTTTATGCAGTTTCCTGCAAAGTTTTTACCGACGTTGATAAACATGCTTCGCGGAGAGAATTTTCTATTTTTTTTCTTTTGCATAGTTTGCAACAAATACTAAAATATGGGTTTGTTGATTATTTCAGTTTGGTTTTTAATGTATAGTTCATCTACGTTAGTAATTATCGAGTGCTTTTAATGTATAAGGGATGCATAACTTATAATGAATACTTTGAGTAAATTTTATATCACATCCTATCCTATCAATGAGAATCGTTCATTCCGTTCATTGTTCACAGACAGATAAGTCCAGTACATGTAAACAAGAATAGATCAAAATGGAACAGAAGGCGACCGTCAACAACAATACAGCGTACGCACATTACGTTTTCTTAAAAAATGCATTTATTCCGATGACATTTATTTTGCATGTCACCTTCATAATTATTCATTTTATCAAATTTCTTTGCATTTTTAGGAACCGCGTGAATATTAATGATAATGCTACTTCTATATTGACTGGAAGATTCAAGGTGAGATTGTACACATACGTTTCTAAAATTTATACGTTTGGAAAGTATCATAATTGTAAAATCAAAAACAATTAATAAAAAAGAAGACCATTCACTTTTCAGACCCGGGTCTTTGGCTGCCCTTTACCAAATTAGAGTAGGTTAATGTGATTGCACTCCTATCTATCGTTTTTTTAAACTATCATGAAAATTGTTCAACTGAATGGTGCATACAAAATATGGAAAGTGATTTTTAATGCTCAATTAGTGAATAACCGGATAGGGCAACAATCTACATCTGCTGGCTGGAAAATATCAAATTGGTTCTTGCTGGCTGGGATCAAAAGATATATATATTTCTTCTAGCTGGGAAAAAAACATTTTTCGTGTAGATAGCTGGAAAAATGATTTCAACAGTTTCATTCTAGCTGGCAGTGAAGAGCGGATCGTATTTTCCCACGATAGTTAATAATTAACTTTAATTAGCGTGGGAACATTGAACTAGTGTTGTAGACATCATATAACTAATTTGAGGAAAAAGTGTCGTTGGGTACTCTTGGTTCATGTCACCCATCAAATAAAATTCAACACATTCAGTGTCGAGCCGTCCAATAATTGTTTCTAGAGACGTGAAACAATCAGGTGAAGAGTTGGGTGGCCTATACCAATTTACAACAACGATCGGTTTGGAATGTTTATTTCGAATCTCAATCGCTAGATATTCCAGGCATTGCATTGATAAGTCTGAACGAACCGAAAAATTTAATGAAGAATTAATGTAGAAACAAACACCACCACCATGTCTGTTTCTATCTCTTCGAACAATGTCAAAGCCTGGTATGTGAATCTCAGAGTTACTTATAGAAATATCTAGCTTAGTTTCACTTAAAGAGAGAACATCAATTGATTACCTAGCAAGAAGGACTTTGAGTTCCTCTATATGTTTCGTCAGACTATTTATGTTTAACGCAGATAACTTGAGACCTGAGTTCTGTATATATAAAATGAATATAGTTTAAACTGTATGAAACGCGCAATAAAAATTTAATGATTTAATTATTACCATTTGTAAATAAAACATTTTATGGTTAGAAAACTGTAGACGTTATTTCATTGATTTGATTTTTTTTCAGACGCAAAGAAAAGGAAAACTCTCTTGGAATCACGGTAGGACCCTGCTATCCAAGTGAGCTTCCAGGTTGCACCACCTCCCCCCCCCCCCCCCCCCCCCAGATCACATAACTTCATCTTCTTAAAAAAATAAGTTTCCCTTAGCCTTCATTTCTCATATTTTGGGTTTAAGTTTATGATCACATTAATCTAGTCTTCAACAATCCCCCTCCCAGCTGAATGGCATTAAATTTTCTAACCAATCACAGTCCGTTGTGATTTCTTATGTCCTGCCCTCGAGCTGTGTTCAAACACTTTTTCTACCTGACAAATATTGACATTTGGGCCCAATACATTTTTAAGTCTCGGAAAAAAATCCAAACTCTTAAGCAGAGTGATATTTCATTCATGATTTATCTAAAAACCAATCGAGAAACGATTTAAAAAAAAAAAAAAAAAAAAAAAAAAAGCCGCAGGTTTTGATCAACAATGCTTTGCGCGATTAGTCAGTTCGCTCAGCTGGTCCCATCTAGTGGACATAGGCCCTTTCACCACATGGACGTATAGGAGTTTATATTTTATATTCCTTAACTAATTTTCCCCAATATTTGTCCAAATTTTCCTTTGGCGCAAAAAAAAAAAAAAAAAAAAAATCATTTTCTAAAAGGAAAACCTAATAAACATATGACATATGTATGATTTGAGCTTGGAATTCCAAAAGTGACGGACGACATATTTTGTATGATTTTGTATGAATGTGAGTCACGGGACACGGCTCGGTTGCGGCGCGACGCGGCGCAGACACCTGTTGAATGTCTTCATACACGGTACGACAATGACACGGTCACGGCAAGACGCGGTCCGTACCGGTAAATTTTTCATAGCCATACGAAAACTGCTCTAACTAGAGTGACGTCAGTCATATACGTTAACCAATTTTAACTCTGAGATCGTTTCCTTACTACAACCTTACAGTAACGAAGCGTGACAACAAGTTTAGCCGGCCAGAATTATCGAATTGTATTTCTGATGCATCATGGGACAGATGGGGTGGTGATATCCATTGTGTGAGTTCCAGGGGACAGGGGACGGAATACAATATTTAGTAAAAAGAATGAGATTTTTCTAAAAATAGGCACATTGACAGGTTTCGTTCTTAAAACATAACGCAAGGTTCTCGTCCAACACGTCCTGCACACTTTGAAACATCGTGAATAAAATATACTGAGTAATTCACAATCAAAATAATCCCACACAGACGCAAGATTTCTGCCTTTTTTCTGTTTACTAAAGCATCTGAAAATGTGATGACCTCTGAATCGCTAGTTCCAGGAATCTCCACACATTCTTACAAGTCAGTATAAATAATTCTGCAAATAGTATTATTTGGAGCCCGTGTATTCTTGCTAGCAGTAAAGTTTGAATCGATTCTTCGCTTTCGTGGAACACGAGAGGACAAACATGGGTGGTAGTGAATCAAAGATCGTAAGTCTTTTGGTTGTTTTTCTATTGTTTACTCATGAGTATTTGCATTAGTTCCTTGGGCCGGAACGCGAAAGTATAATGGCGGACTTTTATCAAGCGTTTGAGCGTGTTTTTCGAACCTTCAGGTTGATTTAAGATTCTTTCTGTCGCGTTTTCTTACACTAATATCCTATGATAACGGTTTGGCGAAACATATATAGCGAAAGCGTATGATAAAACGAGTAGCCAAAACTGCATGGTCGAAGTTGAACGTAAATCCGTCGACTTAAGTTTGGAAAACCAAGGGGTTGGAAAACATGATATTTCGAGGTTTCACTCATTCTTAAGTATAATTAATAAACTGCATGAATGTTTCAAGCTTCAGCCTAGTTCCATTTACTATAATTTCTCATTAGTTTCCTTGCTGTATAAAAGTTCAATTGATGTCAGGTCGGTTTTCAATAATGTCTCTCCTGAGAGCCTAGGTCAATACTACAGTATGTTGCCCTAATTCGGGACGGTTTTGGGAATAACCGTTATATCAAAGCCCAGAATCATTGTAGCGATGCAATATTTACCATGAAGATAGAGTCGAACATCATGAAGTCGGTCACTAAAGCTCATTTGTTTAGTCACGAGTAACTTACCACATTTTACAAATTTATCGCCCAAGTTGGTGGTCCTAATTCGGGACAGTTGGTCCTAATTCTGGACACAAATACTATGCGATTTGCTCTTCGATTTCCTCGATTCCTACTCGCTGGTTCATTGGGAAATTAGAGGAATATTGCTTGTCATTCTCATAGAGATTTAAAATATACAAATAAGCCTAATCAAGAAGATGTGAAGGCAACGCACGTACGTGTTTGTTTAACGCTAAAAATTCGCACGGATTTGCATAACAACCATGGCAATTTTACTTGAAAATTATCGATTTTATAACATGCAAACCAAAAGATAAAACTCTTGTTGCACCACACTCAACCAAAACGTGCCGTATATAGTTCGCTCTAACAAGCATGGCTCGTGTGATTATCCAAAACGCCGTGATAAAAGGCTGTCCCGAATTAGGCACTATACACTTAATGACTGGTCCCGAGGGAAACAGTTAGTTTTGTTTCCCGAGAATCTCAATGTTTCCCGAGGCTCCGGCCGAGGGAAACATTGAGATTCGAGGGAAACAAAACTAACTGGTTTCCCGAGGGATCAGTCATTAAGCGTTTTGTTATATAGCTAATCATTTTAGACAAGTCAATTTAGAAAATTTAGAAAATTTGGGCACTTGTATCCCGGTCGGGATACAGTTAGATTTAACTAGTATCACGTGAGCACCTATCAACCAATGAGAATGCTCGTTATATAGTCAAAATGATTAGCTATATACACGCATCAAGAGTTTCGCGCTATTGCTCTAAGCGCATGCTCAGGGGATTAAAAAGTGGGACCAAATTTCTAAAATATGCAATTTTTCGGTATATTTGATTCAGAATTCGCTTAACGGTACGCGATCTTGAATATAATTAGTGAAAATTGTGCTTGACAAGAAAGATACAACTAAAATATAGCATATTTTACAAATTTGGTCCCACTTTTTAATCCCCTGAGCATGCGTGTATAACAAACATGGTTAAAATATACCAATGTTTTGAATGCAGTCTCAGGTATAATAAGTTTGAATAGCTCTTATTCCAGATCCGCGTCCGTAGTTTTGATGGGCAGCGGTTTCGTATATTAGCGTAGGTGAGAACAAGGCTATCGGGTCGAGCTTTCCGGGAGATTACAAGAAGAACTATAGTCAAGACTAGAATGATGTTCGAAAATTTCAAAATATTTCCCAAATCAGCGGAAGAAAAGGTCAAACTATTAAGCAGCAAATGTCTGCGTGACCTAACGAAGGAAAGGGTAAAGGAATGGCTATCATATCGGGAAGGAACCGCCAAAGATGGCAGTGCTGTTGTTGTTGTTGCAGTTCGTTTATATGGTCTTTTCCTCTGTGGCTTTTCAGAGGAGAAAATAAACTTCGTAGGAATAGATTCCGGTTTCAATCGCATTCGTTGTCTTCCTAGAGACTTCAGGAAGCATTCAAGCTCAAAATAATGGCTGCATAGATAAAACATTTTTGCAGTCACAGCAGTGTTGTCTCTTCGGATTTTCATCAGCCATTTCTGGAGAAGATCTTTGTTTGAAAGTGGCAACGAATGCCATGTAAGTCCACGACAATCTTCTTTTAAACTTCGGCTAGTACAAACAAATGCTATACAGTATCTAACCATGATGTTTTTGGATAAGATTTACGTAAACTATTGATATTATATCTAAACCGCTTTCATAAGGTTGTAAAATTCTCTATAGTTCTTCTTGTAATCTCCCGGAAAGCTCGACCCGATAGCCTCGCTTTCACCTACGCTAATCTACGAAACCGCTGCCCATCAAAACTACGGACGCGGATCTGGAATAAGAGCTATTGTTTGATAATTTTTTTTTACATACCGAATAGAACAATGATCTAGGTGTGAACTCAGCTTAAAAACAATAATCCAGGAGTTATACTTTATCAAAAAACGATTTTAGAGCTATGTTTGGTAATGTTAAGTCAAGCGAAAACTCGTATTCTGAGAAATAATGTAGTGACTTACCTTTACAAAATGCTCTTGTTCTCTGCTGTAAATTAATGCATAAAACCCAAAATGTTCGTCATGCAAGGAAACTTATTTACATTTGATGTTGTCACGTTTGTTTTAATTTATTCATAATTTGCACAGAATAACTACGATTCAAACACGAAGTGTCCCGAATTAGGGACCGTCCCGAATTAGGGCAACACACTGTACTAGTTATTGCATTTCAAGTCTGGTGAACTATATAAAATCCTCGTACAAGTGAAGTTGAAACTGAATATAATGAGGCTAATACTTTAGCCTTCAGTTTTACTTGCCTTCATCTTTAGAGAGGAGATAAAATTTCCTAAAATCGCCTAAAATGATGAAATTTATTTCATTCTAAAGAAAGTTTTTGATCTACCATACATTCTCTCTATATATTCAGAACCATAGCTTGGGCTACCTGTGGTAAAAGTGAAAACGAAACAAGAATTGCGTGACGTTATGGCGTGACGTGTTGCCATTCGCTTGGTTCTGAGGCGGCCAGAAAGCCGTCTCAGTTGCTTCTTTCGCCTACTTCGTTGTGTTTTTCCTACCCTTTCTTGTTATCATGAGAATTCAATCCAATGAGAACTGCGTATAAGGGAAGGGGAAAATCTATATTAAAGCGGGCGTGAAAAAGAATAAGACTGAAAGAAAAGGAAGGGAAAGGAATGGAATGGATTGGAATGAGTATAATAGATCCTCTATCTTGGATTCATTTTATAGGTTCATGAAACAGTTGACAAAACTGATCCTAACGCAAGAGAACAAGGAAGACAAGCAGCAAGAGAAGAAAATGCCAAGATGGTCAGGCAAATGGAGGAGGAACTACGCCAGATGAGAGAAAGAGAGCTCAGCTCAGCTTTAGAAGACACGAGACTCCAAAACCTGAGCGACGCTAGGGCTCGAGCAGAAGCAAAGCAAAGAGAAGCAGAACTCAAGGCTGAAAGATTGAGGAAGGAAAAGGAACACAAAGAAACGCTTGCTTGTCTCAAAATGAAGGAAGAACTTTTGAATTACGAATTTGGCAATAAATTCTCCATGAGAACCTTTGAAGCTGAAGGTCTAGACGTCAGTGATATGAAGAGAGTTGTTATTGCTCTGTTTGGCCCTGCTGGCTCAGGAAAAACAAGCTTTATTGGTAAGAAAACTTCCTCAATCTTTACCCTATTTTCGTATTCAATTTAGTAGAGTTCCCACTCCTTAGTAACGTAAGATCACTAGTTTAGTTATAACATCTCGGGATTTCAAACTCTGATCGTAAGAATACGATTACATATATTCTTACATATATCCTTTTGAAAACGCATGAAGAGTCTTGGTTTGCTATTGCCTGAGCGGGAGCCATGATTATCTAACACCAGTGTACATGCTTGTTTACGACTATTGAACGCAACCGGCTGAAGATAAACCTTGCATGAAAACGGGTTTTGCCCCCCCCCCCCCCTCAAAAAAAAAAAAAGCAAAATCCTGGCTACGCCCCTGCCTCGAAAACTCTGTCGCAAGGTAGCGACGTCAAATATTTTATAACGGTTTCTTATTTTAAACATTTCTAGGCACAGCAGAGAGGACCTTACTGGGGGCTGATAAGCAAACAGCGTTCGAACAAGGTGCTGGTGCAGAGGGTACAGTGGTTCTGCAGGAGTTCCTGTCAGCTTTAAAGATCAACCTTCTCGATACACGAGGTTTTTGGGACATCGATAACGATACTGCATCAGAATGCCTCAATATTATGACCGGCAAGTAAGTCCATCAATGTAGCTGCTTGTAATGTAAATATATGTTAACGAATTTATACGTCGCCCTCATGATTCTTATCAAACAGGACACGAGAAAGTGACGTCATTGTACGTAACTATGACAACGATGAACTTGGCGAGGCATGCGCAGCTGATGTTTCTGCTCGATCTATGGCTAAATTTGGAGATCGGGTCCATGCTGTGATTTTTGTGATACGGGCTCAAGATAGACGATTGAAGAAAGGGATGTATCTGGATAGAATGAAGAAGATTAGAGATCACTTCAGGTTTGAGGGTAAGCCAAGCTTACTGTTCTGTGCGACGGCACAGAAATATAATTAGAAATATATATGAAAACATGCAGTGAATTGAATGTTGCAAGTTGCAAAGTAGGGGCACAAAGTCGATCCGGCACCCCGTGCACCCCTCCCCTTGATCCGCCCCTGGGGAGATTTTTTGACCACGAGGCTTGATCACTAGCTGTCATTTTTTGCCCACATGATCAGGCCACAGTCCCATCACAGTCATCACGTGTAAAGACGAAATCAAGAATGACGAAGACAGAGAAGTTGCCTTTCAAGAAGCCTCTGCTGCCACAGTGAGCCCAATAGATAGGACTTTCTTCATCACTAACTACACCAGTAAGAAAAAAGACTACTCTCTTGAGACTGAGAAACAAGTCTTGGATATCTTGGATACTGCTCTGCTCTCTGCTGAGAGGTTTGTCAAGATTCAGAAGCTGCGAGAATCGCATCATGGGAGCTCAGCTGGCGCAGGATCGAGCAGTGGAAGTAAGTTGAGTTGTAATGCGGAGAGAGCTAAGGAGAGAGAGGGAGAGAGAAGTTTTTTGGAGCCTTTATGTATTGTAGTCCAAGCTGTGTACAAAAATAAAGTCGAGAATAACTTCTATACTTAGATAGTTAGGCAAAGAATTGTGCTATACGTAATATATGTGAGCACGCAGTTATCCTTATGTCAGTAGCGTAGCGAGGGGGCACGGGGGGGGGGGGGGGGGGGGGGGGGGGGGGGGCACGTGCCCCCCAAAACATTTTTTGAAATTAATTGTCCGGCAAAGTGTAATTAGTGTTTGAATATATAAAAACGTTTGGTTTCTGTTTTTTTGGTTTGCTTTTTTATACTGGGTGCCTGGGTACCCCCCCCCCCCCCCCCCCCCCCCACTTTCAAGGTCCTCGCTACGCCCCTGCCTTATATTGATTGATTTATTCCCCTAGGTGCTGAAACAGTTAAGCATTTTTTCAAGCATCTCCAGGCCAAGTACGGATGGAACAGTGACAAAGTAAGCGCAATCCTTGAAAAACTGGAGGAAAACGAAATCACAACAGTTGATGTCCTGAAAGCAAGCTGGGATGATGTGAAGAAAGAGGTGAAAATGACAACAGGAATAAAACAAGGCGTGGAGAAGGCTCTGGCAGATATCAACTAAGACTCAAGACTCTGATCGAGTCAATGACTCAACGTTTCTAGACACTAACAGGCTCTACTATATAAGGATACATTATAGCGATATTATTGGTTGTATGATGATAAATCGAGCAAGCATAAATATAAGATGAAGGATATGCTACTATTTGCTAGCCGTTCAGTAGTTATAACGCGTGCGTTGTAGGGAAAAGAGGACTGGTATCTAGGATTGTAGTCAGCTTGTAGTCGTGGGTAGTTCATGGATACATGTAGAGGATATTACATGGTCGCGCGGAGATATGAATTTTATCTTCGAGTGTTGATATTATCCCTTACGAGTGAGCGCAGCGAACGAGCATCGAACATCGCCTCTATTGTTATAATAATGGAGAATTTGAGAAGCTGAGCAAAAATTCGAAATTTGACACCACCAGTACTAGTGTTGATATAAATCGTATCCCCACTGGCCACTGGTGGGAGTGGGGATATCAATTTTATCATTTTGATGATAATACCACACTCTATTTCATATAATAAAGTATAGTATTAGTGATAGCAAGTTTTTTTAGTATACGACGTCTTTGCAGTTAGCCAAAGAAAGACAACAAAAAAAGAAATGATAATATAAGTCTGAGATATCAAATATACGCGTACGTTTCTAGAGTATGTGAACTCCTAGCCTGCGTAGCGGCGCATTTTTGGGATTTTTGGGGGAGGGGGTGGGGAGCGAGAGAGGGGGACAGTCTCCTTCCCCCCCAAAAAAAACAAAATGCGCCGCTACGCAGGCTAGTGAACTCCTTAAGCTTAAGTCTGTTGTGTAAATTGATTTGATTATTTGTAGAAACTGATAAAACCCTGAGAAAATAGACCCAAGTTTCCGGTTGTCAGTGGACTGTCACTATTCTTACCACTCCACCCTCCCCTCCCATGGTAAAAATCAGACTAGTACTCACCAGCTCATTTATAGCCTTGGATAAAGAGGGTCAAGATGTCATACTGAAAACAAAAGTCTCATTTTAGAAAGAGGATCTCCGGTGGTGATTTCCCTGATGTTTGTGGGTTACCGAAGGATCCCGAAGGAGGATGAATCCCTGTGATACCAACCAATCAGCTTGAGGCGGCGGTGTTTGACGTCATCGTGACGTCACAGCCTGGATACATTACCTGTCATTTCAGAATAGATTTATTTATTCGAAGCATCGAAGTATATATTGGTTATAATCTGAATATTGCGATTTATTTTTTGTTTTATCCACGATTCGATTATTTCTAAGAAGCCAATTTGAAGATTAAGGGATTTATACTCCAGACGAAAATATATTGAAGAGAGTTTCATCACGGATTTGTTTTTTTACCACGAGTGTGCGGTCCAGCATGGTTTGTTGATGTTTTTGACAAGCGAGAAAAAATAATTTATACTGAGGACCCAAACTTGAAAGTTTCGTGCAGTATTCCAATGGATGGATTCGACACTATTAGCTTAGAGAGTAATACATGTGATATTTGTAATCAAGACACTGGAGAAGAACTGATTGATTGTATTTTGAACGACCGATGTTTACAAGTGAGAGAGAACAGCGTCGATGGTAAAGAACCATACAAACGAGCTCACAAAGATTGTCTTGACAAGTGGAAAACTGTAATCCAGGCTACCTTGACAGCTAGATGTCCATCTCCAAAGAGAACCTGGAAAGATAGAATAAAAGATCTTTTAATTCCACATGAAGAATCAAACGTGAATGATACTTGGCTGCGAGTTGATGTTGCTCCAAAAAAACGTGACTCAAAACAAGTCGAAAATTCTAAAACTGTGAACTTGAATTCAAAGCAAAACAACAACAAAATGAGCTCACAGCGACAACATTTCCTAACAAATGAAGTATACAGAATAGAAAGAACCGAAGATGAGGTTGGTTCTTGCGAAGAAAGAGCTCGTAAGCTTCGAGTTCGTTCTGTCGACAAAGCAGACGAAGATTTCGAAGTTCCAAAAGATTTGCAGCGTAATGACGAATACGAGGATGCAGAGGTCTTCCAGACATCTTGGAAATTCACACAACGTATGTCTGTTAAATAACTGTTATTAATATTAACTTACTGGAGGTTTTCTTGGGATTTTCTTTATTCATAACTCACAAAAAACCTTTCTTGATATTAATTTTGGAATAGTTCCAAACTTTGTCATTTGGAGTCCCTGTGTCCCCATTCTTTGTTTTCGTTTATTCTTTTTTATTTTTTTTTTAAATTTTCGTTCAAAAGCTTACTGATTTTTTGAATTTTGATACATTAAGGGCTTTATACTTATATATATATATATATTTATTTATTTCATACAAGTGCCAAGAACAGCAATTTTGATAAAAATAATTTTTAGCGACAATTGCCCTATTTCATTATGACGTCACAGCTTGTTTATGAGGGGAACAGATTGTTCAAAAACAATGAGAATTTTGACTAATTTTACTCTGCATCTGGATTGATAGCTCTGATATGTCTGGTTTTCAAACATTTTATAAACTCATGTTTATCCCACAAATTATTTTAATAATATACAGTATTTTGTCAGCTATTATGAAGCTCTAAGAAATACAATTTTTCACAATTTTCTTAGGCTGTGTTGCTGCTGTATTGACCCCTTCCCACAAACATAATCCCTCACTAAACGAGATTGTTTACATGTGATGTTGTATTTAAAAAGGGGAATTCTTTTTGAATATTTACTGGAGCGGGGGAAGGGGGTGGTGGGGAGCAACAATGTTTCAGAGGGAAAAGATGTAAATTTAAAATGTTACCATGGGCACCCAGAAATAATTCAGAAATAGTTTATTGTTCATTGAACAATCAGAAACAGCTTTCTAAGTGAAAGAAAGTTATCTGACTACAAATTAAATCAGTTGAACTTCTTGCATCTAGAGAATTGTTTCAGATTCCTCATCGTATGATACACGATTACTGAAATATTTCTTGGTGCCCACAGTTTTTTGATTTGCACTGCAATAACTGCATGCCAACAATATGCAAAATAGTAACAATATGTGCAGGACATGGGGGAGGGGTAATATTTTGGTATTACCATGGTAACCATGATCCCCCACCCCCTCTCCCTAGCCTTATGCTTTAAGAAGTGTCTCATTTCTTTATGTAGGGAAAACATTTCAATGACCACCTAACAGTTATTAATCAGGCATAATCTTTGAGGGGTGCGGCATTAACCTGTGCTCTGGTGCTTTATGCCTTTTAGTTGACAAGATGTGTACCAATGAGATAGAGGATATTATGACACAGATCAAGAGAAGAATCGAAGGTATAGTTTATTTTATTAAAATATATAATGACATTCAAATCATGAACCTTTTGTTAAATGTTATCTTAATACATGAGGTTATCAAGAGTGATTAGAATGTTGATTTGGAGTCCCTGGCCAGCTGACTTAATTGCTGTAAATGCAGTTGGTACTTTTTAAAAATAAGAACTCAAAGTAATGGAGAATCTATTTACAGTGAGGACACTTGAACCATGAACACTTGATATTTTTATATTTTGTATTTTATGAACTTTCTACTGCTTCAAACTTTCTGAAAATGAAGCACTGAACTCAAATAATCTTATTGTTCAAAATAAATCATATTTCCAATTGATTCATACAAGGGATAAAGGAGAAAAAAAGTATGAAAAAACCTCAAAGTGTTCATCGTTCGAGTGTCCTCACCGTAAAGTCTGAGGAACCTACAGTACTTACTTACTGCCCATTATATGCCTAACTGGCATGTAGGGCAGCCACAAAGAATGACCACCTCTGTCTGTCCTGGGCCAATACATGTATCTGAACTGAGCCCTAGGTGTGCCCCAGGGTCCTCATTTTGGACTCTACCATGCGTAGCCAGGTGTTCTTGGGTCGTCCTCTCTTATTCCATTGGCAATGATACAGCATGTCAATCTTGACATTGAGACCCTAAATTCCAATTCAATCTGTGAATTAGTAGTGGCCTGTCTTAGATCAGCCCAGAGGTTGTTTTATAGTATTGATAAGATTTAAAGGCTTTTAATTTATTTCAATCTTTTATTGTTTTCAGAGGTTTCCACACTATTAATTTCTGAACTCCAAGAAAAGGATTCTCTCCGTCAACAAGCTGATTCTTTGCATACAACCGCTGCTCAGTTAGTCAAGTTGCAGCAAAAACAAAATATAAAAACTCTTAGTTTAGACTTTGAACATCAACATCATCTGGTGACATGATGTATGAATATGTATGTCATGAACCAGGAAGTCATATCATAAATTATTTTACTTGGTTGCAAGTAATGAGCACTACACTCCAAGGCAACATTTTCTCAAGTGTTGATTGTGACAGTCATTCATGTCACACCTTAAAAATATCATTTTCAGTGAAGGTCATGAAGCAATGCCAGCTGATCTGAAATAGTGAAGTAGAAATGACATCACTGCAAAACTGAGGTGTCATGAAGCCTGCAAAAACTGACTTAAAAAAACTCATATCTGAGATAAATCTAGATTTTCTGGAGAGGTTATTGATATTTTGTATAAAATTAGCAGGATATTCACCATTTAATGAGAAAATAAAACAAAGAAACTTCTGGCTACTAAGGATGACACCTCAGTTTTGCAAATTTTCATGATTCTGATTGGCAAAAACATTTTCTCAGATCAGCTGGTTGGTTATGGAAATTTTCATTTTCATGTTGAGATGAAAGTAATAATTTGTAGATAAGTCTTTAATCATGTCACACGTGTCATGGTGGGAAATAACCACAAGTGCCTACCCCCTTACCATGTACCAAGACTATCAAAAACTGTCATGGAGAAATGTGTAACATGGACAAAGATTTCATTGACCAAATACATAAAGGTTCAAAGGTTTTTATTTACCACATAAATAATATATACTAGTTATACAATGGTTTCGAGTGACATACCGTGGAATATATCCCACGAGTCACTTGTAGTTTCTAGTATACACCAACAAGCCTTTAGGCGAGTGTGTATACAAAGAAAATACAAGTGACCAGTGGGATATCCAAGGTGTGCCACGAGAAACCATTGTATAACCATTTTATCGCACACCATAGAAAATACAAATGCGTAGATTCGACAAATGCGTAGATACAACGTAGATTCAGTGCATGATGGGAGGGAAGAGTGAAATACCGATGAATATACAACGGCTTTCCTGCTACCTGATTGGCTATATTTTTTATGGTGTGGGATAAAGTGTAATATATAATGAATAATATGCATGAATCAATACATCCATTTTTTATCTATTTTTCTCTGACCAGCTTTAAGAGAAAAACAAACATTTTATAATTAATATCAATGTGTGATATATAATATAAAGAAGTTTACAGCTGCCATGCATGCACAGTATTATTTATTTGCTGCTGCTCAACTTTGTTGAATAAATATCAAGCTTACCATTAACAGTATATTTATGTTCTTTTGTAAATATATGTACTGTATATAGAGTTTTTCATCATCAGGCTACGATCTCATCATACGATCGTGCAAACAGATATACTTCAAGTTAATACTAATAAAGTATTGGTGATATGTCACTTCAGTTCATCTTATTTATTTAATTCTTATCTGGCCGAAAAAAACCTTAAAAGCGAAAGGAAGAAAATAACTCCTGTTCTGGGTTAAGTATGACGTCATTCTTATGGGAAAACAACTTCCGAAAAACGAAAACTAGTTTTATAAAGATTTTTCTTACTTTCTCTTCATGACAGGATTTGTTATCCAATGTTCTAATTGTTTCAGGTGGAAGTTAATTCATTGTGAACATTTTCGCTTTCTTTTAGTGGTTTTTGTGAGCAGTTGGATCCGGAAATACGTCACAGCTTAACAGCTCTATAGCTCGCGTTCAGGGGGAAATGGACTTCTCCCCAGTTCCCCTCCTCTCGCGAGGGCCTGTTACGCAGGCTGCGTTTGCTACGTTTGAAATTTGCAGCACTGAAAAAAATAAGTTTTACTCTTTGAGTAAAATGAAATTGCTACCACTAAACAATGCGTTATAAGAGACACGAATAACCTTTGAATCAGAGTTTCTTCAATGTGAGGTTTGAAGGACAGAAAAATCATTATAACAAACATGACACTCATTCTCGCAAGGAAAAAATGGGATTTTCAACATATTTTCAAAAGAAATAACGCGAAACGCACTTTTCTAGTCAATGCTGACTAGAAAAGACATCGTGCCAGCTGCATGAAAAGAAGAATCCGTAAACATTATTACGAGTTAAGACAAATCCTTCTCGATTTTGCAAAACAATAGAAATATGAACTAGCTGGAGTGAGTCTATTTTTGAAAATAATGAAGTAAGAAAAACAAAACAGAAAACGGTATTTTTAATTTACTGACAAAACAGGATACGAAACTGTGAGTTAATGAGGCTTACTGACGTTATAAACGACCCATAAAAACAAAATATCTTTCTATTTGAGAATTAAAGTTGGACTAGTACGAAAATCCCTCAAAATTTAATTCGGCTGAAACTTTCTCGGAATAATCTTTAAGGGTCTAAGAAACATTGGTTAAAGTTTTTTCTTGATATTCCGATGGGAAGTATTTTGACGAATTTTTAACGGAGTCTATGACGTCATTTACTCAACACCATACATCGCTCTATACATTTTTCTTTATATTTGTTATTCGTTCAAAATATTCGCCCGTTTCTTACTCGATACTGAAAAAAAAGAGACTCAAAAATAAATCATAATCACAAGAAATGTAAGTAATGTCCGTCAGCCGACCTTTGGGCTTCATAGAAATAAAATATATCAAGTTATTTACAAATAAATATATGGAGCGATGTTTAGTGTTGAGTACATAATGTCGCACTGGCAGACTCGTAAAAATATAATACTTCCCATCGGAATATCAAGAAAAAACTTTCAACCAGTGTTTATTAGACCCTGAAAGATTATTCCAAGAAAGTTTCAGCTGCCGAATTAAATTTTGAGGGATTTTAGTACTAGTCCCCATTTAAAGTGTTCACAGAATGGAATGCGAGATAAATGCAAATTTTCTGAAACTTTGCCAGTTGTAAAAAAAGTGGTCGTTAATTTATGGGAGATGGTCGCTTACGAGAGACTTAAATAACAGTGTTAACCAAAACAAAATTCAAAAACAATCTGAGAAGGTGGTCGCTCAAAGAGAGTCGTTTGCAGGAGGACTCCTGGTCGTTTGTAAAAGCATCCGCAAAAGAGTGATCATTATATATGACATGGGTATCCGATGACATATCACCTCATCTTCGGTGGTGAACATGAAAAGAAGATATAGTACGAAGTCAAGAAAGAATATTTTCCCGACTTTACAAAATGATAAAAAATATATTAAGTAACTGAGTCATTTATATTTTTCGAAAATAATGAGAGTAAAAGTAATTATAGTACATACATAAGAAAAACAAAATAGAAAAAGAAAAATATTTTTCTCAATTCATTGAAAAAAGTAGGATTCAAAACTGTGAGTTAATGAGGATTGTAGACATCTGGAGAAACCTGCACAGGTAAAACATGTACGGCTTTCATCATTTGTACCTTGTTAATAAGGTTCAGAGCACAAAAACGCCAGTCCTTGCTGCGTGCTGCCTCAGTATACTGTTATAAGTCAAAACTGAACAGAAGCCAACGACAAAACGAAGAACCCAACAACTCAAAACTGATATGAAGCCACCAAGACTCTCTACTTTGCTGTTTCTGTTGTCTATTTTGTTCTACTGGTTTCCACCTTCAATCCAGCTCCTTGCTCGTCGTCGTTTCCTCAAACAAGCTCGATTCGTTATCGATGTTCTTCACCAGCTGTCCACAACACCGCTTCAGATCTACAACGCCAGTAACTCGATTGACTGTACGTTCAAATGCATTGAACATGACCAGTGTTTGTCGTTTAACATAGCGGTCAATTCTACTGGAGGATTGAAACTCTGTCAACTTCTTTCTACTGACAAGTACAACTCCTCTAGTAACTTCGGACGAAGTGCTGAGTTTAACTATCATCACGTTGATGTTGGTTTGGTAAGTTTTGATCATACTTGTTTCTTTGATGTAAATATGACTTCACTCGGTACCTGTTTCATTCTTAGTCTCTACAATAGTAAAGTGAGTTATCTTCATACTATTCTACGTTCAACAAAGTGTTTTTGCCTAAAAACATATAGATCAGGAGATAAAAACTGAAGGAAAGAGAGACAAAGAACTCAAATCTATTCCTGTATCAACGCTATAGTGTGGTTCAATATTTCCCTTTATTTTTCCATGATATTTAGTCTCGCTGCCCTAAGCTCAGTGATAAAACAAACAAAGACGTCAAGGCTAGGCATTCACTTTTCGTGTCAATAACTAGGATATTAACGTTGTCTCACTTGCCTCGAACCCGGCACTCGCTAGCTACGTCACTGATTTTGTTTAGCGAGGGGTCAAAAAAGAAAACATTGTTTTGTATTGGGTATGTTGAAAAAAGGCAGGGGGACAAAGGTGCTCCGAGGGGGGGGGGGGTTTCGCATCCCCTGCACCCCCTTGCCTTGCCTTGCCTTGCCTTGCCTTGCCTTGCCTTGCCTTGCCTTGCCTTGCCTTGCCTTGCCTTGCCTTGCCTTGCCTTGCCTTGCCTTGCCTTGCCTTGCCTTGCCTTGCCTTGCCTTGCCTTGCCTTGCCTTGCCTTGCCTTGCCTTGCCTTGCCTTGCCTTGCCTTGCCTTGCCTTGCCTTGCCTTGCCTTGCCTTGCCTTGCCTTGCCTTGCCTTGCCTTGCCTTGCCTTGCCTTGCCTTGCCTTGCCTTGCCTTGCCTTGCCTTGCCTTGCCTTGCCTTGCCTTGCCTTGCCTTGCCTTGCCTTGCCTTGCCTTGCCTTGCCTTGCCTTGCCTTGCCTTGCCTTGCCTTGCCTTTACTATATGGTCACGTATGGCTGATGGTTTGTTATTTCTTTACAGAAACACGTTGAACTCAATCCTTGTAGAAATGGAAGAACCTTGAGTCTATTTTACTGGACAGGAAACTTCAAGTGTTCATGCCCTGCAAACATTGAAGGCAGAAATTGTGGTAAAAATAGTTAATATATAAATGAGTAGATACTGGTATTGAGACACATAGATTTGTTATGGGTATCCTGAAATAAGAGACGTTTTTTCATACATTTTGAATATCTCGATCACCTTGATTGAACTCATCCTAGACCAATATTGTATAGCTATCTTTGATATATGGTTTAATTCATCATGTGAAGACGATGTTGATCTTGAGATCTGCGGGCGAGGATGAGGTATACAATAACGTATAATGTATTTCTTTCTTCAGAATGGATTAAACTTAACTCCAATCCAGTTCATGTCGAGTCCAAAAATGACGGATTTGGCCCATTCAATGCCATTCAATCTGGTCAAATCTTGAAGTTCAAGCTCGTCTATATCTCTGGTGGGATGTCATGCTGGATCAGTGAGCCCGGCTATGAGATCACAAAGTTTGGCTGTGGTCCTAAGATTGCAATGTACATTACCAACCAAACAAACGACGTTGTTTCTCCAGGCCCTGAGCACGTCAACCCTTGGATGAGTTACTCTCTCCCAGGATTTACAAGCAATGACACAGAAATAATCCTGCCTGAGATAGACCCGCCATTACAAGTAACAGCAGGTCAAGAGTTCAGGCTGTGGTATGGAGAAGATCTTGTCAATGGTGATGAAGACGAAAACGTAGGCACATTGGATACTGATGTCTATGCATATTATAACTGAAAAGGAACGCTTGGGTAATCAAAATCAGGTATAGGAAAAGAGTGTCACAATAAACTCGCACACCATCAAAGAAGTAAATTATTTAAGAAACAGTCAGGTTTGACTTCATGTTTACAAACATACTTTTTGCTGTCAAAGGAGAGCACAAGGAATACAAGAATACCAAAACAAGTATATCCGATGCAACATCACGATACTATTTGACTGGAATCCTGCTTTAAAAAACACGCTAATCGACTAAAATATGTACATAAAGACACAGGTAGCCCAAGCTAAATTTCTGTGGTATCATACTTGTAATAAAATGTACGGCGAGCCTTAAAAACCTCGTAAAATCGTCAAAATATGAAATATAGTTATGAAGTCTTCGTTGACCTTTGAAAAGTAGTGCGTCTTTCGTCCTTTGTGGTTAGAATTTGGATCAAGTCAGTTCAGTTTTATTTTTTTCCTTAACCATTAAAAAAGAAGAGACTGTACTTAGTCGTTAGTCAGTACCTTAGCTCCCAACAGTGAACTTTCAATTCAGTTCTCGTAAGTTTTCGAATTCTTGTTAGATAGCGATAATTTCTTCATATTCCCTCTCACACATCTCTATACAGCTTAGGAAGTCACCATAGTGGTTGCTAGTTCTCGGCTTTTTGAGACACGAAATTCTACTTGGTCACTACCTCGCTGTGGTAACCAGTTGACTTAGCTGCTCCATACACCGTTTTTACGCCTTTCGTATGCTCTTCTCGACACATGCACCTCATGATGGTCTATACTGTCCGGCAACAAAATTACAACAACAACAATAACTCGCCAATAATTACAAATACTTTGTAAACATCTTTTTACATATTTTGTATGATAATATATTGGTTATACTGTATGAATAAAGAAAGACTGCACAAGAGACGTATAAATTGAAATATTTTGACCCAGTGTAACGTGACATGATAAAAGATTCGTGTTCACTCGGGGAATCCCATCATGCTTCACGCGCTAGAAGACGGAAAACGAGTTGCAAGAATTTTCTTACTTTCAAGAGTACCATAACGATCTCCCCCCCCCCCCCCCCTCCCCTTCCAATCTTTTTTGGGTTACATAGCAAAATCACAAGACACAACTGAATAGATGTTTTTGAAAATTGGCATTGGGAATGAAATGAATATATTAGATAAATATACCGTATAAAGTTAGCGGCACGTGGCAAGGAATAAGTTAGTAGATGTATTTTACATAACTATTAAAAGACTGCTTCGCGTCCTGTGAGCACCCTCAAGCTTTACTCGTTTTGATAAAATATTTCCCATGATCCTCAGCAATCCTGATATTCTACTGAGCGTTTTCTTCACTCAGGCCCCGCTCGGCCACACTGATGCGTTTGCTAAGTAAATAACATTGAGAACGAATAACCGCTTTTAGCATTCAAATATTTTTTTTCCGTCGTTTTGATTGGCCGAGAGAACTGCAAATAACTGCCTACAAATAATGGTCCGCTCATGCGCATTACGGTGTAAAACCGTTTTGCTGCAATTAATGGTTTTGCTCATGCGCAATAATGTTCCTTTTGTCAACATGGCTCGCTTCGTCGATCTGTCAGAAAGGAACTTGGCATGTTTGAATAAATAAAAAACAGCCAAAACACAAAAAAATAATTTGAATGTCTTCGGCATCGGCAAATAATTGCTTGCTCGCCACTAAAAAAATCGCGATATTTTGCTTAACGTCGTCCAATAATTGCTTAATAGACCTACCTTATTATAGGCAATGAACGCTCCATGAAATTAACGCGAATTTCAAAAAATCGCGTTAATTAAAGTCGTGTTAATTTCTTTTAATGTTAATTTCCATATCATTAATAAAGTGGAACGTTAATTTTCACGATAAAAATTTCTAGCAATTTTATCTGTTATCTACTTTTGAAAAATTATTTATTTTAAAACTGAACTTTACAGCTAGTCACTAAATAACAACAACATTTCAGTCATTTGTCAGGAATTATCTTTTCTTTTCTATTCTACAAGCTCTTCGTTATCACTTTAATTTGAGTTATCTTTGTGTCTATCGCGTTAATTTCATGGAAATGGAAATGTTGGCTTCTTTTTTGCGTTAGTTTTCTTCATTTGGACGTATTTTTGCCCTCAGTTTGCGTTAATTCAAGTTGCGCTAATTTCCAATACTTTAATTTCGTGGAGCGTTAATTTCCTATAAACTAGTTATACAATGGTTTCTCGTGGCATACCGTGGAATATCCCACAAGTCACTTGTAGTTTCTAGTATACACACAAGCCTTTAGGCGAGTGTGTATACTAGAAACTACAAGTGACGAGTGGGATATCCACGGTATGCCACGAGAAACCATTGTATAACCATTTTATCCCACACCATAGAAAATACGAATGCGTAGATTCAACGCGCAGTGCATGATGGGAGGGAAGAGTGAAATACCTACGAATATACGGCTTTCCTGCTTTCTGATTGGATAAAATAAGGTAAACCAAGCAAAAGTTTTTCTCTAGTGTTCGCTAGCGTGACATCATATGATATTTGTTTTTGTTTTTTTCGGGAAAAGAAGTTTACTATAAAAATTGTAACATCGATATTAGTAAAATTGCAAAGTTTCCTTTCGTAAAGATTGCCCTTAAATTGACGAAATTATGAATTTTTGAAACTAAGATTTTTTTGTGGAATTTTTGCAAAGAAATGTGTGTCTAGACTGATAACGAATCTTGTCGGGCAACGCGCGATGGCCGGCAACATACATGTACATACATACTTTCAAGGATTTATTTAATTTTCTTTAGATTAAGAGGAATTTTTACGAAACTTTGCAATTTTACTATTATGGATGTGACAAATTTGATAGTAAACTGTTTTTTCTTGTAAATCAAATATTTCATTTTACGCTAGTGTGATATTGGTGTATTGAGTAAGATTCGAGCTATGTACGTTGTTAGAGCTGGAAACAGTTCAATGGAAATAATTACTAACAGGAAAAATCGTGCAGAAGTTTAATCAAAATTAAGCCATTTCTTAGTATTCGTAGCTAGTTAATTCATGACTGATTTACTATTTCTACACTGCCTCATTAGCCTGGATGTATTGGAGGAAGCACTTATTTCATTATTGATCACATTCATTTTGAAATCATTAGCAAATCCTGCAATCTGGCTAAAAAGTGTGCGATTTAAGCATTTTGAATAGCATAATTTTGTCAACCAATCACTTTTGAAGCTACATATAACTGTTGAGTACTTGAGGTTTCAAACTGATGGATATGATTAATAGGTAATACGTGGTCGTGCAATTTTGTAATCACTCTTGCGACTTCAGCACAAATTGCACTACACACAGTTCTATTACCATTAATAATCATTTAAAATCGGCCTCAACATCTTAAGATTTATAATAAGGTTTCTGGTTAACAGGATTGATAATTGTTTTGAAACTAGACTTAACTACTTAAGTAAATCTCATATAATATATTCACATTATACTCAAAACATCCTACGCTAGACTTAAATTGAACTTCAACAATAGAAGTTCTGGAGGAAAATTTTCTACATTAGTGTTTCTGAAGAAATATTTAGTTATTTATTTTAAGGCGAGTATCTGCATCTCGGTAACCATCAAGTAATGTTTACATTCAGTTCGTTATCTCAATAAAGTAAAATAAATCTTAAATGATACTAGAATAGAGTGAGTCATATAATCTGTAAATTAGGACGATTTTGTAATAACTGACGCAGAATTCAATTACTGTGATGGCAATTAACGTGAGATGACAGCCCGTACAGCTAAGACCGCTCCAATTAACTGATACTAGATAAACAAGCTGACTTCTTAAAACAGCTAGAGGACAAACACGTTCTTGCCGTGTGCTGTCTCACAAGCCAAATAGGAAAAGACCTCAACTAATCCAAAATATGAAGCCACCAAGACTCTCTACTTTGCTGTTTCTGTTGTCTATTTTGTTCTACTGGTTTCCACCTTCAATCCAGCTCCTTGCTCGTCGTCGTTTCCTCAAACAAGCTCGATTCGTTATCGATGTTCTTCACCAGCTGTCCACAACACCGCTTCAGATCTACAACGTCAGTAACTCGATTGACTGTACGTTCAAATGCATTGAACATGACCAGTGTTTGTCGTTTAACATAGCGGTCAATGCGAATTCTAATGGAGGATTGAAACTCTGTCAACTTCTTTCTACTGACAAGTACAACTCCTCTAGTAACTTCGCACCAAGTGCTGAGTTTAACTATCATCACGTTGATGTTGGTTTGGTAAGTTTTGATCATACTTGTTTCTTTGATGTAAATATGTCTTCACTCGGTAACTGTTTCCTTCCCTTTCTCTGCAAAAGTACTGTAGGTAGTTCAGTCTTTTCCTTTATTTACCATGATATTTAGTCTGCCTTTAGCTTGTTAAACCAAACAAAGACGTCAAACCATTCAGGCAGTTATTCCTCGCCTCGCCTCGCCTCGCCTCGCCTCGCCTCGCCTCGCCTCGCCTCGCCTCGCCTCGCCTCGCCTCGCCTCGCCTCGCCTTGCCTTGCCTTGCCTTGCCTTGCCTTGCCTTGCCTTGCCTTGCCTTGCCTTTACTGTATGGTCACTTATGGCTGATATTTTGTTATTTCTTTACAGAAACACGGTGAACTCAATCCTTGTAGAAATGGAGGAACCTTGAGTCTATTTTACTGGACAGGAAACTACAATTGTTCATGGCCTTCAAACAATAAAGGCAAAAATCGTGGTAAGAATAGTTTATATAAATGAGTAGATGCTATGATGTGGCACCAGATTATACTGCAATTGCAAAAACACATTTTTTAAATTATAGTCTTGAATAAAAATGTTCAAAAAATTTTATAGAATCTTCATGGGTTTTAGAAGTAATTTAAAAAAATCGCATTCGTGTTTTATCGTGGATATAAACACTCACCTCAGTGAAACAAGAGACTCACTCTACTCCGATCCTAAACAAGTCGTAACTATAATAGTGTCGATAGTTTTCTTTTTTTCCATCTAAGTTTAGTCCAGGACCTCTCTGAAAATCACTGTTGTGAGAATGTTTCTGAAGTAAATCTTGTTCTTGCAATAAAGATTATTTAATATTATTATAATCTTACTTAAAGTGCTACTACGATCAAATTTTGATTACTCCAATTGCTACTATTTTAAGACATGTTAAAGTACGTTGCAAAAGAAGACTGGCGTTTACCATTTATTGTTAGCATTTTTAGTTCGCGAGATATTCAAGTTTCAATTTTATGCTAATTAGGACTTTGATGACGTCATATTCTCAGCTCGCAGTTTGCTTAATTAGTATGGATAAAAAGTTAAATTTTACACCGTAAAAAATAAGAGAGATCACTTACTGACGTTTCGGACGCTAGTCCTTCGTCGGAGTAAAAAGGAAGGACTAGCGTCCGAAACGTCAGTAAGTGATCTCTCTTATTTTTTACGGTGTAAAATTTAACTTTTTATCCATACTGTTTCATTAGAAACACCGACGCAGCCCACACTAGCTTACCGCTAGTTATCATCTGTTTGCTTAATCAGAGATGTCAGTATATTTCTAAGAGTATTTGATGAATGTCATTAAAACTTTGCAGTATATATATTTGTAATCAAAGCATGTAACATGAAAAAGCACAAACTATGGTTGATATGACGACTTACTGGTGTCCAGGCTCCTAACAACAATTTTTTGCTATCCGGCAATTTCTTCATTTTTTTCCCTTGAGCAGAAAATGTTTGACTAAAATTTTGCCTGAGACCATAACAGATATTTTAATCAAGTTTCATCTGATACCGTATCTTTATAAAGGTAGAAATGTCAAGAACTTGAATTTCAGGTAGGGGTGGCCTGGAACCGAGGCTGTTGCTATGACAACTGATTTGTATAGTTAGTTTTGAAGAACAGCTAGAATACTATAATGCTGCTCAATTTGATTGTTTTTGATTGAAATTAGGCTGAGATATAGCTTATACCTAGGCTAGTCAAGTATTGAGAATATAACGTCATCAGGCAGCCACAAACAAGTTGTTGTTATTTTGCTTACTGTCTCATGTATCAGGGCCGTAACCAGAACATTTACCGGGGGGGTGCACATCAAGTAAAAATGGACCTAAGTGTAGTGTACCACAGGTAACCCAACACATTATTGGAAAAAAGAAACAAATGGAGAAAACTGGGAAATGATAGTGGTTTAATTTTTTGATTTACATTAAATCTGTATTTTTTATTTTATTTTCAAGCAATAATAATAATAATGAACTTTATTAACTTTAACAAACAAATGTTGATAAAAAGCGGACCTTTTGGTCTGATGGGGGGGGGGGGGGGGGGGGTGCACGTGCACCCTGTGCTCCCCCCTGCTTATTGTCTCATGTTTATTGGAAAACAATTATTCAAAGAGGAAGTCAATTAATGGCCGCCATTTTTTAAACTCGAATATCTTTGGAAGGAAAAAAAGATATTTGAAAAAGGAAAGCGACGTTCCACTTCACTATTAAAGTTCTGACTTTCAATGCATGTACAAAAACAGCAAGTTAAAAATTTGATAATAGTAGCACTGTAAGATAACATGAATGAATTAATAAAACATTTTCGCTTATCTTGCACTTCCTCAGTTTCTGCAAACGTTTTTTCTTACCAGTTCATGTCATGATTGACGATTTTTAAAGGATAAAATGATGAAAGAAGTTAATGTATATGATTTTAAATATTTCGTTTCCTCAGAATTCATTAAGCTTAACTCCGATCCAGTTCATGTCGAGTCCAAAAATGACAGATTTGGCCCATTCAATGCCATTCAATCTGGTCAAATCTTGAAGTTTAAGCTCGTCTATATCTCTGGTGGGATGTCATGCTGGATCACTGAGCCCGGCTATGAGATCACAAAGTTTGGCTGTGGTCCTAATATTGCAATGTACATTACCAACCAAGCAAACGACGTTGTTTCTCCAGGCCCTGAGCACGTCAACCCTTGGATGGGTTACTCTCTCCCAGGATTTACAAGCAATGACACAGAAATAATCCTGCCTGAGATAGACCCACCATTACGAGTAACAGCAGGTCAAGAGTTCAGGCTGTGGTATGGAGAAGACCTTGTCAATAATCAGGAAGAAAACAACGTAGGCACATTGGATGTTGATGTCTATGCATATTATAACTGACAAGCAACACTGGCCCAGGAATTCAAATCAGGTAAGACTGATATCGAAAGTGTTAGTCTGCGTAGCAGGCCCTCGCGAGGGGAGGAGCGCTGGGGAGGAGGAGGGAAGGACGGAGGGCCTGCAGACAAACCCCGCTTTTTTGCCTGCAATCCATTCAAAATTCGTACGTAGAATATGATTGGTCGACCGTGCGTGCTGACAACAAGGGTGTTGACTTATTTTTTTTTTCTTAATTTTTCAGTTCCAGTGAAAGCCAAGGACAAGAAGCACAAGGATACCCGTGAGAAGGAATGTATATCGAATGTAAACATTGCTTTAGGGGTACTACTGTTAGTACATTAATTAGGCAGTTTTCCCTGCAGCATCTCGCAATTTTGATGTGCAATAAAAACAGTGCATGGCAGTTGCATCGACATGCATGTCACACAATGCAATATTTCAGTCATGCAACTTGTGTCACACATTAAATTAGACTGTAATGGTCCCGTCCAGGGGGATATATAATTTACGCACGAGGAAATATCATGTCATTGGTCAGTCTTCGTTACGAATCTTTGCGAGACACGTTGCGGGAGTAGTGTTACACAAACCAGCTGAGTTGACCGCCTTCCCCGAAAGAAATTATGGGCCACTATTTTTGGTTAGCATTTTTCGAGCATTTTCCGAGTATACAATGTAGACTTTTCTTGTTGATCAGAATAAAATTCCGCCATGAGTTCGACTAGCGTTTACGATTAATTTAAAGAAGGAAGAACTCGTATTTCATAAATTCTCTTGGCAGAATAATGGGAAATGCTAATCAAAATACTATGTCGGATCGTCAATTCTGATTGGTTGACCTCGAGTTTGTTCTGAAGGTCAACTCAGTTGGAGGAACTGTCTTGCAATTCATTGTTGCGAAAAGTAGAACGGAACGGTTGCATCAACAAAATTGCGATACAAGTTGAAAGGAAATTTGCTTAGTGTAGCCGCACCTTTACTGAGGAACACGCCAGTCAAACAAAATGTATTTAATATGGATAAAAGCAATCACTGTTTTACTCCAACAAATGCTTCCACGTTCATTTTTTTTTCAATTTGTGTCGCCATCTTGTTTTTATGTAATTTCTCCTCTCAGCAAGCCCGTGGAGCATGATGGTCTACAGTGTATCAAAACTCGCCAACAAATACATTGTAAAGTGTTAATATCTTTTCACATATTTTGTACAAATTTATAATCCATTGTGAATACAACAAAACTGTACAAGAGACGTGGGAAATGTCAGTGAAAACATTTTAAAGGGGCACTTGGGTGAAAATTGGAAATGACTTGAACTTGGTTAAACTTATCTACGTCCCCAAAAAAATTAAATATCCAAGCAACATATTTTCTTCACAGTCAAAAGTGGCGGATAAAAGATTATCATTTTTTTTCAGCATCTGAATCTGAAGAACTCCATTGTTCTTTTTGTTTTAAACCAAATTTCTCAACTGCAAGTGGCTCCCAGGCTAAAATTTTCGTCCAATCTGGTTTCATAATCATAATTGAGCCATATTATCCTCAAATATTTGAATTATTGGGACTTTCAAAAAATGGGGCGTTTTCATCCAAGTGTTCCTTTAACCCAGTCTAACATTGACCTTTTTTTTAGCTGGGATGGTTTGTTTTCCCATTTAAGACCACGTGTCATTCTCTTGAGAATAAGATTCTAGGTTTGAGTTGTATCCATATTCATGTCTTCTCATGCGCAACCGTTAAACAAAGAAATGATAATGTAGGGAATGACACGTGGTTTGAAATTGGAAAACCAAAACCCCAAAGAGGTCTATTGAATGAAGCATGCCTTAATGCCTCACTTATACAGCTATTTCAAATAACCTTCAATACTGCTTACTGAATAGTGCATTCCAAGATCGAAATGCATTTTGGGTCATGTAATATTGTCTAAAGTAAAATAAATAATAATTATTCATTCTATTTTAAATGCATTCCATCCGAAACAATATACTAGCTACATATAGAGCAAATCGCTGTATATTTACTTTTTATTTCAAATTAATGAGACCCACAATGCCCTTTGGTCTTGGAATGCACTATTCAGTATTCAACGTTTTTTGAAATAGCTGTATACGAGAAGACTGTAAAGGAATTTTCCAAATTGTGGCAAATTTTACCATAACAAAGCATAGCATGACTATTTGCAAAAGAATTAAATGACTTTTTCACACATATTTTTTCTATCAAATAACTTGAATGTACAATGTATGACGTCATCAGTATAAATATCGATTAATTTACATAACATGCACAAATGTATGGGACGTTTTTCTAGGCTTTTACATGTGTCTTAGTCATTGTTCATATATAAAAATGAAAACACGAAAGTTTAGAGTATTAGAGAAAAACGTTTTGTACACGCAAAGAATGAAGGACTGTACGAAACTATTTCAAAAATGTGGTCGGATGCTATACTAGGAAACGAACAATGGACAAGAGATTGTGGATCTTAGTATTCCTAAAGTATCCAATCCTCGTGATGATGTAGTATGAAAGAAAACTCTGATCTTGGTCGACTTTGAATTTCTTGACTTTTTTCTCAGAATATCAATTACAGTCGAACCTCTGCTTAACGGTCACCTCTACTCTACCAGGAAATGTTGTCCCGGTTACCGCCGAGTTTATACATATACTGTAACCGAAATCTCTTCACGATGGCCACCTTTCTACAACGGTCACTCAATTTTGTCCCAATGGTGGCCATTGTGTAGAGGTTGGACTGCATATTTATAGTTTTATCCCAGCGCATTTTGGAGTCATGGGTTGTCTTTTGTTTTGTTTCCTTTCGCGTTAGCAACCTTTAATGAAAGGATACAAGGGTACCATTGTTGCTTGTTATTGCTACGCTTTGATACGTACACCCTTATGAATTAGTCGAGTGACATAATGGTTATGAGCAATATTCACTTGAGTCAGTGTTACTCATAATCGATAGTGATAATAAGTAAACTGGAACTGCAGGCCTTCAAATTTTCGTAGGGTAAATTTATAAGTAGGCCTCGGATGAAAGACTTTTGATTTCATTAAGTTGTAAAGAAAACTCCGAGAAAATTGGAATACCGTGCTCTCACGAAAATTCATTGTAAGCGAAAGATCTTAATAATCATTAAGATATTATTATATTATTATTAGTATATTATTAAGTTATAAATAAATATTTCACTGATAATTATAAAACCCTCCCTCTCTGCCCGTCAGAATCACGTCAATCCAGATACTCATTGCCAACCCGCTAGGAGCAGCAACGTAGTAGGAACGTTGTGGAGTCTTGATGCAAAAAGTAGTTCGCGGCGAAGGCCCCTTATTAGAGCACCAACTAGCCGCATAAACGTCCTCAATAGCTTGGAAATAAATGATCCCTTTAGGCTCTTTTTTGTGTTCATCGTGGAAGTACATCAGGGCTTTTCTCTGCCGATCGAATACAAACCAACGTTTCTTCCAGGTCTTGCGGACCTTGCCTCCCATTTTGGTGAGGTACCCTTTACATGTTGTGATAGATACTTTGACTGACGGGCAGTTTTCTAGGATGTGTCCAATAGATACGATGTGTTGGGCCAGGTTCAGAGTGTCTTTCACTTGAGATTTGACCTTTTTAAAAAAAAAAAAATCTCAGGTAAGTATTTGTGCATGAAGACAAATAGTCTTGACTATAGGCCCCTTGGGAATGCAGCTCAATTTGGAGGACAAAACAATAGGTTCCAATTCTCAAAGATAGAAATTCTTTTGTTTTGTCCTCGAAATTGAGCTGCTTTGACGGCATGTGCAAGGGGGTCTATACCCTTTGAGGGCCATGTAGGACGCCCATCAACACTTCCCCCACCCCAAACAAACGAACCAAGAAGATAATCATCATTACAGACTAGATAGCTATAGATATACCTGTGCAGGAAGACGTTCCTGGATTGCTCTCTCAGTCATCATCTCTTTGCGAGATCTTTCTTCTGCAGCTAACCTATCTAGTTCGTCTTGTTTCTGTTTCTCCCGTAGTGCTTTTTCCATTTCTTGTCGTCTCATTCGTTCCAGGTCCAATGCTTTCTCCAACTCCGTCACCTTATCATCCACAGGTATTTCTCCATTGAGTTTCTTGACTCGTTCTTCTTCTAACAGTGTTTCTAACTGCCTTCTCTTTTGTCGTTCTCGCTCTAGTTCCTCAACAATTGGTTGGTTATCGATACTTCTGAGTGAACTGTCTGTACTCTTGACAGAAGCGCTCTCGAAGTCTTCTCCCGATGAAGACGAAGACATACTGGATCTCTCGCCATTTTCTTTCTTGGGCTTTAGCATCAGTGCTTCTGCTTCTTTTTTCAACTCAAGAAGCCTTCTTTTTTCTTCCATCAATAGCTTTTTTCTCTCTTCTGGAGTACAATCCTTGGGTAGTTGAGCCAAATTTCGGTTTGTCAAGGCTAACATCAATTCGCTTCCTCCACTATTCACTCCTTTGTTACGAATTTGCTTACAATCTTGCTGTAGCTTTAACAGTCTTTTTTTCTCTTTTTGCATCAACTCTCTCTGACTCTTTAACTGAGAGTTCAACCTTGTTCTTTCTTCTTCTGCTTGCTTTAACGCTTCTTGCTGTTGTTGTTGGATTTCGTGGAGTCTCGTGTGTTCTAATTCAATCTTTTTTCTTTCTTCTTCTCGTTCTTTCTCGAGGTTATCCTGCATGATTCGTCTTTCTCGGTCGAGTTGTTCAGCAGCTTCTCTCTGTTTCTGTTCTAGCTCTTCCAGTAGAAGCTGTTCAGTCTCGAAAAATTCAAATTCTATCTGACGTTCGCGTTCAATCTTTTCTTGTTGTGAAATCATAGAGTCTTCGAGTTCCTGGAGTATATCAGCAAACAAGATCAAAATTAGATGCATGACAGCTGCTAGTAACATTAAGATAACCATTAAACCTTACTTACTTCTGAAAGCATATCTTACATGGATTTGAGTCAAAAATATAAAAGATGAGATAGTGGCAGAGATAAAGAGTGGGTGAGAACTCTGGATATTGAGTTTTACCACAAACGACCAAACGAAAATATGGGGTTAAAAAGTGATTTAATTTTTTTTTCAAAACTAAAAAAAGATAAACGGATGGAAAGGAAGAAAGCAAGCAAACTAGCGCGAACAAACGAATGAATGAAAGAAAAAAAGAAAGAAAGAAAGAAAGAAAGAAAGAAAGAAAGAAAGAAAGAAAGAAAGAAAGAAAGAAAGAAAGAAAGAAAGAAAGAAAGAAAGAAAGAAAGAAAGAAAGAAAGAAAGAAAGAAAGAAAGAAGAAAGAGAAAAAAATGGAAAGAAAAAGAAAGAAAGAGAAAAAAATCAGAAGCAGTATAAAGAGAATGACACTGACAGTCTTTTATCTATTCCGCGTTGAATTGTGATGAAATAAAAGAATACTTTCAGCAAAACCCATTTCCTGGCTTAAGGGATTTGAACATAATACGTAACATGCCTGTATCAACCTCGTTAGAATCAACATACACAAGACTGACACTTTTAAAAGCAGTACATTTTTTTGTTATCTATAAACGCATATCTGTTAGCCAATATCAATAAAACTGGTTTAAAGTATTACAAGATTGGTTATCGCAATCATGATACAATCTTGGTTTGGATGGAAAATCAAGATGTTTATCATTGGTGTTTTAGAGGCAATACCTAGGCTAGTAGTGAGTGAGAGAAAAACAAGATCACACATTCAAATGAAAAGGGCATAAAGAAAGAGTGAAAAAACATTTTTTTAGAAGGAACGAAGAAAGAAAGAAAGAGAGAGAAAGAGAGAAAGAAAGAAAGAAAGAAAGGAAGAAAGAATGAAAGAAAGGGGGAAAGAGAGAAAGAAAGAAAGACAGAAAGAAGAATGTAAGAGAGAAAGGAAGGAAGAATGAAAGAAAGAAAGAGAGAAAGAAAGAAAGAAAGAAAGGAAGAAAGAATGAAAGAAAGGGGGAAAGAGAGAAAGAAAGAAAGACAGAAAGAAGAATGTAAGAGAGAAAGGAAGGAAGAATGAAAGAAAGAAAGAGAGAAAGAAAGAAAGAGTAATAAAGTAATAAAGAAGTAATACTAAAGAAAAAGAAGGAGTAAGGGAAATGAAGAAAAAGAAAAAGAAACAAAGAAAACAAAGAAAAAAGAAAAATAGAACAGTGAACAAGATAAAGATATGGGAACAAAGAGAATTACAGGCATACCTTCATAGAATTAGCATGTTTCTTCTCCAATTCAACCAGCCGTTGTTTCTCTTCTTCAATCATATTCTTCTCCTTCGCTTGTTCGGTAGCAATTTTCTCCAGCGCATTGAGTCGTTCTTTTTCTAGTTGCTGCAACCGTTCCCTCTCAGTTTCAATCCTTCGTTTTTCTTCTTGTTTTTCTTCCTCTAGTCTTAACCTCTCAAGGTTAATCAACTCCAATGCTTTTTGTTGCTGCTGTTCGAGCATTCGTATCCGTTGCTTTTCACTTTCTATTTTACCATTTTCTCTCCTCCTTTCCTCTTTCAACATGGCGATCTGAGCATTCAACTCCTCTTCTAACTGTCGTACTACTTCACTTTGTCTTTCTTTCATTTCATCTAGTTTTTCTCGTTCCTCATCCAACAGAATCATATTTTCATGGCTTTTTTCATTTTCGCTCACTTCCTCAACTAAACAGTCCAGCTCGAGGATAGCGAGTTTTTGTCTTTCTTCTTCAATTTCAAGTTCAGCAGCCACTCTTTCGTTGTCTTCTTCTTCTATACACTCCAGCCGTGCTCGCTTGAGTTCTAAGCTTTCATACGCACGTTTACGCCTCTCTTCCTTTGCACTTCTTTCGTGTTCCTGTCGTCTAAGCTGCTCTTGATAGCTTTCCTCTGATAGATCAATCTTTGCTCGTTCTTCTTCAAAAGTACGAAGTTCTTCTTTCTGCCGTTCAAGTTCTTTGATTTGCGACGCGATTTCTTCCTCGAAGTGAGCCGCAGCATCCCTTTGTAAGCGTTCCAGTTCGAGCAATTGGGTCCGTTCGTCTTCTAGCTGTGCTTTCTCGTGTTCAATACGTTCTACAGCGTCCTTGTATTCTTTCTCCAGACCTAGAAGTCGTGTGTTTTCTTGTCTTAATCGGTCGCGTTCTTGTCTGTCTCTCTTGTATTGATCTATTGCCAACTCGACATCTTAAAACAAGATAGACATACAAAGATTACTTGCTAATTAAATTCTAAACTTAGAAACTAAAACTTATAATGTTACAAAGGCCTATATTATACACGATTCTTGGCAGAAACTGCTCGATAAAACCTTTGCAAACATATCTACGATCCCTATGCCTTTGAACGCTGGTTTTAGCAAAACGTATTTTTAATGAATCGAGATTTCATTATCTGTATTTAAGAAGTGTAATCTGTCGCACTAAACATGTGGATACTAAAGAGTAATAAATAATAGGAAGACGTTAATGAATGTTTACTAATGAGATTATTAAGATAAATAAAGACAGATGAAGAATTAATAGTGACGTGAAAGGAATTCCAAGAATGCAATACAATGACTCTCGATCCCTTACCCTTTTCTGTACCAAATTTCAGCAAAAAGGTACCCTTTTCATATACCTTTTTGCCTGAAAAGTTACCCCTTTCATATACCTTTGAAGAAAAATCTACCCCTTTTTATACCAAAACTCACAAATTTCCACCCCTTTTCTATACCTGCGGTCTGAAAAAGATACCCCTTTCGGGCGAAGCATCTCCGTATAGTCCATTATAGGGAGTACCCCCCTCCCTCCCCTCCCCGGAGTTTGTTGGTTGGTGTGATATTTTTTTCTTTCGTTCCTTCGCTATTTTTTCTTCCTTAATTTGCTGCTATTGTTTGTTTGTTATTACCCTCCCCCCCCCCCCCCCCCCCCCCCATCTTTCCAGCAAGGCATTCTTTACAGAGAGTCCATTACTAACATACATTATTGTATTGTATTATCTCAGGCGACATACCTGGAAAGTAGCTGTCCGGTACAATGGAGAATCTGTTACCAGGGTTTGCTTCTCGTATTCGTTTGGCTTCCTTCGGGTGATTGAAACGAAAATAGTTGGACTTCCCCAAACACAGCATGCAGCCTATCACGAAGAAACAACACCATCAAGGCAATGTTGTGTGAGATATCAAGATAAAGCTATCGCATGGTAATTGCCAATATTAAAGTACACGTTAAAATTTTAGGGGGAAAAAGAGTTTTAAAATAAAAAGAAAGAAATATCAAACGTTCTAATACTGAATCAACTTATCGTTATTCTTTTTTATTTTAGGGGAAATGTATTGTAATAACACAATTCTGCTACTTGACTAAGGGGGAAAAATCTACATAGATTCAACTCCTTCGAACTGAGATTATTTTGGATGCAAAGCTAACAGAAAAATACGAAATAAATCACCTTTTTTTCTCGATTAGTGGAATTTAACGTCATTTCTTGTCTTCAGCATTATTATATTCGCATGTTAGCTAAGAGTGGTTTTGGATACTCGTTATAATTCAAACTTCGACTCAACCTGGTATATTCAGTACATATTCGCCTTTGATTATATACGTATGCTGAGAAAGGGCGCTATACTAAATCATAAATCATTACAAAGTACGTGGAAATATCCGTATAAAATAAAAGCAGAAGAATGAATGACTACAACATTACTGGAAGTATTAAAAAGATAATAAAAAAGATACTAGTTTGCAATTTCGTAATAAGAATTAGAATTGAACAAGATTACAGTAGAAGGCATTACGACGAGTATCGTGTGACTTGAATATATCACAACAAATACATGACGACACAAAAATCTAAACACGAGTGACGACTTACTCAAAATGATATCAGAGAAGAAGCTCTATCCGCACTCCAAAAACTTCGGTTATGTTGTTCTCTTATTGCAGACAAATGATACACATTTTGTGCTGGTTAAGCAAATTTGTACCCAGAATGAAAGCGAAGGTAAAATACAAGGATAGACAGACCTGTCGCTACATGAATAACATGATCTATAAATATCCTTGACTTGTTTTGCACATGATATTCTCCAGTTACCGTCAATAATTAAGTAGCTCTGGTAGCTCATTATATTGAATTATTCTAATAAAGTCTATAAAATAAAAGTCGAGAAAACATCGTCAAATGTTTTTTCCGGGGTTAAATCCTTCGCTTTTCTTTTTTCCTTTGCATTATTCCTTCGGAAAGCTCTCGTAACCGGAAGTTCACGAGTCGAATCCGATTTACCAGCGGAAAAAAAAATTACGAGAGAGACTTGGAGCAAGTCCACTTTGCATAGTATGTTATTATGGAAAACGTGGAACCGGAAATGCGAAATACGGATGAAGGATTTATAAATCTTTTCTAATTTTTCCTGTTTATCTTGTTGTAAAGAGAGTGAAGTATTTGGATATTCTTATTCTAATTGTGTTTGCTTCAGAGTAAAAGTCGGAAATGGTAACTTTGCATTAAAGTTTGAAACCTTTATTTTAACCGAAGCACACAAAGCAGCAACGCAACAACAGCAGCAGTAGCAACATGACCCCCAACAACAACAACGACGACGACAAAAATAGGAGATGCAGCTACAAGGCAATACCATCACCACCAGTAACAACAACAACAACCACAGTTATAATAACTGTAACATTTACAACAACAACAATAACAAAAAGGACATGCCGTAAAACGACAATTCATTGGCAAAAAATCTTCAAAACACGAGAAAAATTAATAAGTTGCATAATACTTGTATAACGTATTTTTAAATACTACACGACTGGTGATCTTGGGCTTCCTGTGGTGATACTTCAACTAACCTTGTGGTAGCTTTGTTGGTTCCGATACAGGGATCCCATCAATGGAACACAGCAGTGCTTTAGGATGTAGTACAACCACTTCGCCATTGTATTCCACGATACAGTGTTCACTAAAGACGTAAATCACATTATACTGGATTATAATACGAACTAAAAGAACATTATTCCCACGCGGAAACCACCCAGGAATCGAGTGGGATCGGTTTTTTCAAACAAATTCAATCTTTATTCACACACACGAAAGAGCTTACGGTAAGTAGTGATTATTTCAATCGAGCAGTGTCTGGTCTCCAAACAATTGGCGCTTATATTTTGACTCAATACTAAAGCTTTTAGCTTAAATAAAAGTCAAAATGTAATCAAAGATGGCGAAACCGAAAAGGCTCATGAATTGCTTTTCTTAGTTTCGCTTCTAAAAGGTTTTTCAAGAAAATAGGTGGATAATTCTGCATGACGTAAATGAAAACGAACCTTACTTGGATAGCCTTGATTACAGTGTTGGAATTACTAAGGAGTCACAATACTTTTCAATAACATGAGTGGGGTCGTCTTTACGAAAAAATGGTTCTGTTTTATGTGGACGTCAATCAAAGTGTTTCCATGACATCGTCCAGGAACACAAAGTTTTCAAGGGCACGTGGCTATATACCTTTGCTGAGATAAAGAGCATGGTGCATGGTGGTCTAGCTTGGGTACAAGCATCTTTTGTTCTTTATACCTTATATGGTATTGTTTGTACCGAAGCTAGACCATGATGCATTCTGTTTATCGAACTCAAAAAATGCCAATGGGATGTCATGGCAACGCCTTGAAGTCCACAAAACCTGCGTGAGGGCAAATCCCACAAATAATAGAGGCTAAAAATGGAAAGTGTTATCGATTTAACGGATTCTACCAACCCACTACCACTACCACTACCACTACCACTACCACACAAGATTAGAGCAATAAGATTAGAGGGAACACACTTAGGCACAAAATAGCTAGACAAATACCCATCACAAGAATACAATAGTTGTAAAGTATTAGGGTATGAATACCAACCCACTACCACTACCACACAAGATTAGAGCAATAAGATTAGAGCAACAAGATTAGAGCAATAAGATTAGATCGAAGATACTTAGGGACAGAATAGCTAGACAAATACCGACCAAAAGAATACAATAATTGAACGTCTTAAGGTACGGATACCATCAGCCAACCCACTACCACTACCACACAAGATTAGAGCAACAAGATTAAAGGGAAGATACTTAGGTACAGAATAGCAAGACAAACAGTAATCAAAAGAATACAATAGTTGGAAAGTCTTAAGGTACGGATACCATCAGCCATCCTACTATCGCTCAATACAATGCAAGATTATATAGAAGTTACTTTAGGACAACCTGTTAAAATCTATAACAAAGAAAATGGCAGAAAAGTGCTTCGTGCAAGGGTAACATCCATCCCATTATAGCATTATGTAATAAAGGAATAAAAAGAGCAAGAAGGAAGCTACATAGCCAGACTGCCAAGCAAATAATAAAACTAATGACAAAAAAGAGTGGTTTCGAGTTAGTAATATCAATTACATCCTTTGAGTGCATCTAAAAAGCCTCTTTGGACAAGACACGGAATCTCTCATTTCGATCATTAAAAAAACTGCTACTGTTAAAAAGACAGTGTAGTGTGTATGGCCAAATCGCACAGCCATATCGCATTCGATCTATGAGGACAAGTGAACAATGCCCGTATATAGTTGATCTTGTTTAGTATCAATCAGCTGAATATTCCAGTTTCGAATTCTCTGTTGTTCAGGGTCAGGTCTGTAGAATTTCAAAGTGTTTGTACTTTTGAGTTGTGCATTCTTTACTTTACAATTGATATTTGTTAGTTTGTGAATATTTTGGCGCTGAAATGAGGCTAAGCCCGAGTAAATGAGTCTGTAATCAAGGAACACAGCGATATCTAAAGAATCCGAAAAAGGTCTATCTATCTTCAGAATACATAAAGATAGAAAGACGTACGGTTGCCGTCATACTTGAGAATCCCGTGCGGTTCTGCGTTAAAAGCTTGCTATTTAGTAAATAAAAAAAGTCTGCATGAAACAGTAAATGACGTCATTTGCCAGCAAGCACTATAAAACACCACGGAGAGACTGACAGGGTTGAAACAAAGGCTAAATACAGCTGATACAAAAGCATCAGCACATCCCTTTCACAAACAGCTTGACTCTCCACGCACATTTGGTAATGAAAAGCCGTTTTTATGACCAACATTTGGTTTCTGTCCCAGCCACTTGCTGCGCGATCGTCATTCAGATAGTTACCCACCTTTCTATTCCTCTTCCTCGTAATTCAATGTCGGGTTTTGATTGGTCAGTTGATACACCAATGACTGTTTTACCTGTAAGACAATGAAATGGTTTTCTTGTCAATTAATTTTGTCTGGTTGAAGGTGAGAAACATTTATAAAATAAACTGCAGTTTGCGCTTTTCTGGGCTATATATATTTACGTAGACCAACGTTACACTTAGTAATAACATAATAGCAGAGAGGAAAAGCGCGTAATGAGCAGAGCAGAGCAGAGCAGAGCAGAGCAGAGCAGAGCAGAGCAGAGCAGAGCAGAGCAGAGCAGAGCAGAGCAGAGCAGAGCAGAGCAGAGCAGAGCAGAGCAGAGCAGAGCAGAGCAGAGCAGAGCAGAGCAGAGGCTATCAATCTTTACCTCGTTTGATAGGACATATCGTTACTCCAATGCTGAGCCGTCCACCGCCTAGGCTGACTAAGTGAGGGTCTTCGGTTTCGAACTTTAGAGCTGAACCCAACTCTGTTACCTCCAGAGCGCGCTCCTGGAATACAGAACAAGCCAGGATAATTAGAAGATTATTACCTTTGTATCAGGTCTCATGGTATAAAGGATGAACAAAAATATTTGTCATGAGTGATATATAAGAGAGGGGGGATGAAAAATGAATAGAGGTGGAATAATGGGGCAAAAATTGGGAAAAAGGGAAACTAAACAGGGAAGGACAAAGATCACATGGATGAATGAATGAATGAGTGGTTGGATGGTTGGATGTATGAATGAATGGGATGGATGGATGGATGAATGGATGAATGGATGGATGAATGGATGAATGGATGAATGGATGAATGGATGGATGGATGAATGAATGGGATGGATGGATGGATGGATGGATGGATGGATGGATGGATGGATGGATGGATGGATGGATGGATGGATGGATGGATGGATGGATGGATGGATGGATGGATGGATGGATGGATGGATGGATGGATGGATGGATGAATGAATGGGATGGATGGATGGATGGATGAATGAATGAGTCAGCGAGCTGACGACCGTAAGAACAGAAAGACAGAAGCGAAGAGAAAAGAGAAACAGATGAGAAAAAGAAATAAAGAAAACATCAAAAGAGCAATAAAGAAAGCATAAAAAGTTCAAATCAGCCTTCAGGCGGCTTCAAGCCTTGTTAATGATCCGTGTAGCGACGTATCATGTCATTTATTTCCTTAGATATTCGACATTAAGAGTGACTGACTAATCTTCAAAGATTACGAACAAAAAATCGCTCGAGATAAATTCGCCCAAAAAAAAAAAAAAAAAAAAAACTGTTAATGTATCGAGGTAGGGTTTTAGGCGTCTAAGCTTCGTTTCCCTTGTGGATAAAGCTATATTTAAAAACAGCTTGCTTGAGGACTTTTTCTAAAGATTATTATTTGCTTTCTTAGCCGGGAAAACTTAATTTGATTAATAGAAGGCGACAAAATGCATTAAAGGGTGAAAAAAGGCACCAAGTCATCAAGAGAAGTTAAGGAAGGATTAGATATTTGAAGCACATCGATATTACAAGAACCAAAAAATATATATCATTTACAAACACAACGGGAAACGTTGATATTACCAAATGAATAAAGACATGTTGTTATTAAATTAGGCATTGAGCGGGTGAGTTTGGAAGTCAAAATTTAGTCAAAATTTTTACTTTCTTTCTTTCCTTCCCTTCGTTTTTACCCAACAAATTTCATTCTTTTTAAAGCTATAGTTCAATAATAAGAAAGAATTATTATTAGTATTACAGTATTAGATATATGAAGGAATACGATACGAAATATACTTTCAACGCTGTTTTTTTTTTTAATCAAAATGAGAAGAATTCCTATATTGTTTTGTAATAAATCCGATCGAAGCGATAAACTCTTTCATCGTCGCTGAAATGCTCAAGAAATAATTAAAAAACAAACTATAATAAATCTCTAAGGATAATCGTCAAGGGCTTCGTACTCCTTCAACATAGTTTAAGCCTTGTTTACAGCCGGTATAGCTCACTCGAGTACAACTATTCACCTGTATATTGGCTGTCTTGAAGTGAAGCCGTGTGCTTCGTTTTTTGACGGCGTCCGCCTCATCGTTTGACTGTTTACCAGAAAGCAAATTTCGGACAAAACAAGTGATTGAGTTTGTCGCCATAACAAGGAGACAGAGTCATCTTCGCGCTCCTCGCGCCATTATAGTCGAGTTCTTTCCTATACGAGGTTCATGGCGAATAGGAATAGAAATGAAAAACGATTATAGATCCGGCTCATTAACTTAGAATCCGTAATCACACACATGATAATTTATTCAGATTGAGAGCAACGAGAGCCATTCAATCATTGTCCAGATGTTGAACGAAAGACCGGATCAAACGCTCCTGAAAACCGGAGGAGATTGCTGCCGTAGATTACTCACAGTGCGCTTATTGGAGAGTTCTTCTCTTCCCTTTGCACACAGATACGTAACCACTTTCTATAATATTGTAGTACAAACAGTCCTTGTGGACAATAAGAGGCAAAAAACTCAGTTTTTTTAGCGTTCAAATGTCGGTAGCTTTGTCAGAAGATCGATTACAGGATGAAGACAAACACGGGACAAATTGGACGTGGAGTTTTAGGTTGAAGGTTATTTTCAAATTATTTGTATGGTAAGAAAAGATGGCTGTAAAAACAACGGCTGGAAGTTGATTAAAATAATAATGGCTTATTAACAAAGTTAAAAAGAAAAAGAGAAAAGAAAAGATAAACAATAAAAAAGACAGAAGAGAAGTGAAAAGAAAAGAAAAGAAAAGAAGAGGAGAAAAATCAGAAAGGATCGATAGGTAAAATAAATAAGTCAAGGGTTTTTTCCCGATGTTGTTGTGTACCACGTGACGTGTGACGTAGGGTGTTAATTGCAAACAATTTCCACTTGAATGGAATCCGTTTTGTTCTTAATGCGAAGTGTATAAATACATGAATGAAAAAGAAACGAATAAAAGAATGAGTATAAAAGAGATGAATGAAAGATGAAAGAAAAGACAATGACAGAAAGAAAGAAAGAAAGAAAGCCGAAGCAAGAACGACAAGAAAAAAGAAAGAAAAAAGAAAAGAATGAATGAATGAATGAAAGAAATTCGATCAACGAGCCAAAAATAGCAACCTTACGAATGAGAGGCGAAACTATTAACAAAAAATGACGTCCACACACCCCAAAATACAAACGTTAGATCACTCTAAAATATAAACACAGAACTGCTATGTTTACGAACGGTTTCGCTGGAGCCAAGTTTATTGACTTTTCCTTTCAAAATATTGAGAAATCTAATCAAAAACAAAGACCGAGATTTTGATATCATTGTTTCTTCTGTCTAAACTACTTAGCATAGGATGAATACCACTCTACAGCAGCGGAAGAACTTGTGTCGTACAAGCTAAGAATCAACAGCGGTAAGATCTCTTGTATGCACGGCTTTGAAAGAACATGACAGGAACAGTCAATCTGACAACATCAGGTTTTTCACTAGTCATGTCAAATAACTATTATCTTTGTACTTTACAACCAAAAAAGACATTTTAAATTCACCGTCTTTTTAATATATTTACTTTTTGCCTCTTTTTCTTTTCTTACGAGTTTCTCCTCATTGAAATTCTTTGAGGATACGCGTCTAATACATAAATTACGAGCTCTTTCATCTAGCTTTAGTTTTAGCTTTTCCAGCACACAAGGATATATTTACACTACCCCTCTTTTTGTTTTTCTTGCGAGTTTTTCCTCCAATTAACATTCTTTGAGGATAACCGTCTAATACCTAGATTAAGAGCTCTGTAGAAGTATTTTTAGTTTGAGCTTTTCCAGCATTGAAAGATTCGTTCTCCGATAATGACACAATTTATACAAGCAATGCTTTCACTGGCGTCGAACAGCTTTGAGAGATTTAAAACTACGAGAACATAGTTTTGATAATTCTATTTTTTGACAAAGTGCTTGAGAAATATGACTAAACGTTCATTGGACATGCCAGATTAAAAACAAAATATGCAAACCAAGTTAAAAGAGAGATATGGAAGAAACGAAAGTGCTACGAGCGATCCATAACTTGTGCCATGCGACGCCATTGTGTCTTGTACATGACTTGAACAATCCTCTCCCTTATACCCAATTCATTTATCTCATTTAAAAATGTGCCAAAGACACACGTGGAAGACGAGTACTGGTAGAATGATAACTACCAAATAACTGTTCATTAGTGCACTGATTCAGAATATTATTTTTGTTAATCAAGAACATTGCTTCTTAATCAAAAACCATTGGGTATCCAAAGAACGAGAATGACAGATATTTAAAGCTGATTAGAAAATGGCGAAAATGAAAAAAAAAGATATCTTACGGTATTCGGATAAAGAACTGTGATGAGTGAAATGAGAATGTGTATTGACATATTGGAGGCTTCAAAGTTATTTTTTGCGAACGAGGATAATAGACAAAGCTGCTCAGAAAATATTGTTGCAACGCGACGCATTGCGGTCTTAAAGAAAACTGGATGGATGGATGGATGGATGGATGGATGGATGGATGGATGGATGGATGGATGGATGGATGGATGGATGGATGGATGGATGGATGGATGGATGGATGGATGGATGGATGGATGGATGGATGGATGGATGGATGGATGGATGGATGGATGGATGGATGGATGGATGGATGGATGGATGGATGGATGGATGGATGGATGGATGGATGGATGGATGGATGAATGAAGCAGAAGAAGAAGAAGAAGAAGAAGAAGAAGTAAAATAACTGAAGAAAAAGAACGAACAAGAATACAGATCGACTAAAACGTGAAAGAAAAAAAATCAAAGATAGCTCGAACCCCGTTGCTAGGTTACCTAAGGTGCGACTGATAACGACCACAACAAAAATAGCAATTATCATATGAATAGACGGCGACTTAAAAGCATCACCGTCTGTTACAACTTGCAATCAGGGTTGAGTCGTTTGAAACCAATTTATTCAAAAGTCTATTCTTCATTTTAGTGAACGATAAATCATCTCGAATCGTTCCTAAAATAGAACAACTTAGAGTTACTTATTTATCAATAATTTAGCATAGTTTGAGCAGACTTACGAGCGAGGAAAGATGTGTGAAGAAAGTGAATTTAGAGCGATAAGCGCAGAATCTTCAAAACAGAAAACTAGCCTTGATTGTAGTCTGGAAAACAGAATAACTAGGGGAACGAAATGACAGAATACGATAAAAGTTTGAAAATGTTTTGAGCACGAAAGATTAATGTAGCTTCTAGAATCATCTGATGTACTATGAATCAATGAATAGAAATCACGCGTTTTGATTCTACGCTTAAACCATGGAAGCTCAAAACAGCTCCTAATAGTATACACTAGCATCTAGACGAGTAGAAATTCTGTAAAGGATAATATTTCAGAGCTTATTTTGGATTATTTATTTCATGTATTTGTTTGAGGAAGATGTGAAAGATTAGAACGTTGTGGGTAGAGTTTCAGTTTGGTGTTGTCTTCAAATTTAATTCTGTTCAATTTTTCTGTTTTCTTACCTCAATCATTTTCTGCGTTTTGCTCCATTTGTCTTCCCAGATTCCAGTAAGTCTTTTCATGAGCTCCTGGTTTTCCTGCAGTTGTCTTTCTGCCTTTTGTTTTTCCATGCTGTTGGAGCCTTTCCCTTCCTGTTAGCGATTCAAAACATTAAAAAATCATACGTCAATTGAATTGTACAACGATGACGACGGTCGCTCAGATACTCCGACCAGAACGACCAAACCACGCTGAGAACCGACCGTTATAAATAATCATCCGATACTCTTAAAATTTCAAATTGTAGTTTAATTTTGCAGCGTTGTAGGACGTCGTATCAAAAGAATCGAGAAACGTAGGCAGTTAAGCTAACACAAAACAACCAAAAAGGCACTTAGCAGAGAAAGTATACGAATCATAGCAAACAAATTACTGGAAAATGGAAGATTATTTGAAAGAAAAAAACAGCCTCTCTAAAAATAATGTGAAGATAAGAAAAATTACGAGGAATATAATTAGAAAAATGAGAACCATTAGAGATCTTATTGTAAATAAGTGATCTTGAGGAAAAAAACTTCCTTGACGATAAAATGCATTAATAAAGATATCAGAATGATTTTGAAAAACGTTTACGATAAAAAATTAACCTTAATTTGGGATTTCTGCGGCGAAAAGTGTTGACAAACTCGAACGAATCTCATTTTGAGCTGTTTAGTCCAGAGCTTTTGCTCGTGTCAGTGCTTGTTCGGTGTTCAATTCATCTAAGGCTGTATGGCACTAATGGAAAGCCTCTAAATCGGGGAAGGATTTTCATAATCCCGATTTGCGCAGATATTGACATTTGATAACACGATAAGGGAAAATAGTACGACATTTTATTTTGACTGACATATAGAGAAAATTGGTTTTATTGTGCCCATTCAGTTGGGGTACCACAAGCAATGTTTACAAAAGAAACCGGTCTTGTTATTGGGGAAAATCTTCACACGACAACTAATATTTACATTAGCTAACAAAAAATCACTCAGTTCCTTCGGAAGATGATTACGAGATCATGTACGAAGAAAGAAAAATCTCTGTCCAACTTTAGGGCAAATATTATCAAGAATCAGAATAGATAACGTTAATCTTTCACTTTATGCTCTCGTTCTGTTTCCGATGTGACTCCTCAATTATACTTGAATTGGAAATCCATAAATTTGAAGCAATCCATTCAAATAAATTATAATCCAAATTTCTTTCAAAACAAAATCTGTAGAAGCGCTGCTGAGAATAATAATAGAGGTGCGGAAACAGTAAGCTATTTTGATAATAAAAATATTTGAGTTTTACCTGGTTTTAGAAGAGTTTTTTTGCTGTGTAAGTTTTAAAGTTACTTGGAAAAATAACAGCCGTTGTATGATAGTAAAAATGAACGTGTATGAGAAGTTAAGTTCATGATAGTGAATGTTTGTGCCTTTCTGTAGCTGCTTGTATTATAAATGAATTCGTGTACAGCACTGACCATCTGCCAGTGTGCGGAACATTAGCTTCACCACGCAGATGGTTCGAACGCTCAGGACATTATACAAGCTATAGAAGGCTGTATGACGTAACTGACCATTTAGAGAAAGGTACATGGAAAATGTCATGACAACGGAGTTCTTACGTAATAAATGACGACATGTGAGCTCGTTGTCAACCATCCCACAAAACAACGTTATGAAACACTGTTGTGTGTAACAGTTAGCAGAATATAAACAATATATAATTGTAAACATCGTAGCGAATACTGAATACTTTCTAATTTTTTTCAGTTGAGTTCGGGCGGTAAACCGTTTTCAAAAGAAGCCAAATTTTCTTTATGAATTGCATAAAAAAAAAAAAAAAAAAAAAGAAAATAGAAAATAGAAAATAAATAAATAAAAATGAATGAATGAATAACTGATAAAAACTGTTTCCCTTGTAGTATACTTCAGGGTTCCCACTCATCTGGAAAAATAAAATGCACTGACAAAAAAAACAACATTTCCCTGACCATATTTACTGACTTTTCCCTGACAGGAACCCTGTACTTTTCACTTCCCCTTTTTTTAATACTGATTTTTAATTTTTCATGAGTTTTTGTGATGATTTTATTAAGATAATTACTGCCGACGCTCAGTAAAGCGTGTAGTGAATCAAAAATCAAGTTACCAAAAAAAATAATAATAAAAAATTAAAAAATAATAACGGAAAATAGGGAACATAGTGAAAGTTAGTGCGTGTGAAGGGAACCTCACGGAAGAGACTCTTACGGGAAGTAATTTGATGAAAAAATATAGGTTCTTAGCAAGAAATATCCCTGAAAATCGTGAATAGATTCTTTTGGAACACGGCGGGAAGTTTACGTGCTTAATTACAGAGTTAAAACATCTATCCCATTATCACCTATTTCCCGAAAAAACTTTTAAAATTTTAATCTTACTGTCGGAAATATGTATAATCAAATACGGAAGTTGAAACTTTTTTTGATATAGACGGGATTTTTGATCGCTTAAACAATCTCAGTCGCTATTCAATACATTTACCAAAACGTGTAAATATGATTTCATTCGTTTACCCTCAGGCAATGGATCCCTGAAGACAGGACGAAAGATATTGGGACGGCAAATATGAGTCTTGCGAACGACTCTCTTTTGGTGAAAAAATATCTTGGAAAAACCGAAATTATAATATAATTCAAATAGTTATCCGAAAAGTCGAAGCACAAATTTCGTGTTCCGAGAGAAAGAAATGATATAGAATAATACCCGAGAATATTTATGATCAACAAAATTATTTCTTTTTAACTATAGGATATCCTTTAATCGTTTAGGGATTAAAATCAATAATGGTCGATCCTGGAACGTTAAAAAAATTGGATAACAATACTGTTTATTTGTACACGCGGCACACGAAAGTCTTTTTCGTCCAATTTTAGTGAAATAATTTATTTTTTTTAATTAGCAAAATTTTTCTTACCTCTAGCATGCTCTTCAGGTTTTGAATTTCGACTTTTAGTTCTTTGATAAGTTTAACGTGACCATCCTATAAGGTTGTATAATAAATAAGCTGTGGTTAGTTCTACACAATATACATGTATTAAGACTGCGCGCTGGGTATCAAGGGAGATTCTTTCTTGAGACACGGAACCTCTCTATTTATTACACATTAGTGAGGTTACTGGACTTGTTTACTGCACGTACATACAACATACTACACAAATAAGAAAGAAAACTTAATATCATAGAAGCTATGGGGAATTCTAGTACAGAAATTTTGATGGTTGGACAGCAACATGAACAACGATAACGAGAAATAGAGCATAAGCGTCAAAGCAGTTGCAATCTGACAGGACCTGATTTAGAGGGGGTGGGGTGGGATACCCGGTACCCACCACATCTGGAAGTGAAACCCTGGATATTGTACTCAAATATCTCCGAAACTAAAAACCTAAAACTAAGCCCGAAACTAAGATTGCAGTAATGAACGTTTGCATGCTCAATAATGTATTTTTGTCACTATACTGAGGAATAGTTACTACACCGAGCATAGTCGAGCATTTTAAGAAGGGTATGAGGAAAGGGGGGAGGGAGGGGTACCTTTCGGTACTTAGAAAATCGGGTCACTATATACCCGGTAACATTGTTTTGATCTCCTCGAAAAGAGTATACTAAATTTGCTCAGTTAAGCTAAAAACCTTTTAAAAACTCGAAATATATGAATGTTAACTTTCGAGGTATTTTTCCTTCTTCCACACATAACCACCCCCCCCCCCCCCCACCCCCACGTAACATGTATTCTAACCCTTCTTCTCTCTTCTCCTTCTCGCATAAGCCTGACTATTTTTTCTTCTTTTAGGAGCCATATTGCTTTGGGCAAAACAGAAGAGAAAAATACTGATAATATTTTCCGTTACTGATAACAGCCAGGGGAATTTGGGGTAGTTTTGAAATAAAAACAATAATCATAAATACAAAAAGATAATTAATTCTATTCTGAATCTAGAAAGTCTCAATCTGGATTCGAAAACCGAGGAACCTCCTTCGCACAAACTGAAAAAAAAAAATTTGTTTTCAAAACAAGTAGAAGTAGAATCAGACCTCGAACGAAAGGATTGAAAAAAAGCGAGTCGCCTCGTGACATCTGAGCTCGCACAGAACCACACAAAATAACTTACGAATATTTTCGCGAAATCATTCCGGCAGCCTGCGATAAAAAACTATATGGCAAGACATTCAGGTTGTCAGAGAACAAGGCTGCTTGATTTCCACAAATAATCCCGAAAAAAAAGCTTTCAAAGTGCACGAATTTTGTCAAAATTGACAAAAATTAAGGAGGACAGGAAAGTATTAAAGAGAACGACAGGTGAAAAAAATAATTAAATCAAGACAAAATTAGAAATAATGTCTGATGCAAAACGGGATGAAGTGAGAAGCAGTTGGGGACCACTTAGGATAAAAGCGATAAAAATAGTTCCTCTTTAAATTATTTGTGGAAACTTTTAGATGCGTTTGAAGGTCACGTATTTTCTCGCTGTTGCAATAATTGATTTTAATAAAAATTATCTTGAAATGTTTTTCAGTGGGTTTCGAACCGCGATAAATAAGCTCTTTTCCTCTTATCTTATCTTAATTCTCTTTAATATGGGTTAGAGTGTCTTGTTTTTTTCGCTCTTTTTTCTTTCTTTCTTGATTTTTCTTTTACAGGGAGATGCGATTGTAAATTTACAATAAATGAAAATATTCATGATTTACAAACGACGACGGCAACAACAACAACAACAACAACAACAATAATTCATTACTTGTAAGGCGCAAATTAAAATGTAAATATGATCAAAAGCGATAATAATAATAATAATAATAATAATAATAAAAGTAATAATAATAATAATAGTAATAATAAAAGTAATAATAATAATAATAGTAATAATAAAAGTAATAATAATAATAATAGTAATAATAAAAGTAATAATAATAATAATAGTAATAATAAAAGTAATAATAATAATAGTAATAATAATAATAATAGTAATAAAAGTAATAATAATAATAATAGTAATAATAGTAATAATAATAATAATAGTAATAAAAGTAATAATAATAATAATAGTAATAATAGTAATAATAATAATAATATTAATAGTCATTAGGTCATATATATGAAGTTACCAATAAGATGATATTGATGATGTGTATTCACTACTTTCATCATCCCCATAATGCTTCGCGGTTTTTTAGGGGGAGGGGCAACTAGGAAGAAAATTATTTGAAAATTCAGCTGCTAAGTATACTTGCTATTGTCATTAGTAAATCCAGTATCAGTTTATTCAGAGTTAATCCCACACGCAAGGGAGAATGAAACGTTTGGTGTTTATCTTTGGACTTGTCATGACTTTTACTCATAAGTTTGTTAAAATTTCTTTCTTTCTGTTTTTTTTTTTCTTTTTTTTTCCTTTCTAATTCTGATAGATGCATAAGTGTTTTTAGATGGTTTTTCTTCAATTCTTATTAATCTTCATGGTAATATTAACGATTTTGTCTCTTTGCTGCCCAGCCCCAAAACACGAAGTATTATGGGAATGTGAAAGTAGTGAATGGTGATAACAATATCATGTATGGTGGAAAGACTAACCATCCAACATGCCATACATTTACTAGCAAAACCACTATCATACTTACTTCATGGATATTAGGATGATTAACGACCTTTTGGACCTGGTTGGCATAACGCAGTGTACTAACAGTCTCATTATGGCAGATATCTGCGGGGGAGACCGCAGCTAACATCATGGTCTTGCAACTCCCACCAAAACAATCCTTTAGAATCCAAGTGAGTGCCTAAAAATAACGTTACCACAAACAATTACGAGTAAATCTGGTCCTTGAGGTCTGATAGATTAGGACAAGTGTACAAGAGTACCAAAGAGAGCAGAGGCGTGGAATACGTTAAAAAAATGGAAAAATAAGTCCACACCGCTGGGGCAATATTAGAACTCTTGGATTAGTTTTTCACAACATTTAAAATCAATATCGAAATGATAAGCAAGAGAAAATATTGAACGATTGTATCAAGAAAATTTCTCATTTATGACCCGAGGGGAAAAACAATAAATAGTAAAAAAAAAAACATTTATAAAAACGACGGGGAGTAATACATATACTGCTGACATTTTATTAAGCTTACTGATTCTTTGTAGGGTGGTTCGATTGGATTCTTGGCTGTAGTTGACTTGCTAGCGAGGGTCGAGATGACACGGTCAAGCGTTAGAATCGACTGGTCACAATGGCTAGTTGAAGGTCGATCTCCATCACTTACATGACCATTAACACACTACAATAACACAAAGAAAATATAAAATACTTCTTGAAAATGATAAAATAACACGTTATATTTGTATGTTTACAAGAAAAAATCATATCAAACTTTGAAGTGGTTTTGAAGTAATGATTCTAGTATTTAGGATCTAAAAAATTGCTAAACAAGAATTGCTAAACAAGAATTGCTAAACAAGATCATATTTTATTATAAGAAATAGTGTGATATTGAGTGACATCAAAATGATAAAATTGATATCCCCACTCCCACCAGTGGCCAGTGGGGATACGATTTATATCAACACTGGTAGTGTCAAATTTCGACTTTTTGCTCAGCAAATCTCAAATTCTCCATTATTTTTCATTGAAGATTTCATATAATAAACAGAACATTACATGGCCGCTTGGAGATACGAATTTTATCTTCTCGTGCTGATGATACTCGAAGATAAAATTCGTATCTCCGCGCGACCATGTAATATCCTATATATATCCAATTTGGCGTGTTTTTAACAATGTGAAGAATATAAAATTTCCGATAATGAATGAAAATAACGTTTTTGGAGATAATATTTCAACAGATACATCAATGTCTTAATATTATTTTTTACTTGCCTAAATAACTTTTGACGTTTTTAAAGATGTTTCGAAGTTGATGACAACTTACAGACAACACATTGTCTATCATCGAGAATTTTACGCAAAATTGATGCTAAAACGACGAAAAACGCCAAAAAAGAAGAAGCACGGACCACAGTTTTTAACAGAAACCGAATTTTTCACTTAAAAGAATCGATTCTTAAGGCGAAAATATTCTAAAATAATAGCACTTAACATAAGAGCACACTCTCGAGGGTTTTGTGTTGAAATAATTTCTATCATTTTGCTTCGTAAATAAACTTTATATTTAAGTATTAATGTGAACTGTCTGCTTTAAAAAGGAGAATAAAATTCAAAATTGTTGTAATAAAATATCAACTAGTCCGTAGTATTTCTTCGGGTTTTCTTTTTTTGAAATGAAAATCGAAAATTTTAGAAAATTGAAAACTTCTATGAGAATTTTTGCAATTGTTTTGAAGAAGAAGAAGAATATAAAACCGATATTGGATGAAGTTAAATAGTTTTTTGATCTAAAGTTTGTAAAACGAAGGGAAACTTGCCTCTGTTTATAGCTTTTCAACCTCACGAGACGAGAGCAGAACGCGTGTTGGGCGAGCAAACGACAACAACTCAACAACAAGCACAAGACATTTTCACATCAGTTCGAGTGACGCCTTAATATCAATATGATCAATTATTTATCAATAATTATACAAAATGCGGAATACTTCAAAAATTAGAGAGTCATAAATATTACATTATCGATGGCAAAGGAATATGATACGAAGAAAAATTAACTGATTAAAAGCTCTTTAGAGAAAGCTTTTGAGTTTGTCTTGCTGTGAAGTTTAGATGATTTGTGGTTCTACATAGCTAGATAAGGTTAGATGTCTTTCAAGGATTATTAAGAGTAGCTATAAGCGGCTTGCACACATACTAATGACGTAATAATAGTTATTGATGCGGGGCTCGACCACTGGTTAGACGAAATAATGATTATTTGTTTTTGTGAAGCCCGCTTTCGATGTTTTTGATGTTGACCTAATGAAGACATTTGAAATGAAAGGGAATATCATGTTTTTTATCTGCTTTCTTTCTTTCATTCTTTCATTCATTCATTCATTCTTTCTTTCTTTCTTTCTTTCTTTCTTTCTTCCTTTCTTTCTTTCTTTCTTTCTTTCTTTCTTTCTTTCATTCTTCTTTCTTTCTTTCTTTCTTTCTTTCATTCATTCTTTCTTTCTTTCATTCATTCATTCTTTCTTCTTTCTTTCTTTCATTCTTTCATTCTTTCATTCTTTCATTCTTTCATTCTTTCATTCTTTCATTCTTTCATTCATTCTTTCTTTCCTACTGCCTTTCTTTCCTTCTTCCTTTCCTTCCCTCTTTTCCTTTCTTCTTTTTTCTCTCTCCCTCTCTCTCTCTCTTTCCTTCTTTGTTTGTTTGTTTCTTTCTTTCTTTCCTTCTTTTTTACTTTCTTTCTCTTTTTCCTTCACGATTTCAAGCATTTCCCCTTAAGAACGTGCTTTGAATTTAATATTTTCCTGTCAAAAATTCTTAAACAACTTCATCACTACTGATGACTGTCTGAATATTGAAAATTCAACGTTCACCAAGACACTAATTGAAAACTAGAGCCGAAAAGAAGCATAAAATCCGAACAAAAGTGTTAATAATCAATTACAGGCCAATAATGTCTATATCGTAGAAACAATTGTGGCATTCTCAGGCCGTTTTCAAATGAAGACCCGGTCATCAAGGCGACAATCAAATCAGAAAGAAATTCCAAGCTAACAAGTATTCAAAGCCGACATCGCTCATTTGATTACATCTAATAACGACCTAGACTACAGACTCTACCAGTAATCACCCATTAACGCCACTGTTTGTAGTTCTCCAAACCACCTTACATTAGTGTTTGAAAACAAATTGTAAGAATGAAGTTGTAAGGCCGAACTACACGGTAAACTTTTGCTTACAACTGTCGCATGCTATCTGCTTACTCCACTTTAACAACACGAATTGCGTCGTGTAAATCAAACCTACAACTAGCTACAACAGTTATGTACGACAAGAAAAAAGTTGTAGCAAGTGGTAGGGTTGATTTACACGACACAATTCGCGTTGTAAGCGTGGAGTAAGCAGATTGCATGCGACAGTTGTAAGCAAAAGTTGTACCTTGTAAATCGGCCTGTACATCAACAAAAGAAGTTCAAAGTAAGACACCTACGCAGTCGGTTTCATATGACTTTCAAAAGTCGTGGCAAACAGCATGGTTACGTTATGGAATGACAAAACAGCCCGCAAACACAGAACACCTGCCATCGTAAGTTTTTCACAATACAAATCCGTCTTTTCTTTTGATCATTCCCCTTCGTTTTACCAAACCCTGAAACAACCTCTGGATGACCGAAGTCAAGATAGGGCTTTGAATTGTTGGATTCTGCGGATCTTAAAACCGGATCGAGAAAGCAGAGAAAAACCCTGTAATCAAAAAAGGGTGTGACCGGGTCCTCCGGCTTTCCTCCCTCCACAAAACCCAACATGGAAAATTTCGATTCGCGATGTACGTTAGTAGTGCCCTCACTGACTTAGACCAGTCCAGAGGCTGTTTCAGGATTCCATAAAAATGGTGTTTAGTATAGTTTATCCTATAATACATTCGCTCATTTCGGCACCCGAAACCAACGTTTGAGTGCGTATACTGGATGACCAATAACGGTATTTAAAGATTGAAGTGGGGGTATGCATTTTTAATGTTGATATATTTCTTAAATTCCTAGCTCATTTCGGTAATCCTTTTATGAAAGATCAATACTTAAGTATTTATGAGACTTTAATTTGTAAAAATATTCCTAAAAATATCATGTCAAATACTATCATTTATGATTAACAAGAATGCTTGCGAAGGAAAAAAAAATAAGAATTTGAGATATAAACTATAAAATATAAACTGAAGCTGAAGGGGAAAATAATGATGATAATGATAAGTCCTTTCTAGTATAGATTTTCCTACCCTTATACTGGTAGTTTACTTCCAAGAGAGTTCATGTTATAAAATATTTAGAAGTGCGTTTTGATGAATGATTGTCATCATACCTCATCGTGCGGACTTCTACTTCCGGCAAGATCCACCAGATGAAGAGTGCTTATCATCTCACACGGCATGCCTTCCTCCAAACGAGCCTGTCAACGCAAACAATACAGCAGTAATTGAATATTATGGAAACAATGATTATGAAAAACACGAAATGTTTCGAAGGAAAACTGGTGAAAATTAAGGACGTGGAAAGAGAGTGACGAAAGGAAAGAGAGGGGAAATTTGAAAAAAAAAAAAGGAATATTTCGCGGGAAAACAGTTGAAAATTAACATCAAAGAATGAAGAAAGGTAAGAGAAAAAAAACCGAAGAAAGTGTGATTTGAAAAACACGAAATATTTCGCAAAAAAAAAAAAAAAGAGCTGAAAATTAACATAAAAGAGAGAAGTGAAAGAAGAGTATATGGAATATATATGGGACGGAAAGGAAAGAGGAAAGATTAAAAAAATAATAATTCAGTCGCACTAATAAAACAGGTGAAAATTAATATCAAGGAGCGGGGAAGGTAGGATGACGTCATAGCATGCACTTAAAAAGCTTTGCTTGCGTGTGAATCCCGCGGAGAGTAGATTTGCAGCTGCGTCAGTCCCGTTGGCGAACAAGAACGAGAAAATTGGTAATTGGTAAATTTTAAAGAAATATTTTAATCAACTGTATTTAAATTAGAGGTTCTCCTTCCGGATATTGTGATTGGATAGCTTTATCGAGTGTCATTAATTTCATAAGCCACGAAGAGTGCACGATAAATTGGAACTGACAGTGACATTTTAATGGCTTCTCTAGACAGGCACTGCTTACGCGTTTTCGTGATGTTTCGGTGTTTCAGAGCGGAAATCATTTGAAAGCCACGAATAAACGTAAAGCTCTCCGACATTGATGACTTCACCTGTCATGCCCAGTCACTGAATAGGTTGTGTTTTCGTGGAGTTTAATTGGTTCAGCGTGGAGGAAAACCATTTGAAGTCACGAAAAACCCAACTCAGTGACATATAAATGGCTTCTCCCGCTAGGCACTGTAAAAGGGTAGTTTGAGTTTACGTGATGTTTCACTGATTGCTCAAGTTAGAGCGGAAGCAATTTGTAAGTAAGGTGCACAAGCACTGTGACATATAAGTGGCTTCCCTAGTCAAGCCCTGTAATTTTGCCATGGAATAGTTTGCGTTACGTGATGTTTTAGTGGTTTAGAGCGGAAGCTATTTGTAATTCACGAAAAAACGTGCACAAGCACTATGACATATGAATGGCTTCCCTAGTCAAACCCTGTAATTGGGTAGTTTGCGTTTTCATGTCTTTATTGGCTATAGAGCGGAAGCCATTTGTATGTCACGAACAAGCGTGCACAAGCACTGTGACATATAAATGCCTTCCGTATTTAAGCCCTGCAATTGGATAGTTTGCATTGGGATTGGAAAGTTTAAATTTTTCTGCTGTTTCATTGGCTCAGAAAGAAACCCATTTGTAAGTCACAAAGTAGACGTATATACAGCTCAGTAACACTCAAATGGTTTCCATTTCCAAGCAATATAACTAAAATATTTTACGTTTTTGTCAGTTACTTTTCAACACTTACCTGGGTGAATTTGATTGTAAATATAGTGTGCGAACTGCTGAATAAGTTATTCGATGACCTTGAACATACTGACCTTTAAATGAATGATAAAAAGATGGTCAAAATGTTCCCAGAAATAATAATTAAGTGGAGATTTACCTCCGGGCAAGGTTTTTCACTACTGTATGAACTTCATGTTTTCCGCCATTTTTTTTTTCTTTCCAAATATCTTTTTTTTTTTATAAAGGGAAATCAGATCTAGAATCAGCAACTGCTTATTCTCATTCATTTCTAAGGGTTCATAACAGCCATCTTAAGTCGTGACACACGATGCAACATTGCGCACAATATGTAGTGTTGCTAAAGTATATAGGATCGTTTTCTACTTCAGCAACATTGCGTGAAACAAGTTGCGTCGTGTGACATGGCTCACAACATCGATTCCTGCAACATAGTGCGCAATGTTGCACCCTGTGTCCGTAGCTTTACTAGACTCAAATTTCAGTGACTGTAAAAACAGCACGGACACGTCCAGATGTGAACTAAAGGTGTCCAAAATATCATAAGTGTTCAGGATTTTTGAGGGAACCAAGGTGGCGGTAGTGTAAGTACAATCGCCTCTCACTTATGGGATTAGTAGTTCGATTCCTGGACTCAGCATCAAATGTGAGTAGAGTTTGTTAGCCCTCTCCCTTGATTCAAGGGGTTTTTTCCACAAAACCTAACACGTTAAATTCCAAAATTCAATCTGTGAGTTAGCCGTGGTCTGATTTTAAACAGCCCAGAGGTTTTTTACAGGGTCATCGATAGAATTCGAAGGCTATTTTTTTCATTGGATTGGATTTTGTTCAGTTCCGTACTTAGACAGTGCACCGTGCCGTGCCATTTCTCATAACTTACCTGTTTTTCTTTCCCTTTGCGATGAGATTCTCTGCTTCTGTTGTGTCAGTAACGATGTGTTTTGTCAGTTTGTCGATGTATGTCCCCAACTCACGATGTTCTCTCACTGAAAAACAAGAAATTTCAATGTAACTGCTGATTCTACTACACAGGCACCTCCAAGAAGGCCCTCCAGTAGTCTTGCCATTATTACTTATATATGACTCTAAAGAGGGGTGGCAGGGCGCTCGACACTAACATACATCTACTAGTCTCAGACTAGTGAAGGTTTGCTGTGGACTAGTGAGAAAAAGACCTTGGGACTAGTGATTAACCATGCAGTGACTAGCTACATCTACTAGTCTCAGACTAGTGAAGGTTTGCTGTGGACTAGTGAGAAAAAGACCTTGGGACTAGTGATTATCCACAGCCACTAGCTACATCTACTAGTCTCAGACTAGTGAAGGTTTGCTGTGGACTAGTGGGAAAAAGACCTTGGGACTAGTGATTATCCACAGTGACTAGCTACATCTACTAGTCTCAAACTAGTGAAGGTTTGCTGTGGACTATTGGGAAAAAGACCTTGGGACTAGTGATTATCCATAGTGACTAGCCCAAGGACTAGTACCTAAAAAAGTTAGTTCCGAGCTCTGGGTGGTCCAGGAAATTTTTAAAGGGAGGAGAGGTTGGAATCAGGGTTGGAATGGAACTTCAGCTCCTCTCCTCAATATAGATATTTATTCAGAAAACATCTACAAAGCCACGAGAATATTTCAAAAGGAGAGACTCTATACTATTGAGTCTATATAAGCTTGAACCAACCTCTCAGTGAATCTTGCCAGTTGCGTCGTTTACCCAAAAGATCTTTAACAAACTCCTTGTGAATCTCAAGAAAACTAGAAATAACAGAATCAAACTGTTAGGATATATTCATGCTTTCCTCTGATTAACATTGTTTAGGTTTTACTACTACAAATCTGTACCTTGTAAACCGAAAAGGGTCTATTCTTACAGTCAATTAAACTTTCCCATGGCTGAAATATATTCAAACTTTGGACCGAACCAAATATTTTTCTTATAGACCCCTTACAGCACGTTGGAATGTAGCCCAATTTGGAGTACAAAACAATAGGTTTCAATTCTCAGGGGATTGTAATTCTTTTGTTTTGTCCTCCAAATTGAGCTGCTATGAAGTCACGTGAAAGGGGTATATATCAACATTCTTCAACCAAAATTTAAAATATGATTTAAAATATGATTTCTCAAGCCTTGATCAAATTGAATGTAAGAATATCTTCACACATTTTAAATGTTAAAATGCTAAAATGTTTTATATTGAAATCCTGTTTCAGGAAGCAAGAGTGGCTTAGAATTAAGAGCACTCCCCTCTGTGACCCAGGTTCAAGTCCAGCCAGGCTCTGTGTTGTATGTTAGTAAAGTTTCTAGTTGGTTATCTCCTGTGCTTCGAGGGTTTTTCTCCGGGTTCTCCAGTTTTTCCTCCCTCCACAAAAATCAACTTCTAAATTCCAATTAGAAACCAGTCGAAGAGCCACTCAAACTGTGAAATCCACCATTATTTACCAATTATTTTATTCTATATTGCAGTCTCTTTCTTCTAATATCAATGATTCAAAACTGCATTTAAGAATTGTAAATGATGATGTTACATTTTGGTACCCAATTATGTAGCTATGCTGGACCTCATACTATCCCACAATCCTCCCCTTCCATTCCCACTATCATACGTGTCAGACCTAAAGAACACCTGGGCAGATAGCTATGTATAAGGCCCCAGGGATTTACCAGACGTGCAATCCTGCACCCTATATGTAAATATATTGAAATTGGAGTCAAAAATATAACAGATTGCATCAAATAGGACACAGAAAATACATTTCTGCTTGTGTTTTTCTTCCTAAAATATAAGGATATGACTCCAGTGGTCCCCCAAATCCATGAGGCACTTAATGATCGCTACCCAGACTAAGGACCCTATATCCAAAATAAAACCAAACTGTTATACTGACCTGATTTCTACTCTAAAAGAAGTGTCACTGTCATACTTGTCTGCCCTTGAAAACAGCTCGGCACATACCCATGGTATAAGCCCCTTACTGGAATCTGTACCAAACATTGCACAAGATTTTCCACTCTCGCTTGCTCCATATGAAAAAATACAGCCATTGTATCCTTTAAATGCTGATGTTAGTAGAGTATTTCCTATATCTTTTACAGCCTGTAGGAGAAAATGGAAAATACATTTTATTGGAAATCTGGCATGTTCATTTTCAAAAATCATAAAAATCGAGTCTGGTTTTCTTTGCCATCATAATGTTTTACTGCGGGTTAGAATTTCAAGTTTTTAGTGACAAGAAAAAATTTTTTTTGTGCATTGAGCAGCTCTACAAGATAAACGCATTGAATGCAAATGCAAAGACTTTGTTTTTCTTTGCATATCATGATTTCAATTTCTTTTCACTCGATATTTGTAATTTTCAACTCGCATTTAGCCAATCATCTTGTGGGAATTTTGAACCCTGTGCTGGATGGTGGAAAAAGATCTTTGCAGTGATAGATCCAGAAGGATTTCAAGGGAGTAGGTTTTACTTTAGATTTTTACATTTATTACTCTTTGTTCTCATTTTTAAAATGTAAAGGGGGTTGACATACATATGTAGCTGCAAAATATCTCCCTTCACCTCAGAATCCACCCAAAGTTGCTTTGATTAAGACCTTTAGGTCTTGCAAATAGAAATTAAGGACTTCAGCTCTTGCTCAACTTGCAATCTTGAGTGACAAATGAAATAATTTTATAGCCAATGGACCTAATCATCTTTTATTCTCATTTTAGACCACACATCATGACATGATGTATGCATTGTATGCATTCCCTTGAGCAATATCTTGTTAAATTTGGTAATGTAATTTTTTGTAATTTTATCAGGTAATTTTATCAAGTAATTCTTGAGAAGATTATATCTATAGATGCAACTCAAAACTGAAATCTTTTACTCAAAGAAATAGCATGTGGCCTTATACATTTGAGAATATAATGAAGCACCAGTAAGAATAAATTAACAACTGAAGCTTAATCAAATTAAGGTACTAGAACTCTAACCTTACAATAGGTGTTAATCAAGTGTGACAAAATGTACAATCATTTCAGCATTTACTGTGGCTTCAATACACAGTAAATATATAATCATGGATTCACTTTTGAACTGATAGGCCAGTGCATACTCGGCCCATACTCATGCATGCATCTCGCAGTCACTGTTGTATTGTCATAAATATATAGTACATATCAAGTATTTGACTAAGTATTCATGAATATAATTATGGATATTCTGTGAGAGGGGGACATATCAAAAATATGGATTTAAAAGAACAATTAAGAATAAACTAGAATCATAGCTGCTTTCTATATTTAACTTTCTCCTTTATATGGTGCTATTTTTGTTGCATGATTAAGTTAGAAACATCAAAGTTGTTTTAGAGGCCCATATCGAATATATAAACAACTTGTTTGCTGTTAACTACAGTATCATGCATTACTATGAAAGCAATTGAGAGTTTAAGTTTTTCTCCGAAACTGTTTTCTTCAATCTAAATAATAGAAATGTAAGCAACTGTGTGCTGTTTCTAGCAAAGTGTGGGAGGAAAAGTTATAAAATGGCATGTCAAATCAAGGATATGAGTGTTAGATAATACTGTGCCTCAGGGTAAGAAGATAAAGAAAAACAAAAGGGCTAAACACTTCCATAAAAAGGTTTTCCAAATCTGATTCTAAGAGTATACTAAAAATAGCTTGTATGAAAAATTAAGAAATTAGAAATAACTACATGTAAAAAAAAGTAAAAACATTAAATAAAGTTACTTTTTACTATTTGCTTGTGTAAAGAAAACAATTTGAATTATTTTTTTTTTCAGATTTCATGAAATATTATGCTTTTTTAGTGCCATAGTTTAATCTCAAGTGATACATTGATTTCTCCATTTTTTATTCGTGTATATATTACACACTGAATTTTAATTTAAATATTCCCATTCCAAAAATGAATAGCATATTTTCGTAAATGATGATGACAGTTCAAAAACCTCAAAAATAATGTTTAAAATACCATCTCCACAAGGAAAACACATATAATGTTACGAATGTATTTACCTAATGCCAGAAACCTAAACCGTATGTTCTCAAGGGGCATATGAAATGTTTGCAATAGTCCAGTCCATCATCGAGCTATGTGTTTTCTACAAGTACAATAATCTTAAAATGTACATAATATTTTATTGCATATACTATGTTGTATAGTATATTCACAATACAAAATCCAAAACTGACAGAGATCTATTGTTTAGGAATGAGTGGGTGGAATAGCAACTATAATGAAAGAACGACGAAGAGGACTAAAAGACATAAGCAAAAGCAATGGGTGTTCTTTCGAAGGATTTTTACTGCACACTAATAACAGCAGCAGGAAGCATCATAAATCTGATAATTTTTTTCTTGGGGGCTCGAAACGTAGCCTCTCAAAATTATAATAGACAGTCCTATTATTTTAGATTTAAGATCTAAAAGGGTTCCATTATATTGAGCGGTTATAGAAAGGGGAAAAGCAGGAATGATCTTTAATCATTTTTGACGTTTCGAATTCTCAAGATGAGCTACGAAAATTAATCTCGATCAAACATTCCCATCAGTTCGATCACGTCAACTTTAGATCACTCGTGCGGAATAATATTATCAAAGGATTTGACGATTATCGAGAGAATGGAAATGTTAAGTTATCTGTTAACTAAATCCTAAAGAAATCCAATTTTGGCTGGATATAGTTCTTGTTTGGAAAAAACATAAAACAAGTTCCGGTCGAGCTACAGGAGTAATCATGTTCAACTGACAGGACTTTCAAATATTTCCAGGTCGGACATAAAAAAATCAGTTAACCCATTGAAAAATAGTCATTTTTGTCATTATTTATAGCCACAACAAGCGTCAAACACAACTGTCTTGGTATAAACACATAATTTGGGGAAGGATAGTTGGGATAGATTATTAAAAATTTAACTAAGTTGAGTAATTTTGGCACGCAACTCGATCAAGCGCGAGGACACATGGAGGCGACCTGTGATTCAAGAAAAAATCTCACCGAAAAAAATAGGATTTTATCCCTGATTACCTCATTCAAATAACCACAAAAAGGCTTAATCCACTACAAATATTTATCCAGGTTCGTCTTTTGGGATTTTATCCCCAACAGATCTCAAAGTTATGTATAAATTATACAGTGATTACAATAGTGTTCTCGTTCTTACCTGATCCCGAGACACAAAGTTGTCTTTCCTTTCTTCAACACTCCAGAACTGAAACAAAAAGTTAACCACAAGAATTATAAAAAGGAACTTTTGAACTTGGTTAAATAGCAGACAGAATATCATGAATATAAAATCCAAAGAGTCAAACAACAAAATAAAATCCCGAGGGTCGAGTCGTGTAAAGTCTTACCGAATAGTCGAACTTGAAGCCCTTGTTTTTCTCTGTCTCTGGGTTGTAAACATTTATCTCACCTCTGTTAGCATCTACTATACAATTACAGTTTTCTTTCTGTTCTTTTTCATTCAATGGTCGAATTAATACAGCGACTTGAACATTTTCTGAAGGCATAATTAACTGGGTCCAACTCTTGTTTCCCAAACTACGCGCCAAAACATTGAACGAAGTTATGAATAATTTGCCTTCTACTACTTAGAGTTCACGTTGAAGTATGCTCTCGTATGTTCACGTCTGGGATTGAGTGATAAAAAGGTGAAATTTGAGCTAAATTGAAGTGATATACCCCTACATATATGCGAAGAATCTTGAACTGTGGAAAATCTGGTTGCGGGAAGGTCTCGGGTCGTGGGAGCCGCTTCCGACAGGAAGTGACGTCAGAAATGAAATCACACTAGAACCCAGGAAATATTTCAGTATTCCGTTATATATAATCAATGTTTTGTTGGGGTTTAGCTATCAAATATTCCATTCTAAGTAGTGTAGTTTTTCTTTAAGTATTTCAGTTTTTTTGGGGGAATGAGAAGTTGTATAGCCTATCTGTAGTGATGTCAATTCATATCTTGATGGATGACCTCAAAATCGATGATTGCGTAGATGGGATTATGACGACTAAACTGCCTGGTCATTGAGTATGTGGAACATCTGTGTCCTAGAGATTTAGTTAATACTGCTAATGATTGATGGTATTGACACTGAGCACGTGTAGATACTCTTATAGGTATCACTAACTCCCCTACCCTTCCACTCAACCCCGCAAGAAAGAAAGAAAGAAAGAAAGAAAGAAAGAAAGAAAGAAAGAAAGAAAGAAAGAAAGAAAGAAAGAAAGAAAGAAAGAAAGAAAGAAAGAAAGAAAGAAAGAAAGAAAGAAAGAAAGAAAGAAAGAAAGAAAGAAAGAAAGAAAGAAAGAAAGAAAGAAAGAAAGAAAGAAAGAAAGAAAGAAAGAAAGAAAGAAAGAAAGAAAGAAAGAAAGAAAGAAAGAAAGAAAGAAAGAAAGAAAGAAAGAAAGAAAGAAAGAAAGAAAGAAAGAAAGAAAGAAAGAAAGAAAGAAAGAAAGAAAGAAAGAAAGAAAGAAAGAAAGAAAGAAAGAAAGAAAGAAAGAAAGAAAGAAAGAAAGAAAGAAAGAAAGAAAGAAAGAAAGAAAGAAAGAAAGAAAGAAAGAAAATGTATCGTCACTGAGAAGAGATAACTGAAGGAAGAAATAGGAAAAGCAGGAAAAGAATACGAAATCGGAATAAGGAGGAGTGGGTTGCGTAAATCCCAAAAAGAAATATCGTGCAAGGTCATGATGCTCAAAAAAAAAAAAAATAACGTGCAGGGGGTGGGACAAAAAAATAAACATCATGCAGCTAAAATTCCCGCAACCCCCCCCCCCCCCCTCCCCCCACTCCCCCATCAATTATCTAATGGTCCGTCCCTAACCTGATTGACCGGTAACTTTGGTCAACAAACAGTTTAAAAATCATTTTTTTTTTCATCACCCTGTCCCAAAGCGCGGCTAGTTCAAAGTAAGAATGACAAAAGCTATGACCAAATTGATTGATATGTTGACGTGCCCTTTTAAAACTATCTTAAGACTCCAAGGCATGGCATGCTGGCTGATATGCTGCATAGTGCGCACTTACTAACTATCAATCAACGTTAATAGTTTGGGTGCGTTGAAACGTTTTCTCTTCTGGGTTGAGATAATATCATTCTGAAAATTCTTAGACTTCATTGAATGTACCAGCTCGTCTCATAGTACGTACTGTATTGCGTTGGCTCTGTTTTCACCATTGCTCCGGGGAAGGATTTGTGGCTCGCACTTATCAGGTGTCAACCCGGGACCTTCAACCCGGTCTCTGAATCCGTAAGGTGTTGCGTCGATGTGGGCCTACAATTTTTAATAAATAAACCCTCAAATGATGCAACCTTTAGACTTATCCAAGTCCGGGCGTAGCTACTAGCATGCATGTTAGGTTTTAAGGAGGGCTGTATCGCCCACAGCGACCAGAGTAGTGGCCCACAGTCCCCCCCCCCCCCGGAAAGTTAAACGCGAATATCCATGTCTAGACATCATGAAGGAAATATTCATTTTTTGTTTGTGATCGCGCTTCAGGCGAATTGACTTTGTTCCCCCCCCCCCCCCCCCTGGAACCCGGAGAAAAACCCTCGAGTCAAAGAATGGCTTCGTGATAGCTGGCCAAAAGATCGTCTATATAAGATACAATTCCACTTCAGGAACAAAAATATTTGAACTCCTTGATTTATTAATTACAGTAATTGATGAAAAGGAGAGGCGACTGCAAGCCGCCGCGCCTAGAACTGATCTTCCGGTCGCTGAAGTGGATGACTGGTTTCCATTGAATTTCGTAAACAAACACTTTCCCCTCCACTTTCTCCTTTGGTTACACTGTCTGATCCTTGAATTGATCAATGTTGGGCTCTGAGAAGAGCTTTAAGCTATCTACTGATTCGATATCTTGAAATCATTGTCTTTGTACTTCTGGATATATCGACTCTTGACTCCCGCTATGATTACTAACATATGGAACTTGCAGGGTGTCGAGATTTCCGAGTGATCACCAGCGCCCAACTTTTATTGGCTCGGTGCATTACCGTGTACTGGCGCCAGAATCGTAAGATGTTACTAGCAAAAGCTCTTAAGACAATCATATTGATTATATCACACGGCTTAAGTTTGTAAACATTGCACACCCTATACTTATGAGGCTATTTTAAGATGTCTAAAGCACCGCGTCTCAGCTAAGTTCATATTCCATCAGTTCCATGGAAATTGGATTAAGAGAACTAGCTGCAGGTATAGGAGCTCGCGGATCGAGGACAGCGATATGACATTCGTGTTTCTCATTTCATTTCCTCTCTTCTTTTGTTCCTACCACATTACCTTGTTCGCTTCCTTCCTTCCTTCTTCCTTCCTTTCCACGCCACATTCCTTTCCTTTCTTTTCCTCCCTTTCTTTCCTCCTTAATTTAGTCCTTTCTTTCTAAATTTCTCTAGTTTCCTCATTTATTCACCCCTTATAAACATCAAATGATTTATGTGTCTGTCTATCCAAGAGGTTAGCCAATTGTTTTCATGTATGTGACGGAGCTAACACAACCACTAATATCGTTTGGTAATTTATCGCCAGTACTAGTGTCTATTGTTCTCTATCATAGTGCTGGGTCGGTCTCTTGCTGTTACTTAATATCTCTGAAAGCCATCTCCACTCCTTGTTTTATTCCTATTGTCATCTTCACTGCTTTCTTCACATCATCCCAGCTTGCTTTCAGGAGTTCAACTGTCGTGATGTCGTTTTCCTCCAGTTGTTCAATGATGGCGGTGACTTTGTCACTGTTCAACCATCCGTACTTAAACTGAAGATGCTTGAAAAATTGCCTTATAGCACCTAGAGGATACAATCATGAAAAACAATTGTATAAGGATAAAGGCACACTCACATAAATTAATTATTTGACTTTATTTTCGTTTACAGCTTGGATTGGGGTTCGGTTAACTCCACAAGACTTTCCTTGGCTATCTTAATTTCCCTCTCTCTCCCTCTCTCTCTCTCTCCATTTCCCCTTCTCCTCCTAGCTACTTCAGCTCTCCCTTTCTGAAAGAGTGAGGCTCCCCGCGCTCTCCATATCCCTTACAGCCTTTAACTTACTTTCATTGTCCAATCCTACGCCATTATGCACATCCCGCAGCTTCTGCATCTTTACAAACCTCTCAGCAGAAAGCAGAGCAGTATTCAAGATTTCCAAGACTTGTTTCTCAGTTTTAAGAGAGTAGTCATTTTTCTCACTGGTGTAGTTAGTGATGAAGAAAGTCCTGTCCATTGGGCTCCCTGTGGCAGCAGAGGCTTTTTGGAAGGTAAGTTCTCTCTCTCCGTAATTGTGGATTTTGTCTTCATGTGTGATGACTGTGATGGGGTTCCCGTCTAAGAGAGAAAATTAATGTATCTCATATCTATGAAACTAGATGTCCCCCCCCCCAAGAAATTGCCAAGCCATACTGAGCGTATATATTTCACATGGATGTTCCAAATACAGGGCCATTGGCTTTCATATATTCTTGTTCAACAGCTAGGTACGTATATGTTCAGATGTCCATCCAGGTGTCCCCACAGGAAGCCCAAACAATGTATTTGTACCTTATTACAAAATAATGTATGTGGACTTGTGTATCGTAAGAATAACTGAAGATATTTTGTAACCATCTTACTATTCTTTTCATGTTTGTTCTTTACTGATCAACATGCTTAGCTGCTTACCCCCAAACCTTGAATGAATGAGGTCTCTAATCTTCTTCATTTTAACCAGATATTCCCCTGCCTTCAATCGTATATCGGTAGCCTGTATCACAATAATCACAGCATGGACCTGATCTCCAAATTTAGCCATAGAACGAGCAGAAACATCAGCTGCCTCACCAAGTTCATCGCTGCCATAGTTACGTGCAATAACTTCACTTTCTCGTATCCTGTTTGATAAGAATCACGAGGGCGACGTATAAGTTCGTTAACATATATTTACAGCGCATCATTAAAACACTAACATTACAAACAGCTACATTGATGGACTTACTTGCCGGTCATAATATTGAGGCATTCTGATGCAGTTTCGTCAGAATCGATGTTCCAAAAACCTCGTGTATCGAGAAGGTTGATGTTTAAAGCTGACAGGAATTCCTGCAGAACCACATTACCCTCTGCACCAATAGTACTTCCAAACGCTGTTTGCTTATCAGCTCCCAGTAGGACCCTCTCTGCTGTGCCTAGAGGGAACAATTTTTTAAATTTAATCGCCTAAAGAAACCGTTTGAAAATGCGTGATGCCAAGTCGAGCACGCACCCATAGTTGCATCACACTCTCTGTCCTACATTATGCATGCACATTTCCTGCTGATTCATCGATCTGACTCATTACCCCCTCCCCCTTCTCCCCTTCCCCTCCCCCTCACCCCTCCCCTCCATCCTCCCCCTCCCCCTCCCCCGTATCTCCCCTTTTTGTTCTTTTAAGACTTAAAATTGTTATTTTCTCGGCCCCTTTTCCCGCTTTATAGAGATTAACCCTTGTGTGACGCCTCATAATAAATGTCTACCTTCCATAATAGATGTCTGCGAGTAATATGAAAAACGCGGTGTAATACTTTGCTAATAAGAAAAGATGCCCATTTTCTTACCAATGAACTCTGTTTTTCCTGAGCCAGTAGGGCTAAACACAGCAATAACAACTCTCTTCATATCACTGACGTCTAGTCCCTCAGCTTCAAAGGTTTTGAGTGATAGTTTATTGCCAAACTTGTACGCCAAGAGTTCCTCCTTCATTCTGAGACAAGCAAGCATTTCTTTCTGTTCCGTTTGTTCCATTATTAGTTTCGCTTTTTGAAAGGTAATAGTGATGTTGATATTAAGTGCAAACCGGATATCTATTGGCTGCTGAGATCTTTTGTTTTATGGTTGGCAAATTTGGATGATAAAAGATTCCTGACGTCAATGTTTGTAAACAGTGGACATCGTCTTGCCATTCTCTACTTTCACATTGCCCACAATACATTACGGTTTGGGGAAACCAGGGTAGAAACCGCACATATTAAGCTGAAGGCTGATCAGAAGATGTTTAAAATGCATCTTATGAATTTAAAGATGTAAAGAAACAGCCAGAAAACAAAAAACAACAAAAAGAAAGAATTTTGAAGAAGCCTATGTAAATTTTGAGCAGACTTTTTTATGAGTCGTAGCATTTTTGAATGAACTGGTAATCAGTATTTTACAGTAAAAGCAGGTATAATTTACATTCGATTAATCAACGATTAATCAACGATTAATTGACGATTAATTACTGGTTGCCATGGTGGCAAACCAGTCTTAAAATGAAGTTCGTTTTTTTTCTTTTTCCGGGTCGCGATCATGATTGGACGAAACTCGTAACCATAGCAATTGTCTGTCCAATGGAGTTTTGGTTGGTCCATTTCTCAAATATGATTGGATACATGTTGACAGAATTAATCACATAATGATATTGAGCATAAGGTATTTGTCTTTGCTCGGTCCGCCATTGCATCATTTCTTCGAGGTTCTTCGATAGAAAATTACTTATTAGGGCTGTTTTCTTGATCGAGGTATGTTGTCTGTAGGCATGTGGCCTACCATTGTCTTTAGCTTTTTTAACGGTACGCTTAAACTACTTACAAACGCACACACCGTATACGTGGTAGACCCACATTAAAAGATGTTATTGAGCGATTTTGGAACGGGTTGGTCACGTACTCAAAGAGAGAAGTCTGAGTATCTATGAGCTATATTTGAGAATCTATGAGCAAACTATGAGAATCGTAGAACTAGACAAACTAGTCAAAATAGACTAAGAGAATCTATGAACTATCTAGCTATGATCAAACTAGATCTTACCTGATCTCAAATACAAAAAAATATGCTGAGACAAACTACAAAACGAGTGACAAACAAAGCTTTGATGAAAGCTGACTCCAAGAACTTGTAGAAGTCAGACGAACTGATAGTGATCTACAAGGAAGCGAACTGCCAAGACTCTTTGTTGAATATCTCCATTTATGAAAATACAGAAAACAAAAACTGAGGGAAAAACAAATTACCAGTTAAACACATTTTGGCTAAGAGTATTTACATTGATAAAACGTTTGTTTTGCAGTGAACAGTTTCGATATTGAAATTGAAAAGGTTTATTTCATCAGCTAGTCTTGAAAGGTCACGGTACTTTAGTGTGAAATAATAAAGAGTAAATAGGATTGGCGAGTGGGCGAACTCTTGCACAGGCAACCCAGTGAACGCTCCAAGAGCGTCTAGTTAATGTTTAATTTTATGACAACTTTTTACTGCTTGACTCTGCTTGACCGGTTACCCCAAAATCAGAATGTATTATGAGTAATGTGACTGAGTAGAGAATACAATCCAAACAGCTTTAATAGTCTGGTAAAGGCGCGGAAATACGAGCAACAAAATCGTGCAACTTGTCGTACAACATTGTTGCGTTGCAAATTGCTATGTGAATGTTGCTTGAATTACCACCCTGTTCAACAACAAAATTTTGTTGCGCGCATTTGTTGCAGAAGTAGAAGCTCTTTCTACTCAAAATTTTGTTGCGCGTGAGGTGGTAATACGAGCAACATTCACTCTGCAAATTGCAACGTAACAATGTTGCGCGACAAGTTGCGCGATTTTGTTGCTCGTATTTCCGTGGCTTAAGCCTGTGCTTGTGACCTGTGACCTGTGTCCCGCGTCAGACGCGTATGACACATGTCACGCTGAACGTCACGTAATTATTGATTCGCTTTCAAAATGGCAAAAACTTGTGTAACCCGTCCAAGCTTGTCGACGATCAACCAGTTGTATACTAGCAGATTGGGTTCTAGCGGGTAATCAACCCGTTGCAATTATAACCAGCTGTTGGTAGCCAAGTATAATACTTAGACATTTTGAAGTCTTCAACCCGTCCTAGCGGGTTGACGATCAACCAGTTCTAGCGAATTGGGTTCTAGCGGGTTAATCAACCCGTTGTAACCGGTTACAATTTTTGCAATTTTTGTTGTGCTTAATACGATTCATGTTGTCTTTGTTTGGTACTCTGAGAAAGTGTAGCTCTTAGTTGCCATTTGCAGATAGTGCAATTTGCTAAGTTCACGTTTTCGAAATGCGATGACAAGGATGGTCTTTTGCTTTAAATTTAGCTTCATAATCAGGAAACTTAAGAGGCTGTCCGGGTCTCTAAAAACCAGCCATCGACTTTCGGGTTAAAAAAACGATCTTCCTGATACTCAGTGTGTGAGTTCCGTTTCATAAAACTATTGTCAACCATGGGTCTCGAATTTAAGAAATAATGATTTTTCTACGAGTTATGGCACTTTTTCGATTTGTTGCCGGCAGGGCGGTTTTTTGTGTGGAAACCCGCACATTCAGAAAACCAATGAATTTGATTATTAATAACTTCTGCGAATCAAAACCAAAACTAACAAAACTTTGCAAAAATATAGAAAAACATTTCATCTATGAATATGAATATGAAAAGATTTTGTCTGAACTTCATTTGATCCTCTTAAAATCAGTCGAGAACAATTTTTACTTCTCGACAGAGTTAGTGAGACAAATGTAAAATATAATTTCTCAAAAGTAGCACCTGACTGAGAGTTGAAACGAATATAGGGAGAAAGGGTAAAGATTAAACTAATAAAATCTGGAAAAAATTCTGCATGTAACCTACCTAAATCCGAGCGCATAAATAAGTTGAGCGTTTTTCAACCTAATTTGCATATTTTGCAGAAGACTGTCTGGAACATTTGAAATGGGGATTTTGCACACCTTGCGTGACATTTCAAATATTGCTTCTCTGGTCCCGAAAATATCATATCTGGAAAGAGCATCCTAAAATTAATAAATTTTGAAATTTTGAGGGCAATCAAATAAATACGAACGAAGTTATGAATTTTTAAAAGTGACCTTTTTTATAAGCAAATGTATGTTGTATGTATGTAAGACAATTTTCCATACATTTCTTTATAGAAAAGGTCATCTTTAAAAATTCATAACTTCGTTCGTATTTATTTGATTTCCCTCAAAATTTCAATATTTACTAATTTTAGGATGCTCTTTCCAGATATGACATTTTCGGGACCAGAGAAGCAATATTTGAAATGTCACGCAAGGTGTGCAAAATCCCCATTGTTCAACATCAATTCAGTTTTAAGATCAAGGAAATCTTGAAGAAACTCCTTCTAAACTGAAATAGTCAATTCTTGCTTGTAAACATTTATGAGTTTTTTTCCAGTGTCGGTTTGTTGTCATTCCACAGTTCAGCGTATATTTGTTGTAGCAACATTTTTAAACGAAGCTTTACTGATACTCCATCAATGTTCTCGTCAATCCGCATTGATTTGGTCTGTTTTTGCCGATCGTCGGTCTTCCATGCTGCTCAAAGAATTAATATTGTAGATCACAATGCAAGTTCTTGATACTATGACATTTGAATAATAATAGAGTATTCTTCGAACTCAGAGAAGGCGACAAGAAGCCAAACATGCAGAACTCAAATTCACTAGTCCGTCATGACTTGTATCTCATGCGATCGCGACGAGTAAACGAAATAAAAAATACTCGACTATGCCTGACCAGCCAGGGAAGGAAAAAAAATAGTCCGATATTTATTACTACTATGCCTGAAATGCATCTCTCTAAATTCTATATTTAAGAAATGTTGTTCTTGAATTTCTGCGTTCTATATTGTTTTCGAACGATACCTCAGTAAAACAGTGACACGTCATTCAAGTGTAAACTTTTACTTTTGTCCTGTCTTCGTGTCCAGTCGTTCTGTCTAGTACTGTGATACTAGTGGAAAGATTCTAATTTTTCTCGACCGATCAATTTTAAGAGGATCAAATGAAGTTCAGACAAAATTCTTTTTATTATATTTTAAAGATGAAATGTTTTTCTATATTTTTGCAAAGTTTTGTTAGTTTTGGTTTTGACTATTCGCAGAAGTTATCTTAATATTAAAATAATCAAAGTCATCGGTTTTCTGCCCGGTTCCCACACAAGAAAACCGCCCTGCCAGCAACAAATCGAAAAAGTGCCATAGCTCGTAGAAAAAATTTTTATTTTTTAAATTCGAAACACATGGCTGACATAGAAAGGGAACTCACACACTGAGTATCAGGAAGATCGATTTTTTAACACGAAAGTCGATGGCTGGTTTTTAGAGAGACAGCCTCTTAACTAGTATCTATTTTATGAAAACTGCTAAAACTAGAAATATCCATTCATACAACCTATATAGCCTATCATAAGCCGAAATCATGGTAACGTTCTATAATTATATGGAATGGCAAAGTTAAACAACCCTATAAAAACTTACAAACTTCGTTGGATAACCTCCACTTTCAACGAAAGCAAAGAATCGATGGATTTGCTGCAAGCTAGAAGAATACTTGTGCTAATACTGTTAGCTAAATTTACACTTCAAAGAGTGCTGTGGGCAGATTCGTGGAACTAGCGATTCTTAGAAATTGAAAGTCACACCTCAGACTCGATCCCAGTCGCTTGTGTTATTAGTCACGCCACAGGTAGCCCAGATCAACTATATTCAATTTTATAAGAGTGTATGTAGTAAATAGATTTTGCTTATAGATTTTGTAGATTTCGCTAAGATTTTGGAAATAATGCTTCGGACATATGAAAACAGAAGTATGCTTACTGTCTTGCCTTAAAAATTTTCGGGTTTAAGTGTGTTTTTTTTATAGCGATTTTAGGTACCCCCCGGCCACTTCTCGTCCCGAAGCAAGCTCTCTTACGACCCATAATTTGTATCAAATTTAAATTTGAGAGGCACTTTGAAACAGTGATAATGACAAGCTATTGCAATGAAGCAAAGTGCCCCTCAGAATTGAGAATAAAAAACCAGTGAATATGAAAATCTTGGGATCTAAAATTATAAAATAACTTTGATATTACGCGCGCTCTGATTGGTCAAAAAGCCATGTTTTATGAGAGTATAATACATACTCGCGCTATTTTTTTTCTCTCTCTCTCTGCTTCTTAAAAGCATTTGAGCGCTAGTTATTTTATAAAAGCAATAAAAAAAAAAACAGTTTTCCGTGTATTATACTCTGATAAAGACATTTGGGATGTGGAGAGAACACTTGAGAAGCTGGAAACCACTCCGCTACGCGTCGTGGTTTCCTACGCTTCTCTCGTGTTCTCTCCACATCCCGCGTGTCTTTATCAGAGTATAATACACGGAAAACTGTTTTTTATTCCTTAAATAAGAATGAAAAATTAGAAGAAAAAAAGATTGATTGACTCAGTGTCAAAATTGACGTCATAGTTAGAGTAAGACTTTGTTGACATGTACGCATTTCTGTGTGATGAAATGAATGTCCCTCCCCTACCGTGACACGTATAGACACCCTCTATCTCACAAATATGTCTCAATTTTCTTAAGGATCCCTCCTACTGCTTGAACTTTAATTCTAAATTACACGTCCCCTCAGGAAGGTTTTCAACCCAACTGGGTTTTTTTTTTTTTTTTTTTTTTTCAGTCTTTTTCCCGTTTTTTTTTTTTGTGTTTGTTTGTTGTTTTTTTTTTTTTTTTTTTTTGTGCACATGGTTAATAAGTACATTAGATGCTACAGATATATTGGGTACAATTCTCCTTTGTAAATATTTAGACAGGAATAAATGAAAATTGATTAAAATTTGTAATTTTGTGTAAAGTTTCAAAAAGATAATTTATAATACAAACGCAGGGAAGCGAACAACTAATGAATATCCGGCTGTTTCTGGTTAGAAAATTAGAAAGTATAGATAATAAGGATGAGACCAATAGATATTTTAAAATACCAAGTGTTGATTAAACAACAACAGTAGTGGCTTCTGCTTCTTGGTGATCATGAGCTGATTAATAAACAGAATCAAGAGATCATCATAAATTTTAATGTGCCTACAGAAATTTTTCATCTATTTGAAACTGAGAGAGACGTTTGAAATAGAAAAACATGTTTGAAATTTAGAGATGTTTCTAATGAGGTAAATGTAAAATTATACAAATCGTTAGGAAATTGTAAACCCACATTCATATTGTATTATTTATTTATTTATTTATTTATTTATTTATTTATTTACAATATTTAGTATTGAAACTTATTTACAGGGTATTCAATGTACACTTTTGATTAACTTTCATATGGATTCATAATTTTTGCGTTTTTTTTTTTTTAAGTTCGTCAATTTAGCAGATAAAATCGAGATTCGACATTTATTCATATTCATCTTGTTTTGTTTACTTTACTTTCAGTATTCGGTATTGGGACATATTTACACTTTACACTTTTGATTAACTTTGATAAGAATTTATAATTTTTGCGGATTTTCACCTTTTTTTTTAAGTTCGTCAATTTAGCTGATAAACTCGAGATTCGACATTTATTCACATTCATCTTCTTTTGTTTACTTTACTTTACTTTCAGTATTCGGTATTGGGACATATTTACATTTTACACTTTTGATTAACTTTTTTGTATTAGGATTTCCATTGCAATCTGAATCAATGATTTTTGCGGAGTTGTGTTTTTTTTTTTTGAGATCCGAGAGAGCCATGAATAAAGGCGGGGGAAGGTTATGGCAATATTTTAAATATCAGTAGGGCAGGAATATTGATGAATTAGTAAACTTCACTGTAGGGAACTCTAAGTTAGCAGAGTGCACTTTGACATAAAAGTTTTTCATTATTTTTCGAGGAATTTTCGCGAAGAGAATTAATGGTATACGTAGAACTTGTCACTTATTCTGAACTGTAGTTACACGAATAGGAATATTCGAATAGTTCTGTTCCTCCATTCACGTTTTTATTTCGTTTTGTGTTGTTGTTTCCATCTTTGTCTTTTTAACTACTACTATCTTTCGTTCACTTGACATACTACAGACACAGCACCAACAAGTGCTTCGAAGCATCAAAAGCACAGCTTGTCTTATCTCTCTGTTCTTCCAGCAATAAATCAAAGGGTTGCACAGGGAGCTAAAGGCATACAGTGTAAGTGTTAAGTAAAATCCTTCTGTAGTCTCCACAGTCAGTCCTTTGATAACAGCCATCAAGCTAGCATATCCGATGGGACCATAGCAGATCAGAGATACTCCAATGACATACGACATCATTATGGCAAGCTTTCTTTGTCTGGCGTTCTCTATATCTGCCTCACCTTGTACTTGTTGGGATTGGATTTTATTCTGGTGATAGCGAACAAGCTTAAAAATCCTGTAGTATGTAAACATTATGAATCCCAAAGAAGGCATGAGAAACGCCATTGTTATATAGATGGCAGTAATAACGTAAGACAAGAGAAATATCGTCGAGATCATGGCACTTAAAAACCAGATGATGATAGCGATGACGACAAGTCTTTTAACTGTCACAATTGAAGTGTACTTGAGGTGAAGGAATAATGCCAAGTATCTCTCTCCACTGACTGCAACCATACAAAGAAACGAGGCACTACAACTGAACCATCCACTAAAAACTGTCAACCCATAGTACAGACATGAATTGTTCAGATCAAAACTTAACATCCAAGCAATTTGTAATGGAAGAAATACTCCACCGACAAGAAAATCAGCGAAGGACAAGAGACAGATGAGAATATTGGAAGGAACTCGACGAAGAGTTGTATTTCGAAGAATACTCAACAGGACTAGGCCATTACTAATGACGATGAAAGGTGACAAAACGACTCCAACAACGGTACAGAATGATGATGTGATATGAAATCTTTCGCTGTAGAAGTCAAAGTTTTTGTGGAAATCTTCACCTGTTAAGGGACAAGGCTCTCTTGATGAATTCATTTGGATAAGATGCGTTTGCTATAGGACTTGTTATATTATAGTTTCTTATAGATCGTGCTGATTAGATAGAACGATATATCTTACTGGAGAAATATTCTTTCCTTGATTTCGTATTCCTATATTCCTACTTCAATCATTGCACTTTCGGCGAAAGAACTGACCTTCCCTTCAAGAGTTCGTAACGGAAACAAAATGTTTTTTCTTAACATGTGACATAAGAATCAAGGTGATTCAAGCTTCCGACAATGTATTTTTCTTCATGACAGATTGTGACGTCGCTCGAGGCAGTGCGTTTCAACTTCTCAATACTTTTAGCTCAGTTTAATGCTCTAACTTGCTATAAGCATTTTTTTGAGAAGCAATATTATTAGATATGAGAGAATATATACGATGAATAAATAAATGATATAATAGAAGAAGTAAAAAAAAAAACCCTAATAAATAATCTAGCAGGAAAGTGGTGACAAAACACCTGAGCAAGCGAGGAGAGAAAAAAAAAATTGCGCTCTCATCACGAACTTTGTCTTAAAAACAGCTAAAACTTAAACAATGAACGCCTGGGGAGCAGCGCAATACAATCAAGATTATAGCTGATTGCTATGTCAAGCTGTCATCTATCAATTGACTACAATTATTCGTAATCGCATAATGAAATATGGATTGGTCGTAAGTCTGCTCACGTAACTCAACCAACCTATTAGCATATTAGTAGTTAAAACATGCTCGCAATAGTATTATTATTAATTATACATTTTACTCGACATCTTACTTCTTATTGATCGAGAATTCTAGTCATATCTTAGTTACTGTTCCAGGCGGACGGGATTGGTGAAGGAAGCTAGAGTCTACAAGGGTGTAGGAGGTCGTGTAGGACAAGGAAGCTCGCTCAGTGGCTCAGTGGTCAAGCTCCATTGCTGAGTTTCATCTCGTGGGAGGACTAGATCAAAAACTGGACAATCGTGAAAACGATGCCATCAATATTTCTGTCGATTTGTCAGTGGTATTATACATTTACATATAACTAATTGCTAGAACGTTGTCATATAAAATTTAAAAATAACAAATAGGAATTAATAATTTTTGAAAAACAGGTGCAATTATTTCACTGTTTTAAAGGCATAGTCATCGCTGTCATTTTTGAGATTATCCTGTTGGTATTTACTAAAACAGTTATATATATTCATCAATCTTGGAGGCTTTAGAATTTATAATTAATCCCTATTTTTCAATTATATTTTCATGTGTCAGCGTTCTTGCATCGATTAACTATATATTAAAAAAGTTCCTTTTATCCAGCCGGGTCAGCAGCTGTCCTGTCTCCCCAGTCCCTTCACGCGATATGAAACCCCCGGCAATGTGATAACAATGTGATAGCTCTTCCCAACTCCAATAACAAATCCAATAGCAAATCCAATATGGCTGTCAGAGGACAAGATGCTTGCTTTCGTTTGGTTATTCATATATAATTTTCTCGTGTTTGGAGGTAACGTCAAGCCGACTTCCAAAGACAAACAGCATCTGTCTTCATCTCAGTCAAGTCTCAAATATAATACGTTAAAATTGCATGCGCACTTTATTTTTCTTATTATCTTTTTGTTTTTATAAGTTTTTTGGCACGTCACTCGTTATCGTATTTTTTTTTTCATTTATTTTGTTTTGCTTGACTTTTTTCCCTTGTTTTTAAAAAAAAAAAAAAAAAAAAAATGATGATTTTCTTTTTCATTGTGCGAGCTATACATGCGTTTCCACTTCGAATAAATGACAAGCTGAAAAGGGAAGTCATACTGTCCAACTGCCGCGTCAAATTAAACAGCGCTAGCATGCCCATTGTATCACTAACTACAGGAGGATGATAAAAACTAGATTAGTTATTTTTTTAAAGTGTTTCTCGGTTGCTGCCAAAGTCTAGCTAAGAACTGCATGATAAGGAATAGAACTGAGAAAAAATCCTTGTATTTGAGGCCAAAAGAGAGTATCTTCATACCGCAAGCGAATATGCATGATGGAAAAAAATTAAAAAATGCATAGAGTTAAGGCTTTCAAATCGGATGCTCCAAGTAGAAACGTTGACTAAATTTCAAATTTATTTTATTCTTCATTTAACTTTTCTTAACTTCTGATCAGCTTCAAATCGCCGCACAATAAGAGATGGCGTTCTTTATAACTATAATTAGTATATTTATTAGCATATATTTTATACTTTTACATCTGAGTAGCCACCAGTGCTAATTATGAAAAGTCTTTATCGAGAGAAGAAATCTTGTCCATCAGATCATCACTTATGCCACTTGAAACGTTTTATCTAGATCTGTCGTTAGCAAAAAGAAGATGAAGTTGTTATTCACTTTTAAAGGAACTAAGAAAGGGAGTTGCATTGTAACTCGACTGTTATACCATGATAAAACTCATCTGATAATCTGGTCATTCTTCATGCTTAGAACTAAGGGATAGAAATAGAAAATTCGGCATATTGAACCGCCTTACAACTCAGTCTTGGTGTAGGGGGGGGGGGGATGAAAACGAGAGAGGCGGAGAAAAGAATGAAAGAAAGAAGAGGAAAGAGAACAAATGCATGACGAACTTGATCGTTTTGATTTTTTTTTCATTTAAGTATCGCGCAGAAGCACATCATCGAATTTAAAGATATCCTACAATAAAATAATTCAGTAATTTCACTGCACTAAAAGCTTTCTAATTATAGCAGTTTCCTTATCTCCTTTCCAATCTTCCATTCAACACACAGAACACACTTAACAAAGGAAGCCCAACGTTGACATTTCTTACCGGAACTTGTAGACGTAAATAGAATGTTTTGCGCCCACTCCTTCGTAACAGTTGTCAGCTGCACCATACTTCATGTATGTGTTTTCAGCGCCAAGTCCTGTCCAGCACTCGCCGTAAAACTGAACACCAAAAACTTTGTTCTCGGAGTAGTATTTATGGACATATTGTGCACACGTGTCGATTGTTTTGTTGAGGTTCTTCCAGTCGATTGAGTCTCGTAAGTTGATGACCAGGTTTGGCATTACGTTTGGGTGTTCGTCCTTGTAGCAACCAAGTGGCTGGTAGATTGCATGTGTTAATGGATTTGTTGGTGAAACTAAAAAAGAAAATGAAAGAAAAAGTGAAGGGAAGTGAGCGGAGTGAAGGGGTGAGGAGAGGGAAGGAGAGGAGAGAACTTTAACTAGTTTCAGATCACCCATCCACATGTTTCATTTATAGCCTTACCCGCAGTCCTGAAAGCCAATGGGGCCACAGTTTCTGCAAATTACCACGACAATAGCCGTAAAAACAATGCACCAGGTAGACCTGATTATTTTCCACTTCAAGTCGACTTGCATGCTTATGCGTTGCAGATAGTGCAAGGGACTAGCTGTGGGTATGTTCTGGGGCCTGGCTAGTCTCTCCCCTCGTGCTTTCGGACAAGAAAAAAATCCGCGTTATTCATAATTAAGGGCACGGCACCTCGGCTTCAGCAGATGTATCTCTCTTGGTAGGTCGACGCGGTTTCGATTGATTTAGCGCATTAAGAGATCATGAATGAGTTTTACCTGTAGGGCAAGGCGGAAGCTGTTCACAGGGTTTGACAGTGGGAGTTTGAGGTCGAGGAATGTCATTACACATGAAATGATGAAGAAGAATCATGTCTCCTTCGCTGGTACGTCGCTTGCATGTCAACTTCCTTGTCATGGCTCCTATTCCACAACTCGTAGAACACTAAATACAGAGACGTAATTGATTTTTCAATTCTCTCATGAACTTGTTTGGTTAGCAGAGCAGAGCAGAGCAGAGCAGAGCAGAGCAGAGCAGAGCAGAGCAGAGCAGAGCAGAGCAGAGCAGAGCAGAGCAGAGCAGAGCAGAGCAGAGCAGAGCAGAGCAGAGCAGAGCAGAGCAGAGCAGAGCAGAGCAGAGCAGAGCAGAGCAGAGCAGAGCAGAGCAGAGCAGAGCAGAGCAGAGCAGAGCAGAGCAGAGCAAAATTCACATATTTAAATGTAGATATTTAAGGTAAGATGTAGTGCTAACGAATGATCTCTAGCCATAGCTTTCCCTTACTTTAGACCATGGCGTAGGGACCCATTCCAGTGGACATCCAACTTTGTTGCAGTCCTTTTGTAAGTCACCGGTAGGTTTCTCCCCAGAACACGACGAGTCTGGTAAGATCTTGTACTTATCTTTGGATACTTTCTGTCTACAAACGATAACACGGGTCTGTAATCCTTTACCACATGACTTGGAGCAGGTTGACCAATCAGATTTGTACCACCTATACGAGAAAAAAAGCATGTTGTGGATAATTTCAATTTTCAGATCTATATATTTTTCGGCCAATATAAAACCTTTTGAGCGCATTTTTAGTAAAATGTCTTTACGCTAGCAGAAACCAATAGCCAGATCAAGCTTTCCAATTTTAGGATTATCTTTCTAAACATTCCTATAGGTCAAAGGAATACGCATTCCGATCCTGACCTGCCTTAAAGAACCTGCACAAAAATTGGAAAGAAAATTGCCGCGTGCCTGAAGTTGGATGCGCCATTGTCCATTCGCGCTCAGATTACTTTTTTAGACTTTTCTATATAAGCGGTTGCCATAGAAACACACACCTTTGAGGACACGCCTGCTGGTTACAGGCTTGAACTGCCGCTGGCACCTTGGCCGTACTTTCACATACATATCCACCAACGTGAGATCTGTCGTCTTTGCGTACACACTCGACAACTCGCACTTGTGTTCCTGGAAATACAACTCAACTTTATTAAGGAATACTATCAATACACGCATCAACAGTTCCGCGCTACTGCTCTAAGCGCATGCTCAGAGGATTAAAAAGTGGGATAATGTTTTGTAAAACTATGCAATTTTTCGATATAATTGAATCAGAATTCGCATAACGGTACGCGATCTTGAATATTTAATGAAAATTGTGCTTGAAAAGAAAGATACAACTAAAATATAGCATATTTTACAAAATATTATCTCACTTTTTAATCCCCTGAGCATGCGCTTAGAGCAGTAACGTGGAACTCGTGATGCGTGTATTATAACCCAACAAATTTTCGCGCGCTGTAATTGGTCCAAAGGGATCACGTGGTACGCTGTCACATGACGGATATCAGATGGTTAAACCTTTTACAGCTTCTGGTTTTGTTGTTGGCTGGCATAGTTAGTGATGTAAAACGAAGCTAAACAAGGTTAGCATACCTCCAGCACATGTTCTAGTACAAGCACTCCACTTAGATGTCTTCCACTCTACATCACTTGGTTGTACAACTGTTGTCATGTTCTTCAAGAACATTGAGTATTCGACACCACTGTTAGGTTTGAAGTAAAAAGGAATATTCTGAAAGAGGAAACACGTAGGCCTTTAATTGATTTTTTTTTCATTCAACGGAGACACAATCGTTACCAAAATTATAATTCTATTTTACGCAACGATTTGCTGCAACATTTTCAAATTCAAGGTTACACTCCGCAATGCTCCATGCAACTTGTGTCATAACGTTGCAAGACGATATTGCAGATAAAACTGCCCCTTGTAATTGCGTCTTTCGTCAAGGTTAAATCCTGCTAGACCAGCTTACCACTATAGATAGAGGAACTGTTGCAGGACCTGGGATGAACACTCTGTCTTTTGGTTCTTGATAATAGTAATACACTCTGGTTCCTTTGAAGTCGACTACAGTCGTTGGTGAAGGAAAGCGAGGTGTGATGACCTTACCATTTTCATCCCTTATAGCTGAATGAGTTTGAAATAAAGCACTTCTGTTAGAAACCAAATGAGAACCGTTGGTCGGGGACTGTGACGAAGTCTATAGGGAGGGGTGAACTTGGAGATCAAGCCCGCTATTCTTCTTCTAAATGCATAATTAAAATCCAGTTTGGATTAATATTTATATCTACAGCAAAAATATTTCAGCTTTCAATGAAGTACTTCGACGATACGGCGGCCATTTTGCTAGGGGGCTAACAAAGCTTTGTTACAGTTCGAAACATACAAAAAAAAATTAAAAAGATGGACATGATGGAAAGACAAACAAACGAAACACCATGTATTATCCGTTATCTTTGTTTTTGTCAAAATGTAAAAGAAATGAGTGATACTATGTAGAAAAATGAAGTGATTGTCACTTAATCAACATGATAGGACCAGAGAAAGCCAGGATTTGTTTTTCCTAATTTATCAGATCCTACGTATCCCCGCAGCATTTCGTACACGGTGCTTTTTATTAATTCAGATTCAACGCCATATCATCGAAGTATAGTCCATTTGAAGTCGTCCCTTAAAATATATAATGTTCTTGTACATGAGAATTGTTAGTTGATGTGACTGCTGATAATCTTACCTAGAATAGCATTGCTATCTGCAAGTTTCTTCTCGACGTTTACATTTGTTGCGCCAACTGGTACGTTTATGACTGTGCATTCATAGCGAGGACCTGGGTGTAGATATATCATGTATATAGCTTATTCTTATATATCGTTCATTTTACAATGTAAAATATATTAGACTTTGGCTGTTGTATCACATGCAGCGTGGGACAATCACAACAGAGCTAGGCTAGGTGAAAGAGCTATAGGTGAAAGCCCAAAGATCGCATTGGAATTTAGAAGTTGATTTTTAGAGAGGGAGGAAAACTGGAGAACCAGAAGAATCAAGAACTCTCCAAGCTACAGGAGAGAACCAACAAGCAACTCTACTCACATATTACACCAGGGCTGTTTCGATATTATTACCGAGGCTGCACTGATGAGAGGTGAGGCATTAGCAGTGCTCATTACCCGTGCTTCCTTACATTAAATACCATGATTGCAATGCGCACAGAAGAGCACCAACGGGGAGTTATTTATTATAAAATGATGTAAGATATACATACCATGACCTTTACAAGGAGCGTCGAACAACCCGCTCATTTGACCACACGATGAGCTGTCTCCATCACAGACGTGACATCTATCATACTTGATACCTGTGTCAAGGCTTTCGTCACATGCAGCAACCTGAGATAAGGATGGTTAACATGTTGATGTACTTTACTGTTTGATTTGGGTTTAAAAAAAGCTGGCCAAAAAGACACACAATAAAAGAGTGACATGCAGGACGGGAGAACGAAAACGAGGAATAGCAGAAGAGGGAAGAGAATAGAGGAGAAGAAAATGGAAGGGAAGGGTAGAAAACAGAAAAGAAGAGCTGAAGAGAAAGGAAAGGAAGAAGACAGAACAGAAAATAAGAAGTAGAATATTTCGTCTCAAGACTTACTCTACATTGTCCCTTGATACACACACTTTTGTCAGTATGATCATTGTAGCAGCGAGTTCCATCTTTAACGACTCCATTGTTCCAAGAAAGGTGGCCAATTTTACATCTCAAAATGCAAGGCTCTACCAGAGAAAATATAAACATTCACGGTACATTCTTTTATCTTCTATTTGCTTACTTCTTGCATTGTTGTTTCAATCAATTAAGTGCTACTGACCACTGTCAAAGTAATGTACTCCGTTAAACTCAGGGTTGATCGCTTTACACTGCTGTAGTCGATAGTCCATCGTGCCTTGGGGACATTCCTGCGGATGTAAAATATAACCATATGCACTCATGCCAAGAATTGAGCAACTCAACAAAATACACATATCTTCAATTTAAGTAGAATATTTTTGAAAGAGCTAGGCATCACTTAAGCTGCCAATACAAGCTGCATTTTTCCCCGCGCTGGCAATGCAATTCAGTTAAAAAAAAATTGTTGCGTAGCCAGGACGAGACACAATTTCAGCATGTATCATGCCCCGCGACGTTGACGGCAATGACGCAAAAAAAAAAAATGTTGCGAAAAATCAATAAGTTTGAACTTTTCTCTGCAAAATTTTGAGAATTGCACGCACGCCTAAAAATAGCTTAAACTGAATGTTGCAGCGTCTATCCCCCATGTTCGATTGGAATGTAACAATCCTATTGATACTAGCCAAACAGGATTTAATATCTATTTTGACCCAGAAAATCTTCATATGATAGACGTCGCAATATTTAAATTGTTGCAACGAAAATCCGAAATTGCGAGAAAGCGCGCGAGAAAAGGTAAGCAGCGTGTATTGGCAGCCTTAGATTTCTCTTTCATGACAGACATATATACGAGTGTTGCATGATGACACAGCCTACTGACCTGCGTATTGCAAAGTTTCCATCTTCCCTCGGCTGATCCAGGACATTTCTTCCCACTATTTCGTGGACTAATGAGTTCAGAAATAAAAAGGAATAAATTGCCCTATTTCACTATGACGTCACATCCGGCAAAACAATCTAGTGTTTTAACGCTAAGGATCATGGTCGGCAGAGGGGGTAAAATAGTAGCAAAAAAATGAAATCACCATAAAATTTGGTTTATGATATAGTGGAAAGTGAGAGCAGGTAAATACTACACTAAATATCCCGAACGAAAAAAGAATTAGCCTAACTGATTTCTATTATTTTTGTCCATGTAAAATTCATTGAATTATCAGTTCAAACCTAGGGTTGGTACACGTCCTACTTCTCCATTGTACCCCAACACCACATTCCCTTGAACAAGGCTTGTAAGTGGCAGACCAGCCAGACCACATCCCATCGGTAATAGGCGAACCGTTATCTTCACACTTTCCCTGGATACACCACTGATAAAACAAAAACACTTAGTTAAAAACTATTCCTTTCTTTAGTCCAATGGATAAATCTTAATGCTCAAATAAAAGATAAAAATACCAACTCGAAAATTACGAACAGATCAGGTCAATAAATATAGACCTCTTTCGCGTGACGTCAAAGCAGCTCAATTTGAAAGACAAAACAAAATAATTCAATCTCCTGAAAATTGGAACCTATTTTTTTGACCTCCAAATTGAGCTGCATTTCGACGTGCTGCAAGGGGTCTATATAGACTTAGTGTATAATGCAGGATACTGCTACGTACATGTCGTGGACCGCAGGCTGTACCATCAACAGGAGGGCTATTCCCATGTTCACAAAAGGGACCACTTTTAGCATGGGCACAAACCAAGATGGAACAATCATTCTGTCTCTGAAAAAAGGTTTAACAGATAAAAAAATCTTTACTAAGTTTTAAAAATGTTAATATATCTTTTCAATATTTTTTTCCCCAGACTTACGCTAGGACAGGCGAAGTATCTTGTGTCATACATCATTTTACACTGTATATCTCTGCTTAGTGCATCTCCTGGTAGCTTGTTGATATACTTTTCTGCATAATGTGATTCCACTGGTCTATCTGGCTCATCATCAAGACAACTCGAATCAGAACTCCTGTTGAAAATAACAAGACATCGTTGTATCGGTAGCGACATCTCCGCCAAATCCCAAGCCGATGTTACACGAGATGATGTGCAACAACGATTTTTCGCGCATTGCTGCTAAAAATTCCTACTTTTAAGTTGCGAGGTTTTAATTTCAGATCAAAAACTCGCAACGTGTTGCCGAAGTCGAAATTATGCTAAAACTGAATCGTTTTGTCTGACATGCTACAGGCATCAACTTTTCGCGCGATAGTGTTGCGCGAAAAATCGTCGTTACAAACTGTAACGGTTTGTGTTACATCGTTTGTGTAACACCGCCTTTATGGAGCAAGGCCGCGAAAAAAACGCTGATTAATACACACCGCAGGAAAGCCTGTATTTCTTGCTTACTACACTTGGACCATTTGTAAGCGTCTGAACCAGAAGTCACTGCGGACGACATGATGTACTTATGGTTAGGACACAGAGAACTTTGCCCGTCATGTCGAACTCCGAACCTTAGGAATCAAAAAAATTATTTAAAAACAGAAAAGACAATGGATATCGATAGTTTTATTTTAGTTCTTTATTCGTCAGTCGTTTTGTTGTTTCGTTAAGGTGGCGTAAATGAAGACGTGCACTCGCCTCTATCCTCTGGGGTCTAGGGTTCGATTCCTGGACTCGACATCACACGAGTGTAGATTTCGTTTTCCTCTCCCTCGCTTCTAGGAAGTTCTCCTGCTTCTCCGTTTTTCCTAACACCACGCTAGATTCCGATTCAAACTGTGTCGCATAGCTTTGCCCTGACTTGGATCAGCCCAGAGACTGCAGTTTCATGTGTGATGAAATTGAGGTTTCCCCCCCTTATTGTTTCAAGAAATAATATGTATCAGATACTAGTATGAGATATATCTTACGTATGAGCTGTTTCGTGGGCTAAAGTGGATCCAGTAGGAAGACCAATGTCACCAACAACAGCTCTCCCAAATGTATAAAAACACGTCGAACGGGATGCAGCAATTCCTTTAAAACAAGATACAAGAGATTTGCTAGTGCGGTTATGAGTAGATCCTTTTTAAGTCTCAATCAAGACCACGGAAGAACTAACTTTTAGAAATAGGAAAACATTACCAGTGGCGTAGCTGTAGCTGCTTCATCCCTCTAGGCAAAACGGCAGGTGCCTACACCGAGCGAACAGAACGCCCTTCCCACTGAATGACTCCCCCTAGATGGATCACTGGTTTTATTCGGTTGCTCGTGACTATAGACCCCTTGCAGCATGCCAGAATGCCGCTCAATTTGGAGGAAAAAACAATAGGTTCCAATTTTCAGGAGATTAAAATTCTCTTGTTTTGTCCTCCAAATTGAGCTGCTTTGAAGTCACGTGCAAGAGGTGTATACTAAAATTGGACCCTGGCTACGCCACTGATTCATTTGGTATATAGCATGGTGCAATCCTGTACGTACGTAACACCTGCAGTATCAACTGTCATACTCACCAGCAATGCCCTTAGTAATCAAGACCACAGTATCAGGGTGTCTTGGATCCGTGTCAAGGCTAGGAAGATTTTTTTGACACCAGTCACCTAACGCACCGAGTCTGGTAAGTGACGGAGCACTGCTGTCATAACCAAGCTGCATGGAGAAGGACACAAAGTAATATCATACAGTTTATAAAGAAATACTAGCTAGATGAGTCCGCTGTGTAGGGAGCCCTGAAAGGGGCCGGGGTAAGTTGGAAAGTCTGCCTTTTGGAAAATCACTATCTTTATCATAACTACCATCACTACTAACCCATCTTTATCCCCACCATGCATGAACGCCATCATTATGTTAATCACCATGCACTATCATCATAATCATCATCATCATCATCATCGCCATCATCATCATCAACACCATCATCAACATCATCATCAACAACAACAACAACAACAGTAACAATAACAGACAGCAATCTACCACCATGACCACACCATTACTATTACCATCATCTTCATAGCACGATCATCATCATCATCATCATCATCATCGTCATCATCATCGTCATCATCATCATCATCAACACCATCATCTTCGTAGCCACGACTATCATCATTACCATCAACATCATTGTTTTTTTTTCGCTGGAATGGATAGGACAGCTATGCTTCTGCCTTACTCACCCCATCTTTCTTCAAAACAACCCCAACAACAACAAGGTTGATCTTGATTGGACCAATAGTGTGATCTATATACAAGGTACGGGCCTGGAACAAAATAAAAGAAAATAATGTTGTGATTTTGAAACGTAAAAATTCATGTATGGCATATGCATACAACACCATTGAATGATCATCATTACTAATGCTCCTGCATTCGTATCGACTTCTGTCAGCCATGCAATCTGGCTAAGGATTGATGCTCGAGAATTCATTTACTGAAGCATCACCAACATCTTTCATCAATCATCATCAGGATCATCGATCATGATCATGATCATGATCATGATCATGATCATGATCATGATCATGATCAATCATCATCATGACCATCATCATCATCATCATCAGGATCATCATCATCATCATCATCAGGATCATCATCATGATCATCATCAATCATCATCATGACCATCATCATCATCATCATCATCATCAGGATCATCGATCATCATCATCAAGATCATCAACATGATCATCATCAGGATCATCATCATCTTCATCATCATGACCATCATCATCATCATCAATCATCATCATGACCATCATCATCATCATCATCATGACCACCACTATCATCATCATCGATCATCATCATGACCATCATCATCATCATCATGACCACCACCATCATCATCATCAGTCATCATCATGACCATCATCATCATCATCATGACCACCACCATCATCATCATCGATCATCATCATGACCATCATCATCATCATCATGACCACCACCACCATCATCATCACATCATGACCATCATCATCATCATCATGACGACCACCATCATCATCATCATCATCATGACCATCATCATCATGATCATCATGATCATCATCAAACGGTTAGCTTGAGTGCACGTTTACTTACAATGTGTGCAATCATCAACATATGCTCTGCTGTTTCTTTCTCGTAGACACGGATTAGAAACTCATCAGCTACTAGTGTTATCTCTAGGACTTTGAATCCCGCCTCGGACGACTTCTGGGAAACTTCGTCATTCATCAAATCTTGAAAACCTGAATCTGGCAACAAAACAGACCGAGGTTGGTTGAAGAGACCACATCAGTCATTCCCTAGAGTATCCTTTATCTTTGTAACGTTTTCACATGAGGAGACACAGCAAAATGGATACAATTCAAAACAAAGAATCTCAAGGGAGTTAGAGTTGGTCTGAAATGGGAAAACATTCACCATCTTCCATACTTTGGTTTACTCATCAAACACAAAGCATTCAACCGAGGCTGCAAGCAAGGTTCAAATTTGGATAATGTTTTGAAGATACCTTGCAGCCTCGATTAAATACGTTGTGTTTGACTAGTAAACTGATATTTGAAAATGTTGAAGTATGCCTGAGCTAAGCGCACTTTTTTATAATTGCATGCCACTGCAATGTTACTAAATGAAGAGCTCTATCAAAGATGAAGAATTGAATGAGTAGGTGATGGGGCAGAGAAGGAGGATAAGGTAGGAGGATTAGGCCTAAGTCCTGAGAAGCTAGAAGAAGAGAAGTAGAAGGGGAAGAGGAGAAGTAGGAGGAGGAAGAGGAATATCATATCATTAAACGATCACAGTCGTGTGAAAAAGAGGGAGGATTTGGAAACTAAATTAACTAGAGAAGTCTTCTTACCTGTGATGGCTTTGTCTTTGGGTTGTCGGTAGATGACGTGAGGCTGTCCATCACCACTGTAACCATAAGCCTTTGCGAGACGTTCAGTTAATGGTTGAACAAAGAACGCTTCATCATTCAGGTTAATGAGTCCACTCTGGAAATGACACAAGAGTACGTTCTTGTCTGCTTATAATATCAAGATCAACTGTCACGCTCCAAGGGAACAAGTAGCGAGGTTTTGAGCACTAATTTAGTCACCAGAAAAGCTACAAAGCTGAGAACGGCAAGGATTATGGGTAAATATAGTTTACATGTTTCAACCACTTGATAATATTGATGGGCTTGAGATCTTTTTCTAGTTACAGTTTCACCTCCTGTGAGCATCCTCAAGCTGTAATTTGTATCAAAAAGCTTTAATTGTTGGATACAAAAAACGTCCTATGATCCTCAGCGGTCTCAAATTATGTTTTTGGTGACTAACTTTATTGAAATAAGTATATACATCAAAGATAAAAATCGAGGTGTAGAATTTGCTTTATCATATCAGTATGACACTTCCATTTCCATTGTAAAATTTTTTGGGATATCTATTGTATTTGATTTTTGACATCTATCATGGCAGCCATATTGGTGGACAAAAGGTTTCTCATTATGCTTCTTTTTCTCCATGCTTTTTAGTAACGACTTGTTGTAGTAACTGTTTCATTGGGTAAAGCGAGAAAAATATCTACCCACCATTCCGTTGTTTTCCTTCACAGCGACTCTAGATCCCGGATGTCCTACCACGTGACCAGTATAGAGCTTGACGTCATCAATAGCAGACTCAACATGGGATCCATCTTCTTCATATGAATGAACGGCAAGATAAGGGGACTTGACACTTTCATCAAGTTGCAAATCCAAGTCCATTGATGAACCAAATGCTTCTAGTTTGTATGATCTGGAGTCTGGGCTCCGCTTGGGCCTGGGACTATTAACCGAGTAAGACTGGGCTATATCGTAATCTGGAACTAAAATCCATTAAAGACATTTAAAATAATATACTCCAGCCATGGGTCGACTTTCTCGGCTTAGCCGGCACCGTTTATCCCCAAAGTATAAAGAGTAACATTTACGGCTTATTTGGACAAGCGACATTGCTCTAAAATAAAGGAATGTGGTCCTTAAATATTTCGCTTTTTGATTGGCTCTTAGGTATCGTCAATACAAGTACAGAAATTGATAGTGACGTCAACGAGTGCTACTCAGTTTTATGGTAATTTTTCAGTGCATTCGTATTGTCCCCCATGTCTGTATCATCGTAGAACTTATCTATATACTCTTACGAAAGAGAAAAATCATGGCACTTTTTATCAACATTCTTCACGAAAACCTGGCAATGTACGTGAAGTCACTGTTCAGATCATCCAATCACAGCCCTCCACAGTAGCGCAAAAATTTACATAATGAAATTAAACCTGAAAGTCGACAAAGTCGTTGTAATAATATCCTATAAGCATTCGTATTTACCTTCATCGTGCGAGTTAACCCCGAAGAACTTTTGTAATTCCCTCTGTGTCATGTGATGATGCAGATTCAGATTCTAGGATTATTAAATAATGAGATAGATAATGAGAGTTAACAGTGCATTCCAATTGGAATTTAGAAGTTGATTTTTGATTAAATAGGAAATAAGGATGTGGATTTGGTTAATCTTAATGCGGCTGATGTACGACGAAGGTGCTACGCGCGATCTGATTATTTAGATATTGAACGCCAGGCACAAAGTAGAACTGTGCGCGTTCGGTATGCATATTTTCACTTTTTTGAAATATGACTGAAAAATAATTTAACATATTATTTTAATGTTTTATCATAGTTATAGGCAGTTTCCGGTCTCCTAAAAACTGTAAAAAGAGCGCAAAGTTTTGCTACAATACATCTTTGTTTTTGACAATACAAAAGTTTATTTTTCAGCTGCAGTAATTATTGTTTGATATCAAGCGTTTCCATTATATGTACATTATCTTGTTTACTATTTTACTTACCGGCTTTGTTTTTCCTTCCGTTTGGGAAACACACACTAAAAACAAAAGAAGACAATTTAAACGACTGCCCGCCATACTTTAGTTATTGAGGTTTGAGGAGGAACCGATGTTGAAACAACAGCCCACACTGCCAAATGATGGCTGCTTGGGTTTGATCAATCATTTTTACCCTATTGGCCAGCTGAATGTTTTTTGAACTACATTAAAAAAAAAAAAAAAAAAACACGCGCGCGATTAAAATTAAAAAAAGAAATCTTGCCAATCATATATTGTTGAACTATACTGTAAAGTGCCTAGTTTTTTGTATTATTATTTGATTACAAAAAGACCTCTTTACCAGACTAGCTGCATCAATTGTTATAACACGAAAATGGTACCAAACATGAAAATACAAGTTGTGGTAAAGTGGAGTCCTTGGCTAAGAACCTAAGGGCCAAGAAAAAATATTCATAACATAACAATATCCTACTGATATAACAATATAGAGGACTAATGACTTACCTACGAAAATACACCACCATGATAGCAGTATTTGAAGCTGAAGAACCATCCTGTTGGTTAAAAAAACGCCTACGTTGTAAGAACTAAAAGAACTGTACATAATAACCTGGATAGCTCGAAACTAAAATTCAACTTACAGCGTTACGCACAAAAGTATGACCACTTTTAATATATTCGCATACTTCTATGCACAGGTTTTTTTGCTCCAAACGAGCTTTTACACGCCTTATTTGGTAAAACCAGACAGCTTTGCATCAAATGTGTCTGTTTAAAGTACAAAATCCCGTGCATAGAAGTATCCATGGATGCGAATACATTAAAAGTGGTCATACTTTTGCGCTTTAACTTGATTTTGCGATTTTGGATGCTCGATTTAATTGTAAATAATATGATAATCATTTTGATAAATAATAATGAGAATACTAAATGTAGTAAAAAAATAAAGATAAAAAAGATACAGAAAAAGGTATAGAAAATAAAAATATTTTTCAGTGATATATTGGTATAGTACTTGTACAATGTTGTGATTTTTTAAAGGATAAATATTAATATTTTGTGCAAAAAAATAAGTTTTCCATCCAAAATCAAAGTATTTCTTTACCAATTCAAATTGTGTTTTCTTTTTATTTTAGTTACAGTAATTTAGTCTTACTTATTTAAAGCAGTCACTAGTTTTATTTAGTGTTTCTCCCAGACACAAGGCTCATATAAACATTCTCGGCGTACTTACGTATCAATGGTCTACTTTGAAGATCATTCACGTGGTAATGATATTGTTAAGCAGACTTGAAGTCAATATATGGGCGGGCAGGGAGTTAAACAACTTAATACCAAACAAGTCCAATATACATTGAGTAATGGAGACGATATTTGGCAGAAAGAGAATCGCTCTCTTGTTCCTAGAATGGATCTGTTTCTGTAGTCAAAGAAGACTCCCTGACGTACTGACTCACAGTTTAGATAGCATTTACACAGTTACAAAGACTTTGAAGCCATTTTCACACTAAAAGACTGAAGATGGCAGTTTGTTTACTATTAGTCTTTTGTGTCAAGTGCTAAGTCTTTGTGAAAATACAGGGAAATTGTGAGTTGTTCGTTTTGGTTTCTGATGTGTTGAGGTGTTTTTTCCCTTGTTTGTTTACAGCTGTACTAACAATCTGTATCAGATTTTTGAATCTGTTTAAATATAGAATGGACTTAAAATGCGAGATAACAATGGATAATGGTAACAGCGGAAATAATGGCTAAAAATAGCGTAAATAATCTCAAAATTACATTGAACTTACACCTAAAAAGGAGTTAAAAACACCCGATTTTGTTTTGAAGCAGTTGATTGGCTTCTCCAGTTTTCCTGTTTCTTGTTTCGTGCGTAAGATATTTATGATAACCGTTACAATTTAAATGTATAGCACTTTTTGGCAAATTAAAACTAGCTCAAGTAATTCTTAATAGACATTTATACAAAGCCTATATTCTTTTAGGGAGGCGTAATCCTGGTTCGGTAAAGTATTCTATTTTTTGATTCGAAATAAAACGCTTTCATTAGAAACGCCTACTTTTATTTGCCCCCGGCAGTGTTCAGTCCTGCGAACATATCATATTACCCGTTACTTTTCTTGTACTTTAAATACTAATAACTGTAAAACAAGGAAAATAAATGAAACTCCGGATCCTCTCCTGGAGAATGATTTAAAGACTGTAATCAGTGATGAAGGAAACTGAGAATGTATGTCTTTTGTCAGTAAAGTGTAGTTTAGTTTTCCTCTTTCGTAAGCCGAGGCATGTCGAGATTCTACAGCCGAGATATCTGTGGGTGGACAACTTGAGGTGTGATGTATCTGGGGTAGCACTTTGATGATCAAAATCTTGAAATTTTGGCTTAACTTCTCATTGAATTTTTCCCCCATGACACTATATTTTTGATTTAGTTTTTAAATTATAAAATGATTGTTTTGATGCATATATATTACTACTAAAATCCACTTTTAACTTTTTGCCCCGCTTGATCGGATGAGCGAGACTAAAGGATTAAAGCCGGTTTTCCATTTGTTTGTTTGTTTTTCTTTTGATTATTTCTAAGATTCAAGGAGTAAGATTTTACCACTTTTAAAGTAACTCAAGTAGAATCTTTGTTAAAAAACAAATGAAACTACAAATGCACTTGTAGTCTTTCAGCGAGAACAAACACCATCTTCAAATGGCATTTTTTTTTGAGATTAGAATTACACTCAATTTTTTGATTATACTTTTAGAAAGAGCTCAAACTATGATTTCTAGCGTAACTATAATAATCACAATGCCCTAAAAAAATATCTGGTCTTAATTTGAATCTTTTGTATTAGATATTTTACTACGGATCAAGTAACATGCTAAAAAAATAAAATAAAATAAAATAAAATCTTTTCATAGTATACGACTGACAATGAGTAGCACCTTTTGCTAAGCTTCCTTGGATTTTTCTCCATCAGAAATTTCTTTTTAAAATTCCAATTCGATCATGAAATCGAGGGACATAAGTTTGTTAGCAACTGGCTATTTTAAAAGTGCTAGTCTCGTAAAACAAAGACGATTTTATATATATTTAGCAAGATAAAGGACATCTCGATCAAACTTACCTTCCAACAAATGTGTGGACAAGGAATGATGTCTCACAAATAAATACCCTCTCAAAGCAAAGTGCTGATCCAACAATGCCTAACAACTTCTGTTGATTCATATTTATAGAGCTATCAATGTAGGACAGTCCTTTATTAGGAAATGATGTCAAAATACAGTTATTTCAAACTTCCTTGTTCACATGCAGAATCTATCATTCCTGTCGTCAGCGGAATCAACAATAAGATAAACTTTCAGTTGATATGTTGACCTTGATTCAGGAAAATCAAAGTTTCGACAAAGAAGCCTGGGAAATGTTTTCTGTTGGGTTAGGTGAACCGGGAAGAATATTGATGGCACCACCTGGGTGGACGACGTAAAGCCGTCAAAGATTACGCACGTTATTATGGACAACGTCATTGGTGGTCATACCCGCTTGTAACTTTTCGATTTTGGAACTGTTTAATTTTTTTTCCGCGTTCCCATTTCAGTCGGTTTGGATATCATGGGTTGTTTTTGTTCTTGTTCTTGTTCATGTGTTGTTGTAATTGTTGTTGTGAGTATGTTTTGTTCTTTTTGCTTGTGAGTATTTCATTCAAAGAATTTTTATTCCTTTCTCTCGAGTTCATTGCTTGTTTTGCTTACAGTTGCCATCTTTTCATTCGGCAGCCATCTTGGCCGCTACAATAGCATCACAGTCCAACGCTCCAGGACAAATTTCTCTAGTCATAATCAAGGCTGTTTTTCTTCTAGTGCCAAAGATTTTCTAGAAAAATTATACATACTATGTTATTTGAAGGACGACGAACTGATAGGGACAGAAAGCGGAAAGATTATAGGTCAGATAATCAGGTGTGTTTTTAACAGTGATTGGGAAAATGACTCATCATGGTGCCTGGATATTCAAGGAATTTACAAATAGCAATAAACCATTTTGTTATCAGTCTACTCAGTCGTATAGCCCGCAATGACGTTCTGATATGATGGATTTACTCGTTCCTGTTAATTCGAAACCCAATTCAACAGGAAAAAAGTTATTCCTTTCAATGTTTTTTTCTCTCTGCGTGCGCAGTCACTTTGTGAACAAAGAAATCTAAAAACACGTACACTATATTGAAACTAAAACTGACGTCTTCTGTTCTATACAATAAAACAAACAGAGCACGTCAGCTTTTTCTGTGCTCCAACTGGGGGAACTCAAGAAGAGTTCACCTCTCTATATATGCTTGTGCTTTCTTCCCTTACTGCTTGTCGTATTACTGAACGTAGCGCAGACTTGCATTTATTGTAAGGACCTACGCGCGTTACCAAACATTGACAGGCAACGTAAACATGAAAATAGAATGGCCTAGTTAGGCATGCAGTCTTCTTCTTCTTCTTCTTTTTCTTCTTCTTATTTTTCTTCCAGATCTTCATTTTAAATCACGATTTAATTTAAGCTCGTAATAAAATGGCGGGAAACCGGGAACGCGCTCGCGGGTCTCGCATGGTAATACCAGAAATACATATCTTGGCCTTCTGATTGGTAAGCTCAAAACTTAGCCTTTAAATTGACATACTATATAAACAATTATAAATTCCAATCCCAACTTAGGCTTTTGTTATTAAAATAGTGATGAAACTTTGAAATTGTTAGGCCAAATGATTGTTAAATTTTAGAATACCTCGCTTGCTTAGGGAATGGAATTTGAGTTAATTGTGGCGGTAAACCAGCTAAAAACAGCGCGAGATTACGTCAAGGCTGTTGGTCCAAGTCAAAGTTCAAGTGTGATATCTACTGCGCATGTCACGTTCGTGTTTGTTATTATCAATGTTGAAGATTAAGGCCGAATTGGGAAATGTTTACTTGGAGCGAATTCTGTTGTGTTAAGGCTTATTGCAAACAAACCGCTACTAATAGAATATATCCTAACTGACCTTGATGAAAACCAAGAAAACAATTTATACTAAAATTGTTTTTCGGCAAAAGTCGATCAAATCGTCCTTTCTTCGTTTTTGATTTGACTCAAATTCGGAATATGAAATGATAGTTTGGCATCAAGTTTTTAGGTTGGCAAAATTAAACTTTTTCAAGAACAAATACGTCATCATTGGCTCATCATTGGTCGACTTATTAAGAGACATGTTTGATCCAACTAATCCAAAATATAAACTTCATATTTGTTTGCAAAAAAGATGTAGAATCCAAAGCAAATTGTCCTGGAGCTTGTAAGAAGCCGAAGGCCTCAAACCAGCCAGCATTTTGAATGATAAAGATTTTTTTATAGCATTGACGTTATGGACTCTGAGCATAGTCTTAGTCTTCGACCTTATGTCATGCACTGTGTGTACTTTAACTGATTTGCTGTCTCTCTGAATTCAAAAGAAAATCAACTGAAAATGTACACAACCTAATGAGGTTAAATACCATTGGTGTCTCAGGAGGTAAGACAGAATCGCCGTGACTCGGGCTTGGAAGGACCAAGTCTCTTTAAAAGTCTACTAACTACAACTGAAGGTAAAACTCCTTAAAAACTTTGACTAAACTTTATAAATGTATGGAAATATTTTTGATTGAAACTGGTCTCCTATCCAGGGATATGTTAGAATTATTCGTGTTCATAATTTTCGAACTTTTTTTGAACTTTAATTTCGGAAGCTGTGGAGTATAAGAGCACTACAGAGAACCTAAGATTCTCATTAATTCAAAATACAAAATATTATAAATTTATTTTGACATGATAGTAAGCCAAATATCGAGACCCTGTTTTGGGGTTTGAGGAATAACAGGTAAGATAGTTAGATTTTTATTGGAACCAGGGATTATAACTGAGAAAATAATTTTAGTGATGAGAAATGAATTAGGAATGATAAATGTTTGGGGATAACAACAGTCCAGTTACTTAACTGTGCTCAGAACTATAGAGAGATAAGGGGTAATTTAACCACCCTAGCCCCCCTTGCAAGCCTTCTTTGACCTGGTATTTCTTATCTTCACACGGCAACAACACTAGTCTCATTCTTAGAAGAAGAAGAAAATAGTGGACCAGTAAAATTAGTGCTGACTTTTTCAAACAAATATATCTTTTAGGGCACAAAGGACATGTTAGAATAAGAAGATAAAAAACTTGAAAAAACTTTGAAAAAACTTTAATGTTTGCATGTAACTATGTACAAAAACGACCAGTAAAGAGACATGTAGTTGACACATTTCTTTACAGTCTTCTACAAACACAAATGTAGTTTGTTAAGTACATGAAATTCCTGAACTTCGCAAATGTTTGAGATTGTTGCACTTTAGAATGAAACCTGGCTGACATAAAGCCAGTCTCTTTACTTGGTGAAAAATATTGAACTATGTGTATTCAGCATGCTTGGTGTCCTAAAATTATATAAGAACTTATAATCTTACTCGATTCATATTTTAAAGATAACTACTTCTTTTTGCTGTCCAACTGCTATAGAAAAAATACAAACACTAAACAAAACAAACTTCTCTGCCTTTTGACTTTTCCGTTTTTAAAACTTAGGCATTTTGATGCAGGATTTGTCTATACAATTTTCGCGCCATTTTTTCTTGGAATGAAAATTAATTTAGGCGGTAAAAGAAAAAGGTTACCGTAAATGACGTATTGATATTTTCTAACAAAGCACTTTTCACTGCTACAATTAATTTGCATGCTTTCTATGAAGTGCATGTGATATCTATGTCAAGTTGAGTGTTTATTTTAGATGCATTCTTTAATAAAAACAAAGTATTGAGAGCTACACGTTTTATTTTAAATTGACAGGGGTCTTCCCAGTCCCTCCAGCAGCAACATGACTCAGAGCGTGGCATGGGTTCTAGTACTCTTACTGGCTGTCTACATTCCTGGTAAGTTGCGAAGTTTGCAAAGTAAGTTTTTTTTACAATTTCCAAAGTTTGCATCGAAATACCCGCCAAGAAACTGACGAAAATATACAGCAAGAACCCCAAAAAAAAATGTCAAGCTTTTTGTCAAGCCTTTTGTCTTGCAATTCAAATTCCCCAAAACGTGCGATATCCCTAGATAAATGCAGCAGTACAGTTTCAAACCAAGTTTGCTACTCTATCTATGTACTTTGCCGGGTATATAGGGTCTTGTCTGAAGGCCCCGTTCCCCAGCTCCCGGCCCCGCGCAGGATGCCGTTTGTAGATTTTTTTGTCCTGGCCATCAAGGAACTTTCTGATCAGCACTATTGCAGTACTTTGATGTCAACCTATGATTATTCGATTATTCGGTTTAATTTATCTTATCAGTCTCAGGCACTTAGCCAGAAGCGCTTTGATAACTTCTATAATCGTTGGTTCGACTGTTGACGTCTGCCAACACATTCTTTTTCAAAATATTTCAAGGCCACACCGCAAGATTTACTTGAGATTTTATCAGTGTTGCAGCTTATTCTTGTCTTATCGTTAATGATTTAGCCAGATGTGGGGCCTCTAAAATAAATATTTCTCTAAAGGCCAAAGTACTTTACTTTCGATTATGGTAGAGCGGCAAATGAGTAGTAATGTACGGTTCTAGGTTACAGCACGTACATGGTGCGACATGCATTCAAATACAAATTGGCTTCCCATTGGTTCATAGTTAGAGTGAACCATCCAATCAGATGTACGTCAGTGCGGCTATCATTTTTCAGTCCTGCAAAATCCTCATCATTCCTTAAAAACTTGTTCAGCATCTTTTTTCTATCAACAAATTCAACTTCAACTTCAACATTGCACTACATTATATATATTACGCATCGTACACTTTGATTTTATAAAGGAAGAATTATCAGTTTTTATTCTTCCAATGTGCCTGCATTCGAATTCTGGTTGAAATAAAATCTAGATCTTGAGGAGTAGTTGTTGTAGGTAATGTAATACTCTGGGAATTGTCCCCTCGAGTGATTCGTTCAGGGGACTCAGTAATGCGTTAACGGTCTACTCTGCGGTTGGTCGTATTACGGAAATTTGCCGCCGGACAAAGTTTAATCGCCCTTGATAACCGAGAAGAACGTGCTATCTTTGCTCTTAGTGTCTGTAAATGTTTGGTTTTCAGCATGGCTTGCTCGGATAACGACATAAAGTGGCTGCTTTAGGTATAATTAGAATCGCACTCATTCACGTTCGCGCCTGTCACTTAGATTTTAAGTATAAGGTTTCCTGAAAGAGTAAAATAAAAAGTGGAATGCAACGGATGATTGAAATTTGAATAGAAGTGGATTTTGGTTGCTGGGAATTCGAATGGGAAACAGAACTGACTAGCAAGGGATTACTCCAAGGTTTATCACTCGGACCGGAAAAATGGGCTAAAGAAGTTCTATGTTCGGGATCCTGAGATATGATATCAATCAGTATTTCCTTTTTGTTTTTACTTCTGTTGTACTAATGGCCATCATTATTTCTTATATTCAGTTGGAGAATCAAGAGAGAAGATACGCAAGGTAATTTTATATTCCCATTAGAGACTGACCTGTTTATCCGGCTTAGAATATATAGACAAATTATTGCTGCAAGACATATGCCAACTGAGATTGTGCATGCTTAGGATTTGAACCCAAGTACAGCAAGAAAACAAACAAACTGGCAAAGAAATGTTAATCATTGACGAAAGTATAGCATTTTTTTACGGCATAGAAACCATGCAATAAATTAGCATTTCTGTCTTTCAGGTGAAGCATCATGTGCATGGTCGCATGACTCGAAGCGAACTGGAATGGTATTTTGGTGTATCGTCTCCTCTTCAAGGTACGTGCTCTATAGAGGTTCGGGTGATAGCGACGTAGTCCATATACATAACAATATCTGTATCCATCAGAATGGTGCGCCATCCAATGATTTCCAGTCAGTATCTCAAAAATTCTTCATTTTTGCATTAGTTTGCGCGCACTCATTGACGTCATTAGCGTTTTCTGTACTTTTTCTTTAAAGCCTGGTTCACACTAGCGAAGCAAGCATAAGCATAACGACATATGAAGCGCAGATAGTCTTTCATGGTTAGTTAACTCCTTTAAATTTGGACAGAACAAAACATTCAGTCATCGTTAATGTACTATCAGCAGGGTTTGCGTATATGTATGTTATGCTTGCGGTCACTAGAGTGAAGAAGGCTTAAGAACAAGGCAGTCGAATCGGTTGATACTTACTAATAATTAACCTCATGCAACAATAGTTTCATTATAAAGACATGTGCATTGCTTCACAGTTCCAGATTACGAGATCATCAGCCCTTCGTTGTCAGACCAGAATGGAAAAATTCAAAGCTACCAGCTGCTACCAAAGAGACGTCTAGGAAGGCCAGTAGAAGAAGTTCTGAACCAGGAATGGTATTACTCGATACCTATAAAAGGCAACCCGCTAGTGTTGAAGGTCGTACCTAGTGTTGCGTTGACACATCGACCAGTTACCATAGAAACACATCATTTAAATGGTTCAACCACCAATGACACAATCCCATGGATGTCTCACTGTATTGGTCACGTGGTCTCACAACCTGGATCTCTTGTTGCTATTAGCAACCATGATGGGTTGGTGAGTTAATATTGAATTTATTTAGTTTCACTGAATTTCTTTAATTAATGTATTACTTAATTGTGTCGCTAGGATGGTCTTATAAGAACAAGACACAATACATGGCACGTTCGTCCACTGGCTCGTCGACTGTTAAAAGGGCTGAAGAAAAGACGATGGGAAAGACCTCACATCTTAACACGAGTCAGAAGGAATATCCCAGAATTCCTGACGGAAGAAGACATGTTAAAGGCGAACCTTGAGGAGAAGAACGAAGCGAAGAGGACAGAAATAAGGCATAAATACATGGAAATGGCTATTGTTGCAGATGAATACGCTATTTCAAGTATTGGAGAGAAATTGATTCCATATCATCTTATGATGTTGGCTCATTTGGTTAGTGTATGGCATTTGTAGAAAGTGCCTTGAAGTTTTTGAGTACTTTTTGTACAGTGCGTTAAATGGAATATTTGTCAGCAAATATAATTTTTATGCTCTTCCTCTAATTGTTATTTGTAGTATTTTATTTACAATATAATGATTTAAGAAGTTAATTAATAATAGATTATAGTTTTATTGTTATATAATAATGTGACTCACGTGGCCGGTGGGCAGTGGTGCGTTTAATATGTCTATGTTGCTATGGGCAACTGAACGACCAACAAACCAATCAAGCCGCAATGGGTAGCTAACCAACTAACTAACTAACCAAGAAACCATCGATCCATCGATCCATCCAGCCAACTAAAAGACTAATCCACTCGAACTAACCAACTAACCGACCAATCAACGACCCGAGTTTAAGTTTGATGATGCTAGTAAATAATCTTTTGTTGCAGACAAATGCAATGTTTATTGACGAAAGCATTGGGGAGCGAAAGATCACTGTTGTGATCATCAAAATGGTACTGAAGAAAAACGGGGTAAGAACTAATATGTAAATAATTGCCGCTACGGGTAAATAGAACGCTAGTGGCCAAAACTTATTAAAATCATTATTATCCAGAGTCATTATTCCTTTAGCTACGAGGCTTTTATTCTATGTCGTTAGTGCGCACATAGCTCTCCCCCTTTCTCCATCATGCACTAGCTCCATTAGGCCTCCCGGACGTAGTAAGAGAGGTTACGGATTGAACTGTGGACCTTTTGATTTGCGGGCGGCGGACCTAACCATTCTTAGTCCTATAACATAGTCCAACGATATTGCAGAGTATATTAAAGGCACTGACTGTATTTTGCTGTTGTTTAGTTTGGATATAGTAGAAAGACAAGCAAGAGAGACAAGTTGGGTGCGATGAATTCCTGGGCAATTGAAAACTTTCCCTTTGATGATAAAGACGGCCGCCATCCGGATGTTGTGTCCCTGATCACTAAGTATGTACCGACTTGATTAGGAGTGAATAAGAGGGAAAGGATGGAAGGAAAGGTGAAAGAAAGTATAGATAGATCAGGAGAGGCGAGGAAAGGGAAAGGGAAGGAAAAGAAAGGAATGGAAAAAAGAAAAAAAATTAAATATGTATTCTACATCGCTTATCGTATATCTTTCTTTTTCTTTATGTAGAGGCAATGGAGGAGGTAAGTATACCATCTACAGATTTTAGTTCTCTGTTGTGCTACGCATCTAGTTAAGTTAAATAACAGATCAGAGACTGCTTTATTGAAGTATCTAGGCCTAAGGCAGTGTTTGATTACCACCAGGTATTGCAGAACATATATCGACTTGTCGCAAGAAAGGATTTGGTACAACTGTTTCTAATGACTTTGGACTGAGCACGTCACAAATCATCGTTCACGAGACTGCGCACACGTAAGTTGGGTTTTCAATGGCCATACACTAGTTGATGATGAAATAATCATCCAAGGTACATCGTCTTGGCAAACCCTATAGTTGTTTATATTATGCTTATAAGCATAACTGATGGCGTATATCGGGCGGGGAACAAACATCCCTAACCCCTAGCTTACTAAAACTCAATTCACCCATTTTATTTACTTTTTTGTTAAAAAAAAAAAAAGTCAAACAGTACAGAAGAAAGTTTGCATTCCTATTGACAATTATTATGTATTCGAGTTTTTGTGTACTTGGTGTATTTCCGCCTCAAAAAACCGCTCGCTTGCTCTGCTTGCCCAGTTTTGGGACAAGCTACGTCCCTCATGTGCAAATTATACAATCTCTTTACCAGTACACCATTTAATCCAGTAAATACTGTATGACATGCCTACGACCATATAAAAGAATGACCAGCTTTTCTTGTTCATGTCCTACTATTTCAGACTTGGCATCGGACATGATGGTGACGTGGGCTGCAAAGATGGAGTCAATATCATGTCAACTGAGATTGTCGGCGGCAAAGGTGCCGTGCGATGGTCGTCTTGTAGCCGTCGGCTCATACAAAAGTTTCTCAGGTACACCAAGAGAAAAAATATGAGTATTTTCCCTAAATTTATGATTTACAATTCGTATTAATTTATATTAAAAATCCCAATTGCCAGTCTATGGAATGTTGTTAAACCAATTTCAGTCAACAAGAAACTCAAACGGCAAACAGTATTCATACTTGTACGGTTTCATTTTATAGTGGCCCTGGTTCTAGTTGCCTTGACGACGTACCTAGCAACACTGTCCATGAACCTCACCTCTTCAAAGTCAAACTACCTGGTCAGGTATATAACGGTGATGCTCAGTGCAGAGTGACGTACGGGCCGAAATACATGCACTGCAAACATAAAATAGTAAGTTTAATCGCACTTTGATGTTTGATCATGAATTTAGAGTGTTTTTCATGTTTGGGATCTCCACAACTCCCACATCTCTTGGTTTTGGCTCTAGTCAATCAAAAAATGGCAAACATGGGCTGTTGTAAATTTGCTACAGAAGCACAAGAAAACGTGCTGCTTTGGAAGTTGTCGGACAATAGATCATAAAAGCGTACTTATGCACAATTCCTTCTTTCTGCCCGTGTCAGTTCCAATTCTTGATTACCCTTATTACTCTACTACCAGAACCCTTTTTGTAGTTCCTTTTGTTGGCCATATTATAACACCATTATCTTGAGACTCCCAAAGGAGTTCAAACATTTAGATTCAAAGGGGAATTCAAAGAGGTATATCTGGTGGTAGTGGTATCAAGATGTAGTAAGTGGAATAGTGAATTGGGCGCTTAAAAAAGTTATTTATTTCGCCAACGAGCTTTTTGCTCACCGTATGGTAATCTATTCTTGAATTTTGGCTCTACACATTGACAACATCTTTAAAACTGAATGTCTTTTTTTGCATCAACAGTCTGAATGTGGTTCTCTTTGGTGCTGGACTGGGGGAGCCGTGTGTCATAGTTCTATAGCACCACCAATGGACGGTACAAAATGCGGAGAAAGACATGTAAGTACACAGCGTATATGCTTTAAGATAGAGTAAGAACTAGCCTTCAGTCTTGAATAGACCATTTTCGAGATGCACGAGCGCTTTCAAAAATATCGCAGGCGCAGACATGATACAGAGGCATTTTCGGGCAGAGTCAATAGCGCGCGTGATCTTGCCCGAAAATGCCCCTTTTTCATGTCTGCGCCTGCGATATTTTTGAAAGCGCTTGCGCATCTCGAAAATGCTCTATTAGTCTTATATCCTCTATTTTATGGAAGATATAGCTGCTAATGTTGTCGTTACGTTGTTTCTTAGTGGTGCATCAAGGGAGAGTGTGTAGATGATGGCTCGTCCATGGTGGATGGTGGTTGGAGTTCTTGGTCATACACCAAATGTTCTCATCCTTGTGGAGGAGGAATCCAATCTAAGAAAAGAACCTGCACAAATCCAAAGTAAGTGTACTGAAGAAATGTCAAGGCTATTATCCATTGCACTGATATTCCATGGGATTTTTCCCGTCACATTATGTGTCCGCGACCCTTTCGGACATAAATCGGATGTTCGTCTCTTTATTGAGAGAAAGGAATATCGGCAGCAGACCATACTAAAATCAAATTTTTCTTTCTGTTAAACATTTAGACCAGAGCGCGGTGGAATGAAATGCGAAGGGATTGATGAAACAGAATGGAGAATATGCAATCCACAAGTAAGATGATGACGATGATGGTCTAGTTTATTTGTTTGCCATTTGCGGGATATCTCTTTATTTTTGTAATGAACTTGAAACTTGAAGGTTAGATGATGATGACGATGGTGGTGGTTTGGACGATGCTGACTATGGTGATAGGGGGATACTGTTTTTAGTGATGGTGGCAGTTATGATGGTTATCATCCTGATCATAATAAGGAGGAAAAAGATGACACTGATGGAGTTGGTAGTGATGATGATGATGGTAAAAATTACGTTGAGAACGATAAACTTTCTGCATTTCTCTTCAGCGATGTCCAAAAGGATACAAGACGTCACGCACACGTGACTGCGAAGTTTTCAATCGAGGTTTCAGGGCATACATCATGTCTAAAGGTCAGACTCGAAGAATAGTTGCTCGAATATGTCTCATATTTATATATAGTTATTAAAGGCGTCCAATAAGGACATCATTGATTCTGGTATTTACTTGCAACTCAACCAAAGCATAAGTAACAGTACATGGTGGCAGCTACCAAATCTAGAAAACTCATGTGCTGCTAATGTTGTCATTATTGTTTGTTAGTGGCGCATCAATTCAGCAATTATGACATAACTACGATATATATACACGCACGTTGTGATTGGCTGGCTGGTTATGAAAAAAAGAAATGATCATGAAAGGATCAAAGTATACGCGCGCGCAGGGTAATTTTGGAGTACGCGCGCGCGCTGACGTCATAATCGTTTTCAACTGTTCCAAAAGGTCTTTCTTTCAAACGTTAAAAAACAAAATCTCTTTAAGACTAGGACTCATCAAACTAGTGTAATGGATAGTTTATTTACTGGATTTCGAATGGAATTTCAAGAACATTCTTTGAATTTCAGTCAGTTGCTCCGCCTGGTGTGGAACAAAACCCATCAAGTACAAAAAGCATTTATGAAATGCAAGAATACAATCGATCGACGTCCATGCCGTGTAACGAAAGAGGTTACATGTAACAAGAAACCTAAAAAATTCTGAGATTCACAAGAACTTAATTTGCTTACATTTCTTACCATTCCTAACGCCGCTTTTTTGGGTATTACCTTGTTTTGGGTGTGGGCATCATATTTTCGAAAAAGAAATACATAAGAGTCAGAAGTGTTGCTAAAACACTAGGTGTCACCAAGAGGAGAAATGGAACACCATGATTGCTCACCATGGACGAAAATTACCTTTCAAATGTCATGCTTTTCTTGATTGCAGATGCTTGTACACTACGATGCATAACAGGAGCAACAGTTTACGCAAAGGGAAGAGTAAGAGATGGTACAAGGTGTAGCGACGATCCTAAAATCAATGATGTCTGTATACAGGGGATATGTAAGGTATAGATACCTCTTAAACTCCATTACAATCATTAGCAATTTCTTTTTAACAATTCAGCCAAAATAATCAGTCGGTGCCTTTCACAAATAGCCTGCATAGCAAGGCTCTCTGTCACATTTTTGAAGGCGCCAGCGAAAACGGGCAATTCGCTGTTACGATGCTAAGTTTGCGTTTATTCAACATTGATGTAGTACTGATATTTCATGATTTCACTTCAGAATGTTGGTTGTGATAACATATTGGAATCAGGAGTTAAATTCGATCGATGTGGAAAGTGCAATGGTGATGGAACCACTTGTAAGGTGGTAAGGGGTACTTACACCAAGGACTACAGAGGATGGGGTAACATACTTTTTTAACGAATTAATCATTACGTGCGCGCTTTTATAAGTTGTTACTGTAGCAGTAATCTTATTAGAGAATGTGCCTTATTGGCTCTTAAGCCAGGGAAAATCATCATAGCAAAGTATTAAAAAAAAAAAAAATAATAATAATACTGTCTTATATACGCTTTAAAAGTCATTCGCATACCATAATCCATATCCATTCAATAGTGCAGTTAGGAACAAATTAAACCAACTGTGTTTTTTCTTCTTCAGGGGTATCGAACTCAGACCTAATGTTTACTGTTCCTATTGGGTCTACACATGTTTATGTAGCAGAGAGAGCAAAGGATAACAACTTGATAGGTTTGTACTAAGATTGACAATAAAATATGGTTTTCCATTCATTCTTTTCCTTTTCTCGTTTTTCTTTTTTCCATCCATCTTCCATCCATCCATGCGCCCATCCATCCATCCATGCGCCCATCCATCCATTCATCTATCAATTCCATCCATTCATTCATTTCTTTAAAAAATTCTTTCTCCATTTCTTCATTTACACATCAAAATTAATATATACACATAATCTTAAGCGTACTTATTTTCAATTTCCAGGAATTCAAGATTCCAAAGGAGAGTATCTTTTCAAGTTTCCTTCCAACAGCCGTAACATACATGCAGCAGGGACTACAGTCATGTACCACAGCTCATATTCTATAGCAAAAGAATATTACTATATCAAAGGACCCACCAACGCTGAACTTCGGTTTGTGGTAAGGCAATGCTGCTTTTCTCTTTTCATCATGTCAAACATTCAAATAAAGATATACCAAGAGAGCATAAATATGAGAGGGAAACTTCTTAATACAGCGCGCGCCATGTGAATACCTATTTTCAAAACCGTTGTCGGAGCCAAATGAGATTGGTGATAGGTGATGGGAGATCGGTGAATCAAAGATCCAAAAATAGCTGAAATGACGGGTGTTTCCTCACATACTTCCATGCACGGGCTTTTCTAAATTTTCTATGTCATCGCCAGAAATTTCGGACATTTGAGCCTGCAATGAGTAAGCAGCGGTTTCTATTGAGCCTGCAATCTTAGGCAGCAGATTTACCCTAAAACATACGATTTGCCGACAAAATGGCGTCTGGAACTGGTAAGTGTAGTCGTGTAGGAAAATCTAAAGGGTTTTTATAACAAGTTTAACGATTTTTCCACTGCGGATTTTGTTTTTCAAATTCAACAGTGAGTCGTGGTCTCACAGAAAGGGTCTTCTAGGACCCTTTTTACTATGGAACAAATTGCTGTTTTAAGACATTTACCGCTGATTATATTTAGCTGAACGTAATATTGGAGGAATAAGCTTTCAAACGATGGGTTTTTCGAGCGATTTGAAGCATTCTTTCAAAAGTTACAGTCTTTTGAACTTGGCCGAATTCAGAAGATTTAGCTTGTAGTTACGACGGATTTCAGTGGATGGATTTATTGGCGTTTTTCAAAAGCAAAAAGTACACCTCAAAGTACTTTCGACACGGAATAGGAAGCAATGGTGAGTGTTATGATCATTTCAGGAAAGAGTTCCAGGGTACACATTTGTAACTTTTTGCTTTGTTTCTGCTCAAAACAATAATTTGTGACTACACTTAGTGGCCGTGCGAATGGCCGCCCATACTTCTCTTGTAATTCCGAGCGACTCGGAGCACGATAGTATTTTCAAAAAAATACACCTGAAATTTTACCTTTGATTGAAATGATCAACATTCTCAAGTTGCTGGAGCTTCACTTTATCGATTCCCGCCTACACATTTTTGAAAATGTCCCTTTTTAGCAATAAAATTTTCAAAAATATTTCGATTCACATACATTCTCTTGTAATATTTTACGGTCGGCAACACATAAATATTGAGACGGGCCAGGCGTTCCTCGCGGGTGATGTCCGGAATTTCTGGCTCAGTGAAGCCTGCTGGTCTTTCCAATTTTAAAATAGAGCGCGTAAAATATCGTTTGGACCATTTTAGACCATGCCGGTAGCACTTCAATGAGTATGTTTTCTTAATTCTCTTGTTGACGCTTTTTTTTACTAGTTTGTTCGTTACGAAAGTGGCCACGAAAACAAAGGTGTCAATTATCAATACTTCGCGCCTGGCAAGTCGATTGTAACTGCTGACCAAGTTGGGTGGAAATCTTCATCATGGAGTGAATGTTCACAGTGGTGTTCTGGAGGTGAATATCCTAGCTAATCATTAAATAATTCAAAAATGTATCGAAACTTCTTATAACACACGGATCATACCCGGCATCACGCATGATTTTCCATGTGCGCGCCCTCTTCTCCATTGCTATGACATTATACGAATAATCGGTTGGATCAGTGAAAAAAAGATTTTATATGCCTTGTGTTTCTTTTGATTTATAAACCAACATTTTGGTCATGTAGATTGTTATTCCATTCTTATTGGGATTGTTGCAGGCTAACCTTTATATATTTTTTCTTTGGATCATAGTCCACTGTTGATACAGCGGTATTTCTCTATATTAAGCAAAGTCTAGTCAGAATTTTACGTTGCCAGCATCCTAATGGTTTGATATTTTTTGTAGGTGTTCAGAACCGAACAGTGGAATGCATAAGGCTTGACCATACAAAGTCATTTGTCAACGAAGAAGTCTGTAAACGAAAAGAAAGAAAACCCGAGAGGATTCAAGCGTGCAACACATCTCCTTGTAGGGCAGAGTAAGTATCTTGTGAGTCGGCGTGTTTGTTTTCGTGATATAGAGCGGTTCTTAAAACAACAATCTCAATCTCTGAGCCCACGTATATTATGGACTAATAAACGAACTGGAAAGCGAAAAGGAACATGGCCTCCTCCCTAATTTAAATACAAAGTTCTCACTACTTCTCGAGCGTTCTGTCAATGCGTGCCTTGCACACAGTACAGGGGGCAAGATTTAAAAAAAAATACAAGTTAAAATGGCCATCCTTCTGGATATGAATCACTGAAAAGAAAGCCGGAGCGCTTGCGTGCATGCTGTGTACTTCCATGCGTTCCTACTCAGTTATTTTACTTTTGTTTTGTCTTTTTTTAGTGTTTTGTTGTTGTTGTTGTTGTTGTTGTTTTGACTTTTTCTTTAAGAAAATAGAAAATATCACAATATTTACCCTATGCTGTCGTATCCTATAAAGTAATGGTGAAATATGCAAACAAAGAAATCTTGCATGGTTTAATAATTGTTTTACTGGCTGATTGTTTTGCAGGTGGTTCAGAGATGCGCCATGGAGGCCATGCTCCACAACTTGTGGCAAAGGCACTCAAACACGACGTAAGATATGCCGTGAGCAAATCGCTAAGGGTATCTATCGTACCGTGCCTAATAACAGATGCTGGGGTAATCCACCAGGACCAATGTCAAGGGATTGTAATAAGATTGACTGTCTTCCAGAATGGACTCCTCTTGCATGGGGAAAGGTACGTTCAAGCTTCTTTAGCTTTTACGCAACGTTGATTGCGACTGGTAAGATAACATCGTGTGCTCAACCCTGCTACGTTAAAAGACAACATTTTTGGCGCCGTCAGAGACGGAAACTTGCTGGGATGAATGCAGATGTTCCTCGCAGCCAACATCGAATACATACAGTATCCACTCACACTTATGCATGTACCTTTGCATAGCCCGCGAAAAACATAAATACATCTATTCCTACTGATAACTATGCCTGTGTTCACCTATGTCAATTTCAAAACGCAATGAATTTAAGTGTTTTAGTATTTTTGCTATTTTTTTTAAACTTGTGTATGTGAAGAAACAAGAGGTTTATCTTTTTTTTGAAGGATCTGTTACACGTTCAAAATTTTAGCTGAAACTTGTGTGCAACGGCGTTGACAAGTTCCACGGGGGTGTTACATGGCGCAATTTCGTCCTGAAACTTGTTCGCGGTACAAGTTTCGGTTGCACGAATAGAAAGCAGTTCTAATTTTCGTGAAACTTTCTCGCGAAGAAAGTTTCACAAAGCTGGGGTGTTACACGGTGCAATTCGTTCTGAAACTTGTCTCGCAACATCTTTGCACACAAGTTTCAGCTAAAATTTTCAACTTGTAAACAGAGCTTTAATTTTAAAATTCATCAACTACAAATATGGGTTTGTGTGTTTATAGTGTTCCAAAACATGTGCTGGTGGCCAGGTAACGAGGAAGCTTGCTTGCCGTCGCCTCAACGAGAACGGGCATTACACGCCACTAGCGCCCCACATATGTCGTCATGCACCACGCCCACCGACGCAAGAACCTTGCAACTCTGATATCCTGTGTCCTGGTACGTAATATATAAAACTCACAAAAATCGCTAAAGTAAAGCACAATAATCAGCCTCCACCTGAGAAAATATTAGATCTTTGGACAATAAATCCTGTCATGAATGAAGAAAAAGTAAGAAAAGTCTTTTTAAAGGGCTGCTTTTCTGTTTCAACCCGAAGTCGAATAAAATGTCAACAAAATCCTGCATTGTGATTGACTTTGGTATCTTTAATAGAAAAGCAGTAGAATATGTTTTCCTTATATAACATCGTTTTTATTTTCCTCTAGTTGGCTCTAACAACATAGGAATAACACCACGATACAAATCCTTAGGGTGCTACCGTGATGGTCATCCACACGCCGTTCCAGTATACCTAGGGAGCATGCGCAGTAAGATCATATGGACGAACCTCAAGCCTACTGTGGACGCATGCGCGCGCTTAGTGAAGAAACGAAACCCAACGTATCGAGCGTTTGGTGTGAGGTTCTACGGGGAATGCTGGTCTGGACCCAATGTGCTGAAGACATATAAAGAATATGGGAGAGGTCAGGGACAGCAGGGCTGCTACCGGGGGGTCGGCACTCATTACACCTATTATGTGTATGAGTTTATCTAAAACTCGTAGTTATGTTATCCTCTGTTTCTTAGCTGAAAACTAAACCAAAAAGTATAGGTTGAGATAGAAAGACTTTTCACACTTGAAAATGATTGCTGACGGCAAACTTCATTTGTGAGGCTTGTACACGACTCTTATGTGGATTTTGGAGATATTTTACAAAAAAGAAAAAAAATAGTATTTATATTCCTTGAATAAGCCTTGTGCTTATTCTTAAGTTTTGTAGGATATATGATTTCAGTTGTCATTAAACAGATGCGTGTGATAATAAACGGAAAGCAGTATCTTGACCGTGTGCACTTGATAGACTGAGATGTTAATTCATGACCAGCGTATACGCTTTTTTGTTCTGCAATTTTTTTTGAGGCAACGCCTCGTGTTGGCTCTAAGTAATCCAGAATTACTTGATAAACATGTTTTACCGTAAGAGCAGATCTATTTCTAACAAATAAACGGTCCAATAAGCTGCATTATACAAGAAGTACAGAAGGGGAAATACAATTTTCGCGTATTTATCTACTACGTTAATGTCACTTTTGTCTTTAGGCTTCTTTTCTTTTTTCTTTTTTTCCTTCTTTTGTTTGCGCTTCTTCGATCCTTTGTTGGGTGTTTCATCTTTCTTAGGGTTGGTGATTATGTCAGCAACTCCATCAAAAGTTCCTACTTTTTCCACGTCTTTTTCCCCGCCCTGACAAAAAAAGAAAAGTTTTAAACGTATTTTTTTTTATTTATTCCTACTCTAACCGCGCATGTACTCTATATCAGGGACAAAGGCAGGGACAGGGACAAAGACGTTTACGCTATTTTAACTACTTACTTCATTAACTTGTGCACTTTGCACGTCGAGCTGGTCGGGCTGCTGTAGACAAAGATGGGTTATTTATCATTATCATTAGTCTATCTCGAGGCACGAATAGAGACCGTTCAACTACTTACATCTTTAACTTGTGCACTTTCCACATCGTGCTGGTCAGGCTGATGACAAAGATAAAAGGCTCATATTAGAAAGAGAACTGATATAGCTTGTTTGTCATGTAGAGCACATATACATGTTAAAAACTCACCTTAAGGCCTCAAGATGCAGATGATACAGAATGATATATACGAATAATATAAATGTTGCGACAAGCCAGCATCAAAAACCTAATTTATGTGGCAAAATCATTCATAAGACAAGTATGGAAAGCACCGTTGTGATAAGAAAAAAATAATTTTTCGGTTTTCAAATACTGTGTTGCTTGAAAGTAACTTGAATGTAGATAAAATGGTTTACGGACAAGGGAAAAAAGGTATGGCACGGCACGTTCCCTACCACTGGATGCGGTAGTACAGATTCATCATATGAATCAATAACAGTGCGTGACATCTCTCCCTATCAACACTGCTGGCTGATTAAACAGCGTATCGCCTTAAAGATTATTGCAATTGCTGCTTATAATTTGCGCCGTGGGCTATGAGTGGTGCACGCGAGCAGAAACACCACTGAGCTACCAATAAGCTACGGACACAAGGTGCAACATCGCGTACAATGTTGCAGGTAATCGGTGTTGCGAGCCATGTCTCACGAAGCAATTAGTTGCACGCAGTTTTCCTGAAGTAGAAAACGATCGTACTTCAGCAACATTGTCTACAATATTGTGCCCAATGTTGCACCGTGTTTCCGCGCCTTAACTGGTGATTGTAGACTAAAACTTCTAGATGGTACCTCTTTACGAGTTGATCTGGATGCATGCCCTCCCCCTTCAAAGACGTGCACTCCTTTGACTAGACGCAGAACAGTCGTTCCAGTTTTAGTGAGTTTTTTCGCACGAGACTCGATGTATGTAGAGCCAGGATACTCAATGAGAGCGCTAAACACGAACAAAAATGAGATCATCAAAAACCAGTCGATTGCTTTGACGTAGCTAACTTTCGGCATGAATGACTGGATACCAAAGATTAACGTAGTGAGGGCGAGGACTGTCGTGATTCCGAGCGCGACCCGAGCAGGAGGCGAGCCTCTTGGGATCCAAAAGGTAACCCAGCTTAGAATAGTGATGAGCATTGTTGGTATGTAAGTCTGGACCACATAGTAAAACTTCTTGCGGCGAATGAGAAACGTCAGTTTAAGAACTGTGAAACTCCCTAAGAAAAATATTAATCATGAGCTCGAGGTATTTAATGTCAAGTCTCAAAACCCGATGATTTTCCAATTCAGAATGATAGAAGCGAGAAAGAAATTGGATAACTTGAAACAGAATAACAGCAACAATTGCAACAAAGAAGAGAAATCAATGACAACGGACAGACAGAAAGAAAGGTAGATACAAAGACTGGCAAACAAACAGATGGATAGCAGAAAAAATAGATCGATAAACAAACAGACAGCTAACGGCAGACAAGGCAGACAGACAGACAGACAGACAGACAGACAGACAGACAGACAATAATGACATAGATACACTGAAGTACCTGTTGGGTAAGTGGCTAAGGTCGTGGTTGCCGTATACTCATCCAGTGCAAACTGTGACAATGTGACTCCATCAGCTATGACAACTGAGTCCTTATATGTCGGAGTGACCCAAGAAAGAATAAGTTCATCTGAATTCATGCCAACTGTAATGAACAACAAGGAAACCAAACTCTCGGTATACATACAGTCATAAAACAACTGAACTGTGCCTGTTTCTTATAATGAAATTATTTGAATGATATACTTACAACTCTCGAAGGATATACTGCAGTATTGCTTGTCCATTGGATAGTTTAAGAGGTACATCATACAAGTAGCAACAACAGTCATCCTATCGATTATAATATTGCATATAGATTAATCTGACTAAATGTAACTCGGTATAGATCAATCCGAGGTCTTAGATTACGGGGGGAGGGCAGGAATCGTCATCAATAATAGCCTGCGTAGCGGCGCATTTAGGGCGTTTTTGGGGGGAGGGGGTTCGGGGAAAGGGAGGGGGACGATTGCTGCGTTGCAAGTTGCAGAGTGAATGTGGCTCGTATCATTACCCCGTGCAACAACACCAAAATAGCTGCGTGACTTTGTTGCAGAAATAAAAACGCTTTCTACTCTCTGCACTAATTAAAATTTGTTGCGCGCGACCAGCAACATTCGTTCTGCTCTGCGACTTGCAGCGCAACAATGTTGCGCGACAAGTTGCACGGTTATGTTGCTCGTATTTCCTCGCCTTAACTGGACAATGGTTGTCACCTTACCTTTGGCTATAAAATACTGTTCCATCTTGCAGAATCATAAGTAGAAACTGTTTTGGAGGAGCGCTGCTGGACTTCTCGTTGGTTATGTAAGTATCTGGCTTCCATATCTGGTTCATGATGTCACCACTAAGTGTCAGATTCCTGACTTTATACGCATTTCCAAATGCCAGTCGTGGATCTTTCCAACTTTGTCGTAGAAAGAAGGTGGTTGCAAATTGCTTTTTGATAAAGAAATAATAATAATCTGTACATTGATCAAATCGTTATCATTCTCTCATAATATGATATTTTTTTAAACTGTTCGTACCATTTCCTTTTCGTTTAGTCCTCCTATTGACGTCAAGTGAACGGCCAGCGACACTTGCACCGGACCACCTGTAAAAAAGAACAAAAACAGTAAGAAAAATAAGAAAAATAATTCAAATATAGCTATGAATATTTCAATATTATTATTAAATTGTATATATGTTACTACCTTCAAAATTTGGTCGCAGTCTTTTATCGTAATAAGTAGTGTCCAGAAGATCTTTAAGAAGTTGTGATGCATTAGCAGTAGACCTTAAAATATATTTTAAAATCATAACTTATATAATACAATGAGTAGCTCGTCATCGAGTGTCTACACAGGGAGCCCAACATGTAGAGTCCCTTGCATAACAAAAATATCAAATTTCTGATTGACCTAATGATATTAGGATGCATTTCCCATTGAATTTAGCTTGTATTTTTGTATTGCTGTTCGGATACTCCAACCAGGAGCAGTTTTATAAACCTGAAAGTCAGCAATGAATTAAAGCACAGCTTTTCGAATTGAGTCAATGAAGAGCAAGTAATGAATAAAGCTAAGATCTTTTTTCATATTTGACAAACCAAAACAAAACATTGATCGTGGTTGTGTTCTCTACTCATTGGCCCATGTTTTGCACGATGCACCTTTCCGTAGTCTTCCCGCAATCCCTTATGACCCCAGCGCGAGCTCGAGGTCAGGGTAAAATTTGCATATTTTTTATACATTTTTATGCAAATTTTACCCTGACCTCGAGCTCGCGCTGGGATCATAAGGGATTGTGGGAAGACTACGGAAAGGAGCATAAGCTCTTCACACTAACAGGTCACGTGACCCTACCCCCAAAAAACGAACAGCTGTGCCAAAATGAAGACCAGGTAGAAATGAAAAGAGTAACTTCAACATTATAATGACACAGAAGAAGCGGCATGAAATATAGGATTCAATGCATGAGAAAATGTTCTGCATGGTTATTTCTCCTATAGTCGAAACTATAAGCTGAAAGTCTTACCTTGTCGAAGCAACTGGAAAATATATGCAAAGCAAGATGACCAATGTCCAGCTGAACACAATCGGGGATGTTTCTTTCATTCTCTTGATAGTTTATCTATCGAATATGAGCTCTGAAACTCTGTTTATTGAAAAGACATCTGTCAACAAACCAACAAACAGACATTTAAACAACAAATAGACATTTAAAGCAAGCAAGCAAGCAAGCAAGCAAGCAAGCAAGCAAGCAAACAAACAAACAAACAAACAAACAAACAAGCAAGCAAGCAAGCAAACAAACAAACAAACAAGAAAGCAAGCAAGCAAACAAACAAAACTTCTTCCTTTAGTACTGAATTCCTTTAGTGTAAAGTTTACAAATTTTAAGTTAAAAACGCCGCTTCAATGGTTTTTGATTCTTTTGTAAACATTAAAATATATCTGAAAAATAAGAGTGCTTAAGGAAAAACGAATTGCAAAAAAATAAATCACTAAATAGGAAAAAAACGATTGATAGCCGTACAATGTTCAGTAGCCAGCTTGAATGGTATTTACACAACATTTTTATGGCAGAGGTTTAAAAACAATTAAATTGAATCACCTTTAAAAACATAGTATGGTCACTGAGTGAAATTTTCCGGGTTTGAAATATGACTCAGTGGTTCTTGTTGTTGTTTTTCTTCAATCTTATGTGAGCTTACCTTACAAATTTCGTGAGCAGTAGACCTCCAAGTGATCGCTCGTTCTGGTTTTGGTAAAAAGAAAAAATCGCTTTGAAAAACCTCAACCAAAGTCAAAGAATGTCGTTTTAGGAAAATCTGTTGATATCATTAATATTTCATTCAAGCTTATTACTTTCTTATTAAGCTCTCTTAATTTAGGAATAAAACATTCAAGCTTAATATTTCTTTGCAAAACTTCAGCTTATCTCAGGTCGCTTATCTCGCCTTCATTTTCCGATTTTTGAACTCATATCATCCCAAATTAAGCTGTTTTTCTGTTAATTTTGAACTTGTCTAGGTTGCACTGACTTAAGTAATTCTAAATTTATAAGTCTGACTGTGATTTTAGGGGAAATTATAAGTATTTACCTTGGAAAATCGAGAGCTTTCCTCACTTCGTCCTAAACTACTAGACGTTTTGTCGCCTTCTTGTCAAACTTCTGTTGTTGCCATGGTGAAAATTGTCTACGTTGGTTATGACGTCAGTAAATCAAACCCAACCGGCACCACAGGGAGCCCAATTTAGATAAAAGTAAAAGGTGAAAGTAAAATTGTGAAAAAAAATGCGTTTAATTATTATTTTTTACGTGAGGATTACGTCTTTTTTTTTTATGCAAGAGATAATCTTTTTGGGGGGAGTCAGGATGGCGTGGTGGTAAAACGCCCGCCTCTCACCTCTGAGGTCCGGGGTTCGATCCCCAGTCTTCCCATGTAGTCACCCTATTAAGTAATGGTCCTAGTAAGAACTAGGCAGGCAAAAGGCAATGGAATGCAGAAAGGTGCTAATTGTGTATTGTCTAATCCGTCCATCTCATTGGTTAAAACATGAAAATCTCCCATAATTTCAAAACTAAGCGGATTTTTAAATATTTTATTTGAGATCTGATTCCCTTCCCATCTAAGATTTCCTGAGCCTTTATATATCAACATTTCTATGTGGGGAACATATCGGATTTTATTTATTTATTTAGCTTTGCCATACTTAAGGTAATTCCGTAGTTTTGCATTGCGCACGCGCTACTGCGCACGATTTTAGTTTGTTAAAAATACACAAAATACAGAAAACAAACCAAAACAACCAGGAAATCATCAATCGAAGGTATCTGGCATTGATATGAGAGTTTTGTATAAATTTAGAAAGAGATCACAGTCGTTTTGATATTTTTTTGTGTTAAACTCTCCCTAGTCCCCTCTCGGTCACTACATTTCGAGGACAAAATTCGTACTTTAGCGAGCTGTAGCGCGATAACGAGCACGGTGACCTATCTTTTTTATTTTAGTAAATCAATACGGAATAGGTTTACCATAATATATCTGAATTTAAACAAAATTCTATGTCCAGATTTTTAGATATCCCTGAAAAGGCAATAGTATCGTGTCATATCGAAGTACGCATACACTAATGAAACGTCGCTATTTTTTACTACAGCTTCATTTTCTGGTCGAGTTTTGGCATCTGAATGTAAATTTAATATATTAAGATGAAAATAATATCAATAATTCAAAGATAGCAAAGACATCCTGCGAATGATTAGTATTTTTCTTCCATTTTATGCTTCGAATGTTGCTCTCACACGTCACCCAAAACATCAAAATTTGACGTCATTTAGCGCCGAAACGAGCACGGTTACCCCCCATTTTTATTTTATTTCTGGAATGACTATAACTTGATTAATAAGTGTACGAATTTTCAGGGAAATTCTATGTCCGGTTTTATTTCTACGGAATTACCTTAAACGAGTAACTATATCGAACACACACAACACACTCTCTCTCTACATCCTCATTTCACACTCGCGCACCCAAAATATATATTTACACACATAATGGCCGGGAAACCACTACAGCTTTCACCAATTACAGTGGTCCCTTACACACTTAAATACACAATGTAGTAGTAAAAGAAATTGAAAGTTAAAATAATTATAATTAAGTGTTTTAAAAGATAGTTCAGGGCATTTGTTGCAAGTTTTTTTTTTTTTTTTTGTTTGTTTGTATTTTTTTTTTTTTTTTTTTTTTTGTCTTGTCCTTTTTTCTCCTAGTAATTTAGAAACAGCAGGATGGGACCTTGTGAAGACCACGGGGGCTATTGCATTTCAGGCAGATTGATCTCCAAGTGCGAGGATCGTCCTGGTCATAGACTGACTTTAAAGCTATAAACTATAAACGTCTTTTAGCTATTGTTTTGAGCGCTTATGATTGGACAAGATCTTTTAGTACAAAAGAAACTTTGTTGCAAAACAGAGTTTTTGCACCTTTTATTTTTAGAATGTGTTACCTATAGGTTGATATACTTTCAGTCTGAAAACTAAGACATTCTTATGTAGGGAAGTTGCTATTGCCGCAGAACAATAGAGAGTTGCCTACCTCTTACGCGCATTGTTACTTAACAAACTGGTTAGAGCGGTGCTCCGGGGTCATACATGGACTGAATAGCGGCTGCCAGAAGCGCCTTCTCATGCTTTCAGTTCGGCCCTGTTGAGCTGCACCACTGTTGTACTTACTCTTTTTGTTATTGTTACTTATAATGTTACTTTTATTGTTAGTAAGAAATTATAAAAGCATTTTTATAAAACCACATTGTTATACTAAATAAATGTATGTTATGCAACAATGCTTGGGTCCTTTTTTTAGAGTAACTCAAACCGCTTCGTATTTTTCTTTGCCTTTCTTTTCAACACTAACTAATGCAATGATTCGTTGTTTGGCTTTATCATATTCATCCTTGGAGAAGTGCTTTTTCAGAACGGGATCAGAAGCACACAGCAGATCATCAGCAGCACGTGTAAGGGTGAGTAAGGTCCTGATGTAACTACTGGGTTCTGCTTCATCCAAGGCTACAGCACGAATGTCTCGCACCAGATCTTCCTCCAGACCTAATAAAAACAAGTGGAGAGTTGGCAAAATTCCGAGGTGCTGCATGTTTCGAATAAAACACTCGTTTTGAAAGTTTGAAATTTTCGAAATAAATCAAATAAATAAACCAAATATACAGCTATTTTAAAGTGCCTATCACACATCTGACAATATTTTCAGTAGGATCAGTTCTACTTAACAATTAGTCTTCGAGTCCGAATGGTCTACGAGTCAATAGCCCATGAGGCCGAAGGCCGCATAGGCTATTGACTCGTAGGCCATGAGGGCGAGAGGTCTAATTGTTTTAGTAAAAACCTACTAATCTGTCCAATAAAAGGATGCAAAACGTTTTGGATTTTGCTTTAAATATATATTTTTTTGGTTTTCAAAACCGGCGCTTTTCGCTACTAGAGGTCTATCACTAATAGACCCCTAATAGCTCAGCCAATCACAGGGCTCGATTGGTGATAGACCATTAGTAGGTTTTTTCTAAATGAGGTGAGCTGTTGTATGGCCCAAAAAAAAATTATACTGGCTTGGTATGTCAGTGGCTGATCCAGGGGTTGTTCCGAGGGCTCAACATTCTCGTACCCAGAGCCTTCTCAACGTTTTAACGATCGAAAGATCGTATGGAAGATCATTTGGCTAATGAGTAGGATCTGCGAACAAGAATGAGGGTTCCATTGAACCTCTCTTTTTGAGCTAAATCTTGTGAAGCCAATCATGCATGTTTTTTACTCTCAGTACAATGAAATTGAAACCCCCTGTTTGAAGTCGATTGCACCGGCTTTTTCTGGGTGGCGGCCATTTTGGAACCTCCCTTTTAAAAATATCCTGGATCCGCCACTGTGTGCAACATGCAACAAGCAAAAAAAAACTTTTTTTGAAATAGTTGTATAAAAGATATTATTTTTTTAGTAACCTGGTTCGACGGTTGGATAATTGCGTCCAATGAATTTTTCTTTCATATCAAGGATTCCCAGTTCGACCAAGCTGTCTAGTGTTATGGTAGAGCAACGATGCTTGGCCTGGACACAACCGATGCCCTTGTAAATCCAGTGCTTGACTTTGTCAGGATTATCATGGTTTTTGCTATGGTGATTTAAGATATTATCAAACATAGCAGCATCCAGATATGTTCCAGTTGGTTCGTCAGAAAGCACCTACAAGTACATGATCATGAAATAAATAGAGATTATCACATGTTAAGAGCCTGATATTGTTTTTATTCACAAGTTTCCCGTCATATCGCGAACAAGCGAGTCCGCGATATAATACGGAAAACAAGTGAATAAAAATGATATCAGCTCTTAACATGTCATAATCTCTATTTATTATTTGTTTATTACACATTTAGGGTCGATTACATATTATTATATATCGCGAGATTTTATTGGACAGTTTACCGTGAAGTGATATCGTATACTTCACTGATATGATTTTTATTCACGGCTTTATTTCACGGATATCGACCCTAAATGTGTAATAAAAAACGTGATTAAATATGATGATTTCAGTTAAAGGAACGCGAATGGCAAATATTTCAAGTCCAACCACTTTCTCGCTCATTCCCTCTGAGCTAGCGTTACTGAATGACACCCTTCGAGGAACCAACTGCTATCTGTTCTATTGCCAGACATAATATGTCACGCGACATGTCACGCCATAGTGATAACAGTATGTAAATTTGATCCCCAATGAAAACTAGCAAACCAAATCCATCAGTTTACTTATCTACTAAAATTCAAACTATTTTAATGTTCCACTTCGCTATCCTCTAACCATTTTCAGTAAAGTTATCATTCCAATTTCAAAACAAGACAAAACGGTGGTTTCTGAGAGAATATCATACACTCACCTTGAAGACGATTAGATCGTTTTTCACTCCTAAAGTTTTATTTGGTATCACTTGTATTTCACCTTTCCCTAGCACTACTAAATCAACCAAGACTGCAGCAGCAGCGCCACCATTCGTCTCGATACCACATTTCCTGCCACTGACATTTCCACTCTTAGGATCTTGCCACAACAGGCAGAACGCTTGGGAAAGAGTTAGTTTATGCTTACGAATTTCTTCTTTGTCAAAGTGATCCGAGTTTACAACTGCCAAGACGGCCTTGGCCATTTCTCTCGCTGTCTTGTCTTGTGCGACAGCTGTAGATACTCCTGCTCCTGCACCGGCCATATTGACGATACACTCGAATTCGGGGAGACTAAGTTAAGATGTTTTCAGAGTATCAGTGATTTGGGTTTCGGCTTGCCAGGTGGGCCATGAATTATGTTTAGTTTACTGATTGATTATGCATCACAGAACCGCTGTTCGCTGATTGGTTAAAAACGATAATGATATTTATAATGAATGACATAATTTTTTTAAAAACATGATAACTAAAGTCACGAACGAATGCATAGCAGAACTTAGCATTATAAGGTAAAGACCTCTTCTGTTTTATGTTCTTTCAGAAAAAACTCATAAATATAAAAGAGTTTATAAAAGTTTTTTTTATGACATGCTTTCCAAATGTCATGAACAAATACATCGCTGAACTTAACACTAATTTATAAGGTAAATAGTTTCTCGACTTCTTCTTTTGTATATATATATATTTTTTTTTCAGAAAAGCATAAAAATATGAACGTTAAAAACGTTAAAATGCCGGCTTCAGTCAGTAACGGACTTGCTTTAATTTCAAACCGTTGTGGGTATGTGCACAATGATTCATTTGTGAACATCTTTAAGGAAAAACACAACAATTTCGCATGAGTTTGTTCGCAGATATGTCTTGGTTATTCGTCAGTCATCAGTGATCTTAAATGACGTCATTATAAAACTGAGGTGTAAAGAAGCCTGCAAAAATTGACTTTTCATTGAGTGTGAAAATAAAACACTTCAGTTTTGTAAATTTTCTCGATTCTGATTGCATGGCGAATATTTCTTCTCAGCGATCGGCTGGTTTCTGTAAGAAATTTGTAAGCAAGTAAGAACTGCGCCATCTTGAAAGGTAGCCATGCGCCTTTGCATCAAAGCGAGACCTACGGTGAGCTTTACGTTTTTTTTTTAATGCAAAAGATACTCTTTTTTGGGGGGAGTCAGGATGGCGCGGTGGTAAAACGCCCGCCTCTCACCTCTGAGGTCCGGGGTTCGATCCCCAGTACTAGTCTCCTCACGTAGTCACCCTGGCAAACTGGTTAGAGCAGTGCTCCGGGGTCATACATGGACTGAATAGCGGCTACCAGAGGCGCCTTCTCATGCTTTCAGTTCGGCCCTGTTGAGCTGCACCACTGTTGTACTTACTTTTTTTGTTATTGTTACTTATAATGTTACTTTTATTGTTAGTAAGAAATTATAAAAGCATTTTTATAAAACCACATTGTTATACTAAATAAATGTATGTTATGCAACAATGCTTGGGTCCTTTTTTTAGAGTAACTTAAACCGCTTCGTATTTTTCTTTGCCTTTCTTTTCAACACTAACTAATGCAATGATTCGTTGTTTGGCTTTATCATATTCATCCTTGGAGAAGTGCTTTTTCAGAACGGGATCAGAAGCACAAAGCAGATCATCAGCAGCACGTGTAAGGGTGAGTAAGGCCCTGATGTAACTACTGGGTTGTGCTTCATCCAAGGCTACAGCACGAATGTCTCGCACCAACTCTTCCTCCAGTCCTAATAAAACAAGTGGAAAGTTGGCAAAATTCCGAGGTGATGCATGTTTCGAATAAAACACTCACTTTGAAAATTTGCAAGTTTCAAAATAAATCAAATAAATAAACCAAATATACAGCTATTTTAAAGTGCCTATCACACATCTGACAATATTTTCAGTATGGATTCTGCATGAGGTGAGCTGCTGTGTGGCCAAAAACAATTATAATGGCTTGGTATGTCAGTGCCTAAATCTTGTGAAGCCAATCATGCATGTTCTTTACTCTCAGTACAATGAAATTGAAACCCCCTTTTTGAAGTCGATCGCACCAGCTTTTTCTGCGTGGCGGCCATTTTGGAATCTCCCTTTTAAAAATATCCTGGATCCGCCACTGTGTGCAACATGCAACAAGCAAAAAGAAAAAAACTTTTTTTGAAATAGCTGTATAAAGGATATTATTTTTTTAGTAACCTGGTTTGGCGGTTGGATAATTGCGTCCAATGAATTTTTCTTTCATATCAAGGATTCCCAGTTCGACCAAGCTGTCTAGTGTTATGGTAGAGCAAAGATGCTTGGCCTGGATATGACTGATGCCCTCGTAAATCCAGTCCTTGACTCTGTCAGGATTATCATGGTTTTTGCTATGGTGTTTTAAGATACTATCAAACATAGCAGCATCCAGATATGTTCCAGTTGGTTTGTCAGAAAGCACCTACAAGTACATGATCATGAAATAAAAAACGTTATTAAATATGATGATTCCAGTTAGAGGACCGGGAATGGCAAATATTTGAGGTCCAACCACTTTCTCGCTCATTCCCTCTGAGCTAGCGTTACTGAATAACACCTATAATATTCAACAAGTATAAGTAAACGTAAAAGTACTCTTTTAATCCTCGCTCTTTGATCATTCCATTCCCCGCATCTAGTAGTTTCCCGTTCTCTTTTCTGTGCATGTCTGTCACGTAATGTCACGCTATATGCTAAGATGTAACGACACTACATCTCTCTCTTCTTCTAAACTCAAAAGAAAATCCAACAGTAACTTTAACGTTTCGGTGCACAAGGTGCCTATATGTACTAAACAGTTAAGTTTCGTAGTCCTTAAGATATTCAGGAGCTCTTCTGGTTCTTGAAGATCTTCGTAGTGTGGGTGCTAAATCTGAATCTGTGCATGTAGGGGTTGAATCCGACTCAGTTTTCAACTCTTGGTCTACATGTAGATCCTCATTGCTTGGCTGAAACTCCTCCTCCTCGTCAATCAATGTTGATGGTAATGGTGTTCTAGAAGAAATTTTCTTGAAAAAAGAAGTGTTTCTTGTTACAGCCTTCTGTGCATTCTGAGCTGTAATCATACTTCCTTTCTTTTCTGTTATATGAAAAGGTTCAGGATTGAATGGTGTTGACATCTTGTTCTGCTTTGGCTGTTTGAGTAGCACTTGGTCACCGACTTTGAGATCCGAGTCTCTGGCATGGTTGTGTTTATCTGCATATTCTTTCATTTGTTCTTTTCTCTTATCATCAGTTTTTCTGACATCTAATAGCACCTGATCTTGTTGTATTCTAGGCAGTGTTGATTTCAACTTTCTTCCATTTAGAAGCTCCGAAGGTGACTTTCCTGTTGTGCAATGTGGAGTTGCTCTGTACTGTCGCAGAAAAGCAAAAAGCTCTTGCCTCCAGTTCTTGTGTTCTATGACCGCAGTCCTTATGGCTTTCTCCAACGTTCGCATTAGTCTCTCTGCCTCTCCATTAGCTTTTGGCCATGCTGGCGTTACCTTGCGATGCCTGAAACCAAGGTGAGTGGCAAACATCTGAAAACTTTCGCTATTGAAAGGAGGACCATTGTCTGTTCTGACCATATCTGGAATCCCTTGTCTGGCAAATATGCTATCTAGATGTGGTATTACTGATTTGGCTGAAGTTGACCTTATGATCTCTACCTCAGGAAATCTACTGTAATCATCAACTATCACAAGTAAGTAGTCTCCATTAGGAAAAGGACCGCAGAAGTCCATGGACAGCTGCTGCCATGGGCCTTGTGGCAAAGGTGACATCTTTAATGGTTCACATGCTGGTGAGGGAGAATGATTAGCTGCTTGGCATGGTAAACATTGACTAACCCTTTCTTCTACCATCCGGTCCATACCAGGGAACCAAACGGACTCTCTCAGAAGGCACTTTGTTTTAACTATACCCTGATGACCGTTGTGAGCAAGTGTGACCACCCGCTGACGCAGTGCCTCAGGAACTATTATGCGGGTACCCCTCAAGATCACGCCATTCGCTACTGTCAACTCTTGCTTTACCTGTTGATATGCGCGGACGTCATTTTCAGCCTCATTCCATTTCTGGGTGATAAGCACTCTGGCGAGACTTTGCAATGTTTGATCTTTTGTTGTTGCATCTTGGATTTCCTGAAGGGTAACTGCACTTGGTACAGCACTAGTGGTCACAAAGTTTACATAGGTATCAACTCTTGACTTGTGACCAGGAGTGGTTGGTTCGGAGACTGGGTGACGACTCATATAGTCTGCTGGGTTATTTGCACCAGGCCTGTAGACCACTCTGAACTTGTACGGTTGTAGACGCAGCTGTAATCTCTCTAGCCTTGCAGTCGCCTTGCATGTTGGCTTGTTGTAAATGGTCTCCAGTGGTTTGTGATCAGTAATTACTTGGAAGGTTGACCCATAAAGATACAAGTGGAAGTGTTCAGCTCCCCAAACTACTGCTAGACCTTCTCTCTCAGTTTGGCTATAACGACTCTCGCAGTCAGTCAGTGAGCGACTTGCATAAGCTACAATGTTTCTCCCTTGATTCGCTGTTACCTGTGTGAGAATGGCCCCCAGTCCAACAGGGCTTGCATCCACAATTAACTCTGTCTTGAGTTGTGGATCAAAGTACTTCATGACTTCAGGAGCTGCCATGCTAGCTTTGAGGGATGCAAATGCCTGCTGCTGATCAGCTCCCCATACCCATGGTGCATCTTTGCGTGTAAGCTGGCGGATAGGAGCTGAGATGGACGCAAAGTCTTTAATGAAACGTGCTAGATATTGCGCCAATCCAAGAAAGCTGCGTGCTTCATTTGCATTCTTTGGAGGACTTGCTTTGATGAGTGCCGATATCTTGTCTTCATCTGCACTGATGCCTTCAGCGGAGAAGCGGTGCCCAAAGAAGTCAATGGATGACTGGTTAAACAAGCATTTGTCTGGATTTGCAGTCAGGTTGGTCTCCCTCATTCTTTGAAGCACATCTCGAAGAGCTCTGTCGTGTTCCTCTTGACACTTGCCGAATACTATTATGTCATCAGAAATGTTTCTTGCACCTGCAATTCCTTGTAATACTCCCTCTATGGCTTTCTGGAAAGTTTCTGCGGCTGAATTTATCCCAAAACTGAGCCGCTTGTATCGAAACAGGCCAAGGTGAGTAGCAAATGTGGTTATGCTTCTGGATTCTGTGTCTAACTCTAGCTGATGATAGCCTTGGTTTAAATCAATCTTGCTAAAGACGGTTGACCCATTGAGGTCAACAATTAGATCTTCCACTGTGGGTACTGGGTGTCGTTCCCGCTCTATGGCTTCATTGGCAGCTCTCATGTCAACACATATGCGTATTCCTGTTTTCTTGGGAACCACCACTATTGGTGAGACCCAAGGGGTGGGGCCTTCGGCTCGTTCGATTATGTCAAGATCCTCCAATTTCTTGAGCTCAGCTTCAACTTGGTCACGGAGGTGAAACGGCACTCTTCGATGCTTTTGAGCAAGTGGTTTGACATTTCTGTCAATATGAAGTTTCGCAGTTGCCCCTTTCAACTTGCCTAATCCTTTGAAACGATCCCTATACTCCACCATGATGCTTGATGGTGTCTCAGGTGTTGAAACACTGTTCACAATATGCAACAACCCAAGGTCAGTGGCTGTTCTGTAACTTATGAGGTTTCCATCTTTTCCTTCTATGACGTAAAATTCAGCCATTTTTGACACGCTGGTGAGTTTTGATGTGATGCTTGCTTCAAATTTCCCCTTTAGAGGCAAAGGTGTTACTGCTTGATATCCATAAATTTTCTTCGAGGTGGACTGTAAGGGGATACTCATTTCTCTGTAGGTTTTGGAGTCAATGACATTTACACCAGCTCCAGAATCAATGAGACACTTGACTGACTTGTTTCCAATAATGACTTCGCTTACGGGGTGTCCCTTGTTTTGAAATGAATGCAGGGTAACACTAAATGCATATTCTTCGTCAGAGGACTCATCAGACTCTTTCTCAACTGTTGCATTGACCCTCTTGCCAGCTGATTTGCTTTTACATACTTTAGCGAAATGGCCCATTTTCTGACAGTTTCGACAGGTTTCCTTCAGGGCTGGGCAGGGACGACCTTGATGAGGGAAATTTCCGCCACACCTGTAGCAATGCTTCTTTTCTGATTTTGTATTTGTATTGAAGCTCGTTCTGACGGCTTGTACTTCCGTTGCTTTGCATAGCTTTTCATGTTCTTCGATGCCTTTTGCTTGTTTTTCTGATATTTCCATTCCTCGGGCGTAGCTAAGAATGGCTTTTAGATCCATATTCTCACGTAACGCTCTACGGCGTACTCGTGATGACGAACAAGATAATATGATCTGAGATTTGATCTCCTCTTCTTCACTTGTGAACTCGCAAGTTTGAGCCAGGCGACGTAATCTGGTATGATATGAATCTAGCGATTCACCGGACTCTTGAGCAGCATTTCGAAACTTGTATACTTCGAAGGTTTTGTTTACTTTCGGTTGAAAATAGGCATTCAATGCATCGACCGCAGTCTTATAATCTTTATCTTCACCTTGATCTGGAAGCGTTTCAAAAATATCACTTACTTCTTCGCCCGATGAATACAACAACAACGCTCGTTTCCGAGTCGGATCCTTGATATCATGCGCGGCCAAATACATTTCAAACCGTTTAAACCACTTTTTCCATCTTGGGCCAATTGAAGTATTGTCCTCATGGACAGAAAATGAAGGAAATGGAGGCAAAACAGTCGCCATATTTCTTTAGACTCGCAGATATGTTGTACTTGATGAATTTGTAGCATGTACTGTAGCACGTGGCGTCGACAAATGTTGATTTATCTTCGCTGTAGTTAACTTAAGAAAAACTGTGAATTTTCCTGAAGATGTATTAGTATGTAATCCTTGTATCCTCGTCGCCAGATATAATATTCAACAAGTATAAGTAAACGTAAAAGTACTCTTTTAATCCTCGCTCTTTGATCATTCCATTCCCCGCATCTAGTAGTTTCCCGTTCTCTTTTCTGCGCATGTCTGTCACGTAATGTCACGCTATATGCTAAGATGTAACGACACTACAACACCCTTCAACAAACGTCTTTTGCGTGACATAATATGTCACTCAAAAGTGATAATGGCATGTAAATTTGATCCCCAATGAAAAGTAGCAAACCAAATCCATCAGTTTACTTATCTAAAATTTAAACCATTTTAATGTTTCACTTCGCTATCCTCCAACCATTTTCAGTAAAGTTATCATTCCAATTTCAAAACAAGCCAATACGGTGATTTCTGAGAGAATATCATACGCTCACCTTGAAGACAATTAGATCGTTTTTCACTCCTAAAGTTTTATTTGGTATCACTTGTATTTCACCTTTCCCTAGCACTACTAAATCAACCAAGACTGCAGCAGCAGCGCCACCATTCGTCTCGATACCAAATTTCCTGCCACTGACATTTCCACTCTTAGGATCTTGCCACAACAGGCAGAACGCTTGGGAAAGAGTTAGTTTATGCTCACGAATTTCTTCTTTGTCAAAGTGATCCGAGTTTACGACTGCCAAGACGGCCTTGGCCATTTCTTTCGCTGTCTGGTCTAGTGCAATAGCTATAGATGCTGATGCTGCTGATCCTGAAGCGGCCATATTGACGGTACACTCGAATTCGGGGAGACTAAGTTAAGATGTTTTCAGAGTATCAGTGATTTAGGTTTCGGCTTGCCAGGTGGGCCATGAATTATGTTTAGTTTACTGATTGATTATGCATCATAGAACAGCTGTTCGCTGATTGGTTAAAAAAGATAATGATGTTTATAATGAACGAGATAAATTTATAACATGGTGACATAACGTCATGAACGAATACATAGCAGAACTTAGCATTATAAGGTAAAGATTTCGCGACTTCTTCTGTTTTATGTTCTTTCAGAAAAGCTTATAAACATAAAAGAGTTTATAAACGTTTTTTTTGACATGCTTTCCAAATGTCATGAACAAATACATCACTGAACTTAAAGGGGCACTTGGATGAAAATGGATGAAAATCGGAAATGCCTTGAAACTTGGTTAAACTTATCTATATGGCTCTAATAACATCCAAGCAACATACTTTCTTGACAGTCAAAATTTGCGGATAAAAATTATATGTATTTTTCAGCATCTAAATTGTGAGTAAATGACGTCATTTACTCAACCCTATTGTTCTTTTAGTTTTTAAACCAAATTTTCTCAACTGCGAGTGGCTCCCAGGCTAAAATGTTTGCTAATCTGGTTTTCATAATCATGATTGATTCTTAAATACTTGAACTATTCGGACTTTCAAAATATGGGGCGTTTTCATCCAAGTGCCCCTTTAACATAATGTAAATAGTTTCTCGACTTCTTCTTTTGTATATATATATATTTTTTTTTTTCAGAAAAGTATAAAAATATGAACGTTAAAAACGTTAAAATTAAATGCCGGCTTCAGTCAGTAACGGACTTGCTTTAATTTCAAGCCGTTGTTGGCGACTTGATTGGCGGAATGTGCACAAAAAAACACAACAACTTTGCATGAGTTTTGTTCGCAGATATGTCTTGGTTAATCGTCCTGCTACCATCGTCAGTCGTCAGTAATCTTAAATAGTGACGTACAAATGACGTCACTACAAAACTGAGGTGTCAAGAAGCCTGCAAAAATTGACTTTTCATTGAGTGTGAAAATAAAACACTTCAGTTTTGTAAGATTTCTCGATTCTGATTGCATGGCTAATATTTTTTCTCAGATCAGCTGGTTTCTGTAAGAAATTTGTAAGCAAGTAAAAACATGCATTTTGATTTTATTTAATTCTTTTAATAATAGTCCCCTTCACAATTCGTTGCGGCATCTTGAAAGGTAGCCATGCGCCTTTGCATCAAAGCGAGACCTACGGTGAGCTTGCAATGAGAGAACGAGAACTTTTTGAACACCTTGGACGGCAATTATTCACATGTTTCTACCATTAATCACAAGGTCACATCATGTCTCGCTTCGATACAAAGGCACGGCTACCTATCAAAATGGCACAGGGAACTGTGAAGGGGACTATACAGAATATTGTTGACAATAATAAGACCAATGAATAAATGACTTTGAATGCATTCTTTATTACTGGTTCCTGCCAGCAAACATAGATATGCATGGTAAAGTGTGGTCAAGGACCAATTCAGTTTAACTCGTGGATACGCGAAACATACAAACGAGGTATTCTTAATTATATTGGGGTGCATGTTACGTCACTAGCCGCCATGTTGGTTGACTATATACAAAGTATTCCTCATTAAAGTTCTCTTGTTAGATCAACCAACATAGCGACTGTTTCAATGTTATTTATATCTTAAGGAATTTTGAGACATTTGGTTGCACCCCAAGAATAGACCCCTTGCAGCACGTTGGAATTTAGCTCGATTTGGAGAACAAAACAATAGTTTCCAATTCTCAGAGATTGTGCAGCCTTGACGTCATGTGAAAGGGGTCTATTCTGAGGGGTCTTAATTTGTAAATGTACTGCAAATGTTATGATTGATATTTTGACATCGGGTCATTTTTTTAGATATTTACTCTCTTACTAGTATTTAGAAAAGCAATACACTTTTTTTCTTCAATTTTGAAATGCTAATAGTAATCAGTGAAAGAATTAATTTGTACAATATTGAAGATGAATGTGCATCACTGACTTGTTTATACAAGTTGTTTATGCTTGTTATAGCTATTTCTGTTAGCTTGTATCTACTATTAATTATTTTCCTTGTGTATTTAATTTTCTTTGCAACATGTGTAATTTTGGGCACTCTACAAATATGGCATTGTTATTGCCTTTACTGGATCATTTTTCAACAGATTTGCCTCGTGCATGTTTGCTGCTCAGCTTTCAAGTGATAATTTTGACCAATAAAAATGCTTAACTATCACGTGACAATTTTGACCAATCATAACGCTTAATTAGTCCTCCAAAGTTCTAAGATAGTTTCCTGCCCTGCTATCCAACATGGCGGCCATCAAGTGATAGTGCCAAGCCTCTACCATATATCTTATACTTTAAGTTGCATTCGCGCGCATCCAACCTTGCAGACGACTGAGGAATTAACTGAAAAAATACAACTTCTATACAATATTGTACAACAAGTATTGTACCTTTTTCAGGTTGAAGGCAGCTTTTTTATGCGAGAAATCTTCAAAGTTTTAAAAAGGTGCGGCGTGCTGTGTGTTGAAGTTAATAATCTGGGTATACGTCCCCTAAAACAGTCCCACAGTGCACTGCAATGTCAACTCGACCCAGTTTTTCCCTAAATATACCTATTTAGCTTGGGCGTAATCATGTTTTTTTTTTCCATTTCAGACCACGTGTCATTCTCTTAGGAACAAAATTCTTTATTTGAGTTTTCATATTCATTTGTCTTCTCATGCGCAACTGTTAACAAAGAAATGATCCTCTAGGGAATGACACGTGGTCTAAAATGGGAAAACATTACACCCAAAGTAAAAAGATCTATCGTTCGAATCGGTTTAAAGCTTAAGATACTGAAGATATAACATTAGATTTTCAGTCAACGTCACGTCACGTCACGTCACGTCACGTCACGTCACGTCACGTCACGTCGAGTGCTCGTAAGCGATATTTTGATCACGAACTTTTTGTCAACAGATCTATCTCCAGTAAATAAACAGTCCAATATCCTACATTATACAAAAAGTAAGTCAAAGGAAATATAATTCTCGCGTATTTATCTACAACATTAGATACTTCACTGTCTGTGAAATTTTCTTTGAAGCTCTCCATGTCTCTCTCTTTCTGTTTTCGAAGCCTCAATCCTTCGTCATTTAGTTCGTAACCCCTTGGGTTAGAAAGGACGTTGTCAGTCTCACTACCTCCATTGAATCGAGTTGTCTTGCGAAAGTCATGTCTTTCTTCGGCCTGGTGAAACAATTAATTGAAAACGTTTTCTTAGGCCATGCTACTAGTTGCCTTAGTACCAACAAGTAGAAACCCCCCCCCCCCCCCCCCCCCCAAGACTCAAACTCTGTCTTGAAGTGGTCTGCCTACAAGCGTTTAACTTTTAAACGTGGACCATAACCGCCCTCTTCCAGCATGCAAAGAAACAAGGCGACGTCCAAAAATCCAAGAAAACAGGTACAGAAAAAAAGCACTGCACGCATAAATCCAAGCATACCGCATCAGCTAAGAACCTAACGAATGCAGTAATTTATAGCCGACTATAAGGGTAGTTTCGAGAAAGTGAGCTGTCTTTGCTGCAGTCCAACCCCATGCACCCAAGCAGGCACCCAAGCTCTTTATGTTAATCCAATTTTCTTTGCTAAATTTAGAACTTTAAGTTTCAGTTTTTAGAAAAAAAGGAATTATCTAAACTGAAGACATATGCATTAATGAACTGTTACATAGTAACTGAACTTAATTATAAAAAAGACTTTTTACTTAAAGCTTACATTATCTTCTGATAAGTCCCCTTCGAGCTGAAAGAGCGTGCAGATAGAGATTAAAGAAGATTGTTAGTAAATAATTATCAGTATAAACGGTAAAAAAAGAGAAGATTTGATTTTAAAAAGTATCCCAGAAGATCTGCCCATAGACATATCCTTTATTTACAGATGTTACTTGTCAGTGAGCGTTATTATAGTGCACTAGTTTTTACATGCAATTTTTAGATGTTTAATTATAAAGGTGCAAAACCCATGCCAGCATGCAATGTACAGCTTAACATACAAGTGATTATACTTTTGGAATATTAGGCCCTTCCAGAATGCATGGTCACGAAACAGTGGTTTCCAAGATTGGACTTAATGATGAGGTGCATTAGATAGACCCATTTCAGTGGCTTCAAAGAAGCTCAACTTGGAGGACAAAACAAACGAATTTCGATATCCTGAGAATTGCAACCTAATGTTTTGTCCTCCAGAATTGAGTTGCATACCGGCGTGCTGCAAGGGTTCTATATAACTGATGAAAACCATAAAACCCAGCTTTTAGAGCTAGAACTGTTAGTTTTCAAGGTGCTCAAAGTGCGATTCAAATTACCAAAATTAGGTGAGTAACTGGAATTGTTACTTTAAATGCTCGATTCAGTGGTTACGTGACGTTAACTAGCTGTAATTAAACTAATTGTTTTCCAAGCATCTTTGTGTCTAGGTCTATCGATGCAATTACTACAGACAAAAAACAATGGCATTATATCGATACTAGTATTCTTTATCGGTAGAAACTTTCCATGCGCATGCGCATGCATATACACAGGTCAGCAGTCAGCGGTAGACTAGCTTATCATTGTGCATGTGCCTTTGACCTTTTTATATACTTAACTTTTATTAGTATATTTTCTAAGAATTCATCTCAATATACTAAATTTCATCAGGGTCATAAATAACCTTTCTCTGAAAGCTGTTTTAAATACCTCTTTAGCATGGTTTGTACTTCCATAGCTACTTGTCGTCGTCATTGGGTAGTCGGTTCCATTGACAGCATTTTCGCCCTTTACTCTTCGGAGAATCGTAGTTCCAGTCTTACTTATTTTCTTGGCTTGGAATTTAATGAAAGTAGAGCTAGGATACTCAATAAGAGCAGTGAACACGAACAAAAATGAAATCATAAGGAACCAATCAATTGCCTTTACGTAGCTGACTTTTGGCATTGACGACTGGATACCGAAGATCAACGTAGTGAGGGCGAGGACTGTTGTGATTCCGAGCGCAACCCGAGCGGGAGGCGAACTTCTTGGGATCCAGAACGAAACCCAGCTTAGAACAGTGATGAGAATTGTTGGTATGTAAGTCTGGACCACATAGTAAAACTTCTTGCGGCGAATGAGAAACGACAGTTCGAGAATTGTGAAACTACCTAAAACCGTCATCAGAGAAAACCATAATGTTAATTCAAAAACTTTTCTTGAACGAAGTACTTACTTCAATGAAATTAGACACTTGAAAAAGAAAAACAACAACGGCAACAACAACAAAACAAAAAAGTAAGCAAGCAAATAAACAAGCAAATAAGAATAAGACTGCTAAAGAATCAAGGATGGATACTTTTTCTATAATGATGATGTTCCTGATTGAGGGTTGAGAACAGTGCGCGAGAGTTGCTTGCAGAAAAGAATAGTGTATGGTATACCTGTGGTGTAGTTAGCCAATGACTGTTCTGCAGTATACTCGTCCAGTGCAAACTGGGACAGCGTAACTCCATCAGCTAGACCTATTGATTTCTTGTAAGGTTTGGAAGTCCAGGACAGAATCAGATCGTTCGTGTTCATGCCGTCTGTAAAATCATCATCACAGTATTAAAGTTGAATGTCATGGTATCGCTGCACATGCAACATCAACCGCTCATGAGTTGAACTTCACTATGAACCCCCTTCAGTGGCGTAAGAGCCTCTCAATATTGGGGCATGGAGAACAAAACAAAAGAAATTCAATCTCCGGAGAATTGGAAGCTATTGTTCTGTCCTCCAAATTAAGCTGCATTTCGACGTGCTGTAAGGGGTCTATGGTGCTATCTACAGATATTTCCTCGCAAGACAATAGTATTCTTCAATCAAAACGTATTTGATGTAACAATTGTGACAACATGCCTACACAGTACTGACATATCAATAAAGAGACTCACAGCTTTCAAAGACAATGCTGCATCGTTGCTTGTCCATGGGATAGTTATGAAGATCCATCATACATGAAGCCAAAACTGTCATCCTATCGAAACAAAGTATAAAATACGGCGTAAAATACCTTTCCAAGACTTTTTCGCACCTCTTCTTCACGTGCATATTTTCTCTGCATGAAGTTTTTCATCAAACTTTATTGAACATTGGAATTGACTTAGTTTTCCATTTACAGGGACCACAGAAACATTCCACTTAAAAGAATGCCTTGCCTGACTTAGACCAGCCTTGTTTCAAGGTTTGAAAAAATGAGGGTTTTAAAACCTGACTGATTGCACACGACTGACGTTTGGCAACAAGGTTTTATGAAGATGCCACACGTATATAGCAACCTTTTCTCTGTAGCAAGACAATAAATAAGAAAATTAAAAAGATCCAAAGGTCATAGCATCCTACATTCCAGGTGACTCTATATAAATTGCGGTCTTCTGACTTAGAGCATCACTTCATTATTGGGATCCTTCAATGGTTGACATACTACTAATGGATTATTTTAGCTATACTGAGGCACAGCGTACGCATGTTGGGGAAACAGGTATCCCAACGGTACCTCTGCAGTGTTGGCAAACGTTCAGCGCAGAGATCGTTTTTTAAGTACTTTGGACTCACCTCTGACTGTAGATAAGTGTGCCATCTGGGAATATTTTAAGTAGAAACTGTTTTGGTGGTGCAATGCTGGACTTTTCGTTGTTTATGTAAGTATCTGGCTTCCATATCTGGTTCATGATGTCACCACTAAGTGTCAGATTCCTGACTTTATACGCATTTCCAAATGCCAGGCGCGAGTCCTTCCAAGTTTGGCGTAGAAAGAAAGTAGATTCAAATTGCTATATTTTGTAGAGAAAACATGTAACGTTAGAAATCATATTTTAACATAACAAGGTAGTATAATGATATGTTATTACCATTTCTTTTTCGTCAAGCCCTCCAATAGATGTAAGGAAAAGACTCAAAGCGACTTCAACTGGATCTCCTTTAAAAATACACATATAAATGATCATTGAACAACATTTAATTTGTCAAAAGCAAGCAATCAGTTATTTGGTGAACGCAGAGGCATATATTCAGTGCCGGGCGGATCCAGAGAGATTTCAAGGGGGTGACTGGTACATAGCAAGGCATTACATAGTGTATTTTTTGATACTTTATTCTTATTATATTCAACTACGTATATACAAGGGGGGGTGACTAGTCACCCAATTCACCCTCTTGATCCGCCCTTGATATCAAACTGGTTGCACGATTGAGCTAAACGTTTTCTCTCATAAAGTAATTTCTAAAAAATAGATTTTGATAAGTCATATGGCGGTGGTGGTGGTGATGTTGTTGATAAGATGATGAAGTTAATTGGTCCTAGACCATGTAACATTAACGATTTGACCTAATTTTGGGGTGAATTATTAATGGCATTGGTCATCCATTTTATCTCCTCCAATTTCAAGAATAATATCGCATAATACAGAAATATTTATGTGGTTTGACCAGGGGCGTATCCAGGAGGGTGGATTGGGTGGCTAGCCACCCCCCTCTTTGCAGGGCTTAAAACAGGAAAATAGGTGCACGTACAGTGGAACCTCTATCTTAAAGACATTCAAGGGCTGAGGGAAAGTCCGTAATATACTAGAACCGTGTCCGAGATATCGAGTTATTTTTACAAATAATAAATGTATGATATGAATTTTGCATTGCCTGGACCTAAAGAGTTGTCCGCAACCCTAGACCTATCCTTTTGAATATTTTTTTAGAGTTAGCCACCCCCCTTTGTAAAATCCTGGATCCTCCCCTGTTGACGTGCTGCTTCCAATATCGATATCGATATCAACAATAAGTACTGCTGCATTGCACAGACATGAAGAAGAGATCAATAAAGTACCCTTTTATGAATTACCTTCGAAATTTGGTCGCAATCTTTTGTCGTAAAAATTAGGGTCCAAAACTTCTTTCAGAACATGCGATGCATTTGCGCCAGATCTGGAGAAAAATGGAAGGAAAAACTAGTCAAACTTAGTTCAATTCACTAGTAAGTCATAAAATAGGATGTCAATTTTCAAAATATCTATATGATTCTAATTGTTGGGATGAACATTATTTCTTATGCAGCATGTAACTTATACTAAACAAGCGTGTGGCCTACCACAAGCGAGTACCGGGGCTAGAATTCAACAACCGGCATCTTGATATATTTTTCTACTAAAACTGGCTGGTAGACATTTAGAATGCACCATTTCGCGCCAAGGCCACGACAACTGTGTCTTGGCAAAACGCAGGTCATCTATATACCACTTTAAATCTATTTCTACTACAGTAACGCCAGTCAATCAGAATACACCATTATAACAGAAACCAGTGTGTAATAAACTCCCGCACTGGACGTCAAAGCAGCTCAAAATGGAGGACAAAACAAAAGAATTCCAATGGACTACTTCGACGATACGACGGCCATCTTGGTAGTGGCCAAATACACAAAACGTTGTTACAGTAATAGCGTCGTTTAACATTAGCAATTCACCACAAGACAATTTGACAAGAGATGAATTAAGAATTGATGAAAATGAAAGAAAGACAAATAAACGAAAATCTCTATATTAACCGACATCTTTGTTTTGTTTTGCCCCCTGCATGGACGCCCCATAGTGCCTTACAATTCAAGATGTAAACGAAATGACTGATCACTACGTCGAAAAACGAAGTGCTTGTCACTTAACCAAACTACAAGGCCAGAGAAACCGGCAAGGATTTGTTTTTTCCGTCATTACATCTTACGTATACCAGCGGCATTTCTTAAACGGTCCTTTTCATTAATTCGGATTCAAGATGGCCGCCGTATCGTCGAAGTAGTTCATTCAATCTCCGTAGAATTGGAAGCCTATTGTTTTAAATTTGTTCTCCAAATTCAGCTGTATTCCGAAGTGCTGCAAACAATATATACCACAAGCGTGCAGACCACTATAATCGTACCGAGGCTAAACAGAGGCTAACAACCAGCTAACAACCATTATTCTGATCTACTTGGTGGTTACCGATCTTAAAGTAATGCCAGCCAATCAAAATGCATCATTATTTGTAATACGAGACAAAACAGTATTGTACAAAACAAGCGTGTAGCCTCCAACACAAACGTACCTTGGCTAAACAGAGGTCATAATGAGCGACCATCGTTTTGATCTATTCTAATATAGTGGATAACACCAGCCAAACAGAATGAACCACTCAACATAAAACATCAGCTCAGTTTGTAATACAAAATATACCAGCGTGAAGTCCGCCATAGCCTCAACAAAACGAGTGAACCATGCACCATCATTTTGATATCAGTCTCCACTGATTCATCTCATAGCAGTTTCAGCCAACCAGAATACACCATTTGTACTTGCTAGCTAGTTTGCTTATACTCTATAAAGTGTACATTTGCGTAATCACTATATTTCTCTTGTTTGCTCGTCAGTCAGTGTTATTAACTTATGTGTGTGGTATAAGTATCAGTCTGTGGTTTCTCACATCTACTTGAGCTTCTTCCAAACGATTATTTTGTTATATGCTCAATTTTGGTTTATTGTTTTCATTAAAAACTATGGCTGCCATTATATTGAGCCTCATTTAGCGCGGGAACAACGCATAGCAACTAAAATAAAACGTTATTTTCATTTCTAAAGACGTTTGTAGTTCACCGTGCAGGTTTACTAGTATAAACAGCAAAGCGCGTATCAAATTTATATCTATTAATACTACTACTACTTCAAAAAAGACTATATATACAACAGGAATAATAACAAATTCTTGGTTAGACCGCTGCGTGGAAAATAGAAATACAAAACAATACCTCTGATAAATATAATATAATTTCCTTTTAAACAAAACAAAAATTCATTTGATTTTTTTTTTCGCGAAAAAAATGTCAAGAAACAGTGTATTTGATTTAAGACTGAACATCATAGACTCTTAGCAAATAACACGATATATTTTGGATAAAGAACGATTGACTTCAAAACCTTCAGTGATAATCTTTTGATACTTTAAGGTTACCATGGTGATGTTTGATTTTACTCGGGATTTTTTCAATTAGCCCCTTAGCGTTGTTTAGATAAGCACAAGGAACTTTGTATTTCTTTTCCAATTTACGAGCAAACTTAAATATTTTCTAGCCCTAGAGAAGATTGAACTTTTATATTTTTTATTTATTTTTATTTTAATTAATCTTTTGTCCGTGAATTTTTTCGTCATTTACGTATTTTGTTGTACACTAAACTCTTCAAGAAATTTTTCATTCCAACCGGTTACGTACGGTACAGCCACAACATCTATACTGAATTAAAATTATTCTAAATTTGTTATTTTACAACACATCTATATATTTGAATATATATATATATATAAATTTGAAAGCCATTATTTGTCATTCATTTTCACAATAAACGAATTTAAATGCATTTATGTATGATAATAATTTAAATAAAAAATCGATACAAAAGTAAAAAATGCTTAATTTTTTTTACTGTGTTTTGGATGTTCCTTATCTATCTTTATTCATATTCTATGAAAATACATGATCATAAAAGTAATTTTATTATTTTCTAAAAGTTGAAAAAGAAAAATGAAAAAAAAACTAAATGTTTTGTTATTCTAATTAAATACTGTATAATCTAAAGCTCGTTGTTAAAACGTTTCTTTAATATATAATAGCCGGGAGATCTAGATTAATTATCCTCACAAATCTGCTGCTTTTGTACAACATTAGAGCTTAAAAACTCTACGACTACTGAATAATAAACCAAGACTATGATATGCTAAAATGAGAGAACTGAACTGAGATTTCCTTACCTTGTTGAAGCCAGTGAAAGAGAAGTACAAGTAAATAGAACGACCAATGTCCAGCATGTAAGCAATGGAGGCGCTGCCGTCATTTTTCGAATCTCAGACTTAGAAACTTGGGTAATTCGTGTTCTGAAAAGTCAAAAAGAAAGTTACTGAAAGAACAATTTAGAATTATTGTCTTATATAATCTTTTTTTTTAAATAGCCTTAGTAGCTTTACCTGAACTATTGGCTTCTAAATATAATTTATCCCAGATTTTGCTCTTATTATTATACTTCTGACTATCACACGGAAAATTTCAATCACAAACTTTCTAATTAATGCGATGTTTCCTCTTTCCAATAAAGGTCATTAGAGCTGAAGAAAATTTAATTCCAGTTGTTTTCCGCCATTATCGGGTATTTTCTTAAGATACAATAAGTGATTTTAAATTAATTGCATCGTTATCTCACACATCTCTTCAACTTGTGAGTGGGTGCTTTTGAACGTTGTTTTTGTTTTGTCATCATATTTTCCCTCTGCCTCTACTCCCTAGCTAACGTAAACGTGGTGAATTGACCAAGCTCTTGATCTTTCTCGAGGGTTTTCACATAAGACACGTTTGTGTGACACATCCATTGTATATATCCTGACCACTAGTTAGCTCTTCTAAAGCATCATGATTAATTTACATTAACATTTACGATAACATTTACCGCTCTGTGGTTGGATGTATCTTGCCCATCACGTCTCCAAAACATGCCTTCCGGCTAGTAGAATCACTGTCTTATAGCTGTTATAGTCGTACCGCCTGTTTTGATAGCTATTAAATAGGCTAATTATGAAACTTTCGTACAGTTTTAATTGCTCAATGTTTGGTAGGTTGACACCAAGCAGAAATTTCCATACAATTTACTTCCAACATCGTTGGACAGTGTGTCACTTTTCTATGACACTACGGTACTAGAAAAAACCATTTAAGTGATGCTTTTTGAGTATTAAAACGACACACCTGACTATACATACATCTATTTAGAAAAAGCAAAACTGTAATATATGACATATATGATGGAAAAAAATAAACAATGTCAAATTCAAGTAATCATGAAAATTGCGAGTAATTGCCGAAAAGATCCTCTTGGGAAATTGTCAAAACAACGTCGTTTCGTATTTATAGTGACTAGTTTGATTATAAAACCAACACTGAGTATAATTAACTGATAAAATAAATTCGAAATAAACTGCAATTTAAAAAAAGTAAAAAGACTGTTGTAGGATAATATATTGTAAGAGGCTAGGGTGAAAAAGATGTTTGAATCAGTTAAAGGATATATGAGGGATAAAGTATAGCAGGCCTTTGAGCGACTTATAATAATAAACAGCAGGTCATGATCATACAACTAACCCAAACAACCCAGAAAACACAACAACAACAACAACAGCAGAGGAACAAAACAACACCTACAACAATGAAACAATATGTACTGAACTGAACTGATCAAAATCATGATGCTGCAAGTACAATGATTCATGCTGGTTTTTTTTTTTTTTTTGTTTTTTTGTTTTTTGTTTTTTGTTTTCGTGTCTTTAATAGTCTATCAATTCTGTGTTCCGGTAAAAAATACTTGTCTAATATTTAAAAAAGGCAGTTAAAACACCGTTAAATCCATTGTAGGCAGAAAAGGTTAGGGAAAAAGGAAAACGTGTAAGTTTTTAAAGTTGACTCAGGAAGCTACGAACTGCAAGCTACAACGGCAAAAAAACAAACAAATAAAATAGTCCCTTGTGGAAATTATGCATTTTTTCGATGATTCTCTTCAGTCTAATTTGAATTTTAAATATGCTTGATTGTTATTCTTATCTCAGTTTCAAGCCCCACCAGCAGGGGTTGACTATCCAACCAATACCCCCTCCCCCCTCATAAGCCATCCGGCACTATCTTCATGATGTACCTGAGCACCTGAAGGAGCTCAAGAGCTTCTTATACGCAAAGACATATCGCCTCTTGAGAGAGAGAAAAAAAAAGACGTTCTGACATAAGATTTAATGGTTTTAGCAGACAAGGTGCGAGTACAGGTTCCTTATCTCTCTGAATAGAGCCATGCAGCTCGCCTGAATCACCCTAAGACGACTACGTCATCGGTGTGCTTTCTTTATCAACATATCTCAGTATCGTGCCTAAAGTCCAAACTTTCAGTTTATCAATTTTTGATACAATCGAATATTTCAATTTATTAGATTCTAAAGAACGATCGATTTTTCAATCCTAATAAAAACATCCTTAATTGTCTAAGAATTAGCCTGACAAACACAAAGTATAAAGTCGAACTTCGTCCATCAAATGCCGAAAAATTCTTATTATAATTGAAGTTTGACAAGATTAGCTTAAAGGTCTTCTGCCTTGTGTGGCTTAATAAAGCTAAATATCGTCGCCTGCTATGGAAGAAAATATGGGCCACAAGGCACAAATAAAAAATTATAATAAAGATTATGATAAAATCGATTCGAATTCAAGTTCAAAGCAATTCGAAAAAGGAATCAGACTTTGGCTTCTTTCCCCTTTTCCAAAATAAAGCTATTCAAAGCATTGCAATACACTGCGAATACGTGGTCTAATTTTGCCTTCATTGATGATATAAATGGTCTTGAGGAGTCTTCTTGCGACAAAATAATAGCATGAATTATATGGTACTTTTAACCACTTTACTGAACCGTTTTCTATCGATCCTACTTTCTTCATGCGTATCATACAACACAATAGCTGCAATCATGAAGCTCTCTGGGTCTGTGCGAGCATTCTTCACTTCTATCTTCGTATTATTCGTCCTTAATCCCTCCCAAGAAAGTTATTCCTCCTTTCGATTTCTCTCATGCGATGACATTTAGCATATATATCGAATTTTTTCCTATAAAGGATATTATCCAGTAAAAACTATACTTTACCTTGCTATCCTACATCTCTTCATACGATTTGTCATGTTTTGTGCTCAGCACTAATGCATGAATAATACTAACACAATGGCATTGCATTGTGATGTATATTCCTATATACAAAAGCTAATTTCTTATCAATGAATAAACGCGAAATTTATTGGCAATTAATATTTAATAACTAACCATTTACAATAAGTATTTTTCTAGCAATTGAAAGTTATCCAACAGTATAATTGCGAGGATTAAGAAAGGTATACTAATTGTCACTGTTTTTATATAACCTTAAAGGATCTTGCCCTCAAATATTCGAATATTTCTAAATTAATATTTGAGATAATGAATGCTTTTTAATCCTTTCGCAAAACAAAATTGAATGTCAATGATTCATTATATGGCGTCATTTGTTATCAAAGCCTTCGTATTTTACCAATTCCCAATATTATGACGCCACACTCCCACAAGATGCCAAAAATATTCCCTATTATATAAGACTTAAATACATAATGTTATTTAACTTGTGTTGAGACCAGAAACCAAATTCTTCTGGTTGATTCTTGGATATTTAATATTAATATTCATTTATCTATTATCCGTTGTTTAGTCTCATATTAGTTTTATAGTACTGGAAAATGCGTGCCATACGAGCAACTGTAGAAGACAGTAGAGAATAGATGCATAGCTGTGACCGAATGAAAACCATACGGTGGAGCAGGAAGAAAGCTGGGATTTCTTAAACTTCAACATTTTCTTGGATATGTTTGAGGAAAAGGAAAATGCTTCTACCATGGCCAGAAGTACCCAAATGAATGGAGCTCGGCCTCCATAATGGCTTTCTTCTCTTCTCTTCTCTTCTCTTCTCTTCTCTTCTCTTCTCTTCTCTTCTCTTCTCTTCTCTTCTTTTTGACACCTCTAATTAATCCTGTCTGCATTTCTTTTCTAATTTCAGCTCTTCGTAATGAACAAAGACAAATGTGCTAATCAAAGCTCATTGGAAATGCTTTGCTGCTCAGTACGCCATTAAGGATAATCATTACATAAATGCGCTGCATTACACAACTCTACCGCCGTTTGATTCGGCTCTGGTCGGTGGCAGGATCGAATGTAGGTGTAAAGACGGATCACATGTAATTTTCTCAAACATTTGGGCGCAAAGAGATATTCATCGTTCGTCAAGCCGTGGGAGGGATGACCTTGCAAGTGCTTCGCGTACCGGGAGTCAGGGTACATAATTCTAAAAGCTCTTCTTTTGAGTTTCTCAATTTTTTCTTTCATATTTTAGCATTTTAGTTAAGTACATTGACACCTCCTTAATCCTACTGTTATTTGTCTTGGCACAGCAACAGAATTAAGCTGTGTTCACTTAGTATATATAAGTGCATGATTGTTGATCATTATAGTATACCTTCGATATAAAAAAATCAGATGACGTCAACCAAGATTCATTTAAAATATGAAATTACTATCCTGTAAGGTAATGTTTTCAATTAATGAATGATTTTTGTTACCAAAATATATGTTGTAGTATAGTTTTGGTGAGTTCACTTGAGAGTCACTGGTAGTAAATCACACAAGAAAACAGGACAATACCTTGGTTGACGTCATCTCCTTTGCATTTTTAAATTTTAAACCTTCATATCTCTGAAATGAGAAGTCCATATCCTGTAAAACTGTGCCATCGTATTGTACCCTACATGTAGAAGTGATTTTCAAACTAAACCGTCAGGGTTGATAGGATTATTATTGATACCCTGCATGTGCCTACGAACCCGTTGCCCTCGATGCATAACGAACGATGCATAATGAAAAACAAGGCCGCAAAGATACAAATAAACAAACAAACAAACAAGAGAGAGAGAGAGAGAGAGAGAGAGAGAGAGAGAGAGAGAGAGAGAGAGAGAGAGAGAGAGAGAGAGAACAAAACAAAGCAAAACACTGAAAACAAAATAATCAAAAGCAAAGCCTGAAAACAAGAAGAAAAATAAAAACACGGTAGGCTTTTTTCTCTAAGGGGCACACAGCAGCCCTTATGAGCTTCCCAACAGAGACTTCGTCATTTTAAATTTCGTTAATACGAATTTTGCGTGAGTTCTTCCTCAACCTAAATAACGACTAGGACCGAAGCTGAGCTTGTTGTCATTGAATGGGTAATTAGTGGCAATGACTTGTGACAAAGGTAATATAATGACTGCTCTTTATTTGGCAACTTTAGTAATCCTACCAAGATTCATTATGTCAGGTGTTCTATCGGCCGAGAATTAAAACACAAGTTGAAAATTGACAAATTTACCGAAGTTTGATTGTCAGTGAGCCAATCTGAGATTCTGCAGTTCTGAATTTTGATTGGCTACAACAGACGCATCGTAAGTAAACACACACAAAAAAAGTCAAAGATGCATTCTTTTGACTAGTACTGTCATTGGCTCTGGGTCCATGTGGATATATCGTACTGAAAAACATTACACTTCATGAGATCTATGTAGATAAGTCAAATAACCCCACGAACTTATTAATTATTAATGAAACGTGTGTATGTAGATGTCTAGTATCTATGCAACGTCATGTGTTCCCATGGCAACTATTTTCCCTAATGACAAAGTCCGCTATATACCCAGTTCATAATCTAGAATGTTTCAGGATCGCTTGGATAGGCCCAGGGCGGCCTTAGTAGTTATGTAATACTAGCGACAGCAACGCGGAAACAAGAATGAATTAAATTTTAAATAAGTTTCATATCAAAAAAACAAAAAAACGTGAGGACTTCAAAAAAAACTATCTTCTGAATTAATGCAGAATCGTCGAATACCTGAGAGAGAGAGAGAGAGAGAGAGAGAGAGAGAGAGAGAGAGAGAGAGAGAGAGAGAGAGAGAGAGAGAGAGAGAGAGAGAGAGAGAGGCAGGCTTGACCAAAAACATGTCTTATAGCTCTTTCTAAAAACAATAACCAGAATCATTTTCTTTGCCTTCAAATATTAATTCAGATGTATGCGTTATATTATCCTTTAAATCCTGCTTTCAACGAACCGAATCTTTCTGAATATTCAGTGAATTCGAACCGCCATGAACATTGCTCACAATACTAAAATGTCGGTAGATTTTTCGGTTACGGTATCTCGCTCGCGACTGCTCTGTGCCAATGATTGCTATTCTATTCCTTTCATTCGTTTACCCTGCTTTTCGCTAGACCGTAAAATGCTTGATTCAATTTTATCATACCTGTTACCTTATACACTCAACTGAAATCTTCCACTTAACTTTATGAAATAAATCTTTGAATTAAAAGTAAGTCTTTTGTGAAGATTTTGAGGAAATCAAGAAAGCTATTTTACATCTTTAAGGTTTAAACACTGTAAAACCACAAAGAAATACTTATATTTTTAAAATTTAAACGACTTACCTTGAGAAATTTGCGTTGAAATTACCTTGAAAAGTTAACCGGCTATATTATGAGGATGGCGGCTGTTTTTCTGGTGAAGTTCGTTTGCTTCCAGCCTTGACTCACACTAACACTTTTAATGTCTTGTAAAGTAATTTTTTATTCTTCTGGCCCACCTACTAAGCGCCAGCTTTTTTTCTATTATGATGATTCTGCACGTCCTTGTTGATGATGGGTCAGTGTGTTGGCATGCGTCATCGCATGTGTTCACAGTCGACTATTTGTTTTGACTGCTTGACTTACTATTTGTTATCAACTACTGTTCAAACTATTTTTTTATTTGGAGTCTGGTGTGTGAAGCCCACTCTTTCAAAGCCTTCGGGTTTCAATAGGGCGCCAAAAAAGCGCGTCAAAATAAGTTTTAAGTTTGCAAACCCAGTAAGCAGTCATTATCACCTTTATCCGAGTTTTACCCACACTGCCTCCGTTAGTATTCTCTTCTCTCCTTTTCACTCTCTCAAAATCCTTCCTCGCTTTTTTCAATTCTAAAATCTCTGAGTTTAATCATAAGGTTTCCGGTCGAAAACATAACCAATTCTGCATAAATTTTCCGTACAGTACTCGTTATTGTAATTATTCTTTGGATCCATGTCATTAATATTTCAGATTGACAAACTCTCAATGGCGTCGCTCATGTTCAAGGCAAGTTTCGATAGAAGCTAACTTAACTAGTACCACGTTTCTATATAGTCAGTATAGATCTCTTGTTCTAAGTCCCTATATACGTGGGGATGAAAGTATGATAAACTGAATCAAAATCAGTATTCATTTTTTATAATTTTATAATTTTATAATTAAAAGCTTACTTGCTTGAGCAATATTTAACTTTCCAAGGTAGGAGAAAATAAAGAAATTCTTAATAAGTTTTAGGAACTCATTGTTTTTAACTCAGTGCGAATCCAAAGTCGGTTTGTTTTAGCTGTTTTGTAACCTTTGAATGAATAGTCAAGCTGTGCCCAAAGCCATATTATTCCGTGAAATCCTTTATCATGAACGCTTGCTTTAGTTATTATTGTCAGTCCAGGGGGGAAGAACTGAAGGAAGAAGAAGAAAGAAGAGAAGAAAGAAGAGAAGAGAAGAGAAGAGAAGAGAATAGAAGAGAAGAGAAGAGAATAGAAGAGAAGAGAAGAGAAGAGAAGAGAAGAGAAGAGAAGAGAAGAGAAGAGAAGAGAAGAGAAGAGAAGAGAAGAGAAGAGAAGAGAAGAGAAGAGAAGAGAAGAGAAGAAAAAGAAAGAAAGAAGGAAAGAAAGAAAAGCTGTGGGAGCTCTATCCATCTGGATGCAGCTGGCCATGGTAGAAGCATTTTCAACTTTCCTCAAAAATAGTTTAAAATATTTTATCATGACTTCAGCTTCCTTACATGGGCAAAAATAATAGAAATTTAAGCTAAATTCTATTTCGTTTGGGATATTTAAGGTAACATTTACCTGTTCTCACTTGTTCTGTTCTCACAGACGTTGTCCGATAATATCACAATCTTTCGGGTCTAGTCCCGTTTGTCATAGGCCATCAAAATGTATGTTGTAAAATCGATCTTTTTTGTTACGTTTAAAGAACCTAATCAACTACAATGCACTGCGCGCCGAAATTAACTGATGCAATCCGCCATTTTCTCTGCCAGGCAAAATGGCGGTTTTGTAGGTGAAGTTTGAGAATCCATTTCCATCGGTCTTGTTATTCAAGCTAGAAGTTTTAAAACCATATCGATATAATGATGAGTAGTTATTTTATGCTTTTCGTGAGATTTGATATATATTTTGGCAACGAATCTAAGTTCATTTTCGAATGTAAACAATGATATAGGTCCGTAGTGCATTCAGTATATGACCGGGGGGGGGGGGGGGGTACTACCACCCCAACTTGGGTGGGGGTGTACCGCCAGGTCCTCAAAACCCTGACCCTATCCCAGACCTAGAATTTTGATTTCATATACCCTACCCCAGACTAAACCTAAATTTTTTTGACATGCAAAAAACGATTATTCAATAGATTTCAATAACTATTTGGCAATTGTTTAATTGAATTTAAATCGTTATTTTTTGTGCCGGCAGAAAATCTAGCCTACCAGGCTAAAACAACTAAAACATAACCCTATCCCAGAAAAAATGTCAAAAAGATACCCTATCCCAGACAAAAACCTTACCCTTCCCCAGACAAATTGTAAAAAAATGATACCCTACCCCAGACCTAAAAGCCAAAAAACCATACCCTATCGGGCGGCACATACCCGTATAGCAAATATAGGGGAGTACCCCCCCCGGGGTATATGACTAGGATTCTGTAAAAATAAAGCTGCCTTTTGAAGGTAAGGCTTTTTAAGGTCAACTTTTATCATATTTACTTCCTTATTCTAGATCTCTCCTTCGGACGTTGGCAACTTGCCATCCCACTGATATCTGATGTGTATATTTTAATTTTCGGTTGTCTTGGCAATCAAACTTTAATAAAGTACTAACTTAAAAGCTTAATTTGAAAAAACTGGGCCCTCAAATAAATCAGCACTGTCGTTACAAATCCTGATTTCTCCTCCAACAGTCACATCACAGTGCAAATTATTATTTCCTAGTGGCGGTGTGAAATTCATAATACGCAAAGCCGCCCACTTTTTAAAAATTAATACATCAAACTGCGCATGCGCTGAAGGATAGCCGGTGAGCTCTAATTAATTTTAAGAGTTTGGTTAATTTGTAAAATATTCATGAATCAGTCTGAGTTTTAATTTGAACTTTCGGAATAGGAAATTAGTTTCTAACCACACTGATATTATGAAACGAGTTTGCTAGTAATTTCTGTATATATTGTGGTGTCTGAACTCTTTACTTTGTCGATTATAACCCAACTTTGAGTCACCTCTGATCTACTTTAATTGAATCTGGTGAATACCAATTTGCTGATCAGGTATTCTTAGAGAACTTTTTATTCATTTTTGAAATGAGTGGGAAACGAACTGAATGTCGAATCATTTAAACTAGTCACGATCAAAGTCCAATTTTAATAGTGAAGAGTTATAACTGCATGTGAATGTCTCGACTAAACAGACATAATCATCTCAACTCTATGCGCCATCAATGGCTAGTACCATAAGTTCTTTGTATATTAGCAATGTCATTAAAAGTGATTAAAAGAAAGAAAGAAAGAAAGAAAGAAAGAAAGAAAGAAAGAAAGAAAGAAAGAAAGAAAGAAAGAAAGAAAGAAAGAAAGAAAGAAAGAAAGAAAGAAAGAAAGAAAGAAAGAAAGAAAGAAAGAAAGAAAGAAAGAAAGAAAGAAAGAAATGAAAGAAAGAAAGGAAAGAAAGAAAGGAAAGAAAGAAAGGAAAGAAAGAAAGGAAAGAAAGAAAGAAAGAAAAAAACTGAAGAAGAAGAAGAAGAAGAAGAAGAAGAAGAAGAAAAAAGAAGAAGAAAATTAAACGATAGCTATCTCGGTACTGTCATGGTCGACCTATAATGAGGGTCCTGAAGGGGTAAAATGAGAGCTGAGATTCGCCTTTTTTTGGGCTGGGAAAATGGGATTTCCTGCTCTGGAACTGGGTTTTAGCCATTACTGGGATTGGGATTTTGCAAAATCTGTATATAGATCGGACTGAGATTTTGCATGACTTCACTTGGATTTTGCAAATGTTTGTGCGGTTAACAATCGAGTCTTTAAAGCAGGCTACTAGGATCAGCTAAAAAAGAAAAGTGATAGTATCAGTCATGACTAGAAGATGCACATTTTTGCATCGAGCAATCCAAGTATACTGTTATAAATAAATTAGATTTAATTTAGTTTCAGCCGGAACCAGAGGACAATTTGTCAGTGCCAGTCCGTTCACATGTGTTCATAACCAATTTCATCTTACACATGCACTGTAATATAGTTTATTAGCACTAGTGGCCACTAGTTTCTTCATCAAGAGGGCATGGCCATTTTTGCTTCGAACAATCCAAGTATAGGTTATAAATTAGTTTTCGGAACCGGAGAACGATTTGTCAGTGCCAGCATATATCAGCAATCGTTTAACTATGGTGCCAGTCCATTCACATGCGTTCATAACCAATTTCATCTTACGCACTGTAATATGGTTTATTAGTTTCTTCCTCAAGAGGGCATGCTCATTTTTGCTTCGAACTATCCAAGTATAGGTTATAAATTAGTTTTCGGAACCGGAGAACGATTTGTCAGTGCCAGTCCGTTCACATGCGTTCATAACCAATTTCATCTTACGCACGGTAATATGGTTTATTAGTTTCTTCATCAAGAGGGCATAATGACCCAAAACTCATTTTAGAATAAATAATAGGGATGTTTACTTTTTTCAATATTTGAATGTGACAATAATCTGCACCAGAAAAATAACCGCCCCCGGGCTGGCGCCTTAGCGGAGCCCAATCAAAGGATTTAACACTGATGTCAAGACCAATTGAGCAGAGTATGGATTTATGGCGGATTAAAACTAATAAGAAAAACCTTGGCTTTCAAAATGTAATGAAATGCTAATATTTTCTGTGGGGGGGGGGGGGGGGGGGGGCAATCTACAAAACTGTTTCCATGTAGCCGGCCAAAATCAAGATGTCGATCTCTTTCCGGGCATTTGTAAGCCTTTATGGCAAAAATATTATAGCTTTCATTTTCAATTTTTTTCATTCCAGGTCCTTTGCATTCCATTTTTTTTCTAGAGAAAATCTCAATTCCAAATTTAATAAACCGTGGTACCACTTCAGTTCGACACACTCAGGATTTAATATATTCCACAATAAAAAATCGATCACGTTCTTAATGCACCGGGATAGATAATGAAAACGTTGATTAAGGATATTCTCTTTCCATTGAAGTACAGGCAGCCAAAGCAATGGTTTTGTAAGCTTACATATCAGAAGTCCATAACACTGGTCAAAATTAAAATATATTTGTAATAAAGTTGGATCAACCTTTGTCTGTAGTTGTTTTTGATAGTATGTAGTTCCTTTCTAGCTGGTTTTAAGTTCAAAGTTATTTTTTCTTTCCTCCTTCTCCCCTCCCCTCCCCCGCCAGTGATAATGTTATGTCTACAGATTAGGCTTTTCCTAGCGATGGTCACCCTGTGGTATATTGATAATCCCTGGTGCCGAGTGTTGGTTCAGCACGTGGAGAAACATGGCGGACGAAGGTGAGCTGAGTTTACTGCAGAAAAATGACCAATTTATTCCTCTTCTTGGCTTATTATAGCAATATTTCTGTTGTTTCGTAGAAGTAAAGGCCCGTAAGAAGCACAAGAAAGATAAAACTAAGACAGACGATAGTGACAACGGTATGTTTATGAGAATGTTACGAGGGCGCCATGGTGTTTGTGTTGTGCTTTTATCGAAAACTTTGATGGTTTCTGATGCAAACATTTCCATCACTAACCATTACTAACTGTCCTTACTCTCAAAATACACGATAACTAGTAATAATGATTGTATTTTTAGCGTTAATGCCGTGTTGTAGTGCCTTTTTCTTCACTATTATTATTGTAATACAGTTGAAAAAGTAGTCGCGTTGAACAAGCTATAAGCTACCACGTGCCTGTATATCTACAATCAAAACACTCCTCCTAAGAATTATATAAAGATCTTTGCATTTATTTTCTTTTGCTGACTTTTTAATTACGAATCGGACATATATCGGTAAATATATAGTTTTTTTTTTGTAAGTTTCTTTCCTGGCCTGGCCGTTCAAATCCAGTTTACAAGATAAGACTCAGAATTATCCAAAGTACATTACAAATAGATTTCTAGTGTTAAAGTGTTTGAAGCCAAATGCACACTCCTGAAAGCAAAAACCATATCAAATGCCCTTGGTAGAGCATTTTGTTTTGATGTGGGATGGAGTGGGTAGGTAAATTATTGTATTTTTTTATGCTGATTGGTATACAGCAGCACTAAGAGGAGTATCTTGCAAGTGGGAAATTTACAGTACTGAATGACAGCATGTACATGGTATGACATACTGTATCGCTAAGGTTTATTACAGACCGAAAAAGGTCTTTACATGGTTCCTGTGTAAAATAGAGAACTGTACTATGTACTACACTAGTTAGTGGTCTACTCATGGACTGCCAGGAGACTAGACACTCAAATATAGTTATTATTAAATATGTTATTACTATTATACTACACTGTAATGCATTTGTCATTTCTCACTTAAAAATGCAAAATTCCACAAAGTGACCCATCATATAATTTAAATATATTTGGGACAAAGACCTCTTATTTAGCTTACTGTCTTAATTCTACTCTAACTGCAGCCACTCAGAGTCTATTGTCCAATCAGATTACGAATTAACAATAGAATATGAGTTCATACTTCTATGCACAGGTATTACCAAATAAGGCATATTAAAGTTCATGGTCTGATTAGTTGACAAACTCTGGGTAACTGCGGTTAGAGTAGAAGCACAGTAACTATAACTACACATCAATGATGACCAGTTCTCATTTGATGTTGAAAATGTAGGAACTCCAAAGAAATCCAAAAAGAGGAAGAGTGAGGGTGATGCAGGTCTCCCAGAGGTTAGTGGGAATATTGACTTCTAACTCACTCTCACATGCTGTTGAAAACTTAGTGAGAAACAACCTTGCCAATTTGTAGACAGAATAATATAATAATGCACTGAGATATGAAATTTATCTTTGAATGTTTTATTTAAGCATTGATATCTCAAATCCAGAACTTTGCAAGGTGTCCTAAATGAAAAAAGTGACATTGATAAATCTCATCTGACTTTTTTTGTACTCGTAAGCATTTAGTTGGGGGTGTCTGTTGTAATATTTGACACTGTCTGGATCTGTCCCTGACAGTGGTATTAAAGTAGGAGATAAATGATAACCTTTCTTATTGAAAGGTGTTCACTTCTATTTGGTATAGTTGTACCTTTAACATACATGTACCTTACTGTATATTAAATATGTTGCCTTTTTTCTAAGGAATTCATTTTTTTTTTTTGTTATTATTTGTAAAAAAATACTTTGTTTATTTTTATGCCAAGGGTGAACTGGCTAATGGAGATTATCACCTGAAACCATCTTCCACTACTCCTGCACTGGACACATCAAAGTGGCCTCTGCTACTCAAGGTACTTTATATATAAAAGGCATGTTCTTTCCTCCCTCCCCCATGATATCCCAAAATCTATCACTCTCTCTCCCTCCCTCCCTCCCTCCCTCCCTCCCTCCCTCCTTTCGTACATCCCTTGCTTGTTCGCCTTTTTACTTTAATTTTGACTTTAAAGTAATGGTCATTTATTATGATTCAACTCTTGTACAGAATTACGACAAGCTGAATGTTCGTACTGGTCATTTCACACCTTTACCGAATGGCTGTTCACCGCTCCAAAGAGAACTGAAGGATTATATTTCGTAAGTATTTTGACCAGTTTATGAACTCATTAACATTATTGATTTGGTTATAACATTACACAGCTAGCATATTATATATTTATTTTCTAGTCTTAATTTGTATGCTGTAATATTATTTTTCATAGGAGTGGTTTTATTAATCTAGATAAACCAGCAAACCCTTCTTCACATGAGGTAAGTACATTTTGGGAGATAAGACTATTAGGGTTTCTCTCTAGTAATTCTGGCTTCCCTCATCCATAAAAAAACATTACAAGTGATTTGATAGTTGTTAGCATTCAGGGCTTAAGATAACGACTGGTCAACGGTGAATGTCCGGCCAAGTTTGGAACTTGACTTTTGAACGGACATGTTGACTGGTCATATTTGAAAAGATAAAATAAAATATCATATGCTGGACATCTTGGCTGGCATATGACTGGCTGTTATTTTGAGCCCTAAGCATAAGTGATCAATTTTTCTTTATGACAAATCCATTTCAGGTAGTTGCATGGTTGAAAAGAATTCTGCGTGTAGAGAAAACAGGACACAGTGGAACCCTTGATCCTAAAGTCACAGGCTGTTTGATTGTCTGTATAGACAGAGCTACAAGACTTGTCAAGTCACAACAAGGAGCAGGTACTTAACTAAGATTGTTTACTGAATAACTGCCATCTCTCCCTTATCATCACCTACCGGTAGTTAGCTCAGTGGGTAAAAGCATCAGTTGCGTGGGAGGTTGTGGTTTGAGTCCCGGCTGGACCAACACTCGGGGTCTTAAAATAACTGAGGAAAAAGTGCTGCCTTTGTGATTACATCTGCAAATGGTTAGACTTTCAAGTGGCTCAAATGACCATGTGCCTTAATGGCAGTTCCGTCCCTAATCAACTAGAGGACCACAAGTTTATCAGTTGAATTGCTGTCAAGTGTTAGCCTCTATGAACAAAGTTGATTTATTATTTTTTTTTTTAACTTGCATGTACACATTCATGATAATATTTGTTTTCTAAATTTCTTCTAAAAATTTGTTAATTCAAAAGTCTTTACATGTATTTAGTGACAGAGTCTTATGTTACAGTGTTTACAAAATGATATACAGTACATTTGTAGATAAGGTGCTGTTATCTAAAACCACAGATATCATAAGATTTCCAATCATCTACATGTGCATGTACTAATGTTGTTATTTATCTTGACTAGGAAAGGAATATGTCTGTGTGGTAAGACTTCATAATGCAATAGAGGGCCAGGAGGAATTAGCTAGGGTAAGGATGGTGGCTTTTTTATTGATTACAGTTTTATCTTGAATGCAGCTTTAGTCAGGAGTCTGATAACTCTAGTGCATTAAGCACTACTGTTCTTTGTTAAAAATTTGCATCTGCAAACTTTTTTGCATTATCCACAGTCCCACAGTGTAGTTCTTCATATCTGTCCATATCTAAACAGCATGTGGTCCAATTGGATGACCATGTTTTATGTATTTATCAGCATATTTTTATTATACATGTACCTGGTACATTTTCTGTTGTGAAACAAACTGGTTTGCACTTTTGATGGAGAAACCACAAAGAAATACACATTTAACTGATAAATGCTCTTGTCTATTTTTTTACAGACTCTAGAGACCTTAACCGGAGCCCTCTTCCAAAGACCACCCCTGATATCTGCTGTTAAAAGACAACTGAGGATCAGAACCATTTATGAGAGCAAGCTTCTTCAGTTTGACAAAGAGAGACATTTAGGTACGATAAACTTTCATCACTTCAGAATAGGTCCTTGGGTGTATTGTTTCATAATTCCTGTTTCAGACCAAATGTTATTCCCTTGAGAATAAGAAAATAAGAATCTTTGCATGAGTTGTATCTATATTCATGTGTATTCACACTGCTGTGAATAGGTGCTGATCTAGGGGATGTCCAATGGTGCAAGGACACCCCCCCCCCAAATAAATCTAGGTACAAGTTAAGTAAGTCAGATCTTGATTGTTAATATTTGTTTCCATTTTGGACAGCCCCTTGAAAATTTCTGGGTCCACTCCTGAAAGAAATGATACTTTAGTGAATGACATGTGGTCTCTAATGGGAAAACTGTACACTCAAACTAAAATAGTCCAATAATTTTTGAAATTTCTAAGTGCTAAGTCTGAACACTCTGGATATTGCACCAACTCAGTATGGTATTGTAACACAGTTGGTTGGTACAAAGCCTGAAGAGCTAGAGGTCCATGATTTGATACTCAGGATCTCCATTTCTGTTTTGATTCTCTCTAATCCATGTAGCTTCAGGTTTTAATAATCTTAGAACAAAGCACTGATGGAGAGAGGGGGTAAAGTGCGCACCCTCAGCTTCTATTGATAGCAGTTGAATTTCAACTGAAGGAACTACATGTACCAATGTTAACCTACAGATGTTACCTTTTATCATGATTTCAGGTGTGTTCTGGGTTAGCTGTGAAGCTGGTACCTACATTAGGACTCTCTGTGTTCATATTGGCTTTCTTCTGGGTATTGGAGCTCACATGCAAGAATTGAGAAGAGTCAGATCTGGCATTCAGTCTGAAAATGTAAGCAATTTGTTTCAATTGACTTGTTGATACAGTAACTTGTAGTCAATGAAACCTAGATCAGAACAACTTATGGGAAGCATGGTGTCTAGTCATGTGCTGGATTCAGTCTTCAAGTGTTTTTCTGGTTTCTAACTACATGTATTTCTCTACAAATTCTGCTCCATATTGCAGAACTAAGAAAACTGGTTGGACTCTGCAAAAATGTCCAGCCAAAGTTGGCAGTTGTCCAGCAAAACACCTCTTAGGGGCCAGTCCTCTTGACTGGTCACATGTTGATCAGTCCATTGTGGCTGGTCATCATATCCAGCCATTGAGCAGGCCTAATTTTTAGCCCTTTACATGTAATATTTGTGGTCATGCCCTCCGGAGGTGGATAGTGTATTGACATATAGACATGTATATGTAGGATAAATTACCTTATATCTTAAATTGTTACACTTATTTTTCCTCCTCAGGAGAAGATGTACACTATGCATGATGTCCTTGATGCACAGTATCTCTATGATAACTCAAGAGATGGTAAGTTTTATGACAGTTATCAGTGTAGATTGGAATTAAAACCAAAAAATGCCCTAGATTCCTGATGCATTATCATTTCCATTTTTAGAGACATACTTGCGCAGATGCATTCAGCCACTTGAAGCCTTATTAACTTCACATAAAAGATTGGTCGTAAAGGATAGTGCTGTAAGTTGTACCAAGAGTTTTCTTCTGTTTTTGCCCCTCCCTTTTCCTTTCCTTTCTTTTCCATCTCTTTTTCCTCTTCTCTTCCATCTCATCTCTTCTACTTCTGATTTACAGCCCATTTTATGTTCACTACCCTTCATTAAAATTGTGCTTTCATCTTTTCTCTTTCCTCTTCTCTTTGCTTTCCTTTCTTTGTTTTCTGTCCCTTTCTTCAGATTTAGCCAACATCATAATCATTCCCTTGCTTTTCATTCAACTTTCCTCCCTTCTCTTCTCTCTTTGCTTTCCTTTCTTCTCTGTCTTCTGTCCTCTCTCATCTTTCCTTTCTTCTTTGTTTTATGTCTCTCTTCAGATTTTGTCAACATTAATCATTTTCCTTGTTTTTCATTCCAATTTCCTCTTCTCTCTTTGTCTTCTTTTCTGTTCTACCCTCTGTGCCCCTCTCTTAATTTAGCCCATGTTATTATCACCTCATGTTATTTCTAATGCATTTCATGTATTTCTGTCCAGGTCAATGCTATTTGTTATGGTGCGAAGCTGATGATTCCTGGTCTATTGAGATATGAATCTGGTATTGAGATGAATGAACAAATTGTGATAATGACAACCAAAGGAGAGGCTGTTGCATTAGGTAAGTAAATGTAAAATAGAATAAATTATCCTTGTTTTACGAGGCTACAGCTGTAAAGCTTATAAACCTGTGGCCAGCCTTCTTTTCAAATAGATCCTTGCATATGTTATACATATTGCTATTGTTTCTCAATGTGGTTGTTGAATCATTCAGGTATAGCACTGATGACTACAGCTGTGATGTCAACATGTGATCATGGAGTTGTTGCTAAAATCAAACGTGTTATCATGGAGAGAGACACGTACCCACGGAAATGGGGTCTTGGGCCAAAGGTATGTGTAGGCTCGGTTACACTAGCAATATTTGCATTGTGACTCTTGCACCACAATTGAGGTAAATTAGTTGCAGCATCAAGTCAACGTAATAATTGCACCATAAATCGCAGAACGTTGACAAAGGCAATTTGAAATTGCAACCAAATTACCGCAATATTGTTGTGCAACAATCTCGCTGTAAATATCACTATAGATGAACCACATGATCGAAATTAGAAATTGGAGGCAAATCTTGGGATGCCAACTAGAAAAAAATTTATAACTGGAAATCCTGGGTTTGGTTAAAAGAAAAAAGAGGATGAAAAAATGTTGCACTATTAAAATACATTTTACAAATTTGGGATCCTGAAGATCTCTTCCAAACTGGGAGTAAAGATTTTGGAATTAGGCCAACGAAAAGATTTGAATGAGCATATGCTTTGTGCAGCAAAGAAAAGTTATTGTGCAGCAATGTTAAGTAGTATTGGGGGTTAGGTTAGCAAGTTCCTGACAATTTTCTCGATTTTGGATTGTTAACTCATTCTTTTTGTTCAGGCTTTGAAGAAGAAGCAATTGATCTTGGAAGGGAAACTAGACAAGTTTGGCAAACCAAATGAAAAGACACCTGATGCTTGGAATGCAGAACACCCAGATCTAAGGTAAGGTAGACTTAGAAGGTTGATGCTTCAATTAATCAATCAATCAATTAATCTTTATTGGGTTATTAAGCAGATAAAGAAAAGTGTCTTTTTTCCAATCTGGCCCTTTTTACGGACCCATATTACACAATAATATTTAGGGAAGGATGGATAATGTATTGGAATGCTTTAGAATGCAATGGACTAATAACCATTCCAAGGTTGAAAAAAACTAGGTCAAGTAAGCAATGCAGTGCATTATGGGACTGTTTTAGGGGAACTATTTTCAAAATTGCGCCAGCGTATTTTGCCCCCTAAAACAGTCCCACATGCATTGCAATGCCAAGTCGACCCAGTTTTCCCCCTCAACCTTGAAATAGCAAATACACCGGAGATCAGCTATTACTTGTTTTTTATTTATTTATTTATTTTTTTTTTTTTGAGTTTCTAGTGAATGAGACTTGAATTTGTTATTTTATCGTTAATGTTTTAGCAGCAAGAAAAAATCCAAATCCCAGGAAGCGCCAGAAACGCCAAGTCAAGAACCAGCCGAAGAAGCTAAAAAACGTAAAAGGTCAGAAGATGAAAGCTCTGAAGAAGCTGTTACTCCCTCGAAGAAAGACAAGAAAAAAGCCAAAAAAGAGAAACGAAAATCTAAGGACAAGGAAGAAAGCGAGGTAAAAGTCTAAAAAAATGAGTATCTCTTGTATTTTATACCATTATTACAACTACAGTACATTTGTAGCTGAAATATATGAATAAAATCAATTCTGGGTCCTGAATCCCCTTCGTTCCTGTTTCTTTGTCCAACAAGCTCAACAAATTAGCCAGAATATTTTATCAGAATTTAAAACTCTGATCGCTGAAAATTCAAAATAAAAGAAAATGCCTCGTAATCCTTGTAGTACTGGCTAAAACAAATACTTGTACATGTTTCTGCCAGGGCTGGACACTAACGTTTTTAGGTACTAGTCCTTGGGCTAGTCACTATGGATAATCTCTAGTCCCAAGGTCTTTTTTTCCACTAGTCCACAGCAAACCTTCACTAGTCTGAAACTAGTAGATGTATGTTAGTGTTGAGCCTGTGCGGTATTTTTTTTACGGGAGGGAGTTATCAGCCCTCAGCCCAACCCCCCAACCTGGAGGACCAGGGGATCATCTTTGCCTGATTCCTACCCTTCGACCTCTTCGGCATAATGTCATAGGTTCAATATCTCAACCTTGATTTACAATAGTTTTGTTCCTTAAATGTACTGTATAATTATTTCCTTAGGAGGAAGACAAGAAAGAAAAGAAGAAGAAAAAGAAGAAGAAGAAAGAGAAGGAGAAGACGAACGAATCCGATAGTGACTCAGATTAATACACATGCTTTCTTTTTAGGCTTTTTTTACTTCATTTTTGTGAATATGTTTTACAACAAACGCTGTTGCATTCTGCCTAGTTTTTCATCATATATCTGTGTAAAACAAAAACAAATTATATTGTAATCTAACCTACAAATAGAACAATACTCCAGTTTCGAGTTCTCTATAGCTGGGTTTCACTTGACGTCATTTCTTGATTTCTTGTTTCGTGCGGAATGTTCATCAGCTGAATCACAAGTTTTCAATAGATTTCTTTCTGGTTAATTAACAGCACATGGTGGTCAGTGTTTGACCACCATTTGGAGCAGATAATGAAATTCGAAGACTTTTATCAGCTGATTGAAACCCAGCTATTGCTCAGTCTTAGCCTCAATTGTGCGTAAAGTATTCATCACGGAGAGCAAAAGCCGTTGATTTCTAAAGCAATTGTATTGTTCATTTGTACGCATTCCTCGCCTCATTGTCACGGGCTGTTAGTAATAGTAAAGAATATATTACATGTTATTGAGGCTAAGACTGAGCAATAGAGAACTCGAAACTGGACTATTCAAACACGAATGTGGCATCGTTGTAGTCCATGAAGAAATGTTGAATGTACAGTCATCAAGATCTTAGTGAGATGATGCATGACACGAGTACACTGTAAAGCAAACTAATAAAAGTGTTATTCTTTATCTTTGGCTTTTCTTTATTACGACAATAATTTACTGATAGTTTTTATGACCAATAATTCTCTTGTTGATAATGGTTTTAATTGCGTCACTAATTGAATCATTGACTAATGAATGCGTTTTGATTCCGCAAAGTAAGTACATTTTTCATATTACAGCATATTTATTGTGATAACCAGTTTGGGGGGGATTTTTGTGCACGAAGTCAGTCTAGCTCATCAGAACACAACTTGACTTTTTTCTTCATATATATCTGGCAAGATGTCAGGGGCGTAGCCAAGATATTGCCTTACGAGGGAACCTGCGGGGTCAGAACCTGCCTTAAAAGAGGGGTGCTGCAACTGACTACGCCCCAGGATGTTTTTTAGCCGATAAGCATCATGTTTGTATTTGTTTCCTGTCAGTATTACCCTTGTGCTGAATTTGAAACATTACACTCGACTGCTCCGAACACTTTACTGGTCATGGTCACGGTAATCATCACTTGATTTCTCATGATCACTCACCTGAAATTTGCTGTTTTCAAGTAATATACCACATAGCTCATGAAGAGGAAATTCTTTCTAGTCATACTCGTAAGCTAATGTTCTTTACTGATCCCCCTCCCTTCTCCGCTTAAAAGATAATGCCGGCCAGTTGTTTGTCTCTGCTGTACTTCTTGCATTCAAATTCCAAATGGACCACGAAAAATCGAAACAAACTCCGTAAGTGCGAAACGAGATCTTGAAGATCCTTCCTGGTCTCTTGGTGCGAAACAATTTTATCAAAACTAAACCACTATGCTACTAAAAGCACTTTTAATTAATTTTCTTATATTTCTTTTAAAAATACATTTTTTCATTTTCACAGTACTATACTTGAGTTCTTCTAAGTTATAATTCCATAGTTCTCCATTCTACAGTCGAACCTCTACAAAAGGCCACTTCCTCATAACGGCCACCTCCACTAACGGCTATCTCTACCCAACGGCCAGGAAATTTTGTCCCGGTTACAAATGAGTTCATACACTGTAACTGAAACATCTCCACAACGGCTACCTCTCTACGGCCACAAAATTTTGTCCCGACAGTGGCCGCTGTGTAGAGGTTCGACTCTATTCTATATGCAAGTTTGTTTAGAATGAATGAGGGAAAACGAATCTAAAACTCTTGCATGTTTAGATAAACGACAATATTCTAAGCCACAATGTCACAAGATAGAGCGCAGCCGCGAAAACGTAAATCCAGGGGCAAGAATCCTCCTTTTTCATGCTTCTGTGATCCCATGTAGACCTTCAAGTTTCTTGCCTTCATTGGCATAAGTTACTAACTCTGACTGACTGATTGACTGAGCCTGGCCTTACACGGTACTGGACGACTGAATTTTTAACCCTTCAAAAATTTGATCAGTACATGCCATTTAGAGGGAACTTTCTCTTTAATTTCCACTGCTAGGCGTTTGAATTATTGTCCGGAAGCACAGTTCCATGTAAACGGACGCCTAGACGTAACAACTTTTTGAATGATTAAAAATAACGTGTAAGGACAGCCTCAGTTGTCAGTCTTGTTGAAACAAAGCAAAAAATCGTTAAATTTGCAGCGTCTGGAGATTTTTCGGTCACGGAAACGCGAAAAGATTTTTCACATGATATGTAATTTCTAATACAATATTGGAATCATTTAGGTGGCTTTCTTGTCCAATGCCCAGTTCACGAGTTATGGTCACATGCAGGTTACATGGTGAAGTGTCGCGTATAATCATATTCTATGGTTGGGATGACTGCTTGAACGAACTTGAGGAAAATCAAGAGATACCTGATCAAATGGTTAAGGGAATAATAAGTAGATATGATTAAATATGGCAAGAATACGGCTTAGTATCGTAAAGTCTTTGGTCTGGAGAGGATTGGGGTCCTGGGTTTGACTCATGGGCTCGGCAGCACGAGTAGTGTTGAGGTACCTCCCTTTGATTTGAGGGTTTTTCTCCGGGTTCTCCGGTTTTCCTCCCTCGGCGCGGCAAAACCCAACACGCTAAATTCCACTTCGATCTGTTATTTAACTATACCCCGACTTCGATCAACCCAGAGGTTGTTTCAGGATTCCATAGCATTGATGCGAGTTTGGTTGCTTAAATTGTTTTGCCACTGATTGCATTATACATACTATGCTATTGGGAGGTTCTAATCCACTTTTCTTGGCCGTATTTCGTAGAAAATAACTTTCTCCATGGGAAAATAGATCTCAATATATTATGCAAAAGACTGAACTAAAATCATATAAGTCCTGCAGTATTATTTAGGATACATATGAACTCCAAGTTCTCCTCCTCCATCTGCTACAGTTTGAATAATCTTTTTCATGACGTCAGCATGCCTGTCAATCAAAATCAACATCATCCAATAAGAGCCAAGACTAGTTATGATTCAAAAATACCAGATAGAAGACCATTTGTACTTACCGACAAGGGTGAACGGATGCCATAGTCATTGGTAGGTGAGGATGAGCTTCAATGGTTACTGTCTTCTTGGCATGATCCTGAAAATGAAAATGAAAACAATTAACAATTAATTGTATTGAACAATCAGGTGCTAATATATATACTTTATAATCAAACCATCCCAAAGTCCCTTGGAGAAGGCTTTGCTGGCTGTCTTTAGGGATAAAACGAATTCCGAAGGAATTTTGGGTATCATTTGGTTGACATTGGTAATATAACAAAAGTCCCTTGATCTGACCTCTTTACCTTGGGCATATTTGGATTCCCTTTTCACATCCCATGTCATTCCTTGAGTATTATTTCTTTGTTTAACAGTTGTGCACGAGAAGACACATGAATATGGATACAACTCAAACCTAGAATCTTATTCTCAAGGGAATGACATGTTGTCAAAAAGTAGTACCTGGCTCATGTCTTCATACATTTCTTCAACTGTTAATGGTTTTCGGTTCTGAAAAAAGATAAAGTTCAACAGTTAATTACTCTGATTTTTAAGTACTTTTTACAAGCTACAATATAAGCCAATTCAAAGTTTAAGAATTGTTTTCAGTGCACATGCGATTTTATCCCGAATTACTCACCTTCTTTTCTTTAAACCATCATTTTAATTAAACAAAAGGTGAGAAATTCGGGATAAAATCGCATGCACACTGAAAATGATTCTTAAACTTTGAATTGACTAATAGAGTGGCCAACCATTATAATATTATGGAGGGTCGTGGGTTCGATTCCCATCTGGGGCTCAGAATTTTTTCTGAGTCCATTCAGTATGGTACGATCACATATGCATTTCATAAGCTACATTATGTTAGTTGTAGAGTTACTAACCTCATTATAACCATATAGCCATAGCCGTGGTGTCTGATAGTACTTGTCATATGTGATGTACATATCATAAGTCCTTGTCTGCAAAATCCCTTCACCACTTGCCAACTCTGCAGAACTGACTGCTCCTTCTGGTTTAGGTACTGCAGCAGCTGGGATGGATAAAGTGGCCTGGTGAGAAAGGAAATAGGAATTTGAAAATAAGCAAGATGGTGTGTTTAGAAAATTGAAATGGGAGTGTTTGTTTCTTAGCATTAATTATAATTACAGTTCATTGATTATGTGTTCGGTTGTCTTGGCAACAAGGACGCAGGGAAACAAATCATGCACGTACCAAATTGAATTTCATTTTTCAAATCGGGCTTGAATCGGAATTTTTAACGATGGTATTAAGTGGACTCATGAGAACATACCTCATCATTTTCCAGCATACCACTCTCTTCAAAAGCTGGCGAAAACAAACAGTAAATTACAAAGAATACATAATTGTAAATACGAATGCGTGGCTGGCATGAAGTGATGAATTTCTAACTTGCTTATAATACCTTCCATGTCTTCAGCCTCTTCATCCTCATCTTCATCCTCGTCATCATCTGCAACTGGTACAACTGGTTTGGTAGTCTGGAACAGAGTTCATTTCAATTTTATTAAAATACAGTTATTTGACCATAATGAAATCAGATACAGTGCGAATCGAAAAACTGTAGGCACCTAGAAATATTTCAAGAATGTTTCTTAACCAATCAGAAGTGTTATTCTTATCTTTCCATCATCTTGTGGTTAGAGAGTCATTTCTAGGTGCCCATGGTTTTTCGATTTGCACTGTAAGTACTAAGTTTGGTAACTGATATAGCTGTGCAACTACATTTTTGAGAGAAATATTAGACTGAATTAAAGATTTTAGAGGATTAGAGGAATAAAATATTTAATTCAGACCAAAACGTAATTTTCCCTTAAAAATGTAATTTTTTTAGTTTAGTTCTTGGTTAATTTAGTTCTTGGATAATGGTTGTAATCTTATTGATTATTCCCAAATGATAAGCAAAAATAGGCCAGAGCAATCAAAATCTCCACCACCCCCACCCACATACTGTATTATACAGTAGCTATTACAGTAGAATCCTAATTATACAATGTAAGGCTGCGCTGGGCTTATAAGTTATTCATACTAAGTTTTTTTGTGGGCTTATACTGTATGTAACTTGGAGAGTGTATGCTCCATGGGGGTAGAAACAGGAAAAATAGGTTTAGGTTAAAGAACAAAGAGAGAACTTTTATTTATTTCCATTAGCTAATCCTAGTCAATCTTTTATGTGCATCAACAAAATAAGCATAGATTCCAGAGGTGGGCCTATAACCAGGGGGTCTTATAACTAGAAGTATATTTGCATTCGCAGGCTAATTAACTGACTTATAATGGGGAGGGCTCATAACCAGGGGGGATTTTAACCAGGATATTACAGTTGCTATATAGCCATGAAATAATGATATATGTGTGAGTTATCCTTACAAAGCTGGAAATGGGGGAGAGAGAGGTGATATTTACGATACCTTATCAGAGTCTAGTTTCATTTCTGAAAACTGTTCTTGAACACCAGCACCAATCTTATTTCCACTTGGATCCACCTTGTGGTGAGTGTCAACCCATCCACCATCTTCGTCTTCTTCAACAATGGCTTCATTTTCCTCTTGATGTTCCATTTGTTTACATCTCTTGTAACATGGTACTAAACACATGTATAACAAGAGATATCTTAGAGTTGTTCTCATTAATATGTGAAACAAAGTCTGCTTATTAAAGTGTAAATATAGTCAAAATATCACAATAGAAAACAAAAGAATCAGAGTGAAGTAGAGTGTATTTCACAAGTTTATGAGAACTGCTCTACTATGAACAATATACTAAAGTCAGTTTGTACAGTGTAAGATTATAAATGAATATTAATTAGTTCCTAAGATAAGTAGATCTATTACCGTTTCTTGTATAGATATATTGCTTGTCCTTGGGTAAATATGGCTTCACTCTGGACTCTTCTCCCATTGACCTTTAGAAGAAAATACCAAAAAAGTTCAGCAAGGAAATATTTCATCAGAGGATAAATGTTCCTCACATACTGTAGAGTACTGTTATCTTGAATGTCAGTTGGGACAAGGAAGAGGTTTGAAATAACAGGAGTTCAATATTGTAGTGATCCAAGTCCACAGAATGCAAGAAGATAGGAAGTTTGAGATACGTATCCAGGGTTGGACTCTACTGTATTTATCAACAACAAATGAAAATGAAATGTGGCTGCAGCTGATGGCAATCAGAGTGATAATCCAGATGCCCTCAGCTTGCCATCTATTCGATGATTGTTTGAGCTGCTGCACATAAAGAAAATCACTGTCCTTCTTCATTTTTGGACAGCCTGGCTGACAGTCTATAGCAAAGCAGAAGATACATGTATGCGCTTAAGACATTGAGACTGTTGGAAAAAAATTGAGGTTGGGTGGCTTGAATAAGCAAGCTAAGCGATGGGTCCACTACATTCAAGACAAGATCATGACTAACACATTGTATTTGATTTTAATTGATTAAATATAAAATAGTGGGTTGGTCAACACATTATGTCATTTAACAAAGATCCATCCTTGCCCCTATTCATATTGATTAATACAAATTATGTGTATCTAATAATACTAACCATTGCCATGTTGGACAGTGATGAACAATGTGCTCACCAGCAGCAACAAACTTAAAAATAATAATAAAAACACATCGATCAATAGACAGTCAAAATATAACTACTGAAGTTTGCAAGAATTAAGAAATAAAATAGACACTTCTTGGTGTGTTGAGTGTTATAAACATGTTAAGTCTGGTTCACACTCATATGCAAGCACAGATAGTACTTTAAGGATGACTGAATGTTTTGTTCGGTTCAAATATAAAGGGGGTTAACTAACCATAAAAGACTTTTTGAATATGTCATTATGCTTATGCTTGTGTCGCTAGTGTGAACCAGGCTTTATTACGAGTAATATTATGAGAGTTGACATGAGTCCAGTGCATACATGTGCGTCAACAGATGTTGGTGATGAATATCATTTTTTACTAATTTGTAATAATGTTAAATTTGTAAATCTAAGAATTACTTTTTTAGATGATCTGGGGGTTATTTGCCCGGATCTAAGACAATTCAAAAATTATGATCTTCTTAAATATCTACTTCTGATGCATGATGAAATGACTATGAAATTATTCGCCAAATATTGTCATGACATCTTAAACACTTACAATATTTAATAATTTTCTAACTTTATATATTCACACATATGTTATATAGTTATGTTATTGTTCACTATATATTTTCTCATTATATATAGTTTTATTATATAGATTATATAGCTTGATAATCTTATTCAATGTTTGTATCCATTGTATCATTTTGGTATGTAAAGGATTAAAGTTATTATTATTACTTGTGCAATCTTATACCAATTTTATTGTGCAAATTCTTAATCCTAGCTGTTACAAAATAGTTGCAACAAATACATGTATCTATGAAAATGAAATACAACTTTGATACTATTATGGAGTTGGAGCAATTCTGAATTTTCCCCTCTGTAAGTCCTTAACAAGCTTCACAAAAGTTTATCTAGTTCAGGCTTGTCTGATGCTTTACTGGTCTCACATCACACCACTCTCATGCAATCACTTCTTTAAGATTTCCCAATCACCAACCAACAGGAAGTTCATGAACACTTTTTTCTAACTTTCTATCGACCTTTCTTTATCCATTATGAGCACACATTCACTATATAGTTATGAAATCATTCTACAGATTCGCCAATATTCTTTCTTTTCTTTTAAATAAATATCTTATAAGATATAAGCTCGTTATTCTATAAACAACTCCAGTGTAACAATATTTGATACACGTTTAGAAAGTAAGTGTGAAACATTATGCATTTCAGTTTTTTTGGCAGCACATCTTACCTCTTCAGGTGTAATGACTCCAGTTTCTTTAAATTTGGATTCCTAGTGATTAAAAACAATAAAAATCTAGTTATTAGACAATGGAGGGTGTTTAACCTTAGTAAACACCGGAAATAGAATCCTCTGATAACGGGTGAAGTGTAGTGATCTTTTCGTAGGAAATGGAGTTAGCAGTACGAAATATACCTTTAGGATCGGAGTAAGGTACTCTGCAACTCCAAGTGCTGTTCCTTTAACCTTATTGATAACATCTTGCATGGCCATGATGGAAAAATACTGGAAAGAACGGGAAAGAACCCAAGGAAGAAGAAATCATATGACAAAAAGAAAAGAGAGAAATACGCATGCTTGTGTGAAACCGCTGACCTCGTGGGTACACAGGGAGCCCAAAGGGGTATTTAGAATGGTCTTCTTTCTTTCGTTCTCTCTTTCTTTCTTTCTTTTTTTCTTTCTTTCTTTTTTTTCTTTCTTCCTTCCTTTCTTTCTTTGTTCTTTCTTTCTTTCTTTCTTTCTTTCTTTGAAATTTGCGCACTATATAGATTGATTATTGCTCCAACCATATATGGAAGCCGTAACACAACTCATTTCCATATTAATTAATTCACTGTTAAACTTACAGTACTCATAGTGAAAAGTATAGCTAATAACTGTCAAAAAAGACAGTTTCAAGGATACTTTCATTCAAAATAAGCTTGCTGGACAGAATCAAAAGTGATAAAAGCGACAAATATGTCTTTCAAGTTCAAATTAACTTCAAATGCAGCAAGTCACCAGAGATCGGAGCATGTGCTTTGGATGTCAGTGTTGGATTATACCTCCTTAGCTTGAAGAATTTCACCGCTATCTTCTTTGAATGATGAATAATATGAAGATTTTATTTACTCTAGACTGGTTGACAGCTGAAGATCAACTAAAACTGATAAATAGGGGAATTTGTCTCTCTAAGACTGCTCGACAGTTAGCAGGTAAGATTTGCTTTGGTCTAAAAATCAAGCCTCCATCTCGCTCTGGATTTTTTCCCGTAAAAACGGTAAAACGGGTAGAAATTTGCTTGATACTTTTCCCTTTATATGATTATATATTATACATCACTACTGGTTGAGAACCAGTGAAAAAAAAAAAAAAAAAACTGGGGAAAAAAACAAAAATGACCTGTGAAAAACCAGTGGAACCAGCTGAAATGCCTAAACCCAATTTTAAATTTCCTCAAAGTATTTGGAAGGAATATGACCATACTTATATGAAATTAATCATCAGATAACTTTTACTTGATATAATGGAGGTTTTTTCTGAAACAAAATGGGGCTCATTCTTCTTTTTAAGCATGTTTTTTTTATTTCAGTCATGGATTACTAACAAGCCACTTCACGGTTTCGTCCGCCATCTTGAAATTGGGGCAAACGCGGCAAAATATATAGAAATCTGGATCACTTTGACTTTCCGTAATTCGGCTCAGTTTTGATGGATTTTTAAGATTTAAACTTTGTATCATAGCCATTTTTATGTGTTTTTTTTCCCCAGGTTATTGTTTCACTGGTTCTCAGCCAGTAGTGATGTATAATATATAATTATATAATGGGAAAAGTATTCCATAGTTATTTCATAGCAGAAAGAATGATTAACTATTACCTATTTCATAGTGATTTCATAACACATATATTCCTATGAAATGTTTTCATTGGGTAATTTAGTTATAGAAAAACATTTCATAGTGATATGCGATTTGATAGCATGAAAGATCCTATAAAATGTCATAGGCTTCAATTTAGTACATTTTTAAAAGTGATTCTCATAACATAAATTTTCATAGGTCGATCTATTAAAATTACCATAGCTAATTTCGAAACATGTTTCATTAAAATGTTTCGAGATTCAAAAGCGTCTTCTTGTCGGGCTTTTGATCTTCAGAACTTTTGGTAATTCCATAAAGCCTGTGCAAATTTTATGGCTGGTTCATAGGAGTTTCGTAGATATTACAGAAATAGTTTAACCACTTTTCATCTGCGATGAGTTCATGCTGTCTGTGAATCAGACATGATTTCCAATTAATGTGTACGCTTTTTGAAGCTACAGTTTTGAGACAATGCAAGTCTTTCTCTCAATCTCTCTGAAGTGTTCACCAAGAAGAGTCCCTTAATGACGTCACTGAAAACTAGTCCCAGGCTTCCGCAGCGCTCGGAATTTTATTGCTTTTCGAAAATAACAAGTTAAACCGGAGTAAATATGACACTGTAGATTAACACTGTGTACTGAGCTGGCGATGTCAGACATCGTCATGTCAGAACCCCAAAAAACGCATTTTTTAAAGTAATACAAACTACCCAACTTTGCACGCCATCTTCCATTCGTTATCGAAATTGGGTAAAACCGCTAACGGATTGCTGGCGCATTCGCAAGCATGCGCAGACTGAGTGTCCCAATTTTCAGTCAATAGATGAATGGTACGTGGCTGACAGTTAATGAAGATCGTTATGTCATTAAATTTATAATGAGAAAAACGGGTAAAATTGAGCCGCAGTCATTTGCTGCGACCCACCACGGGGGGAGAGAAGGGAACAGAGACAATTGGCGCAAAGTTCCGTTGACTTTTGTTTGTTCTTTGAATAATTTTCCCTTCCCTCCCCCCGTGTGGGGTCGCATCAAATGACAGTGGCACAATTTTACACTGTAAAAAATCATTTCTCGTCGCAGCGTGAAGATAAGGAGTTCAAAAAGACTGCTCAAACGAAAGGTAATTTATTTAAGAATTAATCATCGATTTTATATTCTCGATTGGTTTAGTAATTTGAGAGATATTGAACTCCGAGTGGGGGACGTTGTGAATTTTTGCAGCCGCAGTTTCACACCTTTCTATTCATTAACACTCAGCAGTGAAAGCAAGCAGATTTTGGAACAGCACAAAACCTCATAAAAACACAATTTCTGACTCAAATGTTAGCACCAAAGTGTTCCTTAACTATCAAACTATAACTTTTGTGGCATATTTGTCGACAAAAAAAACTTCGAAGTTTTTCTGAAAGTATACTTTCGAAGCCTTCGAAGTTCTAACCTTATCTCTCATTATAAATTCAGTGACAACGATCTTCACTAACTGTGAGCTTGAGCTACCTGTGAGTTACAAGCTCAGGCCGGAACATTAATTTTCCTAAAGTAAGAGCTCCTCAAGATCACGAGTTACGGATTTGAATAAACTAATGAAATTTTGCATGTAGTTTGGTTCATGCCAATCAAGTGGCATCGTGTATTCTGTTTTCCACGTTTATTAAGTTGATGTGCTATGATTATTAGAATGTTACATATTTGAGATTTTATCAATCCCGCTTTCAGACCTCGTGAGCATGGCTACCAAACCCATAGCTTGTCCGCATTACATCAGAACACAAGGAACTGATTCGTTCGATATCTACTAGCGGGTTGCCATAAATAATTCAGCCCACTGCGGTCAATGCCTTGGAGCCAACGAAGAATCTAATGAAGGGGAAACCGAGATAAAACTAGCGCAGAGTATTGATTGAATGGTCTTAATGATTTACCAGCCTTACTAAATTATTATCTACATTCAAGGACTGAGTAGTGCATATTTTGTGGGAGAAGTAAGGGTTAGAGAATAAACGCGAGCTAGTACTTTATGGGATCTAGGGTTCTGAGCATTGATAGAAAGCCATGAGGGTTTCCTTTCTTTCTTTTTATTCTTTCTTTCTTTCTTTCTTTCTTTCTTTCTTTCTTTCTTTCTTTCTTTGAAATTCGCGCATTATAAAGATCGATTATTGCTCCATCCATCCATATATGGAAGCCGTTACATTGATTCTTACACAACTCATTTCCATATTAATTCAATGTTAAAACTTACAGTACTCGTAGTGAAAAGTATTGCTAATAACTGTCAAAAAAGACAGTTTCAAGGATACTTTCATTCAAAATGAGCTTGCTGGACAGAATCAAAAGTGATAAAAGCGACAAATATTTCTTTCAATACTTTTCCCTTTATATGATTATATATTATACATCACTACTGGTTGAGAACCAGTGAAAAAAAAAAAAAAAAACTGGGAAAAAAATACGAAAATGACCTGTGAAAAACCAGTGGAACCAGCTGAAATGCCTAAATCCAATTTTAAATTTCCTCAAAGTATTTGGAAGGAATATGACCATTCTTATATGAAATTAATCACCAGGTAACTTTTACTTGACATAATGGAGGTTTTTCTGAAACAAAATGGGGCTCATTCTTCTTTTTAAGCATGTTTTTTTATTTCAGTCATGGATAACTTAACTAATTGCACATAGCCATTTTTATGGTTTTTTCCCAGTTTATTTTTTCGAAGAACGCGAGAAGTGATCCAGAATCGACTCAAAGAAATCAAAGAAATGCCTCCAAAAGTTGGACAAAAGTTGATATTTCGACCTCTATAGAAAAAGATACATTAGGCCTTTATATAATGACCTTAGAAATCTCTGCAATTTGATTGGCTGAGAGCAGTGGTATATATTTCAACGTAATGAAATACCTACATGTAACATGTACAATTAATAAGTATTTCCGATCCTGTGCAGAAAAAACGATTTCATAAAGTAGATGGTATGTAAAAACATTTTTTTAGATTGAAAATGAACCAGCTTTCATCAGTAAATCGGACCAAAATGCGAAAAAGTGCTCAAATGTTGCCCATAAATGCGGAAAAGCGCTCAAGGGTGCTCAAAATGCAAATTAATGCTCCAAAATTGAAAAAGTGCCCAAAAAGTGCCCCGTGCAATAGGGATAGGCCTAACTCTGATGGAAAATATATAGCTTGAAAGAGCTTTGAATACGATTATCCACTCCCTTTGTAAAATCCTGGATCCGCCCCTGGGTGGGTGGTTTGTTAGCAGGACTGATCGTACGTAGAGGAGAGAGACGTCAGCTGCCTCTATATCGGTTGGTACTTGCAAAGAAAAAATGCTTTTACTTGAAATGACGTTTACAAGTGTTCGCTTATGTTAACATAATCTTTATTCATTATTCAGTTTGAGAATGGGTATCTATCTAGCTTGGATCACTGTCTCACTGACACTCCTCGTACAATCAGGTATTTTCTCTACTTTGTTTGTTTATTTGTTTATTCATCTCAACATATTTTTTTTAAACTTGGTATTTTAAAATATCTAAAAGTCTAAACACTCTATCCAAACAATATCACCAACAAAAGTAAAAACGACAAACTACAATAGAAACTAAGAATAGACTTATTGCCATCCAACAGTGAAAAACAAAAACTCAGAATAAATAAAAAACAAACAAAAAAAAACAAAAAACAACTTTCTATTCATACCGTAGTTAGTCGTAATATTGAAATGTGTTACATGTTACATAGGCGTTTCCATGGTGATGCTTCTCTAATTAGTTACAAATTATCTTTGTAATTAAATCCAACCACAAGATCAGTTTCGTTCCTTTATTTTTGCGATAATTATTTGTATATAACATTTTGTTTTGTTTGTAGGTGTTTTCTGCAAAACCGTCCATTCCAAGGTAAGTTATTAGCCGACATTTCCTGGATACAGCATCTTTGAGGTTTACTCACGACTCAAGCAAAGACGGTCAAAAACTGACTAAAGAGATTGTCTTTGCGTTTTTCTAGTAATACAATTTATTTGGATATTGTATTGGACATGAAAGGTCATACCTTCACAATAATCATCCACACGTATATTTAACTCACAGTCTGTTATTTGATGATAATGTTGGTTTGCGTATGATGATGGAATATGAAATGTATATGTGATCGTACCATACTGAATGGACTCCGAAAAAATTCTGAGCCCCATCTGAGCCCATCTGGGGCTCAGAATTTTTTCTGAGTCCATTCAGTATGGTACGATCACATATACATTTCATAGTCTGTTATTTAATGCCCGGAATAAACATCAATTTGGAAACAAATTTTAGTAGGGGTTACCTCTCCTTACGCCTATTGTCCAGTGAGAAGTTCATTAAACGTCAACTCGAAAAAAGATATTGGACTTGCGTTGTGAAAATACCTTTGCTAGAGCATGCGCATTTTTGTTAGATGACCAGCAAGATATCAAAAGTGTTGCCTTATACACATATTTGTTTTTGCGTATTTTAGAAGATTCATCATTTGATGACAAAGAGGGAGCTCCAGAAGTATTTCGGCGTCGATAACCATGATGAAGGTAATAGAAAAAGTGACATATGACTGTGGAAAAAACTGCGGCTCACAGTATAAGCCCGGCCAGTTCAAAGTTTCAGAATCGTTTTCAGTGCGCATGCGATTTTATCTAACAAAAGAAGGTTTAAACAAAAGAAGGTGAGAAATTCGGGTTAAAATCGCATGCGCACTGACAACGATTCTTAAACTTTGAACTGGCTTATAGGCTGACCTTATACGGAACCTTCTAACAGTTCAAAAATTTCACCAGTACATTCCATTTGCAAGTACGGAACCTTCTTTTTAACTTGCACGGCTCGGCATTTGAATCATTGTCCGAATAACAAAGTTTCATCTAAACGGAACGCCTAAACATACAACTTTTTAAACAGTCAAAATGTCATCCGGTACCGTGTAAGGCCGGGCATAGATGTGATGTGCCATTGCCGTGACTCGTACTAAGTTTGAATGTCTAGGAATATTGCTCAAGATGACCATAGTTGATTTGTCTTGATATTTTAGTTCCAGAATATGACGTGACTCACCCTTACCAGTCCACTCACGAGGGAGAGTTCGTCACCTATGACCTGTATAGTAAGCATCGTACAAGACGCGAAGCAGAAGCAGACGACACACATCACTATTCACTGAACTCGTTTGGTAAAACACTTAACTTGGTTCTGCGGGAGAACAAGAATCTGATCAAACGAGGACTACAAGTAGAGACACACACTGGGGGGAAAGTAAAAAAGATAAGACTAGACCCCAGTACTCACTATCTGGGAGAAGTCAGGGGTCACCCTGAATCATCTGTGGCTATCACCAACCATGGCGCACTGGTAAGAACATTTCATATTTTGAAATATATTTTTTAGAATACCCTTAAGGGGGGACTTACCTATTTACAAGCCACGGTTGCTATGGAAAGTATTTAATTCTCTAAAAGGTTTTTCTTATATTATAACTTCATAGATAAAATCAATTTGTGAAATGGATAATTTTCTGATATGTGCGATGACGTCATCTCTCTTACCCAATTTATGACGTCATAGTTAATTAAAAATTAAAAAAACAAGCGTGCATTTGGTCGGATTGACTCACAAATAAACGAAATCATAGCTGACATGAATTGAAACAAAGTTAAGCATTATTTTTGAAAACGGTGAAAAGGCCAGGCTACCAAGCCATGTTGAATTTCTTAAATCTCAATATTTTCCCACTCTCTTAACGTAGAGTAAAATCCATGCTTAACTTTGTTCCAATTCATGTCAGCTATAATTTCGCTTATTTGTGGGTTAAACAGACCTATTACATGCTTGTTTTTTTTAACTTTTTATGAAATATGACATCATTCATGACGCAAGAGTGATGACGTCATCACACATATCAAAAAATGGTCCATTTCACAAATTGGTTTCATCATGAACTTAAAACATTAGAAAAACCTCTTAGGCATTTTTAAATCCTTTCCATAGCAACTGTGGCTGGTAAATAGGTAAGTCCCCCCTTAAACCTCAATTTTATTGATCGGCATCTTATTGGGTTTTCAGTCAGGGATGATAAAGCTACGAGATGATGCTCCTCTCTTCCTTCGTCCTCTTCCTCGTCGTATAGCAAAGAAAGTTCGGAGAAATAAGCGCAGCACTCCGCATATCATCTACATATACGACTCAGTGGGAGGAACATCAGGAGACCCCAACATATTTTATCGAGATGAAGGTAATAATACCTTGTCTACTTAAAGTGCACATAACCTTTTTTCAATGCCTTCAATACTGATTCTACATGAAGTAAATAGTCGAATGGTAAAATATTTCTTTATTTGAGTGATGCGTCTTTAAGTTATAAAGGTTTATACTTCCAATATGTTAATGATAATATTGGTTTGCGTATGGTGATGGAATATGAAATGTATAAATATCTGTGACGTCTACTAAGGCTTCAATAAATATACAAAATTGATCTGGTTCACAGAAATAATATTTTAAAAACGCCATTATTTTACTCATGGTTTACATAAAGGATATTTTAAATTTGTTTTCTCTAAACGGCCAGTTTTAAGCATTACTAGTTACAACAAATAAGCTAAAATACCTTAGTAGACGTCATAGTCATTAACATATTTGAAGTATGAGCCTTCTTAACTTAAAGACGCATCACTCAAATCAAGAAATATTTACTTCATATAGAATCAGTATTGAAGGTATTGAAAATAAGGTTATGTGCACTTTGGAGCAAGTGTGACAAACTTGGCTAGCTCGCAGCCAGCAAGGGAAGAGGTCTGTAAAGTTGCATTGCGCATCACTAAGTGTCCCGGAGCAACGTGTAAGAATTTTTTTCAAACTTTGTTATTTCATTAAAAAGTTATCATCGTATACTTCTTTCGCAGCTGTACATGTTAAGGATCTAAAAGGCTTACATAAACTCGTCCAGACCAAACGAGTCAACTATGAAAATGACGCTGTACCCAGTAACTTCACGGAAAAATATCTGGAGCTTGCAATGGTGGCAGATGAAAACGTTAAAGCTTTGCATGGAAACAATGATGCATATACTGCTGATTACCTACTGACACTTGGTAACATTGTAAGTAAATAGCATTATACCCAAAGTAGTCTGCCAAGTTTCTAACGTATGTACATGATTGCAAGTTTCGAGTAATTTTTTTTCTGCTGCAAAGTTAGATATTTTGCCAACCTTTCATTTTCTCTCTGTTCCAAATGAAAAGAAACATAAGTACTTTTCAAGTAAGTATTTTCGCTGACAAAACGTTTAATGTCCTTGAGTATGTTGCTTTAAATGTTTCCCTCTGATGGATAGCACGTAATTATATTAATTCATAAAACCATGGTTTTTTCTCTATATCTTCATCTTGCTTTATGAGTATGGATGAGTGCCATAGTGCAATTATAGCATCGGTTCATTATACTCCCCGGGTATACTCATGTTACTCGCTTGACCTATCAATCCAAGGCTCCTAACCTCTTGTACAGAAGTATCATGGCTGAACACGTTTGAATCATGATAAGTTATTTATCAACAATTACCATATAAACCTATGAAGCTCAATCCAAAAAAAAAAGGTATTGATTGTTTCACCAAACACTAAATAGGCGGCTACGGTTTCTGAACCAACTTGTACATTTATTGCTTATCATAACGTAGTTGTATACAGGTATACAGGTATACAGGGTTCGAAATCTAACAACAGATAAAGATACAAAATAGTCTACTTAGGATACTTAAAGAACAAACAAAACGAATACAAATTCATGAAACGAAAACTTACCGAGTAGCGCATATATCTTTAAGTTCATAGCGTCTAGTGAAAATGATTATATTCTATTGCATATCTTATATATCTTACTTATGTTGATTACGTAATGCCTATAGTACTTAAGATTCACATTAGCGGTGATGTAACTTAGCTTAAAATATCGACGCGCACGTGAAACTAATGTAAATTTCTAGCGAAACATTGAATGGTTGAATAGCAAAGATACCATATTTCGCTTTATTTTAAATTCTTCTTGTTTGAAGATGAATGCAATTTTTCATTACGACTCATTTGGTAAACAAAAAGTGGCCATCATCATTACCAAGATATTTATTACCACCAATGCTAAGGTAAGAAGGATTTAAATGACATATTCTATTTATTTGCAAACTTGAACGGGGAATAGGAGAAAAGCTTGCACAAAAACAGATACTCATCATTCGGTTCAGGTGGATGGATCGTATGTGAGTTGAGTTTGTCTGATCATGATGTGTTGTTCTCTCCTTTGCAACGAGGTTTTTTCCCAGGTTCTCTGTTTTTTCCTCCCTCCGTAAAAGGCTACAGTGCGAGTTGAGTTGTATGCATAGAAGATATAAAATGTAGTGTTAGTGTGTGTGTGAGTTACAGTGGGCCAAATTGGAAACCAGTATTCGTATACGAATTTGTGTCGTTTCCCACTACAAAAAGGATTTTTTATGATCTTTCTCTCGTTGTATGATATTAACTACCATCCTACAACAAAAACTTGCCCTGCTCTCCAATTAATCCCTGTTATATTCTCTTTGCATGGCTTGGTCCTCTTTTTCACTGCATAACGACTCCCTCCCTTTTGCACCAGCCACTTTCAAATAATAAACCAGTGGTTCAATATTGTGTTTCAGCTCGGCGTGCCCGCTAACGAAACTGCACGTGCCAAGATTCAAGCCTTGATAAGATGGTCAAATAAACAATACCCAACTGGAGGGAATGCTACGGCTCCACCCTTTGATGCGATATCCCTTGTTCACAGGTAAGTCGTTTACAAGATACACTGACAATTATTGCGCATAAATACCTTGTTCTTTTCCACGGCGGTCAATTTGTAAGGCAAAACAATAGCAACTTTCTCCTCGAAGGAATGAAATTTCCTGTCATGCAAAAAACACTGCATTATTCCTGTCCTACAACAAACGTGCTGCGCGCAAAACCTTTCCATAATAAATAATTTTAGAAAAAAACCTACTAATGGTCTATCACCAATCGAGCCCTGTGATTGGCTGAGCTACTAGGGGTCTATTAGTGATAGACCTCTAGTAGCGAAAAGCGCCGGTTTTGAAAACCAAAAAAATATATATTTAAAGCAAAATCCAAAACAAACTTTTTGCATCCTTTTATTGGACCGATTAGTAGGTTTTTACTAAAACAATTAGACCTCTCGCCCTCATGGCCTACGAGTCAATAGCCCATGAGGCCTTCGGCCTTCGGCCTCATGCGCTATTGACTCGTAGACCATTCGGACTCGAGGACTAATTGTTAAATGTGTTATAAATATGGATAAGATGGTGTTGGAATTTATAAGTAGCAAAGGTCTTTTTTCTGGCCCACAAAAAATCTTGGTAATAAAGTTTTTATTTAAAAAAATGGCTGTTCACTCAAAGTCGGTTATTTTTAAAGTTGACAAGTTCGCTAGTTGGATGGAATGTTAGCTCAAGATAGCATCATTCCTGTCATTATCATTATAAACATCTTCACCCAATAAATATATTTGCTTACGTACTTTATGTATTATTCTTTTTTTCATTTAAAACAGAGGAAGCGACTTGTTAGGTAAGAACTAAAATCAAAAGGTTTACAACTCATTTGTATCGCACCATCCTTTCGTTCCGAATCATAATGTCTTATCATTTTGTTGATCATCTGGTCTCTTTCTGTGTTTGTAGGTGTGGCATTGTTGAGTGGCATGTGTGTTGTTCGAATGGCTCCTTCCTTATCCGCCGACGCCGGACTCCAAACCGCCTACAAATTAAGTCATGAAATCGGTCATAAGTAAGTCAAGTTATTGTTTCGTATTGCTTCCATTGGTTGAGCTACATGATTTGCACTTCAAAAGGCTCTGAAACAGAGAATATGAGAATTATATTTTACGGCAACCTCCTAATAGTTTATATGAATTTGTGGGCGACATCAGAAGGTCCCGCCATCTTGCGCCCTGAAATCCAGTCCCATGATCCCTTGCACCAGTTCTCGTTGTTTCTCTTCCTTTGAACAATAGTGGTTGTGTTTTTAAATAATTGCATTTCAGCATGGGATTGGGTCATGATGGAGATAATGCATGTCCTCCAGGCAACATAATGAGCCATACCGTGGGAGGAGGTCCAGAGATGTTTGAATGGTCGAACTGCAGTAAAGTCAAGGTCCAAGAATATCTGAGGTAAATATGCTCAGTATTCGTTTACCACCACATTGCGAGGTCACACGGTGCGATATATTTTTTGCGACATCGCATAGAACGTCGCATGATGAAAAATTGGCCTCGCGTGTCTGCGCCTTTACACGCGCGCTTTAATATTCTGTGATAATATATTTGAAATTATAGCGAAAATCGATACACGTCTTACACTTCATTTTTTGTTTCTTTTCTTTTCTTTCCATGATTTTATTTTCCTTATCATCTTACACGCTATATATATATTTTTGTATTGTTATTGAAATAGGGGCCCTATATCATCTTGCTTAGATAACAAACCACCCAGTGGGCTACCAACTGCAATCGCTGCAAACGTTAACCATGACAAACTACCAGGCGAAGTGAACGATGGTGACGTTCAGTGTCAATACCAGTACGGTGCCTCTTGGCGTCGATGTCCTCAAGAGTTTGTAAGTTCATATCCCTCTTTATACAGCTATTTCAAAAAAGGTTGGGGAAGGTTATGTTGCATGTTTCATGTTGCATGTTGCATGTTGCATGTTGCATACCAGGCGTGAAATGCAGTTTGATACGTACGATAATATGTAATTTTCCAAAACTGAAATTATTGTAGTTGGTTGACCTAATTGACCTTGTCTATACTATTTAACAAATAGTTTGGAAGAAGTCTTGAGCTCTGTTTTACACAACAGCTCTCGACTTCTCCCAAAACTTCCCTCGTGTTTATATCAGCCTATGTAAACACAACATAACGTTTTCTATTTGTTTTATAAAATATCGAAATTGCCGTGTTTATAATTGACATAGTTGGTTGACCTAATTGACCTTGTCTATACTATGGTATTATAATTGACATAGTTGGTTGACCTAATTGACCTTGTCTATACTGTGGTATTATAATTGCCATAGTTGGTTAACCTAATTGACCTTGTCTACTATGGTATTATAATTGACATAGCTGGTTGAACTAATTGACCTTGTCTATATTGTGGTATTATAATTGACATAGTTGGTTGACCTAATTGACCTTGTCTATACTGTGGTATTATAATTGCCATAGTTGGTTGACCTAATTGACCTTGTCTACTATGGTATTATAATTGACATAGTTGGTTGACCTAATTGACCTTGTCTACTATGGTATTATAATTGACATAGTTGGTTGACCTAATTGACCTTGTCTATACTATGGTATTATAATTAACATAGTTGGTTGACCTAATTTACCTTGTCTATACTGTGGTATTATAATGGACACTTGATCAATGTTTTTTTTTAGGGTAACTGCAAAGTTCTCTTCTGTACAAAAGATTATAATTTTTGCCACAGCTACAGTGCTGCTCCTTTGGGTGGAACCACATGTGGCATTAGAAAGGTAAGTACATAGTAAGCAAGCTATACAGGGTTACATGCAAGTTTATTAATGCTGACGGTGATGACGATGATGACGATGATGACGATGATGACGATGATGACGATGATGACGATGATGATGACGATGATGACGATGATGACGATGATGACGATGATGACGATGATGATTATGAGAGAAAAGAAACATCTGCCTGCGAACGTCCTCAACAGCGATAAAAGCAACGGCATGTTCCAATTAGTCTGTTTTTTTTTATTTACCAGTGGTGTATCAAAGGGGAATGTGTTGATAATGGAAGTCCATACATCAATGGTGTCTGGAGTGCTTGGTCTGATACATACGCAGATTGTAGTCGAACGTGTGGAGGGGGTGTGCAACACCGTACAAGAACATGCAACAACCCACCGTAAGGACTTAATTAATAATAATAATAATAATAATAATAATAATAATAATAATAATAATAATAATAATAATAATAATAATAATAATAATAATAATAATTATAATTATAATAATAATAATAATAATAATAATAGATAATAGATAATAAATATATTTTTATGACTGTCAAGACTGTCATGACTGTCTTGATCAAAAAGCCAAGCGCTAAAAGGTTCTAAAAATCCATGAAGAAAAAACTGAACAACTATGAAATAAACAACGTTGTCTTTTTTATAAACTTTTAGTTTTTCGTGTTGGATTTGAAGAACCTTTTAGCGTTTCGCCAACAAATAGCGATAGACCTCTTTAGCTTATGCGTAAGGTTTTCCCATTTCATACAACGTGTCATTCCCTAGAGTATCATTTCTTTGTTTAACGGTTGTGCATGAGAAGATAAATGAATATGAATACAACTCAAACAAAGAATCTTATCATCAAGAGAATGACACGTGGCCTGGAATGAGGAAACGTTACGCCCAGGGTAAAGAGGTCTATCGCAATTTGGATTATTATTACGACTCTAGTGTAAACAAGATTTAATAAATTCGATTTGGTTTCTTCTCAGACCTCAGAATGGTGGCGATGCATGTGAAGGAGATGAAAAAGAGGATCTGTAATTCTAAGGTAGAATCGAGAAAATTTGCAAACTGAGGTGTCATTCTTAGTCGCCCGGCGACTCGGGAAACGGTTATTTCTTCTTTTTTTTTTTTTATATTATTTTTTTATTTTTTATTTTCCCACTTAATGATGCATATCACAGCAAATATATGTAAAATATAAAAAACTTCTCCTGAAAATTATCTCAGATATAAATTTTCATAAGTAAATTTTCGCAGGTTTCATGACACCTCAGTTTTGCAGTGATGTCATTTTTATGCCACTATTTCAGATAATAATAATAATAATAATAATAATAATAATAATATCTGGTTTATTAATTCGATCAACTGGTTGTGCCTATCATTTTTTACAGAACTCTTAAACTATTATTTTCTCTGTTTCAGCCATGCCCTGCAAACACACCCTCATTACGTGCCAAACAATGCAAAGCCAAAAACTCTGCAACATCTCCTTTCTTCATTTCTTCTGGTAAGTATGTAATCAGGGTTTGAGCCAGGATTTCAGTTAAAAGGGTCAATTTGTCCCCCAAGCAAACATTTCAAGGGACAATTTTCAAATCAGAGGGTCATAAAAAGTACACAAAAAAAAAAAAAAAAAACGCAACGCAACGCAACGCAACGCAACGCAACGCAACGCAACGCAACGCAACGCAACGCAACGCAACGCAACGCAACGCAACGCAACGCAACGCAACGCAACGCAACGCAACGCAACGCAACGCAACATATAAATGCATCGAGCAAAGGTTCATTAAAAAAATACAAAACCACCTTTTAAATTAATACAAAGGTTTCAGGCACCTCATGGTCACTTCGACACATAGTCCGAGCACTGCGAGAGACAACGGCGCCGTTTTTCGAGATCGTTGCGATCGTTAAATTAGCACGTTTCTATGCAGAATGCATCACGTTTCTAGGCGGCTGGGAGTACGTTCGACTGATAAAATCGATCTTATGAACCGAACGTGCTCCTAGCCGCCTAGAAACGTCGTGCATTCTGCATAGAAACGTGCAAATTCTGAGTAAAAAGTGCGGTAATGTTCTGTTTTTCATGCAGAAACCTGTGATCTCAGATGCATAACAGATTCCTCTGAGCTCTTTTACTATGGCAAAGTAGCTGATGGAACAAGATGTAACCCTGACGAAAGAATTCTTGACGTCTGCATCAAAGGAACTTGTAGGGTGAGACTTGAAAAATAAAATAAACAGATATACACTCCTTGTCTCGCGAAAACGTTTACAAAAATAAAAATGGAAGAACGAGCAAATTAAAGCAACTTTATGAGGAGCTAGAGTTATACAATTAAAATAACGTGATGTAATATTCAAAGTCCGACATGAGGACTTGAATCGTCAAGTCCGAATTGGAGGACTTTGAATAACTTCAAATCCTCATCAATTATTTACGAGGAACCTGTTCTATTTTATTTCTAGACCAATTGCAACTCTGTTCAAGTGTCCTTGGGCTTGAAATTTGTTCAAGTCCAAGGACACTGGAACAGTACTAGTGTTGCAATTGGTCTAGAAATACAATAGAACAGATTTCCAGTTGGTTTGGGAGTACTTTACGTGGTTTCAAGTATTGTCACGGGATCAAAATCGGGGCAGTTGGTTGACTAATTACCTCCTGAATTATTGATGAGGGTTTGAATCCGTAATAGCGAAGTGTCCATAATATCTGGGTGCAATGAAACTGTACAATGAGGAACAAAGGAGTTTTTAGGTTCCGGGTTGAAACCCGTTTTCAGAACATCGGCCCACACGATGGAGGGGGGTGGGGGGAGGGGGGTGGAGGCCACACTCCTCCCGGGCTACGCTCTTGAAGTACATTTATAGATAGATTTTGTATGTTGTAAGTCAATTACCTTTGCGATTAGCAATCTGATATTTTAACAATCCAACAATCCTATTTTAGACCGTGGGCTGTGATCATGTCCTAGATTCATCTTCAAGGCTTGACCGCTGTAGGATATGCAACGGAGATGGTTCGTCGTGTGCTCTCACCACTGGCGAATATACGACAAACCACAGAGGATGGGGTGAGTATAACATTAATACTAATCATGAATGATGTTCATAAACTTGAAGATGGTGATGATATGGTAACGATAATGTTGATGATGACGTTGATAATGTTGTTGATGATAATGATGATGATGATGATCGTGTTAATGAAGATGATGTTGATGATAACATTGATAATGTTGATGATGACGTCGATAATGGTGATGATGACATTTATTTTTTTAGGAGTAGACAAAGCAGCCACTATTTTAACATTGCCCCCTGGAGCGAGGGACGTTCATATCGAAAAAAGAGTTGCAACGACTAATAATCTTTTAGGTAAGTAAAGAGGAAAATTAAATTTGAATTGATAAAAATGATTGCTCCCATCATGTTTGTGACGTACAGTTGCTAAAACCTACTTAAGACTTTGCTTCAATGTGTGCCTGAATATTTCCCAGCCAAGCGTTGAAATCATCCTGAAATCTGTCTATAATAGAGGTCATATGCATGTTACTTATTAGTGTGATGAAGGGGTTGTACGTGATCCGTGATTCGTCCTTTTTTAGGCCGTGATTGGTGAAATTCAAAAAATAAGTCCATGATTTCTGAATATTGCAGTCCCCCCCCCCCCCCCAAAGATGATGATTTGCTAATTTTGAAGTCCCTGATTCGTGATTTTGAATTTCGTGAAAATTCGTAATCCCTCTGAACCCTTTTATCAAGGTAGCCATTCTCTTACGAGAGATCGAGTACAATTCGTCCTCCACGCGGCGAAAATCCGAATCAACTTTTCTTTTCTCTAGTGCCAGTAAAATTTGACATGTCTTGGCCTCTATATTTTCACTACTGTTACATTTGTCAATTGGAAATTTGGTTTGGCTAATAGCCATCTCATCAGATTTCTCGAAATTACAGCACCATAAAGGCAAGCACGTCCCTTATGCCTTTGACATAATATTTGACCAACTCTATATTGTTTTCAAAAAGGCATCCAGAATGCGGCAGGATCATATCTAATATCACTACCGACCTGGTCAAAAACGATAAAATCAGCCGGAAGCACAATAGCCTACAAGCACGAAGCTGATCAATATAAAGACACACTTGACATTGATGGACCAACAACGGAGACTTTGTTGATCAAGGTATTACTAAACATGGTTTGATATAAAGAAAGCCGGATTCAGGCTGGTCGGCTGGTCGGCTGGTCGGCTGGTCGGCTGGTCGGCTGGTCGGCTGGTCGGCTGGTCGGCTGGTCGGCTGGTCGGCTGGTCGGCTGGTCGGCTGGTCGGCTGGTCGGCTGGTCGGCTGGTCGGCTGGTCGGCTGGTCGGCTGGTCGGCTGGTCGGCTGGTCGGCTGGTCGGCTGGTCGGCTGGTCGGCTGGTCGGCTGGTCGGCTGGTCGGCTGGTCGGCTGGTCGGCTGGTCGGCTGGTCGGCTGGTCGGCTGGTCGGCTGGTCGGCTGGTCGGCTGGTCGGCTGGTCGGCTGGTCGGCTGGTCGGCTGGTCGGCTGGTCGGCTGGTCGGCTGGTCGGCTGGTCGGCTGGTCGGCTGGTCGGCTGGTCGGCTGGTCGGCTGGTCGGCTGGTCGGCTGGTCGGCTGGTCGGCTGGTCGGCTGGTCGGCTGGTCGGCTGGTCGGCTGGTCGGCTGGTCGGCTGGTCGGCTGGTCGGCTGGTCGGCTGGTCGGCTGGTCGGCTGGTCGGCTGGTTAAATAAAGGGTTTCACAAGGAGTATAGATACAGCTAATGAAGCACGATAGAAGTGAGAATCGTCAGGTTTTTTTTCTCTTTGTTTCAGTTCGTTTATCTTAAGGGAAATAACGGAGGTATCGACTTCTCGTACTATTCTCCTTCTAACGTGTCGCAGACATCAACATATTTTTGGAATACCACTGGATGGTCTAGCTGTTCCCGCACATGCGCAGGAGGTAAGAAGTTAGCAGTTTTACGATCACTTTGATTTGCCTTCCCTTTTTTCTCCGTAGTTTGTTGCTAACCATAAAATATGTATATCTATCTCCCAGGTTATCAGAAGCGCTGGGTTTATTGCATTCGTGCTGATGACAAGACATACGTTAGTGAATCAACATGTAATTCTGCATCTAAACCTCACATGCGACAGCCATGTAACACTCAAGCTTGCCCAGCAGAGTAAGTTTTATCGGCTTGCCGTTCTTGGTTTCATGTATACATGTATCCATAAGTCCATCAATCAATGCACTGTACCCATGCACACACCCATCCATCTATCAATCTATGCACTGTACCCATGCACCCACCCACCCATCTATCAATCTATGCACTGTACCCATGCACCCACCCACCCATCTATCAATCCATGCACTGTACCCATGCACCCACCCACCCATCTATCAATCTATGCACTGTACCCATGCACCCACCCACCCATCTATCAATCCATGCATTGTACCCATGCACCCACCCACCCATCTATCAATGCATGCACTGTACCCATGCACCCACCCACCCATCTATCAATCCATGCATTGTACCCATGCACCCACCCACCCATCTATCAATCCATGCACTGTACCCATGCACCCACCCACCCATCTATCAATCTATGCACTTTACCCATGCACCCACCCACCCATCTATCAATCCATGCACTTTATCCATGCACCCACCCACCCATCTATCAATCCATGCATTGTACCCATGCACCCACCCATCCATCTATCAATGCACTGTACCCATGCACCCACCCGTCCATCTATCAATCAATGCACTGTACCCATGCACACACCAACCCATCTATCAATGCACTTTACCCATGCACCCACCCATCCATCTATCAATCAATGCACTGTACCCATGCACACACCCACCCATCTATCAATCAATGCACTGTACCCATGCACAATCCATCTATCAATCAATGCACTGTACCCATGCACACACCCACACATCTATCAATGCAATGTACCCATGCACCCACCCATCCATCTATCAATCAATGCAATGTACCCATGCACCCATCCATCCATCTATCAATGCACTGTACCCATGCACCCACCCATCCATCAATCAATCAATGCACTGTACCCATGCACCCACCAACCCATCTATCAATCAATGCACTGTACCCATGCACCCACCCATCCATCTATCTATCAATGCACTATACCCATGAACACACCCATCCATCTATCAATGCACTGTACCCATGAACACACCCATCCATCTATCAATGCACTGTACCCATGCACACACCAACCTATCCATCTATCAATGCACTGTACCCATGCACACACCAACCCATCTATCAATGCACTGTACCCATGCACCCACCAACCCATCTATCAATCAATGCACTGTACCCATGAACACACCCATCCATCTATCTATCAATGCACTGTACCCATGCACCCAACCATCCATCTATCAATCAATGCACTGTACCAATACACACGCCCACCCATCTATCCACGCTACATAGATTTACATCCGTCAATTCTTCCGTTCTTCTCCCCTTCGACATCCTTCCAATTTCTTAACTTTTCCTTATTCCATGAATCTATCCATCTATCCATCCTATTTTTGTTCCTTCTCATCTACCGCGCTCCAATTAGCACTTCAATTTGCATCTTAATAAAATAAAAAAGGAATGACTTTGAGGAAATATTCTGTAGGTGGCATTTAACTCAATGGCATTATTGTTCCAAATCATGTGGCAAAGGCTCCCAGTCTCGTCGTCTGTACTGCCGTAGGAAGATCAACTCAACAAGCCACGAGGAATTGCCTGACAACAGTTGCTTGGCTGCTAATAAACCTAACGCCACTGAATTCACACGAAACTGTAGAGAAATTGTATGTCCACCCTATTGGCATCCACTAGACTGGTCCCCGGTATGTAATATACTCCTTAAACACAATGGGTTCGAGTGTTATGGCATGGATAGTCCCACTCATCTCCTGAATTTCCATTGCATACACACACATGGGTCTTCAGAAAACAAAGCCAATCAGAATGCAATAAAGCCGTTGTTTATTCCGCAATATTTTAATCATGTGCTGGGCTTTTCTATAAATCTTTCCAGGTCTCCCGGATTGGTAGGGTACTATTGCCCGGCCATAAGATTTTTAGACATCAATAAAAATATTATTATTATTGATTGGAGTTAAATAGAAACACAGTAGATTTTTGCTTGACTCCAAAAATGATACGTATGTCACGGTACAGAAAAATGATATTCGTAGAATTGTACACTCCACAGTGCACGTACTAGATCAGACACGGGTAAAAAAACGCACTGCGCACGCTTGGAAGTTTGACAAGAAAAACATAGACGATAGTCGTGTTTACAAATAAAGCAATCGGAGATTTACATGTGTTATGCAAATTTCTCTTGTATTATTTGACCAGGGAATGAAAACGACTAAAGTAATGTGTCAGGAACAAAATAAGCACTAACTTTCCACGAACGTCCTAAACTTTAAGAATTTACCAAACGCCGGTAAATATCCAATGGTTTTCTTTGTAAACACGACGAGCTTCCGAGCATGCGCAGTGACGTCAAAGCAAAAGAACTTCAATCTCCTGAGAATTGGAACCTATTGTTTTGTCCTCCAAGTTGAGCTGCATTTCGACGTGCTGCAAGGGGTCTATATGCATTATTCCGCAAAAAGATCATTTTCGCACACTGTGATTGGTTCAAGGGTAATTACTCATTTATGAGAGAACTATGATTAATCGCTTGACTGATCCACTTCTAGTGTTCAACCACCTGTGGTCCTGGGGTAACTACGAGAAACCTTGTCTGTCGTCGCATTGAAGCCACTGGAGTGGAAAAAAGGATAACAAGCTCGATGTGTGATCCGGTGCCAAAACCAAATACATCACAGCCTTGCAACACAGATACTCCATGTGGCCGTAAGTTATTTAATAATAATGCTTATGTACTTATTGACTGAGTGGGAGGTCCGAACGGGAAAATATTTGGCTCGAGGTCCTGAAGTACGGAACGAGCGCAGCGAGTTCCGTGCCAAGGACCGAGAGCCAAATATTTTGCCGTTCGGACCGACCTTAACTCAGTCAATAAGCATTTTATCATATGACCACATATAAAAAATCGATTTCAAAGCGTTTTTAATAAATGCGAATCAAAATGCGTAGTTTTTACATGATTGAAGGGAGCGAGTCCGAACGGCGAGTCCGAACGGGAAATTATTACACTTTTCGGAAAAGCGTATTTTTTTGCTGACGCCATTTTCCCCAAAGGTTTTTTTTAGAATCACGCGTACAGTGAAATACGGTGATATGATAATATGGAATATGTAACTGCCAAGAGACTTTTATTTAGCAATTTCCAGGAAATTGAATGTCAAATAGCTGCATTGGGTCTAAATTTGTTAATAAGACGTAGTGGCAAAATTTGATGTTTTCTTTTTTGAAACATTGACCACCACACATACAAAAAGGGTCGAGTAATCTTGAACAAATTATCTTCAGTAAGATCATAACTGTAAAAAAGGAGGAAAGTTCAAAGAAATGATGCTGAAAGTTTCCTGTTTACAGAGGTCCCGCAAATTCCCCTTTCAGGCCACGTGTCGTCCTCTTGAGAATACAATTCTTTGTTTGAGTTGTATCCATATTCATGTGTCTTCACGTGCACAACCATTAAACAAAGAAATGATACCCTAGGGAATGACAGATGGTCTGAAATGGGAAAATATTACGCCCAAATTTAAGAGATCTATTAATTATGATCTATATAATATATTTTTCATATCAAAATATCAATAAAGATAGTATCAATAAATCGTAATTTTTTTTCATTTGCAGCATCCATAAGAAATAAAATCGCCTGCTTCAGAGCAAACCCTGTTCCTCTGGAGCAAACTCTGGCCGATTTGAGCGGCTCTGTTGACTGGGATCACACGGAAATCACGGTGGAAAAGTGCCATAACCTCACACATGATGCAGGGTTTACATACTTTGCATTGGGTAATAATGGCATCTGTTACTCTGGACCAAACACCAAGACCAAGTACTATAAACAGGGACCAGCATCGTTGGCTGATTGTGACAATGGTATTGGAAAACAAAACTACATGTTTGTCTACACCATGGGTAAGTTTATTGTAATGAAATAAAGATATTATCATGTACAAATCAATACTAAAAAAAATATGTTGACATAGACCGTCTGGTTGAGATCAGCAAATCTTCAGTGTTATTTAATAGATAATTTATAAATAATTACTTAATTCTCTTTTTTTCTCTCACTTATCTTTCAATTTATTTAATAGTAATATTATTTGTTTACTATATCTTCTTTTTCCCAATAGAGTACAAACACTAAAAGTGTGTAACATAAATACCACTAAGTACTGGTAAATTATGCTAATTCTATTGTTCTCTATTGTTTAATCAACACTATTTAGTGGTTTATAGTACGCACGACAAAATTACTCGATTCTGATTGGTCTAGAGGAGTACAATTAGAGCGTTAATTGGTACTCCGCGGGAGTACCAATTAGGTCGCTATGGAAACACGACCAAAAGCGGCAAATTTCCCCAGTGAAATGAGTGAGATTCCCAAAAAAATAAGTCTTTTAAAGATTAAAATGGAAAAATTTCAGAAAACTATTCAATACACACATAGGAAGTCCTCAAATTATGATAACTAGACAAATTCAAGACCTAATAAATCATGTTTTGTAGTAGATAGTCGTTTTTTCTTTCTAGTTTTCGCCAAACAATTTGAGTTGGAGTTTTGAATGTTCTCGTTTTACTACCTGTTGTCTTTTGTGGTTTTCTCGAAAAATAAATTCAACACCACAACTACAATAATTGTACAATATGTAGAAAACAGCTAACAATAGTTTTAAAGCAAATTTCTTTCCGTTTAGCGAAAAAATACAGCGAGTAAAGGCTGGTTTTTTGTTTTGAAAATAGTTAAGATCAAATCTTACCGGCAAACTGTCGAGTAGTTGTAGATAGACGAATTCAGCTAGTTATCACAAGTTAATTGATCCTAAGTTGTCAATCCAGTCTTGAAATAATAAAATCTTCAGATAATTCACCATTCAAAGAAAATAGCAGCGAAATTCTTCAAGCTACAGGAGGGAATAATATCCAAAGCACATGGTCTGATCACTGGCGACTCGTTCACTTCAAGCTGTACTTCAAAACTTTTAACTTGAACGACATATTTGTCGCTTTTATCCCTTTTGATGTTGTCCGGCTAACTTGTTTTCAAATAAAGTATTTTTGAAATTGTGTTTTTGCACTTATTAGCAAATGCTAAGAGGAAAAAAACTTAAATTAGCGAACTGTAAACTCTCAACTTTCGCTTAGTTTTCACACAGTACGTTTTCAAAGAAAAGTCGCTTCTTGATTCGCTGTTTAGCTGTCAGTACTGTCATTCAATAGTTGTAAACATGCATTAAAATGGCTTTTTACTTGAGATGTAAAATTATTTTCTAGTATTTTGTAGTTCAAATCATACATAAAATATTAATCTAAAAAGGTTTTACAGCAACGTTAACACTTTCTATGCTGTTCTTGACTTAGCGTTCTTGGAGAAGGGTCGGTTATAGCAAAGGCAATGAAGATGAATGAATGCCTTCGCTTCGCATGTTTTATAAAATTTTGTCGAGCGAACTATAAATAAAAAATCGCACGACCTCGAGTACAATTTGGAAATTAATAGGTACGAGTAATGTTTTGAAAGTTCTTGTAATTGCACGAGCCTTTAGGCGAGTGCAATTAAAGAACTTTCAAAACATTACGAGTTCCTATACAAATAGTGCAAAGTATTGCTTACTTTTAGTGTTTGTACTCTATTATTTTCTATTTTAAAATATTTTAAAATTTTATATATATTGCATATTTATACTTAAGGGCTACCTGAAAATTATCAGCCTGGTAACGGTGTACCCTATCTAATAAAGCTGTTTATTATTATTACCATCAGCATCATGATCATCATCATCATCATCATCATCACCATCATCATAATGATCATCATCATTATCATCATCATCACCATCATCATTCTCCTTCTCCTCCTCCTCCTCATCATCATGATCATCATGATCATCATCAGCATTCCCAGTAAAACTGGATCCCAAAGTAAGAATAGCCTTTATCACGTGCGATGTGGCCGTACTCACTGATCGTCTTGTTCATATTTGTCCATATAACACTGTTTCTTTGTCTGTCTGTCTGTCTGTCTGTCTGTCTGTCTGTCTGTCTGTCTGTCTGTCTGTCTGTCTGTCTGTCTGTCTGTCTGTCTGTCTGTCTGTCTGTCTGTCTGTCTGTCTGTCTGTCTGTCTGTCTGTCTGTCTGTCTGTCTGTCTGTCTGTCTGTCTGTCTGTCTGTCTGCCTGTCTGCCTGCCTGTCTGTCTGTCTGTCTGTCTGTCTCAACAATTGGGCTACTGAAAAAAAGATGTTAAGGGAATTCATGGTGCTGTAACAATATCTGATATCTAGTGTTTATTGGTCTGGACATTCAAAGTGAAATTTAAAAGTAAGAGTACTACTTTATCATGGTGAAACTAACTTAAACATTTGTTCCTCTTTTTACATGTACTAGATATTAAACGAAGAACTTAGCATACAAAATGATCTTCTCAGTAAATTTTTCCTTTAAAAACCGAGACATTTTTAATCTAACTTTAGTTCACAGTGTTTTTTGCTAATTCACTTTGTCTTCATAGTTCAACTACCGCCCCTCACAAGTCTTGGCTGCTACAAGGATTCCAACAGGGTTTCTGTATTGCCAACCCTCTACGCCAACTTCCGCAGTCAGATTAACTGGCAAAACATGAACCTGACCATCAGCAAGTGCGCGCACGTAGCACGTGATATTGGGCGGTCTTATTTTGGTATTCGTTTCTATGGTGAATGCTACACAGCCCCAGACGATAAAGCTGCCGCAACATATTCTCAGCAAGGAGTGGCGAGCACCTGCTGGAGTGGAGTGGGATCGAACCATGCTTCCTTCTTCTACACCTTCAATAATGTGAGTTAAAACACAGTTAACTTTAGCCCGAGCTCTGTTTTGACACTCTCTTGTGCAGTAAGTGCATTGGGACTCATAGAAAAACCCACGCTAAAAAGCGAGGCTAGATTCAAGATATCATAGGATTTCTTTTAATTCCGTTTTATTTTATTTGAGATGTAGAATGGTAATTGAATTGAGTGGAGAGCAATTTGGTCTGAAATCAAATGAGTGATTACAAAATTGCACGATCGCGTAGCGGGAGTGCAATTTAATCACGAATAGAGTGGTAAATAAACTGATGGTCCAACCGGCTAAATCAAGTCATCATTTTGAGACATGACACCCAAATATTGCATACTTATTGGGGCAGCTGGGCTTCGCGTGTAAGTTCTAGTCGTTTAATAACATTTTAATGTATATTTGTCTTGTTTTGTCAGAAAATAAATTAGACGCATGCATTGACCAATTTTGTAGGAGGGGAGAAAAGTCGATATTCCTACTAGCCCAGCAGGTCTTTCGTCCCATCTTCCAAAAAATCCCATCACTGCTCATTTCAGAAATTATTTTTAATAATAAAAAAAAAATAAAAAAAATAAAAAAAATGATAAAAAAAAATAATAATAATAAAAATTAACAATTTTATCGATACCCTGAAATAGCCTCTGGGCTGGTCAAAGTCAGGACATATCTAACACACAGATCAAATGCTGATACAACCTGGCTAACTCACGCTGAAACAACCTTTTGGTTGATCAAAGTCAGGGGATGGCTAACTCACAGATCCAACCCTGAACAACCTCTGGGCTGATCTAAGTCAGGGGATGGCTAACTCACAGATCCAACCCTGAACAACCTCTGGGCTGATCTAAGTCAGGGGATGGCTAACTCACAGATCCAACCCTGAAACGACCTGCTCACAAATCGAATTGGGATTTAGCTTGCTGAGATTTGTGAAGCGAGCAAAACCAGAGAACTCGGAGAAACATTCGAATCAAAGGAGAGACGTAACAAACTTACTTTTCCTTACGTTTTTATTTTCCTTTGTATTCAAGACCAAAGTGTAGCCACATGATGGAAAGAAGCAAAGCAAGATGGCTAAGTTATAACTGACTCTTCAGGATCGCCTCGAAAAACTAAGATATCGGAAGATGGAAATTATGTAGATTAGCTCAATGAAACAGTTCAATTATTGAACTGTTGAAGCATTAAAACCATGCCAACGGACAGCTACGTTCATTTAATTCCATAAAGTTATTTAAAAATAGAAATATTCCTTTAAAGAAATATTGTGTAAAAATAATTCTAAATAATACTAAACTATCAATAAATTTGCCTGCATATATTATGGCTGCATGTCAACAAAGTGGTCACATTTCCCTAAATGTATAGAATGGATAACAGGGGTTCTATCTAGGGCTCCAATATTCGTCTCTTACCTTAGACTGATGTTCTTCCCTACAGACTACGCGCCATTCTCTTGAGAATAACTTTGCTTGAGAGTTGTATCCATATTCATATGATTGTCTTCTCATGTGCAACCCTTAAGAAATCAAATACTCTATTGAATAACACTTGGCCTGAATTTGCTATGCTCGCTATGTTAATACTATCACCCACCTTCAAATACAATACAAAACGGTGTATGAAGAGGCCCCGTCCCAATGATAATGGACTTGAGGCAACACGTCACTGGATGAGAATGAAATCAAATCCATTCAGATTCGGCAGGGATCTATGGAAACATAGTTGTAATAGATGATGTGTGGAGACAATCCAGGCTAATGCCGGCCATGGCTATTTTATTTCATGCAAACCTATTGGTTTATTCCATTGTCCATTTTATATTTATTACAATAATTTTTTCACTAGCTTGCTTTTTTTAACTTTTCAATTTAATTTATTAACTTTATATTTTTCTCTAGTTGTCATCATAATGAAAATTGTTTTAAAAAATGTAGCTTCTTACTTATCAGCCCTCTTAATGTTTTTCTTGATTTCAATTTAAGTAATAACCTTTCTCGAGTTTGCTATGGAAAACTGTTGATATTTTTCAGCTGTCCTAGGCCTTGTTTTCAATTGATTGATTTTCTCTCTCTAGTATTTATTGCAAAAGTTGTTGATATTTTCTAGCTGTTAGTTTTTTGTTTCTGGATGAAATACAAACATGACCCCTACTGCGCTCATTTCTAATTATGCTTGCAACTGAAAAAGTTACATGTTTAACAACTGTGGCATGGCGTGAGTTAAAAAAAAATCAGTTTTCCCGCAGATAATCTGATCTAACGCGGGATGTTGACAGAACAATTGCAAGAGAGAAACGTAGGAAAGGCCACGACGAGTAACCCCAAGTATTTCTTTTTTTCTTTCTTTATATTCTTCTTTCTTTCTTTCTTTCTTTTCCCCTCCCCTTCTTCTTCTTCTTTTTCTTTTTCTTCTCTTAACTTATCATTTTTGCCTCTTTTAAACACTTGGTCTAGTATAATCTCATCAAATTAAGTTCACCAATTCTAATTAACAATTAGACGACGAACTCGAGATTTCTATCGGCTGATAGTTGACGAGGGGCTCCGGCCCCGAGTCAACTATCAGCCGATAGAAATCGAGAGTGAGTCTTCTAATTGTTTTAGTAAAATTCTCAACGAATATATCTATTTCTTCGTAGGAAACTTCACAAAATCGCGAATGGAAAGCCGCCATTTTTTTCAAAACAAAGCCGGCTTTCTCTACCCACTATCTATCGGCTGATAGATAGTGAGTACGTTAGCCAATCAGAATGCAGGATTTGCAATAGTATAGTAGTAGAATTTTACTAATTTGTGTTTGATACTTTTGTATTAGATTCCTCGACTTTAAAAAAGGTTGACAATCAAAAGAAAATCTCGACTTTCTTCCTCTCCATCATTTTTTTTACTATTATTTGAACACATTGGTCTCTTATTCCCTCCTACATAGTAGAGAACGTGCTTAGATTAGCCAAGTATCAATCTCATACTGATCAGATCTACAATCTATACAGAATAGCACGCCTACAGATTTAGAGATATCACATTTAAAAGACCTCTAACAAAAGCAGGAAGCTGAAAGGCTGGACCATAACTGAGTTATGACTGTCCAACTTAAGAGAATATATTTTAATTGCAGATCTAATATCAAAACCTTCCTATTAGTTCTACAATCAGTATTCTAATTTTTTTAACTTTATTTATCCTTCTGTTTCCATTCTATCTTTCTAAAACTGACACTTTGGTTTCCATAGCAGCGCATTCCTAGTCATTAAATCTACTAAAAAATCATATTATTTCGAGTCATTTTTCTCTCAAGAAACCCAATACGCAGGAGTTATTTTTCCAGTCAATGAGCTAGGGTGTCAATACTTATTTAAAGTCCATGTTCATGTGACTTGCGTGATATTCAAGTCTATCTTATCAAATCTTTTCACACCAAAATAATTGTTATATCATATATTTTACCCTGCAGCATCACGGCATGTTACAACCTGGGATATATTTTTAGGTTATTTCCGCACGCACACGTACATTTATCACTGCAAAAACTATTTATTTGTACCTTATCAGAGCTGATTGCTGGAGGGCTTGCTCGACTGCAAACATATATAGGAATCACTGGTCATTTCAAACCCATTTTAACAATCACCGCCAGACTGAGCGGTGTCGATACTGTACTGAGAGAAGCCACCTTATTCTGGAATCAGGTCAGTACCTACATGATTTTCTTAAATATTAGATTTAGAGCATATTGTACTGTTTTGTTTGGAAGTTTTGTTCTCAATGAAACGTGTTAGGAATATCTAGCAGCATGGAATTGTGCTGTGCAGGTGGATTAGAACATAGCTAATAGAGTTCCACTCCATTAACTATGATTAGAATTATAGAACAGTAAAACTTATTCTTTCACGCATTGAAAGGAAATAATAATGACTGATATTCCCTATGATATTTCGTTATAAAATTGGCAATAGATGGTACCGTGTTTCTGTCATTTTCTTTCTTTCGTTCTTTCGTTCTTTCGTTCTTTCTTTCTTTCTTTCTTTCTTTCTTTCTTTCTTTCTTTCTTTCTTTCTTTCGTTCGTTCGTTCTTTCTTTCTTTCTTTCTTTCTTTCTTTCTTTTTCCTTTCGTTCTTTCTTTTTTCCTTTCTTTCTTTCTTCTTCCTTTCTTTCTTTCCTCCTTCTTTTTCTTTTCCTTTCCTTGTATTTCATTGACAATAAAAACAAATGATTAAAAGTCTTAATAGTCAAATTAAATTAAGCAGTGAAACACTGCGTTGTTTTGAAATAAAACAGTCATTTTAGCAAGCCTTGAAGTCAATACAATGCATACAATTCATATCATATCCAAATCAGTCCCTGGCAACCATCATAGATCCGATTGCGGGCGTATAGTTCAGTCATTACCCACAACGAAGACTAAATAGAGCTAGTTCGAAAACAGTGCGAAAAATGTTCTTAGCTTATCTAGTAAAGCGTAAATTGGGTATGAGTTACGGCTCGGGGGTCTACTGTAACAAAAGGGCCACGGAGGTGCTGCAGGGCAACTACGTTAGCATCGTTAGCATGATCGTACACAGAGGAGAGTGAAGTAATCTGCCTCTATATCGGTTGGTACTTACATGGGTAAAATTATTTTCATTTAAAATGACGTTTACGAGTGTTCGCTTATATTAACATATATAATCTTTATCCATTGTCCAGTTTCAGAATGGGTATCTATCTAGCTTGGATCACTGTCTCACTGACACTCCTCGTACAATCAGGTATTTTCTCTACTTTGTTTGTTTATCCATTTCATACCGGCCGTAGATAGTCGTAATATTGAAATGTGTTACATGTTACTTAGGCGTTTCCATGGTGATGCTTCTCTAATTAGTTACAAATTATTTTTGTAATTAAATCCAACCACAAGATCATTATTTGTATGCTCGTATATAGACAACCAATCAACATTGTTTGTGTAGAGGTTAAAAAAATAAGTTTCTAAAAATAATGGATATATTTTCCATCTAGTTTTTTGTTGCTGTTGCTGCTTTTTTTGTGGGTTTTTTCTGGATTTTTCTTTTCTTTTTTTTTCTTTTTTTTTTTTTTCTTTTTTAAATTTTATTATTATTATCATTTTTGCTGTTCATGTTGTTTTTATTTCAATTATCATTATTGTAATAGTCAGTCTAGCTGTGGTTAAGGTAAACTTATGTATCGATCTGTCTTAGTCTTTACGGAGATGTTCTTGTGATATCCGACAATACAAAAAAGTAACTTTAGCAGGATTTCTGGGACAAATAAACTTAAGTGATCATAATTGTTACATACTATCTCAGTGATTACGATGTAAAGTGTAATACTAAAGTGTTGCAAGGTCATGAATTTATTTCCACATTCAAAGCAAGCGAGTGTAAATCCAGATTAACTTTCCAATTTTATTGTCAAGACCTTCACAACCTTTCTTTTTCACCTTCTAAAGAGTCAGGGTCGGTGTATTCGTGTGGGTTGTGTGGGTTTTCATTATGGCGGCTTCGTTCGGTCAATCTTATTAGTAAGTGAGGGATTTGATGATTTTGAAGCTCATTAAAACTGTGGCAACAACTAATTCGTTTGTAACTTTGACACCAAAAAGCCTCGAAAAAAAGATAACTTGTGAAAAAATATCTATCAAGTACCAGATGTAAGGTTAAAATAAGTGTATTTTCCTTGGGAAAAAAGTAACAAATGATGAGCTTCAGAGAGGTTTATTAAAAGTGATTTAATTGGTTTTTATCGTTACAGCCCGTCACCTTTGTTTCATAATTCATTTTTCTATTTGACTTTGCGTACAAATAGCAAAGATCGTGCACTTTTGAGTACAAGCACCAAACTCGGCACAAATATTCGTTGGGGCATACTAAACACATTTAGGGGTGGGTGCCAAAAAATGGCGGTCGGGGGGAGGCACCTCCCACCTCCCTGGCTAAACATAATGTTTTTCTAGCTTCGTCCAACCTATTAGGTCAAGCAAATCCATATATGACGTATTTCCTGTGTTATGGTTACGTTCGTGAGTTCATCACTGGCGTGACTCTTATGTTTGTTTTGGACGTCCTGTTAGTATTATAATCAACTCCCTTAAGTTAACCATAACATTTTTGTTTTGTTTGTAGGTGTTTTCTGCAAAACCGTCCATTCCAAGGTAAGTTATTAGCCGACATTTCCTGGATACAGCATCGTTGAAGTTAACTCAAGACTCAAGCAAAGACGGTCAAAAACGGACTAAAGAGATTGTCTTTGCGTTTTTCTCGTAATACAATTTATTTGGATATTGTATTGGACATGAAAGGTCATACCTTCACAATAATCCATCGCACATATATTTAACTGTTATTTAATGCCTGGAATAAACATCAATTTGGAAAAACATAATTTTTAGTAGGGGTTGGTTACCTCTCCTTATGCCTATTCTCCAGTGAGAAGTTCACTTAACGTCAACTCGAAAAAAGATACATCAGGCTTATAAAATACGCTTTCCACAGTTAATTGCATGAGCTATCGATCTATCGGAGTTAAAACTGAATAACGTAGCATTGAATTTCAGGGAAAAAAATGATTTATTATAGTGCGTTGTGAAAATACCTTTGCTAGAGCATGCTCATTTGGGTTAGATGACCAGCAAGATATCAAAAGTTTTGCCTTATACACATATTTGTTTTTGCGTATTTTAGAAGATCCATCATTTGATGACAAAGAGGGAGCTCCAGAAGTATTTCGGCGTCGATAACCATGACCAAGGTAAGAGAAAAAATGATGTATGTAGGCTGACCTTACACGGAAAAGGACGAATTTTTAACAGTTCAAAAATTTGACCAGTACATTGATATTCCATTTACATGCACGGAACCTTCTCTTTAATTTGCACGGCTCGGCTTTTAGATCATTGTCCGAATAGCAAAGGTCCATGGAACGCCTAAACATACAACTTTTTAAACGGTTGAAATTTCATCTGGTACCGTGTAAGGTCGGCCATAGATATGATGTGCCGTTGCCGTGACTCGTACTAAGTTTGAATGTCTAGGAATATTGCTCAAGATGACCATAGTTGATTTGTCTTGATTTTCTAGTTCCAGAATATGACGTGACTCACCCTTACCAGTCCACTCACGAGGGAGAGTTCGTCACCTATGACCTGTATAGTAAGCATCGTACAAGACGCGAAGCAGAAGCAGACGACACACATCATTATTCACTGAACTCGTTTGGTAAAACACTTGACTTGGTTCTGCGGGAGAACAAGAATCTGATCAAACCAGGACTACAAGTAGAGACACATGCTGGGGGGAAAGTAAAAAAGACAAGACTAGAACCCAATACTTACTATCAGGGAGAAGTCAGGGATCACCCTGAATCATCTGTGGCTATCACCAACCATGGCGCACTGGTAAGAACATTTCATATTTTATAATATATTTTTTAGAATACCCTTAGACTTCAATTTATTGATCGTCATTTTATTGGGTTTTCAGTCAGGGATGATAAAACTACGAGATGATGCTCCTCTCTTCCTTCGTCCTCTTCCTCGTCGTATAGCAAAGAAAGTTCGGAGAAATAAGCGCAGCACTCCGCATATCATCTACAGATTCGACTCAGGGAAAGCATTAGGAGACAACCCCATATTTTCTAGTGATGAAGGTAATATACGCAAGTGTTACAAACTTGACTAGCTCGCAGCCAGCTAGGCAAGAGGTCTGTAAAGTTGTGCAGCACGTGTCACGGAGCAACGTGTAAGAATTTTTTTCCAAACTTTGTTATTTTATCAAAACGTTATCATCGTATACTTTTTTCGCAGCTGTACATGTTAAGGATCTAAAAGGTTTACAGAAACTTGTCCAGACCAAACGAGTCAACTATGAAAATGACCCTGTACCCAGTAACTTCAAGGAAAAATATCTGGAGCTTGCAATGGTGGCGGATGAGAACGTTAAAGCTTTGCATGGAAACAATGATGCACATACTGCTGACTACCTACTGACACTTGGTAACATTGTAAGTAAACAGCATTAATATTATAACCCATGCAAGTAGGTCTGCCATGTTTCCAACGTACATACACGATTGTAGGTTTCGGTAATTCGTTTTCTGCTGCAAAGGTAGATATTTTGCCAACCTTTCCTTTTCTCTCTGTTCCATATGTATGGATTAGTGCCATAGTGCAATTATAGCATCGGTTCATTATACTCCCCGGGTATACTCATGTTACTCGCTCGACCTACCAATCCAAGGCTCCTAACCTCTTGTACAGATGTATTATAGCAAAACACGTTTGAATCAGAAGTTATTTATCAACAATCAGCATAATATACATGTATGAAGCTATCCAAGAAACGTTCGCGATCAAATGGTTGAAAAAAGAGTAGCAAAAAATACCATATTTCACTTTATTCTTTGCTTGTTTGAAGATGAATACAATGTTTCATTACAACTCATTTGGTAAACAAAAAGTGGCCATCGTCATTACCAAGATATATATTACCACCAATGCTGAGGTAAGTAGGATTTAAATGGCATATTCTATGTATTTGCTAAACTTGAACGAAGAATAACGTGGTTCCATATTGTGTTTCAGCTCGGCGTGCCCGCCAAAGAATCTGCACGTGCCAAGATTCAAGCCTTGATAAACTGGTCAAATAAACAATACCCAACTGGAGGAAATGTTACGGCTCCACCCTTTGATGCGATATCCCTTGTTCACAGGTAAGTCGTTTACAAGATACACTGAAATTATTGCGCATAAATACCTTGTTGTTTTATACACGGTTGTCAAATTGCATGGCAAAACAGTAGTAACCTTCTCCTCAAAGGAATGAAATTTCCTGTCATACGAAAAAACACTGCATTATTCCTGTCCTACAACAAGTGTGCTGCGTGCAAAACTTTTCCATAATAAATGAAGGATATGTAATAAATATGGATAGGATGGTGTTGGAATTTACAAGTAGCAAAGGTCTTTTTTCTTCACTCAATAAGTATATTTGCTCACGTACTTTATTTATTATTTTTCAATGACAAAACAGAGGTGGCGACTTGTTAGGTAAGAACTCTAATTAAAAGGTCAAATAAAATCATTTGTATTGCACCATCATTTCATTCCCAATCATAATGTCCTATCATTTTGTTGATCATCTGGTTTTTTGGTGTGTTTGTAGGTGTGGCATTATTCGGTAGCATGTGTGTTGTTCGAATGGCTCCTTCTTTATCTGCTGACGCCGGACTCCAAACCGTCTTCAAATTGAGTCATGAAATCGGTCATAAGTAAGTCATGTTATTGGTTCGTTTTGCTTTGTTTGGTTGAGCTACATGATTTGCACTTCAAATGGCTCTAAAACAGAGAATATCAAGATCATATTTTACGGCAACCTCCTAATACCAAGGATAGTGGGCGACATCAGAGAGTCCCGCCATCTTGTGCCCTGGAATCCAGTCCCATAATTCCATGCACCAGTACTCGTTATTAATCTTACTTTGAACAATAGTGGATTGTGTTTTTAACTAATTGCATTTCAGCATGGGATTGGGTCATGATGGAGGCAGAATAATGAGTCATACCGTGGTAGGAGGTCCAGAGATGTTTGAATGGTCCAACAGCAGTAGAGTCAAGGTCCAAGAATATCTGAGGTAAATATGCTCAGTATTCGTTTACTACCACCCAACCACAGGAAGTCCATTCAGTATGAAAACTGAATCAGAAAACATCTCCTTTTATAATATTTGTTTGTCAGAGATGTGGATAGTGAGCTAGGTAGAAAACCCAAGCGAGCATGAAAAGCAAAATAGGCGCTGACATACAAGGCGTTTTTTATGCAACGTTTTATGCGACGTCGCAAAAATTAGGGATCGCACAGTGTTACCATCCGTGCGACGTTGCATGCTTTCCATGATTTTATTTTCCTCATAACCTTAAACATTATAAAATGTTTTTTTTTTTTTGTATTATTATTGAAATAGGGGCCCTATGTCATTTTGCTTAGATGACAAACCACCCAGTGAGCTACCAACTGCAATCACTGCAAACAATAACAAACTACCAGGTGAAGTGAACGATCGTGACGTTCAGTGTCAATACCAGTACGGTGCCTCTTGGCGTGGATGTCCTCAAAAGTCTGTAAGTCCATATCCCTCCTTATACAGCTATTTCAAAAATAATAACTATGATTGACCCTTCAATGTTTCTTTTTTTCAGGGTAGCTGCATACTTCTCTTCTGTACAGTAGATTATGCTTATTGCCACAGCTACAGTGCTGCTCCTTTGGATGGAACTGCATGTGGCGTTAGAAGCGTAAGTACATAGCTAGCTATACAGGGTTACGAGTTCATTAGTGCATGCTTGTCACTGTTTAGTACTAATCTCTTCAAATAAATGATTTGATGACGATGATGATCATGATGATATGATGATGAAGATGATGATAATGACAGTGATGAGAATGATGAGAATGATAATGATGAGAATGATAGTGATGGTGATAATGATGATGATGATGACGTTGGTGATGATGATGACGATGAAATAAAAACATCGGAATCACATCTGCCCGCGAACGTTCTCAACAGCGATAAAAGCAATGGCATTTTCCAATTGATCTTTTGCCACAGGCAGACCATGCCATATAATAAAGTTGTTGTGTATATTTTGTTTACCAGTGGTGTATCAAAGGGGAATGTGTTGATAATGGAAGTCCATACATCAATGGTGTCTGGAGTGCTTGGTCTGATACATACGCAGATTGTAGTCGAACGTGTGGAGGGGGTGTGCAACACCGTACAAGAACATGCAACAACCCACCGTAAGGACTTAATTGATAATAATAATAATACATAATAATAATAAATAATAAATATATATTTTTATGACTATCAAAACCAAACTTCTTGATCAAAAAATCAAATACTTAGCCGGTTCTTAAAATCCATTAGGAAAAACCTACAAGACTATAATAGACAACTTAGTCTATTTTGTATGAAAGAATGTATAATGTATTTGGCCATGCCTGGAATATATATACATATGTATGAAATAATAGTTAAGGTAATGGGCTCGCGCAAATTTAACCGATAGATTTTCCTATAATTTTGCATATAGATAGTTTTTGAGATGGACAAAACAGAACAACAACAAAAATCGGGGGTCATCGACATAGATTTTGCGCTATGTTAGCTTGAACACGGCACTCCCCAGCGAGTCTAGAACGAAAACAACGCTTCTCAAAGTATTACGTCTAGTTTAATTCTGGTGGCTGCAATATGAAAAACAGAGGCTTTCAGAGGTACTAAAGTAAATAAACTTCCTTGAAAAACAGTTTAATGTCACAAAGTTCAGGAAAAATGCTAATTTTTGACATTTCCAACTTGAAAAGCAGTCGAAATTACGTGCGAATGTCGTCTTTTTTAGATGATGTTTCACGATTTTGTCGAAAACAAACCGATAGATTTTTTATTTTTTTCGATATGTACTAGCTTTAGTTAAAAGACATCGAATTCAGGAAAAAAATGTATAGGTCACCGTATTCATTTACAAGATATAAGTCGTAAAGCAACGCAAAATGAAGAGCGACAAACGGAAAGCACACAGGTAGCCCAATCCATGGGTTTTGTCGAGCATGCCACGAGTCATCGAACATACACAAAATGACTGCCATGCGACTAATTGTTAAGTTATATAAATACAGTGTATTGTTTCACATTTTGGTCAATAGATTATACAATTCTAAATAAAATAAAAAATGCGCAGAAAGATGCGCACGAGTGCGCGAGCCCATTGCCTTAACTTCTTCTATTAACTTGTTTATTTTATAGTCTTAAGCTTTTTGCGCTTGGGTTTTTTGATCAAGAAGACTCTTAAGCACTCTTTACTTAAGACGGAACTTGCTAAAAAATGCTGGTTATAATGATTTTCCGTTAATTGGTCGAACTTAATAGACACTTTTTGTGATTTCTGTTATATCAACCACAATAGAGCTTCTTACCCTGGACGTAATGTTTTCCCATTTCAGACAACGTGCCATTCTCTAGAGTATCATTTCTTTGTTTAACGTTTGTGCATGTGAAGACGCACGAATATATGGATACCTAACTCAAACAAAGAATCTTATTCTCTAGAGAATGACACGTGGCCTGAAATGGGAAAACGTTACGCCCAGGGTAATTTAAAGAGGTCTATCGCTATTTGGATTATTATTACGACTCTAGTGTAAACAAGATTTAACAAATTCGATATGGTTTCTTCTCAGACCTGAGAATGGTGGCGATGCATGTGAAGGAGATGATAAAGGACACTGGAGAATCTGTAATCCTGAGGTAATTCAACCTGTTTTTTTGGCTACTGTAGCCAGCTGCGTAGCAACCCTCTTCATAACAGACGGATAGGAGGAGTAGATAAATGAAAACTGCCAAGGAGGTGGTTGCTACTTGAGCAATTGGTGCCTCGGCTTTCATTTCAGTTTTTACTGGAATTTTAAACAATTATTTTCTTTTTTTCAGCCATGCTCTGTAAACACACCCTCATTTCGTGCCAAACAATGCACAGCCAAAAACTCTGTAACATCTCCTTACCTTCCTTCTGGTGAGTAATATATAATGTCTATAGGTGTAAAATATATATTGGTTGTTTCTATTGGCAAGAGGCCGTAGCATTAGCAACGCACACCCTGGAAAGCGTCCCATACTAGCAAAATATTACTGCACAGTCTTTTCCAAAAAATTAACTCGGAGAGAGTAAGAGAAGATGGCGCGGGCTACCTTTGGCTTATCTGGCCGAGCATGACTTTTGAAGAGAAACTTTATAATTTCTAGTTTTGCGAAGAGCGAATCTCTCAGCCAGAGATATCCAAAAGACATACACCAACATCTGTTCTTGAGACTTACGGGCTGTAGTTGGTTGCAGATTAAACTGACACCCTGAGATAATTTTTCGGTACATACGGGGGACTAGTTAGACTATTATAATACATATCCTCATCACATAAAAGACTATACTAATTTAATTTATAAAATAACTTTGATATTACGCGCGCTCTGATTGGTCAAAAAGCCATGTTTTATGAGAGCATAATACATGCTCACGTCATTTTTTCTCTCTCTGCTTCTTAAGGGGGGACTTACCTATTTACTAGCCACAGTTGCTAAGGAAAGGATTTTAAAATGTCTAAGAGGTTTTTCTTATATTATAACTTCATAAGTAAAATCAATTTGTGAAATGGACCATTTTTTGATACGCGTGATGACGTCATCACTCTTGCGTCATTCATGACGTCATATTTCATAAAAAGTTAAAAAACAATCATGCAATTGGTTAGTTTGACCCCAAAATAAACGAAATTATTGCTGACGTGAATTGGAACAAAGTTAAGCATGGATTTTATTCTACGTAAACAGAGTGAGAAAATATTTAGATTTAAAAATTTCAACATGGCTTGGTAGCCTGGCCTTTACTCCGTTTTCAAAAATAATGCTTAACTTTGTTTTAATTCACATCAGCTATGATTTCGCTTATTTGTGAGTCAATCCGACCAAATGCACGCTTGTTTTTTAATTTTTAATGAACTATGACGTCATAAATTGCGTAAGAGCGATGACGTCATTGCACATATCAGAAAATGATCCATTTCTCAAATTGATTTTATATATGAAGTTATAATATAAGAAAAACCTTTTAGAGATTTAAATACTTTCCATAGCAACCGTGGCTGGTAAATAGGTAAGTCCCCCCTTAAAAGCGCTAGTTATCTTATAAAAGCAATAAAAAAAAACAGTTTTTCGTGTATTATACTCTGATAAAGACACTTGGGATGTGGAGAGAACACTTGAGAAGCTTCTCTCGTGTTCTCTCCACATCCCGCGTGTCTTTATCAGAGTATAATACACGGAAAACTGGTTTTTATTCCTTAAATATTTTACTGAGTTAAAGCATATTTGGATGAAACTTACTGTGTGGCAAGCTTTTAAAATTCGCAAAAATACGAGATCATGTATGGGGTTTGAGGACAGCATCCCCCAAAACAACACATTCCCTCTTTCTTCTACGATTCGGGTTTTGTTTAAAATAGCCTGTTAACCAGTCAGTATTTGCCCAAACAATCTGTTAAAAATGTGGTAAAATTATGTGGTCTCAAATGTGGTGGGATTTGTTTTTTAGTTAATTTAATAGCTCTACACTCGCTCCCAGTGCCTTCCTCAATCTCTGAACGGCTACTTTAAAGAAAATCGGCGTGGCTCTACCAATTCGTATAATTGTATTGAAACATTTCGATATTCAAAATATAAAGATTTGATAAATTTTTGAATTAAAATCGCACGACCTCGAGTACAATTTGGAAATTAATAGGTACGAGTAATGTTTTGAAAGTTCTTGTAATTGCACGAGCCTCTAGGCGAGTGCAATTAATGAACTTTCAAAACATTACGAGTGCCTATTAATTCCGAATTGTACGAGAAGATGGTGCGATTTTTTATTTATAGTACGCACGACAAAATTTTATAAAACATGCGAAGCGAAGGCATTCATTCATCTTCATTGCCTTTGCTATAACCGACTCTTCTCGGAGAACGCTAAGTCAAGAACAGCATAGAAAGTGTTAACGTTACTGTAAAACCTTTTTAAATTAGTATTTTATGTATGATTTGAACTGCAAAATACTAGAAAAAATTTTTACATCTCAAGTAAAAAGCCATTTTAATGCATGTTTACAACTATTGAATGACAGTACTGACAGCTAAACAGCGAATCAAGAAGCGACTTTTCTTTGAAAACGTACTGACTGTGTGAAAACTAAGCCAAAGTTGAGAGTTTACAGTTCGCTAATTTAAGTTTTTTTCCTCTTAGCATTTGCTAATAACTGCTAAAACACAATTTCAAAAATACTTTCTTTGAAAACAAGTTAGCTGGACAACATCAAAAGGGATAAAAGCGACAAATATGTCGTTCAAGTTAAGAGTTTTGAAGTACAGCTTGCCGTGAACGAGTCGCCAGTGATCAGACCATGTGCTTTGGATATTATTCCCTCCTGTAGCTTGAAGAATTTCGCTGCTATTTTCTTTGAATGGTGAATTATCTGAAGATTTTATTATTTCAAGACTGGATTGACAACTTAGGATCAATTAACTTGTGATAAATAGCTGAATTCGTCTCTCTACAACTACTCGACAGTTTGCCGGTAAGATTTGATCTTAACTATTTTCAAAACAAAAAACGAGCCTCTACTCGCTGTGTTTTTTCGCTAAATGGAAAGAAATTTGCTTTAAAACTATTGTTAGCTGTTTTCTACATATTGTACAATAATTGTAGATGTGGTGTTGAATATATTTTTCGAGAAGACCACAGAAGACAACAGGTAGTAAAACGAGAACATTCAAAACTCCAACTCAAATTGTTTGGCGAAAACTAGAAAGAAAAAACGACTATCTACTACAAAACATGATTTATTACGTCTTGAATTTGTCTAGTTATCATAATTTGAGGCCTTCCTATGTGTGTATTAAACAGTTTTCTGAAATTTTTGCATTTTAATCTATAAAACACTGATTTTTTTGGGAATTTCACTCATTTCACTGGGGAAATTTGCCGCTTTTGGCCGTGTTTCCATAGCGACCTAATTGGTACTCCCGCGGAGTACCAATTAACGCTCTAATTGTACTCCTCTAGACCAATCAGAATCGAGTAATTTTGTCGTGCGTACTATATACTAATTGAATTTAAGAAAAAATTAAAATTCTGATATTTTTGGAATCTCTCCTCTTATTGAATTTTTTTTAAAGACAGCTTGTTCATGTTCATTAAAAAGTCTTGCGTTTCCCATGAAGATTCCACGATTTGGAGGAGATTGTGATTCTGAGTGCACTAATGTTGTGTTTTTCATGCAGCGTCCTGTAATCTTGGATGCATAATACATTCCCATCTCTACAGCTATGGCATGGTAGCTGATGGAACAAGATGTAGCCCTGACGAAAAAGTTCTTGACGTCTGCATCAAAGGAACTTGTAGGGTGAGACTTGAAAAATAAAATAAAAGAGTTATACAATTAAAATGACGTGATTCCATAATCCAGCTGAGTTGACCTTCAGAACAAGCTCAAGGTCAACCAATCAGAATTGAGGATTCAACATCGTATTTTGATAGCATTTCCCATTATTCTGCAAAGAGAATTTATGGAATGCGAGTTCTTCCTTCTTTAAATTAATCGTAAACGCTAGTTGAACTCATGGTGGAATTTTATTTCGATCCACAAGAAAATTCTACAATGTATAATCGGAAAATGTTCGAAAAATGCCAACCAAAAATAGTGACCCATAATTCCTTTCGGGGATGGCGATCAACATGACGTGATTCAGTAATAGCGAAGTGTCTGCAATATCTGGGTTTCTGCCATGAAACTGTACAATAAGGAACAAAGGATATGAGGTTTGAAAAAAGATATTGATTATCCCAGAGTTCGACCCAAGAGTTGCCTATATTGCAAACTTGATGCATGAGAATGGCAAGAAAGTACATTTATTTTGAAGCAGAATTTTTTTTTTCTTTTGTAAGTCAATTACCTTTGCGATTAGCAATCTGATGTTTTAACAATCCAACAATCCTATTTTAGACCGTGGGCTGTGATCATGTCCTAGATTCATCTTCTAGGCTTGACCGCTGTGGGATATGCAAAGGAGATGGTTCGTCGTGTGCTCTCAACACTGGCGAATATACAACAAACCACAGAGGATGGGGTGAGTATAACATTAATACTAATCATGAATGATGCTCATAAACTTGATGATGGTGATGATATTGTAATGATGAAAGTGATGGTGGCGGTAATAGTGATGTTGTTTGTTAATAAGGACGTTGATAATGTTGATGATGACGTTGACAATGTTGATGATGACGTTGACAATGTTGATGAAGACGTTGACAATGTTGTTGATGACGTTGACAATGTTAATAAGGACGTTGATAATGTTGATGATGACGTTGACAATGTTGATGATGACGTTGACAATGTTGATGAAGACGTTGACAATGTTGTTGATGACGTTGACAATGTTAATAATGACGTTCACAATGTTGATGATTATGTTGATGATATTGATGATGATGATAACCTTGATAATGTTGATGATGACGATGATGATATTGATGATGACGATGAGAATATTGATGATAATGATGATGATGATGAAGTTGATGACGAAGATTATGATGACGTTGAAGGTGATGCTGATCATGTTGATGACGACGTTGAAAATGTTAATGACGCATTGATAATGTTGTTGATGATGATGATGGTGATGATGATGATGATGGTGATGATGATGATGATGATGATGATGGTGATGATGATGATGATGATGATGATGATGATGATGGTGATGATAATGTTGTTGATGATGATGATGATGATGATGATGGTGATGATGATGATGATGATGATGATGATGATGGTGATGATGATGATGATGGTGATGATGATGATGATGATGATAATGATGATGGTGGTGATGATGATGATGATGGTGATGATGATGATGATGATGATGATGATGATGATGGTGATGATGATGATGATGATGATGATGATGATGATGGTGATGATGATGATGATGGTGATGGTGATGATGATGATGATGATGATGATGATGATGATGATGGTGATGATGATGATGATGGTGATGGTGATGATGATGATGATGATGATGATGATGATGATGGTGATGATGATGATGATGATGATGATGATGATGATTTTTTTAATGATCTTTTACATTTAATTTTTTTAGGATTAAAGAGAGCAGCCACTATTTCAACATTGCCCCCTGGAACGAGGAACGCTCATTTCGAAAAAAGAGTTGCAACAACTTATAATCTTTTAGGTAAGTAAAGAGGAAAATTAAATTTGAATTGATAAAAATTATTGCTCCCATCATGTTTGTGACGTACAGTTGCTAAAACCTACTTGAGACTTTGCTTCAATTTGTACCTGAATATTTCCCAGTTAAGCATTGTAACCTTCCTGAAATCTGTATATAGAGGTTTGCAGTCAGCTGTTATATGCATGTTTATTTATTAGAGTGATGAAGGGGTTGTACGTGATTCGTCCTTTTTTACGACCGTGGTGGTGAAATTAAAAAGAAAAAGTCTATGATTCGTGGATTTCAGCCCCCCTCCCCCTCCCCCCCCCCCCCATCCACACACACACACAAGATGACGATTTGATAATCTTGAAGGAAATCTTCGTGAAAATTCGTCGTTATGCCTTTGACATAACATTTGATTATTATCAAATATGACATAATATTTAACTCTATGTTGTTTTCAAAAAGGCATCCAGAATGCGGCAGGATCATATCTAATATCACTACCGACCTGGTCAAAAACGATAAAAGCAGCCGGAAGCAAAATAGTCTACAGGCACGAAGAAAACAAATATAAAGACACACTTGACATTGATGGACCAACAACGGAGACTTTGTTGATCAAGGTATCACTAAACATGGTTTAATATAAAGAAAGCCGGAATCTGTGGACATGTGGCTCGCTGGTCGGCTGGTCGGCTGGTCGGCTGGTCGGCTGGTCGGCTGGTCGGCTGGTCGGCTGGTCGGCTGGTCGGCTGGTCGGCTGGTCGGCTGGTCGGCTGGTCGGCTGGTCGGCTGGTCGGCTGGTCGGCTGGTCGGCTGGTCGGCTGGTCGGCTGGTCGGCTGGTCGGCTGGTCGGCTGGTCGGCTGGTCGGCTGGTCGGCTGGTCGGCTGGTCGGCTGGTCGGCTGGTCGGCTGGTCGGCTGGTCGGCTGGTCGGCTGGTCGGCTGGTCGGCTGGTCGGCTGGTCGGCTGGTCGGCTGGTCGGCTGGTCGGCTGGTCGGCTGGTCGGCTGGTCGGCTGGTCGGCTGGTTTTACAAGGGGTATAGATACAATTAATGAAGTACGGTAGAAGTGGGATTCGTAACATTTTCTTCTTCTTTGTTTCAGTTCGTTTATATTTACGGAACTAACGGAGGTATCGACTATTCGTACTATACTCCTTCCAACGAGTCGCAGCCATCAACATATTTTTGGAATACCACTGGATGGTCTAGCTGTTCCCACACATGCGCAGGAGGTAAAAAGCTAGCAGTTTTACGATCGGCTCAATAGACCAATTCACGGTTTTCGGCGGCCATTTTGAATTAGGGCAAACTCGACAAAATATATAGAAATCTGGATCACTTTGACTTCTCGTAACTCCGCTCAAGTTTGTCGGATTTTCAAAATCTAAGCATAAATTCAAAAGATAATTTCGTTGTTATTTATGACCTATAATATGATGGATATTGAAAGGCTACAAATTGAGAAAGTAAGAGTTTTGTTTTCATAATAAAACGATCGCCTCGTCAGTTTTGGAATTATAGAAAAACGAGTGACTCAAAATACCGTCAAAATACCGACATCTGTTGTACATGCATGCTGGTTATTGAAGTTTAAATTTTGAAAATCCGACAAAATTGAGCTGAGTTACGGGAAGTAAAAGTGATCCAGATTTCTATATATTTTGCCGGGTTTGCCCCAATTCAAAATGGCCGCCGAATACCGTGAATTGGTCTATTTTCTCTTCCACTTCTCCTTCGTAGTTTGTTGCTAACCATAAAATATGTATCTGTCTCCAAGGTTATCAGACGCGCTGGGTTTATTGCATTCGTGCTGATGACAAGACACACGTTACTGAATCAGCATGCGCTTCTGCATCTAAACCTCACATGGGACAGCCATGTAACACTCACGTTTGCCCAGCAGAGTAAGTTTTATCGGCTTCCATCCTTGGTTTCATGTATACATGTATCCATAAGTCCATCAATCAATGCACTGTACCCATGCACAAACCTACCCACCCATCAATCTATCCATGCACAGTACTAATGCACCCACGCACGCACGCACCCATCCATCTATCAATGCACTGTACCCATACACCCACACACCCACACATCCACCCATCCATCTATCAATGCACTGTATTCACGCACCCACCCACCCATCTATCAAGGCACTGTACCCACACAACCAGCCACACACCCATCTATCTATCCATGCACTGTACCCATGCACCCACCCATCCATCAATCAATGCACCGTACTCATGCACCCACCCATCAATCTATCCATGCACAGTACTAATGCACCCACACTTCTTCCCCTTCATTATTTCATGAATCTATCATCCACACATCCTATTTTTCCTCACATTTTTATTCCTTCGTTCTTTCGCATCTACCGCACTCCAATTAGCACTTCAATTTGCATCTTAATAAAATAAAAAAGGAATGACTTTGAGGAAATATTCTGTAGGTGGCATTTAACTCGATGGCAGGAATGTTCTAAATCATGTGGCAAAGGCTCCCAGTCTCGTCGTCTGTACTGCCGTAGGAAGATCAACTCAACGAGCCACGAGGAATTACCTGACAACAGTTGCTTGGCTGCTAAAAAACCTAGCGCCACTGAATTCACACGAAACTGTAGAGAAATTGCATGTCCACCCTATTGGCATGCACTAGACTGGTCCACGGTATGTAACTGAGATATACTCTTTAAATATAATAGGTTCGAGTGTTATGGCATGGAATATCCCAATAATCATCTCAATTTTTATTGTGTATACACACACGTGTCTTCAGAAACTGAATAAAGCCAATCAGAATGCAATAAACCCGTTGTTTATTCCGGAGTATTCTAATCATGTGTTGACCTTCTCAGGTCTCCCCGATTGGTAGGGTACTACTGCCCGACCATAAGATTTTGAGACATCAATAAATATGTTTTATTGATGGGGGCTAAATAGCGACACAGTAGATTTATACTTGACTTCAAAAATGATACATACGTTATCGTACGGAAAAAATGATGTCCGTAGAATTGTGCACTCCGCAGTGCACGTACTATATCAGACACAGATGAAAAAAAAACACGCACTGCGCATGCTCGGAAGTTCGACAGGAAATTCATAGACAAGTTGTTTTTACAAATAAAGCAATTGGAGATTTACATCTTGTATTATGCGAATTTCTCTGGTATTATTTGACCGGGGAATGAAAACAACTAAAGTAATGTGTCAGGGGGAAAACCTTCAAAGCATGCGCAGTGCGTTTTTCACCCGTGTTACGATCAGATATATGCAATATTCCGAGAAAAAAAAAAAAAAAAAAAAAAAAACACTCTCTCACACTGTGATTGGTTCAAGGGAAATTGTTCATTTACGAAAGAACTATGATTAATCGCTTGACTGATCCACTTCTAGTGTTCAACCACTTGTGGTCCTGGGGTAACTACGAGAAACCTTGTCTGTCGTCGCATTGAAGCCACTGGAGTGGAAAAAACGGTAACAAGCTCGATGTGTAAGCTGATGCCAAAACGTGTCACATCACAGCCTTGCAACACAGATACTCCATGTGGCCGTAAGTTATATAATAACAATGCTTATGGAATATATAACTGCCAAGAGACCCTTTACAGAAATTTCGAGGAAATTGAATGTCAAATATCAGAAAAATAGAATTGATCTATCATTTTGTCTTCCAAATTGCATGAGTTGCATTGGGTCTTAATTTGTAAATAAGACGTAGTGGCAAAATTTGATGTTTTCTTTTTTGAAACATTGACTACCACACATACAAAAAGGGTCGAGTAATCTTGAACAAATTATCTTCAGTAAGATCATAACAATGTAAAAAAGGAGGAAAGTTCAAAGAAATGATGATGAAAGTTTCCTGTTTACAGAGATCGCACAAATTCCCCTTTCAGGCCACGTGTCGTCCTCTTGAGAATGCAATTCTTTGTTTGAGTTGTATCCATATTCGTGTGTCTTCACGTGCATAACCATTAAACAAGAAATGATACCCTAGGGAATGACAGATGGTCTGAAATGGGAAAACATTATGCCCAAATTTAAGAGATCTATTAATTATGAATTTTTTTTTCCGTATGAAAATATCAATAAAGATAGTATCAATAAATCGTAATTTTTTTTGCAGCACCCGAAAAAAATAGAATCGCCTGCTTCAAAGCAAACCCTGTTCCTCTGGATCAAACTCTGGCCGATTTGAGCGGCTCTGTTGACTGGGATCACACAGAAATCACGGTGGAAAAGTGCCATAACCTCGCACATGATGCAGGGTTTACATACTTTGCATTGGGTAATAATGGCATCTGTTACTCTGGACCAAACACCAAGAACAAGTACTATAAACAGGGACCAGCATCGTTAGCTGATTGTGACAATGGTATTGGAAAACAAAACTACATGTTTGTCTACACCATGGGTAAGTTTATTGTAATGAAATAAAGATATTATCATGAACAAATCAATACTAAAAAAAATCCTTAATGGACGAATGCATCGATCGATCGATCCATCTATCTAACCATCCATCCATCCGTTTATTCCATTATCCTCCCATCCCCTCAACCATACACCCATCGAATACTGATTTATATATTCAGTAAACTCAATATGTAGCTCTCTATTTATCGTATATATTTAGTATTCTTTATATAGATTCTATTTCCAGTTCATGTATCAGTTTTGTATTCTTTCCATTCAAATATATACACCTAATTGCAAGGAGGTTGTCATGTAAAAATAACAAATAACAAATAGGACTTAATCATTTTTGTAAAACAGACGTAATTATTTCACTGTTTTGAAGGTATAGACTGATATTTTTGAGATAATCTTGTTGGTATATTACTAAACAGTTATTCTCATCTTAAGGGGGCTTTAGAATCAAAACAAGAAAAAAATATTTCTAATTAATTCCTATTTGTTTCTTTCATCTTTTGTTTTCATACGACAATATGGCAACGTTCTTGTAATTAGATGTAAATATGCATATAATAGCACATATGAACTCAAGTGCAATATAACAGTGGGTAATTTTTTGTGTTTCTGTTTACATATTATATTTGCCTTCTCAATAGAAAAGGGGGGGTTGATTATAGCAGTTTTTGTAATTATAGAAAGTAAGTTTGAGTGCCCTAACCGTGCCATCAGGGTCAACCATTTGAACTAATTGACTAAGTTGTAGAGGAGGAGATGATCCCACCCTAGGGGCAGTCATTTCCCCAATTCTTAAAAATGCATGAAATGCCAATGCACTCATGGCACAGAATTGTGATTTATAGTGAGCTGAACAAATATCTAAAATATGAAACAGCGATATTCACAACAGTGGGTATTTTTTTGTGTTTCTGTTTACATATTATATTTGCCTTTGAAATCTAAAATATGAAACAGCAATATTCACAAACGGCCGTTGATGTGACAGCTCATTATGTTGACATAGACCGTCTGATTGAGATCAGCAGATCGTCAGTGTTATTTAATAGATAATAAATAAATAATTACTTAATTCCATTTTTTCCTCTCTCTCTCTCTCTCTCTCTCTCTCTCTCTCTCTCTCTCTCTCTCTCTCTTCTCTCTCTCTCTCTCTCTCTCTCTCTCTCTCTCTCTCTCTCTGGAAATAAAAAAAAACTGTTTATTATTATTATTATTACCATCATCATCATCAATTATGCACATAGCATTCATGGGTCTGTCTGCCTATCTGTCTATTTGTCTGTTCTGCCTGTCTGTCTGTCTGTCTGTCTATTTGTCTGTTCTGCCTGTCTGTCTGTCTGTCTGTTCTGCCTGTCTGCCTGTCAGAAAATGTTTCCTTTAAAAACGGAGACATTATTATACTAACTTTAGTTCACAGTGTTTTTTGCTAATTCACTTTGTCTTCATAGTTCAACTACCGCCCCTCACAAGTCTTGGCTGCTACAAGGATTCCAACAGGGTTTCCGTATTGCCAACCCTCTACGCCAACTTCCGCAGTCAGATTAACTTGCAAAACATGAACCTGACCATCAGCCAGTGTGCGCACGTAGCACGTGACATTGGGCGGTCTTATTTTGGTATTCGTTCCTCTGGTGAATGTTACACAGCCCCAGACGATAAAGCTGCCGCAACATATTCCCAGCAAGGAGTGGCGAGCACCTGCTGGAGTGGAGTGGGATCGAACCATGCTTCCTTCTTCTACACCTTCAAAAATGTGAGTTAAAACACAGTTAACTTTAGCCCGAGCTCTGTTTTGACACTCTCTTATGCAGTAAGTGCATTGGGACTCATAGAAAAACCCACGCTAAAAAGCGGCAAAAAAATGTCACCCAAAAATGAGCGAGGCTAGATTCCAGATAGCATACGAGTTCTTTTAATTCCGTTTTATTTTATTTGAGATGTAGAATGGTAATTGAATTGAGTGGAGTGCAATTTGGTCTGAAATCAAATGAGTGATTACAAAATTGAATCTCGGAGAAGTCCAAAACTCTTTAAGTGTATTATTTCATCTGATTCGTAAAATGTAAAAAAATAAGTCCGTGATTCGTGAAAATTCCAATCCCCCTGTGATAGGTAATCTGCATGTTTTGAAGACCGTGTTTCGTGATTTTGCAGTAGTTTTTGTTGAAACTTTGTATCAAGGTTATTCATTTATCGTATTTTCGTGATTCGTGAAGTTAAGAAAAACATTTCCGTGCTTTGTGATTGATACCCCTCTTCGCCACCCCTAATAGAGTTGTAAATAAACTGATGGTCCAACCGGCTAAATCTTATTGGGGCAGCTGGGCTTCGCGTGTTAGTTCTAGTCGTTTAATAACATTTTAATGTATATTTGTCTTGTTTTGTCAGAAAAGAAATTAGACGCATGCATTGACCAATTTTGTAGGATGGGAGAAAAGTCGATATTCCTACTAGCCCAGCAGATCTTTTTACGGCTCATTTCAGAAATTCTCTTTAATAAAAAAAAAAAAAAGATAAAAAAATTATATAAAAATAATTTTTTTTTATCGATACCCTGAAATAGCCTCTTGGCTAGTCAAAGTCAGGACATAGCTAACACACAGATCAAACGCTGATACAACCTGGCTAACTCACGCTGAAACAACCTTTTGGTTGATCAAAGTCAGGGGATGGCTAACTCACAGATCCAACCCTGAAACGACCTCTGGGCTGATCAAAGTCAGGGCATGACTAACTCACAGATCGAACCCTGAAACGACCTCTGGGCTGATCTAAGTCAGGGCATGGATAACTCACAGATCCAGCCCTGAAACGACCTCTGGGCTGATCTAAGTCAGGGCATGACTAACTCACAGATCGAACCCTGAAACAACCTCTGGGCTGATCTAAGTCAGGGCATGGCTAACTCACAGATCGAACCCTGAAACAACCTCTGGGCTGATCTAAGTCAGGGCATGGATAACTCACAGATCCAGCCCTGAAACGACCTCTGGGCTGATCTAAGTCAGGGCATGACTAACTCACAGATCCAACCCTGAAACGACCTCTGGGCTGATCTAAGTCAGGGCATGGATAACTCACAGATCCAGCCCTGAAACGACCTCTGGGCTGATCTAAGTCAGGGCATGACTAACTCACAGATCCAACCCTGAAACGACCTCTGGGCTGATCTAAGTCAGGGCATGACTAACTCACAGATCCAACCCTGAAACGACCTCTGGGCTGATCTAAGTCAGGGCATGACTAACTCACAGATCCCACCCTGAAACAACCTCTGGGCTGATCTAAATCAGGGCATGACTAACTCACAGATCCAACCCTGAAACGGCCTGCTCACAGATCGAATTGGGATTTAGCTTGCTGAGATTTGTGAAGCGAGCAAACCCAGAGAACTCGGAGAAACATTCGAATCAAAGGAGAGACGTAACAAACTTACTTTTCCTTACGTTTTTATTTTCCTTCGTATTCAAGACCAAAGTGTAGCCACATGATGGAAAGAAGCAAAGCACGATGGCTCAGTTATAACTGACTCTTCAGGATCGCCTCGAAAAACTAAGATATCGGAAGATGGAAATTATGTAGATTAGCTCAATGAAACAGTTCAATTGAGATATTGAAGCGTTAAAACCATAACAACGGACAGCTACGTTCATTTAATTTCATAAAGTTATTTAAAAATAAAAATATTCCTTTAAAGAAATATTATGTAAAAATAATTCTAAATAAGACTAAACTATCAATAAATTTGCCTGCATATATTATGGCTGCATGTCAACAAAGTGGTCACATTTCCCTAAATGTATAGAATGGATAACAGGGGTTCTATCTAGGGCTCCAATATTCGTCTCTTACCTTAGACTGATGTTCTTCCCATACAGACTACGCGCCATTCTCTTGAGAATAACTTTGTTTGTGAGTTGTATTCATATTCATGTGATTGTCTTCTCATGTGCAACCCTTAAGAAATCAAATACTCTATTGAATAACACTTGGTCTGAATTAGGAAAGCATTACCAGAAAGGTAGAGGTCGATTGATAGCATGCCTTTTGTCTTTTCTTTTCTTTTCTTTTTTTTTTTTTTAAATCTTTTTCTTTTCCAAAGTTAGGAGCTCGGGGAGTTTTTTTCCTTCGCGGTATTTCTGACAAACAAAACGCCTACTTGAAGCCAAAGTGGTGACAATAAAATTGCAGAAAAAATTGCATATCATAAATCTATCTATCATAAGACCTATCTTTCCCCCTTTCAACTCCCCTCCGCTAAACTCAAGCCCACTTGCTATGGATTATTTACCAGGATATTTTACCAGCTTCAAACACTCGAAATACTCAAATTTACGGTGTGAATAATGAGAATTGAACAAAAGGAAGTCATTGTTAACATTAAAATATTAACGTTATTCTTTCTTTTATGAAACAAAGCAACAGTTGGATGCCTAGTTTTTTTGAGAAAATGCAGTTGTTACAACACCAAAAAAAAAAAGGATTTTTCAAGTTCGATGTGAACCTTAAAATCGATCTGGAAACAGTTTTCAGCAGTATGTTTATGAGAATATCTCACTGGACATAGAATTTTGTTTAAATTAAGATATATGATGGTAGAACGAAAACACTAGAACCATGAAATAAAAACAAAATAGTTACTAACTAATAGTTTTTATTTAGTGACTATTTAGTCAATATCACTCAACCAGAAACAACAAATACAAAAGGAAACAATACCTCATTACAACTTTACTTGTCTTTTATAGTAACTAATAGTCGCTAAATAAGAACTATTACACACTAACAATTTGATTTTGTTTCATGGTTCTAGTGTTTTCGCTCTAAACCTATTTTTTATTGATTTATTGAAATAAAATTTATAGGTCGCTATGCTCGTTTTTGCGCTACAGCTCGCATCCATCCATCCATCCATCCATCCATCCATCCATCCATCCATCCATCCATCCATCCATCCATCCATCCATCCATCCATCCATCCATCCATCCATCCATCCATCCATCCATCCATCCATCCATCCATCCATCCATCCATCCATCCATCCATCCATCCATCCATCCATCCATCCATCCAAGAATCAGAATGAAGTAGAGTGTAATATGATAAAGTGTATTTCACGGGTTTATGAGAACCGGTCTACTATGAACCATATACTAAAGTCAGTTTGTACAGTGTAAGATTATAAATATATATCAATATGTATTGCTTGTCCTTGGGTAAATATGGCTTCACTCTGGACTCTTCTCCCATTGACCTTCAGAAGAAAATCCCAAAAATGCTAGTTCAGCAAGAAAATATTACATAAGAGAATACTATGTTCCTCGTATACAGTAGAGTCCTGTTATTGAATGTCCTGGGGATATATTGTCATCCCACTCAATTCCAACCCCCCCCCCCCTACCCAATCGACCGTCACTCACCCATCCCCCGAAGGAAATATGATATAATAATGGGAATGTCCTTCCAGCTGACCGGTATTTTCAGTTTAACATATACATTAAGATTTTCTAACCAATCACAGTTCGTTGTGATTTTCGGTTAGACGGCTTTTGAAATTGAATCAAAACATTTTAAATCTCGGAGAAGTCCAAAACTCTTTTAGTGTGTTATTTCATCTGATTTATCTAAAAGCCACTTAAGGAATGAATTTCAAAACAAAGAGCGAAGAGCAGCCTGCTCTGACCAACAATGCTTTGCGTGATTAGTTGTTCGCTCAGCTGGTTATTTATGCGTATCGAAGTTGGACCTGAAAGTTTGTTCTTGCACACGTCCGGCGGACTTTGATGAGCTAAGTCGATTTATTATCCCTGAAGACTGCGTCTGCTTGCGAAATCTGCTGAGTTACGAGCCCAGGCCGGAACATTTCCCAAGGTAAGAGCTCCTGAAGATCACGAGTTACGAATTTAAACTGATGAAATTTCGCATGTAGCTTAACTCACGATAATATATGCAGTTAGTGACATCGTGTATTCTGTTTTTCACGCCTGTTACGCTATGATTACTAGAATTTTTGCTCTAACACTATTTTCGACTTCGTGCACTCTAAAAACAATAGGTGAAATCAAAGATTGTACGTAATTTGAATATCTAAGAATTTGAACAAAAGACGCTGGTATTTCATTGTTGTTGAACAATAGTTGTAGTCAGATCATAATTTCAGCATACGTAAGTGTTGCGCATTGATATGGACCGACTCGTTTTTAATATTTTTTAACAAAAGGTGATTGTATTTCATTGGTGTGATTAACAACCAGTCTGGCCATACAAATGCAGAAATGATCTGTCCCCCGAGACTTAAAAAAAATTAATCGAGAATTTACATAGTCAGTTGCATTGCAACACGAAGAGACACAAGCGGCCAAGGTTTCTGTTTCAAGTTTCAATATAAGTTCAAGACAAAATTGTAAGTACAAATTTTGAAGAAGAAAAAAAACACCATGCTTTTCGAGTTTTGTTTGAAGACATGTCTGATAAAATGTGGTTATTTATCTATTTCAAATTATATTTTGACTAGATGCATGAAAGAGCAATTGTAAAAAATCTTAGTCCACATGCAGTGTTGCAATTGGTCTAGAAATACTATAGAACAGATTTCCAGTTGGTTTGGGAGTACTTTACGTGATTTCAAGTATTGTCACGGGATCAAAATCCGGGCAGTTGGTTGGCTAATTACCTCCTGAATAATTGATGAGGATTTGAAGCACTGGGCAGTAGCGTAGCGAGGGGGCACGTGCCCCACCCCCCCCCCCCCCCCATTTTTTTGAAATTAATGTTTGAATATACAAAAACGTTTGGTTTCTGTTTTTTGGTTTGCTTTTTTATACTGGGTGCCCCCCCCCCCCCCCCCTTTCAAGGCCCTCGCTACGCCCCCTGGCACTGGGAAAATACAGATTAGTATTTTGTAAGTTAATAGCAAATACTAATAAGACTGTGCTTCAAGGCCCCCACCACTTGACACCCTATTTCTAGAGCATTGAAATACTGATTGCTAATTGGTCGAGGAAGTATGACTATATTCTAATCAAGGATGGAGTAGCCTTCTTCGCAGACGTTCATAGGGTCGTCACGCAATGTTGAGAGAAGCGTTGCGTGACGACCCTAATAGCGTCTGCGTAGAAGGCTAAGAATAGACTAGTGCATATCTTGTGGGATGACATGAGTGATTTTCTTGATTAATATTTGATGACACGTTTTCTTGCACATTCAAAAATGTCAAAAATGTCAAATCAGTCACCGATATGAGTATCGCTTTGATCTAACACTGTCCAATTCATCAAAGCTTTGCAGTTTCAATCAATCATGTGAAAAATATATCTGCATTTTTGTTCTTACTTTGCTTTTTTCTTCTTCTTTATTTCACCTTTTTTCCTCGGTTATCATTGATGTTGTCGGTTGGTCTTTGAGATGATGTTTATCCTCTTCATCATTATAACATCTTTCTCCTCTTCTTTTATTGTTCTTCTCAGTTGGTCAAAAACTAACATTTCCCTTTTCTGAAAAAAAAATTTTTTTTTCTACTTTACTAACTATATGGTCAATCGACACGTCATTCGGTGAGATATCCCCCCTTCACTGAGCTACTGTTGCCACGATATTGCACTGATAGCTTCTCTTTCACTGATAGAAATTTTAAAACCCCAAAATCCTTAAGTGTTCAGTATTGAAAAGAAATACATTGAAAGACCATGATTTTTGGAAATGTTCAGTGTCTTCAGTTGAATCTGTATATGGTATTTACAAACAAACTAGCATAGCTTTTCAAACGAAAAGGTGATGTTTGAAAACCAGCCTATTTCTAGACATTACAAGGATCAGTGCTTTTTACTGGAAAAGGATGAATTACCGAGAGTATTGGAAACCTTTTTTGCAAATATAAATAAATATCTTTTAATGAAGACTAATGGCGGAAAACTTGAAGAAAATCCATTCAAACATTATTTAACTCACTTCGACACGAATTAAAGTTGCGAAATTTCCAACCTTTTATCATGATCACTTAAAAAAGAACACATGCCTAAGTGTATCCTGTTGAAGATGAATATACTTCCTCTGACTTCCTGAAAGGGATGGACCTCGGATCTTCTCAATAGTTGTTTAGTGATAACACTCACAAAAAAGGACCTAGATTTGACGGAAATTCTCTAGGTGTAAAAACCCCTTAAGGGCACCTAAAATATCTTTTCATCACAGCTTGTCTTTAAACGACAAATATTGGGTTAAAGTTTTTAGAATGGAAGTGTAAAGTTGGAAGCAGAAAGCAAAATTACGAAGAAATCTCATGAAAGAACTTTAAGCTACGATTTTAGAAACTATAATGGCATTAGCTGTTTTTCAAAAAAATAAAAATCAGAGAATAAAGAATTATATTCTGAACGCGAATCCAAGGCTCACTTTTTGCAGCATTAATGTTGTTGCTTAGCTTCCGATTGCCGGGCCTGGTTCGATAGAATCTCTGCTAGAATAACAGCATGACACTAAGAAAATAAACGACGCTCACAGGACTTGTCTTACTTGGATTCTATCTAGAATGAGATGCTGGGCTCTTTCTCTCTTCACTCTGCAGCTTAATAATCATCAATTTGTGAGTTTTTTTGCCGTTACGAATATACTCATGTTAATGTGTATTTTTTCTCTCTCGTTCTTTTACTCATTTTTTATTTTTTTCATCAGTTTTTTTTTCTGTCAGTCCTTCACAGCTTTAGTTTTTCCCATTGAAAATACTTTTTGTGCTTAGTTACTCTTCGCTCATCATTTTTTAATTCAGTTTATTTATTCCAATCTCGCTCTTTTAGTAGAGCGATATTTTCATTCTTCGTTCAATTTTTTTACAAATTCATTCATTCATTTGATGATCCATGCAATGCTTCGTTATTCGTTCTTTCGTTCGCTAGCTCATATAGTTTTGAAAATATTGGGGTTTTTTTCTTTTCTTTTCTTTTGTCGATGCCCTTCATCCATCCATCCATCCATCCATCCATCCATCCATCCATCCATCCATCCATCCATCCATCCATCCATCCATCCATCCATCCATCCATCCATCCATCCATCCATCCATCCATCCATCCATCCATCCATCCATCCATCCTGGGTATATCTGGGTTTATACTATAACCCACCTTCAAATACAATACAAAACGGTGTATGAAGAGGCCCCGTCTCAATGATCCTGGACTCGAGGTAACACGTCACTGGATGAGAATGAAATCAAATCCATTCAGATTCGGCAGGGATCTATGGAAACATAGTTGTAATAGATGATGTGTGGGAACAATCCAGGCTAATGCCGGCGATGGCTGTTTTATTTCATGCAAATATATTCCCACCTTGGTTATTTCATTGTTCATTTTATATTTATTACAAAAATGTTTCACTAGCTTGCTTTTTTTAACTTGTTTCAAATTCTCCCCTTTTTCAATTTAATTTATTTATTAACTTATTTTTTTCTAGTCGTTTTCATAACGAAAATTGTTTTTAAAAAATGTAGCTTCTTACTTATTTGCCCTCTTAATGTTTTTCTTGATTTCAATTTAAGTATTAACCTTTCTCGAGTTTGCTATGGAAAACTGTTGATATTTTTCAGCTGTTAGTTTGTTGTTTCTGGATGAAATACAAACATGACCCCTACTGCGCTCATTTCTAATTACATCTACAACTGAAAAAGTTACATTTTTAACAACTGTGGCATGGCGTGAGTTAAAAAAGACAGTTTTCTAACGCGGGATTTTGAAGAATTTTTCTTTCTATTCTTCTTTCTTTCTTTCTTTCTTTCTTTCTTTCTTTCTTTCTTTCTTTCTTTCTTTCTTTCTTTCTTTCTTTCTTTCTTTCTTTCTTTTCCCCTCCTCTTCTTCTTCTTCTTTTTCTTTTTCTTCTCTTAACTTATCATTTTTGCCTCTTTTAAACACTTGGTCTAGTATAATCTCATCAAATCAAGTTCACCAATTCTAATTTGTGTTTGATACTTTTGTATTAGATTCCTCGAAAAGGTTGACAATCACAGACTTCAAAAGAAAATCTCAACTTTCTTCCTCTCCATCATTTTTTTTTTTTTTTTTTACTATTATTTGAACACAATAGTCTCCTATTCATAGTAGAGAACGTGCTTAGATTAGCCAAGTATCAATCTCATACTGATCAGATCTACAATCTATACAGAATAGCACGCCTACAGATTTAGAGATATCACATTTAAAAGACCTCTAACAAAAGCAGGAAGCTGAAAGGCTGAACCATAACTGAGTTATGACTGTCCAACTTAAAAGATTAGATTTTAGTTGCAGATCTAATATCAAAACCTCCTATTAGTTTTACAATCAGAATTTTAATCTTTTAACTTCTGTTTCCATTCTATCTTTCTAAAACTGAAACTTTGGTTTCCATAGCAGCGCATTCCTAGTCATTAAGTCTACTAAAAAATCATATTATTTTGAGTCATTTTTCTCTCGAGAAACCAAATACGCAGGAGTTATTTTTCCAGTCAATGAGCTAGGGTATCAATACTTAGTTTAAAGTTCATGTTCATGTGACTTACGTCATATTCAAGTCTATCTTATCAAATCTTTTCACACCAAAATAATTGTTATATTTCACCCTGCAGCATCACGGCATGTTACAACCTGGGATATAATATTTTTAGGCTATTTCACTTATCACTGCAAAAACTATTTATTTGTACCTTATCAGAGCTGATTGCTGGAGGGCTTGCTCGACTGCAAACATATATAGAAATCACTGGTCATTTCAAACCCATTTTAACAATCACCGCCAGACTGAGCGGTGTCGATACGGTACTGAGACAAGCCACCTTATTCTGGAATCAGGTCAGTACCTACATGATTTTTTTTTTAAATATTAGATTTAGGGCATATTGTGCTGTTTTGTTTGGAAGTTTTGTTCTCAGTGAAACGTATTAGGAATCTCTAGCAGCATGGAATTTTGTTGAGCAGGTGGATTAGAATTATAGAACAGTAAAACATATTTTTTCACGCATCGAAAAGAAATAAATTTGGCTGATATTCCCTATCCTATTTCGTTATAAAATTGGCAATAGATGGTACCGTGTTTCTTTCTTTCTTTCTTTCTTTCTTTCTTTCTTTCTTTCTTTCTTTCTTTCTTTCTTTCTTTCTTTCTTTCTTTCTTTCTTTCTTTCTTTCTTTCTTTCTTTTTCCTTTCTTTCTTTCTTCCTTCCTTCGTTTCTTTCTTTCCTCCTTTTTGTTTTCCTTTCCTTGTGTTTTCATTGCCAATAAAAACAAATAATTAAAAGTCTTAATAGTCAAATTAAGCAGTGAAACACTGCGTTGTTTTGAAATTAAACAGTCATTTTAGCAAGCCTTGAAGTCAATACAATGCATACAATGTATATCATATCCAAATCAGTCCCTGGCAACCATCATAGATGCGATTGCGGGCATATAGTTCAGTCGTTACCCACAACGAAGACTAAATAGAGCTAGTTTGAAAACAGCGCGAAAAATCATGTTCTTAGCTTACCTAGTAAAGCGTTAATTGGGTATGAGTTAAGGCTCCTCATAAAAAAAGAGGGTCCACCGTAACAAAAGGGCCACGGAGGTGCTGGCAACTACGCTAGCACCGACAACAACAACTAAACAAGATCGAACAGCAGCAGCAGCAACAACAACAACAACAACAGAACAACAACAACAACAGCAATAACAACTCAATCGACAACCAACAACAACAACAATTTAGCGACAACATATCTACATTATGAGTATATGAACCAGGGACCGCGGAAAACCCTACAAATTGGTTGGGCTAAGATCGGAAAATATATACCGTAAATCCTCTATTAAGCCCCCCTCTCTAATAAGCCCCCCTTTTTAAAGGATGAAATTTATTAAGCCCCCCTTTCTCTTTTAAGCCCCCGGGGGGCTTAATAGAGGATTTACGGTATATAAGAGTCTAGTATTGGAAAAGGGAAAAAGGGGTAAAGTTAAAGCCTTACCAGCCCCTCCACCTACGCGGTCCCTGTGAACCTACCTCATTTGTCCGTCCGGCCTGGAGTGCCGAAACACTTTAGCGAAGATAAAAACCGTTAGATATAGAAAAGATAATAGGAGTTACTTAATTAAATAGATATGATCTTCTAGACCGGCAAAAATCAAAACGAACAAAAATATTCAGGTTTTTTTTTTTCTTTTTTTTTTTCTTCTTTTTTTTAACAATAGTTAGACAATTGAAACATTTGAAGTTCGCTTATCCATTCACTCAGTGTTCGTGATCATGGCTAGCCATAGTTCTAATAATCTCAAACTAAATTAAAGAAGATGAAAGCTGAGAAGTCGACAAATATCATTAGATTATCAACAGAAGATGTGTTTCTCTAGCTTTAACTCACAATTGAATAGAATGATCTGGCAACTTAAACCGGAAAAGAAGCGATTTTTGCTGTCAGACTTTCAAGTAGTATCTTCAGTCCTAATGCATTCATGTTCCCCTAATGATTTGATCCCAGGTGATCGACCTTATTTACACATCGATTATTACTCCTGTCAGTATTTGCCAGTCAGTATTTGCCAGTATTTCATAAAACATTCAACTATGACCCACGCTATATCCATCCTGTTTCCCACAATTAACAGGTTTTTTGGTCTGTTCTTACTCCTAATATCTAACCAGCTAAATTCCAATTCTATTTGTGAGTTAACTGTGGCCTAAATTTGTTCAGCCAAAAGGTTGTTTCAGGGTTCGAGAAAATTCGTAGGTCCTTGTTTCACCTTTTCTGACTGAAACTAAAATGTTTACACTGCAAACATGTCGTACAGTGATTTCATTGGCAGTTTTAAAGCTTTTTATCAGTTACAACTGAAAAACAAATAGAAGTCTCACTATGTTTGTCTAGTATTAATATGCCTCAGGTTGACTTCTGCTTCAAATTATTCTTCTTTATTGACTGTCTATTTTCCATCCTTCACGTTTCTGGGTGATTGAGCCCTTTGCCTTCATAATCCGACAAGAACGTATCGAGAACCCTAGCAACGCGTAAACCATATGGCTGACAGTACAAAGACTACTACGGAACTGAAAAAACTTGCTTAGTTGTAGAGGGAAATGTTTAAGGTAAATTAATATTTAGTATTTAACTCAAACGTTAACGTTTGTCGGGTATGCTAGTTCCTTTTGCTTGCGACGAAATTGTACTTTATATGCGACAAAAGCCTTTTGTTTTCCTTTCTGTCTTTCTTTCTTTCTTGTTTTCTTTCTTTCTTTCTTTCTTTCTTCTCTTCTCTTCTCTTTCATTTTATCTCTGTTATTTCTTCTTTTCTTACTTTTTGGTAATGGATTAAAAATGTTTATCCTGCCTCTAATGGACACTAAAATGAGTCATACCGGTGTCCTATTACAACAGGAGTTTTTTTACGTCAAGGAATCGAGAACTAATTCCTTGATTGGCCTGCCTCTCTCAGTTATTGCCCTCTCAAGTTCACACAACTCACTTGATGGAGTCAAATAAAGTTGAGAGTCAAATTTCTAGTATCCGTTATTGGGTTGATGTTAACACACAGGTGCAAAAAATATCGCGTTAAATATTGAATAATGAACTTCCTCGAGAACGTATGCCAAGAACTAGCCGAATAGGAACTTTTGATGTACTGATGTATGCATCTCGCGGGCTACTTTTCCCCAAAAGAAGTATATCATCTCGATCGCCTAATTTCACCTTATCTTGCCTAACCCGGCGGCTCGCCTAATCCCTTCATCTAGAAGCAAGATTTGGACCAACAACAGGCCTTGTTTTTAAAAGACATTGCATGGTAAGGGTATTCCTTTAACATGAATTTATTATGGAAAATCTGTCATTTATTTACCAATATTTTCATTGCAACGCGCTGCCGCATCAAAACAACAGTCCCGATAGGGAAATGGCAATACCCTGCAATCATTTAAACAAATTGTTCGCTACTTTTACATACTTTGATTGAAGGCAGTGTATTGCCCGACTTCCATCGCGTGGTAGCGGCTGTTGTCTCGATCAGCGCGAAAACAGTAAGTTATGGTATATTTCTGGCGGAAGCAAGGAAGAAACAAATAGCAAGTCAACACTAGCACCCTATCTACAGTAATGTGCTTTTTATATCCATCCTTTTGGTTTGGTTTGGTTTGGTTTGGTTTGGTTTGGTTTGGTTTGGTTTGGTTTGGTTTGGTTTGGTTTGGTTTGGTTTGGTTTGGTTTGGTTTGGTTTGGTTTGGTTTGGTTTGGTTTGGTTTGGTTTGGTTTGGTTTGGTTTGGTTTGGTTTGGTTTGGTTTGGTTTGGTTTGGTTTGGTTTGGTTTGGTTTGGTTTGGTTTGGTTTGGTTTGGTTTGGTTTGGTTTGGTTTGGTTTGGTTTGGTTTGGTTTGGTTTGGTTTGGTTTGGTTTGGTTTGGTTTGGTTTGGTTTGGTTTGGTTTGGTTTGGTTTGGTTTGGTTTGGTTTGGTTTGGTTTGGTTTGGTTTGGTTTGGTTTGGTTTGGTTTGGTTTGGTTTGGTTTGGTTTGGTTTGGTTTGGTTTGGTTTGGTTTGGTTTGGTTTGGTTTGGTTTGGTTTGGTTTGGTTTGGTTTGGTTTGGTTTGGTTTGGTTTGGTTTGGTTTGGTTTGGTTTGGTTTGGTTTGGTTTGGTTTGGTTTGGTTTGGTTTGGTTTGGTTTGGTTTGGTTTGGTTTGGTTTGGTTTGGTTTGGTTTGGTTTGGTTTGGTTTGGTCGCTCTTTTGTTGACTTTGTACATTTGTTTGTTGAATTTCATACTAAAAGTTTGCATAACGTAACAGCAGAATGGCAACGGGCGCTTTCTGTAACGATCATAAAGAATTTTTTTTACACTTTCTCAATGCTACTTTTATAAGATAAAGACTCTTACAGATTTCATACTCATACAATAGTCACGTGGTTTGTTATATTCGACGTTCACCCTTTAGATCTACAGCTGGTATCTTATATCTTATATACAATATATCTAGAACTTCCTGCAACTGTTATGTACACTTTGAATGGAAGTGTGAAGTACTTTGTATTGATGGATAGACTAATACGCTGCTGTGAAAATAATTGAGAAAAAACTCCCGCGGAAGCGACGAAGGCTTCTTGAGTCAACTTGTACATCTAGATCTCAGTTGAGTTTAGTTCAGAAATCAGCTTCAGAAACTTTCCATCCTAGAGGAAAAGCACATAGGTTTGTTGGTGTAAGATATCGTAGATCTAGTTAGATCACTCTGGGAGTAATTATTATTCAGTAATATTCAACACCTGTTCTAGCATACTCGTTAGTTCTGATACGCTTGCTTGTGGTACCAAGCAACACCGTCACTGTAGGCACTAATCCAGCCATTCCGCGGGAAACATCACTGTTTTGGACTTTACTACGATATTTATCATACATACTGTGCCAGTAGATTGATAATCGAAACAAACTGCATGGGAATCATGGCTTGCCTTCTCCTTCAATGTGGCTGCCTGGTTTTTGTTCCTTTTGATCTTCTTGGGACTGTTAGGAGCATAGAGTTTTATTTTCAATCATTTGTCGACCGAAAGCAATTGGTGTTACTTTCGTCTAATTAGCTTACTAATATAGCACAATTTCAACTAATCGCGCAAGGAAGCACCTCTTCCTTCACCGCAAAACACTTCTTGCCATAAAATAGTAATAATTGTAGACGGTAGTTAGGACCCTTCATCAGGTTGAAACTTTGGCCAGCCGTACTGGCGTCCCTGCGATAGTCTAGTGTTTTAGCCGTTGCCTTTAGTAGACTTGCATGAGTATAGCCCCTTGTTATCCCTGTTGTATCCGTATCGCCAGCCTTCGTTTTCCAAGCTGGATTAGTTAGTAACTAAGGGCTTAATAATCAATTAATGTTTTCAAATTGGAAAAATAAATTATTTATGTGTGTATGTATCTGAGCGTGTGAAATTGCATCTGATGTATGAAGAGATGGGTGGTTTGTTAGCAGTACTGATCGTACGTAGAGGAGAGTGAAGTAAGCTGCCTCTAAATCGGTTGGTACTGACATAGGTAAAATTATTTTTACTTGAAATGACGTTTACAAGTGTTCGCCAATATTAACATATATAATCTTTATCCATTGTCCAGTTTCAGAATGGGTATCTATCTAGCTTGGATCACTGTCTCACTGATACTCCTCGTACAATCAGGTATTTTCTCTACTTTGTTTGTTTATTTGTTTATCCATTTCAACATATTTTATTTTTTATTTTATTTTTTTAAGCTTGGTGTTTTAAAACATCTAAGAATCTAAACACTCTATCTAAACAATATCACCGACACAAGTAAAATTGACAAACAACTATGGAAACTAAGAATAGACTTATTGCCATCATACAGTAAAAAAAAAAAACTAAGAATAAATACAACAACAACAACAAAATATATTCATACCGTAGATAGTCGTAATATTGAAATGTGTTACATGTTACATAGGCGTTTCCATGGTGATGCTTCTCTAATTAGTTACAAATTATCTTTGTAATTAAATCCAATCGCAAGATATGTTTCATTTCTTTATTTTTGAGATAATTATTTGTATGCTCGTACATAGACATACCAAACAACATTGTTTGTGTAGAGGTTAAAAAAAGTTTCTAAAAATAATGGACTTATTTTCCATATAGTTTTTTTGTTGTTTTTGCTGCTTTTTTGTGGGTTTTTTCTTGATTTTTTTATTTTTTTTATTTATTATTTTTTTTTATATATATATATATTTATAATTATTATTATTATTTTTGCTGTTCATGTCGTTGCTCTTTTAATTATCATTGTTGTAATAGTCAGTCTAGCTGTGGTTTAGGTAAACTTAGGTATCGATCTGTATTTGTCTTAGTCTTTACGGAGATTTTCTTGTGATATCCGACAATACAAAAAAGTATCTTTAGCAGGATTTCTGGGACAAATAAACTTAAGTGATCATAATTGTTACATACTATCTCAGTAATTACGATGTACGGAAAGTCTTCAATTTAATTTAGAAAAATTTTTCAATTTTTTTTCTGTTTTTTTTACCTCCAAAAACATGTCTTTTTGCTTCTGAGATAAGAAAGGGATTCCCAAAGTTGCCCAGAACTTATCTCAGTAAATTACAATGCCCCGTTTCCATTTCAATCAACGACGAGTTATTCAATGTAATTCATCTTTCCCAGCTTTTCATTGCGCTGGCCTACAATGCGGTCGAAGTTGAAAGAAAAATAGAAATCTTTCTCTTCGAAGATTTTCCCCCTTAATTACAAATGAATAAAGTGTTCCAAGGTCTTGATTTTATTTTCTTATTCAAAACAAGCGAGTGTAAACCAAGATTATTTTTCCAATTTTATTGTCAAGACCTTCACAACCTTTCTTTTTCTCCTTCTAAAGAGTCAGGGTCAGTGTATTCGTGTGGGTTGTGTGGGTTTTCATTATGGCGGTTTCATTCGGTCAATTTTATTAATAAGTAAGGGATTTAATGATTGTAAAACTCATTAAAACTGTGGCTACAACTAATTTGTTTGTAACTTTTACACCAAAAAGCCTCCAAAAAAGAAAATGAAAAGATATCCATCAAGTACCAGTTGTAAGGTTAAAATCAGTTCGAGTTACAAGTGTATTTTCCTTGGGAAAAAAGTAACAAATGATGAGCTTCAAAGAGGTTTATTAAAAGTGACTTATTGGTTGTTATCGTTACAGCCCGTCACCTTTGTTTCATAATTCTTTTTTCTATTTGACTTTGCGTGCAGAATTTAAATTCCACCTTACTGTTTGAAAAATAATCGTCACATTTCAAAAACAATATCTGTAATGAATAAATAAGAGCTAAATATCAAAAACTGGTTGCAGAAAAAGCTGCTTAGTACGTTTGAACGGCATTATCGAGCAAGGAGCTGGAACCAAGTTTCTTAATATTAACTTAAGGTGGCTCGTTGGGATATTCTCGGCGCACTATCTTACAACTTCAAATTGCAAATATGCGGACGTAAACAATTCATTGAGAAAAAAACTATTCGATTTTTGAATGAAAACTCCAGTCATGAATTATACAATTTCTACTGTTTACCAAGTTGGTGCAAGCGATCTCAGTTGCGTGATTCAAAGCATGTAGACACCTATACATCTCATTATGCTTAGTGTCAAGACTCCTGTGCAGTAAAGTCGTTATTATTCATGCATGGGGATAGACTGGATTAACTACTTGGTCTCCAGTGAAGTTGTTTAATCCTGTATAAATCCACTGCTTTGAAATATTCAGTCACTCATTACTGACTTCTAACCACCTTCAAGGATATCGAAACAATTAGTCATCGCAGAAGAAATGGCTTAAAAAACATGATAAACCACAATGCCCACACTATATAGCTTGTCACTGAAACAAACCATATATGAACAAACTGAACGTTATTACCTCACTATATAGCTATTGCAAAACTCTTTCCAGATCGATTTACATTTTTAATTGAGAAATTCCAACTTTATTAAATTTGTTGATTATTATTGAATATCTATCAGTATCAGTATCATTCCACTATATATCAGCTATCAGTTGAACAGTGGGGACTATGATGAACTAAAGTTCTGTCTTAAAAGTCCATTGAAGACTTGTCTGTCTTTTGTGGATTTTGTAGCCTGTTCTTTGTTAACATTAATTATATACAGCTAGTGATGCTTTGATTTATCGGACATCTTCGGGACCTTGCATAGTGTCCGTTTGATAGAGGTGTCCCATGTATGGAGGCTGGTTTTACAGTAATATGGGAAGAAAATTTCGATCATTATCTGAGGTAGTGTTCATTTAATAAAGGATGTTCGGTGAAGTTGAACTAATCCTCTAGCTCTTGATTCTACATCGATTTTTATTCAATTAACGGAAGTTCAAGTAACTACAACAGCATAAGAGTCACCATCAAGTAGCACTGACGTCATAGATAGGCTAAACTGTAAACGTACCTCCGTTTTCTGGTCATAACAAAGCGGGGCTTGAGATTAATGCACACCCCTTCCTCTCTGAAATGAGTCAGAATAAGACTGTTTGGTCAAGTCATTTATGGTGGTTTTTCATTTATCTTGTTGTGCGTGTGTTTTGCAAGTCCGGATCTTTCTCATATCCTGTACTATCTGGGTGGTGGATATCATCACAGCTAAACGCGCTTATAAAAGAACGAGATCCTGTAATAAACTCAGTATATCAACTGATAACATTGACCATACTGTACAGAAGTCCTTCACTAACTTAACATACGTAATACTTGACATATACCAAGCAAGGCATGAGGGCCCAACCTGCGTTTTGGCTCATTTTCTCTTGTAAGTAACTTCACCCTTCCCAATATATTCTGAATATAATGTAAGAACATACTTCTAGAAAAAAAGTTCAACATTTTCTTAAGTTATTTTTCTCTTACTGAGTTCATATGCATAGCGATTCACTGCGGGATATCATATCTTTGCTGATGATCAATAAAGAAGGCATCATAGGATGACCTCGCAATTTTCGTTAACGGAATCAGCAGTAAATCCAGTATTTTCAACCGACAATCCCGAGCAAAGAAAAATCCGAAGTTCGGATCTCACAAAAATCATTTATAGTATAGTTAATTCTAATTAATGGCCAAAGTAAAATAGTTTTTTTTATGAAAGAAAAATCTATTTTTAATGTCAACATTTTATCACAGTTTTCGAAAGTTTTTCCAACTGTTTTTTGCCTCAAGTTATGGCAGCAACAAGTCACCGTGCAAATGATTCAATCTACAAGTACTCTTTGATAGGAAAAAATATTTACCCTGGAAATTCGAAGTTTTACTTCCAGTAGAACTACGAAGACGTAATCATGTTCTTTGCTAAACATAATGTTTTTCTAGCTTCGTCCAACCTATTAGGTCAAGCACTTCCATATATGACGTATTTCCGGTGTTATGGTTACGTTCGTGAGTTCATCACTGGCGTGACTCTTATGTTTGTTTTGGACGTCCTGTTAGTATTATAATCAACTCCCTTAAGTTAACCATAACATTTTTGTTTTGTTTGTAGGTGTTTTCTGCAAAACCGTCCATTCCAAGGTAAGTTATTAGCCGACATTTCCTGGATACAGTATCTTTGAAGTTAACTCAAGACTCAAGCAAAGACGGTCAAAAACTGACTAAAGAGATTGTCTTTGCGTTTTTCTCGTAATACAATTTATTTGGATATTGTATTGGACATGAAAGGTCATACCTTCACAATAATCCCTCACACATTTAAAACCATAAATTTTAGTAGGGGTTACCTCTCCTTATGCCTATTCTCCAGTGAGAAGTTCACTTAACGTCAACTCGAAAAAAGATACATCAGACTTACAAAATACGCTTCCACAGTTAATTGCATGAGCTATCGATCTATCGGAGTTAAAACTGAATAACGTTGCATTGAATTTCAGGGGGAAAAAATGATTTATTATACCAGCAAGATATCAAAAGTTTTGCCTAATACACATATTTGTTTTTGCGTATTTTAGAAGATTCATCATTTGATGACAAAGAGGGAGCTCCAGAAGTATTTCGGCGTCGATAACCATGACCAAGGTAAGAGAAAAAATGATGTATGCAGGCTGACCTTACACGGAATAGGACAAATTTCTAACAGTTCAAAAATTTGACCAGTACACTAATATCCCATTTACATGCATGGAACCTTCTCTTTAATTTGCACGGCTCGGCTTTTAGATCATTGTCCGAGTAGCAAAGGTCCATGGAACGCCTAAACATACAATTTTTTAAACGGTTGAAATTTCATCCGGTACAGTGACTGGCCGGTCATAGATATGATGTGCCGTTGCCGTGACTCGTACTAAGTTTGAATGTCTAGGAATATTGCTCAAGATGACCATAGTTGATTTGTCTTGATTTTTTAGTTCCAGAATATGACGTGACTCACCCTTACCAGTCCACTCACGAGGGAGAGTTCGTCACCTATGACCTGCGCAGTAAGCATCGTACAAGACGCGAAGCAGAAGCAGACGACACACATCACTATTCACTGAACTCGTTTGGTAAAACACTTGACTTGGTTCTGCGGGAGAACAAAAATCTGATCAAACCAGGACTACAAGTAGAGACACACGCTGGGGGGAAAGTAAAAAAGACAAGACTAGAACCCAATACTTACTATCAGGGAGAAGTCAGGGATCACCCTGAATCATCTGTGGCTATCACCAACCATGGCGCACTGGTAAGTACATTTCATATTTTATAATATATTTTTTAGAATACCCTTAAACTTCAATTTTATTGATCGTCATTTTATTGGGTTTTCAGTCAGGGATGATAAAGCTACGAGATGATGCTCCTCTCTTCCTTCGTCCTCTTCCTCGTCGTATAGCAAAGAAAGTTCGGAGAAATAAGCGCAGCACTCCGCATATCATCTACAGATTCGACTCAGGGAAAGCATTAGGAGACAACCCAATATTTTCTAGTGATGAAGGTAATATACGCAAGTGTTACATACTTGGCTAGCTCGCAGAAGAAGAACGTGTAAGAATTGTTTTCCAAACTTTGTTATTTTATCAAAACGTTATCATCGTATACTTTTTTCGCAGCTGTACATGTTAAGGATCTAAAAGGCTTACAGAAACGTGTCCAGACCAAACGAGTCAACTATGAAAATGACCCTGTACCCAGTAACTTCAAGGAAAAATATCTGGAGCTTGCAATGGTGGCAGATGAAAACGTCAAAGCTTTGCATGGAAACAATGATGCATATACTGCTGACTACCTACTGACACTTGGTAACATTGTAAGTAAATAGCATTAATATTATAACCCATGCAAGTAGGTCTGCCATGTTTCCAACGTACATACACGATTGTAAGTTTTGGTAATTCGTTTTCTGCTGCAAAGGTAGATATTTTGCCAACCTTTCATTTTCTCTCCGTTCCAAATGAAAAGAAACATAAGTACTTTTCAAGTAAGTATTTTCGCTGACAAAACGTTTAATGTCCTTGAGTATGTTGCTTTAAATGTTTCCCTCTGATGGATAGCACGTAATTATATTAATTCATAAAACCATGGTTTTTTCTCTGTATCTTCATCTTGCTTTATGAGTATGGATTAGTGCCATAGTGCAATTATAGCATCGGTTCATTATACTCCCCGGGTATACTCATGTTACTCGCTCGACCTATCAATCCAAGGCTCCTAAACCTCTTGTACAGAAGTATCATGGCTAAACACGTTTGAATCATAAGTTACTTATCAACAATCAGCATAATATACACCTATGAAGCTATTCAAGAAACGTTCTCGATCAAATGGTTGAAAAAAGAGTAGCAAAAAATACCATATTTCACTTTATTCTTTGCTTGTTTGAAGATGAATACAATTTTTCATTACGACTCATTTGGTAAACAAAAAGTGGCCATCGTCATTACCAAGATATATATTACCACCAATGCTGAGGTAAGTAGGATTTAAATGGCATATTCTATCTATTTGCCAAACTTGAACGAAGAATAACATGGTTCCATATTGTGTTTCAGCTCGGCGTACCCGCCAACGGTACCGCATCTGTCAAGATTCACGGCTTGATAAACTGGTCAAATAAACTATACCCAACTGGAGAGAATGCTACGGCTCCACCCTTTGATGGGATATCCCTTGTTCACAGGTAAGTCGTTTACAAGATACACTGAAAATTATTGCGCATACCTTGTTGTTTTACACGGTTGTCATATTGTATGGCAAAACAGTAGTAACTTTCTCCTCGAATGAATGAAATTTCCTGTCATGCAAAAATCTTGGTAATAATAAAGTTTTTATTTTAAAAATTGCTGGCCATTCAAAGCCGGTTATTTAGTTGACAAGCTGGCTAGTTGGATGGAATGTTAGCTTAAGATACCATCATTCCTGTCATTATTATTATAAACATCTTCACCCAATAAATATATTTGCTTACGTACTTTATTTATTATTTTTCATGTCAAAACAGAGGTGGCGACTTGTTAGGTAAGAACTCTAATCAAAAAGTCAAATCAAATCATTTGTATTGTCCCATCATTTCATTCCCAATCATAATGTCCTATCATTTTGTTGATCATCTGGTCTCTTTGTGTGTTTGTAGGTGTGGCATTGTTGAGTGGCATGTGTGTTGTTCGAATGGCTCCTTCTTTATCCGCTGACGCCGGACTCCAAACTGTCTTCAAATTGAGTCATGAAATCGGTCATAAGTAAGTCAAGTTATTGGTTCGTTTTGCTTTGTTTGGTTGAGCTCCATGATTTCCACTTCAAATGGCTCTAAAACAGAGAATATCAAGATCATATTTTACGGCAACCTCCTAATACCAAGAATAGTGGGAATGAATTTGTGGGCGACGTCAGAGAGTCCCGCCATCTTGCGCCCTGGAATCCAGTCCCATAATCCCATGCACCAGTACTCGTAATTAAACGATAGTGGATTGTGTTTTTAAATAATTGCATTTCAGCATGGGATTGGGTCATGATGGAGGTAATGTATGTCCTCCAGGCAACATAATGAGCCATACCGTGGTAGGAGGTCCAGAGATGTTTAAATGGTCCAACTGCAGTAGAGTCAAGGTCCAAGAATATCTGAGGTAAATATGCTCAGTATTCGTTTACCACCACCCAACCACAGGAAGTCCACTCAGTATGAAAACTGAATCAGAAAACATCTCCTTTATGTAATATTTGTTTGTCAGAGATGTGGATAGTGAGCTAGGTAGATAACCCAAGCGAACATGAAAAGCAAAAAGGCGCAGACATACAAGGCGTTTTTTTATGCAACGTTTTATACGACGTGCAAAAATCAGGGATCGCACAGTTTTACCATCCGTGCACGTGCGACGTTGCATGCTCACCGTGTGAACAGAACGTCGCAAGGAGGTCACTCGGTGCGATATAGTTTTGCGACCTCGCATACAACGTCGCATGACAAATCGCTTCGTGTGTTTGCGCCTTTACACGCGCGCTTTAATATTCTGTTGAATAAACGAAATGTGATAATATATTTGAAATTATAGCGACAATCGATACACGTCTTGCACTTAATTTTTTGTTTCTTTTCTTTCCTTTTTTTTTTTTCTTTCCAATTTTTTTTTTCTCATAACCATATAAACATCATAAAATGTTGTTTTTTTTTGTATTATTATTGAAATAGGGGCCCTATGTCATTTTGCTTAGATGACAAACCACCCAGTGAGCTACCAACTGCAATCACTGCAAACAATAACAAACTACCAGGTGAAGTGAACGATGGTGACGTTCAGTGTCAATACCAGTACGGTGCCTCTTGGCGTCGATGTCCTCAAAAGTCTGTAAGTCAATATCCCTCTTTATACAGCTATTTCAAAAATGATAACTTTAGTTGACCCTTCAATGTTTCTTTTTTTTTTTCAGAGTAGCTGCATAACTCTTTTCTGTACAGTAGATTATGCTTATTGCCACAGCTACGGTGCTGCTCCTTTGGATGGAACTACATGTGGCGTTAGAAGCGTAAGTACATAGCTAGCTATACAGGGTTACGAGTTCATTAGTGCATGCGTGCAAGGTGATGATGATGACGATGAAATAAAAACATTGGAAACACATTTGCCCGCGAACGTCCTCAACAGCGATAAAAGCAACGGCATGTTCCAATTAGTCTTTGACCACGGACAGGCCAGATATTAAAATTGTTGATTATTTGTTTGTTTGTTTTTTATTTACCAGTGGTGTATCAAAGGAGAATGTGTTGATAATGGAAGTCCATACATCAATGGTGCCTGGAGTGCTTGGTCTGATATATACGCAGAATGTAGTCGAACGTGTGGAGGGGGTGTGCAACACCGTACAAGAACATGCAACAACCCACCGTAAGGACTTAATAATAATAATAATAATAATAATAATAATAATAATAATAATAATAATAATAATAATAATAATAGATAATCCATTAGAAAAAACCTAAAAGACTTTAATAGACAACTTCGTCTATTTTGTAGGAAAGAAAGTATGATACTCTTTGTAATTTCTGTTATATCAACCACAATAGAGCTTCTTACCTTGGACGTAATGTTTTCCCATTTCAGACAACGTGTCATTCTCTAGAGTATCATTTCTTTGTTTAACGTTTGTGTAAGAGAAAACTGAAATGGGAAAACGTTACGCCAAGGGTAAAGAGGTCTATCGCTATTTGGATTATTATTACGACTCTAGTGTAAACAAGATTTAATAAATTCGATTTGGTTTCTTCTCAGACCTCAGAATGGTGGAGATGCATGTGAAGGAGATGATAAAGGACACTGGAGAATCTGTAATCCTGAGGTAATTCAATCTGTTTTTTTGTCTACTGTAGCCAGCTGCGTAACAACCCTCTTCATAACAGACGGAGAGGAGGAGTAGATAAATGAAAACTGCCAAGGAGGTGGTTGCCTCGGCTATCATTTCAGTTTTTACTGGAATCTTGAAATATTATTTTCTTTTTTCAGCCATGCCCTGCAAACACACCCTCATTACGTGCCAAACAATGCACAGCCAAAAACTCTGTAACATCTCCTTACCTTCCTTCTGGTGAGTAATATATAATGTCTATAGGTGTAAAATATATATTGGTTGTTTTTATTAGCAAGAGGCCGGAGCATTAGCAACGAACACCCTGGAAAGCGTCCCATACTAGCAAAATATTACTGCACAGTCTTTTCCAAAAAATTAACTCGGAGAGAGTAAGAGAAGATGGCTCGGGCTACCCGTGGCTTATCTGGCCGAGCGTGACTTTTGAAGAGAAACTTTATAATTTCTAGTTTTGCAAAGAGCGAATCTCTCAGCCAGAGATATCCAAAAGACATACACCAACATCTGTTCTTGAGACTTACGGGCTGTAGTTGGTTGCAGAGCAAACTAACACCCTGAGATAATTTTTCGGTACACACGGGGGACTAGTTAGACTATTATAAGACAGCTTGTTCATGTTCATTAAAAACTCTGTCGTTTCCCATGAAGATTCCACGATTTATAGGAGATTATGATTTTGAGTGCACTAATGTTGTGTTTTTCATGCAGCGTCCTGCGATCTTAAATGCATAATAGATTCCCGTCTCTACAGCTATGGCATAGTAGCTGATGGAACAAGATGTAGCCCTGACGAAAAAGTTCTTGACGTCTGCATCAAAGGAACTTGTAGGGTGAGATTTGAAAAAAAAAAAAACACTCCTTGTCTCGCGAAAACGTTTACAAAACTAAAAATGGAAGAACGAGCAAATTAAAGCATTTCCCATTATTCTGCCAAGAGAAATTATGGAATGCGAGCTCTTCCTTCTTTAAATCAATCGTAAACGCTAGTTGAACTCATGGTGGAATTTTTATTTCAATCGACAAGGAAATTCTACAATGTATAATCGGAAAATGCTCGGAAAATGTTAATCAAAAATAGTGACCCATAATTCCTTTCGTAGATGGCGATTAACATGACGTGATTCAGTAATAGCGAAGTGTCTGCAATATCTGGGTTTCTGCCATGAAACTGTACAATAAGGAACAGAGGTGTTTTTGGGATATGAGGTTTGGAAAAAGATATTGATTATTCCAGGGTTCGACCCAAGAGTTGCCTATATCGCAAAGTTGATATATGAGAATGGCAAGAAAGTACATTTACTTTATTGCGATTAGCAATCTGATGTTTTAACAGTCCAACAATCCTACTTTAGGCCGTGGGCTGTGATCATGTCCTAGGTTCATCTTCTAAGCTTGACCGCTGTGGGATATGCAAAGGAGATGGTTCGTCGTGTGCTCTCACCACTGGCGAATATACAACAAACCACAGAGGATGGGGTGAGTATAACATTAATACTAATCATGAATGATGCTCATAAACGTGATGATGGTGATGATATGGTAATGATGAAAGTGATGGTGGCGGTAATAGTGATGTTGTCTGTTGATAAGGACGTTGATAATGTTGATGATGACGTTGACAATGTTGATGATGACGTTGATAATGTTGATGATGACGTTGACAATGTTGATGATGACGTTGACAATGTTGATGATGACGTTGACAATGTTGATGATGACGTTGACAATGTTGATGATGACGTTGACAATGTTGATGATGACGTTGACAATGTTGATGATGACGTTGACAATGTTGATGATGACGTTGACAATGTTGATGTTGACGTTGGTAATATTGATGATGACGTTGATAATATTGATGATAATAATGATGATGTTGATGAAATTGATGATGATGACGACGACAACGACGACGACGATGATGATGATGATAATATTGATGATGATGATAACGTTGATAATATTGATGATGACATTGATAATGTGATGATTTTGATGAAGTTGATGACGAAGATTATCATGACGTTGAAGATGATGCTGATGACGACGTTGATAATGTTAATGACGACGTTGATAATGTTGTTGTTGATGATGATGATAATGATGATGATGATGATTTTGATGATGTTAATTATCTTTTACATTTAATTTTTTTAGGAGTAGGCAAAGCAGCCACTATTTCAACATTGCCCCCTGGAACGAGGAACGCTCATTTCGAAAAAAGAGTTGCAACGACTTATAATCTTTTAGGTAAGTAAAGAGGAAAATTAAATTTGAATTCATAAAAATTATTGCTCCCATCATGTTTGTGACGTACAGTTCGAATTCCTAAAACCTACTTGAGGCGTTTCCTTCAATGTGTGCCTGAGTATTTCCCAGTTAAGCATTGTAATCTTCCTGAAATTTGTCTATAGAGGTTTGCAGTCAGCTGTTATATGCATGTTTATTTATTAGGGTGATGAAGGGGTTGTACGTGATTCGTGATTCGTCCTTTTTTACGACCGTGGTGGTGAAATTAAAAAGAAAAAGTCTTTGATTCGTGGATTTCAGCCCCCCCCCCCCCCCCCCCCCACACACACACACAAGATGATGATTTGATAATCTTGAAGGAAATCTTCGTGAAAATTCGTGATTATGCCTTTGACATAATATTTGATTACTAACAAATATGACATAGTATTTGACCCTATGTTGTTTTCAAAAAGGTATCCAGAATGCAGCAGGATCGTATCTAATATCACTACCAACCTGGTCAAAAACGATAAAAGCAGCCGGGAGCAAAATAGTCTACAGGCACGAAGCTAATCAATATAAAGACACACTTGACATTGATGGACCGACAACGGAGACTTTGTTGATCAAGGTATTTATTTACTAAACATGCATGGTTTGATATAAAGAAAGCCGGAATCTGTATGGCTCGCTGGTCGGCTGGTCGGCTGGTTTTACAAGGGGTATAGATACAATTAATGAAGTACGGTAGAAGTGGGATTCGTAACATTTTCTTCGTCTTTGTTTCAGTTCGTTTATTTTTACGGAACTAACGGAGGTATCGACTATTCGTACTATACTCCTTCCAACGAGTCGCAGCCATCAACATATTTTTGGAATACCACTGGATGGTCTAGCTGTTCCCACACATGCGCAGGAGGTAAAAAGCTAGCAGTTTTACGATCGGTTTAATAGACCAATTCACGGTTTTCGACGCCATTTTGAATTGGGGCAAACCCGGCAAAATATATAGAAATCTGGATCATTTTTACTTCCCGTAACTCAGCTCAATTTTGTCGGATTTTCAAAATTTAAACTTCAATAACCAGCATGCATGTACAACAGATGTCGGTATTTTGACGGTATTTTGAGTCACTCGTTTTTCTATAATTTCCTGACTGACGAGCCGATCGTCTTATTATGAAAACAAAAATCTTATTTTCTCAATTTGTAGCCTTTCAATATCCATCATATTATAGGTCATAAATAACAACGAAATTATCCTTTGAATTTATGCTTAGATTTTGAAACTCTATTTTGAAGGTCTATTTTCTCTTCCACTTTTTCTTCATAGTTTGTTGCTAACCATAAAATATGTATCTGTCTCCAAGGTTATCAGACGCGCTGGGTTTATTGCATTCGTGCTGATGACAACTCTTACGTTAGTGAATCAGCATGTAATTCTGCATCTAAACCTCACATGGGACAGCCATGTAACACTCAAGTTTGCCCAGCAGAGTAAGTTTTATCGGCTTGCCGTCCTTGGTTTCATGTATACATGTATCCATAAGTCCATCAATCAATGCACTGTATCCATGCACCCACACACCCACCCATCAACCTATCAATGCACAGTACCCTTGCACCCACACACGCACGCACCCATCCATCTATCAATGCACTGTACCCATGCACCCACACACGCACCCACCCATCCATCCATCTATCAATGCACTGTATTCACCCACTCACCCACCCATCTATCAAGGCACTGTACCCACACACCCAACCACACACCCATCTATCTATCCATGAGCTGTACCCATGCACCCACCCACCCATCAATAAATGCACCGTACCCATGCACCCACCCACTAATCCATCTTTCTATCCATGCACTGTACCCATGAACCCACCCATCTATCCCTGCTACATCGACTTGCACCCGTCAATGGTCCCTTTTCAGAGTTCTCTGTTCTGTTAGAGACCTTTTTTAACACCTTGGACAATTATTCACTATCTATCTATCACTAGCTGCAAGCTAGACGTCCTTCTCCCCCCTTCATTATTTCATGAATCTATCATCCACACATCCTATTTTTCCTCACATTTTTATTCCTTCGTTCCTTCGCATCTACCGCACTCCAATTAGCACTTCAATTTGCATCTTAATATAATAAAAAAGGAATGACTTTGAGGAAATATTCTGTAGGTGGCATTTAACTCAATGGCAGGATTGTTCTAAATCATGTGGCAAAGGCTCCCAGTCTCGTCGTCTGTACTGCCGTAGGAAGATCAACTCAACGAGCCACGAAGAATTACCTGACAACAGTTGCTTGGCTGCTAAAAAACCTAGCGCCACTGAATTCACACGAAACTGTAGAGAAATTGCATGTCCACCCTATTGGCATCCACTAGACTGGTCCACGGTAAATAACTGAGATATGCTCTTTAAATACAATAGGTTCGAGTGTTATGGCATGGAATATCCCAATAATCACCTCAATTTTCATTGTGTATACACACATGGGTCTTCAGAAAATAAAGCCAATCAAAATGCAATAAACCCGTTGTTTATTCCGCAGTATTCTAATCATGTGCTGGGCTTTTCTATAGATGTTTTCAGGTCTCCCCGATTGGTAGGGTACTACTGCCCGGTCATAAGATTTTGAGACAAAAAAAAAGATATTTATTGATGGGGGCTAAATAGTGACACAGTATATTTATACTTGACTTAAATAGTAGATTTATAAATGATACGTACGTTATGGTACGGGAAAAATTATGTCCATAGAATTGCGCACTCCGCAGTGAACAGATGAAAAACAACGCACTGCGCATGCTCGGAAGTTCGGCAGGAAATTCATAGACGAGTCGTGTTTACAAATAAAGCAATCGCAAAAAAAAAAAAGCAACATGTCTTGTTTTATGCGAATTTCTCTGGTATTATTTGACCGGGGAATGAAAACAACTAAAGTAATGTGTCAGGGAAAAAAAACTTCAAAGCATGCGCAGTGCGTTTTTCACCCGTGTCACGATCAGGTATATGCAATATCACGCAAAAAAAAAAACAAAAAAAAAACACTCTCGCACTGTGATTGGTTCAAGGGAAATTGTTCATTTACGAAAGAACTATGATTAATCGCTTGACTGATCCACTTCTAGTGTTCAACAACCTGTGGTCCTGGAGTAACTACGAGAAACCTTGTCTGTCGTCGCATTGAAGCCACTGGAGTGGAAACAACGGTAACAAGCTCGATGTGTAAGCTGATGCCAAAACATGTCACATCACAGCCTTGCAACGCAGATACTCCATGTGGCCGTAAGTTATTTAATAACAATGCTTATGGAATATGTAAATGCCAAGAGACCCTTTTCAGAAATTTCGAGGAAATTGAATGTCAAATATCAGAAAAATAGAATTGATGTATCATTTTGTCTTCCAAATTGCATGAGCTGCATTGGGTCTTAATTTGAAAATAAGACGTAGTGGCAAAATTTGAGGTTTTTTTCTTTTTGGAAATATTCACCACCACACATACCTAAAAGGTCGAATAATTTTGAAACAATTATCTTCAGTAAGATCATAACAATGTAAAAAAGGAGGAAAGTTCAAAGAAATGATGCTGAAAGTTTCCTGTTTACAGAGTCGCGCAAATGTTTCCCCATTTCAGGCCACGTGTCATCTTCTTGAGAATACGATTTTTTTTTTTTTTTTTTTGAGTTAATTATACAACTATTTTTTTGAGTTAACTCAAATTGAAGAGATCCATTAGTTGTGATTTTTTATATCTATAAATAAAATATCAATGAATTTCTATTTTTTCGCTTTCAGCACCCGAAAAAATCCAAATCGCCTGTTTCAGAGCAAACCCTGTTCCTCTGGAGCAAACTCTGGCCGATTTGAGCGGCTCTGTTGACTGGGATCACACAGAAATCACAGTGGAAAAGTGCCATAACCTCACACATGATGCAGGGTTTACATACTTTGCATTGGGTAATAATGGCATCTGTTACTCTGGACCAAACACCAAGACCAAGTACTATAAACAGGGACCAGCATCGTTAGCTGATTGTGACAATGGTATTGGGAGACAAGGCTACATGTTTGTCTACACCATGGGTGAGTTTATGGTAGTGAGATATAAGAAATATATTGTACACACCTATACTATATATCCATTCATCAATTCAACCATCCAACCATCCATCCATCCATCCATCCATCCATCCATCCATCCATCCATCCATCCATCCATCCATCCATCCATCCATCCATCCATCCATCCATCAATCCATCAATCCATTCATCCATCCATCTATCAATTTAACCTTCTATTCATTCATTCACTCATTCATTCCATTATTTCCATTCCATTATCAATTCATCAGCTATCCATCGATGCACCTATTGATCCATCTATCCATCCATGCATCCATCCATGCATCCATCCACTCATCCATCCATCCATTTATTCTATTCCATTATCCTCCCAACTTCCCATCCCTTCAGCCATACACTGAATACTACTTCATTCATTTATATATTCAATAACTCAGTTCACAAAAATCTTTGGAGCACTATATTATTGATATTCATCGTATATTTAGTATTCATATGTACATGTATGGGTTTATTAATTATATAGATTCTGTCTCTAATCGTATAATTAGTATTATTATGTACATGTATGGGTTTATTAATTATATAGATTCTGTCTCTATTCGTATAATTAGTATTCATATGTACATGTATGGGTTTATTAATTATATAGATTCTGTCTCTATTCTGTCGTATATTTAGTATATATATATATATGAAACAGCGATATTCACAAAGGGCAAGTTGATGTGAAAACTCATTATGTTGACATAGACCGTCTGATTGAGATCGGCAGATCTTCAGTGTTATTCAATATGCAATTATTGGACGAGGTTGAGCAAAATATCGTGATTTGTTAGTGGCGAGACAAGAGGCAAGACACTACTGAACAAATCTCGATATTTTACGATAACAGAGTTCAATAATTGTTTTATCATTCAAATTATTTTTTTCTAATTTTTGAGGGGCAGTGCGCACGAGTCAAACAATAACAAACCTGGAAGAAGTCAGTTCATTTTTTCAGGGAAGCGAGCCATTGTCAAATGTAACGTTACTGCGCATGAGCAGACCGTTATTTGCAGGCAGTTATTTGCAGTTCTCTCGGCCAATCAAAATGACGAAGAAAATAATTTGAATGATAATAGTAATTGTTTGTAGATAATAAATTATGGACACAGGATTCTGGGTACTATACATCACAGGCAGCTGAAAACAGCACCTGAAATGTTGTGCCGAAGTGATCATCTGTCTTTTAAGATGAAAATTGCTATTTAATACCCATGGCATTGCTTCGGGTTCTTCAATCTTTTTCCTCAGTTTGTTAGCTGCACAGTAAATAACTGTGAAAAACCACCATTCTAGCTAGGACGGCGGGCGCGCATGAAAAACCGTTTTGATAACGTGCTTGCATCATCGTCCAGCGTCGCCGTCTTCGTTCCTATCGTGGATCGTAAGGTCCCTAGTTGTTCTATTTGCTCACAAATGACGGCATTCACGCTCTCTACTCTTTGTTATTACTATCTTTCCTTTTGGTGGTTCGAGCGCAGCCATTACAGGTTTTCAAAATCGGTGAGTTTATTCATCAAAACAATCAAACTGATCGCAAACAATTAACAGTTGCTAACGATAAGCCCAACATGGAAATGATCTGACGTAACGGTAATTATTCATAAATTGGTAAAAGTAGCTAATCAATGCATGATTAATTAGTAATAAATTATACAATTATAAATTAACTTCATTATCAAATTAGTTTAATATTAATAGCATTGATTTTCTTGTGAGAAGAAGTATGTTGAAAAATGATTCTTTTGGCTTTCAATAGTCCCCTTCACAGTTCCCTGCGCCATTTTGAAAGGTAGCCGGGCATTTATATCGAAGCGAGACGAACGGTGACCTTGCAATGATAGAGACCATTTTTAATTCCTTGGACAATCATTCATATGTCTCTATCATTGCAAACTCACTGTCCGTCTCGCTCCGATGTAAATGCCCGGCTACTTTTCAAGATGGCGTAGGGAACTGTGAAAAGAAACTATTACCAAGCGACCACTAGTAGCTCAGCCAAACAGAGCGCAGATTAAACTAATATTCAATATAGCATTAACCATAAAATTGGAATGGCTTTTCATTGCTACAACAGTTATGGTCCATTCTGCTCATACGAAAATCAATTCAAAATATCGATAAAATTAAATCATAATTAAATGTATTAGAATAATTACAATTCTTAATTTCATTGGGTATTCTGGGTTTGAAAAATTATATTTGAAGAAATTAATTGAAACAATCATGGTCATTTTTCGCCCCGATGTTGTCTACGAAAGTAGCGATAAAATTTTTCTGTCAAACCAAGAATACCCGAATGGTGGACAAAATATTTAAAAACAAATCATAATTACGCGACCAACGTAACACTGACCAAGACGTTAGTCTGGGATTTTGGCAACCTTCAATAAAAAAAAACCCTGACTAAGAACATTGGAAATTTCATTGGTAGGAGCCAAAAACCAAGACGTGTTGGCTACTTGTCTGGTTTATGTAATTATGACAATATTAAAAATAGCTCGCGTCATCTTAAAATGTCAATGATATTTTTCAGAACCGTTGCCTCCGCTAACAAATCTTGGCTGCTTCAAAGACACATTTTCTAACCGAGCATTACCAGTGTTGTATGCCAACATGCGCCATCAGATTATATGGACAAATATGAACAAGACGATCAGTGAGTGCGGCCACATCGCACGTGATAAAGGCTATTCTTACTTTGGGATCCAGTTTTACGGGGAATGCTGGTCAGCGGCGGATAACGTTGCCAGCGAGAATTATGGTAAACACGGAGCTGCAAGTAACTGCGTGGTTGGAGTAGGAGGTCCGCTGTCCAACATGGTCTACAAGATGTAAATGCAAGATAAACCAAGGTTTGTCTTTCAATTCAATTATTTTAAAAAACTGCGTTTCCTCAAATTGTTGTTATACCTGAGTGGGGGGGGGGGGGGGGGGGGGGGAATCCCGAAGTTGGGGATTACGTCCGCATTCCCACCCCCCCCCCCCCCCAGCCTAAAGTCCTTTATATCAAAAAACCTACTTTTGTTCTTACAGAATGAAGTCAAAATCTGGTCGAAACAAGAGAAGATGACAAACCAATAAGAAAGCCATAAAATATTCTAGAATATGTTATAACTTACTAGTATATGATAAGTATTATAATATTACTGATAATTAATAAAATCCCGAGCTACAAATGGAAATACAATTCTTAACTTTCAGGAGAAGAGCTGCACTTCAAAATCACTTATTATTCATTAAAGCTGATGACACTCACGACTTTATGTTCTAAAACATTATTCATATAATCAGTGTAGCAAAAATAAGTCTGGAAAGTTTTTATTTTCGAGAAAAAGTTAGGGCACCTCGTATGAGGCAAAATTGAACTTTCTGGGTGGTTCATAAGATTTTTTTGAAGTTTCTTTGATTTTAGAAAACAGGAAATTTTGATGTAGAGGCAAATAATAAGATTCTCTTTCGCCATAATGATTATGGTGAGGTATCGGATGAAAGTAGGCAAGCTGAAGTGATACTTTCAAACTGGTTAAAAGTGTAGGGTACAAAATAATTTAATGCTTTTGATGAGTTTACAAAAATATTATCTCTGTCTGTCTGTCTGTCTGTCTGTCTTTCTGTCTGTTCTGTCTGTTCTGTCTGTTCTGTCTGTTCTGTCTGTTCTGTCTGTTCTGTCTGTTCTGTCTGTTCTGTCTGTTCTGTCTGTTCTGTCTGTTCTGTCTGTTCTGTCTGTTCTGTCTGTTCTGTCTGTTCTGTCTGTTCTGTCTGTCTGCCTGTCTGCCTGTCTGCCTGTCTGTCTGTTCTGCCTGTCTGTCTGTCTGTCTGTTCTGCCTGTCTGTCTATCTGTCTGTTCTGCCTGTTCTGCCTGTCTGTGTCTCTGTCTGTCTTTCTGTCTGAAACAACAATTGGGCTACTAAAAAGATGTTGAGGGAATTCATGGTGCTGTAACAATATCTGATATCTAGTGTTTATTGGTCTGGACATTCAAAGTGAAATTTAAAAGTAAGAGCACTGCTTTAGCATGGTGAAACTTTTGTTCCTCTTTTGAAATGTAGATATTAAACGAAGAACTTACCACACCAAATGATCTTCTCAGAAAATTGTTCCTCTGGAAAACGAGGCATTATTATACTAACTTTAGTTCACAGTGTTTTTTGCTAATTCACTTTGTCTTCATAGTTCAACTGCCGCCCCTCAAAAGTCTTGGCTGCTACAAGGATTCCAACAGCGTTGCCGTCTTGCCAACCCTCTACGCCAACTTCCGCAGTCAGATTAAGTGGCGAAACATGAACCTGACCATCAGCCAGTGCGCGCACGTAGCACGTGACATTGGGCGGTCTTATTTTGGTATTCGTTTCTATGGTGAATGTTACACAGCCCCAGACGATAAAGCTGCCGCAACATATTCTCAGCAAGGAGTGGCGAGCACCTGCTGGAGTGGAGTGGGATCGAACTATGCTTCCTTCTTCTACACCTTCAATAATGTGAGTTGTAATGCAGTTAAGAGGGGTCGACGTAGCAAACTTACTTTTCCTTATGTTTTTATTTTCCTTTGTTTTCAAGGCCTAAGTATAGACACATGATGGAAAGAAGCAAAAACACTCCAGGATCGCCCCGAAAAAACTAAGATATCGGAAGATGGAAATTATATAAATTAACTCAATGGAGCAGTTCAATCGAACTGTTGAATTGTTAAAACCAACGGACAGCTACGTTCATTTAATTTCATAAAGTTATTTCAGTTAAAAATAAGAAATATTCCTTAAAAGAAATATCGTGTAAAATAATTTTAAATAAGAAAAAGTATCAATAAATTTGCCTGCATATATTATGGCTGCATGTCAACAAAGTGGTTAAATTTTCCTAAATGTATAGAATGGATAACAGGGGTTCTATCTAGGGCTCCAATATTCGTCTCTTACCTAAGGCTGTTAGTGTTTTTCCATACAGACTACGTGTCATTCTCTTGAGATCTAGAATAACTTTGTTATATACGTTTGTGAGTTTTATCATATGAAATAGATTGTGATATTGAGTGACATCAAAATGATGAAATTGATATCCCCACTCCCACCAGTGGCTTTCTATCAGTGCGAGGAGCTTTAAATCCCATAAAGCACGAGTGTTTATTCTCTAACCGATTTAGAATACAAAGTCATACTCGCGAGACTATTCTTTGTATGCATTTGTTTGCTACGGTTTTTTGTCTCCCTCCCAAGAGAAAACGAATCTTTGAATAAAAGTAATATACAACATATCTTTTTAGCTTTGAAATAACAGAAATACAATGAAAGGTTCTGTTCATTAAGAACATGTATGTGAATCATGGTCTGTCCCCTGAGACTTAAGGATCTTAATCGAGAATTAACATAGTCAGTTGTAACTGTAACATGCATGAAGAGACGTAAGCGGCCAAGGTTTCTGTCGACAAGTTTCAATGTTATTTCAAGACAAAATTGTAAGTACAAGTTTTGAAGAAAAAGGAGAAAAAAACAACCAAAACTTATCTAAATTAGTAATACGTGAAAGAACGCAAATACGGTGCCGTTTGAAAGGTGAACTCATATTGGCAAGACGTGGTCTAGAATCGATTCAAAGAAATCACAGAAATGCTTCCAAAATTTGATATTTCGAATTTACGGGAAAGACACAAAGCAATTCGTTTCTTTTATAATTGGGCCAAATATCGTAAAAAAATCGGTTCGTTTCTGTTGATTTGCAAAGTTAGTGCAAGTGCCAAAGAAATATATATTAAGCTATAGCTACTGCCTGTTAAGATTTACTTCAGAGATAATATTAGAAATAATATACTTCTTTTATAATATATAGCTAATTCAATTAACGTCGGGGATGAAAAAAGCCTAAAGTCTAAAGCTTTATTTGAGAGCGGAATCATGAAACTTAGTTCACCGTGGCATTATAACAATAATTAATCAGAAACTCATTATATGCTTGCAAATTCTACGACTTAGACATGTATTCCTTATTTTTTGAATGTTAGTAAAAAAAAAACAAATAATGTTTAGGTTTTTTTTACTGACGACAACGTTAATTGAATTTGCTATCATGAGCTATATATTACGGTAATTCAGAGATGATTTAAAACTCTAGAACCTAAATATTTTGGTAAGGGGGACGTTGAATAATTTTCTGTATATCCAATAGGGTAATTATACTGAAGTGTCAAAATGGAAAGAGCCTTGAAGCTCAGGGAAAATACAGGTTTATTCAATTAGTATTTTCTATGTTAGACATTAGTATTCCCTATATAGTGAATACAAATAAGACCTTGAAACAAAAAAGAAAGGCTTTATTAGTATTCTCTATATAGGGAATACTAATGTCTAGCTTAGAGAATACTAATTAATAACTCCGTATTTTCCCTGTGCTTCAAGGCCCTCACCACTTAACACCCTAGTTTGTCTATGGGATATAGAGCATTGAAATACTGATTGCTGATTGGTCAAGTGAGTATGGCTATATTCTAAGTATCCATATTCATGTGTCTTCTCAAGTGCAACCCTTGAGAAATCAGATACTCCTTGGAACAACACATGGTCTGAAATGGGAAAACGTTACCAGAAAGCATTGATAGCATACGTTTCGTCTTTTCTCTCAAACATCTGGATTCAACGATTGCACTATGAAATTAAAGGTCTTTCCATCCATGCATAAAAACAATAATTCAAAAATTTGATTGCCGTCCCACTTTTAAAAAGATATCGAACATTTGATATACTGTTTTGAAGCTCATTATCCACAGAGTATTCTACAGACTGTGTTTATGATCGGACATAGCGGAATTCGAAATTCTGATTCTGCGGGAAGTTGTCAAATGAAGTGCGGTAGTGTCACTTTGAACCCAATAACTTTTTATGTTCTAAGACAGACAATCCTATGAATTCTGGAAAACTACATGACTTTTATTTAGCTTTCAGAGACTATATAATACATTTATGGCAAAATGTTGAGGTAGCGTTGTATAGGGGTCCAAATCCCCTCGTTTATTTTATCTTTTTTGCAATTAATAAGCATCATGAGAAATCGAATCAAATAAACAATATGGTCATCACTAGCGGTGAAGTACCCCTTTCTGGCATGGCATATGAATAAGCAAAAGATGACGATGTTGTTTGAAATCCCAAATTTGACACATTTAGCACTCCATCCAGCTGCTGGCTGTTCGTTAAAGCAAAAGTCATTAATGACCATAACTGTTCTTAACATGTCCTGTTTATGTACGAAATAAGACATTTAGATTCGTTTTATTGAGTTCGTTAAGCTGTATTTGAGAATTATGGGAAAGTCTGTCATAGGACAGGTGTTATATCATTTGATGTATACAATTTATTCGTGTATATAAATGTTTCATTTGTTTCATCAGTTTTCTGCAACAAATAATGGTTCAATAATGTAACTCAGTGTCATCTTATATAAACAAGAGAAGTTCCAATTTTCATTATCGACTTGAATGTCTTCGGCGAGACGCTAGCTACTCAGCCAAGCACAGGTAACTAAAATATTGTACACTGACAAATTTAATGTAATACGAGAATGCTTTTTAGTTTTTGCTTTTTTTTGAGAGAGTTTAGTCGTGTTAAGCTGTCAATGAAAAAATACCAACGCCACTGTAAGAAAGTGCACGAGTGTTGAGGTCAAAACGTTAGCAGTTTTTGAGCCTGTTGCCGGCCTAGATTAGAGGAACAGTAAAACAGAAGCAAAGAAAAACTAATAATACTTCTGCGATAGAAATAGTTTAGGGTTTTATTATTATCATGGACAACTTTAAAATGGACAATATAAAATCTATAGATAATAATAATAATAATAATAATAATAATAATAATAATAATAATAATAATAAAATAAAATAACTAATTTTTAAAATGCCCGAAGTCTATGCATCAGTTTGTCTCTAATTAAGTCTAGCGGAAACTCTTTTTACTATTTCACAGTTCTGTGAGATAATCCATTTGAAAACTGTGCACGTTCTATAAATGTTCTTCCTACTTTCTTGTCTAATACTTTGGTTATTTTATTATTATTATTATTATTATTATTATTATTATTATTATTTTCAATATCAAATTATTAACTGCAGAAAATAATAACTGCGCGGCGTACAGAATAGCTCTCATTGCCAGAAATTGGTAAAATGTTCTTTCTTTGTGTGTCCGGCGCTTGAGTTTTGAAGGCTTGAAGAACAAACTTTAATTCCAAGTTGCCACACAGGTAGCCCAAGCTATGGTTCTGAATATATATAGAGAGAGAATGTATGGCAAAATCTTAAAATAAAAACAATAAAATATGAAATTTATTTATTTTGATCTGCCAAACTTTCTTTATATGTATATTCAGAACCATGGCTTGGGCTACCTGTGGTTGCCAGTGCCGAAGAGTTGTTTTGCCCTTTTTCATTTTTTAGTGTTTTTGCACCACTGATTACTATTGCATAACTTGCTGATTGCATGATTCTTTTGAAAGCTTAAAAACAGTTGTGCAATATCTAGTGTGTATTGTAGTTCTGTTTTCTTTCTTAAACTCTAGAATAAATAATTTGTAGAATAATTTTTATTTGTAAGTTTTTACTGCATTATATGATAACATTTCTGCTTTTACTAGGCAATCTTGAAGATGGTTTACTTGCACGTGATCTTAGTTCTTTTCTCGGGTAAGTCTTTTTCATCAAATTTTACTTTCTTTTTGTTATTTTTTCTTACCACTACAAATTATATTAATAGATAAAATTTATCACACAATATCTAGGGTTATGTTCACAAGCAAGTAGTACCCCAGAGAAGGTACGTACGATACTGTTGTCTCATTTTAACTACTTCAATTTTAAAGGGTTCTGATTCAGTCAATGGGCCATTTTAATCCCAGCAAAGTACTTTCGGACCAAGTGTTTTAATACTTCATCAGAATAAAATGAATTTAATTTATTTGAATACCTTTGTTCTGATTCGGATACTCAACATGCTGTACCTTGATATACCTTTAAAGGCTTTGCATCATTTGATGACCAAGAACGAAATAAAAACCACTTTTGGTGTGGACAACCATGAACAAGGTCAGTAATAGTACTGAGACGTATTAAAACCTAATATGTAAATTTAGACACTGCCTGAAAGTGGCGCTCCCAGTTCGATACTCGGAGCAAGTTTATAAATCGAGTATTAAATGCGTGAAAAGTGTGACGCAGCGCCGGTTACGAAACAGCGTCATCCTTAGTAGCCTGCGGCGACTCGGGAAATGGTTATTTCCAGCTTTATCTTATTCTCCAACTCAATAATGAATACTAGTAAATGTGCACAAAATATCAAAGACCTCTCCTGAAAAAATCTAGATTTATCTCGGATATAAGCTTCTCTAATTCAATTTTCGCAGGCTTCATGACAATCAGTTTTGCAGTGACATCATTTTTACTTCATTTCTACCTCACTATTTCAGATCAGCTGGATTGGTTAAGATTTTTTTCTTCCTTCGCGGGTACTCCACTTTAAGTTCTTAACAAAACTCAATTTCTTTATTTTTGCCTATATAGTTCCAGAATATGACGTCACTCACCCTTACCAGTCCACTCACGAGGGAGAGTTCGTCAGTTATGACCTGCGCAGTAAGCATCGCACAAGACGCGAAGCAGAAGTAGACGACACACATCATTATTCAATCAACGCGTTTGGTAAAACACTTGACTTGGTTCTGCGGGAGAACAAGAATCTGATCAAACCAGGACTACAAGTAGAGACACACGCTGGAGGGAAAGTAAAAAAGACAAGACTAGAACCCAGTACTCACTATCTGGGAGAAGTCAGGGATCACCCAGAATCATCTGTGGCTATCACCAACCATGGCGCACTGGTAAGAACATGAGTGAATATTTGGCGTAACTTTTTTAAGTGATTTTGTAAAGTGGGTTGTATTTTGCAATTAAAATATCATATGAGCATGGAGTAAAAACAACCCAATTTTTGTGAAATTTCTGAAATAGTCTGGAGCAATTCATCTTGGAAAAGAGTCCTTCTTCCTTCGTCCTCTACCACAACGACTAGCTGACGCGCCAAAGTTAAATCCAGGTGGCACGCCGCATGTGCTATATAGAGCAGATATCAAGAATGAAAAGTCGTTTCTGAAAGGTAACTATAAATCTTAACAGAATTAAAACACTGGGAAACAATTATTATTACTACATATTTTTACTTTTATAATATTTAACATTTAGATCTGAAGAGGAGTGCGGGAAGTAGTTATGGCGGCATTTCTTCGTCAAGTGAGTCAACCAGCACAAGGCACAAATACCTCGAAGCAGCGCTCGTTGCTGAAGAAGGATTTTACAAAAACTATGGAAACGAAACAGCAAACGTCATGGTGACCCTTGCAAACATAGTAAGATATTAAATGTTTGAATCGGAACGACCTGAACGGTACTGTTTTTCTACGAATAATGCTGCTGGCTGAATAGGCTACTGATAAGAGACTGCAGTCCAAGGCAGTTGGGTGGCATATTTGATTTGCCACCCATGAGGATGAGTTGAGATATCTAACTCATTGAAATAAATAAACCTGTTGGAGAGTGGGAGAAAAAAACTAAGAGCTGGATTTCGCTATGCCTCTGGCAAATGAAAATTCCATTTTTTACATGTTTGTTTGTTTGTTTGTTTGTTTGCTTTTTGTTTGTTTGAAAGTAAAATATACCGGGAAAATATACTTCTGCTAATTTCATTCCAAATGTAAAAAGTCAGAAAGTTAGAGTCCATGTTTTGGTTCTTGTTTGTTTTTACCAGGCGGCTGGACGTTTCCATGACCCTAGCATTGGAGAGATCAAGATAGTATACATACTGACAAGGCTTGTCTTCATCACAGACCATGAGGTAAAATTATGAAATAACATGACCGTGTTGTTCATGAGCAAAGCGCGCAATAAGGCGGTTCTTACGCCAAGTGAAAACCATTACTTACACAGAGAAACACAGCAATACAGAAAAAAATAACAGAAAGAAAGAAAAAAAGAAAGAAAGAAAGAAAGAAAGAAAAAAAGAAAAAAAAGAAACAACATCTTATAAGTCTCCTATTTTTATGACTTCCCTATGGCAGCGATCGATGGTTCCAGGCGACGTGTACGGAATGCCAAATGTTTCCCTCAAGACAAAAAGTCTATACACAATACTTTTTTTTTCGTCATTATTCCCTTATGATCGCGACGTACTGCACATGTAATTTTGCATTTCTTACAGCTTAATGCAACAGATGGAAAACTTGGAGCAATTAGGAGATGGGCCTCAAAACACAACCCAGTATCGGACAATGATCCTGATCACTTTGATGTTGCTTCTCTACTTATGTAAGTTTCAACGATATCTGAATAAAAACCTTCCCTATTTGGAGCGCTATTAACTGCCAACCCCAGCGAGAATATTCCAATACTTAATTAAATGTTCAATTAAAAACAAAAGAAGGTGAGGAATTCGGAATAAAATCGCATGCACACTGAAAACGATTATTAAACTTTGAGCTGGCAAACAGGCACATTTCAACGACAAAACTTCGTGACAAAACTTCGGTCGTTCCAAGCTCAACTGAGAAGCGTAGTACTTTGTCCCTGGCCAAATAAAATAACAACATAAAACAGATATACCAACCCTTGCTGATGTTTATTAAACTATGTGTTACATCTTTCAACAGGGGTCACGCAGCAGGAGGTAGGAATCACATAATCAACATTTCTAGAGTTTCAAGTGACGAAAGAGCATTTTTTTTCTCCTCGTCCCAGACAGCTTCTTGAAAACAAAAAAAATATTTCATCGAAATAATCTTTCAGCTTCCATAGAAATTGGTAACGTTTGGAGTGCAAATGTTTGGATTGATAAAACAAAACGTTACGAAGCTTACTGAACTTTATAAAGAACCTCACCGCCTCCCCCAGCTCTCCTTTCCATAACCTTTACTGTTTGTAAGCCAATGGACTGTAAGTTTCATTAACCGTAACTGTAAGTTGAGCACACAAATTTTTCATTGAATATCGTTCATCTGTATAGTATTTGTACTTTCCTGTAGGATTCGCCGGGGTAGGAACCATTTGTTATAGAACAACTTCAAACATTTGTGGTAACAAAGGACTTGGTACAATGTTCACTATCGTTCATGAGACTGCACATAAGTAAGTTGACTATTTATTTAATTGATAGAAACATATCACTGCACAGTGACTGCTACAATACATAATTCACAAAAAAATTGTCTGACCTATCACAGGATTCGAGATAACTGCTTAGGAAATTGAAATACTGAGAAACGAGCATGATTTCCACCGCTAATATTTATAAAATGCTGGGGCTGTAGTAATAATCTTAGAAATGAAATTCCTAGGAGTCAGCTAGAAGTACGTATGAGGGTGCATATCCATGTGAAAATCGGAACTTCGCCATGTTTAACCATAAGGATGAAATTTTGGCGTGGGGGAGAGTCGCATTCTCAATCGGATGGGGGATTCTCGGATTATCTCACCCGTGGGGTATTTCGCGTCGTTTGATACGGGGACGCTCCGCCCGGACTGTCGACCCCTTACCCTTTTCTATACCAAATTGCCCCCCCCCCCCCCCCCCCCGGATTATCTCATAAAGTTCAAAACTTTAACTGCTTTAGACTGGAGATGTTATAATTTTGAATTATTTGTTTTGTAGCCTTGGAGTGGTCCATGACATTAGTTATGGTTGTCCTAATGGTAATAGCCTAATGTCAACGGGCCACATTGGTGGACACCAATCATTTAAATGGTCAAATTGTAGTAAGAATGTGTTCCAAAAAATATTGAAGTAAGTAATAAAGTCTGACAGAAATAGCTCTGCCCTGGCGCCCTGCCCTGCCCTGGCGCTCTGCTCTGCCCTGCCCTGCCCTGGCGCTCTGCTCTGCTCTGCCCTGGCGCCCTGCCCTGCCCTGGCGCTCTGCTCTGCTCTGCTCTGCTCTGCTCTGCTCTGCTCTGCTCTGCTCTGCTCTGCTCTGCTCTGCTCTGCTCTGCTCTGCTCTGCTCTGCTCTGCTCTGCTCTGCTCTGCTCTGCTCTGCTCTGCTCTGCTCTGCTCTGCTCTGCTCTGCTCTGCTCTGCTCTGCTCTGCTCTGCTCTGCTCTGCTCTGCTCTGCTCTGCTCTGCTCTGCTCTGCTCTGCTTACCAAGTTTAAATATATGTGTAATTCATTCCTTCATTCCTACTCGGTTCTCCTCTGTGCTTGTACTGAATATACTATATACTGAATATACTGAATTTACTTCAGAAACCCAAATATTCGCTGCATGGATGATGTTCCACAACTCAAAATGACACCAACTCTTCCACCAGCCTTACGTGGTAAGCTTCCTGGTGTGGTCTATGACAGGCTGACCCAGTGCAAGATGCAATCAGGTCCGAATGCTTTCGTGTGTCCAATTGAATCGGTAAGTAAACGCAAACACAGAAACGAGAATCATTCATCAGACATGTATGAAGATAACGGTCAGATAGTGAAACTTGTTGGGTGGATGCTACATTGATGGGTAAAGAGTGGAAAAAACTACTGATAGCAAGAAGAAAATAGAAAATCTCGACATGGAAGGGGGTTGGACACAAATCAAATGCAAAGGTCCATTGTTTACCTCCCTCCCCAAAAATCAATTCCTAAGTTCCAATCCGATCTGGGATCGATTCCTCTAGTTTAGTCATAAGCCAGTCTCTGGCTCAGAAGACTGAGCAATCACTTCCTGCCTGTTCGACATAAAATAAACTACGTTCTTTTTTAAATATATATTAGTCGAATTAGAAAGTGTTCTATAGACGGAGCAAACGCATAACGTACGTTCATAATATAATATAAACCTTTTTATATTTGTTTTAGGACCGTTGGTCGTGTTCCCATCTTTATTGTGCGCCTTCTCCAGGAGTGTGCGTTAGTTCTATATTAGCACCAGCGGATGGAACACGGTGTGGAAAGAGGCATGTGAGTATCAATATACAAAAACCATGAAAGCCTTGTTCACTGGGATTGATTTGCAAATGCTTTTCTTCAACTATGTTGTTGTCATAATGAGATTAGTACAACTATTAGAATAAAATAAAATAAGGAAGGAAGGATAGAATGGAGGAGGGAAGGATAAAGGAAAGGAAAAAATAAGGATGCAAAATAAGGAAATGATGCAAGGAAGCAAGGAAGCAAGGAAGCAAGGAAGCAAAGAAGCAAGGAAGCAAGGAAGCAAGGAAGCAAGGAAGCAAGGAAGCAAGGAAGCAAGGAAGCAAGGAAGCAAGGAAGCAAGGAAGCAAGGAAGCAAGGAAGCAAGGAAGCAAGGAAGCAAGGAAGCAAGGAAGCAAGGAAGCAAGGAAGCAAGGAAGCAAGGAAGCAAGGAAGCAAGGAAGCAAGGAAGCAAGGAAGCAAGGAAGCAAGGAAGCAAGGAAGCAAGGAAGCAAGGAAGCAAGGAAGCAAGGAAGCAAGGAAGCAAGGAAGCAAGGAAGCAAGGAAGCAAGGAAGCAAGGAAGCAAGGAAGCAAGGAAGCAAGGAAGCAAGGAAGCAAGGAAGCAAGGAAGCAAGGAAGCAAGGAAGCAAGGAAGCAAGGAAGCAAGGAAGCAAGGAAGCAAGGAAGCAAGGAAGCAAGGAAGCAAGGAAGCAAGGAAGCAAGGAAGCAAGGAAGCAAGGAAGCAAGGAAGCAAGGAAGCAAGGAAGAAAGGAAGCAAGGAAGCAAGCAAGGGAACAAGCAAGGGAACAAGCAAAGAAGGAAGAATGGAAAAAAATTAAGGGAGGCCAAAAGGAAGAGTCCGGTCCACTATACATTTTCTATAACTACAATTGGCCTTTTTCTTTCAGCATGATGCCACGGATTACGCTTTGTTGTTAAACAACTCAAAATGCACATTAGCATAATATGTTGTTATTTTTTTTATTATAAGTGGTGTATAAACGCTGAGTGTGTTGATGATGGTTCTCCTATAATCCATGGTGGCTGGAGTGACTGGTCAGCCTTTACTCCTTGTACAAGAACATGTGGAGGAGGAGTGAGATACAAAACAAGGACTTGTACAAACCCACCGTGAGTAGCTTTGATCCTTAGCTCTTAGTTTAAACTTAAAGTAATTTATATGGAGAAGCTGATACTAAAACATTCGCAACTAGCTCTAGCTATTAAACTTTTGTCCCTAGTGTTTACATGAGATATACAACACTGCCAGTTTACGTGGTGATCCGATTCACGGAGAAGGTCGAACCATTATATATATTTTTGGAGCGAAGGCAGCAGCTTCTACTTAGATAACAGATGAGCGTGCTGGATAGAACGTGTGCATATGGCAGTCCTAATTTGCTTACTACTAATGAATTTGCCTAAAGAAGAGGCTTGAGACAATCTAAAAAGGGCATAGCATTGTGGGCAGAATTCGGTGTCGAGATCAAAACGTTCTTCAATTTGAGACCCCCAATCATTTCTTTCAGCTTCCAACCAACTTGGTTGCGTTAATCTTGGAGCAGGGTGGAATGACACTATTCATTCAACCCACCCTACTATACTATATGCATTTTATTAACGTCAAAACAGCTAAATTTGGAGGACAAAACAAGAGAATTTCAAACTACTGACTTGTGTTGTCCTCTTAATTGAGCTGCATTTCGAAGTACTGCAAGGGGTATATAATAACAATCACATTGCCAGGGTCAGGCGTCAAGAATGTATCTTCAATTTATTATCAAATTTAGCCCACAAAATGACGGGAAAGATTGTGAAGGATCAAGCAAGGGGCAGTATGAGATTTGTAATTCAATTGTGAGTATGATATAAACTTTTTATTTAGGTCTCCTTAAACCTATGTTATTCTAAACCCAGACTTGTACACTACAGAGCTATTGATCTTCAATAATGGATATTTTCAAATATTTAGTTGGAGCATATTGCTAAGAACGACCAAAGGTTCGGACACACGGTGCAACATTGCGCGCAATATTGCAGGCAATGTTGCTGAAGTAGGATCGTTTTCTACTTGAGCAATATTGCGTGCAAGAAATTGCAACGTGTGTCATGGCTCGCAACATCGATTGCCTGCAACATTGCGCGCAATGTTGCACCGTGTGTCAGTAGCTTAAATCGCACATACACATTAGGCGCGTGGGCTAGTAATGATAGTCTCTAGTCTGTCTTGCTGAGCCATTTTCATAACGACGTGACCTTGCCAACACAATAGGACTTTTTGACTTGCAACAATGAAAATTCGATTTGGACGGAAGCCAAAATCCCATATGTCTCGAATGATAAGCAAGTTACGACCGCTAGCTGTCCGGGTCGCGTAATTATGAAAAAGGTATGATTAATTTTTATCTGGACTCCCTGGTTTTACTTCCAACTCAAAATTAATAATTTTAAATTGCTATTACGGATCAATCACTTACGAGTCACTCACTTACAAGTCTTTTTTGGTTTTTATTTCAATTACTTAACATTTCAATTTTTTGATGTAGAAATGTGAATCGTATAATCCATCTCATCGTACACTCCAATGTCGAAAATTCGATAAAGGTTTTACTGAGTTCTTCTTAAAGGGTAAGTCAGAAACCTCCTCTCAACGTCTTTCCTTCTGTTTTTACCATCATATCTGCTTGGTTTTTAATCGCAAAAATCAAAGACCATTCCGTAATTGAGAATACAAAGGAAGGACTCATCGACAGTCAGAAGTTCGTAAAGGTTTATCCAGAACTAATGTACAGATTACATGAAAACAAAATGAACAAACCAAATGCTGAGAATTAAAAGTAGAGCCACCCTGTATCGATCGGAGCGAATTCCATTACTGTTTTTTTAAAAGAACAATACATAGGGTTAAAATGACAATACTAGATTGGTCATCCAAGCAATAAAACTAAGCCTAATCTAAAAAGGGGTTCTGTACTAAGGAGGCAGTCCTGTGAAGCATGTAGATATACTACAACCTTTGATAAGATCCTAATTGTATGTAATACCTTACAGATCCTTGTGCACGGAGCTGTTATAAAAACAGTATGATACACTTCAAAGGAACCGTAATAGATGGTACAAGATGTCAGAGAAACAGAAACGTACTTGATGTTTGTATTCAAGGCAAGTGTAGGGTAAGGCAACAAAAATCTATACATATTAGAATAGTTTGTGCATTAGTACTTCTAGTGCTGAATTTACTTCGAATTCATGCACATGGAATAGGAGAGGTAAACTGTTTTCCTTTTTGTTCCACACGGAAATAAATTCTCCCACTGCTGCTGCTAAGGCTACTACTACTTCAACTGCCACTACTACGACTACTACTACTACTACTACGACTACTACTACTACTGCAGCTATAACTACATTTCACCACTAGCAACGCCACCACCACCACCTCACCATCATACCACACCAACACCGTTGTACGTACTACACCACCACCTCCATCGTATCACCACCACCGCGCGCTACTACGCACTACACCACCACCTCCATCGTATCACCACCACCGCGCGCTACTACGCACTACACCACCACCTCCATCGTATCACCACCACCGCGCGTACTACGCACTACACCACCACCTCCATCGTATCACCACCACCGCTACTACGCACTACACCACCACCTCCATCGTAACACCACCACCGCGCACTACTACGCACTACACCACCACCTTCTTCGTACCACCACCACCGCTACTACGCACTACACCACCACCTCCATCGTAACACCACCACCGCTACTACGCACTACACCACCACCTCCATCGTACCACCACCACCGCTACTACGCACTACACCACCACCTCCATCGTAACACCACCACCGCGCGCTACTACGCACTACACCACCACCTTCTTCGTATCACCACCACCGCGCGCTACTACGCACTACACCACCACCTTCTTCGTATCACCACCACCGCGCGCTACTACGCACTACACCACCACCTTCTTCGTATCACTGAAATAAACGCCAAGCTTGGACTCCCTTCATCTGCTAAGTTATCGTAACCACTAACCTCTTTTTCATTTTTGAGCCCAATATGCATGTTCTTAATTTTTACACAAGGGGTGTTACGCACTCAACACTGATGTAGTTTACATTCGCGTTTATAGGCTGTTGGATGTGACAGTAAGCTAGAGTCGGGGGTTGTAAAGGACCGATGTGGGATTTGCAATGGTGACGGCTCTACATGTGAGTTGGTGAAGGGATCTTTTACTAAAAACTACAGGAAATATGGTAAGGAAATGTCGATTGTGTTTTTCTGATCTAACAGAAAAATGACACAAGCAGAGTAGCAATTAGTGTTTGATGTTCATGCTGTTTTTCTTTTTCAAAGGGTTTGCTTCGCCGTACACCATACTTACTCTTCCGATCGGTGCATTCGACGTGACTTTCCAAGAGCGAGATAATGCATGGAACAAGATCGGTAAGTGCTGGTAATGCATTAAATTAAATCATTATTTTTTCTCCATAATGCTAATGACCCCATAAAGCAACCTAAGTATAGGCGGTTGAGGGGGAGGGTGCTACATAGTTGAGTAGTGGTAAAAGTGGGCTTCGGCAAAAATTAGGGGCTTGCACGACGATAAATATCTTGAAAACGGCTATGTTGGAGCAGTCACCTTAACGTCAATAAACTCCTGCTGTGGCGATGGCTAGGGCCCGCTTGCATAAAGCTTTCTTATATTAAGAGCACCCGCAAGTATTGTTCCAAAAAATAATGAATAAATAAAATACAACAATACAATTCCGTAACCACCACGCCCTTGAAAACTTTGTGTTTTCCGACAATGTTAAGGAAACACCTAAATTAACGACCACCAAAACCTTACTTTTTTGCAACAGCAAATTTTTAATTTCATGCATGTTTGGAAAGCATTCTTGGAAATATGGAACAAGTACCTGCTACATTTTTTCCTTCAATATTCTTTCTTTCATCATTTCCTAGGTGTTTATAATAAGAACGACAAATATGTGTATCCCCTTCCTGACTATACAAGGACAGTGTATTATGCAGGAGCACGGATCACGCATATTTCTAAAGAAGGGAGTGTCGATAAGGAAAGATTAGAAATCGATGGACCAATCACAGAACCTTTGAAAGTAGTGGTACGATGTAACTATAAAAATCAAGGATTAATAACTAATTAGCTTAAGTAGAAATAGTAGAGTAGAGGCAAGTGGGATGTAGTGTAGGGTATTCGTTTTTGTTATAAACGTTGACGTCGAACATTGAAGGTCAATTGGAAGAAAATTAGGAAAATCTACCCTATGAAAAGGTAAAGATATAATTTTTGAATTTCAACATCAATTTCTCTTTTCAATCATTTTATCTTAATATTACTAATACTTCGAAATACTTTTCTTGTTTCTGCTTTTCTCATTTAAACTTTGAACTACGTTTGGTGATTGGGATAATTCGGTATAAAGAAGTAATAAGAAACTAAGGGATCTTATTCGGTGTCAATGATAAATATTTATTTTTAATACCTTTACTCCTTTTTTTCTATAGTATGTCTACCTAAGCGGAGCAAACAAGGGTTTTGATTACAGCTTTTACAGACCTCGAGTCTCCAGTAACGTCACCAATACTAATAAGTACGAGTGGAAGACTGGGAACTGGTCTGCATGTTCCCTTACCTGTGCCAAAGGTGGGTACACGTAGCATCATTAACAGGCCTTGCACTGGTTGAATAGACCTCTTTAGCTTCGTATGCAAATTGCCCATTTCAGACCACATGACATTCCCTTGAGAAATGTTCTTTTGTTAAAATATTTACACATGAAAGAATCAACTCCAAAGAGTAGCATCACGTGGTCTGAAATGGGCACAACAAACAACCAATCTAAAAAGGTCTATTGGTTTGCTGATTTGCATTTTTTTATTATTATTATTATTATTTTATTTTGATTTTTTTTTTTTTTTTTTTTGATTTAATTTGTTCTCTTCAAGCTTCTGCTTTTATTTATTTTACTTATGATGCTTCAAAGAATTCCAATTGAGCACAGATGCGTACGTTAGCTGTGCCGAACCGAAACCACCGGTGTAGATGGTCCGGTTTCAACGGATCAATTTACTTTAGTTTTGGTTTTGTTTTTTGGGATCACTTTCCAACTGGCAACTACAGCCCTACTCAAATAAATATTCTGAAAACAAACTCCACAGGAACCAAGACGCGCGGTGTTCATTGTGTGCGGTCAGACGATGGAACTCCTGCAAGCCAATCATCGTGTACTGACAAGAAACCTGCAACATCTATGGAATGCAACACGCAGAAATGTCCAACAGAGTATGTTAAAAGCAATAATTTCAAATAATACATATGTTAACATAATATAATAAGAAACCATAAATTTCTCATCTGCTGTGTTAATTGGAGAATACGTTTTCGTGAGAGAAAAACCAGTAAATTTTGAGTCGGTCCTTTACGATCCTATTTTTGGACATTTTGTCGATTTCCTTAAAATTTAGCTCGAAGACCTATCTTTTTTATATGTTTTTATGCTTAAGTTAAGCACGAATTATAGTAAAAAAAATCAGGATAGGTCACCGAATTAGATTTTAAATAATCGCCATTTGATACCGAAACGGTTTGTCCGCCATATTGAAAAGGTCTTACCACAGGTAACCCAACTAATAAAACTAATAAAAGGCGCGTGCGCGGAAATGATGTGCACGAGTACACAATCGCATCACAAAAGAATTCGAAATTGGTATACTCAAAGAGTAAAATGGTCTGAAATGGGGAGCCGGACCATGGGGAGCCGGACATACATTTTCCAATCGTAGCTTGTATTCGTACAATTATGGACGATACATTAAATTTCGTTTCACATTTATGAGTAGCACTTTAATTCCCCAAAGTAAAGGGAATGCTATTGCTTTCAACATTCCTGGCTTGAAACCCTACGTACCTAGTCAAGCTCTTATTTTCAAATGCTGATGACCTTGATCGTTTAGATGGCACGTTGCTGAGTGGACGCCATGTTCACGAACATGCGGTAAAGGCAGCCAATCAAGATCTCTTGTGTGTCGAGCGAAGACAAATGCTACACATCATGACACTACTTTGCCATTTTCGTCTTGTGACATCAATTCGAAGCCTAACGTCAAGGATGTCCATAAGTACTGTAACCAGGTAGACTGTCCTTCACGATGGAAAGCTCTTCCATGGTCAAAGGTACGCAAAGTATAAGAGATATACAAGGCAATCAGTATGGCTAATTCGTACTGAAACAGGGTTCGGGAAAACTCAATTGCAACCTCTAAATCCCAATTCTGTCATGGAATCAGGGCAACAGGTTCGTTAGCCTTAGGCCAATAAGTATGTGTTACCTCACAAAACAAGCATTCAATCGAAGCTGCAAGGCACTTTCAAAGGTTTATTGAAATTTGAACCTTACAGCTTTGACTGAATCTTTGTATCTGACCATTGAACCGACGTATAAAAAGAGGTGAATTGGATATTGAGAGATTGTTCATTTACATATTAGAAGCGTTTCGATTTTTGTCTATCCTTGTTTTATTTCACGTACGTTATTTTTAGTGTTCTGCTACTTGCAACGGAGGGGTGACAACGCGTGCCCTTCAGTGCGTTACCCTAGACGCTACAGGAACAGTCAAAAATGTTGCAGAAGAAAAATGCAAACATGCAATTCAGCTTGCTAAACAAGAAGCATGTAACACTGATATTGTGTGTCAAGGTATGTGACAAGAGTATTATAATTATAATATTCTCCATAACAATCATTATATATTACGTTATACTTTATCTTTTGTACATCATTTTGATGGCATGGGTGGTGTAGTGGTTTACCGCTCGCCTCTCACCGCTGTGGTCCGAGTTCGAGCCCCTGCTTGGGTCAGATCATATGTGAGTTGAGTTTGTTTGATGTGTTGTTCTCTCCTGTGCCACGAGGGTTTTCTCCGGGTTCTCCGGTTTCCTCCCTCCGTAAAAATCAACATGTGAGTTGAGTTGTATGCATAGAATATATAATGTAGTGGTAGTGTGTGTGAGTGTCAGTGGGCCAAATTGGAAACCAGTATCATTAAGTTACTGAATTTGAATCCCACTATAAAAAAAGTAATTTATTTATTTTATTTTATTTTTTGTATCCAGCTCCTCCGCCGATTCCAATCGCCTGCTTCAAGACTTCAGACGAGCAGCTTTCCAAATTTGAGTTCACTACTGACCTGAGGAATACCGTTGACTGGAAAAACACCAATTCGACAATCAAACTGTGTGCTCAGTTCGCTTACGAAAAAGGCAGTACACACTTTGCTCTGGGTAATCAAGGTATCTGCTACTCCAGTAAAAACGCATCAAAGATTTATTACCAGAGGGGCGGAGCATTTCGTAAAACTAACTGCGAGAAAGGAATTGGGAAGTCTAAATTTATCTATGCTTATACTTTTGGTAAGTCCAACATATGAAATTTGATTTGCTAATTTATAACGTCCACTAAATAAGAAGAAGGGAAGGTAGAAAGAAGGAAGCAAGCAAGCAGTGGAGGCATGGAGGGACGAATGAAGCTTTGCAACGAAGCAATTGATAGAAAGTTTCAATATCCCGAGAAAAGTCCCCTTCACAGTTCCCTGTGCCATCTTGAAAGGTAGCCGTGCTTTGCAGCGTGAAACGAATGGTGACGGTTTACAATAATAGAGACATGTGAATATTTTTCCAAGGTGTTTCAAAAAGTTCTCTAGCATTGCAAGCTCACCGTTTGTCTAGCTTCGATGAAAAGGCACGGCTACCTTTCAAGATGGCGCAGGGATCTGTGAAGGTTACTATTGGAAACCTATTATGCTGCAAGGGGTTTATATTCTTAAAATTATCCTCCCAGATACAAAATCATGCAGATGAAAAACCAAACACGAAATTCCATCGTTACACAATTAAAAAAAATAAACCGTAAATAATCAAATCTTCTAGCTTGAGACAGGTTACATCGCACTACATTTTGTTTCTTTTCATTTTCAGACAAGCTACCACCTTTGAACAGTCTTGGTTGCTACAGAGATTCTGGCTCACTATTCCCGAACCTGTATGGGTTCTTCCGCGGTCAGATCAACTGGCACAACATGAACCTAACCATCAGCAAATGCGCGCAGGTAGCACGTGACATGGGTTATGCGTACTTTGGTGTGCATTATTACGCCGAGTGCTATACTGCACCGGATGCTTATGCTGCTGCTAATTATGCAAGGAGGGGGAAATCTACTTCTTGTTGGAGTGGAGTTGGTAGTTCGACTGATACTTTCTTCTACACTTTTAACAAAGTAAGTCTACTGATTAAAAGGGGATTAGCACGAAAATCGTTCAAGATTTAATTTGGCTGAAACTTTGCTGGACTAATCTTTAAGGGTCTAATGTGGTTCGGTGACATTGTTTTGTCTTCGTTTTCTTACTTTGAAGGTGTAGACAACGGCGTGAAGATAAAGATTACACAGACGTCGCATTCAAACCGTGGCAGTGGAAACGCTCTTAAAACAAATTTAATAACTTTAAATAAAGTTAAAATCAAGAAAACTTTTCTGATTGTAAGATGTAAAAGTCTAAAATAGGACCAAATATTAATTAAAGGATCTGTATTGAAGCCTTGCAAAACTAGTACTTTGAATGCAACAAATCCCATCAAGGAGAGAAAGACAAAACCCTTCTGTGTAAATGCAGCACTTTACACAATCTGCGCATGCCTTTCAGTCGAGTTTTTCAAACACCTCCCACATGCAATAAAGAAACCATAGCAGCCTTCGCACTAAACAGACAAATCAAACATTGCTAATTATAGCAACGGGCTAATCTTACACGGTTTAGGCGCCGACTAACATCTCCCTTAGGCTTCGGTCGAATTCCCTGATTAGTCACTGGATAACGGTGTCGGGGCCGAAATCTCCGGCAAAGCCGTAAATGCTTCACGTTGCCATACTGTGATTCAGCACTCGATGTCTGGAGGTATGTTCAGAAATAATGTAAGAATTTCAACTTTGCGAAGTGGAATAGGTGTTATCGCAATTGAGCACGAGATCCTAGCATCCACCATGTAGGGGATGCTGGGGATGCATGGGATGCTGGGGGATGTTGGGGGATGCCGGGGATGCCGGGGATCCTAGGGGATGCTGGGGATGCCGGGGATGCTCAAGCACTCGCACTTTTTCATTTGTTGGGAATTAATTTTTTCTATTTTGTGACCAACGTGCAGTAATGTATTTTCAACGATTCTAAAAGAAATACTTGAATACACCACAGCCCTAAAAATATAATAATATATAAAAATAAAAATATAAAAATATAACTACTGCTGGAAAGGCGTCGGGAAAACGAATACTTACAACGTCTATGAACTGGAACAGGTCAGTCTTGCTAGATTGCTATTGCGCTTAAAATAGCCAAAGATCATTAAAAACAATGGAAATATTTGAGAGCAAATCATTTGAAAAAGTCAACTTTAATGTAAAAAATGTGCAATACGCTAACAATATCAATGTTTTGAAATCCCACGGACTCTTAATGATTAACTATAATTAGCTAACTTCCAAACGGGGCCAAACCTGTATCAACTTCAAAACAGTGGCATACATTCAATGACTGAACAGAAGACTACATACACCTGTTCCATATATGGTTTGGTATGATGTCATGCAGCTGTATTACGTGCTCGCTGTTTCCAAGTCACTATTAATAGATAAGAACCAATATCATCTTAAGTTAAGCACGGTTAAAAGAACAGATATGATCTGTAGCAGTACAATATTCCTGCCAATTAGAACTACCAAAACATGGAATCTGTGAAAACAAATGAGTTTTTTTAAGGTGCCTGAGGACTGTTTAATCACCTTTGACGTGAAAACCTGATTCATTGATGATACGTGTCTCTGATATACTGTGAAGTAGACTAGTAGTGAACAGTAATGATATAGGCTGGGGGAAATGATATAAAAGTTATATTTGATGCCAAAAACGTATTTATCAAATATAATCACCTTGTAGCAGACGTCTAGTGAGGTATTGACTTTTAATGATAGACTGAAAAACATTTTAGCTGTCAAATATCCTTTTGATGTCTGAAGCAAATTACTAATACGAGTACCTTGAGACAAGTCGTAGCAGACCTTCCTAATGGTGATAAATGAGGTAGTTTCTAAAGCACGAACTAAAAACGATGTGTGAAGGATAATTAAATTTTTAATTCATTTTTGCCTTTCTGTGATTAAAGAAGAGAACACACTTCCTACACTTTTTGGAAGGACCTCTAGCCTCGGTTTTGTGCTCTTCAGCAACAGTTTTATACCCATTTTCCTGATATATAGATATGCTATATTAATGAATTGATTCTATTTGATTTGTTTTCCACGGATGCTGCTTAACTGTGTTATCATCGATGTTACAAGATGAAAGTGAAGACGTGCATGGATCCAAGCCAAAACAAATTTAATTTAATATTTAATAAAGGGCATGTTTGAATGGGTGCTGGGAATATCATACAGTGTTATAAACTGAAATAGCTGTGATTAAAAATGAAATTAAAAAATATGGACCAAGTAATAAAGAAATCTTTGAAACCCTATCATTTCTGGAAGGGGGTCGGTAAAAATCGGAGAAACCCTGTGATGGCGAATCCGAGAATCGAGCCCACGAATCATCCGAAAACCGGACCCACGAAATGCGCTTTCGACTCTTAATGAACCTGACTAAAAGGATGGGATGCTAGGCTTCCTTGATCCAAAATGATTTGGGACCGGCATAGAGTAATGACTTAGTCCGCTCTAGTGATAGCATACTATAGCTACGGAACAGCCGAATGGAAGACTGCCGAAGAGTATAATAGTACAGCAGTCTAATACACCGATTCTAAGAATGGCGATTTTAATTTTCTATTCGAACTTCGTAAATCAAAAATTTTATCAGTATATCACTTTTACCTGAAAGAGCATCCAAAGTAAGCAAGAAAAGTTTCAATGCGGTGGCAATTTTTTTCTTTAAGTTATTACGGAATGAATTTACAGATGTAGCAAGTACCAGATTTTGCTGATCAATACTGACTAGCTAGCCTCGCTTTTGTCACTTTTTAAAAACTGCAGTAACTCTTCCTGCCCCTTTTTTGTCTCAGATTTTTCACAGAATACTAGCTTATTTATCTTATCTTCTATCAATCGACTTGTTTTGTTTCTCTTGAGGCCTTAAATTTAGAAAATATGTAACTATTAAAGCGGCCATTTTTCGAATGGGTCTGTAGTAAGACATTTTGATACTAACGAGCAGCGGTCCCTTTATCGCGACACTCCTTTTATCGTAGTAATCAGAATTGAGCAAAATACTATTCTCATATCTTAATTGGGGTATATCATATCTATTATAATCAAGAGTTTTAGGGCATAATAGATATAAATTAGATATAGCGCTTCTGGCATTAAATCGAACTGGGAGACTAGTTTCTTTCAATTTTTTCCCCCTTTCTATGGATCTCCCTTTCAAAACATGTCAAATCAACCTCTTCGAGTCACATTCAACTCTCAAGTCAAAATTTTAATTAAATTTAAAATTAAATTTGAATGTATTAGGCTGGGGGGGGGATCTAGAAATCTTTATCTTATCAAAAGAAAAACTCTCAGTAAAATATTTAAAATGTTTGATGCTAAATCAACACCAAATCTTTTAAATATATATTTCTTTTTTTATTGATACTGTTATATCTAATCTATCGATAAGATAGTTTTGGCAGCAATTAAGGGTCTTGTATTTAGAGGTCTAATCTGTTTCTTAAGATGATGATTAAATGCACTTAAAAGCAATTCATTTTGAGTTTTAGATAAATTTGTTTGTCATCTTTTTCATATTGATACTTTTAAAGTAGCCATACTTTACTAAACAAGCTAGAAAAATAAACAAAATAAAACATACTTACCGCGAAGACAAAAAACCCTCATAGATCAAGGAATACACCGGTTTTAATTTCTATTGAGAGTAAATGGTTTGAATTTCTATTGATTTGTATTCTAATTTTAAGACTTTTCTTTAGCTTTACAAGAAGACACCGGTAAGCTAGTCGGCAATGAAAAAAAAAACGCTGTATTTGTTTTGCGATATCAAGATACATTATTAAGTAAACTTAAACTTATCAACCTGAAACTATCTTTCTAAGTAACTCTTCTTTTAAGGCGGTTCACACCTCAGTAAACTAATTCTTTCGCTATAGAGCATCGTAGTTATTGTGTTAAATCTAGTAGACTCAAGCAAGTAAAGTAAAATGAAGCGAAATAAAAAATAATTAAGAGTTCTGTTTGACTAGCGAGTCAATAAGAATATTATCTCTAAATCCTACAAATATTCGTTTGTTTTATTCAGTTATTGAAAAGCAAAAATATAAGTTTTATCTAATATTGTGTTTGAAAATTCTTTTGAGGAACGTCTCAGTCGCTTCGGCTTCTGTTATGATCAGTAGAACGTCTAGGTTTACAAAGTTAAAAAATATAGATCCGCTGTAAATCTTCCGGTTGCAGTTAGAGAATTAGGAACGACAATCGAAAACCTTAGCCGGCAGTTACGTTTTTAGTGTAACTATAACAAAAGAACTGTGTTTGAATGTCAAAATACTGTAGAATCAGCCGCCTTTTTTCATGGTTGCTTGTCGTGTTTGCTTTTGTATGACGTATTCTCTGTCAAACGTCTTCCTAACTTCAGCTTTGCTTGTAAGTCACAGAAATGTCAGTCTAAGGGTTTTTTTTCTTTTTTAACTGACTTAAGTTTAAAGATTTACAACTGAGAAAACAAACTAGCATAAGGGCTGGTGAGATATAAGAAAGCACTAACGAGTATTAGGAACACTAGCTGGAATCTTATATTAACGATAATATAGATTGTATTTTCGGGTAAATAAACTGGGTTTAGCCACGTAGTTTTCACATACTTTTATTTAATTTTAAAACTATCTCATTAACTAACTCTTATCTTGGTTCCATGGGAATATTCCCATGGTTTTACTTGCCGTTTGTACATTAAGTACATTTGATTTTTAAAATAACAATTTGTTTTAACTGTTAAGTTAATAACAATATTACTTTAATGAGGTGATATCATAACAAAACACTTTTTACAGATTTCCCTAAGTGGGCTCTAATGATCCACTCAAAATAGCATCAGAAATAAAGTAAATATAGCAATGCTTTGTTAAAACGAAGAGATTTTTATGTAAAGTCTCAACTATCTTAGATACCCTGTTTCGAGTTATGACGCTTTTCGTCCAAAGCATTCTTCGAACCAAATTCGCTCCCTAAGATCTAGAATTAATAGACTTGGAACTTTTCACAACTACGCTTCAAAACATCTCAATAATAAACAATAGGAGAAACAGCTCGCTTCCGCGTCTTTGAGAACAACGCTCTAAAATCTATAAGAGCTTTATTTGATATGTCTGTAATTTGAATGAAAAGATTCCTAGTAACGTAGTTCTGTCTTGACTGTGTAATATGCTGTATTATTTGTTCCGAAAATACTCGTTAATTGGACATATTTTAGTTGGGAGACGCAACATGATGATTCAGTTTTAAGCGTTACTCGGAGACTTTCCGTTCAAAACACGTCTCGAATAAGACATGATCTTTCAAATGGCCTCATAAACTATTGTGTCAATACAATACTGAGATACATAACACCTCGTTTGGTTGTTCAAACATCCGCTTTCTTCCGCCTTCAATAACAAAGCACACGCACCTAGCAACATGTTAATTAAGCTTGTCATTCTGTATAAGACCAGCAGTCTGTAGTGGGCTGACCCGCGTTTGGTTCATTCCTCTCAACAGTACACGTCCAAGGTTGGAAGAGGATAACACGGTCATTGATTTTGGGGGAGAGAAGTCGCTTGGAATAGCAGTTACGATTTCGTCGAGCTAGCAACGTTAAAGGTAATCATCATTTTATATATTTTTGTTCTATTATTCTAGGGATATTTTTTGTCTCCTTTTGATAAAAGTACAGTTTTTAATTCTGTTGAGACACTTCAGCGCCACAAACGACAACAGGTATATTTTATTAACTAAAAAAAAAATCCCGAAAGAAACAAAAGCCAAACAAATATTTTCGTATTCTTCACTTTTTTCCACCCAGAATATCATATTCTTTTTCTATAACTATAATTCTCTACAGACTGGGAAAAATATCTGCCTATCGAATAGCAACTCATTAAGATTGATCCCAATTCACTAAGCCCCGGTTTGTATAGGATAATCCCGAACTTTCAATTGATACAAATGAGTTACTTTTGCAGTATAAACAGCTGTTTGCTAACAACACCGACCTTTCGTTCAGCTTTTATAGCAATTATTAACCAAATCCTTAGCCGGCTTTAGATAGGGAATATGTGAATGATATGTCTCTTGAGATCTTATATTTCAAATAGAAAATGTCTGTTAAGAAGTATAGTAGTTCACTGATCCCGAATTCATTATTATATCTAAAATTTTTTTTGAAAATCGTTAATGCCTTTCTTAAAACAGATGCATTCTAAATGCATTCTAGGCTAAAAAAAAAAAAAAAAAAAAAAAAAAACGGCTCTTGAATTTAATGTTGGTCGGAAATTGAAAAAATCTAGTCCAAAGCTATCCATTGTTTGATGGTCATTCAAAGCTGGGATCGGGGTATTAGAAATGTGAGTTGTACAGTGAAAGATAGAGCCAGATTTAGCATGGCGTGTTCTTAGAGCCAATAAGTTCATTTTGTCTTAAGAATTTAATAGAGTCCAGTGTTGTTCTTTCATGTTAAGCCTAATTATCTGTAGAAATCTCTAGGTAAATACATGCAGTTCCTAGAGTCAACTATTAGCCGGATAATTTGGATTTTCCATCCTTCCTTCTCCTCTTGTAGACTGTTTGTTTTTTGTTATTATGAAAGGTGGCTGTCAAAGCAGTTTTTGTGTACATTTGGTCAGATTATTCAAAAAATGATAATTTTCTGGTGACCAAAAGATGTCTTCAGCTTATTCTAGTATAGGACCATGGCTATATTATGAGCCTCGAACAGAAGGACAGGAAATTTCATCAGTTTTTTTAGAAAAATTCAATTTTTTTGAGGTATTTTAGCTACTTTGTTGAGCTTCTTGGTCATAGCAACGGTAACTAAGGGGAGGGGAACCATGAATGCTTGTAATGACGTTTGCTTTCTTTCTTTCTTTCTTTCTATCTTTCTTTCTTCCTTTCTTTCTTTCTTTCTTTCTTTCCTTTTATCTTTCTTTCTTTCTTTCTTTCTATCTTTCTTTCTTTCTTTCTTTCTTTCCTTCTTTCCTTCTATCCATCTTTCTTTCAAACAAAATACGACGTTCTGATTCGTCATTGAGCTTATGCATAATTAACGACTTTGAGGATAATAGGTCCGACACTTATTAGATGACCTGCAATTTCTCTCCTCTCAACTACGGGACGCGCTAATTTCCACAGGTACTATACGTGTAACTGCCCGCCCAGACTTTTTTTTAGTTTCGTTTCTCTTACGTGATTTCTATACAGCCAATAGGAATGAACATTAGAAGAAAATCATATTGATGATAGTTAACAATTATCTCAATCCAGGGATTTCAACTTATAGAAGTTTTGTTTAATTTACAGATAAAACCGCCAAAAATGATTCTCAAGACGCTGCTGCTGGTTGCAGCTTTTTGTGGTAAGTAAACGTTTCCTCTTTTATCTAAAGAATTGGTGTTTCAGATCCTTAGCAGCAGGCTCTGAATCTGATCTGTTATGATTGTTTAAACTTGTCTTTGAGATTTGTTCAAGTTGCACATTGTTCATACTAAATTTGATAAGCACACTTTTATTGCTCCAATGCGAATCGTAACCTGAAGAAATGATTATAGTACTTACTGGTTCTGACAAAAAGAGATTGGAATTTGGCGCCTGGAAACAACCTTAGTAACAACAAAAATAGGCTTTAAAACTTCTCCAATATCGATATAAAAGAAACTTAGATATTGTTCGTAAAATGAAGATTTGAGCAGCCTTTGCAAGGCAAAACAACAGGAATGTTTGTAAATCGTTTTTTCATTTTAACAATATAACAAATAATTGTTGTCCAAACAGCTTTAATTTCGGGTCACTGACCCATTATCACTGGTGAAATATGAAAAGTGTTTAACTATGGTGAAGGATAGACAGTTACAATTATGTAAGAACCGCGCCAAAAATGCAAGGCACCAGAAACGTAATTAAAATGGTTGTAAATCAATGTTTAAGTACTAATAGAACGACAATACAAGACAATACAATACATATCATATAGAACAATACACTACAATACAATGCATGTATTCTATTCCACTTGGACATGGATTTGTAACCATTAAAATATCGTCGTTTTCGGGAATTGTCAGGGGAATTCCATTCAAATTCGTTTCGGAAGGTTACCTTCGCTTTAGTAACAATACACAAGGGAAATCAAATACTCAAGACAATAGAAAGATAATACTTTATTTAATAGAGGCATACTTTATTGTTACTAAAGCTGTTCCAGTTGAGTGATAGTGAGTGACTAATAGTCACTAAATAAAAACTATTAGAAAAAACCTACTAATGGTCTATCACCAATCGAGCCCAATCGAGCCAAGTGATTGGCTGAGCTACTAGGGGTCTATTAGTGATAGACCTCTAGTAGCGAAAAGCGCCGATTTTGAAAACCAAAAAAATATATATTTAAAGCAAAATCCAAAACTTTTTGCATCCTTTTATTGGACCGATTAGTAGGTTTTTTACTAAAACAATTAGACCTCTCGCCCTCATGGCATACGAGTCAATAGCCCATAAGGCCTTCGGCCTTATGGACTATTGATTCGTAGACCATTCGGACTCGAGGACTAATTGTTAATTAGGTAGTAACTATTTAGATTTTATTTCATGGACATATTGTAAGCACTCTACTGACCGTGAACAATGAGCCAAAACAAATATGGCTGAAAATACTTGTTTCCGTACTATTTTCATGAACGAACATTTTAAAAGTGTAAAATTTTATCCTAAGATTACAAAGAAAAGGATAAATAATTCTGCGCAGATTCAGTTAAATTACTAGATGATAAATAAGAAAGTGTACAAAAAGGGTGATTTTCTTCTCAATAGAGTGATTCTCATAAACCGTGAAATACACTTTAGTGTATTATGCATTACTTCACTCTAATTCTTTTGTTTTCTATTGTGTTTATCTGACTATTACACTTTAATAAGTACACTTTGTTTCACGGTTAGAGTGATTACAATAAACCCGTTAAACAAAATCTGTTACTCAAAGTCTACGACTATCTGCTAGCGTTTATTAGTGTGTATTAGCCTAGTGTAACTAGCTCATGTGTGAAGACTACATTTTTATTGGTTAAATATAGCAAGACGAAATAACGGTCTCATTCTACTGAAAAACAATATTTTTACTACGAGTCATTTGCTTTACAAATTTTAAACTGTAAATAAGTAAGTAATTCATTCCGTGTAAAAGATTGAATTAAAGCTTTGCCGTTTTGCCTTCTACAATCTTTCCAGTTATCCGACTTAAAAATTGAAATGCATATAAATGTCATTAAACATGTAAAAAAGGTGTAAAATTTACCTTTTTATCCATACTGTTTCATTAGAAACACCGACGCAGCCCACACTACCTTACCGCTAGTTATCATCTCTAAACATGTATAGACTACATTCATTTGTTGTCTGTTTAATAATTTTTGTTTTAGACTATTTGTAGTCTACTTAGAGTCTATTAGCTAGTACTTGTGATTAATAGTGTGTATTAGTCCAGTAATTGTTGGACGGGTTTATTGCAATCACTCTAATGAAAACCACTCTAAACAAAAAATCTCTCATATAGGATTAATAAACAAAATATCTCCTATTTTATAAAATTTTTTGAGAAAAATCGTCTACATATTCCCTAAGTTGCTATTACCAAACGCTGCCACTTTTCCTTCTTTGTGGATGGTCAACTAACGTCATATAACAATGAATAAAGTCGAACAAAAACCTAGAACAATAGGTTTCCAAACCATTCCATTCCTTTAACTCTGGTCTAAACTAAAGCTGCCCCATTCAAACCAACTAATCTTGGTATTTATCAATTTATCTATCGCATTTCCTTCGTCATTTGGCTGCCACCTTTATATAGAGTTAAAACTACATCCCCAAAGTAGTTTAGTTAAAGAAGCTTTGAAAGTTGTTTGGCTAGCCGTACAGGCTGATGGAAGGGCACTAGTTCAACTAAACAACCTTTAAACACGTTTAAAGGTCCGGTGTGAATGAGGTATAAGAGTTCAAATGTGTTGTGTTTCAACATTACGTTTGAACTTTTAACTGACCATTTTAGCTTGGATGTAACGTTTTACCATTTCTGACCACGTGACGTGTTATTCCTTAGGGGAACATTTCTTTTTTTTTCATGGTTATGCATGAGAAGACACATGAATATAGATAGATACCACTCAAATAAAGAATCTTATTTTTAAGGGAATGATACGTGTTCTGAAATGGAAAAACATTAAGCAAAAGCTAAGAATGCTCCAACAGTTAAGCCAGTTCGGAGAAGGTTTAAACAAAAGAATGTGAGGAATTCAGGATAAAATCGCATGCGCACTGAAAACGATTCTGAAACACCGAACTGGCTTATTGTTTATACCAAGTTTTCCCAAACTTTATCTGCAGGTTTTTCTAGCACATTTTTTTCTGTGCTGACAATATTTACATATGAATATATTGCATTTCAAGCTTGGTAAGCAACATGCAACATGCAACATGCAACATGCAACATGCAACATGCAACATGCAACATGCAACATGCAACATGCAACATGCAACATGCAACATGCAACATGCAACATGCAACATGCAACATGCAACATGCAACATGCAACATGCAACATGCAACATGCAACATGCAACATGCAACATGCAACATGCAACATGCAACATGCAACATGCAACATGCAACATGCAACATGCAACATGCAACATGCAACATGCAACATGCAACATGCAACTATGTTGATTATTATATTTTTCATTTTGTTTCTATTTATCATCTTTTAGCGCCGCTTTTGATGGCAAGCCCAACACACCCTAAGGTAAGAGGAATCAGTAGAAGTATTTTAAAACAATTCCTCTTATTCCAGAAATATTTAAAACTCAATTTATACAGTGCGAGCACTCGAACCATGAACATTTTTTTTTTTTTTTTTTTTTTTTGACTATCCAATCACCGCTCTCCGTAGAAACCACTGAAAGAGTCAAGCATTTTTAGGCGCCATCCAATCACAACAAACAGCAAAAAAATCTTTAGAAATTTTATTTTTAGCTTTCTCATATGAACTAATGAACTGCTAATGAAATCATATAAATTATGCCATTCACGTCTGGCAAAGAAAGTATTTGATTGGTCAGAGTGATTCCCATAGGAAAAGATTATATCACTACATTGATACGATTTTTTTACACGACAAGAATGTATCATTATCAAATTTGTTGTTGTTGTTGAATAAAAACCTAACAGCAGATCACAATATTCTTTTCCATCCTACCATTCTGTTTTAGAATATTCCCCTTCATCATAGAATGACAAAACGGGAAATTCAGCAGTATTTCGAAGTCGATTCACAATCGAATGGTAAGTTTTGTAAACAAGATAGAGCTCTGTTGAAAGCTTTCTAAATATTGGAAGTTTGGTGTGTTACACAACGAAAAAGCCATACTTCTCTTAAATGTTTCATCAATTTTCTTTTAATTTGTAAGATGAAGTTCCAGAATACGACGTCGTTCATCCATTCCTGGCGGACCATGCTGGAGAGTTTGTCAGTAACAACTTAAACCACAAATCAAGGCAGAGGCGAAGTCCAGGAAAAGAAAACGAATTATTCTATAAAATGGATGCACTCGGTAGAAAATATCATCTTAAAATGTCCAAAAGCGATGACATACTGACACCCGACGCAAAAGTCAAAATCATTGAAGCAGATGGAAAGATAACAGTGAGAGAGCCACTGCGTATTAATTACTATCAAGGTCACGTGGTATCTGATCCTCATTCTATGGTTGCCATTACCAACGACGATAGTGGACTGGTAGGTCGTTTGTTCATTGTATAAATAGTTTAATAATCATAAGGGGGAAGTGTCTAGTATGTTTAATCTAAGCATGAAAACCAGGAGCAGCAAAGAATCAAATTTAATTCAAGTTTAATTAATAACAAAGTTCTAAAAGGGGAATCAAAATTTCATATGTTTGCATTTTTGGGACACTCCTGAGGAAAAAAGTGGATGCACGTCGACGACACAGCAATTTTCCTGCTGCAATAACTCACATGGGTGATGATATATTATCGTGCGTTATTCGATCCGTATATCTAACAGTTACATTATGATGGCATTCCTAGGCATTCCTCTGGCCATTTGAACCCACCATATTAACAATGAGAATCCTCTATTTTCGGCTCAATACATAATTCAATAATGGAGAACACAAAAACCCCAACCTTATTGCCACTATATATTCCTATTTTCGCAGGCTGGAATGATTCAAAGCAAGGACGATTCTTTACTCATGAAACCTCTTCCCTCGCATCTTGCAAAGCATTATAAAAAGAAGGATGGAGGACCACCCCATGTTGTCTTCAGGAGATCTATAATTGACAACAGCAACTGCTTGCAGTCAAAAGGTACGAATAATGAACAAGTGCAAGTGACATGAGAGGAAAACGATTTCCGTATTCTGTACAGGGACCACGGAGCATAATTTTCATTGGGGGGAGGGGGGCTAACGACCACCAAATACTGGAAGACCTAGGGGTTTTGGGGGCATGCTCCCATTATTGGGGGGCTATAGCCCCCCCCCCCCCCCCTGCTTCGCGGTCCCTGCTGTACTAAATCGCTCAGTGACGTCGGAATGCAGCTCAATTTGGAGGACAAAACAATAGGTTCCAATTCTCAGGAGATTGAAATTCTTTTGTTTTGTCCTCCAAATTCAGCTGCTTTAACGTCACGTGAAAGGGGTATATAGAAGGTATACACAGATTCCGAACATGGCGGACATACGCGGTTTTCCTGGATCGAGGAGGCGAAAACGAGACTAGTTTGTCGTCCGTGATCTGTGGATAGCTGACTTTTCCCTTAGGCATCACTAAAAACTATTCTTAATGGACGTAAACACTATTAACACAAGTGGAGCTTGAATAGTGAATAAATACACAGATCACAGACCGTCCGTTTGTGTCCATCATGTTCGGAATCGGTGAGTGTCATATCTATCATGCTTAAGATATTTTGCATTACAGGACTACGGAAGAAGAGGAGTCTATCCAAACGTTCTAAAGATGAGCAATACGCTAGAGATTCTAGTTCTCCTAACAAGTACCTCGAGACACATTTCATAGCTGATCAGTATTACTCGCAATTCCATGGCGACAACACAGAAAGAGATATGTTGATGGTGGCACACGTGGTAAGCAACCATCCATTGGTTCTGGATGATTCGGGATTTGTTTGGGTATTTGGTTGGTGGATGTATGGGTTGGTATTTTAGTTGGTGGGCGGTTTGGAGTTGTGGGTTTTTGATGAGGCTGTTGATTAGTTGATTTCCTAGTTGTTTGGTTGGTGAGTTGTTTGGTTGGATAGTTCATTGTTGGTTGGTGAGTTATTTGGTTGGATAGTTCATTGTTTGGTTGGTGAGTTGTTTGGTTGGATAGTTCATTGTTTGGTTGGTGAGTTGTTTGGTTGGATAGTTCATTGTTTGGTTGGTGAGTTGTTTGGTTGGATAGTTCATTGTTGGTTGGTGAGTTATTTGGTTGGATAGTTCATTGTTTGGTTGGTGAGTTGTTTGGTTGGATAGTTCATTGTTGGTTGGTGAGTTGTTTGGTTGGATAGTTCATTGTTTGGTTGGTGAGTTGTTTGGTTGGATAGTTCATTGTTTGGTTGGTGAGTTGTTTGGTTGGATAGTTCATTGTTTGGTTGGTGAGTTGTTTGGTTGGATAGTTCATTGTTTGGTTGGTGAGTTGTTTGGTTGGATAGTTCATTGTTTGGTTGGTGAGTTGTTTGGTTGGATAGTTCATTGTTTGGTTGGTGAGTTGTTTGGTTGGATAGTTCATTGTTTGGTTGGTGAGTTGTTTGGTTGGATAGTTCATTGTTTGGTTGGTGAGTTGTTTGGTTGGATAGTTCATTGTTTGGTTGGTGAGTTATTTGGTTGAATAGTTCATTGTTTGGTTGGTTGGCTTGTGTGTGGGTTGGTGGGTTGGTTTGTGGGTGGGTGGGTTGGTGGGTGGGTGGGTGGGTGGGTGGGTTGGTGCGCTACCTCATGACTCGTTGTTAGTTGCTAACCTGATGAACTTGTGGTTTGGTTGTTTTTTATCCAAATAAAATAACGACTTTGTAAAACTGATTTCTTCCAGTCAAGATTATTCTTTATCGACCCAAGTATTGGAAGCATTAAGTTACATTTGGTGGTGGTTGGAGTAACCATCAGACATGAGGTAAGTTCTTTATCTATTTATTCCACACAAAAAAATATTTACCACTTACATCTCCAACCTGCCAAGTTTGGATAGTTGGGTTACATGTTAGTTCAAGGACGCAAATTTTAAGTGGAAGGTGAACGAGCTTAATGACAGCTAAGTTAGCCAAGTATAGCAGATTGGGTTCTCTCTCTCTCTCTCTTATTTATTTATTTATTTTATTCATTTATTTATTTTTATTATTATTATTTTTTTTTTTGTATTCCAGTTCTCCTACACGAACAGTGCCACAAGAATAGAACGCATGGATGGACTAGGTAAATACTTGGATACCAATGTTTTACCAGCAGAAGATAGTGACCCAGCACATCCTGATGTAGTGGTGCTGATGACAAGGTAAAAAAGTACAATGATGTGCATGAACAGAACATTCATTTTAATCAACCACACTGAACCAAATCAGTTAACCGGCCTGGTATGTGAGTGAGAAAACGTATCAGAAAAAGACTCAGATTTAAGTGATATCTAGTTGAACAATTAATAACATAAAAAAATTGGCTAAGACAAGTGTGTGTAGCACTTGTATTTTATTTTACTCATCTCGATAGCATTAATTCTTATTTAAACCTAAATGCTTTGCTTCATTTTACTTATATATTTTTTACCATTTTCCCATCTTATTATTTCAGTGGCTTGGGTGGAGGTAAGTTTGAAAACAACTTGTTTTGACCGTTTGTGAATATATTTAGAGACCGCAGATCACCTAAAAAGTGGTGGAGCTAAGATTGGAAAATATAAGAGACTAGTATGGGAAAAAGTGGTGAGCTAAGATTGGAAAATATAAGAGACTAGTATGGGAAAAAGTGGTGGACTAAGATTGGAAAATATTAGAGACTAGTATGGGAAAAGGGAAAAAGTGGTAGAGCTATAGCACCAGACCCTCCCCCTCCGCGGTCCATATGATAATGTTATTAATAATGTTTACCAGACCTTCAACCTAATTTCATGTAGTTATTTTCATAGACTTGAGAGGACTGGAAAATGTTCCTTTTCTTGTCCTTGCTTCTACTGAAATCTTTATTTTCTTTTCCAAGGCGTCGCAGAAAGTAATTCAATCTGTACTTCCACCTACGGCAGAGTCGTGTCAGGAGACAGTGGTCTGGCAGCCGCAGCAGTTATCGTACATGAAATTGGTCATGCGTAAGCTATTTATTATACTATCCATCATAAACACAAAAGTGGCTTGTTGTAAAGTAACTGAGTAAAGTAACGTCGCCATATTCTCGTTCAGAGTAAAAACCACAGCTGCGAATGTTTAGCTGCTATTCACTTTCACACAAAGCAAACATTCTGAGACTAAACTGCAAATAATGCTACCTTCTATTATTCGAATTTTGATAAGACATTTTAAGAATTAAACTGACATACAGCTATTTCAAAAAAGTTGGTGAAGGTTGTTGCTCGTTGCTCGTTGCTCGTTGCTCGTTGCTCGTTGCTCGTTGCTCGTTGCTCGTTGCTCGTTGCTCGTTGCTCGTTGCTCGTTGCTCGTTGCTCGTTGCTCGTTGCTCGTTGCTCGTTGCTCGTTGCTCGTTGCTCGTTGCTCGTTGCTCGTTGCTCGTTGCTCGTTGCTCGTTGCTCGTTGCTCGTTGCTCGTTGCTCGTTGCTCGTTGCTCGTTGCTCGTTGCTCGTTGCTCGTTGCTCGTTGCTCGTTGCTCGTTGCTCGTTGCTCGTTGCTCGTTGCTCGTTGCTCGTTGCTCGTTGCTCGTTGCTCGTTGCTCGTTGCTCGTTGCTCGTTGCTCGTTGCTCGTTGCTCGTTGCTCGTTGCTCGTTGCTCGTTGCTCGTTGCTCGTTGCTCGTTGCTCGTTGCTCGTTGCTCGTTGCTCGTTGCTCGTTGCTCGTTGCTCGTTGCTCGTTGCTCGTTGCTCGTTGCTCGTTGCTCGTTGCTCGTTGCTCGTTGCTCGTTGCTCGTTGCTCGTTGCTCGTTGCTCGTTGCTCGTTGCTCGTTGCTCGTTGCTCGTTGCTCGTTGCTCGTTGCTCGTTGCTCGTTGCTCGTTGCTCGTTGCTCGTTGCTCGTTGCTCGTTGCTCGTTGCTCGTTGCTCGTTGCTCGTTGCTCGTTGCTCGTTGCTCGTTGCTCGTTGCTCGTTGCTCGTTGCTCGTTGCTCGTTGCTCGTTGCTCGTTGCTCGTTGCTCGTTGCTCGTTGCTCGTTGCTCGTTGCTCGTTGCTCGTTGCTCGTTGCTCGTTGCTCGTTGCTCGTTGCTCGTTGCTCGTTGCTCGTTGCTCGTTGCTCGTTGCTCGTTGCTCGTTGCTCGTTGCTCGTTGCTCGTTGCTCGTTGCTTGTTGCTTGTTGCTTGTTGCTTGTTGCTTGTTGCTTGTTGCTTGTTGCTTGTTGCTTGTTGCTTGTTGCTTATCAAGCTTGAAATGTGTCATGTTCATATACAAATAATATCAGAAGAGAAGAAAATATGCTGGAAAAACCTGGAGACAAAGTTTAGGAAAATTCCATATTGTTGTGACCTTTTGCATGCAACATGCAACAAAGCCTTCACCAACCTTTTTTGAAACAGCCGAAATCCATTTTTATTCTTCACAGGTTTGGAGCAAGTCATGATGGTGATAATGGTTGCCCTGGAGGCCAGTATCTTATGGCAACCTCGCTTGTTGATGGAAAAAATGCCTTTCGTTTCTCGTCTTGCACACGAGAATTCTTACAGGGAAAGTTCAGGTACTTTTTAGGGAAGTTTTTATATCTCGATCGAATAAGAAGAGGCAGCTGGCATGGTGTTTAAAATCGAGAGAAGATTCAACGATATTTATGCTAGTCTACATGCCTTCTTGGATACCTGCATGTATCCCATTACTTGATAAATTGCCACTTTTATTTTTCAATTCTTTAACCTAAATCTAACGTGTTACTTTACAGTGGAAGCACTTGCCCATCGTTAAATGATGTTCCAGAAAAGTACCTTGGGTTAAAAGCTGAATGGCTTTCAAAGCTTCCTGGTGTAGCATTCAGCGCTGATCAACAGTGTGCACTTCAGTTTGGTGCAGACCATAAACAATGTCCAATCAATCAGGTAACGTAACTATTTCATAAGACTTGGAAGCATATAGTTTGAATGTGCATTTCATGTACCATCTTGCTAGCTTTTTATTATTTTACCAATTATGAGTGTTGAGGTGAAAGGCCTAATGCATAAAGAGAAAAATAGTGGGAAGTTATGAAAACAGCATGGAAAGGGGCACAAAGTCAACAGCAAGGTTACACTCAACATTTGCACTGTGTTTCCTTGTTCTGACATGCGAGGGTCTCAATGGGTCTAGCCGTAAAACGACCCAAAATTGGCCGTAAAAATGGGAAAACAATCACGCGTTAGGCGTAAAAAGTGAAAAAAAATCTGTAAATTTTATATATCCATGGTTTGTAAGATTTGTATTTGTAGAGATCTCTTCTTAAGACTGTAGCTAAAGAAATATACTTTCTTCTCCTCAGTCTAACTGCACAAGTCTTTACTGTACTAGTACCGGAGCCCAATGTGGTAGTAAAACTTCTCCACCAATGGATGGTACAAGATGTGGTGTTAGAAATGTAAGTCATATACAGATTTCGCGGAGAAGGGGCGAATCGAGCCATAAAGAGGTGGATGGGGATTGGGTGGCTACCCATCCTCTTTGGAGTTTTAAAACTAAGAATACAAAATAATGGACATTTTAAGGGGAAACTTAGCAAAATACTGACTATGACTTTCTAAGTAAATGCCCATGTTTTTTTTTAATTTTTTTTTTTTTTTAGCAAATGAAAATGCTCATCTTTCTTTGTCATGGTCGCTAGTTTCCTTAGATGTTCGAGGAAATAGTATGAGCTTTAACTTTTATTTATGATTGAACATATCCTCTTATAATTCTCCAACGACCGACAGGACCTCTCTGAAAAACACCTCGGTGATGTGAGCCTCCTGCTTAATTAAACATTGTTATTATTATTATTATTACAAAAGGAGATCGGTCGCTAGATAAGTGTCGGCTTATTATATGTTCTATCATACGCGGTATAGATTTCTATATATTCTTCCTTTCTTAGTGGTGCCTCAAGGGTGTCTGTGAAGACGACGGTTCTCCCATGGTGAATGGTGGATGGTCTGAATGGAGTACATGGTCTCCGTGTTCGTATTCCTGTGGAGGAGGAGTCCAGCATAAATCACGAACCTGCACAAACCCTGCGTAAGAATTTTCTTTGCTTAGTCTAAAATGGAGGATTTTTACTCCAGTGAGAACAAAGCAAATTTAATTGATTGGAACTGATATTTTTCAAAGTCCTAGTAACATAATTTTAGGCATTTAATTTGTATAATTATACAATTAGTATAGGAAATTACACCGTTCGAGAAGAATTAATGAAAAATACCGCGCGTATTTGATGAAAGTGAATTAATACCACGAGTGCGTAGCACGAGTTAATTCACTTTCATCAAATACAAGCGGTATTTTTCATTAATTCTTCGAGAACATAGGTGTAATTTCCTGTTAATACCAAATCTATAAAAAAATACGAGTTTCTGAGAATAAAATACTGAAGTTTGTTTTTGTTCTTGAATGGATGTCAAGCATTCCGAAAGCAAAGTTCCCGGATGTGTGTAATTAATTACGCGCGAAGTTCCCGGATGTGTGCAATTAATTAATTGCACAGTATTAAGAAAAATTTCACAGTTCGTCAGCCAATCAGAATCGAGTATTTTTTATAGATGTGGTATTAAGCAAGAAAGAATTTGTTTTGGAATATCTTAGGCCCAAGAACGGGGGAGCAAGTTGTGTTGGAAACGACAAAGGCCTTTGGAGAGCCTGCAATCCCGAGGTAAGCATCAAATAGTTTAGCATTGAATTCAAAGTCTGATTATCAATTAATGTTAAAAGGAATTATTTTATTAAATAACTTGGTTTTCATAAGGTGTTTTTGTTGCTCGGAATCTTTTGCCGAGAAAAGTTTACCTACAGATTACAACTTCTAACTTTGTTTCCGTTTCTTATCAACATGCAGCCGTGTCAGGATGGCACAAAGAATTTCCGGGAAGCTCAATGTCTAGCATTTGATTCTAGTTTTACTCTACCACCGTCTGATGCAGGTATTTAAAAAATGGCGAATGTGGTTACTGTCATTGCCATTGCCATTCCACACATTCCTGTATTAAGTCATAAACTTTTGTTTATAAATGTCAGCTTCTTTGGCAAATCCATGCAAATTGTATTGTTTGCGAGGCAATATGAAATACGACAAAGGAAAGGCAAAAGACGGCTCGCGCTGTTCTGGAGACAAGCTCGTCAAAGATGTCTGCATCGAGAACAAATGTAGGGTAAGTAAGCTGATCTTTTATTGAGGAACGAATAACAAATACGTTATCAAAATAGCAATCCAATCCCTTTTACAGAAAGTTGGATGTGATGATGTTCTTGAATCTGGAAAGAACATTGATAGATGTGGAGTATGTGATGGAGATAGCTCATCGTGTGGATTAGTCAGTGCTACATATTCTACAAAATGCGGTTGGGGTAAGTATACTACCCCATATACTACAAAATATGAAGTAGCTGGCCAGGGGTCAGTCATACTAGTTCACATGCTCCACCACACGCTGAAACATACCATTTAAATTGTTGTAACGCGATGTATTGCTTATATTTTCCAGGAGAAAGTAACGCATGCCTGATGCTGACTATCCCAGTAGGATCAACACATGTGTACGTGAACAAAACCAACGTGGATTGGGATGCTCTTGGTAAGTTACGATCACCATAGGGGAGTAGCGAGGACCTTGAAGGGGGGGGGGGGGGGGACACCCAGGCACCCAGTATAAAAAAGCAAACCAAAAAACAGAAAATAAACGTTTTTATATATTCAAACATTAATTTCAAAAACTATGCTACTTGATCACCATATTAAAAGGAAGCAGTGCATTGTCAATACTTTCCATTCTTAATATACTATAGTGAAGGGTAACAGTAGAGAATGAGTTAAATGAGATCTTTAACATTCAATCATATAACACAAAGATTTTTAAAGATCAGATAGGTTTTTGTCACAGATATAAAGTACTTTTTTATTTATTTTTTTGTTATATTACAATAAAGTATATACATATATTACAAAAGGGAAATCAATACATAATGCAAAACATTACAGTACAAGAAACAAAGAGATAAATACAAATGTTAAAAATAATATGCAATATAGCAAAGAGGTCTCTAGAAACCAAGGGGCTTATGTAAAAGTCTCCTTGAGAAATATAAGTGATGTTGAGGAATGGTACCGTTCAGGTTTTATCAGATGACCAGCATTATATAATATAAATTACCATGGAAACGTATGTATCCAATGAATATCATGCAAAGAGGAAAAACCATGGGGATAGGTAACTATCAATATTGTCTGATACCAGGTGAAAATTCATATGATGTACGAATATCATTCTCTACTTTCAACCCCAATTTTTACCGTTTTGAAACAGGTATTAAGGGCCAAAACGATCAATGGCTCTGGTCTATACCGTCCTGGAGTCTTGTCGTAGAAGCTGCTGGGACGAAGGTGTATTATAAACGCGAAGCAAACGAATACCTGGATAGTATTTACATCCTCGGTCCAACAACATCTGTACTACGTGTATACGTGAGTATGCCTTTCGTACTTTTGAAAAAAGAAATCACAAAACGCTAACCCCTCAACTTGCGATGCATGGAAGCCTGAAGCAAGCTCGTACTGGGTTGCATAAAAGTAGTATATATACTAGTTATATACAACTTTTTCGAGTGGCATACCGTGGAATATCACACGAGTCACTTGTAGTTTCTAGTACACACACGAGCCTTTAGGCGAGTGTGTATACAAAGAAAATACAAGTGACGAGTGGATATCCACGGTATGCCAAGAGAAACCATTGTATAACCATTTTATCCCACACCATAGAAAATACAAATGCGTAGATTCAACGCGCAGTGTATGATGGAAGAGTGAAATACTGACGAATATACAACGGTTTTCCTGTATTCTCATTGGCCCGTATTTTCTATGCTGTGGGATAAAAAGCCGTAGAACCCGCAGAAAACTCCTTGTATAGTTATTCTGGATTAAGAAGTGTACTCATTAAAGATTAAAACTCTTTGAATCAAGGGAATCAAACCCAGCAATCTCTACACACTTGTCAGTGATACCGAATATAAAGAAGTTCTTTTTTTAGAACATCCTATTGACCTATCCCCTTATTATTGCGGAATAAGTTTGATAAATTTAGGTTCTTACGATCTTTATTTTTCTTTTTTCAACAGCATATTTACATCTCAGGAAATAAACCTATCGACTACAAGTACTTCACAAACTCCTTAAAGACAGCAGTAACGAGTTCTGATTTTGAATGGGTGGTGTCATCCTGGACTGGCTGCTCAAAAACTTGTGCAAAGGGTAGGTATTTTTTTTGTGTGAGTTTTTTTGTCTTTTTTTTTTTTTTTTTTTTTTTTTGAGATCACTTAATCTCGGCTTTGACAGTGCACAAACTTTGAAAATTTAAAGTCTAAATTACAGATAATTCAAAACTAGAGTATATTGTAAAACTAGATATTGTAGGTGTTTCTGTAACTTTGTTTCTTAAGTTTGTTTTCTTTCTTTCCCTGCACAAAAGGCAAGCAAACTCGATCTGTGACATGCCAGAGAAAGGACGATAAATCGATGAGCAGCGAAAGCATGTGCAGTAAAAATGGCCCTAAACCAGCAATGGAACAAGCTTGTAATACACACCCATGTCCTGCTCAGTGAGTAATACATATTAACATTGAGACACGCAGCTAACATGGGCTATACGGTCATTATCCAGTGAGTGGTGCTTAGGGTCTACCATGGGCTGTTTGACTCATGCACCATGGGGGAAAGGTTAGGATAGATCTAGACTGATCCATTAAGCCCAGATGTGGTAGAAGGAGATATTTAACTCATGGTTAGTGGAGAAGGGGTATGATAGGTTGTATGATCTGTAGCCCAAGGGTTAGGGGAACAGGACGGTATGATAATTGCCAATGTTCATCATGCTTTGAATATTCGCCCTGATGGCTCCCATATTCTCATAGATGGTACACATCACCGTGGGGGGCATGCACAAGCTCCTGTGGAAAAGGGGCTCAGTATCGCCAGATCGTCTGCAGAAATCTTGTGTCAGAAGGTCAATATGAAGTGGTAGCGGATGCTTCCTGTACGGGCAGCAAGCCAGCTGGAATCACAAGTCGAACCTGCAATGAAATCGGCTGTCCACCAATGTGGCTTCCTGGAGCTTGGTCATCGGTAAGCAACATTTTTCTTCTATTTTAAAGCCATTTGTTTGTTGCCTTGTCGACTCGAGAGGAAGGGAAGAGGCACCATTTCTTCCAATTCTTCTAAGATTTAATATATTTACTTTGCTATGCCGGAAGGGAAGAATTAGGAGCAAGGGACACGCCTTATACCGTCAACAGTATACCATTCCCTTGGGCCAACGACGCAGGCTAAAGGATTTTTTTTTTTAAATTCACCACAAGATTGGTGTGCACTTTATTGTGACAAAGAGCTGATGAAAGCGTCTATTATTGAACAAGATAAAAAAAAAACATTAATTGGCTAACTCATTTACAAATAATGTTGTTACATTACCACTGACATTGGTCATAACTGCTTCTACTGCTGATATCTTTTTCTCAGCGCGAAATATTTTCAAAGAGTAGGAACGTCTTGGGGCACTCAAGAAATAATTTACCAAATTGCATGCGTTTCCATGGCATTCTCTAACTACATTTTTTGTCGAACTTACGATGATTTTTTGCCTTTTTTTTCTAGTGCTCAGTATCTTGTGGAGGGGGAATCAGAACAAGAACTGTTTCTTGTAGATTTAAAGATGAAGATACTTTGATAAAACCCATATTGGACATGTATTGCACTGGTTTGGCAAAGCCAACTTTACAAGAGGCTTGTAATGTAGATCCGTGCAGTCGTGAGTACTTCCTTCTTTAGCATTTGCATTAGGGATAGTCACACATCGTAAACGAATAGACCAGAAAAATCCTGGAGGCTTTAGAAATTATTATTGAAATCTTTGTGAAAGCTCACCTTTCAATAATGAGAGGATATGACTGAAAACTACTACCACCACTACCACCATTACCACCACTACCACCACCACCACCACTACCACCACTACCACCACTACCACCACCACCACCACCACCACTACCACCACTACCACCACCACCACCACTACCACCACCACCACTACCACCACTACCACCACTACCACCACCACCACCACTACCACCACCACCACCACTACCACCACCACCACCACCACCACCACCACCACCACCACCACCACCACTACCACCACTACCACCACTACCACCACCACCACCACTACCACCACCACCACCACTACCACCACCACTACCACCACCACCACCACCACCACCACCACCACCACCACTACCACCACTACCACCACTACCACGATGTCGCATGACAATGTCACATAAATGTTTATATCATTTTTCTTTTATCGCTTCCTTTTCTTAGTTATTGCGCAACAATTTCATCAAGCAATATAAAATATGAAGAACAATAAAAAAAACCTCCTAAATTACTTCAATACAAAGCGACCATCCAGTAGATAAAAAACATATAATTTTACAAAAAAAGCTATACATATTTTTAACCGTCTTTTCCTATCAGAGATTGTAATATATAGTTAATTGTGATCCATTCTTCATTTTTCAAAAGCTGGAGGCTCTGCACCGCACACGTATAAACCATACGGATGCTTCAAGGACCACGGGAATAGTGCTGCAAGACCTTTCTCTACTGTAACGAACTTGAGAGATCAGATCGACTGGTATGACCTACAGAAAACTGTAGACGCTTGTGCCAAGTTAGCCAACGTGGAAGACCAAGTGTTTGGAATTGAATATTATGGAGAGTGTTGGTATGGTCCAGGCAGTATATCAACATACAATAGAGATGGAGCTGCTGATCCTAGTAGATGCGTTGCTGGGGTTGGAATGGAAAGGGCTCTTCAAGTATACAAGTTTGACTAACGTCTTCAATTGAAAGGTAAGGTGTCCTTAAGTTACTCTTTCTTCGATTTGCTACTGCTACTGCTACTGCTACTGCTACTGCTACTGCTACTGCTACTGCTACTGCTACTGCTACTGCTACTGCTACTGCTACTGCTACTGCTACTGCTACTGCTACTGCTACTGCTACTGCTACTGCTACTGCTACTGCTACTGCTACTGCTACTGCTACTGCTACTGCTACTGCTACTGCTACTGCTACTGCTACTGCTACTGCTACTGCTACTGCTACTGCTACTGCTACTGCTACTGCTACTGCTACTGCTACTGCTACTGCTACTGCTACTGCTACTGCTACTGCTACTGCTACTGCTACTGCTACTGCTACTGCTACTGCTACTGCTACTGCTACTGCTACTGCTACTGCTACTGCTACTGCTACTGCTACTGCTACTGCTACTGCTACTGCTACTGCTACTGCTACTGCTACTGCTACTGCTACTGCTACTGCTACTGCTACTGCTACTGCTACTGCTACTGCTACTGCTACTGCTACTGCTACTGCTACTGCTACTGCTACGTTTTTTGTACATCCGTCCTTAAAGGGCATAGCTAGTGAAAAGTGAAAAATAAAAAAATAAAAATATCCCCTCACCCACCAACCTTATGTTTTCGGAATTTTTCCACTTAACTGTATAGATTCATAATGTGTCCTAATACAACATTCTTGTTCATTTCTTGACAGAATCACTTCAATCAATCCCGCGTCAAAGGATCAATACATCCCAATAGGATGGTGCAATATGTTTTTTATTATGATATGCATATATATTGGTCTGTCAATGTATTTTTCGTGATAGTAAATGGTGTAACGATGACTGCTGCGGTGCAATAATAATAAGAATAAAACTCATGAATAAAAGAGACCTGAATGGTTTAAAAAAAATTATATTGTTATGAATTTACTCGACAATAATGAGGAGGCACAATGGTATATATATACTAAGGGGTTTTTTCACGTTTCTATTAAAACGAACAAAATACATCAGTATCAAATAAATACGAAGGAAGCTTAAACAGCTTGTGGAAAAGTTTGGGGATATAGAGTATTAAATTCAGCCAATCAGAAGAGATCATTCTCACGGTCTATCGTGGCGGTTGCCCTTAGAAACATAGACCCTAAAACTTTATGACAAAACTTCAGTCGTTCCAAGCTCAACTGAGAAGCGTAGTATCATCAACACTAGAAAACTAAAATATTCTTTGACTGAGTAAATGTCAACTCTCCACAATTCTGGCAAGTAAAATATTATTACAGCATTTTCGCTTAAGCAATTATGCGACAGGTGCATTATCTTAATTCAAAAACTGGTTGTCCATATTCTTAGATCGTGTATTTAAAGTTTAGTTGGCGTGTTGTGCAAAGATAAAATTTGACATTAGTCAATTACGTCAAATATGTCAACCCCACTCACCCATCCCTCCCTATCTGTTCTCGAAATCCTACCATTCCTGGTTTGGACTCATACAATAGCGAACCAATCACCGTTGCAGCAGTTTTCCCAGTAGAATTAAAATCTTGTCTCTCAGCAACTACACCAGTATCTGTTTTAAAGAGTACTACAAGGATTAACAAGAAATGTTATTTTATTTTCACAGGAAACTAAACAATTGAAAAAAATTGATAATAATTTTTTCTGCGATCAAAGTTTTAAATTCTGTACATATAGTATTCTAGCTAATTTGTCGAGCTTGTGGGACATCGCAACGGTATCTAAGGGGAATCTGAACCCCGGGAGGGGGGGGGGGGGTACTCCCTATAATTGACTATACGGGAATGCTCCGCCCGAAAGGGGTCCTTTTTTCAAGCCGCACGTATAGAAAAGGGGTGGAAATTTGTGAGTTTTGGTATAAAAAGGGGTAGATTTTCTTCAAAGGTATATGAAAGGGGTACCTTTTCAGGCAAAAATGTATAAAAAATGGGAATTTGTTTTGCTGAAATTTGGTATAGAAAAGGGTAAGGGGTCAAGAGTCTGGGCGGAGCATCCCCGTATAAAACGAACCGAAGTACCCCCCCCCCCCCCCCCCCCCCCCCGGGATCTGAACCATGAATCCTAGGCTAGCTTTGTCATTTGAATACGGCTGATCGAGTGAGAGACCTTAAGCTTAAATTTTATCGACACACTGAAATAGCCTCTTGGCTGATCAAAGTCAAACCACAGCTAACTCACATATCGAATTGGAATTCAAAATGTTATAGCTTTTGCGGAGGGAGGAAAAACCGGAGCCAGAACCCGGAGAAAAACCCTCGAATCAAGGGAGAGACCTAACAAACTCTACTCACATATAATGCTGAGTCTGTCGGGGAATCGCACCTAGGTCCCCAGAGGTGAGAGGCGAGGGTATACCACGCTTGATTCCCAACGTTCCATGTACCCTGACAGTATATTGGTCAATTCAAGATTGCACGCACCGTAAAGTGATGACAATGCATAATGATGACATTAGGTTATTATCAGGTATTAGGTCACACAGTCATATAATGCTATTTACCTAAACAATTCAACATAAAACAAACTGTTATTTATCTGGCAGGCCTTTTATTGAAACACGTCATTCTACAATTACAACCAATGATTTGATTACACAGCGTACTGTGTATAGAGCTCTTAAGTTATGACATATTTCCGGGTCCAACTGCTCATAAAAACGCTAAAATAAAGCGAAAATTGTTCTCAATAACTTAACCTCCACCTGAAACAATTAGAGTTTTTGGACAAAAAAATCCGGTCATGAAAAATAAGTGACAAAAATCTTAATAAAACTGCTTTTCGTTTTGGACACGGAAGTGTTTTTTTTGTTTGTTTTTTTCGTTCGATTGACGTCATGCCTAAAAGCCTTATACCTCTCAAACAACTCCATACATCTGTATTCACTCAACATTTATTTGGTATATTGTGAAAGAGAAACGTTTACAATGAATTCAGGCTTTTCTCGACATAAAAACCTTGACAATTCTTAATAAAAAGAAACTCTTAAGCCATGACATTAAGGTATTGAACATTTAGTCTTGTGCTTGTTTTTCGAAGTTCAAATATTGACTTTGAACAGAAATGATTCAACAAAATTTCACAAAACAAATATAATCTGTTACACTATTTAAACAATGGCTATAACTGAGTTGATCTTATATATCATTGTTTGTTTATAAGGTATATTTACCTACATTTAACATTTCGCATGTTCATTAATTAGCAAATCTTTTTTCGGCCTTCTTAATGAGTTTTTCTCAGTTGTAGCAAGCGCTTTCGACCTCGAAGGACGAGTTGCTGTCTTCCAGGACATCCAAAGGTGAGATTTTGCTAGACTACCGAATTTTTTTGGCTAAAAAAATATTCTTATTTAACTTGAAAAGTAGGGGTTTTATCGTGTGTTTTGTACTGTGCTGCAGCAAGCCTGTAGGAAGTTTTATCAAAGTACAGCAAAATTATATTTTTTAAGCGTTCTAATTCCATTAACAAATTCCTTTAATCGAGGGAAAATATAGAGAACGATGTAACGATGATGCTTACTTGCTTCTTTAGTAAGACATTTTAACGTTTTAATACAAACATTTTAACATTTTAATACAAAAGGAAAATGAAGGGCTTCATTGAGGAGCCATATAGGGTAAAGGGTCAATTTTTAGAATGACACGTTATGCAGTTTTCACATGGAAAAAAAGCATACATTAAAAATGGTATGAAAAAGACGATTGGGGGATAAAATGTAGCCGTTTGTGTTAACAAAACAACTGAACAAAGAAACAAAAGAAAACGAAACGAAAACGAAAACACCATAAAAGCTGGCTCTCGCTAGGATCTTGATAAGATTGAACCTAGTTTCAACTTTTAATGACAGAACAAAAGTGAATAACCTTCGTCTTGTTGCTAAAACCACGCTAGAACTTTTAGCAATTTGATAGCTATTTATTAATTTGAGATTCTAGCAAGTGTTGACCGCACCCGTCCATTGACAATGATGAAAGTGTCTCCTAAATGGCAATTCCTTTCCGAAAATTTTGAGAAGTTTAGCCCAATTTTAATTCCTTCACTCACAAGTTGATGATTTTCCCCCAAAAAAGCAAAACATATATACATATAGCATTTCAGAATTCACCATCGCAATAATATCTTAATATAAGTGTTTTTGCTAAAAAAAAAAATTTTAAATAAAATAAAATAAAAAATAAAATAAAAAAAGAACTGCAGGCCAAAGGTGGCTGGAAGTCTTCCTGTACCTGAGTAAACTTTTCACCATTTTCTGAAAGCGTGCTAATGATATGTAATGACAAAAAGCTTCCTTAAAGGCGGCGCCGGGAATCGGCTTCACAATATATTATACCAGGCAATGTCAAAAAATATTTGTCTTCGATAAAAAATGTATAATAAAATATTTGCCTAGAAAGAAAGCGAAAAAAAAATGTTTGTCTTTAATAACAGAATTAAAATTTACTAAGGATATCTTCTCTTCTCTTCTCTTCTCTTCTCTTCTCTTCTCTTCTCTTCTCTTCTCTTCTCTTCTCTTCTCTTCTCTTCTCTTCTCTTCTCTTCTCTTCTCTTCTCTTCTCTTCTCTTCTCTTCTCTTCTCTTCTCTTCTCTTCTCTTCTCTTCTCTTCTCTTCTCTTCTCTTCTCTCATAGCTCAAAATAAGGAACAGAGATAAGAGATCAAAACGTTAGAGTGAAAGGGAATGGAAATGGTGGGAAAGTCAAAGATTTGGGGATAAATATAGCAAAGTAATAGGCAATCCGCGTGATAGGCAACTGATCAATCATGTAAATAGAAAGTTAGCACGCATGCATGATGACATGAAAAGTTCATATAACTTCAAGAGGTAAAGAACTGGTTTTTACTGTTCAAACATCCTGATTATCAGGATACAGTTAGATCAAAAGGTTCATCCCTTCTGGACCATAATACAGTTTGTATAAGACACTGCATGACGACAAGGGGATTATACCAGCAGAGGTAGATGTTAGACAGTCTTATATCGTTAACTTGCCAGTGATCAGTAATGTCCTATATATATAAACGAGTTCAACTCATACTACGTAAAATTGATATAACATTTTTCATTTATCCGATTGATCTGACAGACCTTTTCAACTTGCATTGAAATAATTTTTTTTTTAGGAACGCGTTTCATAATCTTAGGCCAGAATGAGACTCTTTGTTCTAATCTATTCTTCTTCTCAAGCGCTATTGTTAGACAATTGCAAAAGTAAAGGATATTTGGAAAAAAAGGGCCTATACTTACTTAAGGGCGCCATTACATGTGCAAGTGACTTGAAAAGGGAAAACTTTACGTCCAAGCCTAAAAGGTCTGGAGTCAGAGCTGACTGACATTTTTTTTCTTATTCTCAGTTCAAGATGTCTTTCTTTCCTATCTTCTTCCTCATCGTCATATCTATAGCCTCAAGTAAGTGCTTATTAAATTATATTTATTTTATTCATTCGTTCAATTTTTTCTTTTCAATTCTCTTACATTTTTCTGTTTTTTTGTTGTTTTTTTTTGTTTGTTGTTTTTTTTTTCAAAATTAGTTCTGTTTTTTCCCCTCTTCTCCCCTCGTATATATGTGACATATTTCTGTTCATTGTTGTTTTGGTTTTTCAGTTCAGACTTTTAAGTTAACGGGAAAGAATGCAGAGGTAAGGTTTTATCACAGAGTTAATATCCACGTATCCTGGCCTAGTAGGAACTCTTCATGATCGTTCATATGCAGATTCATTGAAAGAATGGTCACATTTGGCCTGGAAAATGAGCTGGGATCACCCTCCCCCGCCCTCCAGCCTTCTGTAATTAAATAGAATTTTACATTATAGATTAGAATTTTCGTTTGATTACTAAAATAACTAAACTGAATCAGGGGCGGATCCAGGAACTTGTTGAGAGGGAAATCTAAATGTATACTTCATACAAAATTTGCTTCAAGCCTGTGGCAAAACTAAATTTTAGGATAAAACGAACAATGGAACCTTAGGTATGACAGGGGGTCTCGACCCCCCCCCCCCCCTGACCCTCCCCCTTGACCCGCCCTTGTGAAGTTCGATCGTTAGTTGTTTTATCTCTTCAACATCTGCGACTTTCATGATCAACAGACGAACCTTCATCACCGAATGACGAAAAGAGAAATACATACATATTTTGGCGTTGATTCTCACGATAAAGGTAAACTGAAGTACTAAGCAGACGACTCAACGAAAATGTCCATTTTGCAATAAACCTGGCTATGTCCTAACACAGGGTTCCCGTTACTTTCACAGTTCCAGCATACGATATAGCCTTTCCTTATCAAGGAGATCACAAGGGCGAGTTCGCGTCCTACAAGCTCAGCCAACCAACCAGACACAGACGCAGTACCAAAGAGCCTAATGTCTGGTATTTTAACATCCAAGCTCTTGGTCTTAACTTGAATCTTAACCTAACAAAAATGCATCGTGTTATCGGACCTAAAGTGCGAGTAGAGACACGTCATGAGAATGGCTCCATTTCTTACACTCCTCTGTCGAAGAAGACTTTCTTGAAAGGAAATGTTGTCTCGGAACCAGACTCTCTGGTGACGATGAATACTGATGGAGGACTGGTAAGCTATTTTCGCTGTAACTCATTCAATAGTTCAATTGTCTGCTCGCTTGTTTGTTTGTTTGTTTGCGTTCATTTGCTTACTTACTCTCTTGTTTACTTCAGTGTCTGTTTGCCTGTTTGTTTGTTTCATGTACTTGTTTGGTTTGTTGTTTTTCCTATTGTTATTTCATTGCAATCTATTCTTCTTGCATTCCAATTGCTATCTGTTTCCACCAGACTGGTATGATCAGCCTCCTAGATCAGCTTCTATTCGTACATCCACTACCATCTCATTTGGCAAAGGAATATCAGTCAAAAGGAGGCGCTCAAGCCCACGTTGTTTACCGACACCCTTCTAGCGACGAGTCCAATGCAAAAAGATCTTGTCATGTAGAAGGTAAAGGCAATAGACCCCTTGTAGCGCGTCGGAATTCAGCTCAATTTGGGGGGCAAATCAAAAGAATTTCAATCCCCTGAGAATTGGAAATTGAGCTGCATTCCGACATGCTGCAAGGGGTGTATTCCATGGAATAGTAATGAAGGGACTGAGGTTTTTACAGAATCTTAGACGCAACATTTTATCAAAGACAATTTTTCAAGGGTGTACTTGCCTCGCCTTTTTGTAGTTGGCGAGGGAGGTAGGATTTTCAAATCGGCTACTTAGTAAGAACGTAGTGTTTTATTCGTTTGAAAACTATCTAGCAGAGATAAGATGGTTCAAGTGAAAATTCTGCGATCACTTGAGCTGCACCATGCAAGTTAGACCAAGTAAAAACATGGTCGACCGTGTTGAACGATAAAAAACCGTGGTACCATACATGGTAATACAAGCGTATTAGTAATAGGTTCTCTCTGTTCTTGCTTATTTTCTAAGAATCAAGGAAAAGGCGAAGCATCCCTAGCCCGCGATCCAGGCGATCAGCTGAGAAGCATGTACAGTCTTCATCAACAAAGATATTAGAAGTGGCTATGATAGCAGACAAATATGTCATTGAAAACAAGGGTGAAGATAAATTAGCTGACTACATGCTCATGGTGGCTCACATTGTAAGTTATGATGATAAATAATAATTATCACTGCTAGAACAAGCATGTTAAAAAAATGGACAAAATCTGTCCAAAGATGGAGGAATTGTTAATATTCCCAATAATTCAGGCACATATTTTTATGATCCCTAGCTTTTCCATACTTTTTTTATAATCTTTAATGAGGATGCCAACTTAATGGTAATGATTTACAGAGGGGTCTTCAGTATATTAGTATGTGTTTTTTTCACAAGTTTTGTCACCGAAAATCGATTTTTATCTTTCACATTGAGTGCAGCAATATATTTTGTTGTTGCTGTTATTATTTTTGTTGCAAAGTTGCAGGAAACTAGCTTAATTAAGAAAAAATATTGTAATATAGTGCAGTGATTGACACCTTATAATAACTGTACTGTACTATTCTCTTGCAGGTTGACACTATTTTCCAAGACCCAAGCATCGGTAAAAAGAAAATCCACATCGAAGTCGTGAAAATAGTTTTGGACAAAGAATCGGTAATATTTGTGTTTTTTTGTTTTTGTTTTGTTTGTTAATTGGTGGGTTGGTTGGTTGGTTGGTTGGTTGGTTGGTTGGTTGGTTGGTTGGTTGGTTGGTTGGTTGGTTGGTTGGTTGGTTGGTTGGTTGGTTGGTTGGTTGGTTGGTTGGTTGGTTGGTTGGTTGGTTGATTGGTTGGTTGGTTGGTTGGTTGGTTGGTTGGTTGGTTGGTTGGTTGGTTGGTTGGTTGGTTGGTTGGTTGGTTGGTTGGTTGGTTGGTTGGTTGGTTGGTTGGTTGGTGGTTGAATGCACCAAAGTTCGCAATCTAAGATTAGGCTTTTTTACCCCATTTTCTCAGTGCTCATATCTCGTCCAAATTAAGTCGTAAACTTCCCCCATTTATATATCTTCCTTCCCTTATAGCTTAAATATAAACCAAATGAAGCAATTAGAGAAAAGATTAACCACCTGGCTGACTGGGGTGTCCGGAATCTTGTATTGGACAACGGAAAACCTGGTCACGCCGATACACTGGTACTTTTGACCAGGTATGCCTCTCTTAACATTATAGTGTACTTATATTCATATATATTTTGATACTGAGCTGTTTTAGTTTATGTTCAAAATTCTCTCGATTTCATTGATTTATAATTCTCATCACCTCTTCTTCTTATTCTCCCTCTTTCTTCGACAGAGGATCAAATGGAGGTAAGTACCATTCATTGCTGGATCATAGTACCATCATTGTTGGCATGCTGCACTACGGCGTCAAGTACAAAAAGAAATCCTGTTGATTTTTTTCTTACTTTTTGCGGGATACAAATAAGTTACGGATCATAACTACAGCTGTTTTTAACAAGCAACTGGACCGAAAAATATATCACTGACAACTTGGATGCCCTATTACTGCTATTCCTCTTTACTAAAGTTCTTCTTGTCTCTTATAAAAAGGTATTGCTCAAGCAAGTTCTACATGTACAACACAGTTTGGACGTACAGTTAATTCAGATATTGGACTTGCAAGTGCCTTGATTATAGCCCATGAAATTGCTCATTCGTAAGTTGAATTATAGTTCATAAAGTAAATGATTTACAGTTGCAAGTTCAAAGTCAGGGCACTCTACTAAGTCATAGATCGTATTGAAATTTAGAGTGTTAAGCAAGTGCAGAAATAGAGGTGTTCAATATTTTATTTTGATTTCCATGATTTGTCCAGATTGGGCGTCGGTCATGACGGGGGAAAACCTGAATGTCCAAACCATGCCTATCTGATGTCATCATCTGTCAGCAGTGGTAAGCGAGCCATGGAATGGTCCACATGCTCCAGACAAGCTATTCAGGACTTCCTTAAGTATGAGTTCTTTATAAGATTTTCTTTATCAGTTTTGCATACGCACTCATTCAAGAACCCCTCCCCAAACTTTTGAAAACCCCTAGATACTGTTACCATGCCTGTTAGAAAAGGGAGCAAGAACGTGCATGTCACAATGTTCCCTCGTAATTTCTAGCGTTTTGAACGAGTCTCTGTGACCCAGGCACACTCTATAGTTTCTATACAAGGCATATTTCTTGCACTTACAACCGATATAGACTAATTTCTGATGTTGTCTGTCTGTTTGTTTGTATGTTTGTTTGTTTGTTTGTTGTTGATTTTGTTTTTTGTCGGCTTCCTGGCTTTTTTCATCAAATTTTCAACGTACAACGAAAGCCAAACTGAAAAGCCTAAAATATTTATAGTTCGTATAAAACATGAAAACATTCTTGTTCCATTTTGTAAAAAGTATTGTTGTGTTATCGACAGTGGACCGACGTCATCGTGTTTAGACAATAAGCCTCCAGCAATATCAGGGCACGCAGATGACCATCTCATTCCAGCCAAATACACCAGGAACCTTCCTGGTCAAATCTTCAATGGCACAGCACAGTGTCAGTTACAGTACGGTCCTGATTTCTATCACTGCGTCCCAAAACAGGTTGGTTATGGTACACGCACACCGACAATTCATTAGTCAGTACAGTTCAATACTCATGAATATAATCCAACATGCAGTAGATTTTAGTAGAAACTTCCATTTCGTGCATAGCAATAGTATGCAATAAGGACCCATAATATCGGTTTGTAAGAATCTTAGTAATGATTTAAGGGGCACTTGGATAAAAATCGATGCCAATAGTAGCCAAGCAACATATTTTCTTCACAGTCAAAATTTGCAGATAAAAATTAAATATATTTTTCAGAATTTAAATTGTGAGTAAATGACGTCATTTACTCAACCCTATTGCTCTTTTAGTTTTTAAACCAAAATTTCGAATTCTCAACTGCGAGTGGCTCCCAGGCTAAAATTTTTGCCAATCTGGTTTTCATAATCATGATTGAGTCATATTATTCTTAAATACTTGAACTATTCGGACTTTCAAAGTGTGGGGCGTTTTTATCCAAGTGCCCTTTTAAAGGAACTATGAAACTGGCTACCATTGTCATCAGCCATGTTCAACAAAAACGCCGTTAATATCAGTACGTACCTCGTATTTACTACGGAGTTTCCAGGTGTCCGGAGCACGCATGAACCGTCCAATCACAGCGCGCTTCGATGCTTAGCCAAGCGGCCCTTGCTCCAAGTCTCTTCCTAATACAAAAACACGCGTTTCAAAGAAGTTTAGAGAAAAAAAGTTGAAGCATACGTGTTGTTTTAAAAATTAAAGTAAATCTTTGCGATCCACCTCCTCAAATTATGTGAGATATATGACTTTTAAGACTCGGGCGAGGGCCGCTTGAATTACAACAACAATCCTCTTAGCGCTTAGTTTTTCGTACAGCTGGTTGTACAAGTTTTATACTCGAAGTTATTCAGTGAGTTTTATTCGGGTTTATCAGCGGTGTATTATTTTAGTCCAGGCCAGACATTTTCAAACCACTGTGCTACTGCATGAATGATAATCCAAGCTTCAGATTTCTTACCATGTTCGTGACTCATTAAATAGATAGTTTGAGTAACGGACCATTTCTTTCCTTTGTTTTTCTAACTGTAGTCTGACTGCGAACGTCTATTTTGTTCTAATGACGGAGCTTATTGTCACAGTCTCGTAGCTCCACCAATGGACGGCACAAAATGTGGAGAAAGACATGTAAGTTTACTATGCATATAAACCTTAGATGAAAATACTGAAAGCAAGCTAAAAGAGTCAGAGTTGAATAGAAAATTTTCCAGCCATAAAGAGGGCTCGTTGTTGTTTGAGTGGCAGCTACAAAGTCATAGTGTGCAACAACAAAAAATCGTATCATTTGGAGTGTCAAAATTGGGGAGGGGAGGGAGAGAATACCGTCTTTTTCGGTTCGTTTCCATACGTTTTCCTATACTATTTCCTTTTTTTGTTTAAGATCACGAAGTCAACACTAAGTACCTCTTCGTTATATCTCTGGACCCCATAAATCAGTTTTAGAAACTCATTTGAAATCAGGGCAGGTCAAGGATATTCCAAGAGGGAAGGTGGCCATGGACGAGCATGCAGTCGTTAAGATATACCTTCATAAACACAGAAAATAATGCCTCACAAAGGGTGGAGCGCTTGGAACCCCCCCCCCCCCCCTCCATCATGAATCCATTCGGGCAGATTGCTAATGATAAACCTTTGCGTTGCTGTTTTATTCAGTGGTGTATAAGTGCTCAATGCGTGGATGATGGATCACCAATGATTGACGGTGGTTGGTCTGGTTGGTCTGAGTACAGCAAGTGTTCTAGAAAATGTGGTGTAGGTGTTAAATGGAGATCACGAACCTGCACCAATCCACCGTAAGTTATTTGTCCATGTAGCATTATACCCTCCTAACATATATACACCCCTTGCACGTGAGGTCAAGGCAGCTCAATTTGGGCGTGGACAAAACAGAAGAATTTCAATCTCCTGAGAATTGGAAACCTATTGTACAAATTGAGCAACATTCCGACGTGCTGCAAGGGGTCTATAGTGATTGTATATTGCTCTTTTTTCTTTTGGTGGGATGTTGAAGGTAATCATAATCTATTGATCCCAACTATAAGTAAAGGTTATAAACTTACTAATAGGCCACAAGCAGGAGGTGAAGACTGCGAAGGTGATGATAAAGGACATTTTACTCTCTGCAATACACAGGTAATTTGGCTGAACCAAACCCTAGCTAAGTTGCACAATACCCCTTTCTGGAACATAATAAACTGGTATGAGAAGAGGAATGGAGCTTTTAACATGAGTAGAATTCTTTTTAGGTTTTGATAAGTAAATTGAGTTTCATGATGGCGAGGGAAACTATGACTTCTGTTATTCTTTGTGAATGACTAATTGCATAGGACTATCCTCATATCTTGCATTCATGACGGCTCTTCCGTAACGGTTATCAGTACACGTAACACTTTTGCATGTTGATGAGTTTGGTAATGGTAAACCAGAATAGGGAATAAAACAATACATTTTCAAACAAACTCAAGTCGCATGACTTGCGCATGGCCGAAGTGTGAGTCTAAATAGTATTTAGCCAATAGAGGAAAGAGTTGTAATGCTACACCGGCCATGTGGTCAGTTAAGGTCGTTGAGTTTTAAGCATCACCAGCCTTTACCGTTCTTCATAAAAGAGAATTATTTTTCTTGCAAGGATTGTCCCAAAGGCACCAAAATCTACCGTCAGGAACAGTGCGAAGCACATAACCCTGGTTCCCACGTGCATTGGAGTGCAGACGAACCCTGCCGGTTGTCTTGCTTAAAGGGGAATGAGTTATTTTCATACGGACGAGCAGCTGATGGCTCGAAGTGTAGTGGTGACCCAAGGCTAAAACATGTCTGCATTCAAGACAAATGCTGGGTAAGAAAACCTGCGTCGTCCAGAACAAAACGGATGAGTATTTTCACCATTTTCATGATACTTTTTTCTTTTGATTTCAGCCGGTCGGCTGTGATGGTAAGCTCTTTTCTGGAGCAGAGCATGATCGATGTGGAGTTTGTGGTGGTGATAGCTCATCATGTACAGTGGTTAAGGGAGAATACACTAAAGAATGGAGAGGATGGGGTAAGTGATTCATCAAGACTGATAAATTGAGACGGGGAAGATCAAAGGGAGAGGAAAATAGTACTTTGCAGTGGCATATCTACAGATTAGGTGTTCATCCACTGAAATGGCTTGTTTCAGAGTTCGATAGCATTTATGTATGCTTGGGGAGAGATGACAATCAAATGGCTCTACTCCCACTAGTCAGAAACATAACCAGTGTTGCAGTTCTTTACGTAAATTAACGGTGTGCAATCAACGAACCCCATTAGCAACTCTGGGTAATTATGTATCTCATTAACCTCAATCCTCCTAATTCCTTAGGTCCTGGTAATCCAGACAAGGTCGTTGACCTCCCTATAGGCTCGACCAATATCTTGGTATCAATGAGAGACTATACCATGCACTTACTTGGTAAGGGAATAGCGCTTTCCACGGATGACGTCACGGTGATGCATTACGGGATTGAAATGCGGACAAGCCGAGCCCAAAACCCATGCTTATATGCTGCAACAATGTTTTCTTGCCTTGTTGTTTCTAATTCATGGAAACTATGGTCTTTTGACTGATATTGATCTTTTTTTCCTTGTAAACTAAGCCTTTTTTTACAATGTTTGTCCGCATGTTGATCCCACAATGCTTTGCAATATCTATTTATAGTAACCATGAAAAATGCTATTAGTACCTATTCGTGATATAGTATATAAAAATATTGTCTTCTTTGATTCCCAATCGAGTCACGGTAGGAATTGAAAACATTAAGCCAATCAAATTGCGCGAGATCTCTTTTTATCCAATCACAACGCTAGGGCGCGTCGCTGTAACGGTATGAAATTGAAAACTGCGTTGGGCCACACAGCGTGAAAATCCCTATTTATCTAATAGTCCCCTTCACAGTTCCCTGCGCCATCTTGAAAGGTAGCCGTGCCTTAGCTTTGCATCGAAGCGAGAAATAAGGTGACCTTGCAATGATCATTGTAAGGTCACCTCATGTCTCGCTTCGATGCAAAGGCAGGCTACCTTTCAAGATGGCGCAGGGAATTGTGAAGGTGACTATTAAAATCAGAATGTTAGGATCAAAATATCTCAAATTATTAGATACAATTATGGAAAATGTCTTCGATCATGTATTCCCAGGGGTACAAAACGCAAAGAATCAATATCTGTACAATGTTGGCTACACATGGAGCACAGTTGTGCCAGCAGCAGGAACCAAAGTAGCATACGATCACGAAAAGCAAGTGTATAAGGATAAGGTCATCATAAGAGGACCAACTACCGAGCCTCTAAAGATTATGGTTTGTACTATTTTATCAATAGTTTACGTTCAGAAATTAGTGATTAGCGAAAAACAATGAGGTACTATTTTTGTTTTTGTTTACGATAGCCTTCTTCGCAGTTCCCTGCGCCATCTTGAAAGGTAGCCGTGCCTCTGCGTCAAGCAAGACATGAGGTGACCTTGCAGTTATAGATACTTTTTTAGCACCTTGGACACATGTCTCTATCATTGCAAGGTCACCTCGTATCTCGCTTCGATGATGCAAAGGCACGGCTACCACCTTTTAAGATGGCACAGGCAACTACAAACAGGGCTATTCGGGGCGCAGAAGATCAATCTGTAGAGTAAATGTATACGATCTAGTATAGCCTTCTGACTTATTTCAAGTCGAAAAACATCATTGAATTTAATTAGAATTTAAAAAATCAACTAAGAAAGACGACCATCTCTCACTTTCAGTACGTTGGTCTGAGGAGAAAGAACCCCGGTGTAGACTACCAGTTCTTTATTCAAAAGAAAGGAAAAGTTACCCCTGAACAAACCCGATGGGATGTAGGCACATGGACCGCGTGTACGGAAGAATGCGCTGGAGGTAAGTACGTTTTCTAAAGCTTAGCTTGCTGTCTTTAGTTTTGGGCCAAAACTTTAATTCCTTGGCAAGGAATGGGTTCAGTTCTTGGGGTGGGGTCGATCACCTTCCTTCATCACAGCTGAAGAACGAACAGTAGCTGGGTTGGAGCAGCAACATCCGGATTCAATTGAGCATCGACAGGTTGTGCATGAGGCGAGGCCAATCTCCAGCATTCAGGGTCTTAAAATAACTGAGACGGAAAATGCCGCATGTCTTTGTAATTACATTCGAACCAGCTTAACAATATGACAATGTTTATCCAATTCAAAGGTTCTCAGACTCGCTCTGTCAAATGTGTGAGGAAGGATGACAAATCATGGGTAAACGATAAAGTTTGCTCGCAATCTTCATCCAAACCAACATTCCAGCAAAAATGCAACGTAGAACCATGTCAACCCAGGTACGCCATGTAGTTGATTCCAAATTCATTTTTTTTAGAATCCAAACTAGCTGAGGGTTCGCCGAGCCCTCAGTAATCAATGACTTTGATCAGCTCGAAAGTTGTTACAAGGTTCCAACACATTGGTGTTTGTTTTGTTTATTCAATTGTTTGTTATTCTGCCCTCTTTAATTTCTGGAACAATTTTTTTATACGTCCAATTTTGTGTTATTTTCTTGAGTTACATCTTTTGTATTTACCAGTTTGTAAGTAATATATGAATTTGATAAAAAATTTCCAAGAGGTTTGGGAATGGAAACGTGACTATAATATGCTCAAAGTGAGTTGCCCGTCTTAATTATCTTTTTTCTTTTCTCCAAGCTGGTATCAATCAAAATGGCGACCATGTTCAAAAACGTGTGGCAAAGGAATCCAGATACGAGAAATTGTCTGCCGCAGAAAAGTGGCGCCTGGGAAGTTCGAAACGGTTTTTGATTCACAATGTGACATTAATAAAAAACCAAAAGGCCTTGAAGAACAGGATTGTAATATGATTGCCTGCGCAGCGGATTGGGTACCTACCAAATGGTCAAAGGTATGGCAAATAGGCAGTTTCCATTTATTCATCAATGATGTCATCCTCAAACTTGCGAAAATGTCTTGCTTCAGCAGTGGTTACCTTATTCATGTGATACTAAAGAATTTGTATATTCCTAAGTGCATCTTTATGGTGGCCACTTTAAATTTCAATTGGTTATGGGATATTCTTCTCTTTCTTCATTGAATGATAGTTTAGCTTCCTTACAGTCCAGATGACTCTGTTCCTCATTTTTTTAAATGATTATGCAGTGCTGTTGCTGATATTGCTGTTGCTGTTGTTTGTGGTGGTTGTGCTAAGTATTCTTGGTGGCATTGATGGATACTGCTGTGCTGTTGTTGCAACATGCACCATGCATGCTGTTGTTTGTGGTGGTTGTGCCAACTATTTTTGGTGGCATTGATGGATGCTGCTGTGCTGTTGTTTCAGCATGCACATGCACCATGCATGCAGGTGATGTTATTGTTGTTGTCTTCTTTTGAACTTACACCTAACACATAGACAGGCATCTTATCAGCCTACTTTGTTTTCCAGTGCTCTGCTTCATGCGGTCCAAAGGGCATCACCACACGATCTCTCAAATGTAAAAGACTTAATGAAAACGGCGCATACATTTCTGTTGCTGAAAGACTGTGCCGACACTCGATTCGTCCACCAACTAAAGAAGAATGCAACACTGACATAAGTTGTCCTCGTAAGTAATATCTCCCATCTCTTGTCATGTGAAAATGACATCTTTTGATTCTCATGAGTCTTGTTTTCAAATGGTGTATTCATCATGAAATGATTTGCTTTATTTTCTTGCAATAGAGACGCTGAGAAGTCCGGATGGCAAGAAATTCGTACCACTCGGCTGCTACAGAGACTACCGTGGTTACCATGCTCTACCTGAGATGGTTGCTAACCTGAGACCTGAAATCAACTGGTATCGTATGGAAAAAACAGTAAAGGAATGCGCTGAAAAAGTCAGTCAAAAGAATTCCACGTTTAAAGTATTTGGATTGCAGTTTTACGGCGAGTGTTGGTCTGGCGATAAGGCTGACTCAACCTATGGCGAATATGGCGGGTCCAGGAATTGCTGGAAAGGCGTTGGCGGAAGCAATGCTAACTATGTGTACACTTTCGTCTAATATGAGCTGATGTCATAGGTAAGAAATATGTTTGTTTTCCGGCGTGTTTCCCACTTGTCATTCATTTCTGTCTCAGTGCTGTAATGTCTGGTCCAAGAGCTAGGGTGGACTGCTTACTCCACGCTTACAACACGAATTATGTTGTGTAAATCAACCCTACAATTAGCTACAGCTTTTTTCTTGTCGTACACAACAGTTGTGAACAAGTTGTTGGGTAAATTTACACGACGCAATTCGTGTTGATAGAGTGGCGTAAGTTGTTCCGTGTATTTGAATCGAGTTTTTGTTTCATTTCAGAATCTGTTCGAGAACCAGACATTGATCTTCTCCTGAGGTTACCGCAACTGAAAACTGGCATCAACGACCAGTAGTGAAAACATCGTTTTGGAGTCATTAGGATTATGCATTTAATTTTAGTAGTAATATTGTTTTGCGGGAGAATAGTCATGTATTTTGGTAATTGATGTCATTAATAAAGTGAGCTAGTAAAAAGACAATAACACTCTATCTCTTTGCGTTCTGTTCTGGACCAAAAATGTTATTAAAGCAGTTACATCTTTTAACTGCAACCCATATCGCAAGTATGAAAAATTACCTTCTTTTATGGAGTAGAAAAATTCCCTTACGTAGAGATGTAGCACAAACCGTCGAGTAAAATCAACAGACTGAGTTCCCGGTATATTCTCGGAGACACATAAATGGGGGTCTAGGTAGCCTGCGTAGCGGCCCTCTGTAAGGTTTTTTAAGGTTGGGGGATTGGGGAGAGGGGAAGGAGAGGAGAGGGGATTCCCCTTTCCTCTCTCCCCAATCCCCCAACCTTAAAAAACCTTACAGAGGGCCGCTACGCAGGCTAGGGTCTAGGGAGCAGTGGGAACCATTTCCTCCATCCCACAAATCTAAAAGGTATTGGCTACTGAAATCCTGTTGCAACTTCAAAACGTTGTTCAATCATACTTTCAAACTAAGAAGCCGACAATATTTTATACAAACATATTTATTAAAACTATTTTCTCAACACTACAAACAAAAATGAATCTCAACTTTTTGATGCAACTTCGACTAAGTATACATTTGTTTTTGTTAATCCTGGTAAGAGATTACTCCCTGCCAAGTTTCGATGTCTTTAGCACTTTTTTTGGCGCAATAGACCTTTTCAGCTTCGTTGTTTGTTGTGCCCATTTCAGACCATGTGATGCCACTCTTGGGAGTTGATTCTTTCATGTGTAAATATTTTAACAAAAGAACATTCCTCAAGGGTATGTCATGTGGTCTGAAATGGGCAATTTGCACACGAAGCTAAAAAGGTCTATTGCGACGATGGATATGAATATCCAAATTTTAAATGTGGTTTTTATTCACTAAATCTAGCGGTATCGAATACAATGCTGGGAACTACAGAATTAAAAAAATTAGTGCGTTTTCCCTTTAGCTAGAGTGCATTCAGTAAAAGCATGAAACATTAGTAACACTATTTTGTACTATTTTATGCTAATTCTTTTGTTTTCTTTTGTGCAACTAGCACTATTTTGCACAATTTAGTAATTAGTGTTTCACGCTTTTACTGAATGCACTCTATGCACTGTATGAAAAATAATTCATAAATAAATAAAATTTAAGCCTCACTTGTTGGACTACATCCATGAATAAGCATAAGTGAATCCACAATTACAAAACTTCGTCATTTTAGTTTAGACGATTGTCTAGTTATCCTAGAAGATAAACCTCTCAAACTGGTGCAATCACTCCCCAATAATGGTGGGTAATCTATAAAGGAAAACTAAATACAGTAATTTATAAGTTTTTTTTGGTCAGAAGAGGGAACACTTCGTTATTGAGCGCTGATTTTAAGGTGCCCATGGACACAAGAATATTGAATAATAACAATATTACATCTGTAAATATTTCAATAAAATCTAAGGCAAATAGTGTATCTGATTGGCAAGACAACTGAGAAAGTTCCAAGATTCTTGCATGCTTTGTTCGTCTGTTCCCTCTACAAATTCTTTTTTCATGGGTTATAATTGACTCCCAAACTATCCTAGAATGTGGATAGGTACATAGCATTCTTTGCAAATTCTTTTCCATTGATTCATATCGTCCTTCTGTAGTTCGCTTGATCCAATATGACACACTTACTTAGGAGTATAGTGTGGAGTAGAAGGAGAGTACTCAGGAGAAGGTGATGGACCTCCTGAAGATGGGCTATACTTTGGTGAGCTCGGGCTGTACCGGCTCGACATAGGTGTATAGCTTGGTGAAGTAGGAGAGTAGTTTGGAGAGGTAGGGCTGTATTTAGGCGAGGCTGGGGAATATTCAGGCGAGGTAGGTGTGTACCTCGGCGATGATGGCGAGTATCTAGGTGACGATGGTGAATATGATGGCGATGTAGGGGAATAGGTTGGTGATTGAGGGGTATATGATGGTGATGTTGGTGAGTACTTGGGAGATGATGGGGAGTAGGATGGAGAAGTTGGTGAATAAGTTGGTGAGGTAGGGCTGTACTTTGGTGAAGTTGGAGAATAACTTGGAGAGGTTGGTGAGTACTTGGGAGAGGAAGGGGAATATGATGGAGAAGTTGGAGAATACGATGGAGATTGTGGAGAATAGCTTGGAGATGTAGGGGAATAGGATGGAGAAGATGGGGAATAAGAAGGGGAAGTGGGGGAATAAGATGGGGATGTAGGAGAATATGATGGAGAAGTTGGGCTGTAGCTTGGAGAGGTAGGGGAGTAAGAAGGAGAAGTAGGAGAATAAGATGGCGAAGTTGGAGAATAAGAAGGGGATGTTGGTGAATATGATGGTGATGTGGGGGAATATGAAGGAGAAGTAGGGGAATATGATGGGGAGGTTGGGGAATATGAGGGTGATGAGGGACTATAAGATGGCGAGGTAGGTGAATATGATGGTGAAGTAGGTGAATAGGAAGGCGAAGTTGGTGAATAACTGGGGCTTGCTGGTGAATATCCAGTAGAAGGTGAGGATGGTGAATATCCTGGTGATGTTGGAGAATATGAAGGACTTGCAGGTGACATAGATGGAGAGCTAGGCATAAAAGCCGGGCTTGCTGGTGAATAACCCGGACTAGCCCCAGCTGCAGGGCTTGGAATGTATGGACTTGAAGGTCCAGGCGAGGAGGGTGACTGTGGATTAGGACTCCACAATGGACTAAACCCTCCTGGACTCATTCCACCTGCCTCCGATCCTGCTGGTGAGAAGCTTGCTGCTCCTGGAGTCATACCACTGCCCATACCAGGACTCCATGCTTCTTGATAGGCAGGAGTTGCTACATTCCATGGGGTTGTTGGTGGCGACATGCCACTTGGCGAACCAGCTGCACCAAAGAACATACCAGAACCTGAAAAACAAATGCAAATTAAACCACAGTACTATACTGAAACAAAATTATATAATAATAACAAAAGAAAAGACATGAACCACATAACTGCAGGATCAAATTAAATTTTCGCAAAAAACAAACAAACAGAAAGCTGTCATCATATCAATTCACAAGATGTAGAATTGGTACTCTAAATTCATACCAATGTTAAAAACAACGTGAATGTTTAATAACGCATTTTTTCGTGCACATTTCAGCACCATAGAATCTTAATTTTTTGTCAGCAGAGCTGCATAAATGTTCGATAGTTATCATACCTGCTAAAGGTCCTCCCATGCCAGGTCCCATGATGTTAGTAGCAATCTCCATGCCATATTTACACTTTTCAGCATCCAGCATCAGATCAAAGCATCCTGTGCCTACCCTTGGTAGCTTGCCTAAGATAATACACTCACTGACCCCACGAAGATGATCCGTCTCGGCATGAGCTGACGCATCCAAGAGAACATCAACCTGTTAACAAATGTAAATGTTAGAGCTTTTTCATTATTATGCAACAAAAACCAGGGACTATAGTCACTATCACTAGCCATAACTATATATAGTTTTCTCCTCGAAAAGCAAGGGATTTTCAAGTCTATAATTTGTCTCAATGTTTGATATACGATTATACCAGCTAAGAGTGGTGTTATTTACCGTTTCCTCGAATGAACTTCTCATCAAGCATCCAACATCCTGTCTGTTTATTCCGTGTCTTGTTATAGCCATCAAATGACCTCTGCATGTCATGATATCACACAACAGCGCCAAGTGACGATAGTTTACGTATGAACCATCGAAGGAGATGACGTGATCCATCTCACGTTCCACTGACTTACGTACAGCTTCAATACCAAGCACCTATAATGGAAACAGAGGTCTTAGCTCGTTGTAGAAGCTCTATTTCATATGCACCCATTCATGGTACGATAAGGGGTAAGCAGTGGACCACTAAATCTTTTTTCTATCTTTGCTTTCTCTCTCACTCTCCTTTCGGGGGGATGGGAGGGGAGGTAAAATAAACAAACAAATTAAAAATGAAATAAAACTGCTGGCTTACCGTGAAAATTTCACAGATATCGTTGGATGTAGTACGTACAGGATCTACATCTCTTTCACTAAGAACCTTGATTCAGAAAAAACACAAACTGTTACTCGGAGTAACAGACACTAGCAAAAACACATAATGCATGGGGTTGGTTGGTTTTCAGACTTGGTTTACGAGAGGTGAGACAAGCACAATGACTTGAATCCTAAATACTCAAAAAATTGATTTACTTCGTTACAAGATTATACAGTCATACTTACTCTTAATAAACTGACTCCGTCTGTCTCCAGAATCCATTCCTGGATAGCTTTAAACTCTCCCTGCTCAGTAATGACTATTCGTTTCTTCTTGTCCTCATGAGGGAGGTTCATGTACACCTTGGAGATGGATTCTATACCTTGTAGAGTCATGTCTGTTAACATATTCTGCTCGATACATCGAAGGAATACATCGTCATCCATCTTGTCAACATCTTCATCCTACACACAAACACGTTAAATCACTGGTAAATATACATGAAACTATGTGCAGGTCTGTGCAGGTACAAATATTAGCCAACTATCTGGCAACGCAGAGCTCGAAAATGACGCTCGCAAACTTCCTATAAAATTAATAACAATATATAGCCCCCTTGCACGTGACGTCAAAGCAGATCAATTTGGAAGACAAATTAATAGATTCCAATTCTCAGGAGATTGGAATTTGTTTGTTTTGTCCTCCAAATTGAGCTGCTTTGACGTCACGTGCAAGGGGTCTGTATTACAATGAAGAAAGCTTTTTTAGAATTACTTACATCCTGCATCTTTCCTTCATCGTTATTCATAATCCTGATTCTCAAGACGAGCTTCTCAGCGTTATCATCATTGAAGATACAGTTCAAATCATCTCCAAAGCCAAGATTGATCTTTTCTGAGATCTGCTCCATCGTTAGTTTCTTATCTGTCATTCTCTTACGATCAAGCTCAATACGTAGCAGCCAAGGTGAGATACGAGACACATCAAAGTCAGGCATCTCGTAGTAGACATTTACGAAATCTTGATCTTCCACTATGACTGTGTCTTGGGGATCTGGATCATAATAAATGGCTGTGTTGGCTGTTACCTTACGTAACGTTGTGTGCTCCAGTCGGCACAGCACAGACTGAAAAATACAAAATAACAGACAACGGGTCAATTTATATTTACGTATATTTCTTGTCGCATTTGAACTAAGAAAGAAACTGCTCATGAAATATGAAATACTTTTTAATCGAGTCAAGCACAGTTTACATGAAGGAAGTGTGATCCTAATGCTTTCGTAGACAGTCAAGATTACACCCCCTGATAAATACGCAACCCAGACGACTAGCTAGAATTCAAGTCGTTAAAAGCGCTATAGAAATAAAGTTATCATCATTATTATTATTATTATTATTATTATTATTATTATTATTATTATTATTATTATTATTATTATTATCATCTTGATGGGTGTAGCCTCTCATATAAACTTATCATGAATCCACACTTGTAGTAAACCATACCTTAGCCATTTCTGCATCTCTTGCTGCTTGGCCAATCAGGAAGACTGTAAGAGATGGTGTCTTTGGTCTCTTGGAGACGTTAATGATTTCCTTTAGACGTGGTACACCGAGAGTTACGTTCTTGGCTGACACACCAGCATAATGGAAAGTGTTCAGTGTCATCTGTGTGGCTGGTTCACCAAGAGACTGCGCTGCTAACGCACCAACCATCTCTCCTGGTTTACCCTATTGATATAGTGATGATTAGTAAAACAATATGCGTAATGGATAAGTTGCGAGCCTTAATATGAGCGACTGAAGAAGACTGCCGTTAGGCCTTTGACAACTTCAAGTCGACTAAAAAATGAGCCAGTTCAACTAGAAACCGTGAACAGTTCGTCGTTTTGCATTTTTTTTTTTGTGTGTGTGTGTGCAATGCACTAAGTTTCATGAGAAAACATCGCGTCTAAAAAGATCTTTAAATAGTTCATACGAATCGTGAAGAGCATCGTTAACTTACGAAGGCGTGGTTGAATCTTGTCTCGATTTCACCCAAAAGCCATTCATATGCTTCTGACGTCAAGTGGAATTCCTCTGCCACACGTTTAGTGCACAATGTAGATCGCAGCAGAATATTGAAGAGAAGTGTAGCATTGAACTGTGCTTGTTTACTGATATGATCTTCTCCTGATACCACAATTAACTTTTTGGAGAGATCACGAACACCTATGAATTAACAGAGGAATGTCGTCATTGCTATAGTACTAAATTATTTTGCAATAGCAACTTTTAAGTGACAAAAAATAAGGTTTTAGCAGTGTCCTGACTTATCTCAGCCATGAGGATGTTCCAGGGTTTGATCTGTGAGTTAGCCGTGCCCTGACTTATCTCAGCCATGAGGATGTTCCAGCGTTCGATCTATGAGTTAGCCGTGCCCTGACTTTGATCAGTCCAGGGGTTGTTTCAGGGTTCCATAAAATGGGGTGTCTAACTTCATTTGAGTGCGGGCCTATTATTAATAAATACCTTCAATAACTCTTAGTGGATGAAGATCACTGGGTGATCTGCTGTTGATTCTGAATGTCTTCTGCGCATTCCAGATCAGTCGACTCAGATTTACTGGAAGAGCGACCTTGGCGTTCCCTGTTGGAAAGATCCTGCGCAGCAGATCTCTGTCTTCTTGCAACTGGTTGAATTCACCTTCAATTTCTTGCAAAACATTAGCGCTACTGCATATCTCTCTTACCACGTCGTCTTGTAAATATCGTCGCAATCGTCTAAAATAGACATAAAAAGAATTTGCATTTTAGCACTGGAAAACTACACTTCAAAATCTCTTGGATTGTGGGAGATTCTCGAAAGGAAAAGTGCTCCTTTATTCTCATGTTCCTAGCTTTCTCTATACAGTAACTTAATATTGAAGACGTTTGACCTATTTCTCCTTATTCTGTAGTTTGAATTAGACCTTTTTTGGAAACTTTGACACTGTTGGAGTTTTTTGTCTTTTTAGCACAAGTACTGTACACACAAGTTGTTTCTTGACTGCTTAGGGTTGTATAATTATGAGCGGCACTCTTCTAATTAACAAACCTTTCATTGCTTGGTTCAAAGTGAAACTTCTTTTCAAAGGCAACAGTAGAAGGTCTCATGGTAGCAATGTTCTGGAATTCAATGGCTGTTCCATCCATTCCATCTTCACCATATCTCAGCTGGATCAGTTGGTTGTTGGAGTTTCTTATTGTGCCATCATATGCAATGGACAGACCTTCCATAGCTTTGATAAGACGACGCTGAATATAACCTGTACAATGATATAATATATGGAGTCAAGAAATTGAAATCAAAAATCAGCTGGAAATATAGTTCTGCATTAATTCTAATTTGAAAAAGTGCAACTAGGGTCAAATGGGTCGCGATTTAGGACTGTGTGTCCTTGTAAGCCCCGGGTGTAAGCTTATGATGCCAGAAACCTCAAAGATTTTCTTCCGATGTTTGAACAGTGCCATATGAAAAGTGCCATCACAGAACAGAATTTACGACACCCCCTGGACTAATCACAGGGCATGAAACCATTGCTTATCCAACCAAGATACTCAAAACAGCACTGTCAAGGTCACAGTTGTGACACGGCATGTCTATATTCGTAAACTTTTCAGCAGTTACAAAATCTGTTCTAATATCTAGTCAAGTACTGTGTTATTACAATTGTCACTTACCTGTTTCACTAGTCTTGACAGCTGTGTCAATAAGACCTTCACGACCTCCCATAGCGTGAAAGAAAAACTCAGTTGGTGTCAGTCCTGCAAGGTAGGAGTTTTCAACAAAACCTCTGCTCTCAGGACCATAATCATCCTTGATAAAGTGAGGCAAAGTACGGTGACGGAAACCAAATGGTATTCGCTTTCCCTCAACGTTTTGTTGTCCTACCACAGCAATGACCTACGATACCAAAAATACATCAATAAATTCAACCAAAGAATTGAAACTAAATCAATTTGAATTTGTAAAAAAAATCATGTATTTTGTGCAACATTTATTATTTTCCAATTAGCCATGGATCTATCAAACGAACTACATTTTACATTCTGATATCAGTGTTATCTCTATTACTGCTATTTTTATTATCCAACCTTCTAGTCTAGCAAGGAGCAAAGTCATGCATTGAAGGATTGAGAACCAGGAGGGGTTACAGTAGATTGATGTATCATGTGATGAAACAAAGAAATACAGTATGATCATGAGCCCTACCTGGGATATGTTGATTTTTGAGCCTTTGGAACCAGCAACCACCATAGCTTTAAAGTTATTAAACTCTGACAAACTCTTCTGAGCACTGCTACCAGTCTTGTCACGACAGTCATTTAGAATACGATTGACTTGGTTCTCAAATGTCTGTCGTAGAGTATTACCAGGTGTAGGCTCCAATTCATCGTTATGTGCTTTTTCAATGACCTCTATCACCTCTTTCTGCAAGAGTCAAGTGAGTAAAACAAACATTACAGATTATCTAAGGCTCTTCATTACATTATCATAATCACAAAACATGACATTTTCCAATGCGACTTATTGCAGGTTAACATGTTTAAAATGACAAATCACAAAATTGTGGTTCAATGGAAGATGCCTACTGTATAGCAATTGTTATGGTAGCAATACTAGCAATGAACATTATTTAATATATATAATATATACAAACCTTGGCCTTTCTTGTTGCTTTCTGAATCTCATCATAAGTATCAGAGTCTGCAATACAGTCGCCAATGCCAATACTATGACCTTCAAGCAGCAGCCAGTTATTTACAACACACTGGACTGTACTATAGAATGAACGACCAACTTCATGTCCAAGCTCCATGGCTATGACGTGAATCAAACTGCCAGATGATGTACCAAGGGTTTTCTTGCATAGAATACCAGAGATCAGTTCACCATGCTCTATAACAACCTGACAGATTACAAATGAAAAACAAGATTACTGAGTGATAAAACAGTGAGTACAAAAGGTCAATGAAAGAAAATTTTTTATACATGAATCAGAAATGGTCTAAAATAAAGTAGAAATTAAGTCATTCGACAAGCTGTCCAGTTCAAGCCATACCAGTTAAACCCTGAATATTTGGACGAGTTTAATAATTAATCATTGTCCGAGATTTGATCCACTGAACCAAAGGGGAACTGCACATATTTTGTGTCAGCAAAATGGATTTAAGCATCAAGAAGCATGAAAAAAACCCTAACCAGAGAGCTTCAATCCATGTCATGGCATTTTGGTACTAAAACTCTTTTAGGCATGTTAATTATTTGATAAATTGCAACAGATTTTAAGGGAAGATTAGTATCACCTTTGTGTCTCCAGGGGAAATGTGCTTGTAAGGTCCAGAGTCTTCATCATCAGGATGTGTACTGTGCAATCTAATGACATTGACTTGTCCTGGGATGAACATACTACAAATCTGTTTACCAGTCCATAGTGGTTTAGGCTTCAAAATACATGGTTGAGGAATCTTGCCATTCCAGTCAGGAATCCATAGCAGAAGATTCATCACAGTTTCCTATTTGTCAAATAAATAAAATAAAAAGGATAACTGTAAGTAATGATGATATTGTTTTGATCATTTGCTGATCCATTTTATAGTCAATGAGATTGAGTATCATAGAATGATGACCTTGTTTATACCACACAAACACTTGAAATACACCTAGTATTCAACTTGGCTATTTGTTTTCCCATTTTAGACCATGTGTCATTCTCTGATAGTAAGATCAGTGGCAGTAAGGAAGGGGTTTTCGCGTGAAATCATGAACAGGGCTTTTTAATTTTCGTGACCTGTGATGAACATGTTCTAAATGTCATAAATTATGAATTTTCTTTGATTTGAACATTTCGTCATTTCCGTGAGCTGTGATCATCCTTTTTTAATTTTCATGAACCGTGCCTAGAACCCCCTGACCACCCCTGTAAGATTCTTTGTTCCAGATTGAGATAGTTTGTTCCAGAGTTGCATCCATATTCATGACACTCTAGAATGACACAGGGTCTGAAATGGGAACTATAACACAGCTATGCCTACAGAATTCCCCAAGGCTTGAAAGATGTTTTACTAGTACACTTTTATCCAACATACAGAATACAATAAAGATTCATCAATATCAATTTTTCCAAAAGAGTTTGATCATTTTTGCTAAGTACAGTTCAAATACGTATTTTCTACTTTAATTTTCTTATTTATTGTTAGTTACCTTGTCTAGGAACACATCTCTTTTGGTGAACTTTCTGATTGCTGTAAGAGAGTCCTGTACAATACCCATGACAGGCTTGTTGGACTGTGGTGTGACAATGTTTCTTGGTACCATCATTATCTCTGATATTTCAGCCTTGGCTTCCAGTGATTGAGGTACATGCAAGTTCATCTCATCTCCATCAAAGTCAGCATTGTATGGAGTTGTTACACTAAGAACAGACAATAGAAATTAGATTCATAATATCAGCACTAAGCTTTTTTGAAAAAAAGACAGCTAATCCTCCTATTATATATATTTCAGGTTTGGCAAACAGAGTAATGATTCTCTCCCATTTCTCCAGTTTTTCTCCCTTCACGGAAATCAACTTATTAATATTTATCTGCTATTATTTTATTTTATTCCAAGCCTTCTTTGGAACAACATTTTTATAATTTCAGGGACTTCTTTTGCAATGTACGCTTGAATTAATGGCTCATTTCTTTCAGTGCATACAGTATGCTCTGTTCAAATAGCAGAGAGTCTTCAAAGAGACTTCTCAATCAGTCTACCTTGCCTTAATTCCCAACAAGACTTGACAAAAATGAAGAAACACGATAGAAGTTTCAATTACCTGAGATTAAGTCTGAATGTTGACCAGGGTAGGATCTTAACCCGATGTCCCATCATAGACATTTTGTGTAGTGTTGGCTGTCGATTGAAGATGATGACATCATCATCTCTGATGTGTCGCTCGACCTGGAATAACAAACAAGCTAATGTTACTACTGACAGTCAAGGCCAACAAAATTATAATCCACAAGATTCTACTATCAGATACAGAACAGCTTACCTTGTACCCAAACTGAAGATGAAGGTCACTAGGTTTGGGGTGAAACCTCAGGTCAACTCTCTCTCCATTATCCCTAATGATGTATTTCGCTCCTGGGTACTGGTTGTTTCCTCGTCTTACTAGATCTTGCATGCTATAGAAAGCAAAATAATCATAATCATCTATATAACTGTATTTTTTCTTTAACTAAAGCTAGCCGAACTAGGATATTATTTTATATGTAAGCTTGTCCAGTCACATTGGGATGTTCCAAACATTTTTCATTGCCCTAAATATAACAATGCTCTTGTCAACCATAGTAGAGTGAGACGTGATTCCTAAACAGTAATCGCAGCAGCACTTACTGTACAACAACAACAACAACAACAACAATAATTTATTGTACCCCAAAGATTTCTTTCTTACAAATATTTCATGCCTGAGTATTGTAAATATATAAGGGTATTGGCTTTCAGAAATAACTAAGAAGCTAAAATTGCTTGAAAGCCAGAACTGTATTCAGAACTCATGAATATCAATCCTTACCTGTCAATGTTAAAAGGTGTAACTATTTCAGGGAATGTTAGATTTTGTGCAATTGTCCTTGGGACACCCACTTGATCAATTGATAAATTTGGATCTGGTGTGATTACAGCACGGGCTGAGAAGTCCACACGTTTTCCCATGAGATTTCCTCTGATACGACCTTCCTTGCTTTTTAATCTTTGCTTGACTGACTTGAGTGGGCGGCCAGATTTTTGCATTGCCTGGTTCAAAAAAGTGAAAATCATTTACTATCAAAGTGAATAGGATACAGTATTCATGAGGAAAGTATTTCTTTCTAAATGAACATTCATTCATATTTGTTCCAATTTTAAATATCCAAATCTGGCATTTTTGGTCACTATTATAATTATTTGGGCTTGGACTCTACTATGACTATTAACAGTAAGATAACATAGTGAGGATTGCTATTACTGGTCCCTGGTTAATAGACCTTTTTGGCTTTTCCCATTTCAGACCATCTGTCATTCCCTAAAGTATCATGTCTTGGTTTAATGGTTGTACAAACAAAGAATCTTATTCTCAAGAGAATAACACATGGTCTGAAATGTGAAAACATTATGCCCAAGCCGAAAAAGTTTATTTCTACTGGATAGTATAAGACCATGAGGATGAAAACATGAAAACAAATGGTACATTACAGTTGCAAAGATCTGCCGAACAAGATATGTGATATTTCCATGTGTACATTATGCTTACCCTAGGTAATCCAGGTATTTCATTGTCAACAAGTGTTGCAACATGGTACTGTAACATGCGTGTGTCTTCGGCTATGATGTGAGCTGCTGCTCCATTCAATTCATTCCTTTGCAAATTGTTATTTGCTTTGACAATGTCAGCCAGTTTGTGGGTCAAATCATCCTGTCATATAGGAAAACAGAAAACTATTAAACTCAACTTAAAAACAAGTAGCATTTTTATACTACCAGTAGTTGTACCACCATTTCTTTTTGCTACAAATAATACCCGTACAATAAGCTTAAGGTGATTGCATAAAAAAAGGTATCATGGTACACACAGTAGGAAGTGTACAATGTACACTGTCTTGTAGAAGATCAGAATTGAAGCTCTTGTGAAAGAAAGCAAAATACATTTTTACAGGTCAAACTAGAGAATTAAATTCTCTTTCCTTCTCCTACTTCACAGAACACAACAAAAGTTACCTGACTTCTTGCTGTTCCACTCAACACAATAGAGGGTCTTACAGGTAATGGAGGAACCGGAAGCACAGTGATGATCATCCAATCTGGCCGAGCAAACTTTGGGTTCATACCAATAATTTCACATTCTTCATCAGATATTCTCTTAAAGATCTCATGCACACGTTCAGCAGTAAGATTAATCTTCTTCTCACTGGAGTCGTCACCTATGTTGACACGTTTCCATTCAGCCGTAAGATCTAGACCAGTCTTTCTGTATTTTGGTTGGTATCTTCCACAGCCGCCATGGGTCTATTATTTTAAAAGATGTGCATATCATTAAAGGGCTTGAAATAACAGCCGGTCAGTCGCAGGTCATGACGACCAGCCAAATTAGTTCTAGCTTGCTCATACCCCATTTCTGGCTCAATATTACTGGTCAAAATGACTGGCAAGTCAAAGACTTGACTGGACAAGTTCCAATTCTGGCCTGACATTGTCCGTTGACCAGCTTTTATTATTATACATCATGTTAAACCTATACATTTTCATAAGAGCATAAAATGTTCTAGCATATTTTTAGTTAGACTACGAGTTCATTTTGTTGAAAGAAATGCATATTATTACATGTGAAACTACTACCAAACCTCATAAACACATAAGAAGTTATACAAAATATGATCAATATATTTGTATTGACACTCCGACAACTGTAAAAGAGAAAATAACTATCTTTTACAGCTTTTAATAATGTCACAAATCATAATCTTCCTCCATTACTCATCATAGTACTATAGAATAGCCACTATGAAAATAGAATAGTGTTGGAGGGTACAGAGAATACTGCTAGTAACTATACTAAACTAATATATTTTATCTCTCTAAATTTATCATCCCCATACAGGACACTCCTTTCCCTTTTTACAATTTTTTTTGGTAATATTGGTTGAACTTGAAGCACATAAACTAGATATGCCATCATTTTTATTTTTTTCCACCACAATGAAAATCAACAAACCAGCTTAATATTTTAAATATCAAATATTTTTAATGCTTGCAGAAGACGGCTACTGGCAGTCGACCGCCAGTTACTTAACTTTATACCGCCGGCTATTTTACAAATTAGTCTCGATAACTATGAAGTAAAATTAGTGGAAACAGACACCTACATTTAAATCCCATCCATCTACTTCAAATATCATTGAAACCCTGGGAATGACTTACTGTTTTCTTTTCTGTGTCCTCTGCTGCTTCTGGGTTAGCATTTAGTGTTGTATCCATGTCTTCACCACCTTCACATAGGTTTTTACCCTTGCACAGATCATAAATGTGCTGCATTCTCTTCTTAGGTTGAGTGTGGGATTTGGAAATAATTTCTTTTACTTTGGGGTCATTCTAGAAACCAAAAAGTGTTAATTTTATTAATTGTAAAGAATAGCAAGTGAGAAAAATTAAATAAACCTAGTTTATAACCAAAAAAGAAAATGTTATTTTTTACATTATATTATATATCATTAAATTATTAATAGAATCTTGAATACTTAATATTTAAAACACATACACCTCTACATCTTCTAAGCATTCACCTAAACCAAAGAACTGCTTAATTCTTGCTTGTGAAAAATGCAACTTTTTTTAGAAATATCATTATTTTTTCCCCAATATATCGTAATAATTTTTAGTAACACTCCAGAAATGAGTTGATAGCCTCCCTTTCGAGTTATATTTCATGAATATACAGGAAACATCTTAGGCAGTTATCATTGAACTTAAAAAACAATTTCTGCCAGGTGGTTCAAGTAGCAATTTTATACATTAATATCAGGAAACTTTTTTTTGGGAAACATTGGTCTTTAGCCTTGGTTTATATTGAGCGGGTGGTACATTTCTGTTACTGGTAGAATTGGGGATATTCAAGATAATAAAAAATACAGGTCAAAAAATTGTTCAATTGAAAACAATACAACAAAAAAATCATACACAGATATCAAAATTGATAAGTGACAAACCCCTCCCCCTCAAAAAAGAAATATCTAAAAAAAGAATATGAGATAATTTACCATACTACCAACCGCCTTACCCCCTCCCCCCATAACCGGTATTGCAAGGTCATGCGCAATCGTTTCATGAGGTAAGTACTGAAAACTCGAGGAAGAACACAGAAAAGAACACTAAAATTTCAAACATTTACCGCGTCTACAAGCAACTTGGAGCAGTAAAAACACACACAACGAAGAATCTTGACAGTCGTTGACAAGAAACCAACGTGAAATACGGGTTTAGCGAGTTCTATGTGTCCAAAATGACCGGGACACTCTGTCATGTTACCAGCACATGTCTGACATCGAGAGAAACGGTCAATCGTTCCTTGTCTTGGATCCATGAGTCCATTCAGCTTCGGACGACCCCCTTCCATGGTTTCTGCGTATTTAACCCCTCCATCAGTAGTCACAGACATTTGTTTCTATGAGAAAGAGTTTATTAGACATGCTGATCTCTAGCAATTTGACTTTTTAGACTTCAGGTTGAGAGGACGAAAGAACGATTGATATGTTCCTACGTGTCGCCTCAAAGAACTTTCCGTTTTTACTCATTATATTTACTAGGACAATCTGTATTATTACTTACTATTTCATCTGGACCAAAGATACCAAATTGGCATCTTTTGACATCTCTGAGCGGAGCTGGCGATCCCGAAACTAGAGCCATTTTGATCAATCTCTACTGAGCAAAATGGCGGATGAGGTAATTGCGTAGACGATCTTTTGAAAATAGTTATTTTCGGTAGAAATCTTCGTCTGCAACCTCTGGGTATTCGCTCAAAACATTAGTTAACTTAATTGGCTTGTTTGTTTATACTTATTTGTGAGTTTTCACTAGTTGTTCGGCAGTTAGAGCGGGAACTCACACGTTTTCCCACTTCACTCCCGAGTGAAAGAAACGCTTTGCCAGCGCTTCTTGGGGTCTCGCCGATTTAGCGCGTGGTTTATATAGGAAAACCATGATCTGCGGGGTGGACCAAGATAAACACGCGGGTTCTATAAGGGATTGTGGGTAATTTATTCAAAAATATTTTAGGGAATGGTAAATAGGACTCCGGAGCTCTCCGGAGCTAGGATTAGATTTTTGAATCGCTTTTCTTTTTTCTTTTTATCAGGAAAATATGGCGATAATTTGATTCTCAAGCAGAAAATGATCAGCTTTTTCGTTAAAAATAGTCAGTAATTCAATCTCCAGTGGTGTGAAAACATAAATTGAATTATTTTTAAACATTTTTTCTAGATAGAAAGAAGATATTTGTAGATCAAATATATTCCCACCCATTTGCAAGGTATGAATTTTCAAAATTTGCAAAGTCAGAAATTTTCAAAAATCCCCCTCCCCCAAAAACCCATGAAAAGACTGAAAATTTCAGTATCAATAAATGGACATCAACTATTGAAAGTATTTAAAAATTCTAGTTCATTTAGTATGAATCATTTCCAACTTTTATTCCCCTCTCTGGCCTTGTAACAGGGCTCTAGGTCTTGTTGGGATAGGTCCCAAGTCAAATCCCAAGGGACAGCTGTACATTTAAGAACAGAGCCATGTGCGCGTTAAGGGCAGTTGGGGGCTTGGCTGTCAAAGCGTAAGGATGAAAAATAAGGTTGAAACCCTTTAAAAAAAGTAAGGAAGAGCATTGCACAGAACTGCGACGTCCTTACTCTACCCTACTCTGAACCACAAGGAAAATAAAAGGTTACAGCCTGGTAAATCAAACAAGCATTTTGTCTAATTTTTGAGACATTATTTAAGGGTGATTATTTCCTTCCAATAATATGAGTGATTTTTAGTATTTTAAGTGAGGCCCTAATGAACATGCCAACCATATTTCAGGGTGTCATTTATCATTTCAAAGTCATATAATCAGAGAATATGCCTTTTGTTTTAATCAAAAGTCACAGTTATGAAATATATTTGATAGATCCAAGCTCAAAATATGGTGTATGTCTTTGAAAGAATTATCACATTCATTATATTGAAACTGGAGTATTCTAAGAATCAATAAACCATAATTAAAACACTTCATTATCACTTGTAAAATTCATTAATAATTCATGAGCTTTCTGACCTATGAAATGTTTGCAATCCAGTCACGTGGATGGCCTGTAAAGCTGCGTACAACACAAGTAACAATTGTCATGTAAATTGATACAATCACTAGTGATCTGTATCAAAATATACAACAACTAGTGAGTGTATCAAGATACAACTACTGTGATTGTATAGATCTAGTAGTATTCTGTATCAGATACAGAATACTAATAAACCTGTGGGTCTGGCTTAAGGAAGATGGTTTCCCAGAGCTTTTTCAAAAGCTAGTCCCACCAACTAGATTAAAAACCCTGCATCTTGCTTTGCTAACCTAAGCACAATAACCAATGTATGATGCCCGTACCAAACAATGTGTGACATCAAAAAACATTGTACGCATGCTCCAATAAAATATCAAACTATATTTTCTTAAATAACACTGCTTTTGAAATCTATTCCTCAGAAATCATTATCTTCATTAATTATTATTATTGAATTTCACAAGTCATTTACAACATTCGCATCCGTGTTGTATGGGCTTTACAATCTCTCGCCTGCGGCTCGAGATTGTAAAAGCCCATACAACACGGCCGCTCATGTTGTAAACATTACTTATAACACAAGGGTGGATCCAGGCGGTCCAGGCCCCCTGTTATACCTTAGGTTTCATTGTTTGTTTTATCCGAAAATTTAGTTTGCTACAGGTTCAAAGTAAATTTTGTATGAAGTATACATTTGGACCCTCCCTCTCAACGTTTGAACCCCCTTTCAACAAATTCATTGATCTGCCCTTGTCACAATAGCTAGGGGGTGGAACTGTTTCTATAGAATTCTAAAATAACAAGGGTAACAAATAGACTTGATTTATACAATCACCAATAATAGTTTATTCGATATTAAAAATCCACAAATCACAAACCATAAAGTGATAAACTGGAATGCTTAGAACACACGTTTGATCTTCCAATGTATCAGTACTGCTGATTAAAATAACACAGATACATTTGCTCTGGATTATCTAAAACAAAATTATGTGTATCAAAGTCATACGTGGAAGTGAAATTGAAAAAGTGACTATCAAATATCCGAGAACTGTTTATTAACAAGCAGATCAGGAAGCATTAGGCATCTATCAGAATCTCTACTTGATCTTGCTGAATATAGTCTTGGAGACCTAAAGAGGATTAAGATGGAGAGTTAGAATTAAATAATGAAGTTCAATAGCTATACTAATCCAAATATTATGCTCCATATCATTCTCTTCTGAAATATTGTGAAAACTATGTTATTTAGTGCTAAATTAGAGAGTTAATTTATTTTTAGTGAAATGAAATGCGTTCGGTGTGAATAATAGAATAAAGAATTAAGAGAAAAATATCATATGCCCTTGGCAGGACTCGAACCCACGGTTTCGGTATACTAGTCTGACGTGTTAACCACTACACTACATGGACCAACCACGCTGGTTACGCAGCCAGGCAATGTTGTATATGTGGCAACTGTGGGGGTCCAGGGCGATATTAATCTCATGGGTAAGCTGAACACCGTAAATATTTACGCACAATTGAGGATAATACTAGTGAAATGAATTTATTAATTTATTTTTATATTGGATGATAGTGGATGATGCAGCACCAATGTTTCCCTGCAATATGAAATCTTGTATAAGCCAGTTCAAAGTTTAAGAATCGTTTTCAGTGCACATGCAATTTTATCCCAAATTTCTTACCTTCTTTTGTTTGATTAAAAACAAAAGAAGGTTTAAACAAAAGAAGGTGAGAAATTAAGGATAAAATTGTATGTGCATTGACAATGATTTTTTAAACTTTGAACTGGTTTATACAGTCGAACCTCTACACAACTATGACCATTTCAACAAGATTTTGTAGCCGTTGTAGAAAGGTCGTGGAGAGGTTTTAGTTACAGTATATCTATGAGCTCATTGGTAACCAGGACAAAATTTCCTGGCCATTGGTTAGAGGTGGCTGTTGTGGGAAGGTGGTTGTTAGTTGTGGTCGAACTGTAACTTAAAAAAGCAATGCAGACATGTCATGTTGTCATGGTAGAAATAGACTACATTCTTTGACAACCAATCACAAAAAATCAATGCTCAGCCAATTACAATGCTCTGACATGACAACATCTGGGTCACAGCATTGTGCATCTTTACAGTGAGATGCAATCAATGCAACCTGGGTTTGATTCCTTGACTCATTGCGGCAAATATGTGAGTAGTTTTTTTGTTGGTTCTCTCCTGCCTTTGAAGGTTTTCCTCTGGGTTCTGTTTTCCTCCTTCTGCAAGAATCAAGTACTACATCCCTATTTGATCATGAAACAAGGGCTACCCATTTGTTAGCCACTGGCTATTAATTGCTACCCTCATAAAACAAGGACTTTTTACTTATTCAATTTACATAGTCATAAGCTTACTTTGCTAAACATACATTTTCCCCCAAAAATTTTTGAATACAAAGCCAGTTAACTTTACAATCAATAGTAAACATATAAATATGTTAATCTGAAATTTTTGATAAAATATAATGAGACACTAAGCATTAATACTCACACAATGATCTCGACAATGTAGAAAATCCAATAATTCTTGAGCACAGGTTTCCGTTGTTTTAGATTTGCTGTTAACTCGTTCGTTGCAGGTTTCATATTCTTGCCTCCGTTTCGCACACTCTGACAGTTCTTCACAAGATTCTCGTATCTTATCCATAGGGTCTTCAGTATCTTCTTCTTCCTCCTCCTCTTCTTCCGGTTCTCCTTCTTCTTCGGCCTCCTCCTCTGGATCAGGGTCGTCGACCTGAGAAAAAAGACGAAAAAATGTTAGCATTTTGAACCTCGAATTCTGGTCCCAAGGAAAATATTTTTCAAAAGAATAGCAGAATATCGATACATGAGTTTTTCGATAATACATTTATGTACAAATGGGGGTTTAAAAATGATTATTTACCGTTTCTACGACTAATTCTTCATCTCTGACTTCGTTTTCGTTGCCGACCGCCATCTTTCCACGCGAGAGAAAGAGAGTGAACCGGTTGCCCCAGACTCCACACGGCCAAAAAATGCCGCTGACCTGATTGCATAACATTCCACGACACAGGGTGACCAACAATTATTCACCTCACATCAGATATTTACCCATGCAGAAGTATGAGCATACTTATACTTGAATATCAGAGAATAGACGAAATTCAGGCAGGGCCGTATCAAGGGAAGGGCCGCGAAACTCTATGTCTAAAATTATATATAGTAAATCGCAATCTTAAGAATAGTTTTCAAGTCGCTGCAAGTTGCTGAGATGGCGTTGCAGTGTAGCACCTCACCTCGGCAACCTGCAACGCTACATCTTGAAGCATCGAGAGACAAGTTGCTGAGAAAATTGTACATTGTAATACGCAGGATCTTTAGACCCAGTTCCACGTCGATCTTTTCATGATAGTTATGAGCCGAACCAAATGACATCAAAGAAGGCCGTCTAATTATCCAATACGCGCGTTCGGCTCATGTGAAGTTCAGTCCACGTTTGAACTGCTGGGCCTTCTTACTCATGATCATAATTCATGAATGTTGAGACTAACTAATGCTAGCTATAGGAAAAACTAACTCTTCTTATTTTTATTAGGGTCCAAGGGCATGCAAGTTATTAAATAATTAGTAATTTGCCCTTGGACCCTAATAATGAAAACCGATCCTAGTAATTGCAATTTAGGAGGTACTTGAATTGACAGCTGTAGCTGCCCATCACACTGAGAGATATTACGTTGTAAGGGTAGGGAATATTCTAGTATAGAAGGCACCAGACTTGAAAAAATACTCCGAAATTATCTTCACTTCCAATCTCTCGTTATATTTACACACCATTTACCAAGCTGCTATCTTGTAAACTTTAATTTTATGATTAGGCCTCGAGTCCGCCTTACCTCGCTGCGGATCAATGGCAATGATAGAGTCGTTCTCATTAACCCCTGAAGCAAAGTGTGCATATTAAAGTGTAATAGTAAAAAAAAAAAAAAAAAAAAATAGAAAACAAAAGAATCAGAGTGAAATAGAGTGTAATACACTAAAGTGTGTTTCACGGGTTTATGAGAACCGCTCTATAAGGCTAGCCTGCGTGGCGGCTAATTTTAGTCAAAGAATACTAGATAGAACTAAATGTATTGCTAACTACGGCGATAAAAGGAATATATTAAGCAATTTTTCAAGTTCGCAAGTTTGCAGTTATGTATGGAAAATTTTTCGCAAAACAAACTAGCTGTTTTCAATTCTCAGATCGAATTTCTTTATATGATGGGAATGAAATAGTCAGAACAAAATATTCAACTTTATAAGTACATGTTGTAAGTTTGTGCATAAAAAAATTTGCGAGAAAAGAAAAAGTGATATTTTTTCAAGAAAAGTAATTTTCAAAAAAATTACCAAGCAAAGTAATTTTTCGATATACCGTTCTTTTAGTAACTTTTTAAATAACTTTTGATGAGACATTATTAGGAATCGCAATACGAATACACGAGAAGACTTTGACCATGTTAAAAGCTGTAATACCATTATTAAATATTCATTTTAGGCGTTACTCACACTAGAATGTTTTTTAATCTAAAACATAATCTTTTGTTTCCTAATTTGTCATCAATAGTTCCGATATAGTACGTGAGGACTGCATGTAGATTAGTACGATCTTTAGAGTGGTTTTCATTAACCCGTGAAACAAAGTGTGCTTATTAAAGTGTAATAGTCAGATAAACACAATAGAAAACAAAAGAATTAGAGTGAAGTAGTGCGGGTTTATGAGAATCACTCTAATATGTTAGTAAGTTGTCTTATTGACCTGACAGGTAGCAAAACTGCGAGTCTATATACTGTTAGTTTCGCCTAAGAGGAAAGAAATTCGAATTGAAAATCAAATTGGAAAAAGAAATGAGGATAACAAAATTGTCTACCTTGTTGTTTCTGTTGTCTATTTTGTTCTACTGGTTTCCACCTTCAATCCAGCTCCTTGCTCGTCGTTGTTTAGAAGAGAAAAATTACTCATGGGTTCCCTGTGTTATAAACCGGAAAAACAGGTTTTGATTAGTAGTTTTCCGGGAGAGTCCGGCCATGTGCGGTTGTTAGATAAATTGATCGTTTGGAATAAAGTAGAAATAATCGTCTATCGTACATAAAATTTGGCGACCCCGCCAGGACAGCAAGGAATCAAGGTCGTCGTGGAAAGTTGAGAGGATTTACTGGTTGTTTACTTCGTATATTTATCGGATATTGTCCAGGGATTTAGTCTTTGTGGTTGACTGAATTCCCAGGGTTTCAAGTGGAACTACAAAGGATTTACGTCGCATCTGTGGTTTGGGTTTTCGTTCAGGATCATCGTGAACTTATCGTTAAAATCTGGAAGGATTGTTGTCGTATTTTGGCTTCAAATTATCGTCGGAACTTCAGTTGTTTTACTCGTCAGAACATCGTTGGAGGATCACCGAATTCCTGTAAACAACTGAGCAAGATTTATGGTCATTTTCCCCAAGAAACAATTTCGAAAGTCAAGAGTTAAAGGTCAGTCGATTATTTATATCAAAAACAACGTTCTTTTAAAGAAAAGAACCACTATTGGAGAATTTATCAGTGTATTGTCCACATTAAGAAGTTCAAAGCTGACGAGACGACTACTGGTCGAAATCTACAAGTTCAACTTTGAAATAAGCAAACTGAATTCCATAGTTACAAGTAACGCACACCGAGATTCAAGCATACTTGAAGGATTTATTAGAGACTATCATACATAAAACATGTCTGAAGGGGAAAAAGATCCGCCCGAGGGCGTCACCCCACCGCAGAAAGAAGATGAAGATAAGCAAAGAAGCTATGCTATACTCGAGCTAAACCGTCGGAAGCGTAATTGCAAGCGTAACACGACAAAAATTAGGCATCTGCTAGAGAAATTGATCATTGGCCCCCCTAAGTCCGAATATGAAAGAAAAGAGATAGAGCACCATGTAGATCAATTATGGACTTCGTTGGAGGAAACTCAGACCATACTGGATGACTTGACAGGTTGTTACTTGGAAAGACAGGATTACGAAAATCAGAAACTTGTCATGAAAGAGTCAGAAGAATATGAGATTGAATGCCAACAAGTCATTGAAAGGGCTCAAAAGTCTTTGCTTGCTAGCACAGCTTCACCAACCACGCCCACAGAAACCACACCACTACCGCAAAATGAACAGAACGAGACCGTAGCTGACCAGTCGGATGGGCCAGCTACCCTTAAAGCGCCAACAGCAGCAGATGGTAATCAGCCAGACGATGGATCTTTGGTCATCGACAAAACAAGTCAAGAAAGTCAAGAAAAATCGGCCGTGACTACAAGCGAGTCCTCAGATCAGTCTACTAAAACAGAGAAAGTCATGCCCACACGCTCCAAGCCGATAAAGCTTGAGGCATTAAAGGTACCGACCTTTGATGGAAATAAGACCAAGTTCGAAGAATTTTGGACATTATTCGAAAGTCTGGTGGATGAGTCAGACGAATCCATAAGTCTCAAGATGGCAAGACTTCGACAAAGCCTCACCGGAAATGCCTTAGAAGCCATTCGCGGGCTGGGTATTTCTGCTCCAGAATACGAAGAAGCAAAAGAGATTCTAAAGACCAAATTTGGAGGACAGCGACGACAGCTTCGAGCGTATCTAGACGACCTGGAGAAGATGCTGCCACTTCGTAGCAACGACGTAAAAGGGTTTGAAAGGTTCGCAGACCTCGTGAGAATAACCGTTGTTAAACTTCAAGCAGAAAGGAAAGAGGGTGAACTCGGTGACGGAACATTGCATAGTCTGCTCGCTAAAAAGATGTCTGACCAACAGCTTGAAAAGTACACCAGATGGATGAGTGAACATCACCGTGAAAGGTCAGTTCTCAGCCTGAGAGACTGGTTAAAGGAAGAAGTTGCCATCAGAGTAGAGGCGATAGAAATGGCCCATGGAGTAGGGGCTAAAAACTTTGACACCTCAAATTTTTCAAGAGCGCCCCGTCAGCAGGAAAACCGAGTAAAGACAAGATCCCACTTCACAACGGCGAGAGCTGCTTTATCCACCTATGAAGAGAAGGAAGGCAAACGGAAACCTCCCTGTGCACTATGTGAAGGATCCCATGGGATATGGAGTTGCAGAGCCTTCCAGCAAAAAACCGTACAGGAACGATGGAACATTGCTAAGGAGAAGCAACTTTGCTTTCGATGTTTAAGTGGGGAGCATCAAGGCAAGAACTGTAGGTGGTCACACCCCTGCAATGAAAATGGTTGCCAACTCAACCACCACCGTTTGTTACACCGTTCAACGATGGCTGCGCATTCTACAGTAACAGAATCGCTCCCTGTTTTACGTGCAGGAACCTTTAAGCAATCAACAACCTCAGAATCTTCCACAGAGGCTCCACGGGAGGGGGCACCACAGAATGGCAAGAAGTCTACCTTTACGACACAAAACACAGAGAAGATTACTGAGTCGCATTCACTACGAACCATACCTGTATGGTTAAAGGCAAATGGAAGGAAGACAAAGGTGAATGCAATACTTGATGATGCTTCAAACGAAACATTTCTCAACGAAGAAGTTGCAAACTTGCTGGGACTAAAGGAGCCATTTCACAAGGTCCAAGTCAATGTCTTGAATAACACAGTAGAGACATTCCAGTCTATGGCCATTAGAGTCGAGATTGAGAACATCAACGGAGACTTCAACAAAATTATTGAAGTCAAGACTTGCCCTCAACAAGTTACGGGGTCATACACAGTTGAAGACTGGAGCAGAAAAAAGGAACAATGGCCACATCTGGAACAATGTGATTTTCCAAAGCCAGCTAACAGTGGCTATATTGATCTGTTGATAGGTGTGGACAACGCAGATCTTCACTATTCGATGGCTGATGTCCGGGGACAGAATGGTGGTCCAGTCGCTCGTTTGGGACCGCTTGGGTGGACATGTATCGGAGCCACCGGGCAGCAAACGATGAGCGAAGGAAGAGCTCACGTTATTCATTCATTCTTTACATCGCATCCATTACACGGGAACAGTATTCAGAACGAATATGATGTCAACACTATCCTAAGAAGGTTCTGGGAAGTTGAGAGTTATGGTACGGAGAGTCAGATTGCAAAAGTGATGACAAGGGAAGAAAAGGAGGCGTTCGAAACAGTACAGTCGTCGTTAGAGCATACAGGAGAACGGTATCGAGTTGCAGTGCCATGGAAGGAAAATGGTCCTCAGCTGGCAAATAATCGTGAAATGGCAATCAAACGTCTTGAAAGTACAGAGAAAAGCCTGGCAAGTAAGGAGGAGTTCGTCAAGAGAGAGTACCAAGCCACCCTTGAAGCGTATGTTGAAAAGGGTTACATGCGAAAAGTTCCGCCAGAAGAAAAGGCTCCACCAAATGCATGGTACTTACCTCACTTTCCAATAGTCAGAATGGATAAAGCAACAACAAAGGTACGAATAGTATTTGACTGTTCAGCTAAACACAATGATGTGTCGTTGAATGACGCAATCCACGCAGGTCCAAAGTTGCAAGCAGAGCTGTTCGACGTACTAGTGCGTTTCCGAAAGAATCCGGTCGGTATCGTGTGTGACATTAAAGAAATGTACTTGCAAATAGAGATCGAAGAGAAAGATCGCTCATTCTTTCGAATCCTGTGGCGTGACGGCGAAAGTGATCGTGAGCCAGACGAGTATGAATTTACGAGAGTCGTGTTCGGGAAAAACTCTGCGCCAATGGAAGCACAATTCGTCGCCCAAGAGAATGCTCGCAGAAACCAAGATCGTTACCCGCTGGCTGCAGAAACCGTTCTCAAGTCAACTTATATGGATGACTCAATCGACAGCGTGGAGGATGATAAAACGGGTGTAGAACTTTATCATCAGCTGCAAGAACTTTGGCGGATTGCTGGTATGCAACCAAGGAAGTGGGTATCGAACTCGAAGCAAGTTGTCAGTGAAGTTCCCGAAGAACATCGAGCTTCGGAAATTCTGATTAATGCTGAACAGCCAATAACAAAAACTTTAGGTGTATCTTGGTCAAGCAATGAAGATACCCTAACAGTTTCAACCCCAGTTGTCTCGACGTCATTGCAGATTACAAAAAGGAATGTGCTGAGGAAGATCGCTGCTATATTTGACCCTTTGGGACTGATATCCCCAGTAGTCATCAGCGGAAAGATGCTACTTCAGACCCTTTGGGCTAGAGGTTACGACTGGGACGACGAAATACAAGACGAAACAGCCAACAGAATTCAAGCATGGCTCAAGTCGCTCGCCAGTATCTCCCAAGTACAAGTACCACGTTGTATAAGGAACAATCTACCTACTAACTCATTCAAGTTAATAACATTCGTCGATGCCTCAACACATGCTTATGGTGCAGCAGTATATGCACGGTTCGATTACGTACAATCAGACTCCACAACGTGTCGTCTGATAGCATCCAAGAGTCGGGTTGCACCTTTGAAACCCGTGACTGTACCTCGCCTTGAGTTAATGGCTGCAGTTATTGGCTTGAGGTTGACGCAAGTCCTGATGAAAGTTCTACAAGTGTCCAAGGACATTGTAACGTTCTATTCAGATAGTCTCGATGTTTTATGGTGGATCAGAGGTCATGGCAAGGATTTTCGACCCTTTGTCTCCAATAGAGTGGGCGAAATACAGATGTACAGTGATCCAGTTCAGTGGCAACATGTCCCTACAGACCAGAATCCTGCAGATCTGATATCCAGAGGTGTAAATGCTGAGGAGTTAGCTGAGAGTGCATTATGGTGGAATGGTCCAGAATGGTTGCTCAAAGACGAAAAAGAATGGCCAAGAGCAGAATTCCAACCACCTAAAGAGGTCAAGGAACGAAGACAGACTTCAACAGCTCTACACGCTCGTCTTACGCCTACTCAGCCGGAAGTGGACAAAGAGAAAGGGAAACAGGTATGGAGACTTGACCCAAAACGCTATTCATCTTGGTCGCGTTTGGTCCGCGTACACGCAAGAGTTATCAGAGTCATACACAACATGCTAACAAGTAAAAGCAACAGAATCGTCGGTGAGGAGCTACTTCCTGAAGAGATCCTGGATGCTGAGGAAGATATAATCAGGCAAGCACAGTATGAGGCCTTCACACAAGAATACAACGCGTTGCAGAATAACAAGCCACTCCCGACAAAGAGCCCACTTGTGAAGCTCTCTCCTCGTTTAGATGAGAACGGCATAATCCGTCTAGAAGGACGACTGATGTATGCAGAATATCTTCCCTATGATGTTAAGTTCCCGATAATCCTACCCAGAGGACACCCGGTGAGCAAGTTGATAGTGAAGCACTACCATGAAATGGCAAACCATGCAGCTGGAACCAACTTCATTTTGTCTCAAGTATCGCAGAGGTTCTGGATAATCGCAGCTCGCGAAGAGATCCGAAGCTGGGAAAACGAGTGCAACGAATGCAGAAGGAGAAAGACAAAGTGTGCTAGCCAGATCATGGCTCCACTACCACAGATTCGACTTCGGTTTACCTTTCGTCCATTCGACCAATGTGCTGTGGATTACGCTGGTCCATTCATCACAGTCCAAGGCAGAGGGAAATCTAGACAAAAACGTTGGCTGTGCCTTTTTACTTGTCTTGCCTCCAGGGCAGTACACTTGGAAATGGCATGGGCCTTAGACACTGACAGTTTTTTAAATGCCTTCACTCGTTTTGTAAGCCGTCGTGGCGTCCCTACGGAAATGATCAGTGATAATGGGACTAATTTTGTCGGCGCTGTGAATGAGTTGCGGGATCTAGTCAGCAAGCTCGATAAAGATCAAATCCAACGAAAGACAAGAAACCTGTTCAGAAAGGTAACATGGCGTTTCAACCCTCCAGCTGGCCCCCACTTCGGTGGTGTCCATGAATCGATGATTAAAGCAGCAAAAACAGCCATCTATGCAGTGTTAGGCAACAGTGATGTCAAAGATGAAGAGCTGATCACCACATTTACTGGAGTGGAAAGTTTGCTGAACTCGCGCCCTTTAACGTATCAGTCGTCAGATTATCGAGATGCAACACCTTTAACCCCAAGTCATTTTCTGCACGGGCAGATGGGAGGAGAAGTGGCACCTGAGTCCGTGGATACTACTGATTTCAACTTACGAAAACGTTGGAGAAAAGTCCAGCAGTTGATTAAGCAAGTCTGGTCGAGATGGTTGACGGAGTATCTACCGACGCTGAATAGAAGACCCAAGTGGACGGAAATCGTGAAGGATATGAAAGAAGGGGACGTAGTTCTTGCCCTAGAGAAGGACCTTCCAAGAGGTCGTTGGCCGTTGGGTCGTATTGTCGAAACCTACCCTGGGAAGGATGGCCACACTCGCGTTGCAAAAGTACAATGTGGAAACAAGACTATGGTTCGCCCTATCCACAAGCTGGTACCGTTAATTGCTGAAAAGTGACTGTTAAGTGCTGTACCCACCCTGCTCAATGGACAGAGCATTGAACGTTTGAACATTGTTGATATTTAGTATTTAGACTAGTAAACTGTTGGTGGTTTCACCAATGATGACGCACTGACCTGCAGTGCGGGGAGGGGGAATGTTTAGAAGAGAAAAATTACTCATGGGTTCCCTGTGTTATAAACCGGAAAAACAGGTTTTGATTAGTAGTTTTCCGGGAGAGTCCGGCCATGTGCGGTTGTTAGATAAATTGATCGTTTGGAATAAAGTAGAAATAATCGTCTATCGTACAGTCGTCGTTTCCTCAAACAAGCTCGATTCGTTATCGATGTTCTTCACCAGCTGTCCACCACACCGCTTCAGATCTACAACGTCAGAAATCTTTTTGACTGTACGTTGGAATGCATTGAACATGACCAGTGTTTGTCGTTTAACATAGCGGTCAATTCTACTGGAGGATTGAAACTCTGTCAACTTCTTTCTACTGACAAGTACAACGCCTCTAGTAACTTCGCACCAAGTGCTGAGTTCAACTATCATCACATACATGTTGGCGTGGTAAGTCTTTTTTTCTAGATTATTTGATCCTTTTTTCAAATCAAGCATTGGTGTATAACTATTCATTAGTTGATCAATTGTTATTCGTGAGGTATAGAAATGCTGTTCAAAGTTGTTTTCCAGCTCCGCTCAGCATATGACTCGGTATTTTATCGGTCCCTCCCCTCCCTCCCTCCCTCCTCTCTCTCTCTCTCTCTCTCTCTCTCTCTCTCTCTCTCTCTCTCTCTCTCTCTCTCTCTCTCTCTTTCTTTCTCTCTCTGCTTGCTTCCTTGCTTCCTTGCTTCCTTGCTTGCTTCGATTTTTGATCCAGTGCATATTGTTCTAACTCGAGTCTTTCCAAAATTAAAAGGACTGCGTCATCGCCTTGGTGACACGAAGCACACTCGATAGTACTATATATTTTCAATAACATATAATGAAATTCTTTGCGTATTGAGATGTAATGATTTATACACATTCACCATCGCTGAACATAGAGATCAATATAAAGTAGAGTAACTGCGCAATGAAATCGTGTCCACTTAATTTCTATTTCACTGGGAGATGCTCGCTAATGGCGCTGAAACAGGTGCACTGTAAGCGCGGATAGCGTGGCACAAGGTGGGGCTCGGAACGAAGGGAAGGTTTAATCATATAAAAAACGTTCCACAAAAGCATCTTTACAAAACACTACCTTCATAATATAGCTATCTACCCTGCTGGCTCCCTTTAATCTTTCCGCGATCTGCCAGCAGGGTGTATCTATTATCGAAAACGTACAAGTAGAAGGCTGAGAATGGGTGGCAATTTTGGCTAATATAATAATTATAAAGCCGGATTTTTTTTTTCAATTTAGCAATTATTTGGTTTGAAAACATCACGGATATATCGATCCTGCATGGACTTTTCAAGTCAAAGAGAATTTCAATGAATCATGCGATCAGGATAAATGTAACCACATCAGTATTATATATAATTCTCTGTTACTATAATCGATTGGTTCAGTAATAAATACGTATGTACCCCAACGTTTATTGATTTCAGATAATGAATCCCGGCTTGAATGCACGCACTGTGTTGTTGAAACTACTTCAGAGAGCAGATGAAAGACACTGAGTAATTAAGGGGTGCTGTTAAGATTTAGTCAAAATATATATTTTTAATATATTACAGGAAGAATAAACTATGACTTAATATATCCCCAAAACAATATTCACTGACCAGAAGTAAAGCTTAAAACTAAAGCTATCTATGCAAATCATTTTTTCCTTCACCTTCCTTCTGGCTTCTTTTTTTTTTTTTTTTTTTTTTTTTTCTTTTTCTTTTTCTTTTTCTTTTTTTCTTTCTTTCCTTCTTTTCTTTTCTTTTCTTTTCTTTTCTTTTCTTTTCTTTTCTTTTCTTTTCTTTTCTTTTCTTTTCTTTTCTTTTCTTTTCTTTTCTTTTCTTTTCTTTTCTTTTCTTTTCTTTTCTTTTCTTTTCTTTTCTTTTCTTTTCTTTTCTTTTCTTTTCTTTCTTTTTTTGTTCGTTCTTTTTAGGAACAAGGAGTGATTAACCCATTTAAAAGAGATGACAAATTTGAGGTTAGTTATTCATTTTTTCCATGTCTTTTTTTTTTCAGGAACGAGGAGTTATTAACCCATGTAGAAATAATGGCACATTACATAATTTGTACTGGACAGGAAGTTACAAGTGTACATGTTCGAATGCCACCCTAATCATTGAAGGAAAACACTGTGGTAAGTACTGATAGATCGAGATGAACAGAGAATAAAGTTTTTGCGCATTTGATCATATTTCACATGTTAAAATGCGCAATATAAGTATTAAATATTATTATTAATATTATTATTATTATTATCATTATTATAAAGAAGGTCGTTTATCAGTTTATTCATATGTATATCCATCCATCCATCCCTTCCCAATCCATCCATCCATCAATCCATCCATCCATCCATCCATCCATCCATCCATCTATCCTTCCATCCGCGGTCCATCTACTGACCGTCTATCCAGTCATCCATTAGTATCTCTCTACGTATCCATCGATCGAATCTATCCGGTCAATCAAGCATCGATCGCTCTCAGTATTCTTTCGTTCGTTTGTCCACTCATTAATTCTGACATTAATGGATTAATTTTAGAGTTTATAAAACTGAACTCCAATCCAGTTCTCATCCGGTCCAAAAACAGTGGATATGCTACCGTCAATGCCATCCTGTCTGGTCAGATCATCAAATTCCGCCTCGTTTATGTCTCTGGTGGTATTTCGTGCTACACAACTACTCCAACAACAAATTTTGGATGCGGTAACCCAGACGACCTACTCATGATCATCACTAACACAGCTAACCAAATGATCTCCCCGCACCGTTCATCATTAAGCAGTTTGTTTAGGTACCGGCTTCCAGGAACATCAAGCAATGATCTAGAGCTGATCCTTCCCGAAATATCCCCAGCCTTGCACGTGGCAAAAGGACAAAAGTTCAGAATTTGGTACTCTGAGGACCTGTTTAATTACGGTGACGGCGATAATTACGGTTCTATATATGCTGATGTTTATGGTTATTACTAAACCTGATCATTTCAGTCAACTGAAAGTACACTCAACAACAGGCCATGTTGTCACTGACACTCACGGAACGCGGCAACAAATGAGTATCAAAGACTGGAAATAGATGATGTGGACAAAATAGAACAAAACACTCTTCTTTGAGCTCTTTTTTAATCACTATATCCTTTACATATATATTCACATGCATCAACTGAGTCTACAACAACATAATTAGCTAGGTTCTCGCATTCATGATTATTTTGGCTTTATTGCACCAGTTAAACACCGGCTTCAATGTTCATCATGATTCACTCATGGCTTTTATATGGGTCGGTAACAGGGACCGCGGAGCAGGGGGTCTGAAGGGCTATAGCCCCCCAATAATGGGAGCATGCCCCCAAACCCCCTAGGTCTTCCAGTATTTGGTGGTCGTTAGCCCCCCCCCCCCCCCCCCCCAATCAAAATTATGCTCCGCGGTCCCTGGGTAAACCAGTACTTACTGTTTGCGTTGGTAAATCAGGCCTTTGAAACGTATACTCTCTATTATACACACGAACAAAATATTTCACGTCTATTGGACTGTTTGCTATTCAAGATCTTTATATCTATATAACCAGGGGAGTATTCAGTTTCCCCTGATATAACACGGCAACTAAATTCTAGATCAATTCTATGCAGACTCCATTGAATTTAGGAAAAAAAAACAATGTTGTACTTTTATCCACTTAAATGATTAAACTTGCATTTAAGAATAAATATATATGCATCAAATGAATTTCTTTTAATTTCTACAAATTGGGGTTCCTGTGGCCGATCCAACTGAAATTTGTACTTTGACGTTCCTTTGACAAGACAATGATAATGTTTTGAAGTTTTGTTATCGATATGGTTATATGGTCTGTAAGGGTTTATTAATGTTTACGTTCTCCCCTCATTTGCCAAAAAAATCCCACAAAATATTGTTTCATTACTTTTGCTCAAATTGGGCTTCCTGTGGTAAATTCAACTACACTTCGTACCCTGCTTCGTACCGTTGACAACAAAATGATAAACTGTGAATTATATTTTGGAGTTTAGTTATGAGTATTTATTCATAGTTATGGTACGGAAATATCGCACATTTACTAGAAAAACACAGAAAATATTGTTTATTCGGCATTTATCCAAATTGGGCTCGCTGTGGTAAATATAACTGGACTTTGAACTTTGCTTGGTCGTGATGGTCTGGTACTCGATCGTTTGTTGACGTATCATCAGTTACAACGCAGATCAACGCATGTGTTGATTTTTTTCACAAATCATCCCAAAAAAACGTACAAAAAACACTTTTATTATGCTCAGATCAAGATATTCAATTATATCAAGGGTTCCCTATTTAACAAGGAGTGTTTTACGCGTGGTTCGGTCGCCACAAAGGTAAGAAATAAAGATTTCGTGATGCGATCAGATTGAACTTTTACCGGCATGTCACGAAACAATACACTACTATAAACTCATAAAGTTGAATTTTTATTAAAGCATATAAGGCAGTATAAAGTTTTTTTATATTATTTCTTACTGTCAATACGAAGTATGGACACAGAAAGTATTGGTTATTCTTTCCTAGAGGTGAATATAATGGCAGACATGTTCCATATGTTATGCAATTATCTATTAACTAATTTTATAGACACGAAACCGTGTTTTTAAACACTTCTTCCATTTTAAAAATTGGCAGAAGTGCTCCATAAAAAAACAGCATGAGAAACTACCACTAGCAAGTTTTTCTTTGGCAATGTTTATTTGCTTGTACAAAGATGTTAAACGAAAGTGTAGTAACGATAGTACTCATTTTTTGGCTTGGCTTCAAAGTCCACTGACATTTGGGGAAACGAGCTCCTTGAATCTTCATAAGTCTTAAGTCTTATATTACATTAGAAACTAAAACTTACTATAAACTTACTATCAGTTTAACGTTTATGGATAACTTTTAATCTATTATATAGGTTTGAAGTAGCTTATCCTGCAATTACAGGTGTACAGAGACAATATGCAACACAAACAAAGGTCAGTTGGCAACACTTCCCATCTTTCTGCCCCCTTCCCCTCCCACTATCCCTCCCCTTGTCACCCATGCATAAGCAAGCTATATATCTTGTTTGATCCCATATAGAGGTTTATATAATGCATTTTCCTGTCCTTAAACATGGCTGAAGTGAAAAACCTTCAATCTAAATTAAATTACAGTTTTAACTGTGTTGTGTACAGTACCATTTCCCAAAAACCATGTACTTTAATTACTTTTTTATAGCTAAAATAATTATATAAAAATTTACAAAACATATGGCTTTTTAGAATGAAGAATCCAAGTCCTTCGCAATGGCTCTGTTCAAAGGACAGCTTGAAGCAGAGCAAGTATTTCCATTTCCACAAGGTATGGAAAAGCTTACAGTAAAAGAAAAGCATGTTGATATTAATCTTGTTAGTTGTAACTTTATTGACAGTTTTCATAGCCGCCATGTTGGATGAACTCAACAAAAGATTTGCCATTTTTGTTATATCGTCCAACATGGCCATCATGTCTTTGTTGTTTTATTCTCTTGGGGATGATTGCAAACCAGCAATATATAATCTGATGGTACTTTGATGTTCATAGTGCTTGATGCTGATCAAGAAGAAACTCTAAAAGCTTTTGTTGATCCTGTGCAAAAGTTTTTTGAGGTTAGTATATATAAGCGCTTGTACATTCACATTTAGGGACTGATCGTTTATTATGTAGCGGAGGTGGGGGTGTGGGGTTGGGGTGGGGGTGGGGGGGTGGTACAATTTTCAAAATCAATGGAAAGTGCCAAGGGGGTACATTTTTTTCAATTTCCAAATGCTGGAAATCATGAGTATATAAGAAAAACTCATGGGGGTACTTAGCACTTAATGACTGGTCCCGAGGGAAACAGTTAGTTTTGTTTCCCGAGAATCTCAATGTTTCCCGAGGCTCTGGCCGAGGGAAACATTGAGATTCGAGGGAAACGAAACTAATTGATTTCCCGAGGGATCAGTCATTAAGTGTTTTATTATATACTCTAGTCAAATGAAGAAAAATTTTCTCTCCATTTTGAAATTTTTTTATTTACAAAACACGAACTTTCGATGGACTTTGACCTGATCACATGGATTTATTCTCCTCTCACGCTTTGATGACATGCATTTATTACCCGCGCAGGAGTTATTGAGATTTATTTCCCTCCACGTGATGTACTCTCAACCAATAAGAAAACGAGTTTGACTAGGATATATAATAAATGTTTTTAATTGACTCATATTTAGGGTGGTACAAATTGTACTTAATTTTTTCCCCCAAAAAACCACCACCCCTGTGACATAATAAACAATCAGTCCCTTAAGGTTATAGCTATGTTAATGTTATTGGTATGATAATAAAACACATATGTATAAAGTATGCAATCTTGATCATATTTTTTCCTTAATGTCCTTATAAGTTCTAAAGTTCAGTTTTTCATATCCAGGAAGTCAATGATGCTGCTAAGAATGATGAGCAGGAAACAGTCAGTGATGATGTCATGGACGGTTTAAAAGAAATGGGTGCTTTTGGGTTACAGGTTGGTTGTACACTTAGCAACACTGCTAGTATATTAGAATTAATTCCATCATGACCAGTAGATTGGGTGTTTGCAATTATCATCAATATACAAGGCCAAATATTAAACTGCCCTCAATGAAACATTCAGTCTAACTGGCCAAACACCAAGCACGCAGGCTGCAAATGCATTTACAGTTAGAAACCCTAAAAACTCCTTAGAAACTATTTCTTTATAATTCATTTTTGTTCCAGGTTCCTACAGATTTTGGAGGCTTAGGACTGACTAAC